>CM062809.1:552587915-553922611 GCA_031772625.1 Pinus tabuliformis
GTCTAGGACAACATTGATAGCTACAGGGAAAATCCCAGTTGGGAGGCAGAATTGTGCAGTTTTTGGGAGGAAGACCAGGCAGGGTTTCGAGGAATTGCTGGGTCAATCAATGCAATTTTCAAGGGGAGCGTTGGGCAGGTCACCCAGCTGGGATCTATATAGTTTCTCTAGGGAAGACAAAGCTAACAGCAGGAGGCACTGGTAGAAAAATCTTTGCAGTTTTCCAGAGGAGGATAAGATCAGGATGCAGGAGTTGCTGATCAACATTGTGCAATCCTGGGAGATAGTCTGGTCCCAAACATATCTGCACAATTTCTGGGATGATTGTAGAGAGGGTTAGAAGGGCTGGTGATAGAAAAATATGTGCAATTTTTTGAGGGATAATAGAGTAGCCTAGTAGGGAAGCATGCCTGTAAAATCTGTGCAATTTCTCGGGGCAGTGTAGTGACAAGAAACAAACATGTCTACGCAGTTACTGCAGGTAGTGCAAGGTAGGAAGGATGAAAAATATTTTCGTAGTTTTTGAGATCAATGCAGCCCTAGGTTCCAGCTCAAGTCAATTTTTCCGGTTGACCAAAGGGAGGCTTGATGGGTGATCTTGTCGGAAGTTCAAACTAGATCGGGTTCTGGGATAACTTTTGTGTAGTTCTAGGAGACAGTCAGCTAGCTCATTTCTGGAATTGCGTAGTGCAAGCTGGCTAGAGGACAGCCTCACGTTTGCGCAGTTCTGGGCAAAAGTGCAAGGTCACTTAGATTCTGGTCTGGTTGAAGGAGGGTTGTCGGGTCAAAAAAATTTCAGGGAAAATGATTAAGTGTAAAATAAATTGTACTTGTGAATACGTGACATTATGATCACACACTTAACATGACTTGACAATAACACACCTCAAACCAATAAGACGAGTATGTGCCCAATGGGACTGACTCAAAGATTAAGAGTGACAAGTGTGACACTTAAGATATGTCTTCAAACGACTGACACTTGCATGACAGTGTTTACACCTTTGCGTGTGACTGTGATGGATGTCAATGAAACGAAAAAAACTCATGCACACAAAGACAAACCTTCAAAATCACAAGAACAAACTTGCAAGAAAGACATAACAATCAACATGCCAAAAGATGACTGGTGGCTATTCAAGAAAAATGGTTTGAAGACTCAACAAGAGCTCATGGGATGAGCCTGAGGGTTTGTGACCACCAAGGGGAAACACCAAGGAAGGCTCTGGAATTTGGATGCAGGCCAAAATTTTGGAGGGTGTTACAGCTCCTACAGTACTTGGCAAAACAGTGGTTGAATACCAGCTTCTCTGTTTCGGTTCATTTACAGCACAAGTCCTTGGCCTTTCACAAAGTATTGATTTGTTATGCAGGTTACTTTTGCTTCCCCACTTACCCCATGGACATATATGCTTCACCCTATACAAACTCAGTTAAACATAGCAAAATTTTCAGCTAGATCACAGTATTTCAAAATTGAGAAGGGTAGTTTGGCTCGCGAGCTTAAAATTTGAAAAGTATAGGTTTTCATCACTATTGTTGCTCTTCTGCCAATAGGCATGCACAGTACCCTGATGGAGTCATGCAGGAACACAAACATTTCTCCATTCCCAGAGAGCCTAGTCAGTACCTCGATGGAGTTTCCTGCTTCACCTCTTTGTGTAGGAAGCCTTTCTCTTCTTTTGCCTTTGTATTTTGTTTAAAAAAGGATTGTGCATAGGAACTTATTTATTTTTGGGGTGGAAGAGGGATCCCAACTTATTGAGAGCATAAGAGGTTTTTCCTTCAAAGAAGCATGTAAGACCTCTGATTTAGGTTGTCGTTTAGATTTTTCCCCTCCTCCATTTCTACTAGTTATATTAAGCTTGAACACACAGAGAAAAAGACTGAGTATAGGCATGGGTTTTCCCATTTTGGACATAGGTTCATGGTTTAACCATAGCTTCCCTTACATACAGATTGTATTTCCTGTCCAAAATTCATCGTCCAAGAGGTAGAACCAAGCATAGAGAAGATGGACACGGGACTGGCCAAGTGTTGTAGTGTCACAAGACTCTTTAAATTCAGCCACATACTTATTCAAAATCCAGTACACAGTATAGGAAAGCACTTATTTACAGACCAAAATGATAAGACAACAAAAAAAAGAAAAGCACAAAAAAGGAAAAAAAAATAGAAAACTAAAGCAACAAAGCAACAATAAGCATGCTATGTACATGGGTGGGGTGCAACCCCAACTCACTGAAAATAACACTTCAAATCTTGGCCATTGATAGGAAGGTTATCAATCCTCTTGTCAAGTGATTGCAATCGATACGTGTGTTGGTCAAGTTTTTCGTGAACCGTGTATGGACCAATCCACAGGGACTAGAACTTCGTGTGTTTTCCTTTGCCTTCATGTGGTTTATCTGACTTCATGACTAAGTCACCCATAATGAAGCTAGTCTTCCCTGCAGACTTTTGATCGAAGCATCTCTTCGTACGATTATGGTGGAGTGAAAATTTTTCTTTTTCTTTCATTTGTTCTTCCTGTAACTTGTGTAATGTGTCCATCCTATGTAAAATCAATAGACATGGCCTGCCTCAAGATTATTGGGATAACTGGAGAGTAGGAAAGTAGATTTTGGGTGGAAGGATGGCTTATTTTCTGTATACAAGGAAGTATGGAGATATGTTCAGAGAGGGCTTGGGTGTAACTCAACCAGCACACAGTGCATTCACCAGAGTGGAATGCTAGTTTCATTTCTTAGAGTAAATGGTATTTATATGATGTGAATGAGATTCATGTTTTTTGATTCGGTAAGACCATTTCCCTGCGAGTAGGACTTAGTTGCATTTTTAAGAAAAATACCATATTGCAATGTAAAATCATATAGTTTCAATAAAGAGAAGTAATTTTCATTGTTAAAAACAAGTCATACATGAATACCAAACCTTGAAATGATGTTCTGTTGAAGGAAATTGATGACTTCCTAGTTGCTCACTTGTTTGAGTGGAACTACATCTGTCCACTGTGCGAAGTAATTTGTAGAAGTCAGAATGTAGCAGTGCTTCTTTGATGAATGTGGGAATATTTCCCTAATGATGTCTAAGCCCCGCTATTGTAATGGTTCATCCATTGAAATAGGTTGTGGTAGGCTGCTGACCTTCGAGTTTTGTGGGCACATCGCTGATAAACCCTGCACTTGCAGGAATAATCATGTGCATCTTTAAACAATGTGGGATAGTGGAAACTGGCTCTTGTGAATTTGTGCGCAGTTGTGTTATCTTTGAAGCAAACTCTGACTGGTTCATCATGCATGTCCCATAATACTCTCTCTGAATCTTATGCCTCCAGGCACCTGAGAAAGATGCCATTGTTGTGCTTTCTGTAAAGTACTTTGTGCACCAAATGGTAAGGTAAGTCTTTGAGGTGAGGTGCCCTCTTCTATTGCATGGAAAAGTGAGAGGGCATGGTGTCGTGCTCAAGGTACTAGTGCACTTCTTCATACCAAGAGTTTTCACATGAAGTGGGTGGTGCTCGCTCTATATTGTACATGTCGATTTCTTGCTCCCAACCAACAAGCTCTTCTTCTTCCTCTTGCGCATGTACTGCTTCTGCTACAAGTATGTAGAGACCATGACCTTGACAGTGTGAACTAGCTTGATATCAATATCATACTGTTGTAGTCTTGTCATCCAGTTCACATGTCTTTCACCCAACTCTTGTTGAACAAGCAGTGCTCTGACTATTGGGTGCGACACAAAGACTATGCAATGATTTTTCAACAGGTAGGGTCTGAAGTGTTTCACTGCCTTGTATACTACATATGCTTATTTATTCATGGCGGTATAATTGAGATCCGGTCCCTATATACTCACACTCATGAAGGATATGGGACGTCCATTGTTCAACTCATCCTTCTATATCAGTACTGCAGTGAGTGAATTGTCAAAAGCGAATGTATAAAGCAAGAAATCTTTGCTAAAATTTGGGTTGTATAATGCAGGGGCATATGTTATTTCCTTCTTGATATGGGCAAACACATCATTTTCCTTCTTCCCATAGTTTTTGATTGCATCCATCTTGATCATGTAATGGATGGGTTTGATAATCTGCACGTAATCTGAGATGAGCTTCCGAGGAACTTTATCTTCCCCAAGAAGGATTGCATAGCTTTCATGTTAACTGTCTGAGGAATCTATGTGATAGTTTGAACTCGATCTTGATCAACCTTAACCCCACTCTTGGAGATGATATTCCCAAGGTGGTTTCCCTCAGACACTGCAAATATGCTCTTCTTGGGATTTAAAGATATCTAGTACTTTCGGCATCGCTCAAAGATCTTCTTAAAATGGCGTAGGTGGTCTCACCGCTTTCTGGAAAAGACTGTAATGTCATCGAGGTAGACCACCATGCTCTATCAAATGAGTCCATGGAATGCAATGTCCATAGCACACTGAAAAGTGGCACCTGCGTTTACCAACCAAAATGGTATTCTTGGGTAAGTAAACACACCCCACTTGGTACGGAAAGTAGTTTTAAGTCTATCAGGTTATGCTGCTAGCACCTAGTTATATCCAGAAAAACAATCAAGGTGAGAAAACATTTCTGCTCCAGATATTCTCTGAAATATGTGCTCCATAGACAACACAGAGTAGTTTTCTTTGTTCGAGGTCCTATTAAGATTTCTGAAATCTACGCATAGGCGGATTTCCCCGGACTTATTCCTTATAGGAACTAATTTTGAAACCCAAGTAAAATGAAGAAACTTGTATATGATTTGAGCATCCAACAACTTAGTCAATTCTTTCTGTATGAGGGATTAAAGTGATGGATGGGATTTTCTGAGCTTCTGCTGAAATGGATTGACCCCTTCTTTGATCATAATTATGTGTTGGATTATTCCCGTGTCATATGTTTTCAAGTCATCATATGTCCATGTGAATACATCATAGTACTATATAAACAGGAAGACAAAGGCTTGTCACTCTTCTGGTGTTCAACACGTACCGAGATTTACGAACTTCGAATCTCTTTCCGTTCCCAAGATTATAAGTTCATGCATCAATGTAGAACTGTGGGTTTTTGTCTTCTTGGTTCATTTGAAGTGGTTATGCAAGTCATACAGCTTCTCGAGTGAAACCACGCCCTTGGGCATGGAGTTTCCTTTTCTGTCATCAATTGTCTCTTGCAGAGACTTCTCATCCACATCTTCATCTATTGCCGCTTCTTTGAAGACGTCAGTGATGGCCATGAACTGTAGTATCTGTTCATCATCATAAAAAACACGAACATTAGTGATGTTTTCAAGGATAGATGGCTTATACAAAATTTCAATAGTAAATCTATCCTTAAGCGGTGTCATCCTAGCAATTGCATTTTCCAGAGCATCTGCAACTGCATTGTGCAATCGTGGTACACATATGTTATTAAAATCTTGGAAATTAGAGATAAGCCACCATACCTCTTGCTAGTAACTCTTAAGATGAGTTGAGACATAGTGTATGGTGTTACGTACATGTCGTACCACAATCTCTAAATCACCTACCACTTTTAGCATATCAACATTCAGGCCGAGGGCTTTCTGTAAACCCAAGACGTGTGATTCATATTCGACAGTATTTTTCATGAACTTGAACTCCAAGTAGCTTGAGACCAAGTTTTTTATTTTCCTTAGGTCGATCAAAACACACCCAACTGCAGAGCCATCCTTTGTTTTGGGTCCATCAAAATATAAGGTCCACAAGTCATTTATATAACGATAACTTGCCATGCTAGTACTGTTGACACTACTGCTACTACTCTTACAAGGTATTGTTAAAGTTTCATTTTAACCAATTGGGCAAGGTAGGAGACCCAACTATTTATCTAGTGGGGTCAGGCTCAATTATGCAAGGTAACACCCTAGCTATGTTTCCAGAAATCAATTTCTGAACAGAAGTTATGTGAAAGCCAATGATTCATTCTAGCCATTCAAGGGAGTAACGTTTTGTTTCATGTATCTCTCCATCAACACTCAAATTTGGTTGTTTTTTCCCTGGTATGGAAGCCATAAGTGTGACCAGTCTGTGGCAAAATATCCTTGTAACTTGTTGGACCAGTCTCTTCTGTGCAATAAGCCATATGCTTCTAGGATGTCTGCGATCATAGTGTTGATGCAGTGGTGAACTCGTCCATTGGAAGATAACCATATGATCACATCCCATAGTTCACCAATGGCTAGTACACATGTTCAGTCAAGTTGGATGATATGCATGGTTGTACTGCTCCATTTCACATTGATCTGTTCAACAATGGAGAGTGGCATGACATTGACTGATGTGCCAGAGTCAACCAAACAGTTGTGGACATTGAAGTTGAATATTTTGAATGATAAGGAAAATGGTGGGCATAGCAAGTTCACTTCTTCCATGTGAATCACATTGAGTATAGATGTGACTGATCCGAGAGACTTACATGGGCCCTTGATGGAAGAGACAACATTGTCTGTGGAGGTTTGCCCTAGTGTGCGCAAAAGAATATCCCGCTCACCTGTAAGTTTTTTAACCTCATATTGAGAGATGTTCACATCGGTCTTCTTCATGTCTTCAACAATACAGTAATCCAAAACAAGAATACTTGTGTTTGTACTCTTTGGTGGAGTTTTCTGAAGTGAGATGCTCATGGACATATATTTCATTGTAGTTGTCTTCCAATACCTGCTTTGTGTTTTCTGTGTTGAGGATATCAATGGATCACTTTTCTAAGAATTTGCTTGAATTTATCTTTCGGTATCTCAATCACAGTATGAGCCCCTTAACTTCTCAAGTTGTATAGACTGTTTTATTTTGGGGGCTCTTTCTTGGTGGTTGTTTTCTTCTTGAAATGTTTACACATTGATACATGTTAGCCACGTGCCTAGAACCTGGAGCTTCATCAGATGCAACATCCTCTTCATCCTATTCATCTTCTGGGTGAAATTTCTTACTGGTGTTAAAATGATCATTCATCCTTAAAGCCACATAGCCCATAACTCGGTTCCAATCTAGACAGGTCTTCCCTGAATGTCATGCTTGGTGGAACTCACAGAAGCTAACCTTGACAATCAGGTCTGTTTGGAACACAAAGTTTGAACTCTGTGTAGATTTAGCCAAGTGACTATTGCTGCTACCTGATATCACATTCTTCTTGCGTGAAGAACCAGAAGGTCTGCTACTCAATTTTGTCGCGGTTGTTTCTTTCTTGAGTTCTGCTACTTCAGTTGTCAGGGACTTGAGGAGATGAGTAAGGGTCTCAATTTCACTTTTTTCTTTTTCCTTTACCTTACTCATAGTAGTTTGAAACCTCTTGCCTACGTCTCTGGAGTCCTTAGTTGGTTCATCATCCAGAATGACTCAAATCACGTGTAGGTCTTTCTCCACATCAATTGCTTCTTGGAAATTTTTGGAAAGTGTTGGTTTCGAAGCTTTCTTGGAAAACTGTGCAATGTTGGTCAGCAGTGTAGACATGTATTATTTGACTGTGATGGAGTCATGAGGTTTAGTGTCTACAATGAACTTGTTCAAAATACAGTTAAACCTCTGGTTAAATTCCCTCACTTTCTCTTTCGGCTCCATATTAAGACTACCCAATTCTTTCAACAACATGGCGGGGGTCTTATCATCAACAATTTTCTCTTGAACATCCCCTAGTTATGAATGGAGTTGATAGGAAGATTGTGGTACCATACAATTTCTCTGCTATCCAAGGTACATGGAAACAATCTACGTGCAACATCATCATAACATACCTCGAGTGTCTGCATATGTAGATAGAAAGTGTCTAGATGGTCTTCTGCCTTCACCGCTTTATTAGGGTCATACTTCGTTAACAACTTCTTTGCGTTCCTTGGCATCCTGTTCAAGAAACCTTGGAGTGCTAATGGGCCCTGTGTTATCCATATTAGATTTCGATCAGTCGTATCATCTTCTTCTTCGCACTCCTCCTCTTCTTCTGAATCAGATGGTTCAACCTCCAAATCTGTTGGTTCATCTATGCCTCTGCCTCCTATGATGCCTTCCTCTCTACTACCTCTGCCAGAAATTGAGCCTGAGAGTGTGTTTTTAACTTCTTCTCCTTGTAGGAAAACAAAAGGTTCCTCTTTGTTCTCAACAACTTTTGCCAACTCTTCAAGAGTGGCGAGTATTACTTCTTCAAAACATGAGACTACCACTCCTATGGGTGTAGAATTTTGCTTCCTCTGGGAAGAGGGAATACTACGTACTCCTGGAATTAGTCCAAAAACTTTGGAAAACTGATGGGTGATGGGATAGATAGAGCGATGGTGGTGATATGAAATTTCTTGTTCGAGACTCAGAGGTGAGGAGTAACCAACTTTCTAGTTGTGCGTGGGAGAGAGGGATTTCGTGTTACTACCTTGACTAGATGATGGATATGTGGGGTTGAGAGGACATTCATCCATAAACTACTAGTAGCCCTCCTTCTAGTGTCAAAAATGTTGACGGTGCTAGACCCGCGAACATTGAGGGGATCTCCCCAATATGAAGTCGCAACTAGACCTCACACCATTTGGTGTAGGAGTCCCTTGTAGTATGATGGACCAGTTTCCATATCTTAGAGATTTACCTTAGCTCTTGTTGTTCAGCACATGAGACTGTTATGCTTGTAACTTCAAGAAAGCATGGTGAGTATCCTTGGAGAGTGCTTAATGTAACTCTATATTTGGGTTCTCTCACTATCAAAAGGGGGACGTAAGGTTAGCCTCTTGATGAGAGGGAATAGTCACAACCTAAGAAGAAACACATGCGAACAACAACAAGGGTCTATCCAACATCTAGCATAATAGTTGACAACTGATGTGGTAGTCATGAAGACCATATTTCAAAGAAAAACACGTACACCGTCTAGCAGAGTAGTCCACATGGGGGTGACGGTCGTTAAAACTGAGAAAACACAAATATGGTCTATCTAATGTCCGATGGAGTATTCCATACAGACTGGACAACAATGATAAAGAATACAACACATGTTTAACAATGTGAGTACTAAAATAACTGAAGTGGTTCAACTATCGTAGTACAGGTTAAGAAAACATGCATTACAAACATTTAAAGAATAGTCTTGCAAATAGATACAAAACATGCATGAAAACTTGATGGCCTAAGATAGGCTTTTGAATTAAGAAAAGGGTCCAAGACACATTTGTACACCATACATCACTAGTCCCAGTAGTGGGACATTGGAGCCACTGCTCGCTCCTCAAAGAAAATACTACAAACTCTCAAGGCTATGCGGGAGAAGCCAAGGTGAAAAGTCATTTGCATGTACAATGAGGAGGTATATATAGCCCATGGTGAAACTGACCCTTGTGACTCTTCGAATTCCCTCATGACTATTTGACTTCCTATGACTTTTCAACTTTACATGACTTTTCAACTTAATATGTGGGTCTCTTAGACTTCCACTTTACATTACATTAATTACAACAAGTATGGCCCATAGTTGTGATGTGGGCGAGACAACTCATGACACATCTCAACATGACACTGCTCACATGTACTGGCTGATTGTGGTGTTCGTGTCGAGCTATTGTGTTGCTGAGTGTAAGTATGATCTCAGTGTAACATGTCTTCACCTATGAATGGCAATGTGCACGGAGTCTTCGATTGTATTGGTCTTTGCTTGATGGTGCATGTATATGTGTCCCTTCTGCTCGCTGCTCGATGTGCTTTGTGCATTTGTTCAACTGTGAGAAATTCTTCTAGTATGAGTCTCTTCTTCATCCCATTCGTCATCACACCATGCTTCATCAATGTACCTATTCCTGCAATTACTCATGACTAGATGACATAAAATCCATAAATCTCATAGTCTAACATGTTAGATTGTTTTTCATTTCAGTGTAGGTGACCGGGAGAGGGACAAGGCATTGAAACTGCGAAGAGCACAACTTAGGTCGGGATGCAAGGCTCTAGATCATTGTCAGGAAAAACTACACATATGTCACTGGGAGGAAGATTTGTGAAATCCCAGATAACAGTGATTGTTGCGGGGAAAATCCCAGCTAGGAGGCAGAATTGTGCAGTTTCCATGAGGAAGACTAGGGAGGGTGTCGGGGAACTGTTGGGTCAATCTACACAAATTTCAAGGGGATAATTTGGCACTGGAAAAAAAATTTGAACATTTTTCCAGAGGAGGATAGGATCGTTCTGCAGGAGCTACTGATAAACATTGCACAATCCTGGGAAAAAATCTGGGACCAGACATATCTATGCAATTTATAGGCTGATTGTAGAGCAAGAAGGAAGGGTAGGTGACAGATAAATCTACGCAATTTTCTAAGGGAGAACAGAGCAAGCGAATAGGGGAACATGCATGTCAGATTTGCACAGTTTCTCGGGATATTGTAGTGGAGGGTAGCAGAGGCCTGTCCCACATGTCTGTGCAATTTCTACAGGAATTGCAAGGTAACCAGGTTGGACAATTTATGCACATTTTTGGAGAACAGTTCAGCCCTGGGTCCTAGATCAAGTCAGTGGCTGATCAACATTGCACAATCCTGGGAGAAAGTCTGAGACTGGACATATCTACGCAATTTATAGGCTGATTGCAAAGCAAGGAAGAAAGGGAGGTGACAGATAAATCTGTGCAATTTTCTAAGGGAGAATAGAGCAAGCGAATAGGGAAGTACACTTGTTAGATTTGTGTAGTTTCTCAGGACAGTGTAGTGGCGGGCAGCAGAGGCTTGTCCCACATCTCTGTGCAGTTTCTATAGGCAGTGAAAGGAAACCAAGTTGGACAAGTTATGTGCATTTTTGGAGAATAGTTTAGCTCTGGGTCGTAGATCAAGTCAGTTTTTATGATTGACCAAAGGGAGGCTTGATGGGTGATCTTGCAGGAAGCATAGAATGGATCTGGTTCCAAGACAATTTTGTGCAATTCTCGGACATAGTTAGCTGGCTCATTTCCAGAATTATGCATAAAGTTTCAAGAATTTTTTTTGTGAAGGAAAGAAAGTTGAATTAAGGGGTCTTTGATACCAAATGTTATGCAACCAACTTACAAAATAGAAGAAGAGAGATCAGCGACTTCAAAATAAGCCTTTTTGAAGGCAAAACCTCCTTTACATTACACAGATGAATAATTCTTGGATGATACAAATGACAAAACCTCTTTTCTATATATAGGAGTCTAAAGGGTCATAATATAGTCAGAGCCGACATAACAATAATAATGTAAGGGCACAACAATAATAATAATGGGCTTCTATGGGGCACAATAATAACAATATGGGGACAACATTGGCACAAAAATAACAATAAGGGGTTGCAATGACAATAATAATGGGTAAATACACTAGTATTATAGGGACCTAACATTGGTCCAGACATTTGATATTGTATAACAACATTAATTTTATATTTTGTTTTAAATTTTAATTATATATTATGGTGAGTGTATATTGTATATTCATATTGGATTTTGTGTTCTAGTGAAAGAATTTTTAAAACCCTTATGTTTGACCTTTGTGTTGTTTTAAAATCTATTGATAGGTATATGGTTCAATGCATGTTTTATTGTATTGCTACATTGTTCATGGTTTATATTATTCATCCAAATATATGACTTTGGGTTTTTGTTGAAACTATTTTTATATCATTTTGGGCTATGGTAATATTTATGTGATTATATAATGTTTTAGTCATAATTAAGTTGTCTTATCATTTCCATCTCTAGAGTGATATATGGTGGTGCAAGATGGATTGGGTATGATTAAATTTGGATGTGATGCTTCCTACTTGGAGTTCCTACCTACTAACACCTATATATGCCATAAATCAACCTAAAAAACATTAAAAAATTCCCTAGTTATGATTGACCTATAGTACATTCTCAAATCTTTGCATTGTGATGTCTTGAATTTCTCTGTAGGGTTTTCATTTAGACTTTCCTCTGGCTTTTGTTTCTCTCCGCGTCTTTCCATATTTCTCTACTAATTTCCAAGACTTATACCTTCTTACACCTATTTTTAGTCTATTGAGCTAAACCTTGTCTTAAATTTCATTTCTTTAGACACCCATGCATGTAATCAGAATGGAATTGGCAGGGTATGACCTTGTCAAAGTTTATGATGAATATCCATCCCTTTTCAAGAAGGTGGGTTGGTGGAATTTTATACAATAGTTCAAATGGTTTAATGATGGTGTTTTCAAAGCCTTTTCTTCCATTTTTAATGGAAAGTGAGCTATGTTTGGTGACTTGGAAATGGTGGTGCATGTCGATTTTATAAATAAAGCTACCTACCTCCCCACCAAAAGTGAATAGTGGTCTTAGAATAATCATGTTCAAGGAATTCCATGGAAAAATATTCTGAAGCATAAAGACAATGGTTACTCCATAAAAGGTATGCCTATGAACTATATGAAACTCAAACGGATGATTTATTTCATTTTATACACCATTATATAACTTGCGAGGCTCAATATGGCTTGGTGTTTTTGTATTACATTTGACTATTGATGGTTTTTCCTAGTTATGATCTTAATTTACTCTACTTTGTGTACAATACTTTAGACAACATGTGTAAAACTTATTAGTCAAACTATAAGAATAAAAATATTTCACTCTTCCACCATTGTCCTATATGTAATTTGGTTATATATAATTTGTCAAAGGTCAGCTAACAATGGAAAATGTTTATCCTGAAAAGCCTTTTTGAGGAAGCCCCATAGTTGGGTCGGCATGAGGTTGCACCAGAGACTCCACTTAACACTCCATCTCTGGTTCTGGCACCACCTGATGCTTGTGCCAATGAGGTGAATATTTCTATAAATTTTGGCCTTGAAAGATAGTTTGATGCCTTCAATGATGGTAGGGATGAAAACCCTCAGCATCTACCGACTTTTGTCACCTAAAGTAGGGTAAAGGACACACTGTTTCATCATACTAAATTAAAACTAAAAGTTAAGAAAAATGTTAAAAATCTGAAGAAGTTGGATGCTAACGCTAATATAAAACCTGCATCTCAAGAAACAAATAGTCAGTGTGAATAGAATCTTGGGTCCAATGTCAAGGTTAAGCAAAGAGAAAGAAAAATATCTAGGCTAAGGCGAAATAGGAAAATGAATCCTCTCACTATTGAGATATTTGTTGATATTGAAACTAATACAGATCCTGCACCTAAAAATACAAATCCAGAGACTCTAGAAAGCCTAAGTTTTAGTGACAATACAAATGATTCACTCAAAATTGGAAGTGACTCTGGAAAAGCAACTGTTGATGCTTTGTTAGATCTTTAATAGCATCAACATGTCATGTTCACTATACCACGTTTAAATGGTTCAACTAATCAGTTTATGCAAGAAAATGAAAGACTAAGGACTTCCTATCGAGCTAAGGAAACACACTGATAACCAAAAACTTCCAACTCAATAAACAAATCATAGATTTCTGACACACACATTGTAGTAAATTCATCAAGGGTTTAAGTCATCATTTCTCCAAATCTTGATGATCTGAATGAATCTAAATAAAGATTTTTATTTTTATTTATGTCCTAGCCTTTATATATGTTAAGGAATGTTGTTTATTTGACTTTATTTTCTAAAATAAAAATGGTTTCATATAATCAAATTTTTTGTAACAACCCGTTTTCTTAATTACACCGAAAAATTATATTGTTTTCTTAATTTTGTCATAGGTCTCTAGGTTAGTTAAACCATTTCTCTCACATCTCATGGAACATATGCCTATGGATAACCTCCAGCTACTACGGATATTAGCAACAGGGCTCTTGTTAGTTATCTTGTTGATTTTCTTTGAACCATTTGAATACGGCCATAGGCCAAACAAATAGTGTTTATTATTTTGTAAAAGACAATTTCAATTAAAGTTTATTTTTAGACATATATAATAAAAATACTCTTATATAAACCCCATATTTTGTAATGAAAGGAGGGGATACCTATAGTATTGTGCATGGAAACTCTAGAAAGTAAATGTTTTAAATACTCTCTAACTGTGATTTGTGGCTTTTTCTAGCACCTGCGGCACGCGTGCTTTAGGGAACATAGAAAGAATGCTAGAGACAACCTCTGGGTTGATTGTAGACTAGTGCCTAGGACATCTTAAATAGAGGAGTGCATGGAAGATTATCTGAGAGGGGTTTTTTGCAGCAATCCAATTGTCATGTAATTAAAAGGGAATAAAGGGGTCTTGGTTAAATAGTCTATCATTTAGGTAAACTAAGCCGATACATGGATCCAAATGCTCAAGGGTAAATCAAGCCAACCTCAAAGAGAAATGTCTAGTTCTGGTGGCCGACACATAACAACAAGAAACTTTATATTGAAGTTGTAGTAAAGTGAAGAGGAGGAAAGGAAGGAGGAAATTCAATGTAGAGGGTTGTAAACTGGATAAAATCCTAAGCAGTGATGTTCTGGTAGAAGGATGGAATTTAATGTGCATGGCTATAAACAACAAAAAATCCTAAGCAATGATTTTCCAATAGAAATATGGAAGAGGGGGGAGATGAAAGAGTGGAGTACTTACTTGGAATTGACAAGGAAAAATTGCAGTTACCTCTTTTTCACAAATAGTCTGTTGACTAATGTCTTCTCGATCAGGGTAGCCATAGACACTATTTAGCTCCTCAGCCTTAGGTTTTCCAAGAAAAACTTGTCGCTGATATTTTACTACCCATTTTTCAAAGGGCTAGCCCTCTTCGAAATCTGCAATAGATTCTTCATTGTCTGAATTGGAAGAGTCATAGATCAAAGAATCTACTAAGAATTCATGGCAGGAATTCTTCAGTAAAAGCCAATAACATAATCTATGTGGTCCTTCAACTTTGGGTTGTTCTTGGAAAACTTGTTGTGAGGTTTATCCCCACTTCTAGGTAAATAACTCCTTCTGAATCGTTGTGGTCATCTCATCCTCCTCTGAATAATATGAATCACAAATCAGAGGAGTTTCTTGATCATAGTCTCTAGGTGAAGGGTGTGCATTGTAAAATGGAGCCTCTTTATTTACCTATTGGCAGGCCTCCTCTTCTTGTGTAGCTTCCCATGACTGGGAATGTGGCCCTCCATCACTTGACTCTCCATCAGAGTCATATACATCATAAGAAGGAGAAGCACCAAACTCAACAAAATAAGATCTCTGAGAGTTTATTTGCAGCTCGATGATGTTTCCTTCTTCTCTTTCTTAGGTGATGCTTATTGATGCGAGTAGATGTCTTCTTGGAGTGGATCTCCACAAATATCTTAATGTTGGCATTATGATTCAAGTGTTGTCCTTGATGGCAACTCACTCAGAGGATGGTACAAGTGCTCAGAGGTTGGTACAAGTGATGGCATCTTAATCAGAAGACAGATCTCAGTACAGCATGCCAAGGAAGCTCATACACGCCGTTTCGTTAAGCCCAAGTCGCGTGTACACGCCAGTTTGATTCATAAAAAGCGCGTGTATGTGGAAAGGTTCCTTTGGTCCATGGTGGTTAGTCCTTGGAAGTTGTGCCTATGATTTCGGACCATTGTGTCTCGACGGGCGTGTCGATCCCTAGTTTTGAAGTTGATGGTATTGTGTTACTATGGTTTTGGCTCTTGGTATTGAGCTAGGCCTAAGACTATATAAGGAGAAGAAGATCATTAGGCAATATCATCTTTTGACAAGGGCTTGAATATCTAAGAGTGAAAGAGATCTGATTTGCAGGTGCTGGGTTGCTTGATCTAAGCCAAGGAGAGATCACATTGGTTGATGGAAGACTAGATCTAAGGATAGATCGGGATCTAATGGTTTGAAATGCACTATCATGATATGGTTGATTATGCTTATTTCTAGATCTGCATATTGTCGCAATGCTATGTTCTGGGTCTAACTAATGTCTGGTACAGCTGCAAATTGAGAAAGTTTATTTTTAGATCTGTACGCAGGTTGGCTTCGGTAAAAGAGCGTGTATACGCGGGTTTGGCTCCTTGAAGTAGCGTATATCTTTTGAAGCTTGTTTTTGGGTTTACAGTGGGGTCTGACAGTTATTGCAGAGTTCTGTAGTCTGCTCTGTGTTCTGATAACTGGTGATTGACAGGGTTCAGTGGTTCAGTGATTCAGAGTTTGGTTGTTTTATGCTTCAATGATCTGTTGTGGAAATTGAATGAATTGTGGTCTTCAGATTGTAATGTTGTGCTTCAGGAATATTCAAGTCTGAAAATGTATGAAAGGTGATACCTGAAGAAAAGAAGATTGTAGGTCAGCACCTACGTACTAGTATCTTGGCTAGTACAAGAACAAAGGGGGTTGGAGCTCCCTTCCAAGGAAGTTTGGAGAACGAGAGAAGGTTGTAGCCTTCTGCAGGTTGTAGCCTGCGTACTGGTATAAGGCTGCACCAGTACAAAAGATTGTAAACTGAAGTTTCTTAAAGAAAGATAAAGATAACTTGCAGCAGGTGGTTTTCACCCACATTGGGTTTCCACCTTATATCTTGGTGTTCATGTGTGTGACTTTTGATCCGTTCTGTTATACTGCATCTGCTTACTGTTAATGTGCTGAATAATGTCCTGATGAACTTAACTGAAGAATAAGCTAACTAAGTTATGAGTTTTCTGCCTATACGCTGTTTTATTTAGTCACAGTAGCGTGTACACGCTGTTTTACTTAACTGAAGTAGCGTATATGTTTCTGAGCATTGAAAAGGTTTGATTGATCTGATAATACTGATTCACCCCCCCTCTCAGTATTATTTCCAACAATTGGTATCAGAGCAGGTCCTTCAGGGAAGCTTGATCGCTTGAAGGTAGATCATTCATCATGAGCAACTACGAGAAAGAAGCATCAATCAGGCCACCGTTTTTGATGGAACAAATTTCAATTATTGGAAGGTAAGAGTTACTGCATATCTTCAATCTCTTGGTACAGAAGTTTGGAACATTGTAGAAACAGGCTATGCTTTTCCTTCAGTTACTCCTACAGATCCAGCTGAGAAAAAGACATATGAAACAAATGCAAAAGCAGTCAGTACTCTATTAGGAAGTATATCCCAAACAGAATTCATGAAGGTCATGCACTTCAAATCAGCAAAAGAGATATGGGACAAAATGATCACTAGCTATGAAGGAGATGAACAGGTAAAGGAAGCTAAACTTCAAACTCTCAGGATTCAATATGAGACTCTCAAGATGTATAATGATGAAAGTGTGGCAAATTATTTTCTTCGGGTAGACGAGATTGTTAATTGTATGAAAAATTTGGGTGAAGAAATAAAAGAGACTGTTTTTATTTGTTAAACATTTGCCACATTGCCAACTTTCTTGAATTGTTAAGTTTCAAAGATTCTAAGATCATTATCCCCCAAGTTTGAATCTAAAGTATCTGCAATAGAAGAAAAGGAAAATCTCAAAGTTCTCACTATGTCTCAGTTACATGGAATTCTAACTGCTTATGAAATGAGAAAGGGAGGTCCATCAGACAGAAGGGAAGCTGCTTTTAAGGCATCAGGAAAAGAAGATTACTATGAGGCAAGCCATGTTCCAGAAGAAGAGGAAGAAGAATCAAATTTTGTTAGAAATCTTCAAAGGGGTGCTGGAAGGTTCAGAGGTAAGCTACCTTTCAAATGCTTTGCTTGTGGAAGAGTAGGTCATTATGCTGCAAAATGTCCTAATAAAGATAAAGGAAAAGAACCTGCTAGATGGAATAAGAAACAAAGTGCAAATAAGAAAAGCTACTACACCCATGAAGATAGTGATGGCTTATCAAACAGTGATGAAGATGAACAAGGTAATAAATATAAGCTATTAATGGCATTTGAAGATGATGATTATGAGGATGCTGTAGATGTGGATAATCTCTATAATGAAATTACTAGACTCAAGAGATGCATAGAAGAAAAGAGTGTGATCATTGATACTTTGCAATTTCAAATTGATGAAAAGGAAAAACATCTTGAAAAACTAGAAGGTGAAATTGTTGGTCTCAGAAAAGAAATTGAGAAAACAAAAGCTATTAATCTTAAGTTTGTCAAAGGATCTGAAACTTTGGATGAGATTATCAATGTGCAGCGGTCTCCTCTAAACAAGACAGGTTTGGGCTATAATGGAGAAACCTCTAAAGCATCCACCTCAAAGAGTTATCTTGATGCAGCAAGAAGAAATGAGCAGAAGAACAATGAAGATAATCAGGTAAAGCAGGGACGAATTACAAACAGAAACTATCAGGGACAATCCTTCTTAAGGGTGAACAAAAGCTACAACCAACCACAGGTAAAATCTTCTCAGTTTGGCACAAGAATAGATGAAAATAGAAATTACAATCAGTTGGCTGGTAGATTCAATAACCGCAGAAGCTTCTTCAATGGACAATGCTTTTCTTGCCATAACTTTGGTCACAAAGCAGCTCAATGTGTTGCATATAAAACAATCATGACTAGGGAAGCTCAAAAACAAAGAAGTATGACAGGGATTACAAAGAGGACCTATAACAACTTTTCGGTTCTTGAAAATGAAGTTGAATGTTCTATTTGCAATAATTTTGGTCATAAAGAATCTGAATGCAGGAGCAGGTTTCAGGAGAAAAAGGAACAAGCCACGAGCACCAAAAAATGGAGAATAAAAGAACCTCAAACAGAAAGATGTGGGATAGCGTTTTATGCAGAAGGACAGGAAAATCTATGGTACATTGACAGTGGATGTTCGAAACATATGACAGGTGATAAAGAAAAACTTGAATCTTATTCTACTTTAGAAAAGGGAAAGAAAGTTTCTTTTGGAAATGATACTCCTGCAACTATAAAAGGAAAAGGTATTGCTCCTTTGAAAGAAAAGGTCAAGGCTGGAAATGTTTTGTATGTTGATGGATTGAAGCATAATCTTCTAAGTGTCAGTCAGATGTGTGATCAAAAAACCGAGGTTATTTTCAGATCGAATGGATGTCTTGTTCGTGATCTTGATACAGGTAAAACAGTTCTCAAAGGCAAAAGAACTCCAAATAATCTGTACATATTTGAAGAAGGACAACAACAATGCTATCTTAGCAAGGATGAAGAGCACTGGCTATGGCATCGAAGGTTGGGACATCTAAGCTTCTCACAAATAAGAAAAGCATGCAAATATCAGGCAGTTCGCGATCTTCCAGATATCAAAATTCCAGACAACACTATATGCAAATCTTGTCAGTTTGGAAAGCAAACCAGAACTAACTTTCCAGAAAAGGAAGGATCAGCTAGCTTGCCTCTTGAGCTAGTCCATACAGATGTATGTGGTCCATTTAGGAAAAGGACACCTCGAGGAGAAGAATATCTGATATTATTCATTGATGATTTCTCAAGGTTTGTTTGGTTAGGGCTTATGAAGCACAAAGATGAAGCATTCGAAAAATTCAAATCCTTCAAAGCATTGGCTGAAAATGAATCAGGACACAAAATTAAGTGCCTCAGATCTGACAGAGGTGGGGAGTTCACATCAAATGAATTTTTCGATTTCTGCGATGAACATGGGATAAGAAGAGAATTCTCTACAGCTAGAACTCCTCAGCAAAATGGGGTTGTGGAAAGAATGAACAGAACTATCCAACAAATGGCTCGTGCTATGCTCGATGAATCAGGTACTCCTGCAACCTTCTGGGGTGAAGCTGCACATGCTGCTGTTATCATTCTTAACAAAACAAATGTCCGAGTAAACAGCACTCAAACACCTCATGAGCTTTGGAGTGGTAAAACTCCTTCCGTGAAGCATTTCAAAATCTTTGGGAGCAAATGTTATATTAAGAATACTGATGAGCAACTTGGCAAACTTGAACCTAGAGCAGATGAGGGCATTCTTCTTGGTTATTCTCCACATAGCAAAGCATACAAGTGCTACAATAAAAGACTTGGCAGAATTGTTGACAGTATTGATATAGTGGTTGATGAGAAGGGATATATTCCTAGGCAAGTTCATCATGAAGACATTGAAGAAGATGAAGGTTACTCTCAAAGGCGAAATGATGAAGAAGAAGAACCTCAAGAAGAAGAAGAATCTCAAGAAGAACCAGAGGAGCAGACAAGAATAGAAGAGAAGACTCCATCCAGATATGTCCAAAAGAATCATCCAGAAACTCAGATTGTGGGGCAGAAAGAAGCAGGAGTACAAACAAGAAGGACACTTGCAGAAGCTTCAAGCTACTTGGCTCTACTCTCCTCCATTGAACCACAAAATGTGAAAGAAGCATGCAAAGATGAATGTTGGGTCAAAGCAATGGATGAAGAACTTGAGCAAATCGAAAGGAACAACACTTGGGAATTAGTTCCTAGACCAAAAGATAAGAATGTAATAGGAACAAAATGGGTCTTCAAGAATAAGTTAAATGAAAATGGAGAAGTAATTAGAAACAAGGCCAGACTTGTTTGTAAAGGGTATGCACAGCAAGAAGGAATAGATTTTGAAGAGACCTTTGCTCCTGTGGCAAGACTAGAGGCCATCCGAATGTTCCTTGCTCTCTCAAGCTTTCAAAACTTCAAGGTATTTCAAATGGACGTGAAATCAGCCTTCCTAAATGGAGACTTAGAAGAAGAAGTATATATTGAGCAGCCAGATGGGTTCATTCTTGGAAATGATCCAAACCTTGTATGCAGATTGAAAAAGGCACTCTATGGGCTCAAACAAGCTCCAAGGGCTTGGTACTATCGCTTGGACAAATATCTTCACCAACAAGGCTTTTCAAAAGGATCAGCAGATAGCAATCTCTATATAAAAGTTGAAAATAACAAATTGCTAATCCTTGTTGTTTATGTAGATGATATTATTTTTGGCAGCAATGAAGAGACCATGAGTCAAAACTTTGCCTTGGTTATGCAGAAAGAATTCGAAATGTCACTTCTTGGAGAATTGACATATTTTCTTGGATTGCAAATCCAACAAAATGAAGGAGGTATCTTCTTGTCTCAAACCAAATACCTCAAGCAGATCTTGAAGAAGTATGGCATGGAAGAGTCAAAACCAGTATGTACACCCATGGTTACAGGATGCAGCCTCAGTGCAAATGATGAATCAGCAGCAGTTCACCAACCCACTTATAGATCCATGATTGGGAGTTTGCTTTATTTGACAGGTACTCGACCAGATATTACACATGCAGTAGGAATGGTTGGAAGATTTCAAGCCAACCCAAAGGAAACTCATCTTCAGGCAGTCAAAAGAATCTTCAAATATCTTCAAGGGACCCAAAACTATGGCTTATGGTATCCTAGAAATACTGATCTCACTCTTCATGCTTACACAGATGCAGATTGGGCTGGAAGTGTGGATGATAGGAAAAGCACAAGTGGAGGTGCTTTCTTCATGGGTTCTAGATTAGTATCTTGGTTCAGCAAGAAACAAAGTTCGATTGCCTTATCTACAGCTGAAGCAGAATATGTGGCTGCAGCATCTTGTTGCACACAACTTCTTTGGATGATGCAGACCTTGCAGGACTTTCAAATCACTTGCACTCCACCTGTCTCTATCTTATGTGATAATACAAGTGCAATCAGCATTTCAAAGAATCCTGTCATGCACTCAAAGACCAAGCACATACCAATCAAGTACCATTTTCTTCGGGAACAAGTGCTTGAGCAGAAGGTCAAGTTGGAGTATGTTCCTTCTAAGGAGCAAGTTGCTGATATTCTCACAAAACCACTGCCCAGGGAAACTTTTGAATATCTCAGACAAAAGCTGGGAGTAGTTGATGCTTCATCCTGTTGTTGAAGATTGTTTGTTCTACAGAAAAGTTGGTATACGCAGGTTACGGAAGGGATATGAGCGTATACACGCGGATTTATGTTGGGTAAGTCGCGTGTATTCTGGACGCTTGTTGCAGAAAGAATATCCGCGTACATACGCTGTTTTATACAGGATAAAACGCGTATATGAAGTTCTGAACAGCAAGGGAAAACTCTGAAGTTCTGAAAAGCAATAGGAATGTCAGAATTCTTCAGGCACAGTTTCAGGGAGTGCAACAGGCACAGGTTCAGGGGAGCAGCTCAAAAGTCTCATAAAGCATTGTTGGCATTCAGATGTTTTGGTTGTTGGTTTCAGGAGAAGGAGCTCAGAAAGAAATTCTGGTTGCTGATCTAACAAGATGTTTATCAGATGTTGCTGGTGTCTTTCCTAAGTCTTGGTCTAGATCTGTTGTCTCTATGTCATGTATCTCTCTTGTCATATCTCTTTTATGGTGTCAAGGTCATGTAACGGCCTATGTTGGTTTCCCCACTATACCTGGGATGAATGCTGTAATATAATTGGTTGTTTCTGATATGTCCCCTCTTGGTAGGGAGTATGGATGTATGTATTGAGTCTTTTGGTGATAGGAAGGTCCCTTATGGTGTATAAATCTTGGCTCTTGTTGAAGAACATCTTTTTCAAATCTGGCCTACTGTCAGGGGGAGCACGAGTCAGCACAGCCAAGCAGAGGTATCAGCATGTCCTCAGGGGGAGCACAGCCCTTTGCTCTTGATGTCAAAGGGGGAGAGTGACTTGGTGTGGTGGTTGCCATCAAGTCCAAAGGGGGAGATTGTTGGCATTATGATTCAAGTGTTGTCCTTGATGGCAACTCACTCAGAGGATGGTACAAGTGCTCAGAGGTTGGTACAAGTGATGGCATCTTAATCAGAAGACAGATCTCAGTACAGCATGCCAAGGAAGCTCATACACGCCGTTTCGTTAAGCCCAAGTCGCGTGTACACGCCAGTTTGATTCATAAAAAGCGCGTGTATGTGGAAAGGTTCCTTTGGTCCATGGTGGTTAGTCCTTGGAAGTTGTGCCTATGATTTCGGACCATTGTGTCTCGACGGGCGTGTCGATCCCTAGTTTTGAAGTTGATGGTATTGTGTTACTATGGTTTTGGCTCTTGGTATTGAGCTAGGCCTAAGACTATATAAGGAGAAGAAGATCATTAGGCAATATCATCTTTTGACAAGGGCTTGAATATCTAAGAGTGAAAGAGATCTGATTTGCAGGTGCTGGGTTGCTTGATCTAAGCCAAGGAGAGATCACATTGGTTGATGGAAGACTAGATCTAAGGATAGATCGGGATCTAATGGTTTGAAATGCACTATCATGATATGGTTGATTATGCTTATTTCTAGATCTGCATATTGTCGCAATGCTATGTTCTGGGTCTAACTAATGTCTGGTACAGCTGCAAATTGAGAAAGTTTATTTTTAGATCTGTACGCAGGTTGGCTTCGGTAAAAGAGCGTGTATACGCGGGTTTGGCTCCTTGAAGTAGCGTATATCTTTTGAAGCTTGTTTTTGGGTTTACAGTGGGGTCTGACAGTTATTGCAGAGTTCTGTAGTCTGCTCTGTGTTCTGATAACTGGTGATTGACAGGGTTCAGTGGTTCAGTGATTCAGAGTTTGGTTGTTTTATGCTTCAATGATCTGTTGTGGAAATTGAATGAATTGTGGTCTTCAGATTGTAATGTTGTGCTTCAGGAATATTCAAGTCTGAAAATGTATGAAAGGTGATACCTGAAGAAAAGAAGATTGTAGGTCAGCACCTACGTACTAGTATCTTGGCTAGTACAAGAACAAAGGGGGTTGGAGCTCCCTTCCAAGGAAGTTTGGAGAACGAGAGAAGGTTGTAGCCTTCTGCAGGTTGTAGCCTGCGTACTGGTATAAGGCTGCACCAGTACAAAAGATTGTAAACTGAAGTTTCTTAAAGAAAGATAGAGATAACTTGCAGCAGGTGGTTTTCACCCACATTGGGTTTCCACCTTATATCTTGGTGTTCATGTGTGTGACTTTTGATCCGTTCTGTTATACTGCATCTGCTTACTGTTAATGTGCTGAATAATGTCCTGATGAACTTAACTGAAGAATAAGCTAACTAAGTTATGAGTTTTCTGCCTATACGCTGTTTTATTTAGTCACAGTAGCGTGTACACGCTGTTTTACTTAACTGAAGTAGCGTATATGTTTCTGAGCATTGAAAAGGTTTGATTGATCTGATAATACTGATTCACCCCCCCTCTCAGTATTATTTCCAACACTTAAGTAGGGTCATCAACCTCGGGAATATTTTCAACATTAAACTGTGTTCATCAATCTTCAAACAAAGAAGTCGGTGGATATAGTTCTTTGCAATATTGATTGAATGCTATATGAAAATGTTTTAAGGAAGATATGTTGCCATGAGGTATTGTTCTATAACAAACTCTAACATCCTTGTCTAACTAATACTTGAAAATTTTCATTTGTATATCTTCAAGGAAAATACCCTGTTGTTCCATGCATTCATGAAATTCTTTGAGGTGCTAGTTAGGCCTTCTATCTGTGCTTCCATTGTATTTAGGCAAATAGGTATACCATTCATGAAACAAAGGGACATGATTAGGATAAATATCAACAAAAGAAAAATCCATTGGGAAAAATTTTTTGGCCAAAAATTCAGGAATGGCCATTTTGAAAACCTTCCAAGATGAGTGATTTCAGGTTCAAAGGTAGGGAAAGTTTTTGGCTTCTCTAGAATCAGAGCGAGTATGAGGCTGCTTGTCAGGATGATAAAATAAAGATATGGACAGTGGAGTTGCCAGGATATTTACCATAAAATTGAAACAATGGAGTCACCAAGGTGAAAGATCTTAAACCCACACTTCCCTTGCTCACCTAACAAAGGGAATGTAAAAACTTTTTGTACCTAAGGAAAAATATTCTAATTCATTCCTTGGAAACGGTGCCAAAAAGATGTTGCACATTTTTCTAGCACCTGTAGCACGAGTGCTTCATGGGACATTAAAATCCTCCTAGAGACAACCTCTAGGTTGATTGTAGACTAGTTCCTAGGACATCTTAAATAGAGGAGTGCATGGAAGATTATCTGAGAGGGGGTTTTTGCAGCACTCCAATTGTCATGTAATTAAAAGGGAATAAAGGGGGCTTGGTTCAATAGTCTTTCATCCAGGTAAGTTCAAGCCGATACATGGATCCAAACACTCAGGGGGTAAATCGGGCCAACCTCAAAGAGAAATGTCTAGTTTTGGTGGCCAACACACGACAATAGGAAGCTTTATATTGAAGTTGTAGTAAAGTGAAGAGCAAGAAAGGAAGGAGGGAATTCAATGCAGAGGGTTGTAAACTAGACAAAATCCTAACCAGCAATGTTCTGGTAGAAGGATGGAATTCGAAGCATAGGGTTGTAAAAAAAACATAATCCTAAGCATTTATTTTCCAATAGAAATATGGAAGAGGGGGGAGATGAAAGAGTGGAGTACTTACTGAGGTTCCATACTTGATATATCATGGGTACCATTATCGCAAAACAATAAGAGTAAATCTAGGCTCACATAGGTATTGCAGGTTAATCAAATAACGCAAGTAGATCTGCCTTATACACAGGTACCATTTGCTTATTTAGCAACCTAGATAAATCCACGAATCAGAGGGAAACTAACAAATTCATCAGACTATTTTAGGGGAAGAAAAATACATATGGAATGAGATTACAGAGTGGAAAACATACTGCGTGTTGATTTTCTTGGAATCGCCAAAGAGTTTCATTAATACTTGAAAGGTACGAATACGAGTCCATTACATTCAGCATGTGTCGCTCTGATTCCTCATGAACAGCCAAATTATTAGTGTCCCTATACTACTAGTGTCACCCTTTATTGTTATTAGCACAACCCCCTTATTATATTGTTTTACCCTTGTAGTCCCCATATTGTTATTATTATGCCCCATAGAAGCCCACTATTGTTATTATTGTGCCCTTACATTATTATTGTTATGTCGGCTCTAATTATATTATGACCCCTTAGACTCCTATATATAGAAAGGAGGTCTTGTCATTTGTATCATCCAAGAATTGTTCATTTTTGTAATGTAAATGAGGTTGCCCCATTGAAGAGGCTGAATTCTAAGGTGTTTATCTCTCTTTTCTATCTTTTTCTGAGCTGGCTTCATAACATTTGGTAGCAGAGCATTGGATTCTAGGGTTTTTGTTGCTCCAAATAGGTCATCGTGGAATTTTCACTATTACTTTATTTTTGTGGCATTTCAAAAGCGAAAAATAAAACCCATTTGAGATGAAATCTCACTGAAACACGGGTCCGAATTTTAGAGCTTGTACCTCTATATTTTCGGAGATATGATCTAAGGAAGTTAGGGATTTTGCAAGCTCCATAATTTCATATAAAATAGGTCATCGTGGAATTTTCTCTATAACATTGTGGATACAATGTTTCAGAAGCTAAAAAACAAACCCATTTCAGAATAAATCGATCTAAACCTTGGGTCCAAATTTCATAGCTTGGATCGCTATATTTTTGGACACATGATCTGAGGAAGTTAGGGTTTGTGCAGACTCCTGAATTACATCCTAAACAGGTGACCTAGGGGAAATCATCATAACTATCTCTCTGAGAATCCGATTGAAATTTCATAAGAAGTTACAGAAGGAGGACGACCTGTAGTTTTCTTTATATATTTTTCAGATTTGAAGGTCAAACCAGTGACATGTGGCACATCATACAACTTCTCTCTTCTGAAAAGGTATATAATCAGGTCATCTTGAGAGATTGTACATAACTCTTTCTTGGAGAATCCAACTTCGATTAGAATGGTGGCATTGGAAGGAGGACGTAGCGGGCTACTGTAGGTCATGATTTCAAAACTGGAAAATCCAATATTGCAAAGTTACAGTCATTTCAATATCGAGCTCCCAAAATCAAGAAAAGGTGATATGAGGAAGTTTGATGGCAAGGATCCAATAAATTGGATACTACAGATGGAGAAATATTTTGATCTACATGCTGTTCTGCTGTTACAAAAGGTACGTATTGCATCTAATTATTTAGAACCAAATCAAATTTTATGGTATAAAGGGCTTTGTTCTCGTAAACCACTTGTCACGTAGTCAATTTTCACGGAGGAAATGATAGCACATTATGAGGATACAAAGAGAAACACCTTCTTTAGCCAATTGATAAATCTCAAACAAAAGTTTTCAATGCAAGATCACATTGAGGACTTTTAAAAGTTGAATATAAGGGAAAATGATATTCTAGAGAAGCATAGGATTGATTTCTCCATAGGAACTTTAAAGGATAACATTCAACATGAGGTTCGTCTTTGGGAACCTAATTCATTGGAGAAGGCATTCAGGTTGGAAAGAAAATTGGAAAGCAAAATTATGGAAACAAATAATTCTACCCCTCACAACTATAAAGATGAAAGTGTTGTTTCTCCTAAGCTTCCACAACCTGCAAGATTGACACCAAAACAATTAGAAGAAAAATGTGCAAAAGGACTTTGTTACAATTTTAACAATGTAAACTTTGAAACGGGAACTATAAACTCAAAACGGGAACTCTGGCAAAAAAAAACCCAAAAAAACATCAAAAACAGTGCTAAAAACGAAAAGTGTGTATACTGGAACAATGTTTTTATTTTTTAGGTGTCAATTTTGAACATGTTTTAAAAATGGCAGTGACTACGAAATTTACTATGAAATTTTCGTGCAAAATATAGCTTCAAAATGAAAGTGATGACACTGGAACAATGATTTTTTAAGGGTCAATTTTCAAAATTTTAAAAATATGCTAATAAAACCAAATTTTTATGTGTCAAACAAAGTTGTTTATGAGGGAAAAAACACACTAATGTTTTTGGTAGAATATCATTTTTCTTTCCTAAGTATAAATTTAACATGTTTTCAACCATAACATGCTAGATACAAAAAAATTTGAAATTTTTTCAACTACAAAATTAAAAAACCATGACATTATGAACAAATTACATCACTAAATGAATTCAAAAGTCATTATTTGTATATTGAATAAAACATACATTATATCTCTAATTTAATATTGCATTGTAGATATTTTAAACAATAAAATTTATCATAATTAAGACATATAATCCAACAACATAAAAATGCCTCATAACTTCTCATTTAACACCATATGAAAAATATTAATTTTATTTGAAGATATGATGCATACATCAATTATATAAATTGTCTTAAACAATTATTCAAAATCACTCATATTTTCTTTCAAACCATTAGAATTCAAATCTTCAGATGAGTGACTGGATGCTGACGAAGATGTTCCATATTCTTCTCTTTCATCAACTAGTGCCCCATCTGAGTCCACATGCATGCCCAACATTTCAGGTTTCAAAATTCTTCTAGATCTACGACTGGTTTCAGCTGACTCCCATGTCAACATTGTTCCTTCTGGTAACAAACTTTTCAGAATCTCTATCGTCTTGAATCAAAGAGTTCCTCTCTTTGTTAAATTGAAGTCATAAACAAGTATGTCAACATCCTCCAATTTTAATGTCTGTGCGGCGGCGATTTACATTTGTACCCTTTATTTTTCTTTTTCCACCATTTTTTTTGTCAACTACCATTTGTGGCATACCAATGTACTTCAACACTTGTAACATCCTCATTTTCTGTAAAGACTTTTATAACTTTAGCAACCCAAAATGGATAGCCATTGGGATCTCCATCTGCTAGCACTGCAATCATGGAACCCTCCTTAATATCTGTACTGAACCCCTATAAAAGTCTTCCATGGCTTCACGTTGTGCACGAGATCTTCTGGAACCAATATACATCTCTCTTTCCGCTACCTGTGAACAATTAATAATACCTTGAGATTGTTGCTATTCAACAATGTTTACTTCCTCATGTTCATTCGATACATTTTGTGGCCAAATAAATGGATTTTTCAAAGGTATATCTTCATTTGTTTTTGTCGAAATGATATCACTTTGATTATTGAAAAATGACTCCCACCAAACTGAATCAGCAATTTCAAAGTACTCATATATATATATATATCTAATACATTTTTTAATTTCTTCTAGGCAATCAGAATAATTTATAGCTCTGTTCTGTCTGCGTGCATTCTGAACTTCACCAACTGATTGTAATAACAATATTTTTGATGCAAATATTGGATGATCTGGAATGAACTTCAAAAATTTCAAACCTAATGATGGTGCCCATTCTGTAGTAGTTGAATACTTCTTGCCCCATATTAGTGTTTTCCCATCAATTTTTTTGATACGAAATTGATATTGGAAGCTAATGTCATTAAGTTGTTCAATGCATTTCCCCTCACCATATGATCCTAGAATAAACCTTCGCATGTCAACAGTTTCTTCCAACACATCAAAAGTAGGCTCTGGCATGTATGATTTCTTAATACATTCAATTAGTGATGGCAAGCTCCCAACTTCCTCCCTCCTCAGTGTGATTGAAAAACGACTGAACATCTGATCAATATGGTCATGAGTGTGCCCAACAAGAAGGAAACCAACCTTTACCTTTTGAAAAATTCTCAATTCAACAAGCATGTTTAGATATCCAAAAACAACCTGATTTTTGTTTCATGGCAAGTGTTGTCCAATTGTATATACAAAATTTCAGGAAGATTACCAGACAAATGAGAAATCACATCACGAATTATGGTTATGATCAGATTTGCATCATTATGAATATTTGGAGTTGTGAAGTACACCCTTGGCAACATTTTCCCATTGAAGACCATACAACTGACCAAGTGAAATTGAATAAAGTTTTCCTCCTGTAAATTTTTGGGTGTGTGAACAAAATGTGGTAAAAGTGTCTTCTTTTGGTCCATACCATCAATTATCAAACCCAAATATTTATTTGGATTAGCATAACACTTCTTTCGATGCATGCACAACTTCTTCCTTTCGTTTGTTTGTTGTTCGCGATGCTCTTGAAGTTCTTTGACAATTAAATCTACAAAACATAAAAGAGATTCATTAAGAAATATGTTTTCATAGTTGATAAATATACAATTTTAAAAGTTAAAGTTATGAACGCTTACCTCTTTCTGAGCCTTCACATTTGTCCCTTTTTTATTTAAGAGAAGCACATGTACTACAAATCCCCATCCTTTTCTTCTTAGGAATATGGACATTGTTGAATTCTTTCTTCCATACCTTCACAAAATATTGATATGTAATAAACTGGCCATGTCCCTCAACACCTTTTGCATATTCTTTGTATAAGTTATAGATTTCTCGTCATGAAAAATTATCTGGAATATGTATTATCTGTCTATTTGACATACACTCTCCATGATTTGAAAAGAAATCGTTCATCCATGACATTGCAGTATTTGATAATGAACCAAATTGTCTTTTATGACGTACTTCTGAATAAAATGTGGGATCCTTTTCCAAATTTTCTTGAATTCTCGAGAGACGAAAATTCCCAATCGAATGAAAAATTTTGAAAGCTTTTCTACAGATAAAAAAATTCCCAATATGATAATCATAACCTGACAATGTAGATTGCATGCACCCAACTAAATATGAATTTTGCATGCTTTTATTCATTGACAAATATCTCTTCCTGCTTTCTAATGAAAATTTGAAATCCATATGTTTCAAGCAATGTTTTTGGAAACATTCACTTGAAATGAGAGCACTGATAGAACTTCTTCTCGTCAGATATTCTGCTCTACCCCTTGTATAACTAGAACAACTTGCATTGATACGAAAAGGTATGCTCCTACTCCTTGATACAATATTTCTTGGCAACATCTCCATCATTGGATCATCATTTGTATAAGTCTTTTCATCATCATTAAGAGGAATGTTATCCACACTATGATCATCTCTGCTTTTCAAATATTGACTTGGAGGATATTCTTCATCTTTCGCTTCTTCAGTGCTACTGTCGTATTCCTTATAATTCGGACTAAATGGAAAATCTGACTCGATGTTTAATGGATATTCTTCCTCATATGCATTGTCAATGCTACTCTCATAGTCCATAGAATTAGGACTACATTGAAAATGTGACTGTCTACTTATTGAAGATGCTACATCCCATCCTTTGTCACTGCTACCTTTATACTCATTAGAATTAGGACTAAGTGCGTCATCCTGTCCTTGAGCACTGCTGCTCTCATAGTCCTTAGAATTAGGACTAAGAGGACACAGTGACACTCCATTCTTTTGAAATTCGTCATCACGCTCTTCATAACTATTGCTCTCATAGTCCGTAGAATCAGGACTAAGTAGACACTGTGGCACTCCAATCTTTTGAAATTCATCATCCCTCTCTTCATCACTGCTGCTCTCATAGTCCTTAGAATTAGGACTAACTGGACACTGTGACACTACATACTTTTGAAAATCAACATCGTGTTTTTCATCACTACTGCTCTCATAGTCCTTAGAATTAGGACTAAGTGGACACTTTGACACTCCATACTTTTGAAAATAAACATCTTGCTTTTCATCACTACTGCTCTTATAGTCCTTAGAATTAGGACTAAGTGGACACTTTGACACTCCATTCTTTTGAAATTCGTTATCACGCTCTTCATCACTGCTGCTCTCATAGTCCTCAGAATTAGGACTAAGTGGACACTGTGACACTCCATTCTTTTGAAATTTGCCATCATGCTCTTCTAAACTGCTACTCTCATAGTCCTCAGAATTAGGACTAAGTGCACACCATGACACTCCATTCTTTTGAACTTCACCATCATGCTCTTCAAAACTATTGCTCTTATAGTCCTCAGAATTAGGACTAAGTGGACACCGTGACATTCCATTCTTTTTAACTTCACCATCATGCTCTTCAAAACTACTGCTCTCATAGTCCTCAGAATTAGGACTAAGTGGACATCGTGGCACTCCGTTCTTTTGAACTTCACCATCATGCTCTTCATCACTGCGGCTTTCATAGTCCTTAGAAGTAGGACTAAGTGGAATATGTGACTCTTTATTTATTTGAAGTTCTCCATCCCCTCTTTCATCAGTGCTGCTCTCATAGTCCTTCGAATCAGGACTAAGTGGAATAATTGACTTTCTATTCATAGTGGAAGAATTCCCGCTATATTCATCAATATGAATAGAGTTGTTACGTGATGAAGAATTTGATGGTGTATAAATCGAAACTTCACTATCAGAACAATCCATCCCTTTCAAATAGAAGATGTTGAATGATACAAATAGAGAGTCTCCTAAAGATATTATATAGCTTAAAGAATGAAATTTTCCCTCCAAAAATTTTCCCTCCATAAATTTCGCGAAAATATTTACCTCCAAAAAGTTTGTTAAATTTATTTACCTTCATTATTTTGTTCTACAATTTATTGAAAAATGTAAACTAAATTTTTTATGGAATAAATCATCAAAATTAAAATTGTAAGCTACAACTTCTACATTAATTATTTTAATAGTTACACTATATAATATTCGCTTTGCAATTCTACAATATTCGCTTTATAATATTTTAAAACAAATTATCCCACATTCAACCCGTTGTAAAAAAATCTATAATATTCACTTTATAATATTGTAAAACAAATTATCCCATATTAACCGTACAGTAAAACATCTACATAATTTCACTTATATATTAAAATTTCATTATCACTATTACTCACATCACATCCAGGATTTCTGAAAATCGTTGAAAGACTCGTGAATTTGTGGAGCAGCTAAATTTCTATCAACAACATATTCAACGAAGAATTCTCGCAATTGAAAGGTAAGTTAAAAATTTTTCCTTGAAAACTTTTATATTAAATTAGTTTAATGAAAAATATATTTTTTTTAAATTAATAATCTCCTGAGCTAAAATAACAATTACATCCATCGTGAGCATGGTGGGCCCGATCAAACTCATTTTCTTAATACCCGTGGATGGACCGCTGTGGTGTCGCGGGGTGGGCGGGGAGGTCGGGCGAGGTGTGAGGGCATGGGGGAGCGGTAGGGGGTGTGGGGGCGGCCCAGTGGCTTGCCCAGAGGCATGGGGTAGCGGTAGGGGGTGTGGAGGCAGCTCGTGCAGGCGCCACCTGAGCCACCCGTGCCCCTGCCCAGTAGGCGGCAGGGCGATTCCCGGAATCACCCTGTCGCCTGCTGGGCGGGGGCGCGGGAGGCCCGGGAGGCGCTTGCCGGGCGGGGGGGTGGGCGGCCCGAGTGGTGCCTGCACGAGCGCCTGCCGGGTGCAGGCGCGGGCGACCTGAGTGGTGCCTGCACGAGCGCCTACCGGGCGAGGGCGTGGGCAGCCCGAGTGGCGCCTGCACGAGCTATCTCGTGCAGGCGCCACCCGGGCCGCCCGCACCCCCGCCCGACAGGCGACAGGGCGATTCCTGGAATCGCCCTACCACCTACCGGGCGGGGGCACGGGAGGCTCGGGTGGCGCCGAATCGCCTTGCCACCTGCCGGGTGGGGGCACGGGTGGCCCAAGTGGTGCCTGCACGAGCTGCGGAATCGCCCTGCCGCCTGTCGGGCGGGGGCGTAGGCGGCCCGGGTGGTGCTTGCACGAGTTGCCTCATGCAGGCGCCACCCGGGCCCCCCGTGCCCCTGCCCAGTAGGCGGGGGCGTGGGCGGCCCGGGTGGCGCGGCCGAGGGAGAGTGGGCAAGGCGTGCCCGGGGAAAAGGCGATTGGGAAGGGTGGCGCCCAGACGGAGGGGGGTTGGGGCTGGGGGCGCCCGTGGGGGAGCGGGGGGTGGTGCCGAGGAGGGGGAGTGGTTTGCGACCCTGGGGAAAGGGGGTTAGGCTGGGGGGCGCCCGTGTGGAGGGGTGTAAGGCCCTCGCGACTTGGGCAGGTGCGCGACGGGCGAGCGCCCCTTCACACGATGGTCAAGCGGTGGACGCGACTCGGGTAGGCACGCACGACGGTGTGCGGGTGCCCTTGCACGATGGGCGGGCGCCCCGTGCACGATGGGCGGGCGCCCCGTGCACGATGGGCGGGCCCGGTCATCCGGCGAGTTGATGAGCGGACACGGTCATACAATGGGCGAGTCACCCGGTGGACGGTACGATGAACGAGCGCGGGTCTACACGGGCGAGTGCGGTTATACAGCAGCGGGTGCGAGCGGGCACGGCTGCACGATGGGCGAGCGCGGTTATACAACAGTGGGTGCGAGCGGGCACAGCTGCACGATGGGCGGGTGCCCCGGCGGGCGACCCGTGCACGATGGGCGGGCGACCCGTGCACGATGGGCGGGCGACCCGTGGGCGACCCGTGCGACGAGCGGGCAATGGTGAACGGCGGTTCTGGGCCTGCGACAAACAATGCGACGAACAACAAACAAGTGCGACGGAACACTTGGAAAAATAATGCGAAATGGAAGAAGGCCAAAGCTTTATACTTGGCGTAGGGGAGGCTTTAGCCATGGGCAAAGGCCGACTTACAAAATATTAAGGCAGGGGCTTGTCAAACGTTTTTATGGGGTTGGCCTAATGGCTTGACACCCCCTCACCAAATGGCAAGCAAGCGTATATATTTTGTTGGGTGTGGAGCCTGATTATCTTCTATAGTACCGGCATATTGGACCCCAGTTCAAAATGGGGTGGCAACGCTGCCCGTAAAATGATCGCTGCCATGGGGGGTCTAGGGGGGGGCGGCAGCGACTTTTGGGAGCCCCCCCCTGGCGGGGGGTTTCGGTGGCAGCGCCCCCGAAGCTAAAAACAACTGTAAAATTGCCTTGTAAAAGTATAGTAATTTCTTGTCAATCTGGGCCGTTCATTAGGCGGATGATCTGACGGTAGAACTTATGTTTAGTTTAGGGTTTTTTTCCCTAGAAGGCAACCCCTCTCTTTATATGAGGGCATTGTATTTGAGGCTATGAGATAGATGTGTATTCGGTGAGCGAGAAACATAGAGGTGAGACTGTGAGAGAAAACAGAGGATATTACAGCGGTTTTGTTGTAGGTTGTATCTCTTCATTTTGTTGGATAATAGAAAGGAAGGACTGGCTGTTCGGGGTGGACGTAGCCCAAACTGGGTGAACCACGTATATTTGTGTCTCTCTTGTTTTGTGCGTTTTCTGTGTTTATATTTCTGCAATATTTTATGTGTTCCATTGCTCCGTAATATATAATTTTCTAACATATTGGATGGCGCAGAGCTTCATTTGGACATCAATTCGATCAACACACTTCTCTCTTCTACGACGTGGAGCAGGGGTAAAAAGGGTGCAGTTGAACTGCGCATAACTCATGCGCTGAAGGGTAAAAGTGCACAGATTTTACCGGAGCCTGACGTGGGTTAACGAAGGGTGATTTGAAGGCAGTTTTGTGCAGAACCGAGTTGGAGGAGTTCTGGTGTCTCGGGTGAGCACCCTCCTACCGAGTGAGGTTGGCATATGGTTGTAAAGGCTGTCTTGCCTTGATTGTAAATATTTCTAAGTGTTGGCCTTGGATTTTGCCAGGCACACTTGTATGATGTATTATTGAAGATTTTCATAATATATTGTTATCGGGCAGACTTGTTCGGGAGTTGCCCCTCCCTTTATACTTGTGTGCAATTGTTATTGTTCTGGTTAATTGCATATTGGATAATGAATGTGTATGGGCTTCATTAAGTATAAAGGTTAATGCATTTTACTTGGTTGCGAAACACAAACTAAGTATGTTAATGTGGAAAGGCGTAGTCCATGTGTGCAAGTATTGGTAAAAAGAAAGTACACGGTGGTGCCGCACCTCGCCGAACACGGTTGGAAGACTACCGTAGGCCTGGGGGCGTGACAGGTGGCTTCAGAGCTCGGTCTAGAGCTGGTGAGCAGGGTTGCTCACATACTTGGAGGTTTGGCAGTGACAAGGTTCTATTGCAGATGAAGCTATTGAATGGTTGAAACTAGGTCGCAGAAGGGCAAGAAGTTGTTAGGCATGGCGACTAATTCTCAGGCTAGGTCTAGTCACACAGTGAAGGACACAGTGAAGGATACTACTCTTGGGTTCATGGAAAAAGTGATTGAAAGAATGGCGACTTTGGAGACTTCTTGGAACCAAGATGTGGACTCGCTTGCTAAGGAGCGAGAAGCCATCTTAAAGGTCAAGGAAGAGCTTGAAGAACTCCGGGCACAGCATGATGAGCTCAAGACACAGTATGAGTACACTGATCTTATGTGTACACAACTTGAAGTAAGGGTCAAGGAGGTTGAAGAATCAAGGGATCAGGGTCTTGTAGAGATCGTGAACTTGAAGGGAACTCTTGACAAAGTGAACAAAACTCTTGATGAAGCCAAAGATGAGATTGCGGTATTGAAGAGAGCCATGAGACATAACTCAGGCGGAGGAGTGCCTCATGTGAAAGTCAAAGAACCGGAATCTTATGATGGTACAGGGAGTGCAAAGACTCTTGGCAACTTTCTATGGGACATGGAACAGTACTTGGAACGATTGAGTCTACCTGATGGGGAGACACAAGTCAAAGTGGTTGCTCAATTCTTGACAAAGGATGCTAAGATGTGGTGGCGAAGGAGGGTGGATCAGATTATCAATGGCAATGCTGATGACATCACTTCATGGGATGATATGAAGAAGGCCTTGCAGACCCATTTCAGTCCTCAGGATGAAACATGGGAAGCAAGAACAAAGATCAAGTTCATCAAGCAAACCGGGAGCCTACAAGCATACCAGTGAGAATTTTCAAGTGCAGCTCTAGAACTTCCCGACATGGCAGAGAGGGACAAGGTGTTCAGCTTCATTATTGGGTTGAAGCCTTGGGTACGCAATTAGGTGAAGAGGCAGAAGATTATAACACTTGAGGAGGCTTTTGCTGCGATTGATAGGTTGGTGGACCACTATGATGAGACTTCTAATGAGAAAAAGAAGTCCGACAAGCCGAAAGAAAAGAAGAAGGATGATGCTTCGAAGTTGGATGATAGTCTGAAAGCAAAGAAGCCTTTGAAATGTTGGATATGTGCAGGACCACATGTGGTGAAGAATTGTCCCTCTAAACCAAAGGTGGCCGCTGTTGCACAATCTGATGATGATGATAATGATTCTGTGGGGATGATGCAGATACTTGGTGCTTCTCCTACTACGGAAGTGACTTCTAGAAGAGATCCAAAAAGGAACAGGTTGGAGTATGTTTAGATGAAGGTTGGAGGTGCTGATGTACTCACGATGGTGGATAGTGGAGCTTCACACAACTTCATGAGTGAAGATACTGCGAGAAGGATTGGGCTGAAATTTGTACCGGTGAAGGCACAAATGAAGACAGTGAATTCTCCTCCTATGGGAATTCTTGTTATAGCTGAGAAAGTGGACACTACACTTGGTGAATGGACCGGAAAGGTGGACTTCACTATAGTGCAGATTGATGACTATGAAGCTGTATTGGGGATGGAATTCGTGAAACAATTTGAGGCTATGGTTGTACCACATTTGAGGAAACTCTTCATTTATGATGGAAGGGAAGATGTACCCATTGGTGTTCCAACCATTGGTGTGACAAAACCCGATCATAAGTTAGGAGGAATGCAAATGGAGGATATGGAGAAAGTGAACAAGCGGTTGTCCACTGTTGAGACAAAGCTTGTGGAGCAGTCATTGGTCATTAGATCACTTTCAGATAGCATCTTGGACTTATCAAGAAGGCTAGAGTTAGTGGAGGATGATGATGATGTTGATGAGGTATATGTGAGGCCGAATATCCAGAAGGAAGATCGGGAAGCATATCTACAAAGGATGGAGGTTCAGGATCCTGATAGATGGATTGAGCTGATTAGTGAGGGAGAGCCTTTAGGCTCTTCCCCCTCCACATCTTCTTAGATGACATAGAAGATGGGGCTCATTGTTAGCTGCTCATGGCAGTGAGCCCTTAAACATGTTTGAGCAGGTATGACTGATGATGCAGGGATGGCTTGGCATCAAGCATCATGACATGTTGCAGATGGATGGGGTTTCCATGGACCTGGACATGGTTTGCAGATTCTTGATGAGTCGAGGATGTGGCTGATGTTTGAGAAACAGTTGATGAGGACATGAGGATGTTCACTCTCATGGATTGGGTGTGATGGTTGGATTAGCTATCCAACTAGTTCAGACATGGGGTCGCGAAGTGTACGGAGATGTGTTGACATTATGCTGGAGTATCATAACAGAAGTGGACATGATGGCTTGGTATGGTAGTCTTGGTGACAACTTGGTCACTAAGGTGTTACATGATGGAGATGGAGCCTTATATATGTTGCAGTGATGTTTGCCTTATATGGAGGGGTGTACATCATGGTTGATGACGATCTTGGTAGAGAGTTACCGGGATGGTGTGTTATCAAGGATGACAACGATTTCAGGTGGAGGAGGATGTAAGGCCCTCGCAACTTGGGCAGGTGCGCGACGGGCGATCGCCCCTTTCACATGATGGTCAAGCAGTGGACGCGACCCAGGTAGGCACGCACGACGGTGGGCGGGCGCCCTTGCACGACGGGCAGGCGCCCCGTGCACGATGGGCGGGCACGGTCACCCGGCGAGGTGATGAGCAGACACGGTCATACAATGGGTGAGTCACCCAGCGGACGGTGCGACGAATGGGCACGGGTCTACACAGGCGAGCGCGGTTATACAGCAGCGGGTGCGAGTGGGCACGGCTGCACGATGGGCGAGCGCGGTTATACAACAGCAGGTGCAAGCAGGCACAGTTGTAAGATGGGCGGGCGCCACGGCGGGCGACCCGTGCATGATGGGCGGGTGACCCGTGAAAGATGGGCGGGTGACCCATGGGCGACCCATGCACAACGGGCAGGCGACCCGTGCGACGAGCGGGCGATGGTGAACGACGGTTCCGGGCCTGCGACGAACAATGCGACGAACAACAAACAAGTGCGACAGAGCACTTGGAAAAATAATGCGGAATGGAAGAAGGCCGAAGCCTTATACTTGGCGTAGGGGAGGCTTTGCCCATGGGCAAAGGCCGACTTACAAAATATTAAGGCAGGGGCTTGTAAAACATTTTTATGGGGTCGGCCTAATGGCTTGACACCTCCTCACCAAATGACAAGAAAGCGTATATATTGTATGGCGCAGAGCTTCATTTGGACATCAATTCGATCAACACACTTCTCTCTTCTACGACGTGGAGCAGGTGTAAAAAGGGCGCAGTTGAACTGCACATAAATCATGTGCTGAAGGGTAAAAGTGCGCAGATTTTACCGGAGCCTGACGTGGGTTAACGAAGGGTGATTTGAAGGCAGTTTTGTGCAGAACCGAGTTGGAGGAGTTCTGGTGTCTCGGGTGAGCACCCTCCTACCGAGTGAGGTTGGCATATGGTTGTAAAGGTTGTCTTGCCTTGATTGTAAATATTTCTAAGTGTTGGCCTTGGATTTTTCCAGGCACACTTGTATGATGTATTATTGAAGATTTTCATAATATATTGTTATCGGGCAGACTTGTTCGGGAGCTGCCCCTCCCTTTATACTTGTGTGCAATTGTTATTGTTCTGGTTAATTGCATATTGGATAATGAATGTGTATGGGCTTCATTAAGTATAAAGGTCAATGCATTTTACTTGGTTGCGAAACACAAACTAAGTATGTTAATGTGGAAAGGCGTAGTCCATGTGTGCAAGTATTGGTAAAAATAAAGTACACGGTGGTGCCGCACCTTGCCGGACATGGTTGGAAGACTACCGTAGGCCTGGGGGCGTGACAAGGGGGGTTGGGGCAGAGGGCGCCCGGAGGGGTGGGGCGGGCGGGTGGGTGAGGGCACCTGGAGGGGTGGGGCGGGCGATGTAAGGCCCTTGCAACTTGGGCAGGTGCGCGACGAGCAAGGGCCCCTTCACACGATGGTCAAGCGGTGGACGCGACCCGGGTAGGCACGCATGACGGTGGGCGGGCACCCTTGTACGATGGGCAGGCGCCCCGTGCACGATGGGCGGGCACAGTCACCCGGCGAGCTAATGAGCAGACGCGGTCATACAATGGGCGAGTCACCCGGCGGACGGTGTGACGAACGGGCGCGGTTCTACACGGGCAAGCGCGGTTATACATCAGCGGGTGCGAGCGGGCACGGCTACATGATGGACGAGCGCAGTTATACAGCAGCGGGTGCGAGCGGGCATGGCTGCATGATGGGCGAGCACGGTTATACAACAGCGGGTGCGAGCGGGCACAGCTGCACGATGGGCGGGCGCCTTGGCGGGCGACCCGTGAACGATGGGCGGGCGACCCGTGGGCGACCCGTGCACGATGGGCGGCAACCCGTGCAACGAGCGGCCAATGGTGAACGGCGGTTCCGGGCCTGTGACGAACAACAAACAAGTGTGACGGAACACTTGGAAAAATAATGCGAAATGGAAGAAGGCGGAAGCCTTATACTTGGCGTAGGGGAGGCTTTGCCCATGGGCAAAGGCCGACTTACAAAATATTAAGGCAGGGGCTTGTAAAACGTTTTTATGGGGTCGGCCTGATGGCTTGACACCCCCTCACCAAATGGCAAGCAAGCGTATATATTGGATGGCGTAGAGCTTCATTTGGACATCAATTCGATCAACACACTTCTCTCTTCTACGACTTGGAGCAGGGGTAAAAAGGGCGCAGTTGAACTGCGCATAACTCATGCGCTGAAGGGTAAAAGTGCGCAGATTTTATCGGAGCCTGACGTGGGTTAACGAAGGGTGATTTGAAGGCAGTTTTGTGCAGAACCGAGTTGGAGGAGTTCTGGTGTCTCCGGTGAGTACCCTCCTACCGAGTGAGGTTGGCATATGGTTGTAAAGGTTGTCTTGCCTTGATTGTAAATATTTCTAAGTGTTGGCCTTGGATTTTGCCAGGCACACTTGTATGATGTATTATTGAAGATTTTCATAATATATTGTTATCGGGCAGACTTGTTCGGGAGTTGCCCCTCCCTTTATACTTGTGTGCAATTTTTATTGTTATGGTTAATTCCATATTGGATAATGAATATGGGATTCATTAAGTATAAAGGTTAATGCATTTTACTTGTTTGCGAAACACAAACTAAGTATGTTAATGTGGAAAGGCGTAGTCCATGTGTGCAAGTATTGGTAAAAAGAAAGTACACGGTGGTGCCGCACCTCGCCGGACACGGTTGGAAGACTACCGTAGGCCTGGGGGCATGACAGGTGGTATCAGAGCAGTGTTGCTCGTAAAATTTTGGATAAGGTTCAGGTGTTGAAGCATATCGGAGCTCGGTCTAGAGCTGGTGAGCAGGGTTGCTCACACACTTGAAATTTGGCAGTTAACAAGTTCTTGCAGGTGAAGGAAACCGTTTCACACCAAGTGAAACAAGGGTTGGTTCTATTGCAGGTGGCTTGGTAAATATGGAGAAGGCCGACAAGGCAGTAATGGTGGATGATGGTGAATCGGACCATAGTGCAGTTAAGGCTCTCCGATATGAAGTATTGGAACACGTGAGTCGATGGAGTTCTAACTGGGTTGCAATGCAAGCTGAGAACTTGAAGATTCGAGAGAGCTGTTCGAAACTAAGGAGGGAACTTGAAGAACTCAGAAGCCAATGCGAAAGTACGATAGACATTGAACTCAATGAGTTTGATGAGGAGATCCAACGAAGTAGACTTGGTCTTCAAGAGCTCTTTGATGAAAGATCCCGGTTGAGGAAAGAAAGTGCTAAAGTGGAAGCCGAAATCAAGCAAATTGAGGAAGAAATAAAGAAGAAGCTTCTTGGTAACAAGGTTGTTGTAATTGAGCAAGAAGAGCTCGACTACATTGAAAAGTTGGAGACTCGCTACCGAGAGCATCCAGAGGACATTCGGAAGTTTAGCTCCATGGACTTGGTCGATGGACACTTGGTTGGTACACTTGAGCAGAACACGGTGGAAGGAAAGCTTGAAGCAAGTCAGGCTAGACCAGGGCCGAGTTTCGTAGAAGAGCCAAGCAAGGAAGTAAGGTACCTTAAGTGGAATGTCGAGAAGGAACATAAGCCTATTGAAACCTCTGAGGCCGAATTATTGAAGTAGGTTGCTGAGATAAGGCGCAAGACAAAGCCGATAGAGGAAGATGGTTCCTTGAAGTTAAGTTTTGTGCAGGCGACCGTAAAGGGCAAGAGATTTGCAGCTTTGATTGATACAGGGGCTACTCATAGCTTCGTAAGCAGGAAGGCAGCAAAGTCTTTTGGGAAGAAAGCAAAGATGGAGAGGGAATGTAGTGCTTTCAAAGCAGTTAACTCTTCCATTAGAGCTGTTGATGGTGTATTGAAAAACACTCAGGTGAAGGTAGGATCATGGTTCGGGAAGTTGGATCTGAGAGTTGTGGATATGGATGATCATTCTATGGTGTTGGGGCTAGTCTTTATGAGGCTTGCATAAGCCATACCAATGATGACCCGAGATCTTCTCTTGATCACAGCTGAAGGGAAGAACATGATGGTACCGATGAATAGAAGGAGTTGCTTGGGGTATAGGCCAAGGATGGCTTCTATGACTTTGTATCCCAAAGATCCAAATGTGAAGCATGAGGATGTGGAACAAAGAGGACTTGGGAGTGTGGTTCAAACAACAAAGGAAAGGAAGCTTGTTGACTTCATTGCAAGGGCTGGAAAGAAGAATAATGGAAGTAAGGGGAGAGCCTCACGAACATGGAGACACTTGTTGGGAGCATCTTCTACTGATGATCTTCACGATGGAGTTGCAAATGAAGCAAGCCCGAGTGCTACTTCAAAAGCAGTGGTTGATGAAGGTTATGAAGGTAGAGATCCTGCTGGGATAGTGGACTTTTGCAGATATGCTATGGGCATATATGACTTTCAGTTGACAAAGGACAAGCTAGGTAAGCTTGGATGTACATGTCAAGAGATTGAAGCTGTACATAACTACTTGAGGACACAACATCAATCTGACACATGGGTGGACGAGAGTCAGGGAGGAAACTTCCTGGCCCTTCTTTCTCCTTAGATGACATAGGAGATAGGGCTCATTGTTAGCTGCTCATGGCAGTGAGCACTCAAGCATGTTTGAGCAGATATGATGGTGCAAGGATGGCTTGGCATCAAGCATCATGACATGCTGCAGATGGATGGAGCTTCCATGGACCTGAGCATGGGGTTATAGATGAGTCAAGGATGTGGCTGATGTTTGAGAAATAGTTGGTGAGGACATGAGGATGTTCACTCTCATGGTTTGAGCGTGGCAGTTGGACTGATCACCCGACTAGTTCAGACATGGGGTCGCGAAGTGTACGGAGATGTGTTGACATTATGCTTGAGTATCATAACAGGAGTGCACATAATGGCTTGGTATGGTGGTCTCGGTGACAACTTGGTCACTAAGGTGTTACATGATGGAGATGGAGCCTTATATATGTTGCAGTGATGTTTGCCTTATATGGAGGGGTCTACATCATGGTTGATGACGATCTTGGTAGAGAGCTACCGGGATGGTGTGTTGTCGAGGACGACAACGATTTCAGGTGGAGGAGGATGTAAGGCCCTCGCGACTTGGGCAGGTGCGCGACGGGCGAGCGCCCCTTCACACGATGGTCAAGCGGTGGACGCGACCCGGGTAGGCACGCACGACGGTGGGCGGGCGCCCTTGCACGATGGGCAGGCGCCCCGTGCACGATGGGCAGGCACAGTCACCCGGCGAGCTGATGAGCGGACGCGGTCATACAATGGGCGAGTCACCCGGCAGACGGTGCGACGAACGGGCGCGGGTCTACATGGGCGGGCGAGGCTATACAACAGCGGGTGCGAGCGTGCACGGCTGCACGATGCACGAGCGCAGTTATACAGCAGCGGGTGCGAGCGGGCACAGTTGCACGATGGACGAGCGTGGTTATACAACAACGGGTGCGAGCGGGCACAACTACACGATGGGCGGGTGCCCCGGCGGGCGACCCGTGCACGATGGGCGGACGACCCGTGAACGATGGGCGGGCGACCCGTGGGCGACCCGTGCACGACGGGCGGGCGACCTGTGCGATGAGCGGGCGATGGTAAACGGCGGTTCCGGGCCGGCGACGAACAGTGCGATGAACAGCAAACAAGTGCAATGGAACACTTGGATAAATAATGTGAAATGGAAGAAGGCCGAAGCCTTATACTTGGCGTAGGGGAGGCTTTGCCCATGGGCAAAGGCCGACTTACAAAATATTAAGGCAGGGTCTTGTAAAACGTTTTTATGGGACCGGCCTAATGGCTTGACACCCCCTCACCAAATGGCAAGCAAGCGTATATATTGGATGGCGCAGAGCTTCATTTGGACATCAATTCAATCAACACACTTCTCTCTTCTACGACGTGGAGCAAGGGTAAAAAGGGCGCAGTTGAACTGCGCATAACTCATGCGCTGAAGGGTAAAAGTGCGCAAAGTTTACCGGAGCCTGATGTGGGTTAACGAAGGGTGATTTGAAGGCAGTTTTGTGCAGAACCGAGTTGGAGGAGTTCTGGTGTCTCCGGTGAGCACCCTCCTACCGAGTGAGGTTGGCATATGGTTGTAAAGGCTGTCTTGCCTTGATTATAAATATTTCTAAGTGTTGCCCTTTGATTTTTCCAGGCACACTTGTATGATGTATTATTGAAGATTTTCATAATATATTGTTATCAGGCAGACTTGTTCGGGAGTTGCCCCTCCCTTTATACTTGTGTGCAATTGTTATTGTTCTGGTTAATTGCATATTGGATAATGAATATGGGCTTCATTAAGTATAAAGGTTAATGAATTTTACTTGGTTGCGAAACACAAACTAAGTATGTTAATGTGGAAAGGTGTAGTCCATGTGTGCAAGTATTGGTAAAAAGAAAGTACACGGTGGTGCCGCACCTCACCGGACACGGTTGGAAGACTACCGTAGGCCTGGGCGCGTGACAGGCGGGCTGGTGAGGGCACCGGGTGAGGACGCCTAGAGGGGTGGGGCAGGCGGGCAGGTGAGGGCGTCGGGTCGGGGGGCGGGTGAGGGCGCTCGGAGGGGTGGGGCGGGCGGGTGAGGTGGGGGTAGGGAGGGCGAGTGAGGGGGGGGGGGGGGGGGTAGGGAGGGTAGCTGGGCGGGGGGGCGGGTGGGTGAGGGTGCCAGGCGGGGGGCGGGTGAGGGCGCCGGGAGGGATGGGGTGGGCGGGCGGGTGAGGGCACCGGGCGAGCGGGTGGGTGAGGGCGCCAGGCGGGGGGGTGGGTAAGGGCGCCCGGAGGGGTGGGGTCGGCGGTTGAGGGCGCCCAGGCCAGGCGGGCGGGCGGGTGAGGGGTGGGTAGGGAGGGCGCCCGGAGGGGTGGGGCGGGCCGGTGAGGGCGGCAGGAGGGGTGGGGCAGGCGAGCGGGTGAGGGCGCTCGGGCCGGGCGGGCGGGTGAGGGCGCTTGGGCCGGGCGGGCGGGCGAGTGAGTGGAGGGTAGGGAGGGTGCCCAGAGGGGTGGGGCGGGTGGGTGAGGGCGCCGGGAGGGATGGGGTGGGCGGGAAGGTGAGGGCGCCGGGCGGGCGGGTGGGTGAGGGCGACCAGAGGGGTGGGGCAAGCAAGCGGGTAGGTGAGGGCGCCCAGAGGGGTGGGGCAGGCGGGCGGGTGAGGGGGGGTAGGGATGGTTGGGGTGGGCGGGTGAGGGCGCTCGGGCCGGGGAGGGTTGGGGGGGTTGGGCCGTGGCGCCTGGGCAAGGAAAATTTTAAGGATGGAAAATTTTCTTGAAGTTTAAAACATTGGCGAATCTCACTAATCCCTAATATGCAAATTATAAATGTTTATTGATATATTTGTAAAATTAATCAAATTTATAATTATTTTATATATAGTCTCTATATAATGTTGGCGATTTTTAAGGTAAAATAATTTTATATTCTAAAATTTGGGCGAATCGTCTTTTATAAAATTGGAAATTGGCGAATCTTTTTTGTGGAAAAATCATGGAAAATTAGCCCACTGGGCGAACATTAGCCCCTAAAATTTTCCATGCGCCCGGGCGGTGGGGCTAGTGAGGGCACCCGGGCCATCGGGGGGGTTTGGGAGGGTTGGGGTGAGCGGGTGGGTGAGGGCGCCCATGCCATGCGGGGGGGGGGTCGGGTGAGGGCGCCCAGGCAAAATGTTTTATTCGTGATTTACTTTTTTTACACTAGAATGTTAATGCATGCCCTTTTGGAATGTGATGGGCGGTGGATGGGGCAATTTTTGATTAAAATTTATGATATATTTTCGTTGTTAATTTAAGTTAATATGTTTTTATTATTTACTGATTTATGTGTTTCTATTTTTCAGGAAAATGGCATCAAAGAGAATTTCAGTGAATCTTTCTGGACCAAAGACTCTTAAAGGTGCATCTAAAAGAAACATTGGTGAACGAACTCCACATGAGCTCATGACTACAAATCTTTCAAGTGCCTAAAGTGATAAGAAGATGATTTCAGACTGGAAGAATTCAAAAGAGGTGAAATTTCCATCAAGAATCTGGTATGTGAAAAAAGGAGAAAGCACAAATGTGAATATATATCTATATATCGATATACCGAATGATAATGGAATTTTTGAGGTGATGGGAAGAGTCGTAGATATGTGTTCGGTACCGGACACTGAAGTTGTTTACGTACTTACAAAAGCTCCCAAGTCACATGAAAGGGTTAAATACCAACTATCATATTCATTGTATGACACGAGAGAGGTATCTACAAAGTTGTGTAATCAAATCGTAAATGAGATGACACAAAACATCGTAAGTATTGTTATTTATATTTGTATTTTGTGTTCTTGAAAGTGTCTCGCTATATTTTTTAACTTTGTTTTTTATTTTCATATGATATTTTGTTTGGCAGAATTTCGTTGAAAGTTGTTCAATTAGGTTGTGAGGCATTCATTTCATTGAGCATGATCTCATGAAAGTTGTCGGAAATTTTTACTCAGTGTCAGAAGAAGATATGGAAAATAGGAAAAATGAAGTAATTGATAATGCTACAAAACTACATCCAAAGAATCAGAAAAAAAGCCTCTGGTGGATAAATCTAGCAAGGGTAAACAAGTTACTTTTGTGAACGATGAAGTTGAAATTGGCAATGAAACATATGTTGTCATTACTGAAGATGACATTGGAATTGAGAAGAGCCATAAAAAACCAAAAGTAACAATGCCCAAGAATAACTCTGTTGGGAATGTTATGACCAAGAAAAGTAAAGTTGATGATTTTGAAGCAGTCATTACCAGTAGTCAAGAACCTAGTGAAACTTCAAAAGAAAGTAGAGAAATCATTACATCAGGAGCTGATTTAAAGGATGGCATTATCAAAACAAAACAAAATTTCATTCGAGAGAATTTGACAAAGAGAAACTTAATTCATGGTGGTCGTACATTTCAGGTTAATGTCAGGAAAAGCTATAAAGCAAGTGATGGACAATGTCAATATCAAGTTAGAAAGCCACATCATCTGCATGTTCACAACTTGAAGACATTGATGAGGTACAATCCATATGCTCATGTGGTTAGTTATGTGCTTCTTGTTCATCCACTTCAAGTTCCCAACAAAGAAGCATTTGATAAGTCAAACTGTTTTGAATACAATTATTTTGTCCTTGGGGGGAACCATTCTGTAGAAGCTCAAAGACAATTGATGGAGGAATATCCTAATAACCCACGTTTTGAAACAATGAAATGTATCATTTACGCTGGTTTATTAGATACAGAAGAAAAGTTAGTGGCATGGGATCATAATTCAGATAATGAATATAGGATTTGTATGACTTTCATCCAAAGGGTTAGATTTATTCATAGTGAATTTGGAGAAAAATGTGGTGGGGATAGGATAAATGTTACTGCAAATTTCCGAAAGGACTTTTGTATGGAAATAGGATATCAAATTGAAGATAAAACCAATTCAAAAGGTGGAAACAGCAGCAAACATAGTGATTTATTCAGAGGTGTTGATAAAATTTTCCAATTGGCATTTAGAACTGGAGATTTTTGGAGGTTGATTGATGAGATTTTTAGCATGTGGGAAGACATTGCCATTAAAAACTAGAACGTCAAAAAGTCTAAGCCATTGATATGTGGCAACAGTAAATTAGCTCCTAAAATGAAGCATCTTCCAGACGATATGACTATCACACCTTGGAGGGCGATGGAAGGAGTGAAAGATAAAAAAATTGTCAAAACAATATTATCTCGTGTGAGTTCAGGGGACTTATCATTTGAGGAAATGTCTGAAGAATTTCAAAAGTAAGTTTGTTGAAATATTTTTATTTATTTCTAGATTATAATTATATTTTAAATAAAGCATGTTTTTCTTGGTAGTATTTGTTATACATATCATTATATTAAATTTTTGTTACTTTATCTATGCAGTCACAAAGTTTATATGAAAATTCAAGAACAAATGGTTAGATTGTTGAGTGAAGATAGTTGGGATGATGTTGTACGCAACTATCCAGATTCAAGATCTACATCAACATTAAAATCTTTTTATCTTGCATTTAAAAAGGTATCTTGATTTATACATTCATTTTTATTCACCTGTGTACTATTTTTATTTTATAACTTACACATATATTTGTTTATTTTATAAAAGATGAGGAAGGATGATAATCGAGCGCCAGATAGTTTCAAAACCTTTATTGAAAAAATAAAGATCGAAAGACTGAGGAAGCAACGTATTAAGAATGTTCAACTTGATCCAACTCTTAATCATTTCATTTGGAATGGGCTAGACACTATTCAATATCAACTAATACAAGGCGACTGTGAAGACATTGCTAATCTCATACCTAAAAAGGATTATGCCCTAATCATTGCAGATATTCCCCATGGTTTCAATATTCCAAACATTGACTATGATAGTGACCCTTATACTTATCAGGCTCTTAGTAAAGTGGTTGCAGGATTTGTAGAAGTCACGTCATTACCATTATGGAGATTTGTGACATTTCATTCAGACACACCATTGGCAATGATATTGTCAAACTTCAAGGGGAAAACAAATTCAAGGATGCAACTTACATGGTAATATGTTTAAAATGTATATTTGATTAATGTTTAAAAATTTATTTATGTACAAGTTAATTGAACTTTTACTATTTCATGTTACAGGAAAAAGTCAAATCTTCTTAACAATGAAGATCAACAATTTATAAATAATTGTGAGTTCATTCATATTGATAGTTGGGCAAAATATGATAGCCATATGTCTATGATTTTTAATCGGGTAGACAAAAAGAGTCATAGCCAAATACTGACTTATGATGTTGTTGTGAGAAAACTAACATATGAAGACAAAGAAGCAAAAGGAGAGATAGTTAACATTTATCAAAAACCACAATTATTGATTAACTATCTTATAGACATTTGTTCAAATGGAGATTGGGTTATGGATTTATTTTCTGGCTCAGGTAAGTTTTATTATATGGAATTGAATTTCAATATGTTATTTTTTTAATTAATATGTCATTGTACTAATTTAGTTCATTATTTCTTTTGTGCTTGATAATTAGGTACAACACTAGCATGTTGCCTTCAAAAAGGAAGAAATTGCATTGCAATTGAAAAAGATCCAGTACAGTGCAATTTCATTCAGCAAAGAATTAATGCTCTTCAATTTCTTCCAGATGCAATGAAAGAGATTGGGTTGAAGAAAGGGGACTTTAGTGAATCACGTGTGGAAAAAAAGGCAAAGGAACCCCAATGAGAGATTTGCAGACATCAAAGACCCATTAGAAGAGGAAAATGAGAAAATGAAACAGAAAATATTGTGGAAGAAGACAATGATGAAACTCTAGATGACGAAGAGTTTGGATTACGTGACATTGTTTATTAAATTTAAGTTATTCTTGCAAATCAAGCTTTGCAATGTTTTGACTTTGACATTTTATGAGAAGAATAAACACTCAATTAGGGTTGTTATACATTCAATATTGTAATATGTGATTTTTGCATTGATTTTTAAGTTAATCATTATTTAAAAAAAAAATGATTATTATTATTTTTTTGACATGAAATTCATAAAAAAAAGCTATTATTTAACCATTTTTAGTTAAAATTATCGTATAAAGATTGTGATTTTGACATGTCAATTCTAGCAAAAAATTATCAAAACGTGTAGTTTTTTAGTTATATTTATGTTAAAATGGTTATTTTATGTCCATTGTTAAAAAATATTGTTTTTTAGAAACAATTATTTCATGTGGATTGAAAAAATTATTAAGGATGTATAAATATGTAGATTATCGAAATTCTAAATATCGACCTTCTAATTTAAAAATGCAAAACAATAAAAACCTCACGAAAAAAAAAATAAAAAATAAAAATAAAAAATTAAAATTTAAAATTAAAATAAAAAACAAAAAAATGTGAAGAAATGACCACTTCAAAAATGATCAAATTTACAAAATAATTATTTACATTTTATACATTAAAAATTTAAAGCCAAAAAAAGGGCTTTTAAAAAAAGGGTGTGATGCAAAATACTCACTTTTTTAAATCAGCATGAAAATCAATACCATTCTAAAACGTGATGTACATAAAAAAAATCAAAGTGCCAAAAAATATGCTCTAAAAAAAAACATGTGCGTTCTGCATCACCCCTTTTCAAAATCAGGTCACTTTTTTGCTATCTCTAAGAAACGGGTAACAGTATCAGTTCCCGTTTCAAAATTTACATTGTTTTTTGATAAAAATACATTAAAGGTCATAAGTGTGCTGAGAAGAAATGATTTTACATTGATTGTGAAGAGGAGGAAGAAAAGGATCAAGAAAAATCAAAAGAAGGGGATACATTAGGAACCAACCCCAAAGAAAGAAGAAATGATTCCAACTATATCTTGTAAATCATTGGCAAGAATTACCGCTCCTCAAACTCTCAAGATAGAAGGACATATCAAGAAGAAAAAGGTTCAAGAAGTGGAATATCACGTCGAGAAAGAAGAAATGAATCCAACCATATCTTGTAATGCATTGGATGGAATTACTACTCCTCAAACTATCAAGATAAAATGACATATCAAGAAGAAAAATGTTCAAGAAGTGAAACATCACAGCGAGCATCAAGAAATGAATTTGACCATATCTTGTAATGCATTGGAAGAAATTACCACTCCTCAAACTCTCAAGATAAGACATGTCAAGAAGAAAAAGATTCAAGCAATGAAATATCACATCGAGCATCAAGAATAAGTTATCCAACTTTTAAAGGATAACGCCATTTTGGTGAAGAATCAAACGAAACAACATGCATATCAACATCGCAGTGAAAAAAATTTTAATGTAGGAAATTGGGTATTTTTACAACTACATCTCAAGCAAGCTATTTATCAGAAGGAAATGTTGGAAATACTACATGCACTTGGGAAATGGCAACCTTTCCTAATGGGAAGACACTTCAAGGTAAAAATGGATTATAATAGTCTTAAATAATTTTTAGAGCAAATATTATCTTTAGAAGAATGGAAAAAATGGGTCACAAATATGTTGGGTTATGACTTTGAAAGCATCTACAAAAAAGGGAAGCAAAATGTTGTTGCAGATGCACTCTTAAGAAAGGATGAAGATATGGAAGCATTCTTTTGTGCTATTTCTATTATCCAACCAGATTGGATAAATGAAGAAAGGGATGAATGGAAGAAGGATGAAGATGTGTGGCCACTCATTCAAAAGTTGCAGAAGGTTCCAGTTCAAACAATATTTCCAGAAATTGACGAGGAAGGAAAAATCATATCGGAACTTGGAGCAGTCATAGAAACAAGAACCTGACAACTATGAAATCAATCAATTTCAGAGTATCTCATAAAGTGGAAGAACTTACCAGCTGAAGATTCCACATGGGAGGACATAAATTTTATACAGAAGCATCAAGAACTACTTAAGAATTGAGGAAAACACTTTTTGAAGGAGAGGGGCATGTTAGGTCCCTATAATACTAGTGTAACCCCTTATTGTTATTAGTACAACCCAATTATTATATTGTTATTCCCTTGTAGTCCCCATATTGTTATTATTGTGACCCATAGAAGCGCACTATTGTTATTATCATGCCCTTACATTATTATCATTATGTCGGCTCTGATTATATTATGACCCCATAGACTCCTATACATAGAAAGGAGGTCTTTTCATTTGTATCATCCAAGAATTGTTCATTTGTGTAATGTAAAGGAGGTTGTCCCCTCGAAGAGGTTGAATTCTAAGGTGTTTATCTCTCCTTTCTATCTTTTTTTGAGTTGGTTTCATAAGAAAAATAGAACCAAACGTGGAATCACATAATTCAAACCCCGTAGGTGAGAAATTCCAGAACCTTTTCTAAGTGTTTATTCCCCCTATTTATAAGAAGGAGGGGGAGATTGGTATAAAGCTAAAAAATATCACAGCCAGGGCCAGTTGTTCGATTAACTAGCTATCTTGGACTATGATGGCTCTGCTGCCAAAAATGATTACAATTGGGATTTGATCCCTTTCTTGGAAATATGGAAATTACAGAAATAATAAGGAAAAGGAAAAACTAAAAGATGATGAAGGAAGTATCCTTCTGATGTTTCTGTGAATGGCCTCTGGTCAAGCCACGTCTTAGTTGTGATGTGCTTCTCTTGCTACTCAGCCGGTTCCTTTCACTTCCACCTTAACTACTTGAATAGCTCGTTCTCTGGAGTAGGGAGTGGGTCGAATGTGAGTGTCTATCACAAAGTAGAAATGTAGCCCAGCCTAAAAGTCCTTTGCTATGAAAAAGAGTGGAGCCCCATACCTCCTTTTACTGTCTCAAGTTGTGTGGAGAATCAGTTGAATTCATTTCAGTGGCCCGTTTAGTTCTTGGTCTCTTATTGCAAAGTCTTCTACAGGATTAGCCCACATCGTTTCGCCACTACCCCATACCTATATTCAAAGTCTTAGCTGTCAACCCTTCCACCTTCAAATCTCTGTAACATGCTATTGGGCCATTGTTGTATCAGGGCATTTCCTTTTAAAACATTATGGAACAACGAGTTCTGATGTCGCTTGGCCCCCTTTGGTATAACCCTTTTGAGTGTTTCTCTTCATATGACCGGGGGCTATGACCAGGTGCTTAGCCCTAAGGTGCTAGGGCCTTTGGACTACTCTCCAGGGGGATTTTTCCTTTGTTACATATAACCTCACACACCAGTGATTTACAATGCTCACCTTTGATAACTCCCCTTCACCCTTGTGACCACCGATCTATGGGACTGAGCCCACCCAAGGTATCACAATCACAATATGAGAGAGGGAGCCTCTTTACCTCTTTTCATAGTGCTAGTCTATGGTCTGGACATGGGACTTTAAGAAGGTATGATGTACAAACTATCACATCTGGCAGGGTTGATCGCATATCAAAATTGCAAGTCAAGAAGGGACTTTGGCGGACCAGAAATTTTGACCTGTGTGATTACTAATCTGAGGGATTGTGGGATTGTGGAATTAAGGGACTATGGGATATCGAGATTGCGGGACTATGGGATTGCTGACATCGTCCGTGTCACATGGCCCTTCCTGAGTGGAAACATGTGTCACCCTATAATGCCCCCATAGGACCCTGAAAATGTCCAATCACCATGTCACATGTCCTCCGTACCACCATGTCATGTTGTTGTCAGCTGCCCCGTGTCATTATCAGATCCAATGGCGCTCTACCACGTGGCCCCCTAAGGAAATAGAAAAGTGGTTTGCCTACCCTTGTTTTTTCACTAATTTTATTTATTAATTGTTTTTTGGCCCTCCTGACACTTTAACACTAAAACCCAATTTTTAACGCTTTTTCACTATCGGCGTGCCCCTCCAAATTCCTTATGAATGGTCCTTAGGGCTCATTGATCATTGATTTATTGGTATTGACATGTCTGATGTGCGATATGCAAGACTGCGATATTGCAAGATTGCAGGATGCAGGACTACGATATCATGAACTTTGGGATGCGGGATTGTGATTTGCGATATGCGAGACTTGCCTACTGCCTATAAGCGATGGACTATGATAGGGGCCCTGATGATTTGCGATTTGCGATATTAGTGATTGGTCGGTCATGTATTTCACTACTCTTCCCTATTTTCCTTTAGAAAAACATTGATTTGCAATTGCGATAAGTTCCTGGACCTCTGATATGCTTTTCTCCTTCCCTTTAAAGGCAACAGAACCTCTGAACTTTAACAAGCCATATCTTCTGACCCAGAACTCCATTTTTTGATTTCTATATACCATTGGAAGGCTCAGAGTACTATGAAATGGAGAGGATCCAACTAAAATTTGAGAGCTTCTGTGGCTTGGGAAATGGCTTAAAACTTCACTACTCTTTTCTACCCTTTTCATAGCTTAAAGCACATTTAGTAGTGGGTGACAACATTGTGGATATTTTTGAATTATACTCTGAGTATTAGGGCTTCATTTTATTAGTAAATTACTTATTGTGTTTTAAATTTTTCCATAGTTATTATCACTTAGTGTCTTTTGTCTTCTACGTGATTTAATTGCTTAGGATATAACAAATAATAATTATTGTTTGCATGGTTTTATTTTGCAAACAATTAACAATTCATCACATTTATTTTTTGTATTATGTTAGTTCAATTCATTTATGTTTTTATTTGATAAGTATTCTCGCTAGTGATTTGTGTCATAAGGCTTATTACTAATATGTGCATACATCTAGTCTAAGTTCCTGTGGTTTTATCCCAGTAATTTAGAATATAGATTATGTTACTTTCATTTTATGAATTTAATTGATTTGTTGTATTAATTTTTGTGTTTATATGTTCATTTCGATTATTTTCTTATTATTTTTATTCATAAACAAGTGATTGGATGGATGTTTTCTTTATGAAATTGTTATAATAATCCTCTACATATCAGTCGAGTAATAGAAGTAGATTGCATTAGTTAGTTTCTCTTGCATTTATTAACTAGAAGATTTAGAAATATAACATTAATTTAGGTTTTATATATTTAGTGTAGGTTAGGGTTAGTTTTTCCCATGGCTTCTTCTTCGTGAGAGGAGGAATCGAAAGACTAGAGAAGCCTATAAACCCATCAAGGATGACCCCACCAAATGGCTTGGGCTCTCTGAAGAGCTTTGGTCTGGGTCATTTCTCCCTTGTTGACTAAGGTGCATAAAACCCGCATCAACACGCCCTAAGAGGCTTACAGACATCTTGCAGACCTCGAAGTTGTTAATATTCTAAGCTTAATGCCTAATTTAATCAACCATAATTATATATGTTATCTTAATGGTGTACAAAGAAAAAAATCATAGCTTGAAGTGGCCTTCTAATGTGAAATTGGCCCATAGGCTTGTGTCGACAGGTTTCATCCTGTACACAAGCATATCAACATATATGGTCATATATATGTGTATGTGTGTATATACTATAAAAATATGTTAAGGAGCCTGGGGTTGAGGTCACATATGATCTAAAAGTGACCATAATCATGGTCATGGTTCAAGGCTCATCCTTGTGTATGCACCTAACAAGAGGCCTTAGCTTGGAGGGCCGAGACATGGACCATATAACCATGCACCATGGCTAAAGCTAGAAGTGTCAACTCAATGGATGATAGAGGTTTATCAGCGAGATCAATCGTCGGGAGTAATAGTGGGGCTTCCCTTTTATGTCATTAACAAGGGGAGAGGGAATTCCCACTTCAATCGTAACTGTTGATTGAATCATCGGAGATCAATGGTCAAGAATTCAATGAGGCCTCCCTCTTGTGACAACAATGTAGGGAGGGTGAGGTTGCGTAAATAGTTAGATGAGGTGGGTGGTAGAGGACCATCATATTTGTAGCTAGAATTGTGAAATGGAACCAAAATAGTGAAATCCCCCTTTGTGACGTTAGCAAGGGGAGGGGGGTTGCGCTATTTCATGCAAGCCATTAGATAAATTAAGTGAGTGGGGACCATTGGATTGTGACCCTAGAATTGTGAAGTGAAACTGGGATAGTGAACCCCACTATGATGTTGTCGAGGGGTGGGGTGTTCATTATTGATTAATATCTGCTTGATAAAACTGTTTAACATGGGTCGTTGGATGGTAAAGGCCACACACACACACACACACACACACACAGATATATATATATATATATATATATATATATATATATATATATAGAGAGAGAGAGAGAGAGAGAGAGAGAGAGAGAGAGAGAGATATATATATATATATAGAGAGAGAGAGAGAGAGAGATATATATATATATATATATATATATAGATTGAGAATGCCACCATATTTTACAATCATATACATTAATATATTTTTACAGTTATATCTATGGATCATACACTGACACATAATGGTGGTGAGTAAAGAATAGGATGAGGTATCAAGACATGCCACGTGGGTGCCAAATAGCAAGAAAATAATGGTGGCACTTTCTTAAGTAAAGAAAACTCTAAAGGACCCTAATTTGCAATTGTATAGTATAAATTGGAAAAAAAAATTATCTCTGGAAAAGTTTCACTAAGATGAATACGATGATGAAACCCAAACTAAGTTTTGGGAAACTTGGAAGAATTTTTTTTTAACCCCATTTCTCTAACTACAATAAGGAAGTTGGGTTGGCATAGTGAACACATCCCCAACGGTAAGGGTAAGGGAGTGTATTCATAGGTGGTATCAGAATATCCAAGGTCAAAACTTGGACTTGATGGGCTCTATCATGGGAAAAATATTATGTAGTAGAATTTTGTCTAAATCTAACATTTATGTGTGTGTGATATCACATAAGAAAAGAAGAAATTAAGGATTAAAGAGATGAGGAAATAATGGTGTAATAGATCTATAACCAATCAAATCATGGATATGAAGAAGAAAGGACAATTGAAGAATAAATATCAGTTGACCAAGAGGGAGGGGCAGAATCTCCAAACTTAATGGATACCTTAAGGAACCTAAGGGATGAGATTAGGAGTTCTGAGGCTAATAATGAAAGGTTGATAAGATATCAAGAAAAACAATATGAGGTAAATGTAGTCACAATACAAATTCTTTCTAAATTACAAAGACAAAAACAGTATGATCTAGGGGCTAGTCATAGAGATATGCAAATCCCTTTGGAACTAGAAGAAAGAACGAATGGGGTAGATAGTAGCAAGTCTAGGAAGAGGAACATATGGGAAAGTGAAGGCACCATGAAAGGGAATCTATCATTGAGTACTCTAGATAGAAGAACTAGCACTTATCGGAAGCACTCTCGTAGAAATTCTAGTTGTACTACCAACTAGAATCATCATCATCATTATCATCGGAGAAAGAGAGAATATGACTATATGTCAGAGGAATTTAGGAAGGCCGAACCACCCATACTTGATGGATAAATGAATAAATAGGAATATGTATAAGCTTTGTTTCTTGGAATGAGGAAATTTTTTAGAATCCACAACTATTATAAGAATGAAAGGAAGGCAAAGGAACTCTATGAACTTAAACTAGGCCACATGAAAGATGATGAATATACGACTAAATTTCTAGAGTTGTTAAGGTATGCCCCTTACCTTAAAGATACCAAAGAAAAGATTCAAAGATATGTCAGCAGACTACCATAATCCTTTAAGGATAGGATTGAGTTCAACGAGCTCGAAACATTAGAGGATGTAATCTGAGAGTTGAAACACTATTACAACAATTCTAGGTGTAGAACTGAGTTTAAACTAGATAGGAAATCTAAAATCAGTGCCAAGTTCAAAAGAAAAAGGAATAAAGTGATTAATGAATCACATACAACCCATGTTACTCAAGAGAATCAACTAAGGATCAACATTGATATCAAAGACCATTTTACTCAAGAAGGAGCCAAGAGTTATGGGAAGGGTCCATATAAGTGGTAGATGTGTGAAGGAAATCATTTGAGACAAGACTGCACACATCACAAGCACATTGGCCCAAATTTCTACGACACAGAAGAAGTGCAGACTATGGGAGATGTGACATGTGATATGCCCATGATCTACATAGAATTGGAAAACCTGTTGGCAGACCATCAAGCTTCCATAATCAAGAAGGAAGGTAAGGATTGTGATCAAATTATTTCTATTTTGATTGACACCGTTTCTAACTTCCTAATTATAGCTATGTAAGCCAAATTCTTGTGGAACAATGCCAATTGAACCAAGAACCACATGAGGAATATTGTCTATTTCAATTAGGTCTAGGAATAAAGAAGAGGGTCAAATATTGGGTGAAGGCTTTCCCAATAGAATTAAATTGAATTGACACTATGGTAGAGCTCAATGTGTTGCCACTAGGAGCATATGACATACCATTGGCCATGAATTGGTTATACAAGCACCACAACAAGGTGGATTATTTTGAAAAGGAAATCAAGTGCTTAGATGAGCATGTATACAGAAGGGTATTATAGGGAAAGCGAAAGCCCATATTCGTGAGGCTAATTTTAGCCATGCAATCTAAGACAAGAAACATGAAGGGATGCATTTTATTTATTGTGAAAATTTCTAGTAGCATTGAAGCCAACGACAATGTTGATATTAATGATAATGACAAGTTACTCAAATATCCCATCTTGAAGAAGTTCCAATATCTATTCTCTAAAGAGATTCTTTGATTACCTCCTCATAGAGAGGTGGATTTCTCCATAGAACTAATAGCAAGTGTAGCTCTAGCATAAAATGAACCATATCAAATGAGCACTCAATAGTTGCTTAACCTAAAGCTACAACTGAAGGAAATGCTTGATAAGGGCTACATAAGGCCATGTGTGTCTCCTTGGGGAGCACCAGTGTTATTTATGAAGAAAAAGGATGGAACACTTATGTTGTGTATTAACTACAAACAACTAAATAAGGTGACCATCAAGAGAAATTACCCTTTGCCCATGATTGATGACATGTTTGATCAATTAAGGGGAATTTCATTCTTTTTTAAAATCGATTTAAGTTAGGGTATCATCAAGGTGGAATATATCAATAAAATAACCTTTCGATTAAGTTATGCACATTATGAGTTCTTAGTGGTATCCTTTGGGCTTACTAATGCCTCTGCCACCTTCATGTGTTTAATGAACTGTGTGTTGCATCCTTGGAAAAATTTGTGGTTGTCTTCATTGATGACATTCTAGTACTCTCAAGGACTAAAGAAGAACATGAAAATAAATGAGCTACGGTGCTATAGTTCTTAAGGAACACAATCTTGATGAAAAATTTAGTAAGTGTGATTTCTTCCAATCACAAAAACATTATTTCGAACACCTTACCTCCAACAAAGGGATAGCAATTGATCTAGAGAATATCAAGAACATAATGTAGTGTCCAACATTGAAAAACGTAAATGAGATTAGATCATTTATGGGGTTGGTAGGATACTACAGAAGATTCATCAGAAAATTCTCTAAGATAGGCCACCCAATCACATCCTTGTAAAAGAAAGGAAAGAAATTCGAGTGGACAACTGAATGTGCAAAAAGCCTTGAACTGTTGAAATGGTTTTTCACTAAAGCATGAGCATTGAGGATTGTAGATCTAAACAAATATTTTTTGGTTTATAGAGATTCCTGCGAGGAGGGGCTTGGTGGAGTGTTGATGTAGGAAGGATAGGTAGTCTGCTATGAGTCACAAAATCTAAATGAACACGAGGAGAACTCTGTAATTCATGTTTTGGAGTTAGGTACCATGATCCATGCATTGAAAATTTTGAGGCATTACCTCCTCGATAGAAGATTTACACTTTTGATAGATCATCGAGGACTAAAATATCTATTTGGTCAAACTAAGTTGGAGAAAAGGAAATCTAGGTGGATTTCCATACTTAGCAAGTTCAAATTTGAAATCAATTACATCAAGGGAAAGGAAAATAGCGTTGTTGATGCACTTGGTAGAAGGATTCAATTAAATCACATGGAATCCATAAGCTCTTATGGATTGGACCTAAGAGAATGGGTCAAACAAACAGTGCAACATGATGAGAAGTATCATCAGATTAAGGAAAAACTACAACAAGATGGTGAGGATGGAAAAATATGAGGTATATAATCTCACAAATGATGGTCTATTTAGATTCAAGAATATAATCTATGTTCCAAACAATGATGATTTGAAGAGGATCATAATGAGAGATTTCCATACTAAACCATATTCCAGCCACCCAGGATACCAAAAGACTCTCATGGTCATCAATTTTTTTTATGATTGGTCTAATTTGAAAATATAAGTAGCCTATTTTGTTGCTAAATAATTGGATTTCTAGCAAGTGAAGGCCAAATGTAAACACCCAATAGGTTTATTACATCCCATTCCCATTTCGAAATGGAAATGGAAAGTGATATCCATGGATTTCATTATGTTATGAAACTAGCTCACAAAAAGATACAAAAGATAGATCAACGCCTTAGAAATAAGGCTCTTCGAGGTGGCAAGCTCCTTTACATTACACAAATGAACAATTATCAGATGATTCAAATGCCAAAACCTCCTTTCTATATATAGGAGTCTAAGGGGTTACAATATAACCAAGCCGACCTAACAATAATAATATAAAGGCACAAAAATAAAAATAGAGGGATTCTATGGGGAACAATAATAACAATATGGGGATAATAGGGGCACAACAATAACAATAAGGGATACAATGACAATAGTAATGGGGGAATCACTCGGATTATAGGGACCTAACATGCCCCTCTCCTTCAAAAAAGTGTTGTCCTCAACACTTGAGTAGTTCTGGATGCTTTTGTATAAAATTATCATCCTCCCATGTGGAATCTTCAACGGGTAAGTTCTTCCATTTGATGAAATATTCTGAAATTGATCGATTTCGTAGTTGTCGAGTTCTTGTTTCTTTGACTTTTTTAGGTTCCAATATGATTTTTCCTTCCTCATCAAGTTCTGGTAATATTGTTTGAACTGGAAGCTTGTCACCTATAACCTTCTTTAAGCATGAAACATGGAAAACTGGGTGCACTCGAGAAGATGTAGGAAGCTCCAATTTGTATGCCATAGTACCTATCTTTTGCAACACCTTGTATGGACCATAATACTTTGGTGATAATTTATTATCCTTCTTAGCTTGCTTGAGGGACATATTTTTATATGGTTGTAGCCATAGGAATACCCAGTCACCTACATCAAAACTTCTTTCGCTGTGATGTTAATCTACCTATTTTTTCATTCTATTCTGCGCTAAGGTGAGGTTATCCTTTAAGATTTGGAGAACTTGTTGTTGATGCTCGATGTGATATTCCACTGCTTGAAACTTATAATTTTCTCTTCAATATGATGTGATGGATGGTGGATGATATCCATAAAGTGCCATAAATGGGGTCATTTTTGTTGCAGTATGGAAGGAAGTGTTATACCACCATTCAGCCAAAGGCAGCCATTTGACCCATTGTGTCTATTTATCAGATACAAAGCAACGAAGATATCCTTCCGAACATTTGTTTACTATCTCAGTTTTCCCATCTGATTGAGGATGATAAGATGAGTTATGAGCTAACTGAGTACCAATGCAAGAAAATAATATTGTCCAAATATTTCCAGTGAAAATGGGATCTCTGTCACTTACAATAATCTTTGGGTTTCCATGTAGCTTTTGATTTTTTTCCATAAATGCAGTAGAAACTGTACTTGCTTTAAATGGACGAGATAATGCACAAAAGTGTGCATATTTGGTAAGTCTGTCAATTACCACCATGATAACACTCTTTCCTTCGGACTTGGGTAAACCTATGATAAAATCCATTGAAACCTCCTCCAATCGTTGGCTTGGAATGGATAAAGGTTGTAATAGTCTTGGGGTCTTAATTGTTTCAACTTTATTTTGTTGGCAAACCAAACATTCTGCCACAAACTTTTGAATATCCAATTTAAGGCCATCCCAAAAAAGATACGTCTTAACCCTGTGGTAAGTTTTTAGAAATCCTTAGTGCCCTCCTAAGGGAGAGGTGTGCAATTCCATAAGAATCTTTTTTTTGAGTTGGGAATTCTTGCATAGGTATAACCGATCCTTGTACCATAACGAATCATTTTTCCAGCTAAATGTATTAGATGTACTAGGATCTTTTTGTATCTTTTGAATGAGTGCCCATACTTCCTTGTCATTCTTCCATTCATCCCTTGCTTCATTTATCCAATCTGGTTGGATAATAGAAATGATGCAAAGAAATGCTTCCACATCCTCATCCTTTCTTGAGAGTGCATCTGCCACAACATTTTGCTTCCCTTTTTTGTAGACGATTTCAAAGTCATAACCCAACATCTTTGTGACCCTACAAACACATATTTGTGGCTAGGGTCTACCTTAACACCTTGATGAGATACAATATGACCCAAATATTTCACCTCTTGTACTCCAAAGAAAGATTTGGAGATTTTTTCATATAATTGTTTCTCCTCCAACAGTTTTAGCACCATGTCAACATGTTGGACATGATCCTTCCAAGACTTGATGTAGATTAATATATCATCAAAAAATACTAACACAAATTTTCTAAGGAAGGGTTTGAAAATGGAATTCATCAAACCTTGAAATGTAGAAGGTGCATTAGTAAGGCCAAAAGGCATGACCAAAAATTCATAATGACCCTCATGAGTTCTAAATGTTGTTTTTGGAATGTCTTCAATCTTCATTCTGATTTGATGATATCCTGAACAAAGATCCAACTTGGTGAAGTAAATTGATCAATGCAATTCATCAAATAATTCATCAATGACATGAATGGGAAATTTATCTTTAATAATGAGCTTGTTGAGCTCCCTATAATTTGGACACATGTGCCATGATCCATCCTTCTTGTGGACCAATACTACTGGAGCAGAGAAAGAACTTTGACTAGGTTGAATTATACCAGCCTCTGGCATTTCTGCAACCATACGTTCAATTTCACTCTTTTGGACATAGGGATATCTGTAAGGCCTGGTGTTTGGAGGAACACTTCCCGGAATCAAATTAGTAGCATGTTCATGACCATGAATAGGTGGGAGGCCTTTGGGAGTCTCAAATACCTTGGAATGATTGTCCAAGACTTTTTGGATATATGGAGAAATGGATGATTTCGATGTGGGAACCTCTAGTGAACATAATTGTGCAATTATGCCTTGTTGTTCTTTCTTTAGAAGCTTTGTCATTCCGTTAGAGCTGATTATCTTTCCCGGTTTCCCTGTGATACCCCTTAATTCAACTTTCTTTCCTATTGAAGAGAATTTCATGAAAATTTCTTGAAAATTACAAGCTATTGTACCCAAGGATTGTAGCCATTGGAATCCTAGTACAACATCAGTGCCACCCATTGGAATGGAAAGCATTGGGCTATTCAATACATATTCTCCCATCTATAGCTTGATATTATGGCACTTTCCTGAGCAATTTATGGTTCCTCCACTTGCAACCATCACTTGACACTCTGGTGTTGGATATAGGAAGCAATTCAATTCCTTTGCTATCTTACAATGAATAAAATTATGGGTACTTCCCGAATCAATCAACAGTATTACCTTTTTCTTCTTGATATGCCCTTCTATCTTGATAGTTTTAGGAGTGGTAATTCTAGCCAATGCATTACAGGATATGGTCGGATTCATTTCTTCTTTTTCAAAGGTTTGTTCTTGGTGTATGTCCTCTTCTTTTGACATTTCTTGTACCTTTTCTTCCTCCTCTTCACAATCTGTGTAAAATAATTTCTTCTCATCACACTTATGACCTTTAGTGTATTTTCTATCACAACTGTAACAAATCCCTTTTCTCTTTTTTCTTCCAATTGTTGTGGTGTCAACCTTGTAGGTTGTGGATGGCTAGGGGCAGTAAAACCTCCATCTTTATGACAATGAGTGGTAGGCTTCCTTGTTGCCATAATTTTTCTTTCCATTTTTCTTGCCAACCTGAATGCCTTCTCCAATGAATCTAGTTCCCAAAGGCGAACCTCATGTTGGATGTTATCTTTTAAAGTCCCTATGAACACATCAATCCTATGCTCCTCTGGAATATCTTTTACCCTTATATTCAATTTTTGGAAGTCCTCAATGTGCTCCATCATTGAACCCTTTTGTTTTAGATTTATTAACTGTCTAAAAAAAGTGTTGCTTTTTGTATCCTCATAATGTGCTATCATTTCATCTGTAAAAATAGCCCAACTGACAATTTGTTTACAAGAGCAAAGCCATCGATAGCATACAAACTAATTTGGTTCCAAATATAAAGTTGCAATGCGTACCTTTTGTGTGTTTTGCACATTATGGAGAATGAAAAATTGCTCCATCTATAGTATCCATGTTCCGGGATCCTTGCCATCAAACTTCCTCATATCGATCTTTGGAACATGGTGGTTCTTCGATCCAATGTTTGAGTCTATGAAATCATGATTAATATTTATTTTTTTCTCGTCATGAGTTTCTTTTACTACCTTTTCGCCATTAGTAAGCATTTCTTGTAAAAACTTTTTCAAATCTATCTTCAAATTGTCCATCTTAGCTTCCATGCCTTCCATCTTAGCTTCCACGTCATTCATCTTAGATTCTACACCTTTCTTTAAAATATCCATCTTAGCTTCCATGCCTTTCTTTAAACCATCCATCTTAGCTTCTACGTCTTTCTTTAAACCATCCATCTTAGATTCTGCTACTTTTTGTGTGAGTGACATTTGTTGCATTTGGTCTTGTAATTTTGATATATCATGTTGCATTTCTTCCTCTTCTTCATGAGTCATGCTAGAGCTTTCAAGTTGCTTACTAGGTGTTTCCATTTTCTTTCTTAGGGGCATCAATTACCGATAATAATGATTCACTGTTCCCTTTGAATTCCTTTAAACTAATTTTTCAAACCAAGCTTATGCAAAAAAAATACTACACACCTTTTTTTCCACTTTGTAGGAGTTTGATATTGAATTTGATGTATTTTTGTAATTTTAGATCTCCAAGGTCTGAAATTACTTCCTGCAGTAACCCTCTGAGTAATATTTCTAACTCTACAAGTCTGATCAAGATTGGATTATCCAATGAAGAGTTATGCCAAATCTCCCATGATGACCTAAGTATAGACTTGTTAAGTAGAGCGAACTTGTACGATGTGATGCGGGTCATTGTTTCAACCTTAGGATCTGAAAATGGTACCCAAAAAACTACAGTCCATCCTCTTTCTGTAACTTCTTACAAAAATTCAATCTGATGCTCAAAGAGAAAGTTATGACGATTTTCCCAACATGTCTTGTTTGGAATGTAATTCGAGGGTCTTCAAAAACCCTAACTTCCTCAGATTTTATCTCTGAAAATATATCGAGAAAGGATCTGAAATTCAGAGTCGTGGTTCAGACCGATTTCTTCTCAAATGTTTTTTTTTGATCTTCTGAAACTTTGTAGTGAAAGAGTTATAACGCAAATTCTACGATGACCTTTTTTAGATGAAATTCTGGAGCTTGCAAAAGCCATAACTTCCTTAGATCATATCTCTGAAAATATAGCAAGACAAGATATGAAATTTGGACCCGTGGTTCAGCATGATTTCTTCTCAAATGGTTTTTTTTTTTAGCTTCTGAAATGTCACAGCAAAAAAATTATAGCGATAATTCCATGATGACCTTTTTGGAGCGGCGAAACCCTAGAATCCAAAGCTCTGATACCAAATGTTATAAAACCAGCTCACAAAAAGATAGAAAATATAGATCAACGCCTTAGAAATAAGCCTTTTCGAGTGGGAAACCTCCTTTACATTACACAAATGAAAAATTCTTTGATGATTCAAATGGAAAAACCTTATTTCTATATATAGGAGTCTAAAGGGTCACAATATAACCAAGCCAACCTAACAATAATAATATAAAGGCACAAAAATAACAATAGAGGGATTCTATGGGGCACAATAATAACAATATGGGAACAATATGGGCACAACAACAACAATAAGGGATACAACGACAATAGTAATGGGGGAATCACTACTATTATAGGGACCTAACACATTACCAATTTTCCAAGAACCTCCAAACAAAATGATACAATTATGGTGGTCACTAACAAGCTCAGAAAAGTGGGTTATTTTGTGGCTATAAAATCCACCAATTCAGCTAGTGTGGTGGCGTAAGTTGTCCTAAAGATATAGTGAGGTTGCATGGAGTCCCCAAGAAAATAATTTTAGATAGAGATGTTAGTTTCACTTCAAGGTTTTGGAAATAACTATTTGCAGGCTTGGGAACAAATTTGGCATTTAGTACAACTCATCTTCCACAGACAAAAGGGAAAATATAAAGGAAAAAAATAATCTTCGAAGACATGCTGATGGCATATATGATGCACAATCTAAAGAAGTGGGAAGAGTATATTACACTTGTAGAGTTTTCATACAATAATGGGTATCGAGAATCTCTAAATATGAGCTCATTCAAGGAACTTTATGGAAGCAGTTGTAATGCTCTATCAATTGGACCGATCCAGTTAAACAGGTTCTTATTGGACCTAAGATGCTAAAAGAGATGGAGTAAAAATTGCAAATCAATAAGAAAAATTTAAAGTTGGAATCGGATAGGGGAAAAAGATATGTGGATCAACATAGGGTGCATAAGGTGTTCCAAGTTTAGGAAGATGCTTACTTGAGAGATATACCTAAGAAAAGTTCCTTGAAGATTGGGGCATGTGCCAACTTAGCACCACAATTTTGTGGGCCTTTTGAGATACTCAAAAGAATAGTGTTAGTAGCATATAGATTAGCCTTGCCATCATCAATGAAACTCCATGATGTTTTCCATGTTTCATTGCTTAAAATATATGTACAATACACTAATCATGTCATTAAATGGAATGTGTTACAGGTGGAACCGAAGGGACAATTCCAGCCAAAATGTCTACACATCCTAGAGTGGAGGAAGTTCATGCTTCAAAATCGAGCAATTGAGCAAGTCAAAGTGCAGTGGAAACACTTTGGGCCCAAAGAAGCCATGTGGGAAATGGATAAATAAATGGGGACAACATATCCATTCCTATTTGTTGAGTAAAGAAAATTGTAAATACATTGTAAATGTTGTACAAAGTTGTGTATAAAGATCCATATTAGTTTTGTTTGCTTTTTTCATTAGTGATAGAACACTGAGGATGGTGTTCCCCCAAGTGGGAGAGGAATGCAATAGCCCCTGTTTGAACCTCTCATTGTCATAAATAATTTTAATTACCCAAAGATTGAGAGAAGGGACACAAATTCCACTTGCTTGGGGAGGGATATTGCTTGAGGAATTGGAAGAATTAAATGCATTAGCCATGGGTTAGATGAGAAGATTAAATGAGTTGACTATGCATTAAATTTAACTAAAGAGTCAAGGACAAGCCCATCTTTCCTTCAACTCCAATCATAAGCAAGAAAAGGACAAAAAGTTTAAGATACTCATGGGTTGTGTTGTCCAATAGTTGATTATGTGAAGCCTAGGGAAAAGACAAATGATTGGTATGTTAGGAGGCATGAAAACAAGTCAGTAAGGGAGGAATATACTCTCATTATTATTCTCTCACGTATGCATAGTGGAAGAGATCATGAAGGGAGCACTATGAAAATTTCTCTAAGGATGAGAGGTGACATAGAGAGCAACACGAATCAAACTTTGGAAAAGAAAACCAGCCAAGGAATCCTCTAAGAGAGGCCTGCTGGGTGAAATATTATAGAGATTGAAGGCTTTCCTGAGGATTGAAGAACCCACTGAAAGCTTGGGATTGAAGAACATACTATATTGGGAAGAGTCACTCAAGTGCGTGTGAGGATAATGAACCACCAAGAGTTGCCTTGCGATTGAATACCTAATGTTTATCTCACTGATGAACCATGTGGAGGGGTAATTTCATCCACATATAAGTAGATTATCCATTGGTGAGCCTTCCTTCATTGTGGACTCTCTTCTCCTGAAGGTGAGTTGAACTCTATATACTGTGATATCCTGTCATGGATGTTCATAATGTATGAAAAGTTTGAGTGGGCAGAGTGGAATCTTATGTAGTTGGTTGGTGAATGTTATGTGACCTATGTCATCCTATTTCAACTAAAGAAACTATTTAGTCCCTCTTGCAAAAGCACTCCACCTCCAACACTAGAATCTGGCTTGGAGGTGACAGTTACAATATTTGGTTGTAGCTATCCATGGCTGGGTGGAGAGTCAAAGTCCAATCGCAGTTGGAAAAATCCTATACTATATAAGATAAGTGATACTCCAACTCTTGTAATTGAATGTCTAAAATGTGTTTATTGTATTGGCTGCAGACCTGTACTAATGTTAATCTAATGCTCAAATGTGTGTTTTGTGCTTGTTAATCAAATCAGGAATGCAATTTCCTACCTACCAATCGAATGTTAATTTCCTGTAGGATTTTTGGGTTTTCTATGGTTTCTTATTTTTTTTGATGAGTTATTATAAGTTTACTATTATCCCTGTTAGGATATTCCGACACATAGGATATAGTTAAGTTCAACTTGGTCTAGTATAGAGTTAGGTTAGAGTTAGGTAAAGTGTGTTTCTTTACCGTTGTACATTTTGTAACTTACAATCCGACGGTCACGATATGTAGTGATCCGACGGTTCACTCTCACCTCGGTATTACCGACACTTGATCCGTGGCTTGACACCCGATTGGTCCATGAGTTCTATTTAAAGCGCATGGAGGGTCATTGTTCGGGTAATCCGTGCATGAGAGAAGCTTATGTAAATTTTCATTCTTTGATTAATAAATTGTCTGTACCCACGTTGGGACAGGCCGTGGACTGTTTCCCTCCTTGCACTCTGAGGGTTTTAACCACGTCAAAAATACTGGTGTATTGATTTGAGATCTGGTTGTGAGCGGTGTCCTTTTGGTATTCTTCTGTGGAACTTACCCTGTAAATTCCTACATGGTATCAGAGCTATTTGAGGGCCGCGTCCGTTGGTGATCCAAATCTGAAGCCGGTAGAACTGCATGCGGCTGTCGTTTCCTAGATCTGCTGTTTCTGACTGCTTTCGGGCCGAGAGGACTGCTCTGTTGCATTCGGAGCATCTGTTTCAGTGAGGAACCCCTTTCGTTTCACGCGAAAAGGTTTCCGGTAGCCCTAGCTGCGTCATTTTTCAGATCGGGAGGTATACAGTGTTTTTTTTGCAGTTTACTGTCATTTTCTCTCTGCTTATTTCGGTTTCGGTTTATTTAGCCTTTTTTTTTTCCCGGATCTATACCTTTCATTTCTGCGTATGCTCTTTGCCCTGCGACTCTGTGCGATCTGGGCAAATCAGAAACAGAAAGAAAGGATTTTTCTCATGCGTATGCTCTTTTCCCTGCACCTTAGTGTGATCTCGGAAAATCAGAAACATTGAGGAAAATATTTAGTTTTTCGGCTAAAAGCTAACTTTGAGATTTTTTTCAAAATTTCTAGTTTTTTGGCTAAAGCTAACTTCGAGCCGTAAGGTTCGTTTTTCTTTGGATATTCGTGTTGGGTTTTGTGTTTTGTGTTTTGTAGGGGAAAAGAGTCTTCCCAAGGCAAGCACGCAAATCGAGGCCCCCCCCCCCCCCCCCTCTCTCTCTCTCTCTCTCTCTCTCTCTCTCTCTCTCTCAAATCTTTTGTATAGATCAATTGGTTCAAAGACCTTTTAAGAGAGTAGAGGTCTTGGGTTCAAGTCTCCATTTTGTGGGGGCGGATTTTTTCATTCCCGCACATTCGCGCACTTTGCCGGCAACGTCAACAATTTTTTTTCAAAAAGCCATAACTTCTTCATCCGGAAGCCTTTTTCAGAGCCGTTTTTTTTAAAACCGCCTATTTTTTCGAGATCTATCCATTGGACCACTCACTTTCAGCATCTTCAGCTTCAGTTGTTTTTCAAAAAAATGGAAAGTCCATGCCAAGTCATTCTTGACAGCACTAACTACTTCCAATGGGTAGCCTACATGGGAGATTTACTTAGAAGTAAAGGTCTCTTCAGAATAGCCACAGACCAAGAGAAGAAACCCAAAGATGAAGACAAGGCCGAAAAATGGGAAAATCGACAAGATCAAGCACGTGGCTTGATAGGAATGTCTGTTTCTCCTGATCTTAGATTCCACATTGCAGAAATTGAAACTCCTCATGAAGCATTAGAAAAACTTGCTAAAGTTTTTGGGATTAAAAATGAAATTAGATCCCATCAACTTGAAAATGAGCTGCTTACTTTGGATCCTAATAATTTTTCTTGCATTGAAGATTTCTTGTCAAAATTCAAGAACCTTAGATATCTCTTGGAAGGTGTTAAAGTTAAGAAAGATGATGGTAACCTTATTTATTCCATCCTTACTAAGTTGGGCCAGCCTACTCTGTATTTGTTTCCACTTTCCATTCTACCAGGGAAGCTTTCATTTGTCAAGGCAAAGACTACAAGCCCCCTTCCTTTGACTCCTTTTGTGATTCCTTAATAAGAGAACAAGAAAAACTCTTACACCTTGGTCTTCTTAATCTTGGAAACTCTTCCACAAAAGCGTTAGCCGCCCAGCAGCAACCAAATTCAAAGAATCCTAAGAAGTCTTATCCTCAAAGGAATGGTCCTAAACCAACTCAGCCTCAAGATGAAAGATCATTTCAGCAATATGATAAGCCCAATAAAAACAAATGGAAGAAGACTGAAAGACATTGTAACTTTTGTAATCGAGATGGCCACTTAGAATCTAAATGCTTTAAGAAGATGGAAGCCTTGGAAGCCGCAATGAAGAAACATAACATCCATCTGGAGCCTACTTCAACTTCAACTTCCGGAACGGCATTTTCTGCATGTCATCGTCAATCATCTCAGTCTGGTTATGCATTAAATGTATCTTCTTCTTCTTCTCATTCTCATGAGTGGCTCATTGATTCTGGAGCCTCTTGTCACATGGCCAAAAACCAAGCCATGTTTTCTTCTTTAAATGATTGTAACACCAAAAATATATATGTTGGTGATGATAGATCTCTTAATGTTGTAGGGACTGGAACTGTTCATCTAGACAATGGTCAGTTCAATGATGTATTATGTGTTCCAAACTTATCCTGCAACCTTCTATCTGTCTATCAGATAACTCATTCAGGTGAAGGTAAAATTGTTGAATTTTCACCTCATGATGTTGTAATCAAGGATCTAAAAGATCCTAAACAGATTCTAGCTACTGGTCTTGCTGATGATTCCAAAAGGTTGTATAAGTTTCACAACTTTGGGTCATCCCATCTTCCCTCAGTATTTGTTGCTCATAATGATGAAGTGAGCAAACTTTGGCATGAGCGGTATGGTCACTTAAACTATCGCTCCCTTCAGCATCTATGTAAAGAAAACATGGTGACAGGTCTTCCTATGGTATCTTGCAAAGATGGTGTTTGTTCCGGATGTGTACTCGGAAAACATCATCGGGACAGTTTTGACAAACGTGCCTCTTGGCACGCCTCAGCCCCTTTACAGCTTGTGCACAGTGATTTATGTGGTCCTCTTCCTGTTGCTTCATTCTCTGGCTGCAAGTACTTCTTAACTTTCATTGATGATTTCTCTAGACGCACTTGGGTATACTTCTTAAAACTCAAGAGCGAAGTATTTACCACCTTTTTGGCCTTCAAAGCATTCGTTGAAAAACAATCTGGACATCAAATTCTTAAGCTAAGAACTGATAATGGTGGAGAATATGTTAAAAATGCATTCATCACCTTTTGCACCGAAAATGGAATTCAAATGCAACATACTGTTCCATACACTCCACAACAAAATGGTGTAGCTGAAAGGAAAAATCGCACTTTAAAGGAAATGGCTAATTGTATGCTGCAATCTAAAGGACTCAGTCTTAGTTTTTGGGCCGAAGCAATTAATTGTGCAAATTATATAATCAATCGCACTCCTACTAAGGTTCTAGAGAATATCACTCCAGAAGAAGCTTGGAGTTCCATTAAACCAGATGTAAGTCACTTTCGTGTGTTTGGAAGTGAAGCATGGGCCCATATTCCAGATGAAAAGCATAAAGCCTTAGAACCTAAGAGTGAGAAATGTACTTTTGTTGGATATTCTGAAGATGTAAAAGGCTATAGACTTATTCCATTTAAGTCCAAAAATGTTATCATTAGAAGAGATGTAAAATTTGATGAAAATAAATCGGCCTGCGAGCCTAGTCCGGCGGATGTGCCACCTCTTCCCATCTCTTCTATCTTTGAGAACATTTCTTCTTCTGATGATGAAAGCGAGGATGATAATCCTTCCCCACCTTCTCAGGATCCTCAACTTCCAAGATGGGTCCGTGCTACTCGGGATGCAGCAGGTGATCTTGCCGGTGATCCTACAGATCAGCGACGTACACGTTCTCAGTTTGAAAGAGCCTCTTCTTTACTGGCTCAAGCTCCAGTGAATCATGATCCTGACACTTTTGCAGAAGCTTCAGGCCATCCACATTGGGAAACAGCTATGAATGAAGAATATCATTCATTGATGACAAATGATACATGGGATCTTGTTCCTCTACCAAAGGGACGCAAACTTGTTAGATGCAAATGGGTTTACAGAACCAAGTATGGACCAGATGGGAAAGTTAACAAACATAAAGCTCGTCTAGTTGCTAAGGGTTTTTCACAGGTTGAAGGCATTGACTACACTGAAACCTTCTCTCCAGTTGCCAAAATGAACTCTATCCGCCTTGTTCTTTCCCTTGCTGCCTCTTTAAAATGGGAAGTACATCAAATGGATGTTAAATCTGCCTTCTTGCATGGGGACTTGCAGGAAGAAATCTATATGGAACAACCCATTGGCTTCATACAAACAGACTCCAGCCTCGTTTGTCGACTTAAGAAATCCCTTTATGGCCTCAAGCAAGCTCCTCGAGCTTGGTATGCCAAAATGGATAGCTTTCTTTTAGAATCTGGCTTTTCTAGGTGTCATTCTGACAATACTGTCTACACCAAGAAAGTGGGCAACTCTCTCATCATCCTTGTTCTTTATGTTGATGATCTTATTCTTACTGGTAGTGATCCCAACCTTATAAACCATGTGAAGTCCAGCCTTAAAAAGAAATTTGAAATGACAGACTTAGGACACTTACACTATTTTCTCGGTCTTCAAGTCTTGCAATCCCAAGAGGGTATTTTCCTTTCCCAGTCCAAGTATGCTTGTGATATTCTTCGTCATTTTCACATGGAAGACTGTAAGCCAGCCCCTTCTCCCTTTCAGTCTGGAGTCAAACTTTCAGTCTCTTGTACTTCTCCTGAAGTTGATGCTACCTTATACCGTCAACTTGTCGGAAAACTCTTGTATTTAACCCATACTCGTCCTGATCTTTCCTTTGTTGTTGGCCTTGTTGCTCGTTTTATGCAAAACCCCCGTGAAAGTCATTGGAAAGCAGCTAAAAGAATACTTCGTTATGTTCGAGGTACAATACAGTTTGGGATTCATTACAGTGCCAAAGCAGCTCCTCTGTTAGTTGGTTTCACTGATTCTGATTGGGCTGGTGACCTTGATGATCGGAAGTCTACTGCCGGTTATGTCTTCACTCTTGGTTCAGGACCTATTACATGGGCTTGTAAGAAACAGGCTGCCATTTCTCTTTCGTCAGCAGAAGCAGAGTATCGTGGTGCCGTGGAAGCTAGTAAGGAAGCCTTGTGGCTTCGTCAGATCCTATCAGAGTTTGGCTTTGAGCAGCAGCATCCAACCACACTTTGGTGTGATAATCAAAGTGCCATTCAGCTATGCAAAGATCCAGTCCAGCATCAGCGCAGCAAACACATTGAACTACACATGCACTTCATCAGAAAGCTCATTCTTGACCATGTTCTTGAAGTGCAATATTGTCCAACGGATGATCAGGTTGCAGACATCTTCACAAAGGCTCTCACAGAGGCGAAGTTCACTAAACTTCGATATATGCTTGGAGTTCAGGAAGTTGTCACTAAGGGGGGATAGGCTCTAGTGCCTCCTTCCTTCTCCTATTGTGTCATATTTGTAAATCCTTCAATCCTATCCCAAGTTGTTCTTAAGGGGGGATGTTAGGATATTCCGACACATAGGATATAGTTAAGTTCAACTTGGTCTAGTATAGAGTTAGGTTAGAGTTAGGTAAAGTGTGTTTCTTTACCGTTGTACATTTTGTAACTTACAATCCGACGGTCACGATATGTAGTGATCCGACGGTTCACTCTCACCTCGGTATTACCGACACTTGATCCGTGGCTTGACACCCGATTGGTCCATGAGTTCTATTTAAAGCGCATGGAGGGTCATTGTTCGGGTAATCCGTGCATGAGAGAAGCTTATGTAAATTTTCATTCTTTGATTAATAAATTGTCTGTACCCACGTTGGGACAGGCCGTGGACTGTTTCCCTCCTTGCACTCTGAGGGTTTTAACCACGTCAAAAATACTGGTGTATTGATTTGAGATCTGGTTGTGAGCGGTGTCCTTTTGGTATTCTTCTGTGGAACTTACCCTGTAAATTCCTACAATCCCAAGACACTAGTATATCTCTGACTTAGGATGGGCCTAAATTCTGCCAATCATTATCACCCTAAGATGCTTGTAGACCTCTAAGTTGTTGATATTTTGGCTTAATTCCTAATTTAATCATCCATGGTTATATGCATACTTAAATTTTTTATTTAATGTCGTACATATCAAAAAATCACAACTTGAAGTGGCCCTATAATGTAAAATTAGCCCTTAGGCATGTGTTGAAAGGTTTCGGTTGCTGCACAAGTGTATCAACATATATGGGCATATATATTATATAACATATAGGTATAAATAAATGTTAAGGAGCTTGTGTCGAGGTCACGTGTGATATAGAAGTTACTGACATCATGGTCAAGGTTCGGGTTTCGTCCCTATGTACATGCCTAATGGGAGGCCTTAGCCCCAAGGTTTGGGCCACAGGCCATATAACCATGCACCATGGACAAAGGCAGAAGTTTGGACTCAACATACAACAAAGTTTCATCAACGAGATCAATAGTTGAGAGTAATAGTGGGGCCTCCCTTTTGTGTCATCAACAAGGGGAGGGGGAAGTCTTGCTTCAATCGGAGGCATTTATTGAACCATGGGAGAACAATGGTAAGGAATTTCACAGGGCCTCCCCTAGTGATGTAAGCGAGGGGAGGATGGGGCCATGAAAAACATCGGATGAGGCAAGTGGTAGAGGACCATCAGATCTATAGCTAGAACCATGAAATGGAACCAAAATAGTGAACTCCCCCCTTGTGACATCAACAAGGGGAGGGGGAGGGGTGCATTATTGTATGTGACTGATAAAATAAATTAAGCGAGATGGGACCATTGGATTGCGTCCCTAGAACTACAAAACGGAACTAGGATAGTGGACACCCCCACCCCCTATGACACCAGAGAGGGAGGGGGGTGCACTATTAAATGATAGTAGCTCGATCAAATAGTTTAACGTTGGATGTCAGATGGCGAAAGTCGTACACACACATACACAAAGACATATGAGTGTGTGTGTGTGTGTGTGTGTGTGTGTGTGTGTGTGTGTTTATAATTAATATTTACATTAAGGGCACCACCATATTATGCAGTCATATACCTAAATATATATGTAGAGTTATATATATATGGATGTTACACCCAGATGTGATGGTGGGGAGTAAAGCACAGGATGAGGTATTGAGACATGCAATATAGCAGGAAAAGAGTGGTGGCACTTTTAAGTTAATAAAAATCTAAAGGAACATAATTTGCAATCCTCGAGTTGAAATTGGAAAAAAATTATATCACTGGAAAAGTATCAATGAGAAGAATACAATGATAACACCCAAACTGAGTTTTGGGGAACTTGGAACAAAAAAATTATTTTTACCCCATTTCTCTAACTACACCAGGGAATTTAGGCTAGCATAGTGAACACATCCCCAAGGGTAAGGGTAAGGAAGTGTTTTTACAATAACCTCTCTATGTCTTCCCATTAATTCAGTAGACATTGTCGACAGTCTTGTTATTGAGTGGTCCACTCTAGACATTGCAATTGAAGGCATGAGGAATCAATAACTTTTGGGGCCTCAATTATTTTTGAAGGTTAATGCATAGGGTTGGGGACATGAAGAAACCAGTATGGAAACCAATTTTACAATTGGAAGATAGACATCTACTGCAAGGGGGACTTGTCCTTTCCACTAAAGCACTATAGCATCTTGTCATGGAAACCACTTTGGTTTTTCCTTTACCTTCAAATCGACTAGATACTCCATGGTTATGTGAATTTTGGTATCCCATATGTTGTTATATTTTCCTAGATATGTACTCATTTAGTTATTGATAGATCTATGGTTTGGGTGGATCCAGATGTACCACACTCCATTGCACCTCAAATGTTTTGAGACTCGGATTCAACTCAAAACCCAGATAATTCTATTTGTGGGATCCACAGAATGATCCAACTACCTTTTTCCTTTTGTGAAACTAGATATACTCCACACATCAGATAAGATACTTCTAGATTCAAAGGGATTTCATTGCAAAACACAAATAATTGCATTGGAACCTTGACTTCGATGCCAATTTTAATGACCACTGATGGGAAACTTTTGCCTTAGGTTTTGTTTCACTAAGTCATTCATGTTATAGCATTATTTTTTAATCAAATTTGAACTCTACTTCATCCACAGTTGACATAATTTACTCTTTTCGCTCCATTTGTCCTTGTAGACCAAGAATTTTGTGCACATTGTAAATTATTGACCACTCTAATTTAACTTGTCTTGTTAGAAGTTGTTCCCATAGGACTCAACATTCCTCATTCAAAATTCTTTCACACATATCTTTGTGTGCTTGTGAGGATTTATTGTTTTTTTTTACAATCTTCTACCACAACCTCACCAATTAAATCCCCACAAAGCATAAACACATTAATTGAACATAAAGATTGGACACATACAAGGAGAACAATTACTCAATTAATATTCATATAGAATCTATATAGGTCTAGCCTAATTACATAATAATTTACCCTTTCTTTCTCTCATACCTCTCTTGGCCCTTTATCCTCTCTTAGGTATCTCTCTATTCTCTTCTCTCTTTTCTGTCATCCTACATAGATTTAACTAAGAAAAATATATATATTAAATCATGGCTTAGGTTGTAAGTAATAGTCCTCTCGAAAACCTACATATTCCCCTCTTCTACAGTCACAAAATGTGTCAGCATAATTACTTTTTTCTTCTACAATGTGCCACATGACCAAGAATGTTAACTCATCAAAACTCCCCAACAACCTAGATTTAATTTTTGAACTAAGACACTTGAATTTACATGAAAAAATCTAATTTATACATATTTTAGTTGTGGGAAGTTTCTCTCGTTTGGAAATTCCATGACACCTTTAGATCTAGGCAACAACTGGTAGCTTGGTTTTATGCTCTTTCATTACATGGTAAAGTTGGAGTGAATATCTATGGTTAAGAATCTTGTTACATGTCTTTTTAAATGTGAATATGTTGAGCTCATATATTAATTATTTTTATAATTAAGAACAATAAAATAATAATTTTAAATAAAGTTACAATTTAGTTTTCTTAAATTTTATCAATAGCGGATTTATCATGAGGTAAATATTTTGATGACTATTTACATTTATCACTAATTTAATATATATGACTTCCCTAGTTGGAAGCTACTCTCTAAAAAAAATTTATTTTTATATTTTATTTAATAACTTTATAATCACCAACATTTATAGTACAAAAAATATAATATTGTTTACTATAAATCTTATGGCATAGAACTTGGCCTTTTGACATTCTAGAAGAAACCCATCTTTTTCAGATTGTATAGTTTTAATGTACTAAAAAAAATCCATCTTCATCATGTTGGTATTGTTGTCATTGATGGAAAAGGAACAATAAGAACAACAAGGTAGGAGTAGATTGGACAAAGGAACAGTAATAGGTGGTATGGAATATTAAAAAATGAGCAAGAGATGAAGGTGATGGCAAAGGAAAAAAAAAGTAGCAGCAACATATGTGATATTGAAAATTGGATTATTGGAGAAAATTGTTGTGATGCAAGACAAGACTCACATGATTTGAGGATTGGTTTGTTGGAGAAAATTGTTGTGATGCAAGGCAAGACTCCATAACAACAAAGTAAAGACTCCATGACAGCAAAGGCACGACTGCTGAGACAACCACATGAAGAAGTCTTGATACAAGTCCAAGGAAAAGGAAAATAGATTGCAGAGATTATTGTGATGCATTAATGGAAAATGTTGTTATTGATCATATGTTATTCCTATAATGTTGCATGATGTTGGAATTATGTTGATGAATTTAATCATTACGTGTGGATGAAAATAATATTGGGTGGAGCATTTATTTTTGTGTTCTAATATTCAAAATATGAAGAGTTTGGAAATAAATGAGTGGAAGGCAAAGAGTCAATCCTACTCACTTCATATTACTATGTGGGATACAAACAACTGACTAACTATCTTTATAAGAGATATGATTTTGGAAGGCAAGGATGAGTTAGAGAGTTAGAGAATGTGTTAGAGTCGATTGAGGTGTTATTCATTAATTACCAAACACAGAAGAGTTGATGTGAAGTGGATTTAAGGAGGAGGAGAAACACAAATGAAAATGGAGGTATGCAAATTTATAGACCAGGTAACCATCACATTATTTTCTTTATGTATCAGTGGATTGTAGTCTCCTTTCAAGTTGTAGCTTGATAAATTATAAGTTGGATCTTGTGGAGGTAGGAGTCTCTTGTGGGTTGTAACTTGCAAAAGTTTAATGGAAGTTGGAGCTTCCTTGCATGTTGTAGTTTGCAGAAAAATTGAGGTAGTAGCTTCCTGTAGGTTGGAGCCTATAGAAAAGAAGATGTAATAAGGGAGTAGGAGCTTTCTTTTGCATCACAACAATAACAAAATTGTGGTTTTCTCCCCTTATGGGTTTCCACTGATATTTGGTGTCCATACATGTTTCTATTATGTGTTGATGTGTTGTTTTGGCTTACTTATTACTTGATGTTTGCATATTAAATCTATTGGTTATTATGTGTCAATATGCTCATTTAATGGTTCAATTAATGAGTTTAAATAAAATCAAATTAATGTCCATTAATAGACTTAATTGATTCACCTCACCTCTCAGTTTAGCCAAGTTTTCATCAATTGTTATTAGACGAGTTCCTTTTGTGTAAGCCTAACAACTTGAAGGTAAACATGGTTAATTCATGTACTATCAAAGTGTAAAATGTGCTAAGTGCTGCAAAATTTCATGAATGGAGACATAAGGTAGAATATGACTTGATAACTTATGGAATTGGTGCAAGGAAATTCATATGTGATAGTTATTGTAAAGACTCCCCCTCTATGCAAGAACAATAATGGAATGCTAAGGAAAAATGTGTTATGTTTAACAATCTTCATAATAAGGGTATTGATATAGTAATAGATTTAACCTATGAAAAATAAATTTGGTATAAATTGCATCTCATGCATGGAGAGACTAGTAGCAACAATACAGAGAAAAAGAAGGGTAAGAGGAAGAAGAAAAAGCCTTGTCAAAAGGAAAGTGTTATGTTAAATAAAACCCCTACATGTGTGAATGTACCTGACTCTCATGAAACAAAGATAGATGAACATCAAACTATACTTGACTTAACATTGGTTAAAATAGATAGACTGAAGAATGAAACCAAATAACTAAACAAACTTGTGTAGATATGTGATGAGAGAGAGCATGAGTACAAGGAAGAAATGTTAATTTAAAGACACAAATTGAAGAGGCAAGGAAAATAAAAGATATGAAAAATAGTTAGCTAAAGGAGAAAAAGGTACAATGTTAAAGATTGGAGGCTAAGATTGCCTCAGCTAGAAGTGAGCTTGATGAAAAGAAAAAATTGTATAGAAACGTAGAAGAAAATATTATCTATATGAAGAACTCAGAAAAGCCAATAGTTAAAGAGGAAAATACATTAAAAATATCTAAGAAGTATTTACAAAAATAACAGGGTTTTGGCATCAAAATCCAACCCTTTTACATTACGAATGATGAAATACATAGGAAAAGTAAAATCGTAATACTAAATTAAAAAATGAATACAGTATTTAATTCATTGCAGGAAATATGGAGCTAATTGTTGATATTGTTTTCTAGGGATCTGAATATGTTCTCTGAAAATGTGTTAACTTCCTAGGAAACAAGACAAGCTTTGACTCCTATTTAATCTGTTTCCCTAAAATTTTGCAATTTGATTCTTATTTTGCTGATCGTATGTCTTGTGATGTAGGGTTGTTAAGTTATTGTCTCTAAAAAGATGTCAATTGTTCAACAATTAAGGAAATGAATCTTTGACTACTGATATTCAGTACTTGTGTGCTCATCTTCCTTCTTGAAAAGCTCTACTACCATTTAGTATTTAGTTCAATACTTTAAGGTTATGAAATTGATTCCCTGCACTGGTAGAATAATCATAGCTATTTGATAGGATTAGTTCTAAGAAGATTGAAACAGAACCTCTTGTTGACATTCTTGATTGTATGAAGTAAGAGATTCTTCTTCTTAGATATGTCTTTGACTGTTAATCTGGATGCTTGAGTGTTTCCTAAAAATGTGGAGTTGTTGAAACTATTCACTAGAAATCTGCCCACTAGCCTTCAAATATGGTCAAATCCACAGGTGTTGAAAACTCTGTCACCTGTATTACGGAATGCTTCAAATAAGGCATAAAGATTTTGATTGAATCCCTGGAAATTTGGAACTGATATTGTTGATTTTAAATTTGAAATGACCTTTTAGAATCCTATAATTGCAAAGTGCTATGTCACTTATGTCTGTCAGCAGCCTTCGTGAAATCCACATACTTTGTAACTATAGAAAAATACTATTTGACTTTTGTATGAGATACATATATAGACTATGGAAAACAACCACAAAAGAAAAAGACTCATCATCAATCTCATGTTTGTCAAATAGACAGGCTTCATTTCTCAATAATTTGAATATAAGTAAGAAGTTATAATGCAATCCATCATAGCATCTCCTAGGAATTCAAGTCACTGATAACACTCTCCATTATGTTCATTAAATGAAGGATGTGTGAATGCCTCAAAAGAAGACCTTTATGAATAAAATTGTATCCTAGCAACCTTTCCAACTTGTCAATGTCAACACACTTAATCATAGATAAATTATTTTTACTTTCAAGGTAAGCTTCTCCGAAGCCACTGTCTACTAAGTATGCTCCATTTAAAGCCATGTTTGCTACTAAAAATGGAAGACACAACTTTGGTTTTTTGAAATAGTCATGAGACTCATAATATGTCTGCAACAAAACTTTCCTCTCAATATTCCAATTCATTGATAAATCCACTACAACGCCATCAATAGAAAAGAGTTGCCCTAAAATCTCCCATATTTGCAATAATAAGTTTTCTTCCTTTCACTGGTTTGTCATAATTGAATACTTGTGCACATGTTGTGCTAGTGATATGAACATAATTCATGACTAATATTTGACCAAATTTCACCATTATATTCCAAATTAATTGTATATTTTCTTCAATTCCATTTATAGTGTTTGGAATTTTTCGAAAATCATTTAACCCATCTTCACTTCTTTTGTGTTGAATTGAATGAGTCATGATCTGTTCCTACCAACTGTAAAAACCTAGTTGAAAGAGAAACCTAAAGTGCTTGGTTGTGTCTGTTATGAAACCAGCTCAAGAAAAGATAGAAAAGATAGATCAACGCCTTAGAATTTAGCCTCTTCGAGGGGGCAACCTCCTTTACATTACATAAATGAACAATTATTTGATGATTCAAATGACAAAACCTCCTTTCTATATATAGGAGTCTAAGGAGTCACAATATAATCCAGCCGACCTAACAATAATAATATAAAGCCACAAAAATAACAATAGAGGGATTCTATGGGGCACGGTAATAACAATATGGCGGCAATAGGGGCACAACAATATTAATAAGGGGTATAACTACAATAGTAATGGGGTAATCACTAGTATTATAGGGACCCAACATGCCCCTCTCCTTCAAACAAGTGTTGTCCTCAATGCTTGAGTAGTTCTGGATACTTCTGCATAAAATTCTCATCCTCTAATGTGGAATTTTTAGCGGATAAGTTCTTCCACTTGATAAGATACTCTGAAATTGATCGATTTCGTAGCTGTCGAGTTCTTGTTTCTGTGACTGCTTCCGGTTCCAATATAATTTTTCCTTCCTCGTCAATTTCTGGCAATATTGTTTGAACTGGGAGCTTATCTCCTATAACCTTCTTTAAACATGAAACATGGAAAATTGGGTGCAATCGAGAAGCTGCAGGAAGCTCCAATTTGTATGCCATAGTACCAATATTTTGCAACACCTTGTACGGACCATAATACTTTGGTGATAATTTATTATCTTTCTTAGCTTGCTTGAGGGACATTTTCTTATATGGATGTAGCCGTAGGAATACCCAATCACCTACATCAAAACTTCTTTCACTGCGATGTTGATCTACCTATTGCTTCATTCTATTCTGTGCCAATACGAGGTTATCCTTTAAGAGTTGGAGGACTTGTTGTTGATGTTCGATGTGATGTTCCACTGCCTGAACCTTAGAATTGTCTCTTAAATATGATGTGATGGATGGTGGTTGATACCCATAAAGTGCCATAAATGGGGTCATTTTTGTTGTTGTATGGAAGGAAGTGTTATACCACCATTCAGCCAGAGGCAACCATTTGACCCCATTGTGTCTATTTATCAGATACAAAGCAAAGAAGATATCCTTCCAAACATTTGTTTACTATCTCAGTTTTCCCATCAAATTGAGGATGATAGGATGAGCTATGAGCTAACTGAGTACCAAGACAAGAAAATAATTATGTCCAAAAATTTCTAGTGAAAATGGGATCTTTGTCACTTACAATAATCTTTGGGTTTCCATGTAGCTTTTGAATTGTTTCCATAAATGTAGTAGGAACTTTACTGGCTTTAAATGGATGTGATAATGCACAAAAGTGTGCATACTTGGTAAGTCTGTCAACTACCACCATGATGACACTCTTTCCCTCAGACTTGGGTAAACCTGTGATAAAATCCATTGAAACCTTCTCCCAACGTTGTCTTGGAATGGATAAAGGTTGTAATAGACTCGGTGTCTTAATTGTTTCAACTTTATTTTGTTGGCGAACCAAATATTCCACCACAAACTTTTGAATATCTAATTTAATGCCATCCCAAAAAAATTCCTTCTTAACCCTGTGGTAAGTTTTTAAAAATCCTGAGTTCCCTCCTAAGGGAGAAGTGTGCAATTCCATAAGAATCTTTTGTTTTAGCTGGGAATTCTTAAAGAGGTATAAGCAATCTTTGTACCATAACGAATCATTTGCCAGCTAAATGTATCAGACGTACTGGAATCTTGTTGTAATTTTCGAATAAGTGCCCACACTTCTTCATCATTCTTCCATTCCTCCCTTGCTTCATTTATCCAATCTGGTTGGATAATAGAAATGGCACACAACAATGCTTCCACATCCTCATCTTTTCTTGAGAGTGCATCTGCCACCACATTTTGCTTCCCTTTTTTATAGATGATTTCAAAGTCATAACCCAACATCTTTGTGACCCACTTTTGTTGCCCTTCAGAGGATAATCTTTGTTCTAAAAAGTATTTAATGCTATCATGATCCTTTTTTACCTTGAAGTGTCTTCCCGTTAGGTAGGGTCGCCATTTCTTAAGTGCATGGAGTATTGCCAACATTTTCTTCTCATAAATAGCTTTTCTTAAAAACTTTGCCTTGATTGGATGTCTTTCAAAAGCAATGGGTCTTTCATCTTGCATTAGAACAGCACCAATTCCATTTCCTGAAGCATCACATTCCACAATAAAGGTTTTTGTGAAGTCCGATGTAGCTAAGACCGGTGCTTGGCACATTGCCTCTTTAAGATGTTCAAAGGCCTTTGTTGCTTCCGGAGTCCATGAAAATGCATCTTTCTTCAATAGTGTTGTTAGAGGTGCTGCTATTCTCCCATAATTCTTAACAAACTTGTGATAATACCCTGTCAACCCGAGAAATCCTCACAGATGCTTTATGGATGTGGGGATTTTCCATTCCTTAATGGCTTTAATTTTGCTAGGGTCTACATTAACTCCTTCATGAGATACAATACGACCCAAATATTCCACCTCCTGGACTCCAAAGAAACATTTGGATTTTTTTGCATATAATTGTTTTTCCTCCAATAGTTGTAGCACCCTGTCAACATGTTCAACATGATCCTTCCAAGACTTGTTGTAGATTAGTATATCATCAAAAAGTACTAACACAAATTTTCTAAGGAATGGTTTGAAAATTGAATTCATCAAACCTTGAAATGTTGAAGGTGCATTGGTAAGGCCAAAAGGCGTGACCAAAAATTCATAATGACCATCATGAGTTCTAAATGATGTTTTTGGAATGTCTTCGGTCTTCATTCTGATTTGATGATATCCTAAATGAAGATCCAACTTGGTGAAGTAAATTGTTCCATGCAATTCATCCAGTAATTCATCAATGACAGGAATGGGGAACGTATCTTTAATAGTGAGCTTGTTGAGCTCCCTATAATCCGGACACATGCGCCATGATCCTCCTTCTTGTGCGCCAATACTATTGGAGCAGAGAAAGAACTTTGACTCGGTTCAATTATACCAACCTCTAGCATTTCTGCAACCATACGTTCAATTTCACTCTTTTGGACATAGGGATATCTATATGGCCTGATGTTTGGAGGAACACATCCTGGAATCAGATGAATAGCATGATCATGATCACGCATAGGTGGGAGACCTTTGGGAGTCTCAAATACCTTGGAATGATTGCCCAGGACCTTTTGGAGATTTGGAGAAATAGATGATTTCGATGTGGAAACATCTAGCGAACATAATTGTGCATAATGTTATGAAACCAACTCAAGAAAAGATAAAAAAGATATATCAATGCCTTAGAATTCAGCCTCTTCGAGGGGGCAACCTCCTTCACATTACATAAATGAACAATTCTTTGATGATTCAAATGACAAAACCTCCTTTCTATATACAGGAGTCTAAGGAGTCACAATATAATCTAGCTGACCTAACAATAATAATATAAAGCCACAAAAATAACAATAGAAGGATTCTATGGGGCACAGTAATAACAATATGGCGGAAATAGGGGCACAACAATATTAATAAGGGGTATATCTACAATAGTAATGGGGTAATCACTAGTATTATAGGGACCTAACAACGTCTATATGACCTTATTGGTGGGCTCATCACGTATTGGGTAGAAATCCTGAAGTCAGGATCCCAAAGCAACCAGAAAATATTGGCTCTCCTATTACCTGTTGACTAGATTTATGAGCCCTGAGTATCATAAAAACCTCCAATTTATGAACAAGACATCATACCAATACAATCTATAATATAGTTCACCTCAAAGATCATGAATTGTATATTCCTGATGCTGAATGTTTTTGCACTTACCTGATAATGAAATATATGAATGATCTATACCTTTGTTGAAGTACTTGAGAAGCTTCCCATGTTCGCTCTGAATAGCCAAAGAGATAATAGTAGACTAGTGGAAGAACTCTCCAATCTGCTCAAAATCGGCTTCCTTCAGACCTCTGGAGGTCATAGCAGGGGTACCAATATGAACACCACCATGAGACAGAGCACTACTTGTTGGGAATTGGATAATCCAACGCTCCCCGTTAATGGCGGTGTAGAAGGATAATTCGATGTTCCCCATGTGTTTCGTGGCATGTGTTCAACACTAGTGATGTGTCTGTTTACTAACACATGCGAGTCTGTTTCGTGGCATGTGCTTAACACTAACGATGTGTCTGTTTACTAACACCTGCGGGTTTTGGTGTAACGACAATCATGACTCCAACAAGTGGTATTGGAGCCAAAGTTCTCGAGTTTGAAACAAACCTGGCTCGCGTTGGGGGGGAGATTGTTGGGAATTGGATAATCCAACACTCCCCGTTAATGGTGGTGTAGAAGGATAATTCAACACTCCCCGTGTATTTCGTGGCATGTGCTTAACACTAGCGATGTGTCTGTTTACTAACACCTGCGGGTTTTGGTGTAACAACAATTGTGACTCTAGTGTAACGACAATCGTGACTCCAACACTACTGTCACCATAAACTGCATTCTTGGTTATTGTTATATTACACAAATCACACACTTTCTCCACCTTATTTCTAGCTAGCTCAAGTGGTTGGAGATCCCATAAAACTAGATGATTTTCTATCCCACTTGTAATAAGCTTGTCACTCTTTTTCAACAAGTAGTTACCTATAGCAACCGCATTTCCAGATAATTTTTCATTATTCATTTTACAAGTTTGTTTGCATTATCCTTGAGTCCAGCTACCAAAACATCTAATTTTGTTGCCTAAGTTTTTTTTTTTTTTTGAAGTCCTCGGTTCTTACACTAAACTCTAGTGACCATTTTTTTTAGTTGTGAACTTGTAGAATATTTATTTGAAGATATTTTCAATCTTGCATCATCATGTACTTTTGAAGAAAAATTTGACTTCTCATCATTTTCAGCTCTCAAATCATTTTGGTTTTCCAACTCAATTATAATATTTAAAATTCGAGCTATGTAACTCCGTTAGCTCCGAGGAAAACCCAAACAAAATATATGTTCTTGAATGGTGGTATCAAGGTAGGACAATCACTCTTTATAACGCCATCCTCAATACCCTCTCACAGTCTTTTGGAAACCCTAGTGCAATGAAGCTATGTAACTCCGTTGCTCCGAGGAAAACCCAACAAAATATATGTTCTTGAATGGTGGTATCAAGGTAGGACAATCACTCTTTATAACGCCATCCTCAATACCCTCTCACAGTCTTTTGGAAACCCTAGTGCAATGAACAATTGGAACTGTTCCATGTTTTATCACATACATCTCGTTGAGGCCACAAGATTCAAATTCTGGATGGTAACAAAATTATGTTTCGACAACTATTTTGTGTTAAACAAGTGCACTAAATTTAATGTAACGTCTTATGATTCAGATGCCACCGTAACTTACGTGGTGCTCCACCCAAAAGTAGATTGCAGGGGGTACTGGCAGGAAGCAGTTTTGCCCTAGAGGCCCCCGCAATTCACCATAGTTTTCCTCGTAATCCAAGGTTGTTTTGTTAAACAACGCATTTCAGACCCCCCGTCCATGCTAAAATTCGAAAAGCCTGGGGAGTTCACAATTCAACGTGAGCCATTGATTTGTGTGTGCCAATACCTGCCACTAAAAATTGCTCGACATTTATCCTGTATGCTTCCATCATTGATTTTACCTCATTAACGTTACATTTGGTTCATTTTGAACTTTAAGAAGGGAAACAAGTTTCATCAGATGCTTTGGTGGAATCTTTTCCTGTCAACCGATTCCCTGCAACATCTAGACAGCTTTTGGAGGCCAACAGCTGCTTTTGAATCTCAATGACGCAGTTGTGCATTACCCTTCAAAAGCTGAAAATTGGATTCCTCTTCAAAAGCTCAAAGTAGAGAAGGATTACGAGAAATGCACATTTTGCATTGGCATTTAAATTGACCACCGATTGTTGCACTTAACACCTGATTTTCACGTTAACATTCTTTGTTGCTAGGCTCTTACTATTGCCATTTGTTTCTTTTTTGTTTACTTCAAACTGTCATGCATATTTGGAGAAGCACCTATCGCTCATTCCAATCCATTGTGCAAGATTATGTTTTGAACCATTGTTCCAGGTTGCCGATTATTGTCGATCTGCTTTTTCTACCATTCAACTAGATTTCTTTCCTTTGTTAGCACTCATGAGTACACTTGTTAATTGTTGTTGGGCATTGGTCTCTCGACTTGGCAACAAATTTCAATCTGGAGCTCTTTCGATGCTTTTTCCTGGTGATAGACAACTCTTTTATGGATTGTTGGGACAAATGACTAAAAAATGTTGATAGCTGAAACGAGACCTGTTGACTCAAGTTTGAGTGCTACATTTGACTCTGAACTAAAGGTTTTGTGAATACTCTTTTGGAAATTTTACAGCACCTGGAGTTGTGATTGTTATCATGGCATTTCTTTTATTTTTATATTTGTGGGATTTACGCCACTGGTAGCAAGAGAAAGACATTCAGTACACTAATATATCTGAGCCCCGTAGTCTAACAAGGGAGGAGTTGGTTGGAAAGTTATGGAAATTTTGGTTATATTTAGAGAAAATCAGACAAGGATTTTTGTAAATCTAAGTTATAGTTGTTAAACTTCAAAATTTTAACTGTTTTAGACATTTTTGATGATGCTGAATCCATTTCCACCATAAAAACACGATTCAAACACTCCAAAAAAATTTGAAATTTTTTTACATTCCAACTTACCATAAAGCCAATTCCTTGGCCTCATTAAACAACTACTATCCGAGTGCCTATAGCCCCTGTTGACGCGTAGTGCACCGTATGATCCTCTATCTACCAGGTTGGCGTTGTGTGAGGGGCTTAATTTGACTGGTGACTTGGTTGGTAAACATTAATGAATAATGGAATTTCCAATATAAATTTGGAGATTGGACCCTCGGTCCAATATTTTTTTACCTAACGTTTTAATATATATATATATATTATATAAAAATATATAATTATATTTTTATAAAATGAAATATATTTAAAATTCAAAACTATTGTAAATAATAATGAATCATTTTGGCACTGAAATTTGTATATGTCCATAGTAAAAAAAATTAGCCAATTTCCAAAATTTATGTAGCCTTTTCACTAAATCCTTTAGGAAAAGAAAATGCTACAACTACAACGTTCATTGTAATATAATATCATTCTTAGTTTTCAATGCTTTCTTTATTGACAACATTTAATATTGGAGTTGTGTAACTAGGTCGAAGAATTGTCAAGACAATCAAAAGTGGCTGGAATCCAGGTAAAATTTTTTTAATTTTTTTTGTAGATGCAGCGTTTGAATCATGTTTTCGATGATGGAAATGAATTCAACATTATTAAAAATGTCTAAGACACCTAAAATTTTGAAGTTTAACAATTATAACTTGGATTTACAAAAATACTTGCTTTTTTTTAAATATAGCTAAAATTTCCATAACCTTCCTAAAAACTTATTAACATCTGTAAACTGAGCTTTTAATGTCAAGTGACAGCGTTTAATGCATTGGCAAAAGTTTGGCACTGTTCATAATAATCGACAAAACATTCATATTAATTGTCTCGACTCTTGAGAAAACATTTATTATGTCAACAACTTTCATTTTTATATCAATATGCCAGCAATAGATGTGTGGCAGTATTCTCGAGGGCGGTATCATTTTGACATATTATGGCACATTGTTCTTTGTTATATATGGAATATCATTATTATGCCAGACTTAGAGAATCTCATATTTGAAAGAAATTATGTAACGCAATATGAGAAAAACCTGAGATGAAACATTACATATTATCCTATTTTGTTACGATGGATATGATGGTGGTAGCCCAAAGGTTATCGTATTATGGTGGCAGTGTGTTGGATATAATGGTGGCATTGTACTGTCATATGGCTTTGATATATATCATTACGTATAGGTCATTCAAAGCTTTGAGTGGTTGATAGTATAGGGTAGTTTTGTTTCTCATTAGAAATGGTTTTATGCAACATATCATGGTAGTGTTCATATTACAATGGTTTTATTTAACATGATATTGCTCGCCTATCATAGTGTATATTGTTCAGTAATGTTAAATTATGAAATTAGGGTGAAATTTCACTTGAGACATCTCATTTGATAGATATGATGATTGCATTAGATTCTTTTTTAGATAGGATCAAGATTGACCTAAAAATTATCAAATTTGGACAAGGGAGAGCGTACTTATGAAGAAAATACCTCATATGACCCTAATGGTAAATTGGTCACCCTTGGAAGTCTTTAAATACAAGTGACCCCAAGTTCATTTTTATATCACCAAGAATCTTATTCTTCTCTTCTTCATTGATTTGTTTGCATATGTCTGAGGTTGGGACGACAAAAAAAATTCCCAAAGGTTTGAAATTATAGGGTCTGAGGCTTGTATTTGTTTTAGGGTTTCTGGGTCAGAGTTGTTGTCTCGTTAGAAGGAAAATTCAACCATAGTCATTGGCTTGTAGGCTCAAGGGAGTGACTGGAAGCCTTCAGTCGCTCACATATCTCCTCCTCCATGCGACCGGGTAGTTTGACTAGTATTTGACCATTGACCGAAGTTGACTGCAGTTGACCATAGACAATAAAAGTTGCCTATGATATATTCTGATACTGGAAACATATTTCTGAATGTTATTAGGTTTTTTGTCTGCATGATATTGTATTAGGCCCATTGTAGTCTCTGTTGAACATTTTATGACAATCTTAAAGAAGAATAATTTCAAATGGTTTTCCCCATAGTGGGTTTTTCCTTGGTCTTTGACTGAACTTGGTGTCTCCTGTTGATGTGTTGATTATCTCCTTTGTCATTGCATTTATTGTTCTATCTTCAATTGCCGCAGATGATTGGAAAGATTAATTTTTATTGGAAAGATTGCTAATTTAAGTATTTAATGGGGCTAAAGTAATTGATACAGCATAGAACAATCTAAAAATTTAACGTGGTTTTAGAGCTAAGGTGAAGGACAAGCCCAAAAGGAGACAATCATTGAAACAATCATCTTTGGGAAAGTTGAAGGCGCTAATTTGGTCAAGTAAAAATGTCTTCCTTCTTCAAGGAAAATGATAAGTTGGGTGACTCATCCAATTTCACTGCATGGAAAGTTAGGTTGAAGATCATAGCTGACAACATTGATGTTTTGGAATACATTCAAGGAAACATACTTGAGCCTCCAGAGAATGTTTATGTTGCTGCCAAGAAAAAGTACAAGAAAAGTGAGTTGAAAAAAAAGTAAAATGATAGTTTACAAGATAGTTTACTTGCATATGTTGGAAATTTTAGGAAGTCTAAAGAAATGTATGATAAGATAGCTGGAATGTATGAATTCAACAATTTGAATGAAATCATCTCCTTGATAGATCAACTCAAATACATGAAGATAAACAAAGAAGAGTCTATGCAATCCTACATAATGAGGATATCTCGTCTTAGAGATCAATTGCAAAGAGTTGGGGAATCTATGACAGACAGGGAATTGGTGATTGTGACTCATAGAGGTCTCCCTCCTATTTGGAAGACCTTTATTACTACTATAAGGAAAAACTACGTCCTCTCATCATTTGATGAAATTGTTGGAAATCTCACTCAAGAAGAATCAAGGATGATATCAAGAGGAAGGATTCAAAAGCATGAAGAAGGAGAGCCTACTGCATTCATGACTCATGACAAGAAGAATAAGAAAGGAAAAGTAGGTCATTCAAATTCAAGAAAGCTACCTCCTCAAAATCCAAAAAGAAGGAAGGAATTATTTCACATTGAATGCTATAGCTGTCATAAGAAAGACCATTATGCTCGAGATTTCCCCGAGAAGTACAATGGACAATGCTACAATACTAGAAGAAATAACAATAGGTTCAATGATCAAATAAGAAGAGATGACCGAAGGGATGATCACAGTGGAAGATATGAGAGAAGAAGAAGAGATGCTCCAAGTGATCATGAAGAAGATCGTCACCCAGAAAAGAATTCAAGATTCTCTAGGTATGAAGGTAATGTTGCAAATCAATCTAAATATATTCTTATTCGTTCCCTTACTACTCCATCTCCTCCAAATTTGTGGGATAGTTGGTTGGTTGAGAGTGGGACCACTCATCACTTCTCTAGTTATAAGGAATTTCTCTCTAATTTGGTAGAGAGGAAGTCAAATTTGAAAATCATTCTCGGAGACAACTCCACTCATCTTGTTAAAGGTTTTGGGTCCTTCAAATTTCATTTGAATTCCATGGAATCTATTTTTCTCCATGATGTGATATATGTGCTGGTATTGAAGAAGAATTTGGTATCAATATCCTCTTTGGAAGAAAAAAGGATGATGGTTTCCTTCTTTAGGGAAAGGTTCCTACTTTGCTCGTTGGATCATATATGAGAGATACATTCACATTGAGATGAAAATATGAAGGACTCTATAGATTCATTGGAAGACCACTTCTAGCATTGGTCCATGGAACTAATCTTCTAAGTGAACCATGGCACTGAAGATTGTCTCATCTGCATAATGATGCTCTTCCGAATTGGAGAAATTGGTCTCAGGGATTCCCAAGGTAAAGGCCCATCATGATGGAGTATGTCTAGGTTGTTCCACTGGAAAGAAGACAACAAGACCATTCCCCTCTAGTGAGAAAAAGACAAATGACATCCTCCATATCATTCATTCTGACATATGTGGTCTGATGCTCATGCATTCTATTGGTGGTCATCTCTACTAAATCGCCTTCATTGATGACTTCTCAAGAAGTACATGGATATATTATTTGAAGCACAAGGATAAATCCTTCGAAATGTTCAAGGATTTCAAAACTTTAATAAAAGATCAAACATGGAAGAAAACTAAAGTAATCAGGTCTGACAATGTTGGAGAGTACATATCAAAGGATTTCATTGATTTTTGCAAGAAGGAAGGAATCAAGAATGCAAAAATTGTTCCCTATACTCTCGAAAAAGATGGGTGGCTGAAAGAAAGAACGGGTTCATTATAGAACCTTCCCAAGCTATGCTCCATGATAAAAAATTATCAAAGTTCCTTTTGGGAGAAGAAACAAATGTGACCATATATGTTCAAAATATGGTGCTTCATCAAGCATTATACAACAAGACCCCCGAATAAGTATTCATAGGTGTCAAGCCCGATGTTGGTAATCTCTGTATCTTTGGATGCCCCATATACTTTCATGTGTCGAAGGATAAAAGATACAAGTTGGAGGCCACTAGAAGAAAAGGTACATTTGTTGGATATTGTGAAAATTCTAAAGCATTTAGAATATATATTCCTGGTCAAAGGAAAGTTGAAATTAGTAGGGACGTTACATTCGAGGAAGATTCCACCCTTGGAAAAGCAAGGGAACTTCCTTTGCCTCCTTCTCCTGAGAAGAATGATGATATGGATATTTTAGATGGTCTTTCCATGCCCAAATCTAAGACAGATATTGTTTATGATCCCATGGAGCTCATGGTTCCCTTAGATCCTCCTCCATGTGATCCTCCCACTAAGAATAGGTCGCTTTGGCTTTGAGGCACATTACATGATGATGAGAGACGAGCTTCGGTTTGAAGAACATTTAGAGAAAGGGATAATCAATGAAGGTACCAGGGATATGTTACATCCATGAATATTATGATTCAAGCTAGACTTCCCACCTTTGAAGAATTCGTAAAAGAACAAGTTTGGAAAGATGTTGTGGCCAAAGAATATGAATCAATCATGAAAAATGACGTATGGGATGTTGTGCCAAGACCAAAAGGGAAGTCCATGCTAACTTCAAAGTGGTTATTGAAGATCAAAAATGGATTTGATGGTAGCATTGGGAAATACAAGGCAAGGTTTGTGGCTCGAGGATTCTCCCAAAAAGAGGGAGAAGATTATGATGATATATTTGCACATGTGGCTCGATATACAACCATTCGTTCAATAGTTTCCCTTACTGAAAGTCAAGGATGGACCCTACATCAGATGGACATGAAGTCTGCATTCCTCCATGACATGTTACAAGAAGAAGTGTATGTTGAGAATCCACAAGGATTTGAAGTAGAGGATCGAAAGACGCACATTTTCAAATTAAATAAGGCATTGTATGGTTTGAAGCAAGCCCCCAGAGCATGGTATGTCGACATAGACTGTTATTTGGTAAATTTGGGATTCACAAGAAGCAATGACGATCCAAACCTCTACTTCAAGGTAGTCCAAGGTACGCCATTAATTTTGGTTTTATATCTTGACGATCTATTCTTGATAGGTAGTGAGCACCTAATGATTGAGTGTAAGAGGGAGCTAAACTCTGAATTCAAGATGAAGGACCTTGGACTTATGCATTAATTTATAGGCCTTGAGGTGTGGAAAAGGCTCAGTGAGATTTCCCTTTCACAAGTAGAATATGTTGTGAAGTTGTCGGAAATATTTGGAATAACAAAATGTAAGTCCCTACCCACATCGATGGAAATTAACTTCATGAATTTATGTGGAGAGGCTAGAGGACCTGATTTGGCGAATCCATTCGAGTATAGACAGTTCATTGGGGCTCTAATGTTCTTAGTGAACACTCATCAAAACATATTCTATGCAGTGAATATGTTGAGTCAATTCATAACTGAGCCTCTCCATGGACATTGGATCGCTGCCAAACACATTTTGAGATATTTGCATGGGAAAATCACACTTGTTCTAAGATATTATGTTAGAGATGTTCGACTCCTAAATACACAGATGCTTACTCGGAAAGAAAAATTGTCGATAGGAATAGTATGTCTGAATGTTGTTTTAGCCTTGGATCTTCCATGATATATTGGATGAGAAGGAAACATAAGTCTATAGCATTGATTACTGCCGAAGCAGATTATATTGCTACTAGCATGGCTAGCTACGAAGTAGTTTGGTTGAGGAAGCTCTTTACAGAGCTATTTGAGCAGGTCTTAGACACTACAGTCATATATTGTGAAAAAAAGAGTGGGATCCTTTTGGCATAGAAACTTGTATTTCATGACAAGTCCAAGCATATGAAGATTTGATAACACTTCATTTGAGACATGGTGTATAGAGGAGTCATTAGACACTATCACATATTGACATATGAGAAGAGTGCATATATTCTTACCAAGGATTTACCAAAAGGGAAGTCCTTAGTCTTTAGAGAGCAGCTTAGACTGATGGATGTGACCCCTCCTTATAAGGGGCATCGTTGATTGAGGAAAATAGGCCAACTCTTCCCCCCTGTTTGAGTTTCCAGGGTGAGGAATTGAGATGGAAGGTTCCTAGGGTTGAGGGATCTCTAGACAAAAGGGTAACATCCCTATATATTAACCTTAGGGTTGGAGATGTTGCTCCTCTATCTTTGTCTTTGTAGAGTATACCCTAGTTAGCATCATACCCGCAACATGGGCTTGTTGGGATTGTCCCTCCCCATCTGGCCAACGGGCTTAGGAGGCTTGGGGCATGTGATCGTTACCTTTTGGTAAGTCCGGTATCTAGCCCAAACTCAGATTATGATGCATGTGTTCTACCACATGACTATTGAGGGTCATTGTTGGGAATATCGGTAGGCAATAGGATGGGTTGAGATGTGCTCCCCTATATCACCTATTGCTCGATATGGTGTTGGAGACATTTAGCTCCCCCATGAGGCTCCAGGTTGAGATGTACTCCTCAATGTGTTTTCAGATTTAGATATGCTCTCCAAATATGCAGAGGGTGGTAGCGTTAGCTCTCTGATGAGTCTTCTTGTTTATATTTGAGAATGTCAGAAAATATAATTGAGAAGAGATGGGGCATGGTATGATAGAATAATGACATATTAATCGATGGTCAGATATTGGTAGGTGGAATTCACCATAGTTGAGAGGGAGTGTTAAATTATGCAACTAGGGTCAAATTCCACTTTGGAAAACTCATTTTATGGAGATGATGATTTCATTGAATTCCTCTTTTCTGCAGGATCAAAGTCAACCTAAAGATCATCAAATGTGGACAAGGGAAAGTGTACTTATGAAGAAACACCCACATATGCACATTTGGACAAGTCGACTCTAATGGTAAATTGGTCACCCTTGAATGCCTATAAATACAAGTGACCTCATGCTCATTTGGACATCGCCAAGAATCTTCTCTTCTCTTCTTCATTGATTGGTTCACATAGGTTTGAGGTTGGGACGACAAAAGAAGTTCACAAAGGTTCGATGCTCGCATCTGTTTCATTGTTTTCAAGTTACAGTGGTTGGCTTGTCACAGGGAAAATTCGACCAAAGTTGCTAGCTTGTAGGCTCAAGGGATAAACTTGAATCCTTCAGTCACTTGCACAGCTCATCCTCCATGCAACTGGGATGGTTAAATGATATTTGACCATTGACCGCAGTTAATCGCAAACAGTAAAAGTTGTCTCTGATATATTATGATACTCAAAACATATTTTTGAATGTTATTGGATTTTTTTGTTGCATTATATTGTATTGGGCTCATTGTACTCTCTGCTAGACATTTTATGAAAATCTAATAGAAGAATAATTTCAAAGGGTTTTCCCCATAGTGGGTTCTTCCCTGGTCTTTAACCAAACCTAGTGTCTCTTATTGATGTGTTGATTGTCTCCTTTTCTATTTATTTTATTATTCTATCTTCAATTACTGTTGATGATTGAAAAGACTAATTGTTATTTGAAAGATTGTTAATTGAGGTATTGAATTCAACTATAGTAATTGATACAACATAGAACAATTTGAAAATTTAACAGGTACATCATAACGTATCATGGTATCATGGTGATGCTTAAATACATGGTGGCAACCTACATTATATTATATTGTGCATTGGCATTAATTGATTAGGTTGGGATTGGTGTTATGTTAGGCGTTTGTTGTATATGCAAGGATGATATCATGTTCACTGTTGTTATTCAATATGGATAGTTCACTATTTTTTGTCCTTTTGGAAATTTCGCCCCTGTATGATTGTCCCGTTAACAATATCCTTCCAATGGAGTGATGTATCCTTTTGACGCTTGACTTGCCATGATATTGTCAGAATTATTGTAGTAAGAACAAGAGAACGCACAGAAAAACACATGACTTTCTTTATTACACAGTGTGCTTATCATTCATAGCTATACAAACTATGTTTGGCAATAATATATTGGCATCATATATATGGACATATATTCCACTAAACAACAAGATATTTAGATGCTACAACGTTGAGTGGTTTGTGATGTGGTTCATTGAATGATCATGTTGGTTTACTATGTGTTTACGTTGGAGAATTGCTTATTGTAGTAAGAACAAGAGAACACATAGAAAAATGCATGACTTTCTTTATTACACAGTGTGCTTATCATTCATAGCTATACAAACTATGTTTGGCAATAATATATTGGCATCATATATATATGGACATATATTCCACTAAACAACAAGATCTTTAGATGCTAGAGCGTTGAATGGTTCGTGATGTGGTTCATTGAATGATCGTGTTGGTTTACTATGTGTTTATGCTGGAGAATTATAAATATTATTGTTGCTTTATATTGGATGTTCATATATAATAAAGTGGAGTTATTATTATGGTGCTAACAAATTGGCAACGTGTATAATATTGGTGGCAATGACCATAAACAGATGATAATATATTCTTATTCATGTACCAAATGTGAACTTTGACATACACTTTGAACTTTAGACAATGCAATGTATACCATGAAATACATTATTAATATTTTGTGTAGTCGTTGGCATGATGGGCATTGCATGACATATACACAAAGAATGAAGCTACATTGGTAGTAAGCTGCATAAATGCTTCCAAACTGCACTAGCAATGAAAGTGGTTACTTTGTCTCAAAATATTTGCTCGACAAGTCCCATGGTGACTCTGTCGTATTCAAAATCAATTCAGACATTGTCTATATATGGCTTTCGAGAACTCCTTGAACATGTCTGATGGGTATCATGTGGGTATTTCCTTGTAACTGTAACTACGGGAAAATAAGTAATATAATAAGAATACTATCCCATGACAATATAATGGATGGAAAACATAAGGAAATTGGTGGATTTAACCATACAATATACTTTTAATCTATTCACATGCCTTAAATTTTGCAATCTTTGTCCATTCTTTGTCATTTTTCTATCATATCTCCTCCTCATCATCTACAAGCAGTAATCCACTCATTGACATTCCTAATCGTCACCAACATCGAAAAATTTGTTAGCACTTGGAAATTGGCTACATTAATAGGAGTTGATGTATCATATTATCCGCTTGGTGGCATCGCCCAAACTCACTTCTAGTTTTTTGAATGAAGGAGCATGGGCTTTGGAAAAGCTAGTTCTACAACATGTTGTTTCTAATAATGGTGTATGAAACCACTATTCTGATGGGGCACTCAATTATCCATAACATGGCGTCACTCTTATTATTTATTTTCACACCAATGGTGAGGAGTAAGAGAAATCTAGTGATATGTCTTGAACTTGCATGAAGAACTTACCCCACTATGTCGAGGAGGATTGATTGTGAAAGTATCTCTCTCAGACGGGAGAAATAACAATGCAAAAATCATAAGAATTAAGGAGGGAATTAGTTGGGTTCTCAGTTACAAGAGAAAAGAAAAAGTCAAGGCTTCTATTAAATACTTCCAGAATGCATCTTTGATCGTCTGCAAATTGTCATGTGTTGTTTCTTTTAAAATTAGAGGTTCAAAAATTCCACGTGCATCAGTTCTTCTCTTACATTGGAATGTGATGTCCTATTTAATGGATACCACCATCTCGACCTACAAGATGACCATTAAGGGATTCACCTTGGAATGGGTGAAGCTCCTCATTTTTGTAGCAGCCTTTTCAAAATTCAACATGAAGTTTGAGGTGCAGTGCATTGAGGAGCAATTATCATTTACAAGATCTATAATGATTTGCAGAGAGTTGATCACATGGTTATTCATATTATTTTCCATGAAAGTGCATTATTTTATATTAATATTACAGGAAACAAGGTCATATTATGCATTCATTTTATTAATATTATTTTAGTTCTCAGTGATCATGGGTTCATTACAGTGCATTGAATCAACATATGTGTAAATGTGTTAGAAAACCTGCACAACTAAATCTAGCTAGTAAACGTTGAACACACAACTTTGTAGAGCAAAAACACTAAAAGAAAATCAAAAGAACAAAAAGAATGATTGATTCAGAAAATAGGTTACAATGCTCATGATATAAAATTACTAGGTGAAGATCCCAAGGTAATGTTCCATAGCGGTGATCAATGAAAGGACTCAACACCTACTACAAGTTCCGGAGAGAACTAGCCGATTGCGAGTGAAAGGAGGAGCAAATCAGGGAGTAAATCATGCAGAAAGGTTCTTGCATGTAGTCCCATGCTCTAACTAAGTGTCTGCATGTGCTAGTAATGAAGGTCCTAGGTGTGTAGAACCTCCAACACCCCCCTTGAACACCACTATGGGGAAAAATAGAAAATGGGCCCTGCCAACTAAGGCCAAAGGTCACCCAAAATATAGTGCAACTTGTACTAAAATTGGGGAAAGAGGGAAAACCCCCCCTCAAAATACAATGTAATCAAAAGAAAAGACAGTTGCTAAGCAATTGTGTCCTTCACTTCAAGACGATCGCGTAGAGAGTGAAACTTTTGCTCAGTGAATGTCTTGGTGAAGATGTCTACAGTCTGTTCTGTTGAAGGACATAATTGCAAATCAATGGCCCGATCATGTACTAAGTCTTTGATGTAGTGCATATGGATCTCTATGTGCTTCGTCCACTGCCGTTGTACTAGATCCTTGCAAAATTTGAGAGTGCTCTGGTTGTCACACTAGATGACAGTGGGTTGGTGGAACTAGATGCCTAACTCATTGAGGAAGTGTTGTAGCCATAGAGCTTGAATGGTGATGTTGACTACTCCTCTATACTCAGCCTCAGACGAAGAGAGAGCAATAGGAGCTTGCTTCTTGCTCGACCAATGGATAGGGCTAGACCTTAGACTAAGTGAATATCCGGATGTGGACTTGCGATCAATGTTGTCGCCCGCCTAATCAGAATCTATGAAGCAATGGAGATTCAATGCAGTGCCTACTACATAATGAATCCCGAAGGTGATGATGCCTTGCACATATTGGAGGATGCACTTCGCAACATTCCAGTGTAGCTCATGCGACTCTTGCATGTATCTAGAAGCTACCCCTACTGCATATGAGAGATATGGTCTGGAGTGGGTGAGGTGTAGTAAGCTCCCCACTAGCTGTTGGTAGAGAGTACTGTTAACTAATGGAGTGTCACCTCCATCCTCAAGGCGAACCCCAGATAGAAAAGGAGTCAGTGCTGGGTTGCAGCCAGTCATGTGAAATCTCTCAAGGAGATCCCATGCATACTTAGTCTGAGAGATTTTTATGCTTGTTTCATCCTGGCTGATCTCAAGACCAAGAAAGAAGTGTAATGGACCCATGTCCATCATCGAGAACCTATCATGCAAGGCCCTCTTGACTGTTGCAATGGCTGAAGCCAAGCTACCAATGATCAGGAGATCATCCACATACAAAACTAAGATAAGAAGAGAATCATGTGTCCTGAGCATGAAAACATTCAGATCGGACTTACATCTTTCGAAGTTTTGTGATAAGAGAAAAGAATCCATCTTCACATACCAAGCTCTCGGGGCTTGCTTAAGGCTGTAGAGAGAATTCTTTAGTCTGCAGACCAAATACGAATCATGAATGAAACCATGTGGCTGCTACATGTAGATATCCTCAAATAGGTCTCCATGAAGAAGGGCATTCTTCACATCCATCTGATGTACTTCCCACCCCTGGGCAGCCGCAACAGCAAGTGCAAGGCATATGGAATCCATATTTGCTACGGGAGCAAAGGTCTCATCATAATAAATGCCATGCACTTGTCGGAAGCCTTTGGCTACTAACCTGGCTTTCTGTCTGGTGATTTGCCCATCTGCAGCTCTCTTGGTCCTGTAGACCCATTTACATCGGACAAGTTTCCTTCCTGAAGGAAGGGGGACCAGATCCCAAGTGTAGTTCTTGAGGAGGCAGTTATACTTCTCCTCCATGGAAGAATCCCAAGAGGGATGCCTAGCGACCTCATCATATTGCACATCAGAAGACTAAACCAAATGACAATGCCAGGATGGCATTGGTTCAGTGGTAGTGAGGGCAAGAGGAGGCCCAATAAACTCTGAGCTAGTCCTCCGTGGATTAGAATTATCCCCCACAAGACCATTTCTAGCAGCTGGGTGGTCTTGTGCATATATCTTACTTAAGCTCCTTGTTCTCTGATTTATGATAGGGGACGTTGATTCACTGCTAGAAGACCCATATGGGGTTGGATGTGGATCACCATATGCATGTACTGGATTTGTATCTGAGGACTTTTTCTCTGCATCTACATGTTCTACCTCGGCATCTGCATGCACTGTATCTGCATCTTAATGTACTGAGTCATCATCTCCGACATGAGGTAGATAATAGGTGTCTACATGTGGAAATTGAGGTGCATGTGAGAGACTTTCCTCAAATTTGACACTTCACTCAATGATGAGCTTGTCCGTAGAGGAAATCAGGAGTCGGTATCCCTTCACACCATCAGCGTATCCAACAAAGACACTCAAGGCTCTGTGGATCAAGAGCTTTCCTCTTTTCACCGGGGATCCTGGCTCATGCTCGGGAGCCGAAAACATGGAAGTGGGTGACCTCCGGTTTAGTGTTGCTCCAAGCCTCAAACGGGTTATGATCCTTGACAGACCTATGAGGAGATTTGTTCTAAATGTAGTTAGCACAATTAAGTGCTTCAGCCTATAGCTTATGAGGTAGTGACATAGCATTCAACATGCAGGAAGCCATCTCTTTGAGAGATCGGTTCTTTCTCTCAGCAACTTCGTTCTATTGCGGAGTGTATGGAACTATGTATTGCAACTATATTCCAGACTCAAGGCAAAGGTTCTAAAGAGCTGTGTTAACATATTCCCCCCCACTGTCTATACAGAGGGCTTTGATCTTTCTCTTCATTGTCTCAACTAGTGCTTTGAAATCTTCAAAGTGCGCAAAAACTTTAGATTTGGCCCTGAGAAGATACACCCAAGTATACCGTGAAAAATCATCAATAAATGTAAGCACATACCTTGCTTTGTTGGTGGAAGGATGAGGAAAAGGCACCATGAGATCACTATGGATCAAATCTAGTGGAGAGGATGCTCTGTGAGTCTTGCTGGTGTCAAACTTTTCTCTAGGTTGTTTCCCAAGGACACACCCTTCACAAACTCCTTTGGAGAAACTGATATATGGCAAGCCTTCCACCATCTCATGCTTGCTTAGCTGCTGCATATACCTGTAATTTAAGTGACCAAACCTCTCGTGCCAAAGCCTACTACTATCATCAACATGTGTAAGCAATAAGGAGGATTCAGATTCAATAAATTCATAAAATGTATACAGTCTAACTCCATTGTTCACCTCATCGGCTGCAATTTTGGAGCTACTATGTAGGTCATATATGTTCACTGCATCTGGAGTGAATTCCACTCTCTTTCTGGTGCCGGAATGAGTGATCTGATAAACTGAAAGCGGGTTTACCAAATGTTTTGGAACATGAAGCACATCTTCAAAACTTCCGTGTAAAAGTTCCACTCTACATTTTTCGGTGACCTCAATAGGTGAGTCATCTCCCATGAGGATGGGAGGTCCTTTGCATGCATCAAAAGAGGAATAGACTTCCTTTGCAGCAGTCATATTATGTGATGCACCAGAATCTATAATCCATGCATCAGTGGAAGAGTTAATTGCAACTAAAGCATGAAAATTGTTACCTTTTCCATGTCGCGGATCCTTAGTTTTCTTCTTGGCGCCCTGAGGGATGTGGTCCCCAAGGTTGTGCTTCTGAAGGATTTCTGCCATTTGGTCAATTTGTTTCTTCATACAAGAGGATTCCAGATGGAATCCTCGGTTTCAGTAGGTGCATTTGTCTTCTTTCTTCCCTTTCTCATTTTTGGAGCCGGAGGAGTCATTAAAGGGCTTGGTGTACCCTTCCTTCTTTGGATGGGAATGTGCTTTTCCCTTGTCCCCTTTTCGCTGATTTTCTGATTTGAATTAGATATGTGATTTTTATTGTGGTTTCCATCATGCACAACAAGTGCATGCGCTTTTGGAGGTTTGATTTTCCCCATGCCAATGAGTTTCTCTTGCTCAAAAGTGAGGGACTCCATGAAATCTTTGAGAGAAGGCATAGTGTAGGATTTACCTATTGCGAGCCTTACTGAATGAAATGTAGACACAAAGACAGAGTATTATGGTCCGAGCTTTGACATAATAGAGAGAACTTGGCAACTCTCCTCCTTGGATTTGTCAATTCCACAACCCTTGAGTTGCAGCAATAGACCATTATATTTGGTGAAGAAGTCTTGAATTTTGTCATAGTTCCGTTCATCCAATGAGAGTGGCTCCACTTTGAGTAGATGTCCTTTCATCTCATCCTGTTTCCCATAGAGTTCTTAAACCTTTTTCCAAATCTCATTGGGAGTACTGCAGGCAGATAGATGAAATTGCAACTTTGGGGAGATGCACATGCATATGGATCTGTGGGCCTCATCCATGTGGTTGAGGTACTTGCATTTCTCTATGGCTGAAGTGGGTTCCACTTCTGCATCCATGGTAATCCTATAAAACCCTTCTGATGAATGTATTGAGCCATTTGGTCCTTCCATTCATGATAGTTGTACGACATTAGGATTGATGTTTTGGGAACTCCATTTTTCTGTCGATCTTCAATCTCCAAGCTATAATACCTGCAAAACAAAGTACGGGTACACCTTTTATCTAGCAACCTGTGGGCTCTGGTACCATGTAAATGTGTTAGAAAACCTACACATATGAATCTAGCTAGTAAAGGTTGAACTCACAACTTTGCAAAGCAAAAACACTAAAAGGAATAGAAAGAAAAAAAGAACGATTGATTCAGAAAATTGGTTACAATGCTCATGATATAGCATTATTGGGTGAAGGTCCCAAGGTAATGCGCCATAGTTATGATCAATGAGAGGACTCAACACCTACATCAAGTTCCAGAGAGAACTAGGCAGTTGCGAAGTGAAAGGAGGAGCAAATCATGCAGAAGAACTAGCCACTTGCAGAGTGAAAGGAGCAAATCAGGGAGTAAATGATGCAGAAGAACTAACCAGTTGCGGAGTGAAAGGAGGAGCAAATCAGGGAGTAAATCATGTAGAAAGGATCTTGCATGTAATCCCATGCTCTAACTAAGTGTTCGTATGTGTCAATAATGAATGTCCTAGGTGTGTAGTACCTCCAACAATATGGTGGATTAATACAATGCACATTGTATCAAAATATGAGATACTCTTTTCCAGTATAGTTGGACCTGCCTAGATGAGGACATGAGCTATCTAGAAATCAGAAAAACAATACTCTTGATGCATTTGGGATCGATATGTACAGGATTGTGCTATGTGAAAATGGACACAATGCAACAGCTCATGATACCATTGTTAACACTGTTTATATTTATCCATAGAACTAGAATGCTTGGCTCAAGTTGTAAGCTCTAGGTATGGATATTGGCACTTAAGTAGCCTTGAGCTAAAAGATCATTGGATCAAAGATTTATTTCTTGCAAGTACTTATTTGGAACTAAAAGAAAAATGAAAGATTACAAAAATATGCAAAGTTATAGGAGGTTTTTCCTTACAGTGATTATATTTTAGTTTAGTTAGCAACAAGTCTTTACAATTCATGAGAATATGACCAAGCTGAAAACTTATATTCAGATATACTATGCTATGATTATTATTGTGTGTGTGAATGAGTCCTTGAATCGTTGTGCCACTTAGCACACCTAAGATTTCCTACAATGCATATTCATTAGTGTTATGTTACATGGTGTTATTGTGTCATCAACAAAGCGGCCAAATTGTGAGGAAAGGAAAAAACTGGAAATAGAAGTACCCTAGTTGTGGTTTGCTATCATGTAGACTACCCTGTATGAAGGCTTACAAAGAGCACAATTAATGCACAAGAAAGTGAAATCGAGCTCAGTATATGTCCACATCCTAGTCTAATGATAGTTCAAAACATTAGAGCCCCACCATGCAAAAATGGAGCCATAACAATAAAACCAAAACCGCTTGCCATTGATGTTAAAGGGGGAGGTAGTAGAGGCCATATATAGACAGGAAGGATCAATGTTTCTCCATTAATGCCAAAGGGGGAGATTGTTGGCTTTGTTTTCATTTATGGCAAAATAATAACGGGTGCATCAAGTCACGAGCATCTTAGGCAGAGGAACAACAAAGGAGCAGTAGTAGGTGATATGGCATACTGACAAAGGAGTAAGAGATGAAGGTGATGGAAAAGGAACAACAAAGTAGCAACAACTTATGTGATGTTGACGCTTTCATGTGTTGTGCATTGATGCTTGCATGTGTTGTGTGTTTCATGATTTGAAGACGGTTTGTTGTAGAAAATTGTTGTGATGCAAGGCAAGACTCGCATGATTTAAAGTTTGGTTTGTTGAACAAAATTTTTGTGATACAAGGAAAGTCTCCATAATAGCAAAGGAAAGACTCCATGACAGCAAAGGCAAGGTTCCTAAGGCAATGACATGAAGATGTTGCGATGCAAGTCCAAGGAAAAGGAAAAGATGTTGCAGAGATTATTATGATACATTAATGGAAAATGTTGTTATTGATCATGTGTTATTCCTATAATGTTACATGATGTTGGCATTATGCTGATGAATTTAATCATTACATGTGGATGAAAATAGTATTGGGTGGAGCATTTATTTTTTTTGTTCTAATATTCAAAATATGATGACTTCATATTCCTATGTGGGATACAAACAGCCAACAAACTATCTTTATAAAATATGTGATGTTGGAAGACAATGATGAGTTAGAGAGTTAGAGAATGTGTGCAAGATGATTAAGGTGTTCTTTATTAATTACCTGGCATATAGAAGAGTTGATGTGAAGTAGATTTAAGGAGGAGGAGAAACACAAAAGAAGATGGAGGTATGTAGATGTATAGACCATGTAACCAAGACATTATTTTCTTTGTGTATCAGGGGATTATAGTCTCCTTTCAAGTTGTAGCATGATAAATGATAGGTTGGAACCTGCTGAGGTATTGTGTAGGTTGTAGGCTATAGAAAATTAATGGGAGTTGGAGTATCCTTGCATGTTGTAGCTTGCAGAAAAATTGTGGTAGTAACCCCTTGTAGGTTGGAGTCAAAAGAAAAATAAATGTAATAAGGGAGTAAGAATTTGCCTTTGCATCACAACAACAACAAAATCGTGGTTTTCTCCCTTTATGGATTTCCACTTATATTTATTATCCATATGTGTTGCTACTATATGTTGATGTAATGTTTTGGCTTACATATTACTTGTTGTTTGAATATTAAATGTGCTATTTATTATGTGTCAATATGTTCATTTAATGATTCAATTCATGAATTTTTAAAAAATCAAATTAATGTTGATGAATTAATCAAATTAATCAAATTTTCATCTCATCATATCTTACACCTCCACATACTAAATCTTATATATTTATATATATATATATATATATATATATAACCAAACCTTAAACACTAACCCGCAAAAAAAAAACCACATACGAGCATATAACCTCCCAAATTTATTTTCAAATTGCAGTGAAACTTATAATATATAATATAAATTAAGATTTACAAACATATACCAAAATTTCTTAAAATATAAGAAATTAAATAAAATACCAACACTCAAATTTATCACCTTTACATATTGACCATTAAATACTCGAATCAATTTAAATATAAATTTCATACCTAAATTCCCCACACCTAAGAAATAATGTACGCTGGGTAATTCACCCTTCAAAATCGATATGCTACCAGTCCAGTCTCCGTCTCTGAACGCAAGGAAAGCAGAGCCAAATACCAGACACAAATTAATGACCTTTATGTAATTAGCATTAAATATAACTTTCATATTTAAATTCCCCACGCCTATTATAATATGAAATAATGTATGCTGGATAATTACCATTCAGAATCGAAATGCTAGGAAAGGAGTCTGCTGCTCTGAGGCAAGGAAAGCAGAGCCAACTGAGTGAAAGACTTTAAAAATACCAGTCCAGTCAGCAGCTCTGAATGCATAGAAAGCAAACCCGGTGTACAACAGTTACGTAAACAAGCATCAGACATAATCCTGGCACTGTTTTCACTCGGTTGGGGAGCAATAATGCTTTGGATGGCTGAGGCGTCGGCACGAAGTTAGAGAGTGTTAAATGCTTTGTATGGCATCCTGACGTGCATTCAAACATCCTAACATTTAAAGTATTTAATGTTATGGGAATGAGTACTTCATGGATGTTTTCCTTTTTATAACCTTACATGCCTTTAATTTTTTTGTTTTTGGGGTAAATCAGTAGACAAGATTTCTATTAACCTAAAAAAAATTAGATTGATAGTATAGGATGGCCATATGATAGAAAAGTTTAAAGATTGCTGTGAACAGAGTATAAAACACACGGAAAATGACAAAATAGAAATATTGGAAATCAAATAGCTTGGGTTGATTCCGAGTATTTTTTTTTTACTACTCTGATCCAATTTTCTCGAGGTGTGATTACTAAAGTTAACTTAAGATTGTCCAAGTCTGAGGAGGTTGATTCATGGAGAGCTTCATGGCTATTGAGAATTTTCTCGAGGTGTGGTTACTAAAGTTAACTTAAGATTGTCCAAGTCTTAGGAGGTTGATTCATGGAGAGCTTCATGGCTATTGAGTTCTTCTTTTCGCTGACAAAACATGAATGCCCTAGCCTCCATCACGCTTTTGAAGATTCGAATTTTGGGCTTCATGTAATGAGAGCATGTCATCATTAGACTCACCATCTTCTTGATCCTAGGAAGAGGAAACCTCATTTTCTTGAGAAGGTGGGCTACATAGCTTCCATGCTTTGGATCTGTGTTCACTTTCAAAAAGCATGTCATCATTAGACTCACCATCTTCTTGATCCTAGGAAGAGGAAACCTCATTTTCTTGAGGAGGTGGGCTACATAGCTTCCATGCTTTGGATCTGTCTTCACTTTCACTGGTTTTTGAGAACAAGAATTTTAAAAATGACCTTACAGGTTAGAACATAGTCGAGGAGAGATAAAAACGAGTTTTGAAGATGACCTTAAAAGTTAAAACAAAGTTGAGGAGAGATAAAAATTGATTAATAGATTATTTATTATTAAGCAATTTAAGTGTTTGTTATATAAATGTAGTTTATACACGTATGCAAGTTGTTGCAACAAGGTGCATGAAAATATTATTTCCAAATTTAAGGTCATTGAGAACAGTGAAAAGAAATTAACTACAATATCGGAATATTTAGAATAATTGAAATTAATTGTTGGTATTATTTTCACCATTGTAATTGTGGTCCGTTATAATAAAATAATAAAACATATTTAATTAGTTTTAACTATCTTATTATAATAATTGGATTTGAATTAGTCCATATAAAAGTTAAATAAATTTAAAGAAATAAATTATTTGAATATAATACTAATTAATTTATATTAATATGAATTATATATATAATGTTCGGCATATTAAAATATTTTAATTGCCAAAGAAAAAAGAAATTGAAAGTAAAACTATTAAATGACTTCCTCATAAAAATAATATAAGGGAATATAAGGGAGATGAGTAGTTCATTCAAATTTAAAATTAATATGTTTCATTTAAAATATTGATATTTATAAAAAATCAATTACTTCATAAAAAAAATATCTAACATTATATATTATTAAAAGAAATTATTGTGTACAATGTAGTTCAAAAATAAAAATATCTCAATGACCATGTTAAATAATAGATTTCAATTTCAACTAAGAAATTATTGTGTACAATATAGTTCAAAAATAAAAATATCTTTAGGTTTATTGTTTTGGTATTTTTTTTGTAAAATCCAATAAAGATTTGTTGGAATTGCAATTTTAAGCTATGTAAATTACACAATCCAAGTACCCAAGGCGATTTTGAAGACATTAAATCCATTTATACATTGGAGAGAAAGAGGTTATAGTTCCATATTAACCATGGATTTATCAAGCGCTAAAATGGATCTATATTGGTCATAACTCTTCTCTTTTATGTTCTTGTTCTTTTAACATGGCTCCTTACCATATGGATATGAAAATAAGAATATTGGAATACTTTTATGCCACACATATCACCGTTAATATTAACAAAACAAAAATCATGATAATCAAATCCATAACGATATACTTTCATATATGACAACAACTTGTAGCATATTTTTCCATACAAATATCTTGGAATTGATATCCATCACAAGTTGAATTAAAATTATAGCATTGAGAAAAGGATAAATGAAGGATAGAAAGTTTATCATGCACTTGAAAATAATTTCAAGTTAGTATATCTTTTGATATAGATAAAAAGCAAGAGTGCTCTTTGATACTTTCATCACCTCTATTATCTTATATCGATTAGAATTTTGAAGAGGGTGCTCTAGGAAAATAGAACAAATCCTAAAGCAATTTATAACATACAATCTCAAAATTAAAGGATATTGATCTTATCATATCCTTGGGAGCATCAACGTAGTCCTTTTTCCCATCTAGAGAAAGGTCATGACTAAGTAGGTAAACGACATGGAAAGCTAAGTACCTTATGTATAAAAAGAGGTTAAAAAACATGGAAAACAACATGTCTCCTAAAATGGCTTCTAACTGTAGCCAAACCACCACCTTTGGCTCAAGCATTGGATGGCATAAGGATTCCCAATAGTATACCATAGAGGGGTAATGGATGAATTCCTTTTGCAAAATAAGGATACTAGTAAAAATATTATTACATCAAATTTTAGGAGTGTAAAAAACAATACAGACCAAAATGTTGCTATCAATGTTATCTCAATCAGAGATTGAGATATTTGACTTTGTCGACCACCTATATCTCTACAAAATATGAGTTGGTTACGTAGATTAGTTTCGCCACTTCGAGTTTCGATGAGTCCATATGGTGTTGGCCATTTAAACTTTAGTGCATCTAGGCGGTGAAGACTAAGGCAGTGGACACACTAGGGGCGGTGTGGCGGTGATGAAGCTCGTGAGATAATTACGTATCTAACATTCTCTCCCTTAATTATCTCAGTAAATAAAATTGTTGAGGATTTTCTAAATATGTCTACAAATGATCTGTAAAACTCCAAAAACATTTTCATGAGTTGTTATATCTTCCCATGGGCTTTCTTCATAGTGGGTATTCTTCTTTTAGCACAGATGCTTGCATACAAATGATTATTGATGTCCATATAAAAAGAAATCCATCTGCCGAGGTACATGGGTACCATAAGTTGTACTCACTAGTTATCTAGGAATCCTTTTCACCTACATGGTTCATTAATCATGTTAAATTCTTGCGATTTGACCCCTTAAATTTTGTTTCTATCTCACATTTTAACTTCCTCGATTACGCATCAAGCTTAGATATGAGTACACCTACCACCCTCGTATTTATGTAGTGGTTAATTCCACAACTTGATGTCACATCCTCTCTCTACTTAAGAGGGATAAACACTACATTCCTTACTCAACAAATACTCATCAAAGGTTAGATACTAGTACACCCTTGCGTCTAACTAGTGGTTACTTCCACAACTTGATGATGCATCCCCTTATCTACCTAAAAAAGATAAACACTACTTGTCTCACTCAACAAGACTTACAACATACTTGGGGAAATCAAATTTAGGGTGTTAGGTACAACAAATAATGCACCCTTTACAACACAAATATCTCAATACAACAATCTCAATTCAGTACAATAAACACAAAGGTTAATAATATTCCTATGTAACAATTATTTGTCCAAACAATAAACCCATTTAGATTCATTTTTAATTCATCTTCATTGAAATTATCCCCACTGATAGTGCCTTCATGTCCCCTCTTTCTCTTCATTATCTTCGTCGTAATTTTACATCGAAACTGCCAAAACTATCCTGCAACAAATTGTTGTTTATCTCTAAATCCATACATTTTTCCATTAGTAATCTTCTTGGTCCGAAGTCCATGCATCAAATTTTTTGATGAATTCAAAGAGTAAAACAAATATATGGATTTTTGTCATATAAATCATATTAAATATAGCCTCACACCGTAGGCTTAACTCAATGAGTAGTTTAAAAACACGTAAACAATTCCATTCTTACCACACCACATGGAATTTGCTCCTCGCTAACCGCTCGGACGCTGACCACTCCATAGGGAATTTGTTCCTCTCAATGATACTACATCCAGCTCCTACGCTGGCAAAACTCACAATTGCCTGGTCGCTAGAACTCCACACACTTTACTATAAAGTTTCCAAAGAAATCTTTCGCTCAATTTCTCCACTCGTAGCAACTCCTTATTCCACGATGGTTGCTCTATAGGAAATAGAGCTATTTAATTATTTTAGCTGCGGCGACAAGGACTCTTAGTCCACTTTATCATCAAACAACATGATTACCTCCACTACCACTGAGTAGAGGTGGCTCTGGTCCGAATTCAATGCTATTCAATTATGTACAAGTCGTTCAACCATCCAAATTATAGAATGGGCAACATAAAAAAAAATAGCAATCTGCGACTTCTTTAAACAACAAAAGCAACCTGCAACGAGCTCAACAAACAAAAAATGTATGGCTTCCTTAACGAAGAATGAACAGTACAATGGCTATGTAAAAGGCATAGCGAGATTTTTTTACCCAACGTCAGTTTGACAAACACTTGATTCGGTCTATCTCTCGATCTTTTTGCTGTCTAAAAATTTGAATCCAACTTCCTGGCTCTCATATCCTCTATAGCTGGGTAGCTTCACACCATAGTACTTTAACGCATTCACACACACTCACTGCAACTTAGATCCACACTCCTCTAGCTCTTACTTCACTTTGGAATGACTTCCGCTTGCCCAACCTCAGATTGGGTTTACAACTCTCAGTTACTTTGTACTACACTTCGTAGCACAACACAACCCATGGAGAAATTCAATTCGTACCCAGGTGGCTCCTCATTCACAATTCCAGCCATACTGATTACACAGCTCACTCAACATAATGCTTTAAAGTCGTACAACTCTTAATTCAATTCCAAACTGCTACTCAACAGTTGTTCCTCGCCAACTCAGGCACAGGAAAATGAACGTTGGTTGCTTGATACTCAACGCTAGTTCACAGGCTCGTCCACACACCAACCACTCAAATTACACTGATCTACTCGTCCCCAGAACCTCCCGTGAGAGAGTAGGACCGGGCTCGGCTCTGATACAACTTGTAGAAAACAATACAGACCAAAACCCAGCTATGATTGCTCAATTAAACAAAGAAATCTCAAACAGAGAGTAGGATATACGACTCATATTTATACAAAATCTGTATCCGTTATATAGTTTAGTTTTTCCTCTGAGTTTTGACGAGTCCAGAAGGTGTTGGCCCTTTGAACTTTGGTGCATCCAGGCTGTGAAGACTAAGGCGGTGGACACACTGGAAGCGCCCTACGGATGATAAAGTCCATGAGATAATTACGTATGTAATAAGGAAAAATTATGAGTGAGTTACAAGGTAAAAAGATACTAGGATATAATCAATAGGTCATCGACCTAAATTTTCAAAATTTAAATTATCTATGAATAGTGTACCGAAAAATAAATATTTTTAAAATAATAGTTAATTTATATTCGTTAATTTCCAAAATTTTATGGGCCAAATTTTTTATGGTGATATTAAAAAAATTAAAACTAACAACATTTTCTATTAAATCATCCACTTTTAAACCCATTAAATCTAAATTTCAAAATATATATAATGTTTCACCAAACAAATCCCATTAAATCTAAATTTCAAAATATATATAATGTTTTACCAAACAAATCTGAGAAAACTTTTAAGAAATGAATTTACCCATCAAGCTAATTCGGTTTCAAAATCGAACCACACGTCTTTTTAAATTTATGTTGAAAAAACATTAAAATACTAAAAAAACTAAAAAATATTTTAATTAAAAATTCATTATTTTCCTCCTCCTATCTTTCCACTTCGAAGCAAGTTTATAATTTTGTTAATTGCTACTGAGTGCATATAAAAAAGATGCAAAACCATTACAATATATATATCTATCTGTCGGTATAAGAATAACATAAGAAATTCCGAACATGACTACAAATTTAGGCCAGAGCTAATGAATCTGTCATTGGCATTAAATGCTTATTTACCTGTCATAGGGCATTAAATGCCTATTTAGCTGAGTATAACCCAATAACAAATACAGCAACGGGATATCGTTTTATACAAGATCGCATAGAGATGTTTTACTTCTGGTGTGAAAAAAAAATGTTATATGTTGTATAAAATGTGTATCATCTAAGTATGTATGTGAAAATCCATTAATTAGTTAGATCATATAGAAAATCTTAATATTATGATATTGCATTGGAGGAAGAAAAGGCCCACTTCGCAAGTGCCCAAAATCAATTTTCGTTTTCGTATAATTTCCACGAAGTTTTGTATTCTAAAAAAGAGTGTTGATCCGGTCGGATAGCATCTCCCCTATCAAGTATCTAAATTGGCTTATGGAAACTGGCTTTTTCCATACTGAGCCATGCAAATTTATGACGTTTACCTTGTGGTAGCAGGCCTATTAAAAATCAGATGCATGCACTATAGCATAGCCAATCATGTATGATATCACGCATATTGTTTTAACTAGTTATGTGCACCTAGCGGGAACCTGAACTAAATAATATCAAAATGGAAGACCAATTCGACATGTGGTGTGCGTGCATTGACTAGAGAGGTCTTCCACATGGGATGCATGGAGGAGACTATTCCATAGCAGGCATTCATGTTATAATATGTGTAAACACCACGTGCATTGCATGCAAACCATGTGCCTATGTGTGGCATTATCATACTCCCTAGAATGGCCACATACATTACATGTGTTGGTAGGTGTAAACATACATTACATGTGTTGGCAGGTGTAAAATATGTTTACAGTGCATGTGTTCACCAGTGTAAAACATGTTGGGTAACATAGGCCTGATATCGGAACCAAATTATGAGGTTTCATACTCATGCCATTAATGCAATCAAATCAAGTTTATGGCCATGAGCTTCATGTTGAAATGTTAATTTCAACTGCAGTGTCAAAACCGCCAGTTCCCCGCACCGCTTTTTACCGAATGGTGGTAATTCTCCGGGGCAGCGAGCACACTCATCAGCCGACATGTACCCTGAGCAGTTTTGCAAATACAACCTTTCCCCGGCACGTAAAGTGTGGTAAAAGAGGCCATGCGATTTTGCTGACAACCGTCCGATTAATTAATGAAATTTATTACTGTTGTTGAATGATAAATGGGTTGTGTGCAGAATTTTTGAGAAGAGTACAGCAAGATGGTATATCTGGATGCAGACATCCAAGTCTTTGACAACATTGACCATCTCTTTGACATGCCGGATGGATATTTCTATGTTGCCATGGATTGCTTCTGCGAGAAGACATGGAGTCACACTCCGCAATACAAGACCGGATACTGCGAGCAGTGTCCAGTGAAGGCGTCATGGCCCATTGAATTAGAGCAACGGCCCTCTCCATACTTCATTGCTGAAATGTTTGTTTCTGAGCCGAGTTAGCTGACGAGAGACAAAGTGTTTTTGTAATGCACAACAATGCAAAGGCAGAGGGCTCCAGTGATTGTAGGAAGTTTTACACAAGCGTGCCACGCTCTGATGTTTGTTTTTGATTTGCCGCTTCCGTGAGCTCAACTAAGCTCCACTATCAATCTACCCACGACAGAATTTAGCAGCTCTCTGCTGTGACTTGATTGAGGATTTGGGTTTCACTTGTTGGTCGAAGATTTTCAGTTTTATTTAGAAGCATGGATGCGAGGACACTTTGAACTGCAGTCTTATTGTAATCCCTCTGATAGAGGAAGAATTTTGTAACAGTCAGTCTTATTAATGAATAGAAGTCTTTTGTGTGTGTAAAACTCTGTCCTCTGGAAACAATTTTTAGTTTCTCTGTGTTAAGAAACAGAGCATTTTTTCTCTGTTTATTTGTTCTGGAATTATCAGAAATTCCCAACACGGTATCAGAGCTTATCCAGGCTCTTTGAAAGTGTCAAAGAAGCTGAAGGAAGGATTTCTTATTGCAGCACCTTCTCCAGCAGAGTGAAGACTCAGTCAAGAAAGAATCCAAGGTATTTCTCAAGTTAGTTTTTGTGTTACTATTGAGGACAGTCAGTTATTTTAAATACACAAACAAGTATTTTGAACCATAGTTAAGAGTGCAAGAATGGCTGGAGCTAGCACTAGCATGGGTATCTGTAATACCCAGCTCCCACAATTTAATGGGAAAAACTATGACTATTGGGCAATAACTATGAGAGCTTTGCTTGCTTCCCAAGACTTATGAGAATTTGTTGAGGATGGTTTTGAAGAACCAGCAGATGAAGACGAGTTTAATAATTTAACTCAGGCAGAGAAAGATCTGTTGAAGAGCAATAAGAAGAAGGATTCTAAAGCCCTATACTTTTTGTATCAAGCAGTGCATGAGAGTGTGTTTTCAAGGATAACAGCAGCCAAGAGATCCAAAGAAGCATGGAAAACTCTCAAGATAGCCTATCAAGGCATGGAGAAAGTGGAGACAGCAAAACTACAGCTGCTGAGGAGAGATTTTGAGACTCTCTGCATGAAAGAGTCAGATAATATTGACTCATTTTTCACACATGTGATTGGTTTGGTCACACAGATAAGGTCTCATGGAGAGATTCTTGAAGAAAGGAGGATTGTGGAGAAACTATTGAGGATCCTACCCTCAAGGTTCGATGTGATTGTCACCACCATAGAAGAGACAAAAGATCTCACAAACTTCTCAGTTGATGAACTACATGCATCACTGATGACACATGAGCAGAGATTGAGTAGAAATGAAAACTCATCTCTAGAGCATGCCTTTAAGACCCAGATGTTCTTTGGAAGAGGAAGAGGTCAAGGTAGAGGAAACAAGAGAGGAAGAGGCAGAAGCTAAAACATAGGTGGAAGAAACAGTCCAACAAATTCTCAAGGAAGAGGCAGCAATCCAAATCAGAACTAAGGCCAAGGCAGCAGCCAACAAAGTGGACAACATCATGCTCAAGGACAAAGGTATGATAAATCCAATGTCCAATGTCACTATTGTAAAAAATATGGGCATTATGCAAATGAATGTAGGAATAAGCAGCATGATATGAGTAATAAACTAGTGCAAATTTCACTAGAGAAAATATCAGCCAAGAAAATTTGTTTTTGGCCTATAATATGGCTGAAGCAAAGAGTGAAGATGTATGGTTTCTAGACTCCGGTGGCAGTAACCATATGACAGGAAACATAGCCCTTTTTTCTATGTTAGATCAGAGTGTGAAGTAACAAGGCACACTAGGGACTGATAATAAAGTTTATGTTATGGGAAAATGAGAAGTAAATGTCTTAACAAGGAAAGGTGAAAAGAAAACTATAGCAGATGTTTATTATGTTCCTGGAATGAAATGTAATCTCATAAGTATTGGAAAGCTTATTCAAAAGGGGTACAATGTTTTCTTTGTGGATGATGTATGCACCATTATGGATAAAACACCCAGCAAACAATGTTTGCTGAAGTGAAGATGACAAGGAACAGGATGTTCCCTCTCAGAATGAAAGCAGATTTAAAAAATAGAGAAGAAATAGCAACAGTGACACAAGAGGCTTTCCAAAGCGAACGAAAGGATGAAAATTGGTTGTGGCACTTGAGATTTGGACATCTCAACTTTGGAGGTCTTAACTTGTTGAATAAAAAAATAATGGTAAGAGGATTACCATTGATAGAGAAACCAGACAGCCTTTGTGAAGGTTGTATCTTGGGGAAATAACACAGAGAAAGTTTTCCATCTTGGAAAAGCGTAAGGGAAAAATCACCCTTAGAGATTGTCCACTCAGATTTATGTGGACCGATGCAAACTCCATCACTTGCAAGAAGCCACTATATGCTAACATTTATTGATGATTTTACTAAAAAAACTTGGGTTTATTTCCTGAAGAACAAAAGTGAAGTGTTTGAAAGATTTTTCAATTTCAAGTCACTTGTAGAAAACCAAAGTGGGTTGCATATCAAAGTTCTAAGAACTGATAGAGGAGGTGAGTATATCTCCAAGGAATTTCTACATTTTTGTAGAGAAAATGGAATTCATAATAAGTTTACCACTAGGTACATTCTGCAGCAAAATGGAGTTGCCGAAAGGAAGAATAGGACAATCATGGATATGGCGAGGAGTATGTTAAAGGCAAAGCATTTGTCAAATGATTATTGGGCTGAAGCTGTACACTGTGCAGCGTACATTTTGAATAGATGCCCTACAAAAGAAGTCATGAACAGAGTGCCGGAAGAAGCATGGAGTGGGACAAAGCAAGGAGTCACCCACATGAAAGTTTTTGGATGTGTGGCTTATGCACACATTCCAGATCAACTAAGGAAGAAGTCTGACAGCAATGGGGAGAAATGTATTTTCATTGGATACAGTGAGGAATCCAAAGCTTATAGGTTGTATAACCCATCCACCAAGAAGCTTATTGTGAGTAGAGATGTTCAGTTCATTGAGGAGGAAGCTTGGGATGGAAGCATAGAGAAAACAGTGAATGTTAAAAACTATCTGTCTCATGATGAAGATAATGAGGACATGGCTTAAATACATCCCCAAACAACAGCACCAACACAAGGGCAGCAAGAGACACCCCTGAGGAGAAATGAAAGTGCTTCTCCAAGCACACCACAAGGAGGAAATTCAAGTACTTCCTTAAGCACTTGTACACCAAATGAAAGAGGTAAGAAGTTCAGAACTTTAAGTGAAATTTATGAACAAGAGGCAACAAATGAAGGTATGAACTCTTTGTTTGCTTTATATTGTCATGTTGATGACCATGTTCATTTCGAAGAAGCAATTAAGGATAGGAAATGGATAGAAGCTATGGATGAGGAGATCAATGCCATAGAAAGAAACAAGACATGGGATTTAGTTGAACTACCAAAAGGAAATGAAGTCATTGGAGTTAAATGGGTCTACAAAACCAAGAGTAATGCTGAAGGCAAAATAGAAATACATAAGGCAAGACTTGTTGTCAAAGGATATAAGCAACAACATGGGAGAGACTATGAGGAAGCTTTCGCACCGGTTGCTAGAATGGAAACCGTGAGAGTAGTGCTGTCTATAGCAGCAGAAAACAAGTTGAAAGTTTATCAAATGGACGTGAAGTCAGCATTCCTAAATGGAGTGTTAATGGAAGAGGTTTACATTGAACAACCTCTAGGCTATGAAAAGAAAGGCCAAGAGCACAAAGTGTGCACATTGAAGAAAGCTCTTTATGGGTTGAAGCAAGCACCAAGAGCATGGTACAATAGGATAGATTCCTATCTACTCGAAAATGGATTTGAAAAGTTTGAGGGAGAACCCACCCCAGGGAAAATTTTAAGAACCCCCGCTAAATTTATAAGTATAATAAATGGGCGAATCTCCATTGTATATAGGAAAAATGGAAGGCAATTTTATCAATAATATAATATGTATATATAATTTTTTGGCGAATATCTCACCGAGCATGGCGAATATTTTACTTAATTATAAAATCTTGTAAGATCTTGGTATTACCATGGGTTATCTGGAGCTTAAAAATTACTATTAGTAATTTATAAAAATTAATAAAACTAATAGTTTATTTTTATTTTAACCAAGCTAAAATGTTTAACATACATTAAATTACAACATCCAATTTTACTCTTACTCTTGATCCACCAAGCCATGAGAGGGATCAAATATTTTTTCACTCTATGCTAGTTTGCATATCAGGATATTTGATACCTCTCAGGGGTTAGTAGATCCAGAGTAAAGATGGATCTATGCTAGTTTAATTCCCCCATTTAAATAGGCTACATTCCAGGTGAATACCATGGGTCAATACCATGTGCCATTTTGGTGAATACCATGGGTCAATACCATGTGCCATTTTTATTTTTATTAATACTAATATTAGGGTTAATAATTGTTTTTTGCATGGTATTAATAACAATCTAGTCCATGGTATTTGTCCCATAGTATTTTTCCCATAGGTTTCACCTAAATATAACCCATTTTTTGAGTGTTCATAAATATAAGGTGGCTTATGGAGTAAATATAAAAAAATGTTTTATTTGTTTACCATACCTCTCGTTTATTTATATTTTTATTAATTTACCATACCTCATTTACAAATATGGTATTTGGCCCATGGGATTCACTTAAATAAAACCTCTTTCTTGAGCCTTCAAAAATAGAACGAGGGTTATGGACTAAATATAAAAAGAGGTTTTATTTATTTACCATACGTCTAGTTTATTTATATTTATATTTATTTACCATAACTTTTGAGTAAGTATAAAAAGACGTTTTATTTATTTACCATACCTCCACTTTACTTATATTTTTATTTGTTTACACCCTTGGTGACTTATGGAGTAAATATAAAAAAATGTTTTATTTATTTACCATACTTCTCATTTATTTATATTTTTATTAATTTACCATACCTCTTTTATAAATATGGTATTTGGCCCATAGGATTCACTTAAATAAAACCTATTCTTGAAAATGGGCGAATGGAAGGTTGTAACTCCTAATTTCAAGGGCTAAATTTACCTTTTTTACCCTCTCCCTTAAAATTAGGTGGGCTATTTGAGGCGATTTGTAAAAATGTACTATGATACAAAATATTCGCCCACTAAAAATTTAAAACCCCTTAATTTCGCCAAAGGGCGAACATTCGCCCCTAAAATTTTCTATGACCCACCCTCTACATCAAAGAAAAGGATGGTAAAATACTAATTGTTGTGTTATATGTTGATGATGTTATTTTCACAAGTAATGATGATTACCTTATTGAAAATTTCAAAATAGTGATGAAAGAAGAATTTGAAATGATTGACATGGGTTTGCTGAGATACTTCTTAGGAATAGAAGTAGAACAAAATGGAAATGGGATTTTTATCTCACAAGCGAAATATGTTAATGAAGTGTTGGAAAGATTTAATATGCAGGAGAGCAAAGCAGCAATCACTCCCACAGTGATGGGATTAAAACTCAGCAAAGAGGACAACAACAAGGAATTTGATCCTAGTTTTTACAAGAGCATAGTTGGCATCCTCATGTATTTGACTGCAACTAGGCCGAATATAACACATGCTGTTAGTTTGATTTCAAGATTCATGGAGAGGCCAAAAGAAGCACATTGGCAGGCAGCAAAAAGGATTCTGAGGTATGTTAAAGGTACTAAAAGGTTTGGCATTTTATATACTGCTTCAGAATGTTCAGATTTAATTGGATACACTAATAGTGATTGGGCTGGAAGTGTAAATGATCAGAAAAGCACATCCGGTTATGTTTTTCACATGGGTTCATGAGCCATTTCATGGGCTTCTAAAAAACAGCCTATTGTAGCATTGTCTACAGTAGAGGCAGAATATGTGGCAGCTACAGCAGCAACGTGTCAAGCAATTTGGATGAGAAGGATGTTAAGGAGTTTACGCCAAGAGCAAGCAAAAGGAACTGTGATTTTTTCTGACAATAGCTTAGCTATTGCATTATCCAATAATTTTGTGTTTCATAAGAGAATGAAACACATTAACCCAAAGTTTCATTACATCAGGGAATTGATAAAAAATGGAGAAATTATTTTAGAACACTGCAGAACTCAAGAGCAGGTTGCAGATATTCTGACCAAACCATTGGGGCAGAAAAGTTTTGAGTTTTTGAGGAAATGTCTGGGTATGACTGATAACCCAGCAGTTGAAATTAAAGGGGAGTGTTGAAATGTTACTTTCAACTGCAGCGTCAAAACTGCCAGTTCCCCACACCGCTTTTTACTGAATGGTGGTAATTCTCCGGGGGCAGCGAGCACACTCATCAGCTGACACATACCCTGAGCGGTTTTGCAAATACAACCTTTCCCCGGCACGTAAAGTGCGGTAAAAGAGGTCGTGCGATTTTGCCGACAACCGTCCGATTAATTAATGAAATTTATTATGGTTGTTGAATGATAAATGGGTTGTGTGCAGAATTTTTGAGAAGAGTACAGCAAGATGGTATATTTGGACACAGACATCCAAGTCTTTGACAGCATTGACCATCTCTTTGACATGCCGGATGGATATTTCTATGCTGTCATGGATTGCTTCTGCGAGAAGACATGGAGTCACACTCCGCAGTACAAGACCGGATACTGCCAGCAGTGTCCAGTGAAGGCGTCATGGCCCGTTGAATTAGGGCAACGACCCTCTCCATACTTCATCACTGGAATGTTTGTTTCTGAGCCGAGTTAGCTGACCAGAGACAGAGTGTTTTTGTAATGCATAGCAGTGTAGAGGCAGAGGGCTCCAATGATTGTAGGAAGTTTTACACATGTGTGCCAAGCTCCGATGTTTGTTTTTGATTTGCCGCTTTTGTGAGCTCAACTAAGCTCCACTATCAATCTACCCATGGTAGAATTTAGTAGCTCTCTGCTGTGACTTGATTGAGGATTTGGGTTTCACTTGTTGGTCGAAGGTTTTCAGTTTTATTTAGAAGCATGGATGCCAGGAGACTTCGAACTGCAGTCTTGTTGTAATCCCTCTGATAGAGGAAGAATTTTGTAACAGTCAGTCTTATTAATGAATAGAAGTCTTTTGTGTGTGTAAAACTCTGTCCTCTGGAAATAATTTTTAGTTTCTCTATGTTAAGAAACAGAGAATTTTTTCTCTGTTTATTTGTTCTGGAATTATTAGAAATTCCCAACACTTCAGCCTCCGCTGCATCTTGTTGCACCTTCACTTCACTTTCCTCTTGCTCCCGGTGGCTCTCTACATCCGCAGCTGACTCCAGAAATCCCCTCCTAGTTTGTGCTATTTGTCGAAGGGTTGCATTCACCCGCCTGACTGAGCTACTCACCTCTTGAGGAAGGATGACTGCTTCTGGAAGGTGCAGGAGCACCTTGTCCAGACATGTGACAAGCTCTTCCTTGGTCAATCTCAGGGTCTCGTGCACTTCTCCCTTGCGCTTCCTTTCCTCCACAATTTGTTTGTTGAATTTCTCGACAGCAGCGGCGCTTTCTGCTACTTGGGTGGTCATAGATGCATATCCAATTCCTAGGCCCGCAACATACCTTCCGATTTGAGAGTCGTAGCCCGTTCTAGTTGTTAAACTTGTCGATCCAGTTGGTTTCAGAAGCAAAGGTAGCACCCTAGGATCCATTGCTAAGGCTGCTATATTGACTTATGATGGTTCTGCCTCTAGTACTTATAGGGTATAGTAACGAAAAAAGAGAGACCTTATTCTTGTGGAGGATGATTTGAACACTTAGCTAAATTTCTTGTCTTTGTGAACAGTTAGTTGAATTTCTCATCTCTATGCCTTCTGAATAATGTGCCTTCTAGTGTATGGTCATTCCGAAGTCATCCTCTTAGCATTTGTTTCTAGGCAGGCAAGTACACTTTGCACTTTGTCATCCTTTGAAAATCAATAACAACATTAAGTATATAGTTTCAATAGAGAATTTTCAAAAAGACAATTGCAAAATAATAACAACGTTAAGTATATTGTTTCAGCAGAGAATTTTAAGATTGCACACTATGTTCTGATTGTTGGGTTGTTTTGTAGTTTTACCCAGAAGTTACCCAGAAGATACGAATATGACCAATCTTTTATTGTTTCTCTTGCTCCAAGATCACATCCCTGAGCCTCCCACCGACTACCGACTGTTTCTCTCGCTCCAAGCTTGCATCCCTGAGCACATATGAAAAGGGGTAAGTTGTTATTACTCCATAAATCCTGATAGGTTAAGAAACATTTTTTCAAGTAGCTAACCCTCAGATGTAACTTACATTGGATGGAGCTGCTTCTGAACCTTAAACGGCGTAACCAATAAAATCAATACATAATACATGTTTGTGCTAATACATAATACTTGTTTATGCTAATAGTATCATCATTAAATGCATACTGACTTGCTTGCTCTTGCTTCCTCTCCTTGTAGGTACAAAGAACCTACCTACAAAAAAAGTCAAGCGATGGATGTATTAGTAGTATCATCATTTTGCTCTTACTTCCTCTCCGTGCAGGTGCAGGTACAAAGAACCTACCTACAGAAAAAGCCAAGTGAGGGAAGCCAACTTAAGAGCTAAAGGACTAAGAACTATTAAGAGCATTTGAAGTACCACCAACAACGTATGTTTCAAGTGATATTGAGAGGTAATGCAATTCCTACTTGCAGTGAGAGGTAATGCACTTCCTACCCGCAAAAACAAGCTAGGGATTGAGGCAAATAAAGTCGGTTGCTCTCATGCAAACTACAAATTTGATGCCCAGAGCAATTTTGACACGGCAAGGCAGGAATGGTTTGACACGGCAGGGATGACCTATCTCTGGACTGTAATGTGAATTCCAACTTATACTAATACCCCAGTAATGATTGTTTATGAGCTCGCATTCAATGTTATCGAGTAAGGCTTACATTAGTTCATCAGTTTCAAAATTCCAAGCAGCTAGTTTGAAAATGCCGAGCAAATAGATAAATATATGATATGGTTTTGCCTCCCCGCCTCAGGAAGAGGCCAAATAAGGCTACGACATAAAATGTCGTATAAAATACATATAAAATATGTAAAATATGCAGTGTCGACCTAAAAACTTTGCCTAAAAATAGTTGAACTAATACTAACTTCAAAATTTACTATAATCCCATGCAAATGGAAGGGACTAATAATACAAACCGAGAATCATCATTATTGGTTTTGTATGTACTATTTGTTCATTTTTTTTTACATTAGGTGGGTGCATTAATAAATGATTTCTGTTGCTGTCTGATTTTGTGAAAGGTTTGGAAGAACTCCGTCTCATAAGAAGATGATGTGGAAATTCAAGTCAGTGATGGTCATATATGCAGCGATCAACGTCATTATTAGAGTCGCTCTTGTCGAGGGAATAAACTACTTTTTTTCTTTTGGCATGTAGACAAAAGTTTGCTATGTTGGCAATTGCTCTTACGGTTTATGCTCAAGATAGGTACAATCAAAGGTAAGTATCTCAGGGCATCTGTTATAGTCTAAAAAATTGTTCATATTTTTTCATACTCTTGCACTCCATGAGTAAGGAAAAATGTTACGTGAGTTTGGTAACCACTGCTAATAACTACGATCTTTACTGTTGTTTTTTGCAGTTCTTTTCGTTCATCGGATTGTACCAGACGGTTACTATTATTGCAACAATGGCTGATATGCTCCAAATCACGATGTGTAATTACCATTTTTTGAAGGCTAAGTTTGATCTATACTTCATGTACTAAGTTTTAGACTATAATTTTTTTTTTTTCAAGTTATTAATTATGGTGTGATATATTAAGTTTTAGACTACAATTTTGTTGTTGTTGAAGTTATTAATTTTGGTGTAATATATCTACGAGATCAACGGTTTCATGTTCATATTTAAATTTTGATTTCCCTATAGAGCATTATAGATATTGTTTATTTAAGAGTATAAGAGGGTAATTAAAGATATTGCGTATTTAAAAGTATAAGAGGGTAATTTTGGAGTTGTTTTTAGTGTGATTTTTTGGATTTTCTGGTGCCGGAACTTGGTGGAAAATTTTGAGGTGAAACCTTGATTTGTGGTATTTAAATTGGCGTTTTCACTGTATATATGGATTCAGCGGTCTGAAAATCCCCTATGGCACCTCTATTGTGTAGGGGTTACTCATCAAGCTTGTGATTTTAATAAATTCATGCCGCATTTTAGAGAATTTAGACCAGAAAAACCCACCATTATGGCACTTCTATTGTGTAGGTGTTACCCATCAAACTTGTGATTTCAACAAATTTGTGCCGCATTTTATGGCAACAAGGATTTTATGAACCACTCAGCTAAAATATAATCGGGAACATATTTCTTAAGAATTCAATGACGACGACGCCACTCATGAATATGATCTGATATATGGGTAGCAGTAGTCTATTTAAAGTTGGTTAGGAGTTCTGTTCCAATCTCATATCTGATAGGTAACTGGAAGTGGGTCAAAAATGTAGTGGCTAAAGTGGTGAAATTATCGAAAGAAGCTCTTAGTAATTCAATGTACCATTTTGCAGCTAGACAAGTAAGTGTTCTTTGGAAAAGATGAAGTCTAACTGAATCATCATTTAAGGAGTTTGATGAACAACACAAATGAAAGGTCATGACATGAATTGATGGGTCTTCTCTAGGATTTCCATTAAATTTTGGAATGTCAGATGGTAACTTATGCGGAATTATCGGCCACCAAGGTGCATATAAGATTGGATCATTAGTGAGCTTATTTAAATTTGGTAATTCTGAAGTTGCTACAAATGGCAACTATCGATTCAAGTCAAGTTGAGCATACCCAGGATATGATGGAATTGCCTAAGCAATAGGACTTTGCATACCGACATAGGGCATCTGCATTTCGTAACCTTGGTATGGTTGTTGAAAAAGACCAGTATAAGGTTGTTTTTGATAACCAGGTTGAATGTGTTGTTGTCATAACCTGCAAAGCCTTGTTGACCAGGACCTTGGTAAGATTGAGATTGACCAAAACCAGGTTAAGCCTATAGAACGAACCCAAACTAGTGTTGGAATTGCTGGAATTGGGGTTGTTGAAATTGAGGATGCCACGGTTGTTGAATCAATTGTTGTTGATTTAATGGTTGTTGTTGTCCAACAATGAAAGTTTGGCTAGGTTGTGAATAAGCTATACTAGTGTAAGCCTGGGTTAGTCCAGATAAGGGTATACTAACCTGAGGTTGTTGCTGAACTCCTGAAACAAGTGATTGTTGTACAAAAACTTGAGGAACTTGAACTTCTTGACTTGAAACTTGTGGTTGCAAGGTAGAATGATCAGTTTGTACCGGTTGGGATACAACAGTTTAAACTTGTGACTGTGGTATAGTAGTAACAACAAGTGTAGTAGGAATAGCTGACACAGCTTGCATTGGTTGTGTTGGATACACAAGCCTCGGTTGAACTAGCATTGTTGGTTGCCATTGACAAACTCTAATTCCATATTGACCTGAATACTATGGGATATTAACATATGGTAGTCCTTCGGAATAGGGAGGATACAGTGAATAAGCATATTGCTATCCATATGGTGGCAATCGAGTATTTAATGGATACATAGGTATTTGTTGACCAGATTGCCCAGCTTGATACTGATATGTAGGATCAAACTGTTGAGTTCCCATTAGAGAAGAACCAGGTAAAATTCCAATTGAGGACATGGGTGATGACCATGGTGTAGAAGCAACCCGTGAGTGGGTTCTAGATAATGATTGGTAACCAAACGGGATAGACGATTCACCATACAAGTGTGACTCAGGTGTGGTAGAAAACATCGAAGAGGTTACAATAGAACATTCTGTTGCAACTGCATCAGATGATACAGTCTGAGATGTTAATTGTTGTTCAACCATAGTTAACTGACCCAATAGTTGTCCTAAAGAATCGACGGGTACTTGAAAAGATGCAGGATCAAATGAAGCAAAAAAATCAGGAGTAATAGGGTAAAGATAAAGCCCAGTTCCAAAGTGAAATGGGGTTCGAGGTGTGGAATCTTCTTCCAATTCTTCCTATATAACAATTAAACCTAGTAGAAGAACTTCGTCGTCAGGTCCGTAAAAGATTTATGGTGCTAATGAAGTTGAAGTTTCAATAGTTACTAATGTCTGAGGGGTAATCGGTTGATCGTCTTCTGGTAAAGTAACAACTTCTGAATGTTCAAATTCAAAGTCCAGATGTTCAGGTAAATGAACAACAGTTTCAGAAATAGGTTCCTAAACAACTTCATGTTCAAATGTAACTTCTGTTTGAACTGGGATAGATTATGGATTAACTTCTGGTTGAACTGATTCAAGTTCAGAAGTAATTTCTTGTTGAGAAACTTCAAGTTCAAGATCAGCTTGTTGTTGAACAACCTCGGTTACTGTTTCACTAGGATCAGTGCTAATGTCCTCAGGTAATTGTGAAACTTCTTCTTCAGAAACGGATGGGCCAGAAATAGTTGGAGAAACTGGAATCTTTATACTTATCGAAATAGATTATTCATGTAACTTAGATGAAGAACTAAGATTTCTTGATGTACTAAACTCAGTTAAGTGAGACCGATTTGCCAGAATTGGTGTCCCTTCGGGAGGCAAAGGCAGTTTTCTCACTGTTCTCTGCAAACGATGGGGTATGGGTTGATGTTCCTCCATGATTGCTGATTAATTTTATTATAAAAAAAGAAATAAGCAAAAAGGGGTATACTAGGAAAAAGGTTTAGCAAGCAACTATGAACTGCAGAATACCTCCTGGCAAACCAAGAAGTACGGGCAGGAAATCTCCCCGAATGCTGTGTTAAATGTATCACAGTTTAAAATGCAGCTGACTTAATTACTTAAGGATGGATAGCAACCTAGAGTTGTCCTCCCATATATACTTGAAGGTACGTGGAGGCCCAGTCTGTATAAGCACTATCTAATGCAAAACCGCACAGTGAGAGCATTCCCATATACTTTACATACTGTAACACCGCCCTATATACCTGAAGGTACATGGACGAACTAAAATATACTCACGTACGTGGAATGAGGTATCACACTCAAGATATATTGCAGACAAGTTAGCGACAGCTACTGTGTTTTACGACGCCAGAACACATCTCTAGCCTAGAACCACTAAATGTTGTCGTTAATGAAAATGCTCAATTAGGTAAATTGATGTTTATTTTAAGTTGATCTTGCTTAGGAATTTGCCTTTCAAGTTCACTACGTGATGCATTCTAAAATTATTAGGAATGCAACTATCATGATAAGCATTCTTTCCATTCAATTTAACATTGAAAATCATAGCTACTTAGGGATAGAGCAATCATATTTCTTTTGATCAAAGAGCAAAGAGCACAATCTAAATGCAATTTCCCTACACTATTCCTATTAGCACACACAATATTTTTCAATGGAACATGCATGTATTTCTTTTCGATTCCCTTAATGTGAATATGAACAAAAAGGAAAAATGCACATACAATCAATCAATCTTTCATATGAACAAAGACTTTTATGACAGTTCAGATTCAAAGGAAGAGAAGACCTTATGACACTTTCTTTCAAATGAAGATTAATCAATTATATCCTAACTTTGACTATTGATCGATAATGACAAAGAGAACATGAAGAAACATTAATCAATGCAATCAAAGTCAGGCTAGACAAGGAGATAAACACTCATTTTTAGAGACATCACAGTCATTGATCAATCAACAAACAATCAAACAAAGAAAATTTGGCAAAAACTCTTTCCAAAGGTGGGAAACTAATTCTAGAAGGATCAACGCAGCCCAGAGTGGGAGACAGTGTGCTTCATAGCACTGTCCCTAAACCATGGATGTTGTGCAACACACTGTGTCCCTCACAAGCCTGCACTAGTGATAGTAAGCCATTTCAAGAGGTAATTTGACACGGTTTTGACCAATTTTCAATGTAAACAGCTGAATTACAATCTATGAACACAAATAGAGTCTACAAGGATGTCTTACAAGGTGGATAAGCTACTAGGAAAAAGGATTCTTCCCCAGCAGAGTCGCCAATTTGTTTTGGAGAATTTAGCATCTACAGATAAATACTAATTCACTAGACAAGTAGTTGTGCCTAGAAGAACAGTTTAAAGTGTTTTATACTTTCCATATAAGCAATAGATAAAAAGAGAGGATAGAAGGCCTACCTGTAGTTTTTCTTTCCTCTCGTCTCCCTTGTATCAATTCCGTCACTCCTTCTCGTACTTAAACCGCTTGAAAAGTACCCTGTTAACACAACAGAAGACGAAAACCGATCAAAGTATACGATCCATTGAATATAAATGAAAGGAATCAAAAGTAATTCATACATATAAGCATTATGAAAGAACACAAATATGGAAAAAGGTTCAAACACTTTATTAGATAGAAGAAGGAATTACAATCATCAGTGTCTGATTCAAATTCATTCCTCCAGCTTGGATACCATCCACATCACATCAAAAGCAAGACAAGCTTGTGGCATCACATCATTTGCTCCAAAGTCAAGTCTCATAGCAACATTATCTCCTTACAATTCAACATAATCCAACCCCTGATCACTTAGATGAGTGGTCAATTTATAGGAAGATGAAGGAGGTTTTTCCATTAATGGTGACATTGAATAGCCTTCCATACTTAGAATTAGTTCCATGGAGGAAGGGATGAGAGGATAGGATGATCCTCAACTCATTCCTCATCCATTTTCAAGCTCATAGGAGTTGATATGACAGGGAAACTTCTAGATGACTCCACAAGATAAGAATATTCCCAAACCCTATGTGAATTTTGCTCATTCTCACCCAGCACAGGTGAAAGGAAGCCTAAGTGCTCTACAGAGCACCCTGGCAGTGGACTTAGCTGCTCTGCAGCACACCTTCATAAGGGCTTACCTGCGCTGGTCCCTCTAGAGGAAATTTCTGGATGTCTTCAAGTCATGAAACTGTCTGGGAAGGAGGCATTCAAAGGGTTGAATTGTTTAGGGCATGAAATAAATAATTTTAGGGTTTGATGAGTCCTAAATCACTGATCTGAATGTTGGGATTTGATGTGCCCAAATGGATTTGTAACACGTAGGTCACTCCAGTGGGAGATAACTCTTTCACTAGAAAGGTCATATTGTTCATGAGGAAATTTAAGTTCTTTGTTAGTAATCAGTTGGGCAACACATAATCTCCATCCCTTTGTGAAATGTTTAGAAATTGGGTTATAAAATATGGAAAAAGTATCATAGATATAGAGAGTTCCATAGCAACCCATCGACCCCTACTCAACTAGTCACACATCTAATTTTTTTGGACCCAACAAAAAAATATTGTGTCAAATTAGTTGACATCCATCCAAAATACTTATCATATATACCATATGTACTTGAAATTTTTAATTAGCTGAAAAGACAAACCAACATAGTATTTTCTATTATAGAGCTAATCCTCCTAACACTGATCAAGATAATTCTCCCCATAAATAATGGTGAGTGGGAGATGAAAGGGAGTTATAATTCTATAATATACATTTCAAATTGGAATTATCAATTTTATGAGACTAACTAAAAAGAAAATGATAGGCCAATCAAGATATCTAACCATTGATAGATCACAAACTCTTGGAATAAACTAGTTAGAAGTACTACAAGATAACATCTTAGAGGAGCCAAAGCTTTAGAAAAAATTGTAAGAAATAACCAAAAATGAGTTAGAAAAATTATTCATGAAGGTTAATTCGACCCAACATAAACTAGGACAATGGATTTCATGGGCTCATCTAATAAGTCTCAAATTTTAGAAGCAGTTGGGAAAGAAAGTGATTTTTTATTGAGATTTCCACGTACAACATGTTGGGAGAACATGAAAAAATAAAGTAAAAAACTCAATAGGACAAAGGTATGGGTTGATCACTAAGGCTGATATGGGTATCCCCAACAATAATTACTAAATGGTATTCAAGTCAAATAGAGAAACAAAGGATGAGACAATGCGATCCACTAGTCGACTTGAAAGCTAGCTCCCCACTAATTGAAGGAATAAGAATAGAATAAGAAATTAGTAAAAATAGTGCAGTAATGGATAGGGGGATTCAAGCCTAGGTGATTCAAACCTAGGATGTTTCATTGGAACATAAAAATTCATTTGACGTAGAAAATATATAAGAAATAAAGAAGAACTACATGATTCATATGCAATAAAGAACCTACCTCATCAAAAACAATTATGGAAACAACAACAATAGTCACAAAAGGTTAATCAAATGGTGTTCCATAGCTATCTGGACATCCTACCAAGTCCACTTGAAGGATAACATAATAACACAGAAGAAAATACACAATTATAAATCAATGAAATTAAAGGGGTATATTACCTCAACACAATAACTTAATCTGACTCAATTAGCATATGATCCAAAAGATGTATTGGATATCTATGTATTTCAATTATTTCATGTTGTCTCTAGAGAAACTTCTATCAGGTGGAAGAGAATGAGGAAGAATATTATCATGCTATGAAAAAAGAAATAAGAGGAAGTTTTCTAGACTAATTGCATAAGTTTAGTTATGGATAAACTACAACAAACTTTCCTAAGAAAAGGCGAGGACTAATTAGACTGAATGCAACAAATAGTTCATCATCTTGTTGCTGAAAATGTCCAAATGAGAGAATAGGTAGAGCATTCATAACAACATAATAGGAAACAAAAGACATATGAGTTATCCTCTATACTTGAGTAGTAAATTGCCACGTTTAAAGAGGTAAAGTATAAACTACAAGAACCAATGGATATGCTAGATACTCTTAACTTTCTCCCTAATTACTAGCTAACGAAGTTGATAGTAGCCTACAATCGATTTAAAATTCAAAAGGTACTTAATAAGGACTTGTTAGAGAAGAAGAATTGCACGTTTGATCCTTGGGAAGTATCAAACCTTGTACTTGGTTTCAGTTTGGTTTCCTTCTACATTGGCTACTTATTGGTTTGGTCAATGACTATTCTATGTCTTAAGCTAAGTGTGCAATGTGTTCCAGGTTTATAATAAACAATCCTTAAATGTGGATATATGTAATTTTCTATGAGTTCATCACATCAATTTTTCTCATCAATTCCCCCCTTTAAATAGGTTAGAATTCTTGCATTCTTGCATCTAGTATAGCTACTAGCCCAATAGGTGCACCCATACATTTCATAGTATTTACATACAACTAAGCAAGGGAGTTGAGCCAAAATTTTAATCGTCCTCTCATACCAAATTTTGTGAGGTCCAGTTGGGACCTTATACCAGGGACAGTCACAAACTATTGTTGGGACATTTTTCGTTATCAATAGGTATGTGAATTATGGAATCGAGGTCCATAATAAGGTTGAAACCAAAAAATGTGGTCATTTAATACCTCAAGATGTATCCTAAAGCTTTTCTCTAGAAATTTTTAAGGTGGGAGAAGTAGTAAAACTGACACATGAAGTTGGTTCTTCCAAATATTCTGCTCTAAAATATGGTTGAAAAATAATATATTGATCTAACCACAATTATTTATACTTTACATACCTTTCTCTTGGATCGTATCTAACAACATGTGAAAAAATTTCTTTACCTATAACATCTAATTAAAATGCCTACTCACATTGCTTAGAAGAACATAATATGCCATCCTCAAAATCTTCCACCTCCTCAAGTTACAAAATATTATTAGGGGAAGGAAAAGTTACTTTTAATCCTAACACACCAATAGGATTTTTGCTACTTGTTTTATCAAGAAATATAATTCTATTAATGCAACAAGATGACTATGTAATCAACAAATGTTAACGCTCAAAATAGTTTTGTGAAGAAGTTCCATCACCTAAGGAGAACATATAGACCACAGAGATACTAAATATGAGTCTCCCATAATAGCTACAACTTAACCTCCACCGATCATTATCCCATTCTAGTAGTTTGATTTAATTTGATTGTCCCTCTTTAATGCATCCATAACTGAAACACATGAACTCTTGAAGCCTAAAATTTTCATATATTGAAAAGGATTTAGTTGATCCAATCCCTCCACTCTAGTACTTCTCACATCGATACGTTGTCAATATATTGTGTGTAAACTTAAGATAAATTTTGATCCCATATTTAGTACCATGAATTAAACATTCCCATCCGTTGTCTACTATATTTTGTATAAACATGAGAAGGACACATAAAAACTTGACTTGCTAGTGATGGGTCTTCTGAATAGTCCACAACATCATAAGATGATCCATAGAAACATCGCTAAAAGTCAACCCATATTAAATAGTTATCAATTTAATAATTCATTATATATTTTAATATATGTTATTTTCTAAATAAGCCATGGTTGATAATAATTTTGTTAACAATAACAAAAAAGATTATGTCTTATACAATAGAATATGTTTGTGTGTTTTTTCCTTAGGAAAAACAAAGCTGATTATATTTCTATTCGATTTGAAAAAAATAAACATAGTAGATACTTATAGCATTCACAAGGAATTGAGGTCATTATATTCTCGTTACAAATTTCTATCTCAATATTTAAAATTCCAGCAAAAAAATTAAGAAGGTCGTAGCCCTTTATAAAATTGATTATAAACATCTAATATTTTGAATATTTATAATTAAATTATACCATGATAAAGGTTTAATCATTTCCAATAAGAAAATGAAGTACTCTCATAAAGGTCTATCTAGATATGACATTCTATTCACTCAATATTTATAATTGCAAAAAATATTTGGAGTTCTATTCTTCACCTCGCCATAGAACTTGTTGCTCCATATATTTCAATAACAAGTCACGCATGAGCCATCAATCTATTACTATGTTGTATCTTCTTAGCCTTGCACTCAATTATATAAGAAAAAGTGATGCCATATTCTCCTTCTTCTCCTTCCTTATATAGAATACATCGATGATAAGGAACCTGACCCTATGATCCACATATCATTATATAATTCTTCATTTTTCTTAACATTTTCCACTCACATAAACCTACATTATTGTTAATGTTTTATCTCTTATTACATAAGTTGTTTCCTCCATCATCAATTTTTATTTACTTTCCATTCTACTTTGAAATTTTTCTATATATTATTTTATTATTATTATTATTATTATTATTATTATATTACTTAATATTATGTGGGATCTAAAGCTCCTCTTTTGGTGGGATATAAAGCTCCCTCTCAAGAGAGCACCACATCACTTTCTCCTCATAAAACTTTACATCCCTTCGCACAACTGTCATTCTAAGAGATGACAAGTACACACAACAGTTGCGAGGAGTTTCTCTGTAACCCACAAATACCCCCAATTCTATGGTTGGCTCAAGATTATTCCTTGATTCTTTGGAGACATGGTAGTAAACAGAGGCTCCAAAAATCTTGAAGTGTGACACATATGACTTTCTCCCCGAGAAAGCCTCCTCTAGTGTAATCATGCCAAGAATCCGATGAGAACTCTGGTTCTTCAAATAGATTGATGTGTTGCATGCCTCAACCCACAAATGTAGAGGTAGACCTTGGTCATGCAACATCGACCTCGTTGCTCCCACAATGCTATAGTTCTTTCTCTCAGCCACCCCATTCTCTTATGGGTTGTGAGATGTTGTGTTAGGTCCCTATAATACTAGTGATTCCCTGATTACTATTGTCATTGTATCCCTTATTGTTATTGTTGTGCCCCTATTGTCTCCATATTGTTATTATTGTGCCCCACAGAATCCCTCTATTGTTATTTTTGTGCCTTTATATTAGTATTGTTAGGTCGACTTGGTTATATTGTGACCCCTTAGACTCCTATATAGAAAGGAGATTTTGTCATTTGAATCATCCAAGAATTGTTCATTTGTGTAATGTAAAGGAGGTTTCCCCCTTGAAGAGGCTGAATTCTAAGGCGTTGATCTATCTTTTCTATCATTTTGTGAGTTGGCTTCATAACATTTGGTATAAGAGCTTTGGATTCTAGGGTTTCACTGCTCCAAAAAGGTCATCATGGAATTTTCGCTATAATTTTTTTCTGCGACATTTCAGAAGCTAAAAAAAAAAACCCATTTGAGACTAAATCGCCCTGAACCTCGAGTCTGAATTTCATATTTTCAATCACTATATTTTCGGAGATATGATATGAGGAAGTTAGGGTTTTGGAAAGCTCCAGAATTTCATCTAAAAATAGGTCATCGTGGAATTTTCACTATATCTTTCGCTACGAAGTTTCAGAAGCTAAAAAAAAACCCATTTGAGAAGCAATTGTTCTAAATCTCAGCTCTAAATTTAAGATCCTTTCTTGCTATATTTTCGGATATATAATTTGAGGAAGTTACGGTTTTGGCAGACCCTCGAATTACATTCTAAATAGGTCACCTTGGGAAAATCTTCATAACTTTCGCTCTGAGCATCAAATTGAATTTTTGTAAGAAGTTTCAGAAAGATAACGGATTGTAGGTTGTTTCGGTATAATTTTTATAACCTAATATTGAAACAATAACCCGCAGTACGTCATACAAGTTCTCTCTACCGAACTAGTCTATACTCAGGTCATCGTGGGAGATTTGGCATAACTCTTCATTAGAGAATCCAATATTGATCAGACTTACGGGGTTAGAAAGATTACTCAGAGGGTTACCGTAGGAAGAAATTTCAAACCTAGGAGATCCAAAATTACAAAGATACATCAAATTCAATATCAAGCTCCTACAAAGTGAAAAAAGGAGTGTAGTTTTTTTTTAAATTTTGCATAAGCTTGTTTTTTAAAATTAGTTTGAAGGAATTCAAAGGGCATAGTGAAGCATTATTATCGGTAATTGATGCCCTAAAGAAAGAAAATGGAAACACGTAGTAAGCAACCTGAAAGCTCTAGCATGACTCATGAAGAAGAGGAAGAAATGCAACATGATATATCAAAATTATGAGACCAAGTGCAAAAAATTTCACTCACACAAAAAGTAATAGAAAATAAGATGGATGGTTTAAATAAAGACGTAGAAGCTAAGATTGATGGTTTAAAGAAAGGCGTGGAAGCTAAGATGGATGGTTTAAAGAAAGGCATAGAAGCTAAGATGAATGACGTGGAAGCTAAGATGGACAGTGTGGAAGCTAAGATGGATGATTTAAAGAAAGGCATGGAAGATTTGAAGACAGATTTGACAAACTTTCTACAAGAAATTCTTACTAATGGTGAAAGGGTTGTAAAACTCATGATGATAATAAAATAAATGTTAATCATGATTTCATAGACTCTAACGTTGGATTGAAGAACCACCACATTCCAAAGATCGATATGAGGAAGTTTGATGGCAAGGATCCCGAAACATGGATACTACAGATGGAGCAATTTTTTGATCTCCATAATGTCTAAAACACACAAAAGGTACACATTGTAACTTTATATTTGGAACCAAATTAGTTTGTATGGTATCGATGGCTTTGTTCTCGTAAAAAAATTGTCACTTGGGTTATTTTTATGGATGAAATGATAGCACATTATGAGGATACAAAAAGCAACACTTTTTTTAGCCAATTGATAAATCTCAAACAAAAGGATTCAATGATGAAGCACATTGAGGACTTCCAAAGATTGAATATAAGGGTAAAAGATATTCCAGAGGAGCATAGGATTGATGTGTTCATAGGGACTTTCAAATATAACATCCGACATGAGGTTTGCCTTTGGGAACCAGATTCATTGAAGAAGGCATTCAGGTTGGCAAGAAAAATGAAAAGCAAAATTATGGAAACAAGGAAGCCTACCACTCACAATCATAAAGATGGAAGTTTTGCTGCCCCTAGCCATACACAACCTACAAGGTTGACACCAGAACAATTGGAAGAAAAAAAAGCAAAAGGGCTTTGTTACAGTTGTGATATAAAATACACTAAAGGTCATAAGTGTGCCGAGAATAAATTATTTTACATAGATTGTGAAGAGGAGGAAGAAAAGGAACAAGAAACATCAAAAGAAGAGGATATACTTGAGGAAAAAACCCTAGAAAAAGAAGAAATGAGTCCGACCATATCTTGTAACGCATTGGTTTGAATTACCACTCCTCAAACTATCAAGATAGAAGGGCATATTAAGATGAAAAAGATAATAATTTTGATTGATTCGGGAAGTACCCATAATTTTATTCATTGTAAGATAACCAAGGAATTTAATTGCTTCCTATATCTAGCACCAGAGCGTCAAGTAATGGTTGCAAGTGTAGGAACCATAAATTGCTCAGGAAAGTGCCATAATATCAAGCTATCCATGGGAGAATATGTATTGAATAGCCCAATGCTTTCGATTCCAATGGGTTGTGCTGATGTTATACTAGGAGTACCAATGGCTACAATCCTTGGGTACAATAGCTTTTAATTTTCAAGAACTTTTCATGAAATTCTCTTCAGAAGGAAAGGAAGTTGAATTAAGGGGTATCACCGGGAAACCAGGAAAGATAATCAACTCTAATGGAATGACAAAGCTTATAAAGAAATAACAACGAGGCATAATTGAAAAATTATGTTCACTATAGGTTCCCACATCGAAATCATCCATTTCTCCAGATCTCCAAAAAGTCTTGGACAATCATTCCAAGGTATTTGAGACTCCTAAAGGCCTCCCACCTATTCGTGATCATGATCATGCTATTAATTTGATTCTAGGAAGTGTTCCCCCAAACATCAAGCCTTACAGATATCCCTATGCTCAAAAGAGTGAAATTGAACGTATGGTTGCAAAAATGCTAGATGCTGGTATAATTCAACCTAGTCAAAGTTCTTTTTCTGCTCCAGTAGTATTGGTTCACAAGAAGGATGGATCATGGCGCATGTGTCCAATTATAGGGAGCTCAACAAGCTCACTATTAAAGATAAATTTCTCGTTCCTGTTATTGATGAATTATTGGATGAATTGCATGGATCAATTTACTTCACCAAGTTGGATCTTCGTTCAGGATATCATCAAATCAGAATGAAGACTGAATACATTCCAAAAAAAACATTTAGAACTCATGAGGGTCATTATGAATTTTTGGTCATGCCTTTTGGCCTTACTAATGCACCTTCTACATTTCAAGGTTTGATGAATTCCATTTTCAAACCCTTCCTTAGAAAATTTGTGTTAATATTTTTCGATGATATACTAATCTGCAGCAAGTCTTGAAAGGATCATTCCAACATGTTGACATGGTGCTCAAAGTATTGGAGGAGAAACAATTATATGCAAAAATCTCCAAATGTTTCTTTGGAGTACAATAGGTGGAATATATGGGTCATATTGTATCTCATGAAGGCATTAAGGTAGACCCTAACAAAATTAAAACCATTAAGGAATGGAAAGTCCCCACATCCATAAGGCATCTACGAGGATTTCTTGGGTTGACAGGGTATTATCGCAAGTTTGTTAAGAATTATGGGAGAATAGAAACACCTCTAACAACATTATTGAAGAAAGATGCATTTCATGGACTCCAGAAGAAACAAAGGCCTTTGAACATCTTAAAGAGGTAATGTGCCAAGCACCAGTCTTAGCTACACCAGACTTCAAAAAAACCCTTATTGTGGAATGTGATGCCTCAGGAAATGGAATTGGTGTTGTCTTAATGCAAGAAGAAAGACCCATTGCTTTCGAAATTCATCCAATCAAATGAAAATATTTACACAAAGCTATTTATGAGAAAGAAATGCTAGCAATACTACATGCACTTAAGAAATGGCAACCCTACCTAATGGGAGGACACTTCAAGGTAAAAACAGATCATGATAGTCTTAAATACTTTTTAGAACAAATATTATCTTTAGAAGAGCAACAAAAATGAGTCACAAAGATGTTGGGTTATGAATTTGAAATCATCGACAAAAAAGGGAAGCAAAATGTTGTGGCAGATGCACTCTCAAGAAAGTGTGAGGATGTGGAAGCATTTCTTTGTGCCATTTCTATTATCCAACTAGATTGGATAAATGAAGCAAGGGATGAATGGAAGAATGACAAGGAAGTGTGGGCACTCATTCAAAAGATACAACAAGATCCTAGTACATATGATACATTTAGCTGGAAAAATGATTCATTATGGTACAAGGATCGGTTATACCTATGTAAGAATTCCCAACTCAAACAAAATATTCTTAGGGAATTGCACACCTCTCCCTTAGGAGGGAACTCAGGATTTCTAAAAACCTACCATAGGGTTAAGAAGGATCTTTTTGGGATGGACTTAAATAGGATATTCAAAAGTTTGTGGCAGAATGTTTGGTTTGCCAACAAAATAAAGTTGAAATAGTTAAGACCCCAGGACTATTACAACCTTTATCCATTCCAAGCCAACATTGGGAAGAGGTTTCAATGGATTTTATCACAGGTTTACCCAAGTCCGAATGAAATAGTGTTAACGTGGTGGTAGTTGACAGACTTACCAAGTATGCACACTTTTGTGCATTATCTCATCCATTTAAAGTAAGTACAGGTTCTACTACATTTATGGAAACAATTCAAAAGCTACATGGAAACCAAAACATTATTGTAAGTGATAAAGATCCCATTTTCACTGAAAATTTTTGGACAAAATTATTTTCTTGTCTTGGTACTCAGTTAGCTCATAGCTCATCTTATCATCCTCAATCTGATAGGAAAACTGGGATAGTAAAAAAATGTTTGGAAGGATATCTTTGTTGCTTTGTCTTTGATAAACATACACAATGGGTCAAATGGTTGCCTTTGGCTGAATGGTGGTATAACACTTCCTTCCATACGGCAAAAAAAATGCCTCCATTTATGGCACTTTATGGATATCATCCACCATCCATCACATCATATTTAATAGAACATTATAAGGTTCAAGAAGTGGCAGATCACATCGAGCATCAACAACAAGTTCTCCAACTCTTAAAGGATAACCTCACCTTGGCGCAAAATAGAATGAAACAGCAAGTAGATCAACATCGCAGTGAATGAAGTTTTGATGTAGGTGATTGGGTATTCCTACGGCTACAACCATACAAACAAATGTCCCTCAAGTAAGCTAAGAAGGATAATAAATCATCACCAAAGTATTATGGCCCGTACAAGGTGTTGCAAAAGATAGGTACTATGGCATACAAATTGGAGCTTCATGCAGCTTCCCGAATGCATCCAGTTTTCCATGTTTCATGCTTAGAGAAGGTTATAGGTGATAAGCTTCCAGTACAAACAATATTGCCATAACTTGATGAGGAAGGAAAAATCATACTGGAACTTGACAACTATGAAATCGATCAATATCAGAGTATCTCATCAAGTGGAAGAACTTACCCATTGAAGATTCTGCATGGGAGGATGAGAATTTTATACAGAAGCATCCAGAACTACTCAAGCATTAAGGACAACACTTTTTTGAAGGATAGGAGCATGTTAGGTCCCTATAATACTAGTGATTCCCACATTACTATTGTCGTTGTATCCCTCTATTTTTATTTTTGTGCCTTTATATTATTATTGATAGGTCAGCTTGGTTATATTGTGACCCCTTAGACTCCTATATATAGAAAGGAGGTTTTGTCATTTGAATCATCCAATAATTGTTCATCTGTGTAATGTAATGGTGGTTTCCCCCTCAAAGAGGCTGAATTCTAAGGCGTTGATCTATCTTTTCTATCTTTTTGTGAGTTGGTTTCATAACATGTTGTCAATTCTCGTCGAATGTCTTCTTTCGTACATAAAATTTTAAATTCACTCGACATGTATTCACCTGCATTATTGGTCTTGAGAGCCTTTACCTTCTTGCTAGTTTCTTTCTCAACCAATGCCTTGAATTCTACAAACTTGGAGAATGTCTCATCTTCCTTCCACATGAAGAAGATCCAACACTTTTGTGAGAAGTCATCAGTAAAAATGAAAAAATATTTGTGTATAGGGGTGGAGGTTGTCGAGAAAGGTCCTCAGAAATTAGAGTGGATCCTTTCTAGCAATGCATGTGCTTTGTTGTCTTGATCATGGAGTGTGGATTTTGTGTACTTCCCCAACATATATCCTTTGCATACATCCTGCTGCCCAAGTTCTCTTTAGGAAGGCAAGTGGTTATTTGTTGTATAATATTCAAGGTTCCATGATGTAAATGGTCAAGTATTTTGTGCCAAAGTTGACCGACATCGCAGCCCTACACTTTCTCTACCTTAGTGATTAATGCAATAGAGTCTTCCATATTTAGCTTATACAAGTTCTTCACATGAATCTCAATCTGTTTCACCGGTCTCGTGGCTATGTGTCTTAGGAATTCTTTTACTTTGTTAAATATCACATCATAACCACGATCTTACAAATATGGAACAAAGATGAGATTTTTCTTTAGGCCTAGAACAAACATGACATCCTTGAGCCTAAGAGGGGAGCCTGACTCACTCTGAAAGGTGACTATACCAATATTGGTCATGATGGACCTTCCATTGTACCCTAGCTTGATGTGCATCTAGATATATTTCTCCTCCAAGTCACTGAAAAAATATCTACACCCTGTCATGTGGAACAATGCACCTGAGTCCAAGTACCACACACTCCCCATCACTGTGCTAGACATGTATGCGAAAAGTGTAAATTCAATCTCTAACTATGAAGCCAAGGATTCACCTACTCCTCCTCCTAAGGTCTTCTTGCTTGCCTTTTTTTGTGGACACTTTGTGGCATAGTGCTCGTATTGATGGCAATGGAAGCATTTAATTTCTGACAAATCTTTCTTCTTTCCCCCTTGGCTAGATTCTAGTTTGGTTTGATATTTCTTCCCTCTTCCCTTCTTTCCCTTTCCAGCTAATGCAAATTTTTATTCATCCTCGCCCTTGGATGAGGTCCCATCTCTGGTATTCTATCTTATTACCACTTGTACCAAGTAAAGCCACAAGCATTCCCCATTCAATAGTTTCTCCCTTCCGTTCGCTGAATCTTGATAGCTATGCCAACTCTTGGGAAGGCCCAAAAGGGCTAAGATTACCAAGTCATCCTCTGAAACAGTAACACTAACTCCTCAAAGATCATCACGAACTTGTGTGAACTTGCTAAGATACTGTGGGATAGTGTCATTCTTATGCATCTTGATATTTAAAAGTTTATCCTTGAGCGTCAGCTTCCTGTGGTCACTACTATTCTGGAACAAATCTGTCAATGCCTACAACATTGCATAAGGATTTTATTTCACATGGAGATTGGTGACAATGTGGTCCCGTACTCCATCCAATATTATTCTCCTTCCCCTAGCTACATATTTCTTCCACTGAGCAAGGTTTTGTGCATCAGATTTCCCTGGTTTTGCAACATCTCTTTTGATGTATTCTAGCAATCCATTCTCATCGAATACCTCCTCCATGTGATCATTCCGTGCGATGAAATTAGAGCTTTCTTCCAAGGCATACTCTAGCCTCAGCCTATTGAAGGTCATCTTCTCAGCTCTGAAGAGATTCCGCTATAACGAACTACACATTCAAGCCTCCTGAGAAACAACTTTGAAAATCCTTCTCTATTGTGAATCCTACTCTGATACCATGTAGAAATTATGGTGTATATTTGCAATTGCACATGAATTTTTTTCAAAATCACAAGACAAAAACCTACTTGACTACTTTGGGGAAGTGAATTCACAATTTAGAGCAAAAATTTCAGACATGAAATAAGAAATAACACACATTCACACAATATTTTTCTTGAGGAAATAAATTTGCTAAAACCCCCTATGCTTTCTTTCATTAATCTGATGAATAGTGATGTATTACAATTTCTTTTCTCAACAGAGCATAACCTACAAGTGAATAACCCATCTCTCTGCTCACTCAGAAGCTCTAACCCAGACTTAGTCAATTTCTACCTTTGCTTGAGACCGTATTTCCTTGCGCAATTCCTTGAGAAATTAGACCCCTATTATTTAAGAATTTTTCCAAAATGGATTGCGCGATTACTAAGTTAGAACATTTGGCTGCATGCAACACTTGTACACTCAAGACTAGTTTAGAATTGATGTTATATTGCCTTGGAATCTCCACCACAGCTGGGGAACTCAAATTCTTTGCTTACACTAGATATTTTGGGCTGATTGATCCATTAACTGCATGATCATTGAGTTTGCCTAAAGTCCCAGTTCACAACTGATCTTCCACTAGTTCCTCCAACAATTAGAATTAATTTAACTAAAAACAACTTGAGATAACTGACTTTGATTGCTACAAATTAGCAATCACAAATGCTTAACTGAACTCTAACTCCTCCAACTCGAATTTATTGAGTAATATGGGTGAAATAAGCCATGTCATACAATTTAATTGCATCCAAGTTGTCTGTTGATGTGGAAATTCTAATTTTCTCAATTTAATCAATGAAAAATCAAATTAAGAATTTCTTGCTGCATTTTTCAATAATCCTTCAGGTGAATATAATCCATGTTGTTGATGATAGTTAGGAAATCCATCACAACAATGCATTGATAAGAACAACGAGTGGATAGAAGTAGGATTCAAAATAAATGAAACAATCAAAAAACACATTAAAACATAATCGATGGAGACCCTGAAAAGTACTCCAACTATGTTATTGTCTATCCACTTTCAGTGAAAATGCCTCCATTGCTCCTATCACAAAGCATACCTTTGTTGTTGGCCTCCATCGCCCTAAATCCCATCAGTTGTTGTCGGCCTCCATTGCTCTATTTCCTGAAGAACCCATGAATAACGGAAAGACAAAACTCTTAATCCTTTACCTTTACATTTTTTACTAGTGCCCCGTATTGAAAATTTTAAGACAAATTAAATTTTTAGACATAATATTTCTTTTGTCTTAAAAAATTTCCTTAAAATCCCCCTCTGTGGAGTAGTGCTGAATGCAACAATAGACAAGTTGTTGCTAATTGTATCAACACAAGATCGAAGGGACAAAAGAGGAATTGATGTCTAGGAAATCTTGCCAAGAAAAGTTGTCCTATTCTTCAGAGTCGGATGCCTCCACAAAACGAAGAGCCTAGTAAATCATTGTCTTTATGTAAGATAATGTGAATGGTAAGTGAAATAGAAGCCTCGGTATAGGTGCGAGATAGTAGTATCCTTCAAGCTGGCAGAGTTAGGGTGCACTCTCAAAGTCAATTTTGCAGTTGTTAAGATAACATTGTCTTAAATTGATATGTTTTTGTCTTAATTGTTAATTGTCTTAAATGGGCTTCGTCTTAAGTGACCATTGACTTAAATATAAAGTTTTGTCTTAAAATATTTTTGTTTCAAACTATTTTTGTCTTAAATATAAAGTTTTGTCTTAAATTAATTGTCTTAAATTGTTTTTGACTTATATATAAAGTTGTCTTAAAATATTTTTGTCTTAAATTGTTTTTGCTTTGAATATAAAGTTTTCTCTTAAAATATTTTTGTCTCAAATTGCTTTTGTCTTGAATATAAATTTTTGTCTTAAATATAAATTTGTCTTAAAATATTTTTGTTTGAAACTGTTTTTGTCTTAAATTTCAAGTTTGGTTTTAAAATATTTTTGTCTTAAATTTTATATTTAAAACAATTCAATTGATATTAAATTTTAATGTAAAATAACTAAAATAAAAAGTGACCTTTTAAGACAAAAAGATTTATTTTGTCTTAAAAGTGCCCTTGGTTTCGTAGTGGTAGGAGTCTCTTGTGGTTTATAGCCTACAAAAAATAATGGGAGTTGGAGCTTCCTTGCATGTTGTAGCTTGCAAAAAAATTAAGGTAGTAGTCTCATGTAGGTTGGAGCCTATAGAAAACAGATGTAATAAGGGAGTAAGAGCTTGCCTCTACATCACAACAACAACAAAATCATGGTTTTCTCCCTTTATGAGTTTCCACTTATATCTAGTGTCCATATGTGTTACTATTATGTGTTGATGTGATGTTTTGGCTTACTTATTATTTGTTGTTTGCATATTAAATATGATGGTTGTTATGTGTCAAAATACTCATTTAATGATTCAGTGAATAAATTTAAAGAAAATCAAATTAATGTCCATGAATAAACTAAACTATTCACCCTCTCATTCTAAGCAAATTTTCATCACATCATATCATACAAATCCACATACTAAACATTAAATACTAACCCCATATATATATATAGATATATATATATATATATAATTCAAAATCACATACCAACATGTAACTTCCCAAATTTATTTTCAAATTGCAGTAAAACTTATAATATATATAAAATTAAAATTTACTAACCATATGATATTATTTCATGAAATTACAGATGTATATATGAATTTCTATGACATATACACATAAAAATGAAATACAAGAAATGAAATAAAATACCAACTCTCAAATTTATCACCATTACATAATTACCATTAAATACTTCAAACAATTTCAATATAAATTTCATACCCAAACTCCCATCACCTATGCTAAGAAATAATGTACGCTGGCTAATTCACCATTCAAAATCGATATGCTACCAGTCTAGTCTCGGGCTCTGTACGCAAGGAAAGCAGAGCCAAATACAAGACACACAAATTAATGACCTTTATGTAATTGGCATTAAATACTTAAATCAGTTTAAATATAACTTTCATATTTAAATTCCCCACACCTATTATATGAAATAATGTAGGCTGACTAATTCACCATGTCGTAGTCTTTAACGCGACTTTTTGAAAGTTTTTTCGGCGATTTTTTCCGGTGAAAATCTGGCAGTAATTTATTGAAATCCAAGTTTGATAACTAGTTTCTTCACAATGAAAGCGTCCCAGGGGTTTTTCAGGGTGCTGAATCAGAATATGCAGTTAAAAACCCATTTTAACTGCAACAAATCATGATTTCATCTCAATTTCTTCCACCGGATTCCATCACTGAAATCTCAAAAAATCACATTATAGACAACTCCATTCACCATTCAGAATCGACCTGCTAGGAAAGGAATCTGCTGCTCTGAACGCAAGGAAAGCAGAGGCAACTGAGTGAAAGACTTTATAAATACCAGGCCAGTCTGCAGCTCTGAATGCATAGAAAGCAAAGCCGGTGTACAATAGTTACGTAAACAAGCATCCTGGCACTACTTTCAAGCCGGTGTACAATAGTTACGTAAACAAGCATCCTGGCACTACTTTCACTCGTCTGGGAAGCAATAATGCTTTGGATGGCTGAGGCATCGACACGAAGTTAGAGAGTGTTAAATTCTTTGTATGCTGACGTGCGTTCAAACATCCTAACATTTAAAGTATTTAATGTCATGGAAGTGAGTAATTCAGGGATGCTTTCCCTTTTACAACCTTACAAGATTTCTATTCATATAATTTTTTTATAAATTTACATTGATGGTATAGGATGGCCATACTATAGAATAAGCTTAAAGAGGGTAATAGATGGCCATGAACAAAGTACAAAACACATATAAAAAAATGAAAAAAAATAGAAAGGTTGGAAATCACGCAGTTTGGGGTTGATCGCTAGCATGTTTTTTTGTTTTTTTTTTTTCATAGTTTTTTTTGTTACTTTGATCTAATTTTTTCAAGGTGCCTTTATCAAAGCTATCTTAATTACAATCTAAGGAGGCAATCTTTGCTACTTTGATCTAACCTTTTCGAGTTATGCCTACCAAAGTTACCTTAAGATTGTTTTAACAATCTAAGGAGGCATCCTTGTCAGAGTCCAAGGAGGCTGATTCATGGGCAGCTTCATGGCTATTGAGTTCTTCTCTTTTGGTGAACAAAACATGGATCTCCTGACCTCATTCATGAGGCTTTTAAAGATTTGAATTTTGGGCCTCACGTCGTCATCAGACTCACCATCGAGGCTGATTCATGGGCGAGCTTCATGGCTATTGAGTTCTTCTCTTTTGGTGAACAAAACATGGATCTCCTGACCTCATTCATGAGGCTTTTAAAGATTTGAATTTTGGGCCTCATCTAATGGGAGCACGTCGTCATCAGACTCACCATCGTCTTGATTGGCGGAAGAGGAAACCTCCTCTCCTCTAGGAGGGGGCTGCATGACTTCCATGCTTTGGATCTGCCTTCAGTTTGACTAGTTTTTTAGAACAAGAGTTTTGAAGATGACCCTACAAGTTAGAATACACTTGAGGAGAGATAAAAATTGATTAATAGATTATTTATTATTATGTAATTTACTATCAAATGTGGTTTATAGATATATTGTTTTCCAGATAAATTTATGAAAGTTGTTGTGACAAGGTGCATGAAAATATTATTTCCAAATTTAAGATCATTGAGAATAGTAAAAAACAAATTAACTACAATGTTGGAATATTTAGAATAATTGAAATTAATTATTGGTCCTATGCTCACCACTATAATTGTGGTCGCCTATGATAAAACATAATAATGAATATATATATGTTTGATTAGTTTTAATTATCTTATTATAATTATTGGATTCGAGTTAGTCCATACAACAATTAAATAAATTCAAATAAATAAATTATTTAAATATAATACCAATTAATTTATATAAATGTCAATTTCATTCATATATATATATATATAGAATATGATTAATGTTGGATATATTAAAATATTTCAATTGGAAAAGATAAAAGCAATTGAAAGTAAAAATATTCAATTACTTCGTGATAATAATAATATAAAGGTGATGAGTAGTTCATTCAAATTTAAAATTATTATGTTTCATTTAAAATATTAATAATAATAATAAATGATTACATCATAAATAAATAAATTTAATATCAATTATATATTATTAAAAAAATTATTGTGTACGATGTAGTTTAAAAATAAAATATCCCAATGACGATATTAAGTAATAGATTTCAATTTCAACTGATTTTTTTTTAAGTTAAAACAATTCAAACAATCTTATTATTTTACAATTTAGCATTTTTTTTAGGTTTATTGTTTTGCAATTTTTTTGTAAACTCCAACACTGTTGGAATTGCAATTTTAAGCTATGTAAATTACACAATCCACCTAACCAAAAAGATTTTGAAGACATTAAATCCATTTATACATTCAAAAAACAGAAACTATAAATCCATATTAACCATGGATTTATCAAACACTAAAACTATATCACATACCTAAGACAGATAAAGCTACTTGTGTGATTCAACAAGACTTACCACATAATTGCGGAAATCAACGGAAATCAACTTTAGTGTGTCGAGTACAACCGATCCATCTTACACCCTTTACAACAAAAATATCTCATTATAACAATCTTAATTTAAGTATAATAAACACAAAGGTTAATAATACTCCTCTGTAACAATTATTTGCCGAAACATATAAGCCCATTTAAATTTCATTTTTACTTCATCTTCATTGAAATTATCCACATTGATAGTGCATTCATGTACCCTCTTTCTCCTCATTATCTTCATCATAGTTTTACATCGAAACTACCAAAACTATCTTGCAACAAACTGTTGTTGATGCGTAAATCCATACATCAAATTTTCCATCAGCGGTCTTCTTGGTGTCAAATCCATGCATCAAATTTTATGTGTCCCGCTTAATTAAAAGCATGAATTCAAGAAGTAAAAAAAGTATATGGATTTTTTTTCATATAAATCATATTAAATATACCCTCACACCGTAGGCTCAAATCAACGCTGAGGTTTAAAAACACGTAAACGATTCCATTCTTACCGCACCACATGAAATTTGCGCCTCGCTAACGACTAAGATGTTGATCGGTGCACAGGGAATTTGTTCCTCTCAATGATACTACGTCCAGCTCCCACGCTGGAAAAACTCACAATCTCTTGGCCGCTCGAACTCCACACACAATACTATAACTTTTCCAAAGAAATTTTACGCTCAATTTCTCCACTCGTAGCAGCTGATTATTCCGCGGTGTATTCTCTACAGGAAATAGCTCTAACAAATTCCTTTAGTTGTGGCGACAAGGACTCTTAGTCCACTTTATCATCAATCAACATGATTACCTCCATCTCCATTACCACTGAGTATAGGTGGCTCTTGTCCCAATTCAATGTTATTCAATGATGTACGAGTCACCCAACTATCTAAATTACATATTGGGCAACATATATAAAATATATATATATCAAATTGCGAATTTTTTAAACAACAGAGGTGGCTTGCAACATATATATATATATCAAATTGCGAATTTTTTAAACAACAGAGGTGGCTTGCAACTAGCACAACAAGCCAAAAAAAAAAATATGGCTTCGTTAACAAAGAATGAATAGAACAATGGCTATGTAAAACGCATACGAGATTTTTAACCCGACGTCAGGTTTACAAACCCTTGATTCGGTTTATCTCTCCATCTTTTTGTTGTTTGAAAATTTGAATCCAACTTTCTGGCTCTCATACACAACGGTCGACGGATGGCCACTCACTTGGCAGAGTGACTCATGACAACACTCAAGTTCAGCACCGATTCCGCATAGCTCAGCCGCTTCACACCATAATACTTGAAGGCATTCACACACACTCACTACAACTTAGATCCACCCTCCTCTAGCTCCTTCTTCACTTTGGAAAGACTTCCGCTTGCGCAACCTCGAACTGGGCTTACAACTCTCAGTTTCTTTGTACTACGCTTAGCAGCACAACACAACCCATGGAGAAATTAAATCCGTGCCCACATGGCTCGTCATTCACAATTAAAACAATATTGATTAAGCAACTTACATAACATAATGCTTCAGCACGCCATTTGTATAGCTCTTAAATAAATTTCAGGCTCCCACAAAACTGATGCTCCTGGCTGACTCAGGCACATGAAAATGAACATTGGTTTCTTGATATGTGATATCGGTTCATAGGCCTTTCCACACACCAACAACTCAAATTCCACTGATCTACTCGTCCCGAGGCCCTCCTCTGAGGGAGTAGACTCAGGGTCGGCTCTGATACAATATAGACCAAAACACAATTACCACCAGTAAATTAGACAAAGAAATCTCAAAGAGAGAGTGGGATATCCTACTTTGTTGAGCACCTATATTTTTTCCTTCTTGAGTTTCGATGAGTCTGGAATCTGGATGGTGTTGGCCCTTTGAACTTTGGCGGATCCAGGCGGTGGCAGTGGATATAGTGGAAGCAGCGTGGATAATTAAGTATCTAAGGAGGAGGAATTATAGGGAGGAGGAATTATGAGTGATGAAGGAGGAATTATGAGTCATAAAGAATTATAAGGTAAAAATTATTAGGATATTATAAATAGGTAACCAACTTAAATTTTTAAAATTTAAATTATCTATCTTGAATAATATATAGAAAATAAATATTATTAAAATAATAATAAATTCTCAAGATCGTCATATTAAAATGCATTGGTTAATTCCCAAAATTCTGTAAGCTAAAAAAAATTGTCATATTTATGATACTAAAAAAACTCAAAAAAAAAAAAAAAACATTTTTATTAAATTATCCTATTTTTAATCATGTTAAATCTAAATTTCAAAATATACATCACACATTGTTGAATGTTTTACCAAACAAAACAATTAATTTTATAATTTGTTAATTTCTCCTGAGTGCATATGAAAAAGCTGCAAAACCATTACAATATATCTACTTATATGTAGGTATAAGAATAGGAGTTGTTTTTCGTGACTTTTTGGAGTTTTTGGTGTCAGAATTTAGCGGAAAAAATTGTGGTCAGATCTCGATTTGTGTTATTTAAATTATTTTTTTGACTGTGTATATGGATTCAGCACTATGGAAAACCCCTACTGCACTTTTATGGTGCATAAGTTACATATCAAACTTGTGATTTCAATGAATTCCTGCCAGATTTTAGAGAAATTTTACAGAAAAATCCACTAGAAAAACTTCAAAAAAACGCACTAAAAAACAACTCAATAAAAATAACCAAAAATTCCAAAAACACCACTGCAAATTTTAATACAAACCGAGAATGATCATTATTAATTTTGTATGCACTATTTGGTCATATTTTTTACGATGGGTGCGTGCATTAATAAATGATTTCCTTTGCTGTCTGATTTCGTGAAAGGTTTGGAAGAACTCCGTCTGATAAGAAGATAATGGAGAAATTCAAGTCAAAGAATGTCACTCTGGTGTAGGGAATAAACGGTTTTGTTTTGTTGGCATGTACACACATGGTGGTTTATATGTTCGGAATGGTTCTTATGGTTTATTTTCATGTTTTGTTTATAATATGAGCAAAATTACATTAAAAATATTGATATAGTTAATTAGTCAAAATTTTTGTTTGTATCTACCATTAATAAATATGTTACACTAAAAATAAAAACACAAAAAAATTATTGCAATAAAAATATTATTATTATCATGATAATCAATAATAATTTTTTTATAATAATTTTTTTTATAATGATTATTATTTAATATTAAATTTTATTTATTATTATTTAATTTTAAATTATGTAATATAAATATGAACCCTTAAATTAATAAAACTTAGAGATTGATATAAGAAACCCAAGGGGTTACTGACGAAACCTCAATAGATTATAAACACAAGGGAATAATATTAACCCGAGGGATAATAAACCCAAAGAATTAATACTAGAAACTCTAGGGTATATATTCCCTTGGGTTTTTAGTATTATTCTCTTGGGGCTATAATATCAAATTCTTGAGTATATTAATCTAAGGATTCATATTCCTAGGGTATAAAATTATTCATAGGTTTATAATATTAATCCTTTAGGTTCAATATAAATCATGGTCAACCAAGCATTTATATACCTTGGATTTATAATATTAGTCCCTTGGGTTTATAATACCATGGGGTTTTAGTATACCCAAGGGATTAATATTATAAACCGAAGGTTTAATACTAAAATCCCAAGGGATTATAAACTCAAGGCAACAATATTAACCCAAGGGATTAATACCAACAACCTAAGGAATTATAAACCAAAGAGAATAATATTAAACCCAAGAGATTAATATTATAAACATAAGGTATATAAACCCTAAGATAAATATCATAAACTCTAAAATCAACATGGTTGAGAATGGTTGATTTTCACAATGCGATGTTGGACCATGGTTGACCATTGTCAACTATCTTTATTCTAAGGTTTATAATATTTATATTAGGGTTTATATACCTTCAATTTATAATATTAATTCCTTGGGTTTAATATTATTCCTTTTGGGTTTATAACCCCTTAGGTTTAATACTAAAAACCCAAGGAATTATAAACGTTAGTGAATAATATTAAACCTTAGGGATTAATATTAATTACAAACCCTATGAATAATATTATACACTCGGAATTGATATTATAAACCCAAGAAATTGATATTATAAATCCAAGAGAATAATAAACCAAAGGGGCTAATACTAAACCCCCAAGGGATTCTAAACCCAAGAGAATAATATTAATCCAAGGGAAATTAAACCCAAAAGATTAATACTAAAAACCATAGGGTTTATATTCTGTTGGGTTTTTAGTATTAATCTCTTGGGTTTAAAATATCGATCCCTTGGATATATAATATTAGTCCCTTAGATTTATAAACCCTATCAATAATATTATACCCAAAGGATTAATACTAAAAATCCAAGGGAATATAAACTCTAGGGTTTTTAGTATATATCCCTTGGGTTAATATTATTCCCTTAGGTTTATAATGCCTTGGAGTTTTAGTATTAACACCTTGGATATATTAAATTACCTTGGGTTTATAATATCAATCCCTAGGGTTTATTAATCTAAGGGTTCATTTTCCTACTGTACAATATTATTCTTAGGATTTGTAATTAATATTAATTCCTAGGGTTTAATATTATTCCCTAGTGTTTATAATTCCTTAGGTTTTTAGTATTAAACCTAAGGGATTATAAACTCAAAGGGATAAAATTAAGTCCAAAGAATTAATATTATAAACCTAAGGTATATAAGCCCTAAGATAAATATGACATACCCTCGAATAAAGATGGTTGACCATGGCCAACCATGATCCAACGTCACATTGTAAAAACGATTATCTCAAAACGAAAATCAATTGTGGTCAACAATGTTTATTTTAGGGTTTATATTATTTATCTTAGGGTTTGTATACCTTGGGTTTATAATATTAATCCCTATGGTTTAATATTATTCCCTTGGATTTATAATTCCTTAGGTTTTTAGTATTAATCCCTTGGGTTTATTATCCCTTAGGTTAGTATTATTCCCTTGGGTTTATAATCCCTTGGGGTTTTAGTATTATACCCTAGGAATATAAACCCTTAGATCAACAAACCTAATGGATTGATATTATAAATCCAAGGGAGTAATAAACCCAACAGGTTAATACTAAAACCTCATTGTAATATAAACTGAAGGGACTTATATTATTAAACCCAAGGGTCTAATATTATAAATCCAAGGTATATAAACCCTTTGTTGACCATTATTTATATTGAGACTGAGGGATTAATATTATAAACCTATGAATAATATTATACTGTAGGAATATGAACCCTTAGGTTAATATACCGAAGGGATCAATATTATAAACCCAAGGGATTAATATTAAAAACACAAAGGAATATCAAATGTTAGAGTAATAAACCTAAGAGATTGATATTATAAACCCAAGGGATTGATATTATAAACCCAAGGGATTGATATTTTTGATATTATGGTTGACCATTGTTGATATTATTGATATTATCGTTGACATGGTTGACCATACTTAACCATGGTTGATATATGGTTGACCATGATTGACCAAAATTAATTATAAACCCAAGGCAATAATAAACACAATGGATTAATACTAAAAACCCAAGGGTATAATATTAAACCTAGGGGTTTAATATTATAAACCCAAGATATATAAACCATAAGATAAATATTATAAACCCTAAAATAAACATGGTTGAGCATTGTTGACCATTGTTGATTTTCATATTGATACAAACTTTGTCACAATGTGACGTTGGACCATGGTTGACCATGATTTATTTTCATATTGAGATCATATTTGTGACAATACGATGTTGGCCCATGGTTGATTTTCATATTGAGATAATATTTGTCATAATGTGAGCCCAAGGTATTAATATTAAAAACCCATGGGAATAACATTAAACCTTAGGATGAACATTAAACCCTAAGAATATAAACACTAAAATTAATAAACCTAATGGATTAATATTGTTAACCCTAAACTTAATATTAAGCCCTATGATTAATATTATAAACCCAACGAATTTATATCATAAACCTAATGGATTATAAACCTAATGGATTATAAACCCAAAATATTTATATTAAACCCTAGGATTAATTATAAGCCCTATGAATAATATTATACCCTAGGAATATGAACCCTTAGATTAATAAACCCAATGGATTGGTATTATAAACCCAAGGAACTAATAAATGCAATTGATTAATACTAAAAGCCCAAAAACCCAAACGATTAATATTGTAGACCCAAGGCCCCCGATCGGGGTGGAAGAGGTGGCGACATGTGGGATCATTATGAAGGTAGGAAGGTGGCAAGGCAGGTCACCACGCAACAACATAATTACACAGGACGTTAGGACGACATGCAGGCTAGGTAGAATCCTGAGGAGTAGAGGAGACAGATTAATGAAGGAGGAAGGTGGTGAGAATGGCGGTGATCAAACAATGGGACGCAGGGTAGCTGGCACAAGATTAATAAGGGTAGGAGAAGGCGGACCTGAAGAATGCATGCGGCAAAGGAAGGAGGCACAGGGAGGTAGAGGCTGGCAGGCACGCTCTGCAACTTGGCATGAAAAGAGGCATGAATGCGTGAAATTGTCCATTGCTCTCTGTGCTATCACCGGCAAGATTAAGGAAACGGGAAGTGGTTTAACAGTTGCAGAAGATCAGCAAAAGGATAGGGACCGGAAACTCATCCATTGTAATATCAGTCAGAAGACAGAGTGTGGGAGAATGAGAAAGGCTAGGGCCGAATTGAGCAAGGAAGGGCCCTGGACAGGTCAGGATAAGAGCACGCAAGATCCTCGGGTGGTTAACGAGCAGGGGCAGTCGGAGATGGAAAAGCAGACGAGGTGGGAGGAGGAGAAAACTCCTGAGCAGAGTTACCAAGTCCATTCGAGGAAAGGAGGAGTGGGGAAGGTCAAGCATCCCGAAGGAGAGCAGCAAGGGGAGGGAATGAACCTAGAAAAGAAAACTAAGGGGCATGGAGGTGAGGGATTTACAGGGAGTGCATCCTTCGACGTTGGACAGGGAAGCAAGGCAGTGGTCAGGAATAAATCAGTTCGCCCAGGTCGTGGAAGGGGGTGTAGGGGCAGAGGAAGAGGTCGCCAAACCGGCAGACAGGAACAGAGAACCCCATCTCCAGTTGGCCAGAGACGTGGCAGGAAAACTATGAAGCATATGGTGCAGGAGGCAGAAAGAGCTTATAGTGAAGGAACCGACGCTGATATATGTAGGATAATCCAAGAACTAGAAGCAACTGCTATGTAGGAAGATTCAGAACCAGAGATGGAAGACTGGGGCAACCTGATTCCTAACCCAGGTAATACTAGGGGATGCCTGTCTTTATACAAGCAGGCCTTACATGTATACTGGGTGTTGAAGAGACTACTGGCAAAGGCAATGGAACAAGTGGCGATGGAAATGGCAGAGATGGCTCAGGGCATTCCTAATTTGCGGAGAGAAATGAAGAACCTTCAGATAACTCTGCTTCCTAATTTGCAGAGAGAAATGAACAACATTCAGATAACTCTACTCATGCAGGACAGTAAGCTAGAGGAGATTCAAAAACAACTGAAGAAGATAGTTCCAGTGACAAAAGATGAAGACACCCCACCTGAAAATATGGTAGATTAATCTTTCTAGCTATGCTTATGGTTTTCCTTGTTAGTTCGCCGAGAACAAGCTCTCCTTTTTTCTGTCTATAGGTCATTATGTCGATAGGAAATCAGATTAGTATTTTTGGCAGTATCGTTTATTTGGCATGGATAAGCAGACTTATTCTTTTTTGTTACTGGTTGGCTTATAAAAACTTAAGGTGGTCAACAGACTCGGTTTCCCTTCGGGGCGGGTTGAGGCCACCAAATGTTTATACTTGTTTCAACCCGGTTAAATAGAAAATCAAAGGTCCTACTTTAGCTTACAAAAAAAAAATATTGTAAACCCAAGGCATATAAACCCTTAGATAAATATTATAAATCCTAAAACAAACATCGTTGCCCATGGTTGACTTTCATATTGAGACAATCTTTGTCACGATGTGATGGTTGGCCATGATTGATTTTCATATTGAGAGAATATTTGACATAATGTGATGTTGGACCATGGTTGAATATTTAACCCTAGGAACATAAACCGTAAAATTAATAAACACAAGGGATTAATATTGTAAACCCTGCGCCAAATAATAAACCTAGGAATATAAACCCTATGATTGATATTATAAACCCAAGGAATTTATATTATAAACCCAAAAGATTTATATTAAACTCAAAGATTAATAATATAAACCTATCAATAATATTAAACCCTCGGGATATGAACCATTAGATTAATAAACCCAAGGGATTAATATTATAAACCCTAGATATTTATATCATTGATATTATGGTTGACCATGGTTCATTTTTATATTGTGACAATCTTTGTCACAATGTAACGTTAGAGAATGGTTAACAATGGTTTACCATAATTGACCATGGTTGATTTTCATAGTGAGAGAATCTTTGTCACAATGCAACGTTGGACCATGGTTGAGCATGATTAATTTTCTTATTGAGATAATATTTGTCATAATGCGATGTTGGACTATTGGTGACCATAGTTGATTTCCATATTGAGAATCTTTGTCACAATGTGAAGTTGGACCATGGTTGACCATGGTTAACACAATGTGGCGTTGAACGATCAGATAATATTTGTCATAATTTGACCTGGTTATTAACGATCAATGATCATGGTTGACCATGGTTGATTTTCAAATCAAGATAATCTTTGTCACAGTGCGACGTTAGGCCATAGTTCACCATGTTTGACAATGATTAACCATGCTTGACCATGGATGATGATGGTTGACCATGGTTGATTTTTACATTGAGACAATACTTGTCACAATGTGATGTTGAACCATGGTTGACCATATTTGACCATGGTTTATTTTCATATTGACAATGATTGACCATGGTTGACCATGATTGATTTTCATATTGAGACAATCTTTGTCACAATGTGACATTTAACCATGGTTGACCATAATTTACCATGGTTGATTTTCATATTGAAACAATCTTTGACACAATGTGAGATTTAACCATGGTTGACCATAATTGACCATGGTTGAATTTCATATTGACCATGATAGACCATGGTTGATGATGGTTGAACATTGTTGATTTTCATATTATAAATATTATAAACCCTAAAATAAACATGGTTGACCATTGTTGACCATGGTTTATTTTCATATTGACACAATCTTTGTCACAATGCGACATTGGACCATGGTTGACCATGATTGATTTTCATATTGAGACAATATTTGTCACAATACAACGTTGGACCATGGTTGACCATGGTTGATTTTCATATTGAGATAATATTTGTCACAATGCAATGTTGGACCATGGTTGACCATAGTTGACGATGGATGACCATGGTTGTGATAATGTGACGTTGAACCAAGAGACAATCTTCGTCACAATGTGACCATGATTATTGACCATCGTTGATTTTGGTATTGTGAAATAATCTTTGTCACAATGCAACGTTGGACCATGGTTGACCATGATTGATTTTCATATTAAGACAATCTTTGTCACAATGTGACATTTGGCCATGGTTGACCAAGATTGAACATGGTTGACCATGGTTGTTTTTCATATTGAGTCAATCTTTGTCACAATGTGATTTTGGACCACAATTGACCATGATTGAGGATGGTTGATGATGGTTGAACATGGTTGACCATGATTATAAACCCAAGGGATTTATATTAAACCTTAGGGATTTATCTTAAACCCTATGAATGATATTATACCCTAGGAATATGAACACCTAGATTAATAAACCCAAGGGATTGATATTATAAACTCTAGGGATTGATATTATTGATATTATGGTTGACCATGGTTGAGTTACATATTGATATAATCAATGTCACAATGCGACGTTAGATGATGGTTGAACATGGTTGAGCATGGTTGATTTTCATAGTGAGACAATATTTGTCACAATGCGACGATGGACCATGGTTGACCATGATTGATTTTCATTTTGAGAGAATCTTTGTCATAATGTGATGTTGGACCATGGTTGACCATGGTTGATTTTAGTATTGAGAGTCTTTGTCACAATGCGATTTTGGAGCATGGTTGACCATGGTTGACACGATGTGACATTGACGAATCAAATAATATTTGTCATAATGTGACCATGGTTATTTATGATCATTGACGATGATTGACAATGGTTGACCATGGTTGATTTTCAAATTGAGACAATCTTTGTGAAAATGTGACATTGGACCATAGTTTACCATGGTTGACAATTATTAAACATGCTTGACCATGGTTGACAATGGTTGACCATGGTTCATTTTTACATTGAGTCAATATTTGTCATAATGTGACATTGAACCATGATTAACCATAATTGACCATGGTTAATTTTCATCTTGACCATGATTAACCATATTAATTTTCATATTGACCATGCTTGACCATGATTGATTTTCATATTGAGACAATCTTTGTCACAATGTCACATTTAACCATGGTTGACCATGGTTGACATGGTTGACCATCATTGACCATGATTGATTTTCGTATTGAGACAATCTTTGTCTCAATATGACATTGGACCATGGTTGATTTGCATATTGAGATAATATTTGTCACAATGCGATGGACCATGGGCAACCATAGTTGACGATGGATGACCATGGGTGTCATAATGTGACATTGGACCAAGAAACAATCTTCGTCACAATGTGACCATGATTATTGACCATGGTTGATTTTCATATTGTGAAACAATCTTTGTCACAATGTAATGTTGGACCATGGTTGACCATGATTGATTTTCATATTAAGACAATCTTTATCACAACGCGACGTTTGGTCATGGTTGACCAAGATTGAACACGGTTGACCATGATTGACCATGGTTGACGATGGTTGACGATGATTATAAACCCAAGGGATTTATATTAAACATTAGGATTAATATTATAAACATTGAATAATATTGAACCCTACGAATATGAACTCTTAGATTAATAAACTAAAGGGATTGATATAAACCCTAAAATAAACATGGTTGACCATCGTTGACCATGGTTGATTTTCATATCGAGACAATCCTTGTCACAATGCGACATTGGACCATGGTTGACCATGATTGATTTTCATACCAAGACAATCTTTGTCACAATGCAATTAATAAACCCAAGGAATTTATATTATAAACCCAATGGATTATATTATAAACCCAATGGATTATATTATAAACCCAATGAATGGTAATTCAAAACCAAGAGATTTGCATGTCATAACATAGCATGAGTGAAACACCAAAAGTTGTGCTGTTGGAAAATGTTTAACTTTGATATCATGTCAAATTTAGGAATAACTCAATACTCTGAGGATTATGTTATTTTCTAAAAGCTGTCAAATTGAGAAATAACTTAATACTTTGATTATTATCTTATTTGCTAAAAGGTGTATATATACAAGGAAGTGGCTATTCATTTTATATTTTATAAGAAATTATAGATTTATCTAGTGACTATTCATTTCTCCCACTTCGAAATTATTTCATGAATAAGATATCTAATAATTAAAAATGTATAAAAAAAATAAACCAATTTACACCATATGAATTCATGAAAGTAAATTTATACTTACCTTTTGTCATAATTCAATCTTTATAAATAAGTATTAATAATTAATAATAGTAAAGCTTCATGAATTAAAAATACCTTTTGTTTTGCTAAGCGGATTAGTGGCTATAAATGTCCTATTACAATCCAACCAGAAATCATTAAAGAAAATTTTCAATTTGGTTTGTTGTAAGTCCAAATCTTGTTTTTACAATAGTTTGAATACCATCATCACACTAATTCGATGACTTAGGAGGCTTTAGAATATATTAAATTTTGACATTAAGTTACATTAATTTTAATTATCTTATTATTATTATTATTATTATTATTTTAATGAAAATGTCAAATAAAAATTAAAGAACAAAACAATTTTTAAATAAAATAACTAAAATCTTAAATAATAATAACTAAAATAACAAAAAAATAAATAAATAATAATTCGTGAATTTCAAGAAAAATATAATAATTCATAAATTCTAAGCCATAACAATGATGAAATTCTAAAAATATTAAAATGAAGATTCTTTTATCAAGTTCTTTCAGATTGGACTAAACCTCGTTATGGTGTGGAGTAGTAAGACTTCCTAGTAAAAAGGCTTCCCATGTTATGTTTACCCGTACTTCTGTGCACTCATATATTAAATCAATTCTAAAATACGTACGAAGACACTTTTAATATATTCATGGAATGTTTGTGAATAGTAATTTTATGTGTAAGTTTTTCTCTCAATAATGATGAGCATACTTACTTTCTCCTTCGCAATACATTCTGGTTATCTATATATTTATGCTTTTATCTTCGATTTCAATTGTCCACTTCCACCATATAATTTTCTTTTTGAATTTCTAGGCTTGAGATATATACATGTTTTAACCATATGGTGAATCGGTCACTGCCAGTCCTAATCTATGGGAGACCCAGGATCAATCTTCCCTAGGCTTTATATATATTATGCGTTAAGGATTTAATCCTAACAGTGTCCACAAATCCTTAGGATTTGTGCTTATATCACCATTACGTTATTAAAAACACTCAACTTCGATTATTATTATATCAGTTTCACATTTAATTTAATACCTTGTATTCTAAAACAATACATAAATGACAAATAATCTTCATTATGTGACCAAATTTCCAATGTGATGAAAAAGTAAACAACTTCGTTCAAAGTAGTAACGTTTGTGATGAAAATTAACTTTTCAATAAACTATAGAGAATTACTAGTGTCAAATTTATCAATTACACTGATATGACCATCATGAGAATGTGAAATAATGTAATTTATTTGCTACCATGGATGTTATATCAGAACTATATCTTCCACAAACTTCCGAGAATAAGCGGTGTAAAATTTATGGGTGACAAGATATGGTCATGATGAAAAATGGACATAGCTTTGTATATGTTTGGTCAATACCATGACTCTTGATATGCAAATTTTGAACGCTTCCACCGCTCCACCACATATGCAAATATATGTAATGCTTGATATGCTAATTAACAATGTTATTATCTCCTTGAAAAATGTGACTTGGTAAAGCAATATGCTACCTGCGAACAATCAAGGTCACATGTGAGTTACCTCATAAAGTTGTTCTCCCCCCAGACAAGATGTTTTTGATAATAGTTTACGATTATTTTTAATTCTACTTTTTATGGCCAACCTGTCAAAAGTGTAGACAACGTTTAACAGTCTTAATATTCAAGAAATAGTGTCGACCTGTGCACAGTTCATTTGACACGAGTAGAAGTTAAAGAAATCAAATCCCCTTCTGTATGCGTTGGAACCGATGATGTAGACGTAAATGAACCACAAAAAACTCCGCAAGATTTAATTTGCGATTATCAATGTACCATAGAGAAACCAGTTGTCCTAAGAGGTGTCACTCTTTACCAACATATGGCAGCAGACATGTTTATCTGAAACTCTAACCTCCTCAACTCGCCACCTTCCATTCTGTATCGAACACGGAAATTCAGACGATATTATGCATAATTCTATAGATCGTGACAATCTGCCATTGAAATTTCTATCATATCAGAGATGAAACCCAACAACTGCATACTTATAATCCTTTGTATCGACTCAAATCTTCTCCTTTAGGGTTGTTGACGGGGCCCAAACCATGAAGAAAATGGAGGAGAGTAATGAAAACATAAAGAAACCACATCACTCAAATGAGAAATTTTGTCAAGAAGTTGACGAGGTTGCAGAAAAGGGATTTAAAAGCGACATGAACGAAACTGCTTACAGCCCATTTGAGAAATTATGAAATATGCATGTCAATAATGAAGACACAAGCAGTGAATGAATCAAAACTCTTCTGTAAAAGTTAAAAAATCCCTAGTTGTTTCCAAACATAGGGTTTTTGGTGCATTCGACTTGAAGTCCAAGGAAGGAGGGAAATGATGGGGGCAATGAGCATTGGATGCGATTAAATATGCCAAGGAAAAGGTGGCTTTAAGATTGTTGGGAATTTATGATGATTCGAAACAAAAATGAAATTGAATTGAATAGAGAATGATAGCTAAAATTGTTTTTGCTGAAGACAGAGTTTCAGAACACACATAAAAAGACTTGTATTCATTAATAAGATAGTTATTACAAAATTCTTCCTCTCACAGAGGGATTACACCATTCCTGCTTCAAGGGCAGTCCAAAAAAAAATTACTCTGTCTCTGCTGGAAAAATTACTCTGTCTCAGCTTGCAAGTTCTACACCGCTGTGTGTAAAAAACCTTTTCATTCGCAAGCTGCTGCTACTCTCATTACATTGCATATAACATTGCAGTCCAGAACAAAACATAAAAACATTCACACTCCTACGTAAATTTACACTGATGTAAAAAATTTCTTCTTACATTCGCTGCGGCGAGTTTTTTCCATTACATGTTCAACGAAAAACATAAAACAGAACATTACAATTTTGTTTTACTTGTGCCCTAAAACAAACAACTCCCGTGAATACAAAAAAAATAATAAAATTAATGACTTCGCCTACTTTTACTGCCCTCAGTACACTTCATTAAATTACATTCATGGCGGTAAATTGATTTTGTTTTAACTGTATCACACGGAAAATCCAGGGACAGGCAGAGTGAAGTACTCTCACTCTCATGAGCTACCAATCGTTGATCTTTCCCTCTTTAAAAGAATGGCTGACGATCAATCCCGGAGGTCCCTTGCTGCTGAACTTTATGAACCGGGGAATGGTGGTTTTGGAAACCACGTGTCAACTGTTGTACATGCTCGCTACCTCCGGGGAAATTACCACTGTATAGCAAAAGCGGTGCGGGGGATAAACTGGCGGTTTTTCTTAAATAAATGTCGCAGTTGAAAGTATAGTTCAACACTCCCCTTTAATTCAACTGCTGGGTTATCATGACAAAAATCATTGCCTTAGAAAAGGCCCAAAAACCGAGTTACATCCCTAACGGAAAGCCTTTTCCCAAAAGGCAAAGTGAAGAAGATAGGCCGAGCTCTTCTCAAATCCCATACACATTGGCCCCAACTAATATTGTTGAGCCAAATTCCTCATCTGAGGATGAGGAGAGTGAAGGGGATGAAAGTGAGGATGAATAAACAGATGAGCAAGCCATCTTGTGGAATTTGATGTCTTCAAAGGGGTCAAATATTCTCGAAGGAAATGGACAAAGACCCCTTACCTCCTAAGGAATCACCTAAGAAAGATCCATAACTGCTGGGTTATCAGTCATACCCAGACATTTCCTCAAAAACTCAAAATTTTTTTGCCCCAATGGTTTGGTCAGAATGTCTGCAATTTGTTCATGAGTTCTGCAGTGTTGTAAAACAATTTCTCCATTATTTACCAATTCCTTGATGTAATGAAACTTTATGTCAATGTGTTTCGTTCTCTTATGAAACACAGCGTTCTTGGATAATGCAATCGCTGAACTATTGTCACAAAAAATCACAGTTCCTTTTACTTGTTCTTGGCATAAGCTCTTTAACATTCTTCTCATCCAAATTGCTTGACATGTTGTTGCTGTAGCTGCCACATATTCTGCCTCTTCCTTGAGCATTTGCTGGACTGTTTCTTCCACCTCTGTTTTGGCTTCTTCCTCTTCAAAATGAACAGGGTCATCAACATGACAATATAAAGCGAAAAAAGAGTTCATACCTTCATTTGCTGCCTCTTGTTCATAAATGTCACTTAAATTTCTGAACTTCTTACCTCTTTCATTTGGTGTACAAGTGCTTGAAGAAGCACTGGAATTTCCTCCTTGTGGTGTGCTTGGAGAAGCACTTTCATTTCTCCTCAAGGGTGTCTCTTACTGCCCTTGTGTTGGTGCTACTGTTTGGGGATGTATTTCAGTCATCTCTTCGTCATCTTCATCATGTGACAAAGAGTTTTTTTTAACATTCACTGTCTTCTCTATGCTTCCATCCCAAGCTTCCTCCTCAATGAACTGAACATCTGTACTCACAATAAGCTTCTTGGTGGATGGGTTATATAACCTGTAAGCTTTGGATTCCTCACTGTATCCAATGAAAATACATTTCTCCCCTTTGTTGTTCAACTTCTTCCTTAGTTGATCTGGAATGTATGCATAAGCCACACATCCAAAAACCTTCATGTGGGTGACTCCTTGCTTTGTCCCACTCCATGCTTCTTCTGGCACTTTGTTCATGACTCCTTTTGTAGGGCATCTATTCAAAATGTACGCTGCACAATGTACAGCTTCAGCCCAATAATCATTTGGCAAATGCTTTGCCTTTAACATACTCCTCGCCATATCCACGATTGTCCTATTCTTCCTTTCAGCAACTCCATTTTGCTGCGGAGTGTACCTAGTGGTAAACTGCTTATGAATTCCATTTTCTCTACAAAACTGTAGAAATTCCTTACAGATATACTCACCGCCTCTATCAGTCCTTAAAACTTTGATATGCAGCCCGCTTTGGTTTTCTACAAGTGCTTTGAAATTGCAAAATCTTTCAAACACTTCACTTTTGTTCTTGAGGAAGTAAACCCAAGTTTTTCTAGTAAAATCATCAATAAAGATAATTATATAGTGGCTACCTGCAAGTGATGGAGTTTGCATTGGTCCACATAAATCTGAGTCGACAATCTCTAAGGGTGCTTTTGCACTTATGCTTTTTCCAGATGAAAAACTTTCTCTGTGTTGTTTCCCCAAAATACAACCTTCACAAAGGTTGTCTGGTTTCTCTATCAATGGTAATCCTCTTACCGTTCCTTTTCTATTCAACAAGTTAAGACCTCCAAAGTTGAGATGTCCAAATCTCAAGTGCCACAACCAATTTTCATCTTTTGGTTCGCTTTGGAAAGCCTCTTGTGTCACTGCTGCTATTTCTTCTCCATTTTTCAAATTTTCTTTCATTCTGAGAGGGAACATCCTATTCCTTGTCATCTTCACTTCAGCAATACATTGTTTGTTGGGCGTTTTATCCATGATGGTGCATACATCATCCACAAAGGAAACATTGTACCCCTTTTGAATAAGTTGTCCAATACTTAAGAGATTACATTTCATTCCAGGGACATAATAAACATCTGATATGGTTTTCTTTTCACCTTTCTTTATCAAAACTTTTACTTCTCCTTTTCTCATAACAGAAACTTTATTATCAGTCCCTAGTGTGACTTGTGACTTAACATTCTGATCTAACATAGAAAACAGGGCTATGTTTCCTGTCATATGGTTACTGCAACCGGAGTCTAGAAACCATATATCTTCACTCTTTTCTTCAGCCATATTACACACTAAAAACAAATTATTTTGGCTAATATTTTCTCTAGTGAAATTTGCATTAGTTCTATTATTCATATTATGCTGCTTCTTCCTACATTCATTTGCATAATGCCCATATTTTTTACAATAATGACATTGGACATTGGATTTATCATACCTTTGTCCTTGAGCATGATATTGTCCACTTTGTTGGTTGCTGCCTTGGCCTTGGTTCTGATTTGGATTGCTGTCTCTTCCTTGATTGTTTCCTCTGCCTTGACCTCTTCCTCTTCCAAAGAACATCTGGGTCTTAAAGGCATGTTCTAGAGATGAATTTTCATTTCTACTCAATCTCTACTCATGTGTTATCAGTGATGCATATAATTCATCAACTGAGAAGTTTGTGAGATCCTTTGTCTCTTCTATGGTGGTGACGATAACATCGAACCTTGAGGGTAGGATCCTCAATAGTTTCTCCACAATCCTCATTTCTTCAAGAATCTCTCCATGAGACCTTATCTGTGTGACCAGACCAATCACATGTGAAGAATGAGTCAATATTATCTGACTCCTTCATGCAGAGACTCTCAAAATCTCTCTTCAGCAACTGTAGTTTTGTTGTCTTCACTTTCTCTATACCTTGATAGGCTATCTTGAGAATTTGCCATGCTTCTTTGGATCTCTTAGCTGCTGCTATCCTGGGAAACACACTCTCATGCATTGCTTGATACAGAAAGTAAAGGGATTTAAAATCCTTCTTCTTATTGCTCTTCAACAGATCTTTCTCTATCTGAGTTAAATTATTAAACTCATTTTCATCTGCTGGTTCTTCAAAACCATCCTCAACAAATTCCCATAAGTCTTGGGAAGCAAGCAAAGCTCTCATAGTTATTGCCCAATAGTCATAGTTTTTCCCATTAAATTGTGGGCGCTGAGTATTACAGATATCCATGCTAGTGCTGGCTCCAACCATTCTTACACTCTTAACTATGCTTCAAAATACTTGACTGTATATTTAAAATAGCTGACTGTCCTCAACAGTAACACAAAAAAAACTTGAGAAATACCTTGGATTCTTTCTTGATTGAGTCTTCACTCTACTGGAGAAGCTGCTACAGCAAAAAATCCTTCCTTCAGCTTCTTTGACACTTTCAAAGAGCTTGAACAAGCTCTGATACCATGTTGGGAATTTCTGATGATTCCAAACAAAAATGAAACTAAACAGAACAGAGAATGATGCTCTGTTTTTAACACAGGGAAGCTAAAATTGTTTTTGCTGAAGATAGTTTCAGAACACACATAAAAAGACTTGTATTCATTAATAAGATAGCTATTACAAAATTCTTCCTCTCACAGAGGGATTACACCATGCCTGCTTCAGAGGCAGTCCCAAAAGAAATTACTTTCTCTCTGCTGGAAAAATTACTCTGTCTCAGTTTGCAAGTTCTACACTGCTGTGTGTAAAAAAGCTTTTCATTCGCAAGCTGCTGCTGCTCTCATTACATTGCATATAAAATTGTAGTCCAGAACAAAACATAAAAACATTCACGTTGCTGCGTAAATTTACACTGCTATAAAAAATAGTTGCGGCGAGTTTTTTCCATTACATGTTCAATGAACAACATAAAACAGAACATTACACTTTTGTTTTACTTGTGCCCTAAAACAAACAACTCCCGTGAATACAAAAAAAAAATAATAAAATTAATCACTTCGCCTACTTTTAGTGCGCTCAGTACATTTCATTAAATTACATTCATGGCGGTAAATTGATTTTGTTTTAACCGTATCGCACGGAAAATCCAGGGACAGAGAAAGTGAAGTACTCTCACTCTCATGAGCTACCAACCGTTGGTCTTGCCCTCTTTAAACGAACGGTTGTCGATCAATCCCGGAGGTCCCTTGCTGCTGAACTTTATGCGCCGGGGAATGGTGGTTTTGAAAACCACATGTCAGCTGCTGTACATGCTCGCTGCCTCTAGGGAAATTACCACTGTACAACAAAAACGGTGCGGGGGATAAACTAGCGGTTTTGCTGAAATAAATGCAGCAGTTGAAAGTACATTTCAACAAAGATGGAAAGGGTTTTGCATGTATGGTTAAAAACCATGTTACTAAGGGTGTCGGAACTGTAGTTAGGTCTTCTAGGACAGGAATGCCCGTAGGGGAGATTGAGGTGTTGTCTAAGAATGAGTAACCTGCTAATATTATAGAAGATACAACAGTGCAGTCATAGAAAATACTCGAGACAGCAACAAAGCTCCAAGAGCACAGCTAGTAGAGCCAGGGATAAAGACAACAACATAGGTTATTGTTTCACATTCTCATGGTGATTGAATGAAGTTGATCGAAATAGAATATATTTCATTTATACCCATTTTCCAGGTCAGGGCAATGCTTCAAAACTTTGTAAATCTAGGCACAATCACACGCCATAAGTATCTCAGTATTTTTTCTTACTCTTGCACTCCATGAGCAAGGAAAAATGTAACTTGAGTTTGGTAACCATTGCTAATAACTACGATCTTTACTATTGTTTTTCGCAGTTCTTTTCCTTCGTCGGATTGTACCATACGGCTACTACTTTTACTGGAACAATCACTGGTATACTCCAAATCATGACGTGTACTCACCATTTTTAAGAGGCTAAGTTTGATCTATACTTGTCATGTACTAAGTTTTAGACTACAATTATTTGATGGTGGAGTTATTAATTATGGTGTAATATATTTATTTGATGTTGAAGTTATTAATTATGGTGTAATATATTTAGGAGATCCATGCTTTCATGTTCATATTTAAATTATAGATATTGCGTATTTAAGAGTATAAGAGGGTAACTAAAGCTTGTGAAATTATTTATTTCAGAAAGTCAGTTCATGTTTTTTTTCATTTTATCTTTTTATATTATTTTCAAATTTTAATTAATATTCTTTCAAATTAACTTATCTTGTTTTTCCAGATTCTCAATAAATGATGATGAGAAACCATCATTAACTTATAACCAGCCTATAATTATCTTAAAAAAAACCAATTAAAAAAATCATTAACCGAATATTTATGTGTAAAAGGTTTTGTTTAGCTTGGTAATTACATATTGCATTGTGTTGCTAACCACTAGCATGACTTTGACTTTCAACAAAATGCCATTGTGATATCTTATATCCGCATATATCAGTTGACTATATCGAAATTAAATAGAGAATTAAAAATATCGGTTCACATTGTGGATATTAAACAAAGAATCAGAAATATCAGTTTTCATTGTGGAATATTAAATATAGAATCAGAAATGTGAGTTTTCATTAATTGCCTTTATCATATTAAAAGATTTTTTATCATTTATTTTAAATTTTATTTTAAAACATTTCACACGAAAAGTAAAAATAGGATAACAGTAGAGCAGATCAAAATATGGTTGGATTAATTTTATTCAATTTTTCAAAGCAGTATTTTTTCATCTTATAATTAAGATTGCAATTTCAAAACAGCCTGTCTTCACAGTTTCAACCAAAAAAACAAAAAATCTTGACAAATAGTATTTGATAAACAAATCACCCAGTTTCCATCCCTGGTTACGGTGACTTAATCCTACTATTATGAGTACAATATCTTAATAGTACGATATCTTTCAAGGTGGTTAATTGATGAATACTTTTCCATTGAATGGTTAGTATGATATTGAATATCATAGTGTTAAAAGGCGTAGGGTAGGTTAAGCATTCTCGTCTTGGTTATATGACAGATCAATACTCGCATGTATGAATTTTGTTACTTGAAAATGCACGATCGTTTTCTCAAATATTAGCACTCCTGCAGTGCATTTCTGGGCATTCTATGAGGTTGGAGTGCAGGCATGTGTTTCAACACAGTAATGCTAGAGATGTTTGTACAAATAAATAAGCACAACGGAATTGCATTTGATGATAGTGTTGGCGCTCATTGGTGTAGCAAATGCTCTTTAGACTAAAACCATGGATAATAGAGTCCGGAGATGATGTCTTTATCTTTGAGTGGATTATGTGGCAAATGCTCTTTAGACTAAAACCATGGATAATAGAGTCCGGAGATGTTGTCGAGGATTGAATAGGGATTTTAATATGAAGGGATGAGGGGGATTATTTTAGAAAATAGTCGATATTAATGCTTTTTTTACAGTCTTGTTGCTAAGTTTTCGGTTTATATTAATGTTGATTGTAATATTTTTAAATTCATGTAGTTGTTTATCTATTTTCTCAAATTAGAGATTAGTACTTAATTGTTGGGGAATCTAATTTTGTTTATCTATTTTCTCAAATTAGAGATTAGTTCTTAATTGTTGGAGAATCTAATTTTAATTATCTTTTAAGTGTCAAAACTTTGTAAGACTTTTAGTGTCAGTTAGTCCAGTTTAGATGAGTGTACTTTCAGTTTTAGTTAGTTTTGTAAGACTTGCAGTTTTAGTTAGTCCAATTTAGATGAGTGTACTTTCAGTTTTAGTTAGTCTAATTTAGATGAATTTCACTCTAGTTAAATGTTTCCAATATTTAGTCTAATTTAGATGAGTTTCACTCTAGTTAAATGTCTCCAATATAATATTATTTAATTAATTAGTAATACAGAGCAAAGCAATCCTCTTTTCCAAATTTTAATTTTATCTTCATTCTTTGTCATGGTAACCAAGTCACATAAAATTATAGGAAAAAACAAAAACCAAAAACTCGAACAAGCTTTATAGTAAAAAGATCCAAAAACCTTTCAATATATTCAACAACCTCACCATATTTGTTGAAATTATAATTTCAACTGCAGTGAACAGTTGAACAGCAGCAGCTATTTTACTTAAAAAATGGCCACCGCCATTACTGTCTTTTCACCCTTTAATTGTTTTTGTGTTCTCGAAGGAGGAAGATCAGATCCACCGCTATGCCATTACTTCTAAACAACCGCATTAAAGAGCAGAATGGCTGAAAGTGAAAAGAACCAGCCTCGAGCCATCGCAGCATTTATCAGCCATGGGTTTCAACACCACTGACTCAAGAAATACAGCAAAAGATCAGATTTGTTCATCATGAGTAGCAGATTGTAGTAGAGACTCCATCAGCGAGTTAAGGCGGTTGATAGATAAGTTATGACCGCTTCCCGCAATGTAAAAAGCAGAAAATGTAATGCACTATAAAACGCAGACACAACGGTGTAGAAAAGATTGATAGAGAGTTTTCTTTGTAATGCACAGCAGTGCAGAAGTTTTTGTAATACGCAGCAGCGCGTATGAAAGAATGAAAAATTTACACATAGCAGTGTAAAATTTTTCAAGAAAGAAACAGAGTGTTACAGCAACGTTAATTTTGAGCAGAAACATAGTGTTTTGTAGATGCACAGGAGTGCAGACACACCAGTGCAAAGTGCAGACACAGTAGTGCAAAAACAGTGTGTTGATTTTCAGAGGAGACAAAGTATTTTGCTTTTTGTAATGTACAGCAGTGCAGACACAGTAATGTAATTTTTCTTTACAGAGTGAAGTTTTTTTGAAGTTTTTGAATTGTCTTTAAAGCAGCCTTGTAGTAATCCCTCTGTTAGTGGAAGTATCGTTAATGAATACAAAGTCCCTTTTGTTGTGCGTTGTTGAAACTCTGTTATCAGAATATATTTTTTTTGTTACGAGGCGTCAAAACAGAGTGTTGCTGAAACACCAGTTTCAGCGTTGCTGAAACACCGTAAGCAGAAAATAGTCTTGACGTCAAAACAGAGTGTTGCTGATACACCGTAAGCAGAAAATAGTCTTGACGTCAAAACAGAGTGTTGCTGATACACGAGTTTCAGCATTGCTGAAACACCGTTGCTGAAACACTGCATTCAGCAACTGACGAAACTGCGTTGCTGAAACACCAGTTTCAGCAAAGCGATTTTTTTTCTGTTTTCGCTGTGTTAAAATAGAGTATTGTTCTGTTTTGTTCAGTTTTGTTTGGAATTATCAGAAATTCCCAACATGGTATCAGAGCTTGTCCAGGCTCTTTGAAGACGTCAAAGAAGCTGAAGGAAGGTTTCTTGCTGCAGCAAATTATCCAGCAGAGTGAAAACGCTGTCAAGGTATTTTTCAGATTAGTTAATTTTGTGTTACTGTTGAAGACAATTAAGTGATTTTTAATACACAGTCAAGTATTGCAAGAATGGCCAGCACCAGCACCAGCATGGGTATGTTTAATACCCAGCTCCCACAGTTCAATGGGAAAAACTATGACTACTGGGCAATAACCATGAGAGCCCTGTTTGCCTCACAAGATTTATGGGAACTTGTTGAATATGGATTTGAAGAGCCAGCAAATGAAGATGAGTTTAATGGATTAACTCAGGCAGAGAAAGAGTTGTTGAAGAGCAATAAGAAGAAGGATTCAAAAGCCCTTGTACTTTTATATCAAGCAGTGCATGAGAGTGTGTTTCCAAGGATAGCAGCAGCCAAGACATCCAGAGAAGCATGGCAAACTCTCAAGACAACCTATCAAGGCATGGAGAGAGTGAAGACCTCAAAGCTACAGTTGCTGAGTAAAGATTTTGAGAACCTGTGCATGAAGGAGTCAGACAATATTGACTCATTCTTCACACAAGCAATTGGTTTGGTCACACAGATAAGGTCTCATGGAGAAACTCTTGAAGAAAGGAGGATTGTGGAGAAACTATTGAGGTGCCTACCCTCAAAGTTTGATGTGATTGTCACCACCATAGAAGAGACAAAGGATCTCTCAAATTTTTTAGTTGATGAACTTCATGCATCACTGATAACACATGAGCAGAGGTTGAGTAGAAATGAAAACTCATCTCTATAGCAAGCTTTCAAGCCCCAGATATCATTTGGAAGAGGAAGAGGTCAAGGCAGAGGAAACAAGAGAGGAAGAGGCAGAAGCCAATACAGAGACAGAAGAAACGGTTCAGCAAACGTTCAAGGAAGAGGCAGCAATCCAAATCAGAACCAAGGCCATGGCAGTAGCCAACAAAGTGGACAATATCATGCTCAAGGACAAAAGTATGAAAAATACAATGTCCAATGTTATTACTGTAAAAAATATGGGCACTATGCAAATGAATGTAGGAAAAAGCAGCATGATATGAGTAATAGATCTAGTGCAAATATCAGTAGAGAAAATATCAGCCAAGATAATGTGTTGTTAATTTGTAATATGGCTGAAACAAACAGTGAAGATATATGGTTTCTAGATTCTAGTTGCAGCAACCATATGACAGGAAACATAGCCCTGTTTTCTTCTTTAGATCAGAGTGTGGAGTCACAAGCCACACTTGGGACTGATAATAAAATTTCTGTTATGGGAAAAGGAGAAGTTAAAATATTTACAAAGAAAGATGAAAAGAAAACCATAGCATATGTCTATTATGTTCCCGGAATAAAGTGTAACCTCTTGAGTATTGGACAGCTTGTTCAAAAGGGTTACAATGTTTTCTTTGAGAATGATATATGCACCATCATGGATAGAAAACCCAGCAAAAGATGTATTGCTGAAGTGAAGATAACGAGGAACATGATGTTCCCTCTCAGAATAAGGGAAGATTTGAAAAATAAAGAAGAAATTGGAGCAATGACACAAGAGGCTCTCCAAAGCGTACCAAAGAATGAAAATTGGTTGTCGCATTTGAGATTTGTACATATCAATTTTTGAGGTCTTAATTTGTTGAGTAGAAAAGGAATGGTAAGAGGATTACCATTGATAGAGAAACCGGACAGCGTTTGTGAAGGTTGTATATTGGGGAAACAACACAGAGAAAGTTTTCCATCAGGGAAAAGCATAAGGGCAAAAGCACCCTTAGAGATTGTCCACTCAGATTTATGTGGACCGATGCAAACTCCATCACTAGCAAGCAGCCAATATTTTCTAGCATTTATTGATGACTTTACCAGAAAAACTTGGGTTTATTTTCTGAAGAATAAGAGTGAAGTGTTTGAAAAATTTCAAAATTTCAAAGCACTTGTAGAAAATCAAAGTGGGTTGCGTATCAAAGTTTTGAGAATTGATAGAGGAGGTGAGTATTTCTCCAAAGAATTTTTATGTTTTTGCAGAGAAAATGGAATTCATAAGCAATTTACAGCAAGGTACACCCCGCAGCAAAATGGAGTTGCTGAAAGGAAAAACAAAACAATCATGGATATGGCGAGGAGCATGTTGAAGGCAAAGCATTTTCCAAATGATTATTGGTCTGAAGTTGTACACTGTGCAGTATATATTTTGAATAGGTGTCCTACAAAAGTAGTGATGAACAAAGTGCCAGAAGAAGCATGGAGGGGGAGAAAGCAAGGAGTCACCCACATGAAAGTTTTTGGTTGTGTGGCTTATGCACACATTCCAGATCAGCTAAGGAAGATATTGGACAGCAAAGGGGAGAAATGTATTTTCATTGGATACAGTGAGGAATCCAAAGCTTACAGGTTGTATATCCCATCTACTGAGAAGTTTTTTGTGAGCAGAGATGTTCAGTTTATTGAGGAAGCTTGGGATGGAAGCATAGAGAAAACAGGGAATGTTAAAAACTGTTTGTCTCATGATGAAGATGATGAGGAGTTGGCTGAAACACATCCCCAAACAACAACGCCAACACAAGGACAGCAAGAGACACCCTTGAGGAGAAATGAAAGTGCTTCTCCAATCACACCACAAGGAGGAAATTCAAGTGCGTCCTCAAGCACTTGCACACCAAATGAAAGAGATAAGAAATTCAGAAATTTAAGTGACATTTATGATGAAGGAATGAATTCTTTGTTTGCTTTGTATTGTCATATTAATGGCCTTGTTCATTTCGAAGATGCAATTAAAGGTGAGAAATGGATAGAAGCCATGGATGAGGAGATGAATGCCATAGAAAGAAACAAGACATGGGATTTAGTTGAGCTACCAAAAGGTAAAGAAGTCATTGGAGTTAAATGGGTCTACAAGACCAAGAGTAATGCTGAAGGCAAGATAGAAAGGCACAAGGCAAGACTTGTTGTCAAGGGATACAAGCAGCAGTATGGGAGAGATTATGAGGAGACTTTCGCACCGGTTGCAAGAATGGAAACCGTGAGAGCAGTGCTGTCCATAGCAGCACAAAACAAATGGAAAGTTTACCAAATGGACGTGAAGTCAGCATTCTTGAATGGAGTGTTAATGGAAGAGGTTTATGTTGAGCAACCTCTAGGCTATGAGAAGAAAGGCCAAGAGCACAAAGTTTGCAGATTGAAGAAAGCTCTTTATGGGATGAAGCAAGCACCAAGAGCGTGGTACAGTAGGATAGATTCGTATCTACTAGAGAACGGATTTGAGAACTGTGAGGGAAAACCCACCATTTACCTCAAAGAAAAGGACGGTAAAATTTTAACTGTTGTGTTATATGTTAATGATGTGATTTTTACAGGTAATGATGATTAATACATGGGTTTGCTGAGATACTTCTTAGGAATAGAAGTAGATCAAAATAAAAATGGAATTTTTATTTCGCAGGCAAAATATGTAAATGAAGTGTTGGGAAGATTTAACGTGCAGGACAGTAAGGCAGCAATCACTCCCACAGTGATGGGATTAAAACTCAGCAAAGAGGACAGCAACAAGGATTTTTACCCTAACGTGTACAAGAGCATAGTTGGCAACCTTATGTATTTAACTGCAACTAAGCCAGACATAATGCATGTTGTTAGTTTAATTTCTAGATTCATGGAAAGGCCAAAAGAAACACATTGGCAGGCAGCAAAGAGAATTCTGAGGTATGTTAAAGGTACAAAAAAGTATGGCATTTTTTATACTATTTCAGAATGTTCAGATTTAGTTGGATACACAGATAGTGATTGGGCTGGAAGTGTAAATGACCGGAAAAGCACATCCGGTTACATTTTTCACATAGGTTTAGGAGCCATTTCATGGGCTTCCAAGAAACAACCAATTGTGGCTTTGTCTACAGCAGAAGCAGAGTACGTGGTAGCTAAAGCAGCAACGTGTCAAGCAATTTGGATGAGGAGAATGTTAAGAAGTCTATGCCAAGAGCAGGCAACAGCAACAATTATTTTTTGTGACAATAGCTCAGCTATTGTGTTGTCCAAGAATTTTGTGTTCCACAAGAGAACGAAACACATAGATACAAAGTTTCACTACATCAGAGAACTGGTGAACAATGGAGAAATCGTTTTAAAAAATTGCAGGACTCAGGAACAGGTTGCAGATATTCTGACCAAGCCATTGGACCAGAAAAATTTTGAGTTTTTAAGGAAACGTCTGGGTATGACTGATAACCCAGCAGTTGAAATTAAAGGGGAGTGTTGAAATTATAATTTCAACTGCAGTGAACAGTTGAACAGCAGCAGCTACTTTACCTAAAAAATGGCCACTGCCATTACTGTCTTTTCACCCTTTAAATTGTTTTTATGTTCCCGAAGGAGGAAGATCAGATCCACCGCTATGCAATTACTTCTAAACAACCGCATGAAAGAGCAGAATGGCTGAAAGTGAAAAGAACCAGCCTTGAGCCGTCGCAGCATTTATCAGCCATGGGTTTCAACACCACCGACTCAAGAAATACAGCAAAAGATCAGATTTGTTCATCATGAGCAGCAGATTGTAGTAGAGACTTCATCAGCGAGTTAAGGCGGTTGATGGATAAGTTATGACCACTTCCCGCACTGTAAAAAGCAGAAAATGTAATGCACTATAAAACGCAGACACAACGGTGTAGAAAAGATTGATAGAGAGTTTTCTTTGTAATGCACAGCAGTGCAGAAGTTTTTGTAATACGCAGCAGCACGTATGAAAGAATGAAAAATTTACACACAGCAGTGTAAAATTTTTCAAGAAAGAAACAGAGTGTTACAGCAGCGTTAATTTTGAGCAGAAACAGAGTGTTTTGTAGATGCACAGGAGTGCAGACACACCAGTGCAAAGTGCAGACACAGCAGTGCAAAAACAGTGTGTTGATTTTCAGAGGAGACAGAGTATTTTGCTTTCTGTAATGTACAACAGTGCAGACACAGTAATGTAATTTTTCTTTACAGCGTGAAGTTTTTTGAAGTTTTTGAACTGTCTTTAAAGCAGCCTTGTAGTAATCCCTCTGTTAGAGGAAGTATCGTTAATGAATACAAAGTCCCTTTTGTTGTGCGTTGTTGAAACTCTGTTATCAGAAAATATTTTTTTTTGTTACGAGGCGTCAAAACAGAGTGTTGCTGAAACACCAGTTTCAGCGTTGCTGAAACACCGTAAGCAGAAAATAGTCTTGACGTCAAAACAGAGTGTTGTTGAAACACCATAAGCAGAAAATAGTCTTGACGTCGAAACAGAGTGTTACTGAAACACGAGTTTCAGCATTGCTGAAACACTGCATTCAACAACTGACGAAACTGCGTTGCTGAAACACCAGTTTCAGCAAAGTGATTTTTTTCTATTTTCGCTGTGTTAAAACAGAGTATTGTTCTATTTTGTTCAGTTTTGTTTGGAATTATCAGAAATTCCCAACAATCTTCAATTAAAAAGAGGCCTACCATATATTAATAAATAAATAAATAAATAAATTGTGTACAATGCACTCATGCTAGAGAACTCAAAGTCACGAAGTTTACCTTGAAGTGAGACGAGCCGAGTCATTGACTCAACTTCATTTTTGAGCGGGAACCATGAGGAAGGTCAACGTTTCAAGTCCGTGGTTCATGTTTATTCAAAGCTGTCAAATATTTTTTTAAGATTCAATTCACTAAGCGATAACCTCATCGCATTTTTCTCAAAGATGCCTAAGTCATTTTAATCAAGGCAAAATCCGACAGATGAGTTTCAAAGGCTCCACTTTTTTTCAATTAAAAAGGCTTCACATTTTCTTTAAAGGTTTATATTGTTTTATAAACTACAAAAAAACTCAAGTTCTTTATTAGATTTTTGAATTATTGGGTTTTATAGCGATTCATGAAATATTGGGTTATTTCAATTTCACGTTTTTTTAGGAAAGTTTAAGATTTTTCAAAAGGGGTTTGTCATTTTTCAAAGTCTTTTTTAAAGAGTTGTTATTGTAGTTTTTCTAAAAGGAGATTTTTAAAAATTTTGAAAAAAAAATGATTTTTTTTTTTTTTTTAAGATTTTGTGGAAGTGTCATACTCATCTATTTTATGGAAGCTAAGCAACAAAGAAGTCATCGTGGAGGCATAATCATTATTTTTGCAAATCAATTGGCTTGTTGAGTCGTAGTGAGAGAACATTCGACACAAATGGGAAAAGTCAATAAGCTAAGAAAGTCAAAGCAATAACTAAAATGAATAAACAAAAGACAACCAAAGAGCCTTGGGATACCCTTAAGAGGGGTTTTCGTGTAATGGGGAGTAATTCAGTTGAATATGAAGAGTTTGTTGAATGCCACTGTGCTTAGCCACAAGCGGATGATGAGTGAAGAATTTGCAAAAGAAGAAAAGAAGGAGAACATAAATGCTCGTGAACCCCACTATCCATAGCCACAAGTGGACGAAAATTTGGTGATTCTAGCAACAGAGCTTGCTGATGAATATTTGGTGATTCCAGCAACAGATCTTGCTAAGAACAACTTGGTGATTCTAGTAACAGAGCTTGTTGATGATAATTTGGTGAATCCAGCAACAGAGCTTGCTGATGATTATGAAATTTCTATTGGAGCAATCAATGCTATAGTAAATCCACCAATTAATATTGTTGATGTAAACTTTGATGAAGAATTGTCAGCTAATGATGAATAAATGGTTGTAGTTGATGCAATATAAACATCATATTGACATTATGCTATTTGGTGAGATAATCCCACTTGAACCTAAAAACCAAATGGAATACAACCTATTAGCAACAACACAGCTTAGTACAAAAGTGGAAGAGACAGAGACAGAGACAAAGACAGAGATAGAGGCAAAAGCAAAGAAGGAAGCCCATAAAAAGAAAACAGAGAGAGAGAGAGAGCCAGAAGCAAAGAAGGAAGTGCAACAGAAGAAAGCTCTCATTTCAGAGCAAATGGAACAAAACCAATGTGGTGAACTGCAAATATTTTTAATTCTAACAATTGATTTCCAGTGTGCAGGTACATAAAATGATTATGAAGAAGAGTTAAATTTCCTTGAAGCATGGCTTGCAACACAATGCCTTGATAATGTCTTCATAGAAGCTGCAGAAATGAACCTTGAAAACACATTTGTTAATGAACAAATTAATGAAATTTTTAAGTATTGGAGCCCTAAAGAAATAAAATTGTATTATGGTCTTATGTTGCACCAAATTGATGATGAAAAAGCCACAACAAAGATGACATGTGGCAGCAGTGCACATACAAGCCGATTTTTAAGAAGTCCAGGACATTCTTAGACAACTTGGAACAATGGAAGACGTAATTGTACATCCAAGTGTCACAATGAGTTAGAGTTCAATCTAGTTGGGTTGAGATGTAGTCCAGTCTCACTGTTGTCTTTTATTGTTGATGTTTTCTATGTAATCTATTTAATTATTGATAATATTGAGAAGAGCCTATCTCTACTCCACTTCCATTTCTTAACAAATGTAGAAAAGTAAGATGCTCTTTTAAGTGGTTTCTATTGCTTTGTCAATTTCACTTGCAGTAAGTTTTTTTTTTTATTTTTTTTTGGTGAGGATCATAATCGCTATTGACATTTACACAACACTTACTTCCATCAAAACTGCATAAAAAGAATTGATTCTTACAAAACAAGTGTCAGAAAATACAGAGTAACAAGTGAGAGTCGTGTATTTAAAGAACACCTCTAATATCCTCGAGTTATGTCTCCTCCAATAGTGAAGAGAATTAATGCTCTTGTTCACGATATTCATCCAAACAACAATTAATCCCAGGGAATCTAGTGTAACATCCAAGTGAAGTTACAAGTGTAGAACATAATGCTTCGCCCTGCATATAACCCAAAATTATCAATCAAGTTTATTACAATAATAGCACTACCAAAGTAGCATTGGTATTTTTAAATGTTATTAAACGTATTTGTTGAAAATAGTCATGAATCCTCTAGCATAGTGACAATGAAGATTTTCGAAACCTACTAGTAACTTATGAATTTATAATGCTTTTTGTGGCTCTGACCTACAATGCCTAACCTCGTCGAAGGAAAAGAGAGTTTCCTTGCAACGATAACAATTGAGCTTACAGTGGTGAGCATAGGTTCCAATGATCCTGGTTACTACTTCCTTTTTCCGGAAAGTGAAGACGCCTCTGGCCAAGCACATGAACTAAACATATCATTTGGCGGATATAATTCTAAATTTAAATGAAGCCAAATGAATAGCAAAGGATGAGTTAGTTAAGAGTTGATGAGAGGAAGTGCAAACATTGGTTCTTCTCGAAATGAATACGCCTCACGACATGCACATGAATCGAACAAAACACTTGCCTGTTAACATTTTAAAACTAAAGGAAACCAATTGGATAGCAGAGAAGTTAGTTGATAATTGGTGAGACAAGTGATAGTACATGTAACAGGAGAAGTTGGTCGATAATTGGTGAGACAAGTGATAGTACATGTAACAGGGGTTTTGTTTAAGTTAGGGGAATTTAATGTTGGAGACATCAATTCCCATTTGTCTTGCTGTAATTGTGTAGTATTTATCATTTAAAAATAAGATTGTCAGTGATTTTGTAATATTTATCATTTAAGAATAAGATTGTTAGTGAATTGAATTTACTTCCGGTATTAATGTAGTGTATGGCTGATTCTCAACTAAATGATTTCTGTAGCTTTATTTATTTATTTTAAACCAAACTTAATGTATTTATGTTTAATATTATTAATACACTAAAATAAAAGTAATATAGTTTTTGTGTGCAACAATTTCAAACAGGTGTCGGAGTTAGTTTGGGTCTCCCATGGTGAGGGCTTGAGAGAAGTGGAATTTAATCCTCTATAAATATTTAGATTAAATTAGGATAGGTATGTGAGAGTAGATTGTTTGTGTGAAGACTGTTGTGTATCTGTGTAGACGAGTTTACTGAAGAACTGTCTGTATGGAATTCTAACCAAAGCTAGAGAGGAAAGCAGGAATGGATGAAGAGAAAAGTGAGAGCGACTATGAAACACTCCAAAAGAATCAATGTCCACCCACTTCCAATACAGGAGTGAGTTTCATAATCTGCACCTAGGCAGAATGGCTCCACTTTCGAAGGAAATGAACAGAACCGAAGAAGGCGCCTGGTTGTCTGACCGCTTGAGGAAATCTGCTTCATATTCAACAGGCAACGATGATATCAGCGGCCCAACTGGAGAAAAGCGGGGCATTCGTTCAGAGGGATTAATCTTTCCAGTCTTCAGTCCTTTGATCAGATTGTTCTCTAGCTACTCGAAGGTGTTTAGCAAAATTCTCATAGCTTCGTCTCGACATGAAAAGCATCATCATAACTTTCATCAATGAGAGTTGGAAAATCCTTGGCCGGAATCAAGGTAACTCACGATATCACTATGTTAAAATATGTGTCTTTATACGAAACTTGTATTTCCAACATTAGGTTCTAAAGCGATCACATGAGAGGAAGTGTAGAAGCACCCCCAAGGAAAAATACATTTGAGTATGTAGAGCTCGGGGGTGTGTGTCAGTTTTGCGAAGTTTTCCTTACAATTTCATTTACACTGAAATTACCAACGTTGGGCCGCTGCTTACTTTAAGCGTTCTTTATTATGGAAATATCGAGAACTTTAACTGGTTTTGTAGTTATATTTTTCTTAATAGGATGGTTTTCTTATATTTTGTTTGTAGAATAAATGTTTTGATGAATTTTTAACGTCAAATGAATGAGGTCATATGGTAAGATTGGAGAATTTAGAATATTTTCTTACATAACCAGGGGTAATACATGTACCATGGTAGATGGAGTTAATGTATGTACAATAAAAAGGGTATTATGGTAGATGGAGTTAATGTAAGTATAACAAAAGAGTAATACATGTATCATGATAGATGGAGTTAATGATTAGTAGTTCAATTACTAGAAAAATATAATTGAAGCAATTGTATATTTAAGTAATTAAGTGGAAGTAAAGTTTTTATAGATAATTGTCTAGATAATTGGAGAGTTGTGGATCTAGAGAATGATCCCTCATCCCTCATTAGTTGTTGAAGACATAAGAGTGTCTTGTTAGTGAAGTTATATGGCATGGTGTTGTTAGGTAATTAACAACTTACCAATTCAAATCAAGAACTACACCTTTACTAATATTAATAAACAATTTAATAAAGTTTGATTCACGAGGTTTCAACATAATTAGAGATGCTAATGAAAACTCAACTAAACTAAAATCAAGTCTTAAATAAAAGATGATATTGGAAAAATTAAAACTTATTTTTCTTTTGATTATTATATAATATTCATTATATTTATTGGTTAGTTAAATTTAATTCTGATATAATTCAAATATTCTTTTAACTAAATAAATTATATAACTAAAATAATTTATTATCTTAAACCAATTTTAATGTATTTATTTCTAATAAATAAAATAGAACTAATGCATTTTTTTAACACCATAATTCTAAGAGTTAAAAACCCTATACCAATTATAAAAACGGTAGAAACTATTAACCAAACAGTGGAGAGATAGCAATAACAATATGGTGATATTCCTTCGAAAGTTAAAAAAAAAATAAAAATGATATGAACAATAAAGGCAAATATCCCTATAATATTCCTAGTGATTAACACACTAAATGTTAAAAATAAAAAATTAACAATAAATTATGTGAGTTTCAAACTTAAAACTATATTATTTAAGTATAAATAATTATGGTTGGTGAGATAATAATTATAATATTATTTTTACTATTTATATCTAAAGTGTTTTTATGATAGGTTTGGTTATGCAAATCTAGTCAATGAGAATTTTTTATTTTCGTTTTTTTTTATTTAATAATTTATATTTTATTGTTGGTATTCTGAATCTAGTGGTGGTGGTGATAGGACTTGCTTTTTTATTGCTTGTATCTTCCTACACTACGGACATATGGGTGACACCTCTAGAGATTTGAACAAGAGTGGGACTCTGTTGAGATTTTTTGTTTTAGTCAAATAGGCAAAAATCTCTGAAGGATGACAACAATAGGGATTCAGTTCCTAGATTAGCTCCAGGTTGTAGGGAGGGAGTTAATGCCTCCTATATTTGATGTGAGGGAGTTATGAGGCTGTTAGATTCTCTATGCTATATAACAGGCAACCATTCGAATGGTTTGCTGGGAGTGTGAGAGTTTTGTGAGGCTTTCATGATGTAATCTCCTGATTTAATTAATAAACTCCTGATGCCTATGTTTGGTGGACGTAGCCCAGATTGGTTGGGTGAACCACGTTAAAAGCTGTGTCTTATGTGCTTGATTGTTTCTGTGTTTATTTAATTTGGCTGTGCACCTGATCCAACAAGTGGTATCGGAGCTCAAGGTGGAGCGCTGGCTGTGCTGGAGCGCTGAGGGATGTGGGTTGCTGTTCTTTTGCGTGACGCTGTATATTGCTGAAGCGAACCTGCCACATTGCGTTGTGTAAAGACTGGAGTGGCTGTCGTGAGACTGGAGCAGAGGTTCAAGCCTCGGTCGATCGGCGCAGTGAAGGTGTGGCACCCAACCAGCGTGCTGTTGGTGCGTTTGACTGAACCGGCATGGATTTGGTATATTGCTGCGTGCGGTGACACCTGCGTGCAGATGGAGGTAAACAGCGTTGAAATATATTTATAAAGTGCGTAGCAAATGGAATTACATTGAAACTAAAGCGTGGATATAGTTCAGCAAATAGTAATTTAATTGAGATAATACACGAAATCCGGTTTTTTGAAAGAGCTGCTGGATTTGCTGTTATGCAAATGGCTGCTGAATTTGAAATTTGCTGCACATTGGGTTCTTTATTACATTGCTGGTGCGTGTTTTTGTTTTTTAAATGACCGAATGTCATTCATATGACATAGCCCCTGCGCGTTTTGTAATTGCCTCTGCGCGGGCAACAATGAAACTTGTTGAATTTTTTAGTAACTTTTGACCGGTGCCGTTCACCTCTAGCATGACTTTATTGAATGAACTTCAATGGGTGTTTTTTGATCTGCGATTAGTGGAAGAGTCGCAGCATTATTTTTTGATCTGCCAATAGATCCTTCAATTTACGTCCCTTGAAACATAAATATTCCATAGCTTACCAAAGGTGATTTTGATTAAAGCGATTAAACATGGTGAGTTGGTTGGAATCATTGCAAAGGCTGTAGGTGCGTGAATGCATGGATTTCAGAGGATTTTGTAGGTGCGTGGATTGCACAAGAAATTTTTTTTTGTGTGAAGTGCAAAAGGGCAGTTTTTTTTTTTTTTTTTTTGAGGCAAAAGTACAGAGGCATAGGCAGTTTTTTGTTGTGTAAAAACAAAGGCATAGGCAATTTTTTTTTAATTTGCTGGTTGGATATTGGAGATTATTGTGTTTTTTGCTGATATCAAAATGGCGAAAACTCAAAGTGCCCGTTTTGAGATTGAGAAATTTAACTCAGATATCCTTGAGTTTGATGATGTTGTTGGAGCCTTGTTGGCTGAGGAGACGAGGAAGAGGTCGAATGCAGACACCTCCACATCAGAGGTAATGATGGCCAGAGGTCGCTCACCAGAGAGACACTCCGGGGGAAAGCATAGCGACTCTCGTTCAAAATCCAAAGGTAAGAAGCCCAAGGTGAAGTGCTGGCATTGTGGCAAGGCTGGACATCTGAAAAAGGATTGCTGGAAGCGAAAGCAGGCTGCTAAAGAAGGCTCTTTGACAGAAAAGAAGGAAGCCAACACCACAGATACGGGTTCAGTATCTGGTTCAGGTATGAGTGATGAAGTATTGTCAGTTAATATGTCAAATCATGGTCAACATTGGTTGTTAGATTCCGGGGCATCAAACCACATGTGTATCCATAAAGAATGGTTTAAAACATATAGATCAATTGATGATGGTGTTGTGTACATGGGTAATGATGTAACATGTAATATTGTGGGAATTGGGAGCATATAGCTGCAAATGTTTGATGGGACAACAAAAATATTAACTGATGTGAGGCATGTACTAGATTTAAGGAAAAATTTGATTTCATTAGGAGCACTTGATTCAAATGGATATAAAACTGTAATTCAAGGTGGAGTTATGAAAATCTATAAAGGTATCTTACTAGTGATGAAGGCTAAGAAAGTAGGAAATCTATTTCAGTTAGAAGGTAGAACTGGGTCAGATCATGTGTCTGTGTCTGAACATGACAGTAGTTCCATTCACTTATGGCATCAAAGATTGGGGCATATGAGTGAAAGAGGATTGAAAATTTTGGCTGACTGAAAGTTACTTCCTAATCTAAGATCTGGAAAATTGGATTTCTGTAAACATTGTCTGTTTGGTAAACAAAGTAAACAAAAGTTTAAAACAGGCAAACATACTAGTAAAGGGATACTTGATTATATTCATTCATATGTGTGGGGTCTAGCTCCTACAGCTTCATATGGTGGTTCGTCTTATTTTGTATCATTCATTGATGACTTTTCTCGGAAAGTTTGGGTCTACATGTTGAAAAAGAAGTCTGATGTTTTTACAGTTTTCAAGCAGTTTAGAGCATTGGTAGAAAACAGCACTGGTAGAACTATAAAATGTTTAAGAACTGACAATGGTGGTGAGTTTTCCTCCAAGGAGTTTGACAGCTATTGCAAGGATGCAGGGATCGAAAGACATAAGACCACGGTTTATACTCCTCAATAGAATGGAGTTGCTGAACGCATGAACAGGACTCTTCTAGAGAGAGCAAGGTGTATGCTGAGTAACGCCGGGTTGCCGAAGGAGTTGTGGACGGAAGCGGTGGCAACAGCTTGTTATGTGATAAACCGGTCTCCATCAACGGAAATAGACTGCAAGGTTCCGCAAGAGGTATGGAAAGGACACCCTTGTGACTATTCTAAACTCAGAGTGTTTGGTTGTGATGCATATGCTCTAGTGCCTAAACATCAACGGACTAAGTTAGATCCAAAGTCTAAAAGGTATATCTTTGTTGGGTATGGTGTTGGAACAAAGGGATTTAGATTGTGGGATCCTACTACCTGCAAAATCATCATCAACAGAGATGTAAAGTTTAATGAATCCTCTCTTGTACAGTTAGATGTAGATAGAAGATTGAAACAGGATGATGTATCTGATTTCCAGCATATTCAGTTTGACAGCATTTCTAATGATAGTCATAACGACCATAGTTCAGATTCTAGTCATGAACAGGTTTCAGAATCAGATTATGAACAGGGTTCAGATGGAGGACATGAACAGGTCTCAGATGGCGATCATGAAGAAATTCCTACAGTTGATAGACAGCCAGTTGTGGAAGCACCAGAAACATTCTTAAGGAGATCTACAAGGATCAAACGTCGTCCGAGAAGGTATGATGATCATGTTACTTCAGTTGCTTTGATCGCTAATGATGATGAACCTTTGTGTTATCAGGAAGCTGTAGAAGGTTCAAATAGTGACAAATGGAAAGCAGCCATGAAGGAAGAAATGATGGCTTTAGGTAAGAATGGTACGTGGGATCTGGTTGAACTTCCCAAAGGCAGGAAAACAGTGGGATGCAAATGCGTCTTCAAGCTGAAACGGGGTGTGAATGATACGGAAGACAGGTACAAAGCGAGACTGGTTGCAAAAGGGTTTTCTCAGAAAGCTGGCATAGACTTTCATGAGATATTTTCACCAGTGGTTAAAATTGTTTCAATTAGAATTGTGTTAGCATTAGTGGCTTTGTTTGACTTAGAGTTGCAGCAGTTAGATGTTAAGACTGCATTTCTACATGGTGATTTAGATGAGGAAATATATATGGAACAACCGGAAGGGTTTGTTCAGCATCGCAATGCGAAATTTGTCTGCAGGCTCAAGAAGTCATTATATGGCCTAAAGCAGTCGCCTCGGCAGTGGTATAAGAAGTTTGATTCTTTCATGTTGAGTCAGAAATATGTAAGAAGTGAATATGATCATTGTGTTTATTTTAAGCAGTTAAATAATGGCATGTTCATTATCTTAGTGTTATATGTTGATGATATGCTTTTAGCAAGCAAAAGCATTGAAGAAATCAACAGGTTGAAGACTCAGATGGCAAGGACGTTTGATATGAAAGATCTAGGAGCGGCAAGACAGATTTTGAGCATGGAGATTTTCAGAGACAGGAGTAATGGTAAGTTGTGGCTTTCACAACAGAAGTATGTTGAGAAAATACTTTTGAGGTTTGGTATGAACAAGGTGAAGCCTGTGCCAGTCCCTTTAGCTTCCCATTTTAAGCTTTCTTCGAGTTTATGTCCTAATACAAATGAAGAAAAGGATTATATGTCTCGAATTCCTTATGCCAATGTAGTAGGATGTTTGATTTATGCGATGGTGTGTACGCGACCAGATATTTCTCATGCAGTTGGGGTTGTCAGCAGGTACATGGAAAATCCGGGTAAAGAGCACTGGTCAGCAGTGAAATGGGTGCTTCGGTACTTGAGAGGCACAAGTAGTTATTGTATTTCTTACAATAAGAGTAGTGAATTTGTTTGCGGATATGTTGATTCCGATTTTGCAGGTGACTTGGATAAGAGAAGATCAACTTCAGGGTACGTCTTTACTCTTGCAGGTGGAGCTATAAGCTGGATGTCAAAGCTACAGAACATTGTTGCTTTGTCCACTACTGAAGCAGAATACATTGCTGCTTCTCATGCTTGCAAAGAGGCGGTTTGGTTGAAAGGTTTGCTTGGTGAGTTTGGTAGGTTACAGGATAACATCAGGTTACTTTGTGACAGTCAAAGTGCAATACATTTGGCTAAGAATCCGGCCTATCATAGTAAGTCAAAGCATATTCCAATCAAATATCATTTTGTAAGACATGTTATCACTGAAAGGGGAGTTTCTCTTGAAAAGGTGCATACAAAGGAGAACTGTGCAGACATGTTCACGAAACCAGTTTTGTTGGAGAAGCTACGCTGGTGTTTGGCTTCTCTTGGCTTGCAGAAAAGATAAAATAATAATAATAGGGCATCAGGCGAATTGTTGTCAAGGTGGAGATTGTTGAGATTTTTTGTTTTAGTCAAATAGGCAAAAATCTTTGAAGGATGACAACAATAGGGATTCAGTTCCTAGATTAGCTCCAGGTTGTTGGGAGGGAGTTAATGCCTCCTATATTTGATGTGAGGGAGTTATGAGACTGTTAGATTCTCTATGCTATATAACAGGCAACCATTCGGATGGTTTGCTGGGAGTGTGAGAGTTTTGTGAGGCTTTCATGATGTAATCTCCTGATTTAATTAATAAACTCCTGATGCCTATGTTTGGTGGACGTAGCCCAGATTGGTTGGGTGAACCACGTTAAAAGCTGTGTCTTATGTGCTTGATTGTTTCTGTGTTTATTTAATTTGGCTATGCACCTGATCCAACAGACTCTTTGCAAATTGATTCCAAACACCAAAATTCGAGAGGCCGTAGTTGGTGATGACACTTGCTTTTTATTGCTTGTATTTTCATACACTATAGTTGTATGGATGTATGGATGATGCCTCCAGAGATTTGATCATGGGTAGGACTCTTTGAAAATCGATTCCAAAAACCAAAACTCTAGAGGCGGGAGTTGGTGATGAGACTTATTTTTTTATCCAATATACATAAGTATCATAAAAAGAATTGATATTCGTCACAATTTCCCTTGGGTAGTCCAAATCATGCTGCAAGATAGCCCGCCAAAAGCCACTGATCTTCGTCATGATTTCCCTTAGGTAGTCAAAATCATACTGCAAGATAACCTTCCAGTCAATACAAATTACTTACATTGCATAGATGTTGCATTATAGTATGACAGTTAGCCTATACAATCTGTCGTAAATTAGTTACATTTCATAGATCTTGCATTATAGTATAACGGTTAGCTTATATAATCCATCTACTTTGCAGAATGCCTAAACTTATAACTTTACGAGGATACAACTGCGACTTGCAACTATTTTTAGGTCGTTGGTGCGTCCATGTCTTTCTCCTGTCTTTCTCTCAAGAACATTCTGTAATTCCCACTGCTATCTTCAATAGCATAATTGACTTGACTTGTATTGAAGTTAATGTCTATGAATTCACCATCATCGTAATACGACGAAATCCTGAGTACCTCCCGTCATTAAAATATGTACCCTCAAGCCGCGCATAGCTTAGAGAACAATACAATATGTTTTTCTTCATGGCCATGAAAATTTTTAGTTCTTACTTTCCGCAAAAGAACATAATAAGAAAAAAAAATCCATGAAAGGAAATGTATCAGGTGCGACAATAGACATAGACAATACCTTTCCACCTTTATGATCACTACTCGTAGGTTCAGGACTTAGCTTTCTGTGTATGTATGTATATCATTCCACCCGCACTTGCTTTCATTTAAAGGGATCAAGATAGAAAACATTTTGGCATAAATTACTCTAAATTATTTAGCACTAGAACTTAAAATTGGCTTTCGAACATTTAAAAAAAGACAATATATTTACACTGAATTATAAAACTATATTCACTCGAATCATTGGCACAGAAAATACATACATAAATGTTGTATGGCCTACCCTATAACCGGCTCGATAGGATCTCTCAAACATTTTTTCTAAACAGATACATAGAGGGAACCTTGAGGATGGCCATTGTAGTGAAATGCTTTATTGCCTAGTGGATAGGAGATCTCTTACGGAAGCTTCGTGCGCGAGTGATTCTCGTTCGAACTTTTCCTTGTCACGTTTTATTAACAAACAAAAAAAGGAGAGAGAGACGAATAAGCACACCAAAAAATCACATATAACATATTGTAATAAACACGTTTTATTAACAAATAAAAACAGAGAGAGATGAATAAGCACACCAAAAAATCACATGTAACATATTGTAATAAACTTTTGTAGTCATAAACGTGTTCGGAAAAATAATGTCGCAAATCAGATCGTGGAAGACTGAAAATGAAAATGAATGCATTACCTTGTAAACTAATCCTCACCTCCGTGCACCCTGAATGGTGTCTGGCTATTTCAGAAACCGCTCAGACCGCAAATGACTTCTTTTGTTGATTTGAGATTTTGCTGTAGCTCAAAAGACATGAAGAACTAAAACAGTATTCACCTGGTCCTTCCCCTCTTCTCCTATTATGATATATGTTGTTTGGAAGCGGGCAAGATCTGATGAAATTTTGATCGCACTGAAATTTTCAAGGCTCTTGTTGACAACCAGGTCGCATGTTAATTTTTCTGAGGTGCACAAGGTCCTGCCACGACTGCCCTGAATTGCTCTCATTTAATACAGTATTTAACCGTACAATTAAATGCTTGCTTACATCTCTAAGTTCCTATCACATATGTTGGCTGGGTGGTGGGATATAAGTGCAGAACAAACCATAAAAAATGAAAGTAATTAGTTTTCAAAAGTCCACTTCCATTTTTTACACAAACACCTTTTTAGCGTTGAGAGTTATACGCCATCGTCTAAAGGGAAAGATAACATGAAATTTTTTGATAGGTAAAACCCATAAACATTAAGTCTTTTCCTGCAAATTTTGAAGTCTAAGGAATCAAATGTTTCGAAGAATTAGTTTTTAATTGTAATCATAGGTTGTGTTCTGTCTTATTATTAGGCTATTTCTAAAGTGAGTGAGTAAATTTAGCTCGAAATTTATTCTGGAATACCCATCGGTTTAGTAGTTGGCTTTTAATTTTTTAGGTCAAAAAGTTTGATCTAGGAAGTAATTATAGTTATTATTGTTTTTATTAATTAAAATTATAATCATTTTTATTTAAATTTGGAAATTAGATTTATAATTACACAAAAGGTGTTCTTATGGACATGAGAAATTTCGATTTTCGTCGTCTTCCATCTAATTAATTTTTACGCCGTGGCACTCTAAATCTTTTTCAAGAAGCCTATGCAGGATTTTCATTGTCCTCCCTTCAAATAAAAGTTGACACATGGAACCTGTAGATGTCATGAAGTGTGCCTCACCCTCGCCGCTTTTGGTGCTTCATCCATGGGACGTAAAAAATATGGGTGATATTCATTTGCCTATTCGTTTCTTTTTTTTTTTGAACATGACATAGATTGACACAGAATCATTGTTGTCGAGGATGTATTATCTTCATCCCCTTTTTGCAACAAAGCTTGAAGGTTTGAGATACCAGGAAATGGAAATAGTGGCAGTGCAATTGAGACGATTTGAGCCTCAAAGTGGTGGAGGATATGCGAGATATGGATTCACATAAGTGGAGCGAGGATATGCGAGATATGGATTCACATAAGTGGAGCATGTGCCATAGTAAGGCAAATTTATTCCACATAATGAATGTCTTCGCTGCTCTCACAGTGGTAGGGAAATGGTTTAATAATATATACCTCTGGAAAAATCTTGTAGCCACTGTCTTGGTGCAAATTCTCTTCTTCATTCTCATCTGGTACCTATAGTTCATTCTTCCTACCATATTCCTCTAAATATTCTTGATTGGCATATGACAATTTCTTCCTACCATATTCCTCTAAATATTCTTGATTGGCATATGACAATTTCACTTTTGTCCACGACACCTATCCCATAGCGCACACGCCTCTCCTAGGGTGAACTGGTTCACCCAGACGAACTCGATGAAGAATTTGACACATTCTTCACTAGCAAAACCCCAGACATTGTGGGAATGTGATACGATCGACTCAATCGCATTGTTGGAAGAAAGGTTTCAAAATGTTTTGGGCTGGAGAGATCCCCCAATCACTACCATATTTGTCATATTTTGCTTGATAGCTACCATAGTTCTGTATACCACACCCTTCCAATTAATTGCAATTTTTTTGGTTTTGTATATTCTTTGACATCAGAGGTTATGCCATAGGCTTTTTTCTGATACAAAGTCTAGAAAATTGAACCACAAACTCTATGGTTGATTAACATACCTTTGACACCATACACGAGGGAATGTTTTCTTTTCCAATGTAGAGGAATAGAATAATATAAAGAGCTCTCCATGGTTTAAATTATAGTAACATTCAAGTTATTAATTTTGAATTCTAGTTTTGCAATTACATTTTTCAAAATTGTGATTTTCCCAATAATTTAATATTGATATGCATGTAGATATTTATATATATATATATATATTTAATGCAACCACAATAATTGATTTGGAGTGAGTCCAATCCTTGATTATGAATAAACTTGTTAGGTTTCTTATTTTCTTTAATTCTTTTCTTTGTGTTTTCCATTGATCTGAAACACTTTTCCATGAAATTTTCATGGATTATGATATATAATTTTATTTTTTGTTTTGTTTAGTCATTGTATAATGCACATTTCATTGAAATTCAAATTTCAAATAAATCCAATCCAAACAAGGGAGGCTTCAATTTGTTCTTTAGTAGCCATGTTTGGTCATTGTTTGAGTCTAATTACTAGCTGGAAATATGTTGCACCAAGATATGCATACCATCTCACATCAAAATTTATACTAGTCATCATGAACACCATTAACATGATAACTCTTTCTCAAAGTAATTGAATTTCTTATACATTATGGTTCAATCACGATATTTATAGAGTACTTGTATAGTTGGCATGTACCTCTCTTGTTTTGTAATGCATGTGCCTTACATTACTCGTTACATAGTTTTCATCGACTCTTTCCCAACCTAGGTTTATAAGTTTTAATTTATCTCGTGAAATGATTTGAGAGAATACAAACATTTATCTTTTGCATATTATTTGTGGTTTATTAAAAAAGGATAATTATTCACTATCCTCATTAAGAATGCATTTTCTTTTGGTCAATAAAGGAGAAAGTTTCATTTAATAATAAAAGATTAACAATATTACAATCAAATATGGTTGTCTATTATTTATTCATAATTAAAAAAAAAAAAATATTCTATTATGAATACGAGCTTTTGTATTTATTGATTTTTATTTTAAAGATGATCTTCCCAAATTTCTATTCCTTCGATGTACCTTTGCATTTTTAGGGGCAATTGCTAGTACTATACTTATTAATTTGAATATGAGATATGTATTCTCATTTTTAGTTTTCTATTAATTTGTGAATTACTTTATGATCTATAAATTGATTTTCTTATTAAATAATCCAAAATATTTTGTTCGTTAATGTTTGAAAAATGAAATTATTGAAGGTAAAAAAAAATAAAAAACTTCACAAATTTTAATAAATCATTTTTTATTAAATATTAATGAAAATTCACATTGATTATATAGTAGCACCAAGTGTTAATAGAAAATTGTTTTGGGTCAAAATTATATATATATATATATATATAATTCTTATTTATTTAATAATTATTGATTCATCTTTCACTCATATAATGAATATGTATTTATTTATTAAAAAATATAAAATAATAGGTTATTCTTATTTAATTATCATATATATATTCTAATTTAATTATTACAGGTAAGATTATTAATAAATTTACTTATGAGGAAGGCAGTAGTAAGAGGGATTATCTATTGCCCTGATGAAGAAATTGAGAGTCAATTCAACTCGGATTGGGAATCACCACAAACAAGCAAGAAGAATTATTTGCCTTATGGCAAGGGCTAGAGATGATAATATTAAAGAATATTCAACATCCAATGGTATTTGGAGATTCAATAATAGTCATACAACAAGTGCTCACATCAAGAGAAAATCCAATATGCAATCAAACTCTTATTCTGCAAAGTATCCACATACAAATTGGACAGTTTTAAACCATCAAGTTCTTCCATGTCAAGCAACATCTTAACACCAATAAAAATATATTAACGAAAAAAGGAGCCTCGTGAAATCAACAAATGATACTCCAGGATAGTGAAAGGTATGCATATAAGCCTTTTCCATGATCAAAGTAATAAAATTTAAATTTTATAAAGAATTGGGCACAATAAGTGCAAGTGGAAGACAAATGGAAATTAAAGAGTCGCATCATATCATTTATAGAGGTGTGGTGGGCCACCCAAAGTCTGTAGTAGTTGTTTGGCAGTTCTTCTTATTGATATGTAAAGGCATTCCTTCCCTACTTGGTTGAACAACATGATGATCCAATGCACAAGGACAATTGGTGGTTTGGAAGAACCCATCATTACTGCATGGAGGAAAGGTGGATAGTGGATTTAACTCCAAAATTTATTTCAACATGCTATATTAGCACCATATTAATGGAGACAGTTTTGACCCCCAACTGCAAATGTGTAGGGAGAGGATTGATGGATAGGGACATTAATGAGGGGGTTAAGTTGTTTAATCCCATCACAAGGAAGCAGAGTGAGATAGGAGGAGTTCTAGAAAGTGATATAGTGGTATGCCTAGTTCTCTCCTTAAGGTTGTGGTTCATGCATGGTTTAGTCATTTCCTTGGAGCCTGACGTCAATAGATGAAAACTAATATGGACGATGCAGCTTAAAGCATAGTTGTCCAAGCGAATGTGGACATAACATTGCAATTGGATTATATGACAACCACCATGGAGAATATTCTAAACCTACTGAACAGACAAGACATCATGTTGCCTGATGGAATCATAATGAATCACTTCTCATCAACCAAAAAATTAATCTTCTCCAGGTCAAGTTAGATGGGTTGGAAGAAAAGGTGGAAATGCAGGATCTTTGTTTAGAAAAATGGGAAGTTATTGTTCAATGTAGATCAAAAGAGGGGAGTGTGGATTTGGGACATCACAGATAAAAGTGTTCTCCTCAGCTAAATGTACCTATACACCAAGAAGGTGAGGAAGCTATAATAATAGGAGACAATGTTGAAGAAGGGTTGACCCCAACTGGCTAGTTAATTACCACCTCTTTTCTTTGAATATGTATTGCAAATATGTACTCGTTTCAGGTGTTCTTTGGAAGGTTTACAAGTGTAGTGAGTTAAAAAATAGAATAGGATGTAGGTGTAGTTGAAATCATGGTATTTTTTTGTTTGAACAAATGTTGGAATCTAAAGAATTAATTGAATATGTAAAAGGTTCTAACCTTGAAACCAACCTCTATTAATACAAATCATAAATGTTTTGTTGAAAAACAAATCAATTATTTGTTACTTCACTTGACTTCTTTTAATCTACTTTTTGTTTATATAATTTAATTTAAATTTAAATTCTTATTTTTATTCCTTTCTCCTTAAATTGAAAATACAGTCATGATTGCCTATGAGGCATAGATAAGATGACGACAGGGTATTCCGTTAATGAACTCCATCATGTGAAGGTCATGGATTCGAAACTCCATGTGCAAAAATCCAGCTACGTTAAGGGTTGGTGTGGCTCGGGCTAGGTGTGTTCCTTAAGTGATCTTAACAACCATGCTAAAGGTTGGTGTGATCCAGGTCAGGTACATTCCTTGAGTGATTTGATAGCTTATATGCCCTTGGGTCATGACTATTCAAGCCATAAGTTAGACATACTAGTCAGCATAAAACTCACCTAACTTAAAAAGAAAATACACATAATTAAATTTTATTAATTAATAATTAACTTAATTTTATTCATACACATTATTATAAATATATTTATTTTTCTTAATATGTATAATTAATTAGATCTTCTTTCATAGTATATTTTTTTTTCTTTTTTCCGAAGTAGAAAATTCATAATTTCTATTGATAATAAATTACATGCTGTTGATGCCCATAGGCATATGCTATAATGTGGTTTGTCGCCACTATTCAAAAAGCAAATAATAAATACATAAGGCTCCCATTGGGATACTGAGATAGGTACTGTGTCCATTATGAAAGGTGCATAGTTGCTGTACATGAGATCATACTGAGATATATACAAGAATATAAGCAAAATAATAAAGTTCATCAAAATTTCTGATTGAGGCCATTGCCTCACTGTAGTGGTCCATCTATATATGGTTTGTGATAAAATCTGTGGGTCCCTGTGGGAGTGAATCCTCGATCAACCAATCTCCTAGAGGACGATCCACCACTTCTTTCGAGAGCCGGTCAGCAATTGCATTTCTTTCCCTAGGTAAAACTTGCATCATGGTAAAGACCGGCTTAGCTCCAATTTCCAGAACCTCTTCGTTTAGTGCACTCCACCTCTTCACCTAATTTTACTTGGGTAAAATTTTCATCATGGTAAAGACCAATTTAGCTCCAATTTCCAGAACCTCTTCATTTAGTGCACTCCACCTCTTCACCTAATTTTACCTAGGTAAAATTTGCATCATGGTAAAGACTGATTTAGCTCCAATTTCCAAAACCTCTTCATTTAGTGCACTCCAAGCTGGCCTAGGTTTTTCTCTAGCTCTGCGATGATCATGGATATGAAATCAAGAAGACAAAGACGGAATGAGAAACAAAATTGAGTGCACCCAAAAATACACAGAAATATGCAATACAAATGTAGTTAAATAGACAAAAGAAAAAAAATCTGAATAAACGAACGCAAGAAAAAAGATGATAATAATGAAAACAGATAAAATGGAGGAGGCAGGAGCATGAAGCAGATATAATAAAAAATATCTGAACAAACGAAGGCAAGAAATAAACATGATAATAATGGAAACAGGTCATGAGGAGGCAGGAGCATGAAGGAGATAAAATAAGGCAAAAGAATAAAAAAATTTGAACAAACTAACGCAAGGAAAAGAAAAAATAATAATGAAAACAGAGAAAATGGAGGCAGGAGCATGAAGCCAGATATAATAAGGCAGGCAGACAGGAGCATGAAAGCAAGGAAAATGGCAAGGTTGGAAACGAATTCAATGCATGATCAGTCTAAACAAAATAAAAAAGCAAGAAGATGGAACTATCGAAGCCTGTAGCGGCTTCCTTTTATGGATGGGGCTGTTTTTTTTAATAAATGACCCAATGAAAACAGAGAAAATGGAGGCAGGAGCATGAAGCCAGATATAATAAGGCAGGCAGACAGGAGCATGAAAGCAAGGAAAATGGCAAGGTTGGAAACGAATTCAATGCATGATCAGTCTAAACAAAATAAAAAAGCAAGAAGATGGAATTTCATAGTATATTATACTACTTTATCTATATTTTTTTATGGCGTTATAATTTCCTTAATTATTCTTTAGCTAAATATAATTTATACTATATTATCATTTTTTTTTTAATAAAACCACATGTTAAACCAATACTTTTGTGTTATTCTGTTTAACTTTCCATTTTATTTTTAAATTAGCATTCACTAATTATACTAATAGTGGCATATATTGCATGTACTTCAAAAATTATATTATTTTATTCTCAAGGATGTCATGATTCACATGTCATTCTTATATCTAACTTTTCTTTGCGTGAAAAAATGGTATAATAGTCTAAACATTATTAAGTCATCTATGATACTCTTTGTTGAGAAACTAAGGGTCATTAAAGAATAAGATTAACACTATATTGCATCCCCTAAGCTAATTCTTATAAGTGGGTGAATCTATAACCTACTCTTATGAGAACATACAACCTTAAAGTAAAAGCATCCTACATTTTCAAATTGGGCAACATAAGGAGAGCTAATAAATAGAAATGGGAATGTTAAAAGCATCCTAGATTTTCAAATTGGGCCACATAAGGAGAACTAATAAATAGAAACGCGAATGTTGTTTTTCCTCTTATGATAATAATATTTACAATTCCATATAACCTCGATAGCCATATATGGTTTCAGAAGCAAGTGTGTTCCCTATGCCGACATATAATATAACCGACACATGAATATCTTTTATAATCCAAAATCAAATATAACATAATTACATAAGTTTTAAGATAATATTTCCTATGTGAAATTAGTGTCCAATATAGTTTGATTCAATTCAGTTATAGGTGCAATTGCACCTTTATTGTGACCTACCACACTAGGCAAACGATAAATGACATCTATAATTTCAAATTATCCCAATTATATAAATCAATATAATCAGTTATATAATGTCAATGTATATTTATTTAGATTATAATATTATATCATTTTAAAAATAAATCATTCTACATCATAAATTCAAACATAATTAAATATTAAAATTCATGTAATATCATGACAATATAAGTAAAATAATATAATAATTATGGTCATTTTAAACTTAATAAAACAATAACTTTAGGTTACATCATAAAATATCAATGAAATAAATGAATCATTGGATTGTCCTCCAATAATAAATTTTATAAGAAGAGCTTTGGCGTAAATCACATATAGAAAGACCTTTGTCGATGCGTTTCGAACCAACAAGTGTGGTTCATCGTCAGGACAAGTTGGCGTTTATTATGACTCACTATAGTGTCTTAAAAATCAAACAAGTAAGACACTATAGTGAGTCATAATAAACGTTAATTTTTTCATTATAAACCACGTATTATTAAGATTTATTATTAGATATAATAATTTTGTAATAAAACTACGAAACATTTAAAATGAGTGTGTGAAATCTGACACGTTACAACGAATATTTATTAATGAGTTAATATTTCCTTGAATTTATCGCATAATATTTTTTATATATTCTTTCTTTTCTTTTCTCTTTTTTTTTTTCTTTTTTTTTTTTAACGACAGTGGAAAAACCTATCAAATCAGATGTCAAACCAACAATGAGGACATCCATCTCTGGATGCCATCCGCGAGTGCCGGTTTGACTCATCACTATTAAATAGGAAAACCACGCCACTTGTATTAACCCTGTTGGTGGTCCGTAGGGGAGCAGGCTCTCACTCCTGCCATATGCCTCTGGGTCTTAGGCCATTAACCTGTTTCCTTACTTCCAAGGAAGACGAGCTCTTAGCCAAGCAGAAGCAGTTTTACGGCATACTCCAGGCCGAATATTCATTTTATTGTTATTTAATATTTGTAATCATAAGTATTGTACACTTTATTGTTATTTAATTTTTGTAATCATAAGTATTTTACACGTTAGTATAAAAGAAGTTTTAGTGTTTGTAAATGAATATAAATATTTAAATATCAATTTAATATGGGAGAGATATTGTAATTTTTATAAACATAAACATTAAATGAAACAAGACCACATAGCTAGCGTTCCCTACTACTTAGTTTAATTATTAAAATTTGAAAAATATAATTGAATTCTCAGATTTGAACAAGGGCTTAGTTTAAATATAGTTCAATTAAAGTAAAAATCAATAAAGATATAATAGAAATTGACCAATTTTACGAGAAAATCTCATTTTTAGTGGACTTTACCATAGATGTGGATAAAATAGTATTTATGGTGTGACCCTGTTACAAGAGAACATATTAAATATGGTCTGTGATAGCAAACAACAAGTTGAAAGATGGTTCACAAGTTTGAAATTTCCACTATAAAGAAATAAATATTAACTTGGAATGATATGAGATATATTTTTGGGATTATATACATAGAGTTAGTCATTAAGTTAAGATCCATGTCCATCAATATTAGTTGCAAATGATCAATTTCTCATGCTTTTAAACAATCCTCTTAACACAGATTGCATGAAGAGATCCTCACAACGGTGAAGAGGTGAGATTCAAAGTAGAAAAATGAATAATGTAGCATCGATCATCACTTTTGGGACTTGCACCTAATAACTAGGACTTCTTGGTAGGTCACCCATCACAATACTCCTTTGTCTCAATTATACTTAACTTTGAAGTTTTATTAATACTCAAACCTACTTAACTTGCTACCCAATTTGTAAAACCTTAGCAACTATTGTGCTATATGAGCTATTCAACTATAACTCCCTAGATCCTTTTATTTACTCAGAAACTTTTATAATTCAACAGATAAAAATAATATTTTAACACAAATATACACATCTATAACAAAGTAGTTAATAACTACGAGTATATCTTTTTACTAAATATAATATGTCACAAAAGCATTACTAACAATAGACTAAAAATGATTTATAATAATAATAATAAATAATATCACAAATAATATAACAAAACAACTAACAAAATTACGAAAAAGAAGAAGAAAAAGAATGACACGTAAAGTTGACACCAAATTAACAATATAACCAAGATATTACACTAAATATATTATTAAAACAATATAACAAATATCTTAATATATAAATATTTCATTATTAAAAAAACCAAACAACCATCAGAAAACAAATAAAATTATCAAATATATACCAAATTGAACTAAGACTCTTAATAAGATTAATTGAACTAAAACTCTTAATAAGATTAAATATTTGTTTGACCATTACAATCTCATGATTGTTAAGAGAGTCTAAGAAGATAACTAACACGCCAACGGCAATTCCTATTTCCACCTCCATAGCAAAGTTAATGCTATGGAGGGTACCTCTGTCAGAGTCTCACAGAGCACGGCGACGGCATGGACCATACCTCATCCGATTATACATCATCCCTCTCCGGCATCCCTCTCCGGCTGCCCAGCAAAAAGCCCCCGGCGACCCTGCCCGCAGCCAACCTTGCAGTTCCCCTCACATCGTATTGATGACATCGTATTGATGACGTATTGATCCGCCGAATCAATAGCGCGTGGCCTCCACTCAGATAAGGATTAATGCCGGACGGGAGAGCTCACCAACCTCCTCCGGCCTTCAAAGTCCCGACAGAACATTATCTGCAAAACCATTCGGCGAACAGAACAGAGCAGACGTTCAATACCTGGAGGACCTGGCCACTGGTTATCGAGATTTGCGGTTGGCAAGGTTAGTGCCCCTGTCACCATTGAAACTTAGTCTTCTATATGACACACCTTTGAACTGCATACATATGACACACCTTTGAACAAACAGAGATTTTGATCTTTTTCTAAATGGAGTTGGCTGCGGAGTTCTAGATTCAGTGTTTCAGATTTCTCATATTCTGTGTTATAAATTTTCTTTGAGCATCAATTGGACAGTTGCACTCGGGGCTTTGTTATTTGTTTGCATTTGTCATTAACTTACCTGCAGTTTATGGGTTTCAACAATAATAGTTTTACTTCAACTGAGCAATGATCGTACTGGTTATCATGGGTTCAGGGGGCTACTATGTATTCAGTTAAATGCAAAACTCTAATGTCGTTCATCTGGCAGTCAAGTTGTGTTTCCACATCACCCACGCTGCATGAATTATCTGTGAGTAAAAGAGGCTAAGCACAATGCTCAAAAAGGAAATTACAACCATGGGGTTTCACTGGAGTTCCACTTACAAAATATGTTGTTGTGCTTGTACTGTGCTTTGCACGGTCAGAAATTTTCGAGGTTAACTACTTACGAATGTACCTTGCCCTTGTATTGTTGAGGTTCTTGTATGATCTTATCTTTCTACCAGTGTTGTTTAGTTTACATTGTCTCCCATCTATGAAGTCTATGATGAACAGAATAGCTCTAGAACGCTTCCAAATCAGCATGATTAGAGATTGTATAGAACGGAAAATGAACCGTTAGCTTCATAATGTGCCCACCATAGTTACTCTGTATTGTAACAGTGCTTGGAATTTAGTTAGAATACTGAAAGGGGTAATCTTATTTCTAAATACATGGTATTATTCGTTTGGAATTGTTCACACTTCATTTATAATCAATTATTATAATGATTACTATGATTTTGGACCTTGTATGATATACTGAGAAGTGACAGTCCTAAAGCTGTAGCGATATATGGTTTTATCTACTCTAGTATGCAAGAACTTTTGCAATGATGCTTCTAAAAAAAATTGTGTTTCAAGATGCTTCCAAACATTTTTTTGCGTGTTAAAAACATTTATGTCGGTAAACCAGAGATGCTTTCAAGCCAGGCCACCGTTTACCTAGAACAATAGAAAATACATCGAAGAAATTCCAACTTCTTTACCGTTGAGATTTTGAAAAGTCTGTGCATAAACCTACCTAAAGACAAAGGATAGAGTAAACTTTAAAACGCCACTTGCCCGTAGATGGTTTTGAATTCCTTGAAAAGTAATAAAAACAGAATCCATATACGAAGAGTAAGGTTTAGAACAACAGAAAATATATTGAAGAAATTCCGACTTCCTTATTGTTAACATTTGCAAATGTCTATACATAAACCTAAGGACAATAAAATCTGGAACTCTATATGCCCGTAAATGCTGTTGTTGATTTCCTTGCTGAGCACTAAACTAGAACCTGTATTAGTCTTCTATATCGTTGAGTCATGAATTCAAACCCTTGGGAAGCCATGAAACTTGATTGCTCAAACCTTTCTGCTGACCAGAAGGCACTGCTTGAAGCTACCTACGTGCATGCAAAAGCTAGACAGTAAACAGAGCATAGGATGGTAAACATTCCATTAAATTTCCATGAAAAGGTAGACCGATATTGGATTCCTTCAATAAACATCAGTCGTCTCTTACATGAGCATTTGCAATGTAGAACCAGCAACTGAATGTTACCCTTTTAAATTATAGGCTCCAACAACCCACAATCATCACCAGTCTCAAAATAGTGAAAAATCGTTCCTGAACAAATTAGCAAGCCTTCGAGTTTAACTCCTGGATTTTGTTGATCCATACACTAGTGCTGCCAATTGGATGGATAAAAATTTATGAATGCTGTAATTTACCAATTTTTCCTTCACCAATCCCAAAAACAAAAAAAATACTTCATGAATTAGCAAGCCTTCTTCTTTTCTCCTGGATTTTGTTGATCCATACCCTAGTGCTGACAGCTGGATACAAAAACAAACCTTTATGAACGCCCTAGTTTACTAGTCTTACTCTAAAATGAGATTAAGTGTGCCTAATGACAACTATTTCATGGACCTAGCTGGTTTATAAAAGAACATCACAAATCAAGAGATAACAGATGCGTGCAGAAAGAATTCAAATATACACAAAAACAGAGCAAGTTTAGCATCTTTCATGAATTTTCAATAAAAATACATAGTAAATTAATTGGGTATATTTTAGGTGGTCATGAGGAATGATTGTTATCTTTCATAATTAGATTCAATTCTCATAAGTGACATGATAAACTAATATTGAATATATTATTAAAATGCTTTCAAACCTTATTTTAAAATAGATTTAACCCCTCAAAAGTATTTTACCTTTACCTAAGAACAAAACACACCCAAAAAAAAAGCATTTCTATCTGCTTAGCATTATACTCAGAATTAATAACTCGATAGACTCATAAATAAGTCTAGACCCAAATAGACTATACAATAAGGACCTCGTTGCATTAAAAGAATACATCAGTGCGATCCGATAGCATTAAAATTTTCAAGTTCTTTGAGGTTAGTTTACGGGTTAGTGTAAACTAAGAAAAGGTACAAATTCATTAAGAAAAAAAAATAAAAAAATTCGATGCATTTTAGTTTTAGATAAATAAAAATGGTGAAAGTTAAAAATAGTTTGATTTATTTGTATTACATAAACAGTAATGTGCTCAGAATTTAAGTGCCAACAGACCAACCACCGTATATTTAGCTTATATCTATTCACTTTGTTAACTGGAAAAATATATATTTATGTGTTGACATTATTTAACTCTTTTCATTATTCATGTGTTGAGTTTTTATCATCTACATAAAAAGTTGAGTTGCAACAAATAGATATGTTTTTTGTCCAGTAACGTATTATATATAGCTTTTTGATATATTATGGCTTTTTAAATATATCAAGGATTTAAGAACATTTTATTCTATTCCAGTTTTCAAAATTTTAGTGTTTAAAATGTATTTTAGTGTTTATTCTATTATTATGTTGTTCTTTTTAGATTATGGTATATGGAGAGCATTAGTGTCTTTACTCTCCTCGTTATGTTTGCAGGGAAAAAATATGTCCTATAAAAAAATGGCATCCTATTTTGCCTTTGTTGAAGAATCCATAGAGCCCTCCCCCATGGAGTGTGCGGGTTACGAGCAGTATGTGCATCTCCCCGAGCTCAGTGCCATGTGGAAATTCAAGGAATGGCCTGGTTGGTCTAGAGAGGGGTTGGTAAAGGCTGCCTTACAGTCATTGGAGATTACTTTTCAGTTTGTTTCGTCTGTCCTCTGTGACACAAGGACTTACATTGACAAAGAGGAATGGAAGAGAAGTCTTGAATCCTTAATTAGTTCCCAGATTGAGTTGATTTCAATGATTTGTGAAAATGACAAGCAGGTTCCCACTCTTCAATTGTCAGTAAGTAGTGGTGTTCTCTCATGGAAAGTTTTCCATGAGGTATGGCAGAGACCTGGTGCTTTACCTGTGGTTAGCAGAACAAGTGAAGAGAGCTTACTTCCTCATTTGGGTACATGGAAAAGCGCTGAAGCTATGGTTTCTAGAATATGGCTTGCCATTGAAGGCCATATGCAGAGGACTCCCTTCACTTTAGGTCTGGGGGAACCAAATATGTCAGGTAAGCCTCTTCTTGAATATGATAGAATCTGCAAGCCAAGATATTTGCACTCTTTAAAACAACATAAACAGTTCCATAATCTAGAAGATGCCAAACTTTACAATGTCCTCCAGATCTTTGAGGCATGGGTATTTGTAGGCCAAGAATTGTTGCAGAGAGTATATGAAAGAATAGACTCTGGGGATTTCGTAGGAGCATCCACACATTGTTGGATGGTTGAAAGGATGTGGAACATGCTCACAGAAATTGTGAATTTGCTTCTAGTGATGGACCCAGATGATTTCCTTTGCCTTAAACACCAGTTGGCAATTAGCAGCACTAGTACGCTTGCAGGTGCATATTGCCTTCGGTCTGCCCCCCTTAGAGACCTTACAAATGCATGCAAGGAACTAAGGCATCTGGTGCCCAAAGTCATCGGTGTTGAGGCTGATCCAAAGGGTGGACCAAGGCTCCAGGAGGCACTTATGCATTTGTTTCATTCACATGGACTGCGCTCACATAACACTTCAGGTGCTTACCATGTTGCAACAATACATGTTCTGTTGGCCTTCCAGGCAATAGAAGCCGCGGTGAAAAGGTTTTTCTGCTCATATCAGCAGCTGGTAGTAACAACCATGGGTAGCACTGAAATGAAGGGTCCATCATATCTAGGTGCTTGTGATGCCCTACGTCATATATATTTTGAACCACCTTATTTCCCCAGTGTGGATGGTGCAAAGACATTTTTGGGTTACTATTGGCACTAAAAGTTACAACTATGGTGGATGGTACACTGGAAGATCTATAGACAAATCAAGTGAAATGTACAAGAGAAAGAATAGTGCCTTCAGTTTTTCAATGTATTACCCCAAATACATACATACACTTTTTACATTGACAGTTTTGAGTACTATACATAGAATTATATTGGATATAGGATTAGACTCATTTTTTTTCATCCCCATCAGTAGGACCAATCAATAGAACAGTGGTAGAAATTTGGGATTTTTTTTTTTTTTTTTCCCTCTCCAACGTGGATAGGATACTAAGGATTCATAGTGTGCAATTCCTCCTTCGTTAAATAGTGTAAAAGATTGTCCAAAATTAAAAAGCTAATTATTAAAATTATTAAATTTTACGAGTTGTTTCTTTTCTTAATTTTTTAATTCTTTACCTAAATTTTATGATGAGTTTAATGATATTTATATAATTCATTATAAATTTTAACATGAAATGTAGTTTAATGCTGTTATTTTTATATATTTTTTTAAGATTTTTTTATTCAGTGTGTGAAACTGAGATAATTATAATTTTAATTTGTTAAGTTTATTTAATGGAATGCATCATAATTTTTTTGATGCAATTTTTTATTTTATTTTTTTATTTTATCATATTTTTTGTTTTTTAAGATTTTTTAATTCACTGTGTGAAATTGAGATAATTATAATTTTAGATTATTGAATTTATTTAATGGAATGTATCATAAAAAATTTAATGTATTAAATCTATATCATATTCAAGCTACATTCCTACCATAAATATCCACTCATTTCCAAAGTTTTGAGAAAAAATATTAGATAATGCAGTTCAGATTGACTAATAACATATAATTAGTATAGTTTTTTATCTCTACATTTATTTTACAAAGTACTCTGATACTTCTTCATACTCTACTTTAATTTTCTTGCACATGGCCTTGTGTTATTGCTTAAGATGTCATTTAATTTAACTGAATTTATGGTAAAGGTATAAATTTTGCCTTTAGTTTTAATTTTGAGTGATTTTGATTTGATTGCCTTAGATTTGTTAAATTTGATTTTTGATAAATAGTTTTACATGCTTGATTAATATAGGAAAAATACAAAAATTCTTTTGGAAACAAAGTTTGCTTTGGTAGCATTTGTAGTCTTTTGAAGAAAAAGGAAATTTCGTGAATAATTAGTGGTCATGAGTTGCATGTTTTGAAAAGATAAAGAAAATTGTTTCTTTGATTGTCTTTGTTAAGAAAGTTGTTTTCTATAAAATTTGCATTCTCCCAACTCTCTTAGCTAGGAGATTCATTGAAAAAGAAAAGTAGTGTAAATCATCTTAGGTGCATATTTGTAGTGGTTGAGAGTCGAGTCTACACACCACCAGTTTCATCTCCACTACCTTTTGTCTTAAGAAAGCCATAAAATTAACGCTTAAAGTAAAATCAACTTAGTAACTTTTTATTTACTAGGGCTCTGAAACACCAATATAGATCAGGCTAGTGTCTTGGAGTAGGAGAGTAATAAACTCTCCAAGACAACAAAACCAAACAAGTAGCTTATCTTGTGATAGATTAAATCCAGCTGTTTCATTTATACTCTGGGAAAGCTCCTCTTAAAGGAGAAGCACGAGCTCGTGTCCGAACCAGTGAGGGGATCAATCCTCCCTCGTTGGGAACAACGCCAGACACGCACGTATTACAAACGGTAAACCTCGGATTAACCATTGTCGAGGAGCCAGGGGTCACTTGTCGGTAAACCTTGGATTATTGTCAAGGAGCCGGCAAGGGGATTGAGCTTGATACTCTGCCCTTGCGTGCTGTCGGAGTGTAGACTGTTCCCCCAGGTATACTTGTTGCTGTTGGTAACCTTAGTGACCATAATCTTTAGGATTCTACCGAGGTGACAGTGGAGGGAAGATCCCACTGTACCTGGAGTAGACGTCGGCTAGACTCACTTGGATTTTCCGGGGGGTTCACTTCACTCGAGACGGTTAAAGTGGAGGAACTTGTGCCGGTCTATTCATTAAGCAGGTTGCCGGGGTAACTGTTCCACCCGCCACTTCTGTACTGAATCCGGCGATGTTGGGTTTCATCTCCAACTAGCGCTTTCGGTCCGGAAGGCTACTGTTTGTGCTTGGTTTGATGCCCTAGATTCTTTAGGCGTGTGCTTCAAATTTGTTTGGTTCTTTAGAGACTTTAGGCAGTTTGCTTTGAGATTTTACTTTGTTTGCGTGTGCAGTAGTTAAAAGTCTTTAACTGTGGTGGAATTACCGAGACAGTCCCGTAGACTTCGGGGCCAGTCTCCTGAGATTGTTTCCATGGCCGAATTGTTGAGGACATCCCGTAGAATTCAGGGTGAGGACACAAATTGTGTCTAGGGGGCAACCTCAAGGACAGTATATACCTGTGGTACAATACATTCCTCAAGGTCAACCCCAGCCTCAATATGTACCCCAAGGTCAACCCCAGTATCAGAGCCTTGTTTTGTTCATTTGTTATTAACCTTGGAATTCCCTAGCATTGGTAATCTTCAAGCTTATTACTCTTGATATTGGGGGTTTGTTGGGGACAGGTTTTATGTCTCTCCCTTTCATCCCTATTTGAAGGGACCCATTAACGCACCATCTTATGTGTCAGTGTTAGGCAGTTCCCTTTGACCAATTCCAGCGCAGCGAATCATCACAAGTCGCCCCTCGACAATAACATGGTGGCCCCACCTCCAGAAAGAATTCATATGTCATGCATGGGTTAGTCTAAATTTGTCAGAGATATTTAAGCTTATTAATGACCCAATTTCTTATGATCTTAGTTATCATACAATGTCATCTAAGATCCCCTGAATATTACTTAATCCCAAAGTGGTTTACGTGAAAAGTATAAAATATTTACTAAAAAATGAGACTTCCATGCTTAGTACGCTATGCATTGATCAAGACCATATTATTTACTCAAGCTAAATTATTTTCAATGCAATTTGTATAGGTATTTTAAGAATGAATAAGTGGGGGAGGATTAACGAGTTGGAAGTTGAAGACCCGGAAGATATGATACAATTTTCAGCAGAATACTTAACATGGACAGAGATTGAGGGGGACCAAGTTGCAGTTATTCCATATTGTCGACTTGATGATTTCATAAGTGGAGAGGAATCAAATGAAAGTGCACCCACCCAATTTCTTCTTAAGAATCACCGAAGTAAAAAAATAGAGGATATCAAAGTCACCAATTACTCAACATTCTTGGAGTACAGTGTGTGAGTCTCTATATGCTTTTTCAAGATATGTGTAATTTTTTCAATATGCATAAATATTATATCTAATTTGCAGTAATTTTTTTACGTACAGTTATTGGTGTTCATATGGTCCACAGTCGACAAGGAGAATTAGGAGTGCATCATCAGATCCAAAGACAACCCGCAATCGACATGAAAGTATTAAAGTTGGTTGCCAATGTCACTTCTTTGTGCGACGACTTGTGATGAGACCAGATCATGTTGTAATAATATATACTGCATGTAGACATATTGATGAATCCAATGTTATTTGTCATGGGACAGATGCAATCGGAAGGTCCATGAGATTCAATTATGCACCACATTTAAGTTGGCATATGTGATCTACAGTCCAACATTTCGTTAAAAGAGGTTTTAATGCTACAATGATATGGGACAAGTTCATCTCTGATGTGAAGGATGGATCCGGTGAGTTATACACAGGGATACTTCGAGATACCTACATGACAAAAAAAGATATAAGTAACATTTACAATGATATCATAAGGCTAGAGTATGTTAAAGATCAAAGTGATCCAAAGAGTGTGGAGTGCTGGTACAAGGAAAACCCAGAGAGTTTTTTCTTCTACCAAAAACAAGATCTTGTTGAAAATATCCCTTTTATCATAGGCATACAAACAAAGTGGATGTGTTCAATGATGCTGAAATACTCTCACAATAATATTATCTCAATGGATTCAACCTTTAGTACAAATAAGTACGGGGTGAGTACATATTTATCCTAAATCCGATTCATTTATTTAACCTCATATTAATGCATGTATCTTATATAAATGTAATTATGCATATTTTTTGTAATGCAGTATCAACTTTACACCTTAATGGTTTTCGACGAACATCACAATGGGGTTCCAATAGCTTGGGTGATATCATCACGCAACACTATAGCTGGTCTTTCTAAATGGATGTTGGCCTTACTTGCAATCAGAAACAAAGAGCGACCAGATTGGCATGTTCTTGCCTTCATCACGGATGATGCTACTGCTGAAATTGAATCATTGAGGTGATGTGTTTATTATTTTTACAAGAGGCATAAAAAATATTGTTAATGTATAATCTCACTAAAAATTATGTTATTGCAGGTCTACGATCAAGTGCAAAGTATTATTATGTGTGTGGCATGTTCGTCGTGCATGGTTGAAAAATGTTGGAAACAAGGTCAAAGGGAGGGAAAACCAAATACGCATTTTTCGTGGATTAGGTGAAATCATGCACATGTGTAAAGATGATGAATCTGTGCGAAAGAAAGTTGAAAGCTTATTTGAAGAATTCAGTGAAGAATTTTTTTTTTTGGAATATTTTAGAAATACTTGGCTGTCCAACAACAAAATATGTAAGCTTCTTATTGGTGGTTATAATGACTCTATTTTTCATGTCATATGTATACTTATTAATATATAACTAATAAATTTCTTTCTACAGATATGTGGGCAAAAGCATACAGAAATTTTCCACATTCAAATCAAGATACGAACAACCCCATTGAATCTTAGCATCGGTATATCAAGGAAAGGTACCTATGTGAGAAGAACAATGCATGCCACAGAAGGGTTGATTGGTTAATCTATGTTTTGTTGACAAAGGTTGTATTATTTTACAATCATATGCACCGTTTAAAAGAAGCTGGTTTTGTACGACCCAGAAAAATACAGGAACAACTGAATTCATCCAAGTGTAGAGCTAAGAAAATCCGAAATGAAGATTGTGTGCCTGATGAAAAGAGTAATGACTACTGGGTTCGTAGCCAAAATAAGGATACTCGTGACATTTGGTACAATGTCATATATAAGGGTTCTAATCTACACTTCTACAATTGCAATTGGGCCCTAAATGGAAATATCTGTAAACATGTATTGAAAGTTGAGATGTTAGTGAGTAACACTATTTTGGGTGAAAATGTAGCACCTGGTGTCACTGATCCCACGACAGAAAGGCCTAGAATTTTATTTGATTTGAATGAAACACCTATATTGGTCCCAGAAATCCAAACAGAGCATTTTCCATGCTTTGATTCTCCTCCCAATCTGAATTATCATAATGAAACAAGCATTGATAATTTAGAGAATTTCTCATACAATGTTGAATCGACCAATGTACGACAAGATAGTGCATTCTCTGAACATGATGAGATGAAACGTGTTAACTCATCAACTCTTGAGAAATTGAGATCCATAATACCTACAAATTTGGAACAGGCATATGCATTGAACAACTTGGTAGACAAAGCATGTCAAGAATACAACAAAATGTTTTTCAATACTATAACTCCATCCAAGATCACTACCAAGAGAAAACATAGTTTCTTGAGTCCAGTAAATAAAAAGAGGCGATGTGGTCGCAAGTCAAAGTCAGGGACAGATATACTACAATTTGAAAGGGTTGGACGAGTTCATGCAAGGAAAAAAAGAATGGATGAACAATTGGAGTCATCTTCTCAAAAACAAGGAAATATGGACCACGCGCCTGAGATAATTCAAGATTCTATTATACCCAATATTGGTATGGAAATGTTATGCTATGCATTGTTTTACGTTAAATGCGATATATTATCATGTTCAACACATTTGCATGACTATACGAACTATTTTTATTGTTACAGCTGAGGGACCCACATCTCACAACATTCCAAGTTGTCGAATTCGTTTATTCGATGAACATGCTACCGAAAAAATATCTAGCATTGGGAACACTGCTTCAGCGATTAACACCCCAATATCCTCCCCAAGGGTGCTCCCCCCTATTGTTGAACCAATTAAGATGTATCATCGCCCACACCCACCACCTCTTTCCTCCACAAATTCTTCCATGCCTATAACCACCTCTGTAATACCTTCCCAATGCTCACCCCTACCCTTCAATCATCCACCATTCTCATTTTTTCAATCGTCCACCCTTAACATTCCAATTTCCCCCCCTAGGTTAATCCCCCGGCCTACAGTGATTCCCACTATTGTACAACCGGTGGGGGTGTATCGTCGCTTGCACCCACTACCTTTTCCCTATTTCACATCCACCATGCCTTTATCCAGCGCCCCTGAACCATGCCTATATCCGTCACCAAGTGCTCCGCCATCTACCCAGGAAGGGTTGTCTTCTCCATTGCCTCAAATCCTCATGGTGAGAATGAGTATTTGATCAAAATATCATCATGAATTAATGAAATTGATTATATGCCTTTCAATTTTTACAACTAATTGATTATTGTAATTTTTTGCAGAGACATCAATTTGGAAATCCACCTGGGAGTGCCTCATGGGACGAGGGTGACTTAGAGACCCATACGGTAGATCGATCATGATGTTGTTTTTCCATTATGTCATTGATGGGCATGAGATTCCATTATTTATGTTGGAAATGAAGTTCTATTTTGTAAAAAAGAAACATGTATAGTTGGACCTATTTTGAATAAAAAATACATAAATTTATATTTGTGTTTATGACAACATCTCCATTGAATTTTAAATCCTTATGTGGATGCGATGTTATATTCTATCAATGTTACATTACTTTTTGATGAATAGTTGTAACGGATTTTGTTTTTATTAGTTACAAATTATCAAGTTTATAAGTTAAGTGCTTCAACTAACCTTGTAATATCAATTAAACCATCCTTCAAAATAATTATTTGAGCTTTTCAATGGTTGGAAAATATGTATTATAGACTTCCCCATTATTCCAAATTAATCCCTCTTTTGATTTTCTAACTAATGTTTAATTAGATAACGTTTTAGAATTAAAATAATAAAGTATTATAGTGAATTACAAATGTATTGAAAACAAATATCAATTAAACCAACCATTAAACAATTGAAAACAATTAATTAAACCAACCATTGAAAACAATACAATTAATAAAACAAATACAATAGTTTGAGCTTTTCGATGGTTCGAAAACTTATGTTATATTGAAACATCCACAAATGACTCCAATTTTAATAATTGTATTTTGGGACGGACCTTCATTGATTTTTGGAGAAAGTTTATTTAATAAGGAAATAAAAATATTCAATATTCTTTTTCAAACTTTTGATTATGAGTTGATTATTCTCTTATTTATTTGAAATTTTGAAAATAAGATTTGTTTTTTTCTTTATATATAACATTATAAGTTAAAATGAGAAATCTAAAACATTTCTCATTAAAATACTAACAAAAAGAAAAACGAATATTTGACTTTAACAGTAAAGACATATTTGACTTTAAGAGTAAAGAGATTAAAATACCCATTTGACTTTAACAGTAAAGACATATTTGACTTTAAGAGTAAAGAGATTAAAATACCCGGTTCCCGGAGCTAAATATGATCATAACTATAATGTATCTAGAAAAGTTTTATAATTCCATTTATAAAAATATAATTGAATAATAAGTATCACTTAGTATTTCATTAATCTTTTTGGAATTACTAAAAAGCTTTTTAATAATAAGTATTATTATTAATATTACATAAGTCTTTTTTGGTCCTGAAGATGATGGGAGGTAAAGAGAACTATTTAATATTAATAATGAACCTTATTAATAAAAAGTTTTAAAAATTTCGGAAAATATTAATGAAATGTTGAATGACATGTAATTATTTCATTTCACTGTATCATAGTTATATCATATTTATTTAAAAAAAATGTAACTTCTAATGTATTTATTGCTTAAATTAAATATTCATTTTTATGAATATTTCAATAATTTTTAGAAATAAAATTTAAAAACTTTTTCTCAATATATTAAAATTATATCATATTTATTTAATGAAAAATGCAATTTCTAATGTCTTCATTGCTTGAGTCAAATATTCATTTTTGTGAATATTCCAATAAGAAATGTTATGGATTTTGCATTTTCCCATATAAAGTTGTGTAACCTTTGAAAAATGAAAATTTAATTATAACTAGCAATTGCACTAGATGTTGCAAAGGAAACTTAGTTAGGCATAAATTCGAAGAATCGTGATATATAAAAGATCAATATATAAAAAAAAAATAAAAAAAAAATCAATGCAAACAAAATTTTGAAAAATAAAACATATAATTACCATTTTATCATTAGAAATATCTTCTACATTCTACATCTCCATTCTTTACCCTTTTACATTACAAAGTTATCAAATTTATCTGAAACAATTTCTAACATGAATCATATCCCATAATACAAAAGAAATTTAAAATAGAAGAAAAATTTAAAAATGGACAACTTACGCCATCATTTTATTTTTATTTTTAATATTATTTTATTATTATTATAGATAAATAAATTTTTAACTTCCTTTGAAAATTATTCTGTGTGAAATAATTCATACTTCATTGAAAATCCATCTTCAATGCAAATTGTAAATTTATTATTTTATCATTTTTTGATGAAGAACATTTCATATTGAATTGGATTCACTCTCATTACATGTTAAAAAAATTAAATAATTGGTAAGTATTGCATTAAAATTATCATTTGAACCAAATTTAGTAATTTTCATATTAGATTTTGAAATTATCATTATATTAAGTAATATTGGAAGATAAAACCTTATCACCAATGGCAAATAAACAATTTTCCATTCCAAATTACCATTTGTAGATGAGTGGACCATCTCTGTGGGAAATATCAAGAGAGCACAATTTCCAGATGGGTGGACCATTCGAGATCTATTTTTGGGAAATATTAAGAGAGCACAATTTCCAGATGGGTGGACCATTCGAGATCTATTTTTGGGAAATATTAAGAGAGCAAAATTTCCAGATGGGTGGACCATTCGAGATCTATTTTTGGGAAATATTAAGAGAGCACAATTTATAGATTCATGGAGACAAGATTGATGAATTGATTCAAACACTTCATACATATGGATAGATCCTTAGATAAGACCTCAATCTAAATGAGACCACCTATCCATCTACAAATAATGGGTAACATGTCTTTTCATTATTGATTTGTTAACAAACCCTGGATACCATGTATAATGTGTCATTTCATTATTGATTTGCTAACAAACCCATGCTTTGTTTGCCTATTTCAACTTCAAGGCCCAAACTGTGACAGTATGAGATAAGGAAATCATCTCATCCTAGGATGGGGACAATGGGGACAAATCTAGACAGTGTAATTGTACACCATCTTGAAATGCTTACAAAAAAAATGTGTATAACATGTAAATTCAACATTACAATCCTATAGTTTGCTATTTAATTTTAATTAAAAGGAAAAAAATGAAAAAACGTATTGCATTTTGTGTGATGTGATTACACTTGCACTTAGTTAATCACAACTGCATATAGCATTCTAATCATGATAGAACAAAATCAAGATATAAATCACAATCTTCCTGAAAGCGAGACTTTATTACAAGTAGAGGGGCACATTGAACTACAGAATATTTGGTTTAGATATCCATCTCGAAAACAAATTGTCTTTCAATATTTTTACCTTTCTATTCATGTTGGCAAGACAATAACACTTGTTGGTCATAACGGATTTGGAAAAAGCACAATTATTTCCATATTTAAACGCTTCTATGATCCCTATGCAGGTCATTTTCAACCCTCTCCTATTAATGAAAACATCTCTCAATAGCCACTCTCTTTTCCAAAATAGACAAATACTAGACATCATTCAACAGATAGAAGTGAAATATGAGAAAAATTCCAGTAGTTGATACTTCCATACCTTGGAAAGAAAATACAACATGCTTAAATTTGGTACATAATTATAATTACATTTATATTAAAACCAGTTCTTGAAAGGTAAAATAATTATAGAATAAGAAAGTTCAGACTTTGGAAAAAACTGCCATGAGGAGTCACCAAGGAGATGAGGTTCACAAGGATTAAAAAAAATAAAAATACTTTGTACACATATCCAATTTTACATATCAACTAATTACCAATATGTAAATCCAATAATGTGAACACCCACCACCAGGAATTTCTTGGCATCAGAAGGTTGGAATAGTTTGAAGGTGTTGATGATGCTGTAATGTTATTAGAAATATCAACAAAAGATATAGCAGACAACAAATTACAGAGACTATAATCTATGTAATCCTAGTGCTCAAAAGGATTTTCAAAGAGTTGAATCCATTTATACATTCTAAAATGCAATTTAAACCATGAAAAATTATATATATGATGATGACGATGACCACTGAAATCTATCGAATCTTCAGAAAAGAAGGTTGGTAGTGTGTCAAACGTTTTGGAAATAGACCAAATTCGAGTTTCACTTCGAAACTCATAGGATTACGGAAGATATGCGCATGTGTTCAATGATCTTATTGAAAATATCCCTTTTATCATAGGCATACAAACAAAGTGGATGTGTTCAATGATGCTGAAATACTCTCACAATAATATTATCCCAATGGATTCAACCTTTAGTACAAATAAGTACGGGGTGAGTACATATTTATCCTAAATCCGATTTATTTATTTAACCTCATATATATGCATGTATCTTCCGTATACGCCCATCTTCCGTATATGCGCACATCTTCCGTATATGCCCAGTTTCCGTATATGCCTACATCTTCCGTATATGCGCACATCTTCCGTATATGCCCAGTTACCGTATATGCGCACATCTTCCGTATATGCGCACATCTTCCGTATATGCCCAGTTTCCGTATATGCCCACATCTTTCGTATATGCGCACATCTTCCGTATATGCCCAGTTTGGGCATATGTGCACATCTTCCGTATATGCCCAGTTTCCCTCTATGAACACATCTTCCGTATATGCCCAGTTTCCGTATATGCCCACATCTTCCGTATATGCCCAGTTTCCGTATATGCCTACATCTTCCGTATATCCGCACATCTTCCGTATATGCCCAGTTTCCGTATATGCGCACATCTTCCGTATATGCGCATATCTTCCGTATATGCCCAGTTTCCATATATGCACACATCTTCCGTATATGCGCACATCTTCCGTATATGCCCAGGTTCCGTATATGCGCACATCTTTCGTATATGCCCAGTTTCCGTATATGCAGACATCTTTCGTATATGCACAGTTTCCATATATGAGCACATCTTCCATATATGCTCAGTTTCCATATATGCCCACATCTTCCGTATATGCCCAGTTTCCGTATATGCGCACATCTTCCGTATATGCCCACATTTTCCGTATATGCCCAGTTTCCGTATATGCACACATCTTCCGTATATGCGCACATCTTCCGTGTATGGCCAGTTTCCGTATATGCCCACATCTTCCGTATATGCACACATCTTCCGTATATGCCCAGTTTGGGCATATGCGCACATCTTCCGTATATTCCCAGTTTCCGTATATGCCCAGTTTCCATATATGCCCACATCTTCCGTATATGCGCACATCTTCCGTATATGCCCAGTTTCCGTATATGCCTACATCTTCCGTATATGCCCAGTTTCCGTATATGCGCACATCTTCTGTATATGCGCACATCTTCCGTATATGCCCAGTTTGGGCATATGTGCACATCTTCCGTATATGCCCAGTTTCCGTATATGCACACATCTTCCGTATATGCCTACATCTTCCGTATATGCGCACATCTTCCGTATATGCCCAGTTTCCGTATATGCGCACATCTTCCGTATATGCGCACATCTTCCGTATATGCCCAGTTTCCGTATATGCCTACATCTTCCGTATATGCCTACATCTTCCGTATATGCGCACATCTTCTGTATATGCCCAGTTTCCGTATATGCGCACATCTTCCGTATATGCCCAGTTTCCGTATATGCGCACATCTTCCGTATATGCGCACATCTTCCGTATATGCCCAGTTTCCGTATATGCGCACATCTTCCGTATATGCCTAGTTTCCGTATATGCACACATCTTCCGTATATGCCCAGTTTCCATATATGCCTAGTTTCCGTATATGCCCACATCTTCCGTATATGCCCAGTTTCCGTATATGCGCACATCTTCCGTATATGTGCACATCTTCCGTATATGCCCAGTTTCCGTATATGCCCAGTTTCCATATATGCGCACATCTTCCGTATATGCCCAGTTTCCGTATATGCACACATCTTCTGTATATGCCCAGTTTCCGTATATGCACACATCTTCCGTATATGCGCACATCTTCCGTATATGCCCAGTTTCCGTATATGCGCACATCTTCCGTATATGCCCAGTTTCCGTATATGCACACATCTTCCGTATATGCGCACATCTTCCGTATATGCCCAGTTACCGTATATGCGCACATCTTCCGTATATGCGCACATCTTCCGTATATGCCCAGTTTCCGTATATGCCCACATCTTCCGTATATGCGCACATCTTCCATATATGCCCAGTTTGGGCATATGCGCACATCTTCCGTATATGCCCAGTTTCCGTATATGCACACATCTTCTGTATATGCCCAGTTTCCGTATATGCCCACATCTTCCGTATATGCCCAGTTTCCGTATATGCCCACATCTTCCGTATATGCCCAGTTTCCGTATATGCTTATATCTTCCGTATATGCGCACATCTTCCGTATATGCCCAGTTTCCGTATATGCGCACATCTTCCGTATATGCGCACATCTTACGTATATGCCCAGTTTCCGTATATGCACACATCTTCCGTATATGTGCACATCTTCCGTATATGCCCAGTTTCCGTATATGCGCACACCTTCCGTATATGCCCAGGTTTCGTATATGCGCACATCTTCCGTATATGCACAGTTTCCGTATATGCGCACATCTTCCGTATATGCGCACATCTTCCGTATATGCCCAGTTTCCGTATATGCCTACATCTTCCGTATATGCGCACATCTTCCGTATATGCCCAGTTTCCGTATATGCGCACATCTTCCGTATATGCCCAGTTTCCATATATGCGCACATCTTCCGTATATGCCTAGTTTCCGCATATGCCCACATCTTCCGTATATGCGCACATCTTCCGTATATGCCCAGTTTGGGCATATGCGCACATCTTCCGTATATGCCCAGTTTCCGTATATGCACACATCTTCCGTATATGCCCAGTTTCCGTATATGCCCACATCTTCCGTATATGCCCAGTTTCCGTATATGCCCACATCTTCCGTATATGTGCACATCTTTTGTATATGCCCAGTTTCCGTATATGCCTACATCTTCCGTATATGCATCTTCCGTATATGCCCAGTTTCCGTATATGCGTACATCTTCCGTATATGCGCACATCTTCCGTATATGCCCAATTTCCGTATATGCACACATCTTCCGTATATGCGGACATCTTCCGTATATGCCCAGTTTCCGTATATGCGCATATCTTCCGTATATGCCCAGGTTCCGTATATGCGCACATCTTCCGTATATGCCCAGTTTCCGTATATGCACACATCTTCCGTATATGCACAGTTTCCGTATATGCGCACATCTTCCGTATATGCCCAGTTTCCGTATATGCCTACATCTTCCGTATATGCGCACATCTTCCGTATATGCCCAGTTTCCGTATATGCGCACATCTTTCGTATATGCGCACATCTTTCGTATATGCCCAATTTCCGTATATGCCCACATCTTCCGTATATGCCCAGTTTCTGTATATGCCCACATCTTCCGTATATGCGCACATCTTTCGTATATGCCCAGTTTCCATATATGCCTACATCTTCCGTATATGCGCACATCTTCCGTATATGCCCAGTTTCCGTATATGCGCACATCTTCCGTATATGCGCACATCTTCCGTATATGCCCAGTTTCCGTAGATGCTACATCTTCCGTATATGCGCACATCTTCCGTATATGCCCAGTTTTCGTATATGCGCACATCTTCCGTATATGCGCACATCTTCCGTATATGCCCAGTTTCCATATATGCCCACATCTTCCGTATATGCGCACATCTTCCGTATATGCCCAGTTTCCGTATATGCGCACATCTTCCGTATATGCCCACATCTTCCGTATATGCGCACATCTTCCGTATATGCCCAGTTTCCGTATATGCGCACATCTTCCGTATATGCCCAGGTTCCGTATATGCGCACATCTTCCGTATATGCCCAGTTTCCGTATATGCACACATCTTCCGTATATGTCCAGTTTCCGTATATGCGCACATCTTCCGTATATGCGCACATCTTCCGTATATGCGCAGTTTCCGTATATGCCCACATCTTCCGTATATGCACACATCTTCTGTATATGCCCAGTTTCCATATATGCGCACATCTTCCGTATATGCCCAGTTTCCGTATATGCGCACATCTTCCGTATATGCTCAGTTTCCGTATATGCCCACATCTTCCGTATATGCCCAGTTTCCGTATATGTGCACATCTTCCGTATATGCCCACATTTTCCGTATATGCCCAGTTTCCTTATATGCGCACATCTTCCGTATATGCGCACATCTTCCGTATATGCCTAGTTTCCGTATATGCGCACATCTTCCGTATATGCCCAGTCTCCGTATATGCGCACATCTTCCGTATATGCACACATCTTCCGTATATGCACAGTTTCCGTATATGCGCACATCTTCCGTATATGCCCAGTTTCCGTATATGCGCACTTCATAGGTTGAATGAATGAGGGGTGGTTGTTTTTTATAAATAAAAAATTGAATTAAAATGTAGAAAGTTCAATAATAATTTATATTATTTTTAATATATTATTTGGGTCAATTGAATTTGGTTAGAAAAGAGAATAATTATTTCTTTAAATCACTTAATTTTAAATAGTGGGAAAATTTATCATAATTTCATTGTCAAAATAACAATGTGGATGGACATCATTGGTTGTTATTTAATTTCATTGCCAAACTAACAATGTGGATAGTCATTATTGGTTGTTATCTGCTAATGAGATTGACTCATCAATTAAAAACATCAAAACATAGAATAGTTAAACAATGATTTATATTTATGATGGATCAATTAAAAATGTCAAAATATAGAATAGTTAAGCAATAATTTATATTTATCTTCAATATGTTGTTTGGGGGAATTGAATATAGTTGGAGAGGAGAATAATGATTTCTCTTAACCACCCAATTTTTAAATAGTAGGAAAACCTATCATAACTTAGTTGTCAAACCAACAGTGTGGACAACAATCACTTGCTGCTATATGCTAATGCAGGTTGACTCACCATTGTTATTTAAGGAAAACCACCCCACTTGTAAATACCCATTGGTGGTCTATGAGGGGGCAGACTTTCACTCATGCCACATGCCTCTGCTATCTACTAATGCATATTGACTCATCATTGTTATTTAAGGAAAACCAAACCACTTGTAAATACCCATTGGTGGTCTATGAGGGGGCAGGCTTTCACTCATGCCAGATGCCTCTTAGTCTTGGGTCGTTAAATTGTTTCCTTAAGTCTGAGGAAGAGGAGCTCTTTGCAAGAAAATGCAATTTTAAACCTAATTGATTTACATATAATCTATTATTATAATAAAATAATAATGAATATTATTCCTTAAAGAGTAATGAGGTATTTCACAACCTATTATGACATAGATGTTATCACTCACTTACATGTAAGTGATAATAACTAAAAAGATTAAATCAATGTAAATCCATCTTGAACGTGCATCACCTACATGTAAGTGATAGTACCTAATAAAATTAAATCAATGTAAATCCATCTTAAACCCGCATTTATAGAGGGATCAAATTTATTAAGGTGTAAATTTTATTTAGCATTTATTTCAGCATATTGAATGATAAAAAAGTGTGGTCTAAACATGTTACAATTCAGACTTGTTTTAGCTACGTTTTTCCAACCATTTTTTCCCAAAATCTAACTAAAAAATTATAAGAATTGTTAGAAATTTAAATATTAATTGTTGATATTGCATAATCCAAGTGCAATAGGGTTTTTGAGGATATTGAATCCCTTTATGCATTCAAAAACACAATTTCAGTAATGAAAAAGATGCAATTTGATCAAAAAATTATATATCCAAATTACAGTGATGAATACCAAAAACAAAATTCAAACTATATAATGTTTAAACTTATTTAAAAAAAAAGATACACTAATAAACTTGATCCCTCTCAATATTTAATAGATATGGATTTAAGAAGGATCTATGTGTATTAAAGAAATTCAATCCATTTTAATACTTGATAAACATGGGTTTAAAAAGAATCTACATGTATAAATAGTAACCATAGCTTAAAAGACACCCATAAAGTATACCACTAATACTAAATGATACATAGCTAATTCAATTTACATGTGTTACCCTTTTTATAAGTTTAACATTTATAGAAGCAATGTGGATGTGTTAATACTGATCCAAAAATGGGCCAAAATCAATTATTGATCCTCAATCAAATTGCACATTAAGAAAAGTTAATACATAGTAACAATTAGTAATTATTTATGGGTGCTTTGAGAAACCTTAATGCCAATTGAAAAACTTTATTCTAAGTGTAATGGATACCCCCTTCAAAGGGGGTTGCAATCCATTCTCGATGCTAAAGGTCTAGCTTTTGAAACCATGGTTACTACCTCCACTAAGATTTCCAAATATCAACTAAACATATTTGTGAAGAGAATTGAGAAAATTCTAGAAGCCATGCTATATCCTACCATGTGAAGATACAAAATCTTGGCCCTTGTTGATCATAGACTTATTGGGCAACTCACTAGGATTTGGCTCTTTCACAAAATTATGAAAACTTGTTTGAATAATACCTATAAGCCTCATATCAAAAGACACAATGTTGTTGATCTCGTTTCCCGTCAACGATAAAAGTCAACATCCTAGGGACTTTTATATATTCTATGGTGTTTTTATAGAGGTGATACTCCTCTTTCACACACTCACATTTTCTGATTAACTCAAAAATGTGGAATTAAACATTCAACATATTCACCTTTGAGTGGACCATGTGATTTTAAAGAAAATAAATAAAAACAAAAAGAAGTAAATACTATCTAATTAAGTCATTCCATGGCACATATCCATTCACATATCATGAGGGAGACACATTTGAAACAAATACATAGACAAAAAATAAAGAAATTGCACATTAAGAAAAGTTAATACATAGTAATAATTAGTAATTATTTATGGGTGCTTTGAGAAACCTTAATGCCAATTGAAAAACTTTCTTCTAAGTGTAATGGATACCCCCTTCAAAGTAGGGTTGCAATCCATTCTCGATGCTAAAGGTCTAGCTTTTGAAACCATGGTTACTACCTACACTAAGATTTCCAAATATCAACTAAACATATTTGTGAAGAGAATTGAGAAAATTCTAGAAGCCATGCTATATCCTACCATGTGAAGATACAAAATCTTGGCCCTTGTTGATCATAGACTTATTGGGCAACTCACTAGGATTTGGCTCTTTCACAAAATTATGAAAACTTGTTTGAAGAATACCTATAAGCCTCATATCAAAAGACACAATGTTGTTGATCTCGTTTCCCGTCAACGATAAAAGTCAACATCCTAAGGACTTTTATATATTCTATGGTGTTTTTATAGAGGTGATACTCCTCTTTCACACACTCACATTTTCTGATTAACTCAAAAATGTGGAACTAAACATTCAACATATTCACCTTTGAGTGGACCATGTGATTTTAAAGAAAATAAAAAAAAACAAAAAGAAGTAAATACTATCTAATTAAGTCATTCCATGGCACATATCCATTCACATATCATGAGGGAGACACATTTGAAACAAATACATAGACAAAAAATAAAGAAATGGTCCAAATATTTTAAAGAGCTCTAAAATGATTTCATTCAATATCATAAACAATCATAGGAGAACATTCATGAGATTTCAATGCTTAATTAAAAGTATAGGAAACCACAAATTCCATGCGCTCTTGGAAATAGCTCTCTATAAGAGTCAAAAAGATATTACAAACTTTAAGTTCAAATAGAGCAAGTGTGTAAAGTACTCTACAAAATTCCTAATACTTAAATGTAAATTGAATGCATTCATCCTTAAGGGACTAGAATGGAACTCGAATGGGACTCTTGAGGAACAATAAATGGTATATATTAAGCTAGAAGAAAGCAAAAGGAATGCAGACAGAATTACAAATGTATAACAAACTTTACAAAGTTGGATGATTTAAGACTAGGGAGAAATAAATGGGAATTGCTTCAAATAAAATATAGAACACTCACAAAATTGCAGAAGGATGACCGACTTAATGAATTATCTATCCCTTATAGCATCAAATGTTGGAGTATACATTAGTCTTTGCATATTTGTTAATCTAACCAATGGGGAAGTTATTCAGGATTAACAATTTCATTTAAATATTTTCTAAGCCATTCTTTAATATAATCGATGGGAAGGACGATTATGTCGTGTCTTACATCTAATGCAAAAGTATGCTCATATGTTTCTTTTGTATTTGAACATAATTGATTGATGACTGATAGTTGGTCTTCATTCTCATTATTATATGTAACTAACCATTTTTTTATTTCTTCCTTCAAAGAATTTGTTAAGTTGTCGAAGTCATTACCCCATAATGTCTTAATAACTTCCAATTCTTGTAGCACATCTTTTGGAACTAACATGGAGTCTGTAATCATTCTTGACCCTTGAATATCTTCAACAACTTTAATACATTTAAAGAAACTATTGCTTCATTAGTCATTAATCTTTGTACACTCAAAAATAGCATCCTTTAACATTTTGATTCTAGCATATAATCTTGCCTTTATCTATTTTATTTGCTCCCCATTTGAAATCCCTTGTTGGGTTTTTTGAAAGTCATTAAGGGTAGAAATTCTAGTAATAAATATCATTAAATCACTATGAGCAAAGTGTTAATCATGTTCCAAGTCCTTTAGCAAATAATTTGTAAAAGAAGAAATCTTTGAGAGAGCTTTCTTAAATTTAGAAATAGCTCCCATGCGTGTTCAGTAACTATTAGTCACATATTGATATTGTCTACGACTTAAGTCCTAATTCCATTCAATGGTTTTATTGCATTCATAATTCTATTTAGTGTATTAAGCGTGACTGTTGGTACAAGTTCTAGGTTTGGGATAGCTAAAGGGTGCATAAATGAAGGTCTATGGCTGAGAGCTTCTTCAAGTTCATTGATCTTCCTCTTTAATCACATGTTCTCAATTTCTTGCTCTATGTCAAAATGTGTAAGCGTGTCCCTTTTAGCCATATGTAATTTAAGAAGTCTAGTAGGTCCAACTCCTAAGACATCTACTTTCGACTTTCATTTCTTTGTCACCTTCTTGTTCCTAATATGCACCTTCTCAATTTGTAACTTCATACTAGCCTTATCATAATGAGTATTATGCATAGTAATAATTGTTCTTCAAAAATGGTTGGCTCCTATATAGTTAATTATTCTACTATTCTTTGAATTTCTACTAGACATAGTGCTACCCAATCGAGAACTACAATAATATTTACTTTCATGTCGGTGAGCCCTTCTGCTTGTTTTGACTATTTCTTACTAGAACTTATATTACTTCTTGATGAGGTAACCATGGTATGGGATTTATCCAAACTACCATGATGGGGTGGTTCTTCACCATCATCTCCATTAGAGCATCATTCATTACTCTCTCCACAGGTTATAATTATCTCTTTTTCTTAGGGCCTAGGGAGGGACTCCGACAAGTCTGTGGGGCTTATAAGGGTTATACACTTGTAGGGTTCTTCCCTCTTTCCTTGATTTTGGTATTCTATTCTAAAGTGGAATTAACTTTTGTGATTAAATCATCATTTATTCTCTTGGAAGAATTTTCTTGTAAAATTCGAGTTCTTCACACTAATTAAGACAAGGAATGACTTTTGATTTTAGAAATTCGAGTTCATCTCATCATTACAATATCTTAGTTTTATTCTTCCTCATATTTCTTTATCACGACAAAACTTTTCATTAAATATTATGTCATTTTAGCTTGAGCAAAAAGTGACTTTGAATAAAGTGAAAAATAATTTTAAGAAACCTCTTACTTTCATAATACTTATCCATATATATAATATACATAATCATATCCATAATTTTAATAACAAAAAAAACTTGTTTAGTTTTATAATAAAATAAGATTTATTAAATATTAATATTTTAAATATTAGTTTTTATATTAATTAAAAAGTAATTATTATATTTTTTCCAACCCATGGCTTAAATATAATTTACAAAAAATTAAATAAACTTTCTATAAAAATATTTTATTAATTAAAAATAAATAATTTACAAAATTTCTAAATAAACTTTTTATAAAAAAATTATAACTTTTATACCTTCACTTTATTATTTAAAAATAAATTTAAAGTAGGAACTATATCTCAACTAATAACAACATCTTTTAATTGTAATTCTTATATTTTAGTTTTTGGAAAGAATTAATATTTAACGTAATTAATCATTATTTATAAGTGAGTTAGGGCATAGTTTCAGTGTTATCAAATATTATGAATTCTAAATAATTGAATTTATTTGTAACGATGATGTAATGATGCTAAGATTAAGATTATTTGGAACAAAACTTCCATTATAACCTTGGACATTGATATTGTTTGTTTTTATGGCCAAGATAAGAGATATTTTTGGAACAAAAGTCGCATTATAACCTTGGGATATTGATACTATTTGTTTTAAGGAGAATCCTACCTCGATAACAAACCCACAACTAATGATCCTCTAAACTTTAGGTTTTGTTTTTTGTTTTTTCTTTTGGTTGAAGTAGTTCTATTAAATGCAAGGAGAAAATAACAATAACGCAGAGATAATTTTCATTATTTTATTAATGGTTTTTTTTAGTACATTAAAGTTGTAACTAAAATTAGATGTTGGCATTTTAAAGACATACTTAGCACCTGGAAACAATTTTTGGAAAAAAAAATGATGTATTAAAAAGTCTAAAAAATACAGAGATTACATATATTGAAACTGTCCTTGTAGCCCCTTTATAGATAAAACAATGGCTAAAGTTATATTATTGTAGCCTAAGTCATTTAAACTTGCTGGAATGTTTAGCCTTCAAAGTAGCAAACCTAGTGGGTTTAGTGAGAGCAATGTTAGTTGAGCATATATGCTCTATGTATTGTTTGCGTGACTTGAACCCACGTGCTTTCAAGTCCTTTGGCGTGATTTTGGTCCTTTTAACCATAGCATCAACATTTATCTTTTTTGTTTTCTGTGGAAATTAAAACATTATCAATAAATATCAAAATCCACATAGATATAATGAAAATATGCTGACCATGTAACGAATATGAAAAGACATTTCATTGACTAGCTATCAATAAATATCAAAATCTATATAGATATAATGAGAATATGGTGAACATGTAAGGAATATGAAAAGAAAATGCATTAACTAGTCATAAAAAAATACGTCAATGTTATTATGAGCTAAGATATGTAGTATATAACTTACCTCTCCTAATTTATCTTGAAGTCTAGGTGAATGCCGCAATGGTTGAGGAGAATGTGATTTTTGCTGAGTATCATGTCCACCATCATACATGTGCAAAGGTGTTTTAGGAGATGTATATTCATTACTCTGAACATTAGATTATACATACATATAAGTATGTGAATAAAAAAGAATTAAATGTAAAAATATGATAAAATTATAAGAGTATAAATAAATATAGTCTTACCTTGCATTGTGACATTGGACATGAAGATGGTTGTAGCATTTGAACCATTTCATTTCCATTCTTCTTAAGGCTTCTACAAGGGGTTTTCATTTATTGTGATGGTTCCAAAGGGAACACCTGCACCATAAATAAGAAATAACACACACGCACATAATAAAAAAAAATCAAAGATAAGGATATATAATACAGAACATCCATTTCTCATCCCATCATTATGGTAAAACATAACAATTTATATATTAATATTTTCGGTGGAATAGGTTATATGGATTAAAAACTTACTGGCCCAGTAACCCCTTGAAAACCTTGAAATCTAGGTGAGCGTCGCAATGGTTGGTGGCTTGAATTTGGGGAATTTTGTTGATTAGGCTATGCATATCAATAACAATGAGAAATTAGTATACAATTATAATAAATATAAATATTATTTAATGTTAAAATGTCTAAAAAATTAATATATGCAAAAAAATGGACTCAACTGTGTTGTCATTGTCCTGATTGGTTTCATCAAAGTTTAATATATGGCTGTGCCCATCTGATCCTTCTTCCCCCACATCATCGGGAACCTCAGTGCTTGCTTTCTCTTTTATAGCAATATCTATGCGCTTCATTGTCTGCATGCGTCTACGAGGTAGACTCTGATCCCAACGTTGAATTTTTTCACAAATCCTTTGCGTTGAAGTGTCATTAAGCTGATCAAATGTAGCAACTGACTGTGAAAACAAGTTTCAATGAATTTAGTCCACAACAATAAATTAATATTAATAGAAAACATATACAGATAAATACTAATAAATACTTACAGCTGAAAGAATTTCTTCATTGACAATATTAATAAAAAATCATATACAAATAAATACTAATAAATACTTACAGCTGAAAGAATTTCTTCATTGACAAATCTTTTATATGCTTGTTGTCGTGCACGACATAGCCTTGCATCTAAGTCATATTGTATTTTGGCATTTTGACTTTTAACTGCACTTGTTGATTTGACCGCCCATGTAGCATTTGCATCTCTTGCTCGACCTCTTTGACGTGGAGGAATTGGTGGGAGATTGTGGGTGGTAGCGCGATGATGATTAAGGCCAGATAGCTTAGATCGACTCAAATTCCCCCCACAGCCACCAACAAGACAAGTGAACACTTGCTTGGTGCCTTTGATAGTTACCTCCCATTCATGTCTAATTTCCTCCATTTTCTTACTTCCTTATAAATGAATATGTAAACAACAATGTTGTTAAAAACATCATAAAAACACATTAAAATAAAAATCAATATTCATATCTATTTTTTTGTGGTCACTGTTGCACATCCGGCAAGGACAAAGTCTGTAAGTGCTTTCATCAACTGATTTTAGTCTGATTTTAGTTTAACGATTATGTTTTTTTCTTTGGAATTTCTTGAAAGAAAAAAATTGCAGGGATTTTAGTAAATCTAAATAAAAATTATGTGTACTGCAAATTTTTGACAGTGTTAAATTTATTTCTATTATAAAAATATAATTCAAACACTGTATTTACAAAAATAAAATTTTTGAGATTTTTACCCAAATCCAAAATTCACTATAATAATAACATGTATAGATCTTTGTGGCAATTGGATTGGATCACTTTGTGGGATATACTCCAGACAATCGAAAGGTGAAAACAGAAATAAATTTTAGATTCCATGGATTAGTTCTGTTTTGTGATTAAATTTCCTGTGAAATTATATTTTTAAGAGTATTGAGTTGATTTTGAAAATGGACAGCTTCCATCTCAACACCAGCTATTGTTTGCATCTCATTGGGTTCAGTTTTATTAGTATGTATGATCATTATAGCTCTCTACCGTTCAAATCAGCCTAAGCCATTTACTAAAGGGGATGCAAACAAAATGGGTCAAGGTATTATTTCTCTGGATCATATCATGGATTTAAGAATTATATCAACATCAATATGTGTCCTTTGTTTAAAAAATGCTTTGATGTCCTGACCAGGTTCTCCAAGGTTAGTAATATTGCACATGGACATGGCCCTTCTCATGTATGATGACATAATGCGATTGACAGAAAATTTGAATGAGAAATATATAATTGGTTATGGGGCTACGAGCACAGTTTATAAATGTATTCTCAAGAATTGTAAGACAATTGCTATTAAAAGACTATACACACACCATCCACAAAGTTTGCGGGAATTCGAAACTGAGTTAGAGACTGTTGGAAGCATTAAGCATCGGAATCTTGTGAGTTTGCATGGTTATTCCCTTTCTCCACATGGCAATTTGTTGTTCTACGACTACATGGTGAATGGAAGTCTGTTTGACATCTTACATGGTGAGTGAAATGGATGGCAAAAACTATCAAAAAATTTACATGTATAATGGTCATATATAGGTTTTAACAGAAAAGATTGTAACCAGCCTTTCATATATAGTGAATGTTTGCTAATGGCCAACTTAGAGAATCTAAGCAGTGCATCTTGTATGTAGGATCTTCGAAGAAGATTAAGATAGACTGGAACACGCGTCTGAGGATTGCTTTAGGAGCTGCACAAGGTCTAGCATATCTCCATCATGACTGCAACCCACGTATTATTCACAGAGATGTTAAAACTTCCAACATTCTCTTAGATGACAATTTTGAAGCACATTTGTCAGACTTTGGCATTGCCAAGTGTATCCCTTCTGCTAAAACCCACACCTCTACCTATGTTATGGGTACTATTGGTTATATTGACCCTGAATATGCAAGGACGTCTAGGCTTAACGAGAAGTCTGATGTGTACAGCTACGGCATTGTTCTTTTAGAGCTCCTCACAGGGAGGAAAGCTGTGGATAACGACTCTAATTTGCTTCAGCTAGTAAGATGATAATGACTCTGAATTTGCTCAAGTTGAGATCGCCTTTTTTTCAATTGTGAAGGTTGTTCATCTTGAATTTGCTCCAGTTGGGATTGTCGTTTTGTAAATTGTGAAGATTTTTTGTCTTGAGATATTGCATGGACCAAGAAAATAAAGAAATAACCTTGGTTTTTTTGACATGGGCATTTGAATGCAGATTCTATCAAAAGCAGACAACAATACAGTAATGGAAACTGTAGACCAAGAAGTAGCAGCAACCTGCACAGATCTTGGGGTTGTAAGAAAGATCTTCCAGCTGGCACTGCTATGCACAAAGAGACAACCTTCTGACCGTCCCACCATGCATGAGGTTACCAGAGTTTTACAGTCTTTAGTACCAGCTTCTAAACAAGCTCCAGGTATCAGAGTAAACCAACCAGCCCCCAGCAACAACTACAGAAGATATTTGGACGAGTATGTGGAAGGCAATCACAAAGATGTTACAGGAAGCACAAGCAGCACACGAAATCTGAAACACTGAATCTAGAGTTTTGCATTTAACTGAATACATAGTAGCCCCCTGAACCCATGATAACCAGTACGATCATTGCTCAGTTGAAGTAAAACTATTATTGTTGAAACCCATAAACTGCAGGTAAGTTAATGACAAATGCAAACAAATAACAAAGCCCCGAGTGCAACTGTCCAATTGATGCTCAAAGAAAATTTATAACACAGAATATGAGAAATCTGAAACACTGAATCTAGAACTCCGCAGCCAACTCCATTTAGAAAAAGATCAAAATCTCTGTTTGTTCAAAGGTGTGTCATATGTATGCAGTTCAAAGGTGTGTCATATAGAAGACTAAGTTTCAATGTGTGTCATATAGAAGACTAAGTTTCAATGGTGACAGGGGCACTAACCTTGCCAACCGCAAATCTCGATAACCAGTGGCCAGGTCCTCCAGGTATTGAACGTCTGCTCTGTTCTGTTCGCCGAATGGTTTTGCAGATAATGTTCTGCCGGGACTTTGAAGGCCGGAGGAGGTTGGTGAGCTCTCCCGTCCGGCATTAATCCTTATCTGAGTGGAGGCCACGCGCTATTGATTCGGCGGATCAATACGTCATCAATACGATGTGAGGGGAACTGCAAGGTTGGCTGCGGGCAGGGTCGCCGGGGGCTTTTTGCTGGGCAGCCGGAGAGGGATGCCGGAGAGGGATGATGTATAATCGGATGAGGTATGGTCCATGCCGTCGCCGTGCTCTGTGAGACTCTGACAGAGGTACCCTCCATAGCATTAACTTTGCTATGGAGGTGGAAATAGGAATTGCCATCATCCTATTATAGGAAGGAGTAACACATTAAACGCAAGATTTCGTCACTGTAAGTCTTCGTACTCTGAAGCCCTACGAACATAACACTTGAATGGCATATATGTACCTTTTACATAATTTGTTTCTTTAATGGAGTCTATGTTGATTTGTCCCACAGTTATTAGGAAGGTTCTCTATAAATTAAAAGTAATTTGTTTAAATTAAGATTCAATTTTTAAGTAATTTGTTTAAATTAAGATTCAATTTTTATATGATTCGTCGAATAGTGATTGGGTTTGGGTTTGGGCTTGGGCTGGAACAAGGATGAATCATCATGATTGCTTCAGTGATGAAAATTAATTGACATATTATTCTTTACCAGTTATAGATACTAAAAAGGTCTTGCCAAATAAGCATAAGGCAACAGCAACATCATTGCTAAATAAGACCTAAACTTCCTTGACCAATCACAATTCAAAAAAATAAAAATTAATATAATTAAAAAAAAAAAATTCATTTTCTTTATAAAATTAATATTACAAATTTCCATTTGATTTTTTGTCAAAGAAGAATTATTTCAAGTTCATAGCATTACTGAATGTGTTATACTTGACTTGTGGCAGGGATAATAATAATAATAAAAAAATGCATTTTCACTTCAATTAAAAAAGCTATAAAAAATAATAAATCAATTGAATTCAATTTGTTATATAGTTACTTTATTTTTATTAATAAAATTATAAATATTTTTTTCAAAGAAAAAAATAATAATAAATTTAATTAGTAATGATTGGAGTTCATAACCATAATAGTTATGAACATATAACTAATAAATTTAATACACATAAACATAAAGATTTATTTTACCATATAAATTAAAATATTGATTAATATTTGTAACCATTATGTTTATATATAATAATAATAATAATAATTTACATGTATATATGTAGCATTGCAGAGGCTACTCTAACCCAAGAAAGATGTCCAAATGGCATCAGTGATTCACTTTTATACAAACATGGATCTTATCCTTGTTTTATGATATATTTTTCTACTTCATTTCCTTTCTTTATACATCATTGATATGATATTGATGGATATAATTGAACAATCGCAAAATGTATATAGAGTGTAGAATATTGAAATGTCCCATGGGTGTGCATATGTAATATATATTCTAATTTCTAATTTGTCCACATACATCCTCCCTTTGGAATAAGAAAAACAAAACACTTCTCAACTGATTTCTCATAGAAAAAAGAAGTTGAAATGTTTGATATATTTTGATATAATTATTCTCGTAAGTTGAGAAGCTGTTATGTGATGTGACCATCCTTTTGTTCGATGAGCTTTGCACTTCCCTCATCCATTTCTAATCCATTCTTCAAGAGGTCATCAGTTCATTGATTCTTGTGCTTGTAAATGTGATCAAATGTGATATGAGTGAAGTGCATATGATTTGCAATAATTATTTGACATACAAGAATTAATGTAAAGTTCCTCAATCGATATGTGTCATTCTTCCAATCTATAACAACTTTGGAGTCTCATCAGATACGAATGGTGGAGAGGTTCATATCTTTTGCAAATCTCATAACGATTTTTAAGGTGAATAATTTAACATAATTATTGGTGGTTGTGCCTATGTTTTCATAGAAGGAGAATAAATGTGAATTGTTTATGAAGATTTGGCCCCCAATTCCTCCTTTTGGTGATGTATGTTAAGTGGCTCCATCAAATAATAACTAGTTGTTTTCATTTCTGATCATAATTCTAGTGTTGGGAAGTAGAGAATATTTTTGTGAGAGGGAAGCATTTCTTCCTCAATACTCAAACTTTTAAGAGTATTACAAAGAAAATAATTTCCATGGTCATCTAATATAGCATGATTTCATTCTAGTTGTGCACCCCACACTGCAGTCATTAGGAGAGCTTGTAATGAATATTTATGTTTTCCATCTAACCACTCTTTTGAACAATCCTCTATGTTGGCCCCATTGCATAATAAACTTGGATTCTCATGTTTCTTGGTTTCCTTCCAAACTTGTTGAGTGAAGGGATAATAGATGAGGAGATGTGAGATGGTTTCAACATCCTTTTGAAAAAGTGCATAGCCGTTGGGACCTATAAATTATAATTTTGTAGTGTGTCCTAGGTAGGGGCCTTTTCCTATAGAAGTGGCCACATGAACAATTATTCCTTTGTTGGGAAATTTATTTTCAAAATTTATCTTCCCCATCATGGAGGATACCGAGGCTCATTATGTTGTGCTAAATGGAGGTATTGAAATTTTGGAGAACATTACCCAAAGCGACTAGGGGACCATATTAAATTTTCATCTTCTTGGTTTAGCATGAACATGGATTTGTATAGAGAACTGACATATCTTTCGCATTCATCAGCTAGTTCCCCTTTCCTATTTATAATGACTAGAGAGATTCATTCTTCATTAAAATGGAAATGATGTCCAATATCTTCTTAATGAAAGAAGAATACTCCTTCTTCACTTAGAAAATGAATCATTTGGTCTCAAAGGATGGGTTATTTTGTGAGTTAATCCATGGATATTTCCCTTTGAGAACTTGTTTTCCTAACCCAACTTTTCATCTAATAACTTCGCCCATCATAAAAAATTCAAGAATGGATACTTTCCAGATAATGGATCCATTTTTTTGGATTCTAATGGACTCTTGATCTAGCTCAATGTGGAGGAAGGGGCTATATATTTGTGATACATAATTTTTTCCTAAAGAAATTTATATTGAAGTATTCTCCAAATGCCCTTTACTATAAGGGATTTTGAGAACCAAGTAAAATTATTTAAACCCCATCCTCCAAGGAGTTTTTGAGTAGCAATAGAAGACCATGTTGTAAGGGAAAAGTTCTTTTTTACTGATTTCCTACCCAAAGGGATCACATGGAGATTTGTTTTATTTTGTTGAGAATACCAAGAGGAATTCATAATAATGAGGTCCAAAAGAATATAATGGCTTCTATTATTTCCTTGCAGAGGATAAGTCTAACATCTCTTGAGAGTCATTTCTTGCATCATATACAAACTCTTTTTTCTATATTAACTAGAACCCAATTTCAATATACCTTTGATAATTGTTTGGTATTAAGAAGAAACCCAAATATTTGAAGGAGGAGCCTATTTCTTCTATATGATGATGGATGTTTTGGAATCTTATGAGTTTTTCCTCTTTTGATAGACCATTTTCGAAAAGAGAGGATTTGGATAAATTAAATACCATCCCTCTTTCTTTAGAAAATAGGTCGAAGATTTATTTTAAAGTTCTAAAATTTCTAGGGAACCATTTAAGAAAATGATGATGCCACCCACAAATAGAAAATGAGTGAGAGAACAATTATTTATCGCCTTGATTTTGATGGAAGATATTTTTCCTTTTAGAATCAAGTAATGTTCTTCTGAGTGTTTGTGCAACCAAAAGGAAAGGGAAGGGAGGTAAAGGAAAACCCTACCAATGAGTTTTCTTAGTATTAAGAAATGCAAGGAAACTACATTTATAGATAGGGTAATGAAGGAAGTGATAATATAATTATAAATCCAAGTGAAAAAATAAGGGTCAAAACCAAGATGATTGAGGAGGAGATGGATGAAAATCCAATTAACCCATTCAAATGTTTTCGAAATATCAACTTTGATAACGAGAGATTTTTTTTTAAGAGGTGTGGAGTGGATTCATTCATAAGTAAAGACCAATTGCATCATGGATTTGTATGCCTTGCAAGAAGTGAAATTTCTCCCAAGATATGTGGTTTTATAGGATAGGCCTTAGGTATAGGGAAGTGATTTTCATAGTGATCTTATACATAGAGTTGGAAATGGAGATCAAAATAAACAGGACAAAAGAAGATCAAGAATATGCTTTGGGGATGAGAGAAACGAAGGCGGAGTTAGAAGTGATCAATATTCTACTCTAAGAAAGTCATCCTTAGTGAAGTCAAAATAACTAATGTAGAATTTGATAGAAAGTTCATCCCACCCTAGGCTTTTGTCCTTTTGAAAACTATGGAGGACAATTTCGAGTCCCCTTTTTGAAATCTCATCCATCAAGTCCTCATTTTACTCAGGATTGGTAAATCTTGAGAAATAATGGGAATTTTGAAACTCGTGTCTATGGTTTGCTTGTCAATTTGTTGAAACATTTCTTTGAAGTTATGGAAATATTATAAAGTAATATCTTAAAAAGAAGAGACTTTTGAGCCATCTTATTTGGTGATTTCCCTAATAGTATTCCTTTTATTTTCAGTTCTATGAATATGGCTCTAATTTTTAGTCACAATTCCCTTTCTCTTTCAAGGATAACATTCATTTTCTTATCTTCAAGGTTTTCTATGTGAATGAAGTTGGATCAAGGAAGCTTAGGAGAGACTCCAACTATGATTCCACTTCCGCAAGAAGTTTAGTAATAACTTCCCTTTTCAATATGACCCATTCTAAGATGGACGTTTTAGCTTCCCTCAATTTTTTCTAAAACTATAAGGGGCAAGATTCCCTAGAATTGGGGTTGTGGGGTACCCATGATTGTTTTAGCTTTTATAGGAGTAATTGATAATCCAACTAGTGATCATTTAGCTTGAAATATACCATTGGATTTGTGGCAGTGTTATCTAGTTCTAGTAGTATAGGCAAGTGGACTGAAGCCCCTCCAAAATGTAGCCACTAGTGGATTCTAATGTTTTTCTCTAGAATTTCATCAAATATAAAAAATCGATCCAATCTTCTAGAAATTCAAGATTTCATTGTTTTTTTGTTACTATAGTTAGGGATTAAATTGATAGCAATGACATTAACCGATATGGTTGGATCGAGATATTCGATAAATAAAATTTCTAAGTTATATACATGGGATGAGGTTTCGCAAAAATGAAAATTAAATTTCTTGCTATAATCAATATTTTTTTATTTGAAACATGTGAAGCTAAAAGTATTTAACCATAATGGATTTCTTTCCAGTTAAGGCCTTGTTGATAGCCCAAAATGGCCATTCAACATTATAAGGGAGACTACTCATTCGGGAACTTAAATCAGTTCCTTTTCCATTTGGAATGGTGGTTCTGACTGGTTCAATTGGGTCTAATTACCCTCTCTCTATATCTCTGTTCGCTTATTTAACTCGCAAACAAAGAAAGAGCAATCAGATTATGCTTCCTACTATGCAAGGGCAAGGAAGCAAATCCTTAATCCGATGTAAGGCTCATCCAAACCACAACTATGGTTTTTCCTCTTTTAGAAGAGGACTTCTAGAATATAATATTTAATCTAAATTTAGTTTTACTCTATAATGCAAGCAAGAAGAAAAGTTATGCTAAGCCTATCTTGATGGAAAGAAGGAATAGTACTTCTTTCTATAAGGAGCAAGATATTAACATAATTGGGATCTTAACATGTCTAGCTTAAGAAGAATATGTAGCTAATGAAGTAGTTCACCTATATAATATTATAATTACCAAACATGTTTTTCAGATATCTATTAACAATGAATGATGAACCAATAACATTAGGAAGTAGTTCACATAATGCCAATGGAAATTAAATCAGAATTAGATGGCAAATTTTTGAGTAAATAGTTACTGAGAAATCTAGTTTTAATATATCAGAGAAAAAGAGACAATTGACAACAAATTCATGAGACAAATAGATTAGATATATAATTTATAAGACATTTTCATATCGACAGTAGTGCACAATATAAATCCAATCAACATAATTCTACCATGAAGAATGAAATTCACTTTTAAAATAATAGTATTTCAAATAAAAAAATTATTTGAAGTTGTTCTCCTTCTCTGTTCTACAAATCCGATCTCCTACAATCTCCTCTAAAGAATGAACTCTACTTCTAAAAGCAATAGTTACAATAGTGCAAGTTATGCCTCTCATACACAGTTCAGAATGAAAAGAGACAAATCCCAATAATTCCCAGACTTGAGATTTATCCTCTACACCTACAACATGAAACCCCTATTACAATAGTGCTTTAAGAATTACAAAATTGTAGAAAAGAGGAGTTCCCTTATATTCTCTAAAATCCATATTTATAATTACAAATCAAAACCAAAATGAGAGAACTATTTTGGAAAATAAATTTGCTCCCAAAAATTTGATTGCCCACCATTCTTTTTTCTCTCTTACTAGAGTAATTCCATTTATTCAAATCTTCTCTTCCTCATCTCCTCAATTGTTCCCCTACCAAAAATGAATCAAAATTAAATTAAAATGAAAATGAAAATATAAAATACCAAATCTGGAAAACAAACATCTCCAATCAAAATTCAATTAAATAAATAAATAAAAGGAAATATGAGATTTCTATTTATCCTTTTAAACATTTTATTGGTTAAATATAACATAAAAGAATGGATCTACAATCAACAGAGGCTTTGAGAAAATGAAAAATGAAAAAATTTGACTCAGAAAATTAGTTTTGGTTTTAAATTTGGATATTGATTTTATAATACATTTTATACTCAATTAATGACAAAATATGGTCATGCAACCACTTCAAAAATATTCTCTATGATTTTATCTATCTAACGAGCCGTTATGGGCCTCATTTGGCTAAGTAAAACTCAACTTATGAGCTCCCAACTTTGGAGAGTCAAAACTGCCACAATTCTAAAAAAAATGCTGCTTAGGAAAAATTAAGAAAATTTAATTAAAAATATTGATTCTAATTCTAATTAACTATTAATTAATTATTTTATTAAATAGATATATACAATTTAATTACAATTATAAATTTAATCAATACAATAATAAATTTTAAATTAATTAGAAATTAATATAATTACATATTGATTAAAATATATATAATTTATTGAATCAAATTAAATATTATATTATAATTAAAAGAATTAAAAATTTTAATTAACAAACACGTTTCAAGTGACTATTGTTCCATGTTAATGGGCCTAGTGGCTATTTGGTTCCATTTACATGGACCAAGCATAGTGTGGAGGGAGGCTTCTTATGGAGTGGGAGAAGTAAATGATAAAGGGAGGAGGGAGTAAGAAGATATCGATCGGATTCTTGAAGTATCAGAAGATTTTAATGTTGTGCTCCAATGAAATGAAAGTTTTGAGGTCCGGTAAAACCTGTAATATCGTAGGTAAGTTGAAGTGGGTTTAGGTGGAGTGGGAGTCATAAGATTATCGGGATGCTGAATACCAGAACTTTTTAATAGAAGTTTTACAATAAAACATGTTCTAATAAGCATGCAAAAAGAACATTGGAGGAGAGAGAAAATAAGAGGTGAGGTGAACAAGTGCCTACGTGCAGTGGGTCCCGCTCATAAACTACAACCATTTTCAATTTAAAAATTTGACAAAACGAACTACAACCACTTTGCAATTTTGAAGTTTCAGATCTCGTAATTTCTTTTAAATTGGGATTTAACATAGACTTATGAAATCCAAAAACAATATAATTTTAATTATTCTACAATTTAGCTATGGAGATTTTGTAGGACCGTTAGTGAAAAAGTAAATTAATTAGTTAAAATAAATTAAAAATCAATATTTACAAATAATTTACAAAAGTTAAAACAATATACATTTTTTTAGCCTTGGTAGTAAAAATTATCGAACTTCGGATGAGAACCATTTGCAAACCATGTAACCAAGTGAGATGAAATGAGTACCAGTGGAAATCTACCAAAAAATAGAACACAATGAAGCAATCAAAAGAGAAATATGAAAAAGATAAAAATATAGCAAAAATGTAGGGCACTTAACCAAATGAAAATTATTAAAAGGCGACTTAGCTAAAACTTTATGGAAAGGGTCCCCATTATTTGAAATAAATAAGTCAAAAATGGGGGGGGGGGGGGTTAGTTTTGACCTCAACACTGGTGACACATGGGGAAGAACCATCTATCTCTGGTTAAAAGTTGATGAACTTAAATTTACCCAAAGTTTAAAAGTGAGGAATTGTATTAAACTGTCAAACAATAAACATTTTCAAGATTCCCACATTAATGAATTAAGAAATGCAAGTTTAAAATATAAGTACTCAAAACAGTGTGAGTCTAAAATCATGAATCCAAATTTTGGGAAAACAATTATATTTAAGATTGCCTCATACGAAAAATAGAAGAAGGTACAAATATGAGTTTTTGATAAATTATATATCCATTGTTATGAATAGTCTTTGATGCCGCTTCACTACCATTGAGCCTGAACAATAACCCAGAAAAGTTGTCTTTTATTCCATACAAGCATGGCCTTGCTACTAGTGAGCATCAATAGCCTGACGGGTTTACTTGTATTTCCCATGTTTCCTCTTTTAATCACCCTTTTGATAAGAACATATGCGAGCTTAGTTTAGAATGTACTTGAGTGAAATAGGTGGGATGGTAATAGAGACTTAAGCTAATGGATATAATACTTCCATAATGTTGACTCCAAATTCTTTCCCCACAACTATCAATCAGAGGCTTTTATAAAGTGGAGGGATGGGAGGTATCCATTGAATTAAATGCATGTCAGTTCTTTCCTTGAAAAGGTGAATTATATCACATAGAAAAGATGTGTGCTCCTCCATGAAAAATACTTAAAGCAAGAGGGCTTTAAGATTTCGTAAAGATATATCTTTAATGGTAATTGAAACTCATTGAAAGAGAGAGAGCAAATATTTCACATATATGCTAACCACTGTTGCGTGAGGAAAAGTCCTTCCACATAAGTCTTAGCGGAGTCACTAAAATCAAACCAAAACCAATAGAAAAAGGGAAAAAGGAATGGAAAGCAAACTTGAAAAATGTGAAATGAAGAAAGGAAAAACTAAAAGACAAACCCAACAAGACTAATTATACAAATGTCTCAACAAAAGAGTAAAAGAAGATAAGCATGTGTGTGTTTATTTCATATTGAGATTTAAATGAATTTTATCTTGCAAGGTTATAAGTAATTAGTATAATAGTAAAGTAAATGACAATCATGAGGTAAAACTAAGCCAAATGGGAAGTTTCTGTTTTTTGTAAGTTTCGTTGTTTCAAAGAAAATTATGCATAAAAGCATCTTAACAATTTTTTGGTAAAAGGAATGCTAAGAAATAGACTAAAGATTCAAAAACTCTTGAGTTTAGCGGATTTAATGAGGATCATTACTGCTTCTCTCAAAAACTCGAAAACAAGCAAGGAGAATGAGTTCCAAATCTGAGCAAGCAAGGGTATGAAAAACAATTCTTGAAGTCTTATATATATATATATATATATATATATATATATATATATATATATATATATATATAGATATAGATATAGATATAGATATATATATATAAAGGAAAAAACTAAACTGAAAACAAAATGTAAAAAGTGGAAAAGAATGAAAGTGGGAACATGAAACTTACCATTAGAGAATTTTATTTAAAATTTTACTTGAGAGATATCATTTTCTCCAACAAAAGGTAACCTCTTATTTTTAAATAGAATTTAAAAGTATGAAGAAATGGTTTTCAATGTAGTTTTTATTGGCCAATAATCATAACTTATTAAATCTACATTAAAGTAAGTAGTACAAATTAGAAAAATGATGTCTCATGTTCAAGGAATCAGAACTGTACCAAAAATGCATTAGGACTAATAATGATGATGTGCTTTTGGAGTGATGATTGTTCTCTTTATATTTTAGATTTCATGTTAACTCCATGATTTTCGTAAAATGTCAAGAATCAAGACCAAGACCCAAACAATGTAATGCATATTTGTAGATGGAGAGGTCTTCAAATTTTGAATGTTAAATATAGAGTGATATATCAAAACTAAAATATAAGAGAAATAAAATATGATTTATCCATGATTCACTACCTTTACCTGTTTCAAATTCCTTACCAATTGCTACATTACCATAGTGGTTGCTCAAGAGTTCCTTGAAAAGGAAATGAAGATGCACACTAAAAGATGATTGATATAATGAAATGGACATCCAATAGTGAGACAAAGGAAAAAATGTAAACAAACCACAAGTGATGAAATTTTCATTAGCCAGGAAGATTATTGAGAAGAGTAAAACGAGGCCTATGTGCAAATACTAAAACGAATGTATATCCCCAAAGTCACAAAGTCACCTTGAGGAATGAATTCTTGAATTTGATGAAATTATAATTAAAATACATCGAAGCTCTTGACCACCATGATAACATGAAAGTAAGCATATATATACAAACAAAATCAAATAGGACTCCATGTGAGCATAGTGAAAGATTAGAATGAATTGACCGGAGGCATACAAGGATACTTAACTCGATATTTTGAAGTTTTGAAATGAGAAGACATGAAAAGGAAAATTTAGGAAGAAATATAAATTGATTAATGATAACAGCCCGATATCCTAAGGTTCCGAGGTTCCGATAGAATCAACACGAAAGATAACATCTCTAATAAACAATACTTCAAAAATGAGAACAATTATCCGACAAATAAAATTATGATAAATGAAGCCTTTGTTATTTAAATGTTTTCAGAGGAATTCCTCTTCGGAAGTTTACTTGATTTTGACTTATGATATCAGAAGTCCCAATATATTTTTTTGTAATATTTTAAATAAGATTTTTGATAAAAGGAAGCCTAGAATAAATATTGGATAAAAACATAATATCGAAACTCGGATACGATAATAGCTCAATATGACTTTTACCAGATTCTGAGATCAAGGAATTTGAGCAAGAAAATAAAATAGGCCTCGTAGATCTCAGAGAAATGCCTCAAAAAGTGTTTTAAAATGGCTCGGATATAGCATAAAGATTTGAAATCCTGAGGAAAGGTATTGGAAAGTGTAAAAATAGAAGATCAAGATTCCAATATTTACCCAATAAAGGCTCTGAATCAATTCAGAATAATAAATGAAACTAAAGTGGATGTAATATAAATGAACACAATGGAATGGTTTTAAATCAATTGGAAAATGTAAGATTCAGAACAGACAAAGATAAAATCATGGATAAGATCATTTTCTGCAAGGTTTTGTACAATTTTCCTTTTCTTATGACAAATATGAATAGTAAGGATCTAAGAATTTCATATCAACCTTATCAATGAGATACATAATATGATTATTGACTCATATTGGTAAATTTGCAAAGAAATTAAAATATGAATAGAAGAAAAACTCTTCAATGCCCAGATTCTGCTGAAAAAACAAATACTTCCCTAAACATGTTGCATATTAATCACTCACTTTATTTATAAAGCTAATTAGATTTTCTTGTGAAAATCCAATTTCCAAATCAAGTGAATGAAGTCATGTAAAAGAAGAAAAACACAAATAAGAAGTAAACTATGAAAAGACAAAACTAATAACAGATGAAGGTGAACATGTCAATGCATACCTGAAACAATTTGGGCTGTAAATTTAACTTATAGATCTTCAAGTTCTCCATCTATTATCATTTATTTCACACATGTTAAAAATCATCTACTTAGTTGATCTAAATTAACATCTAAATAATTATCTACTGATTTGCATTTACTTCATAATAACATTAAGGGACAAGAATGGGAAATGCTTATGAATTGAAAACTGAATTTGTCAAGAGTGCTTGATTATAAAGATTCTTCACCTTATGTGATTTCCTTTGCAAAATTTAGCGATGTGATGAAGATTTACTAAGAAGAATAAGTAAGCATAGCGTAAGAATAATTTGAGAAATCATATTTTTTGAACACTCTTTGTTAAAAAATGAAAAAGATGCAAGGGAGCATCATGGGCTCATTATATGTTTATTAAAAATATACGATAATGAAATAAATACAAACATGAAAGGAATCTAAATCTAAATTAATTTATCCATAATCCTAACTAAATGAAAGGAAACATGACTATGTATTGTCGTACATCCAATCCAACCATTCTCTCATTTTAACTCCTACATGTATGTACAGGACAAACGTCAGTAACAAAAATATAATTACAATTGAATCAATAAATATGAATGTAATATTTACACTAATTACTAACATATTTACAAGAACATTCTACAACGGCACACTATTATATTAGTGAAACCTGGCGGTCTATCAGATTACCGAGAATGGGAGCATCCATGGCTATCAGGGTTTACGGTGCTCAGGAAATCAAGATCTATGCGCATGCAGGTCTCGGCACTCCCCAAGTCAGCGCTGAGGCTTCACACGAGAAGCCGCAATCAGTATGGAAGGCTTTCGGAGGCTGTGGGGCTCCAGCCTGGGATCAAGTTAATCGCTCAGATCAGTCTGCTGAAATGGACAAAAGAGATGCAGTGCGGCGGATCTGGTCAACACGAGGGGATTTATGGACTGTGCAGCCTGCAGCGTCCCAGTTCCCAACTGAACAGGTGAGGACACCTGCCAATGACCGGAAGCCGGGTATAGCGACCCTAGCCAAAGCGGCCATGAGCCTGGGGACTCGGATCTTGCTGCGGAATACAAATACTCTTGATAGAGAGGGTGGATCTCGGTCAGATGATCCCAACAAGCCAGATTTGGAGAGACCAAGGCTTAGACAGGCTCCAAAGCTAAATGGTGCATCTGGGTTCGCAGAGGAACTGTCCAATCCAACAGAACAAGGGCCCAAAAAGACAGATCCACTCTACATCAAAGAAGATCTGATACAGGAAACCCCTGATAGTGCGAACCTGAAAATGAGATCTCTGTCAGAGTCTCCGGCACGAGAGAATTCCTTTGCAGCGAATCTGGGCTGGAGCGAAAGCTACCATCAGCAGATGCTTTTTCCTCCCCCTCTGCCTCCAGTGCGTCAAGAGATAGGAGGCTCAAAAGCCTCTGACCCTGTGTTGCTTCAGAAAGTTTCTGAAAACTTCTCTGCCCCCTTTCAGGTTCAAATCACACAGATCTCAGGCAAGACCACTCTGCAATGGGTACACCCTTCAGATCTGGTGCAGAATCTCAAAGTAAATCTGGAACGCCGATTCGGGATCCCCTTTGCCCTTCAGAGACTTATATTTCAAGGTAAACAACTCGATGATCCTCTTCCCCTCTCTTCTTACAGCATAAAAAATAATAGCTCTTTAGTGTTTTCCCTTCGTTTGAGAGGTGGCGCTGCAGGTCAATCTTCTTCTGCTCATCCCTACTCCTACAAAGCTGCAGTACGCTCTGAGATACCCCTCTCCCCTGAACCTCCCAAACCTAAGCCTTTTCTGGTTGACAAGTTAGAGGAGGTCCCCTCTGTTGAGATCTCCCACCCTGACCTTGCAGATGACATTCAAAGATTTGCTGAAAGGGCCATCATTTGCAGATTCAATGGGTTTTGACCTAGCTCTAAGGACCTTTATGACTGGATCAATGACAACTGGAATCACCATTGCAAGGTTTTCTTCTGCTCAAAAGGATATTTTATAGTTCTGTTCGACAGTCCTAAGCACTATGAAAAGGCCTTAGAAGAAGGTCCTTGGTTCATGGGTACAACAGGACTCTTCATAACTCCATGGTTCTCAGATTTTGACCCAGCTTCTGCAGTCATTACCAAAGCCCCTGTCTGGATCAGACTTCCAAACTTTCCAGCTCACCTGTGGCATACAGAAGTCTATAGGAGCATAGGCAACACCTTGGGCAGCTTTTTAATGGGAGATTACAGGCGGGAACTACAAGGTCTCTTCACATATGCTAGAATATGTGTGGAGCTAGATCTAAGCAAGGGACTGCCAGAGCAAATCAATCTCAAGATCAATGACTCTGTCTGGACCCAGAACCTGGATTACGAAAACACTGCCTTCCGCTGCCGCCATTGTCACCTAACAGGGCACCTGCAGAATTCCTGCCCATCGCTGCCTGCAAAATCGAAAAAGGGCAACTTTGCAAAGACCAAACCCAAGTGTTGGACCCCTTGTTCTCCGCCGCCAGTAGTGAGCTCGGATTCCTCAAGCTCGGAAGATGAGGAGAGCGATTCAGAACCGGACCAAGCACCTCAGACGATGGATCCATCCACAGATACTCCTGCGCACACCACTGTCACAGCAAGCTCCCAGAAACGCGTCCATGAGACCTCCTCTTCTGAATCAGATAAGGAGATCCCCCTGATGGAGAATTCCAGTCTTCAAGTGGTTTTAGCTCATACTCCCCAGGATGGCTGGATAAAAGTCAATAAAAAGAAAGGGAAAAAACACCGTGTTGAGGATACTGCCCCTGTGGGGTAATTGTTAGTTTTTGCTCTCAAGTTATTTGTTGTAGCTCCATGATTGTTTCACTCCTTATCTGGGACCGAGTTTGATAGTTTCATCATTTCCGGTCTGTCGGTTTCTTGTCTCTCATGATTGTACTATATTTTACTCAATAGAAATAGTTTAATTTTACTGAGAAAAAAGAAAACATATTTACAAGAAGCAACTTGTTTATAATCACCTTCTCTTGAAATGTTCTTTCCAACTAAATTTCAATTGGACCATAAAAATCTGGATGGATTTCCATTAATGATTGGAAGGGGCTAAAAGCAGAGGATAACATGCCATATTGTGTAAATCCACTTTTAGATACAAGGGCCTGCATGAAATTGTAAGACTTATGTACATATGTTAAATTATTAACAATCTTCTGTGTAGGAAAACTTTCCAAATGTCTTTCAAATGGGTCTATGAAATATGGATGGAAGTCAGATACATTCCATAGAATACCATTAATTGAATTCGATCATTGGTCATATCGTGAAGGTACACTGTCTTGTTGACACTGCTTTTGAGAGGAAAGGATCAAGTGATAAGAGATGAACATCACTTGGAATTGGAAGAGTAATGGCTCTTGATGTTCATGATTATGATTTGAAACTTTATTTTCCCATTTACACAATGCATCAATTGAGTGTTCAATATTGAACTGCTCAATATGCGAGCATAAGATATCTAAAAACTAGGAAAGGAAGTTAGAAAACAAATCATAAAATATCGAAAAAAAAATCGCTATTTACAATAGTATTGCAATTATTGTTATAACACAATCGGGATTGGTTTGAAATAATTTCCTCTTCACAAGAAATGGCCAAAATAATGTAATTAGAATGATTGCCAACAACAAATTCTGAATTAGAGAGAGGACCAGGACTATGCATATGAATTATAGCTTGATCATCATAGGAATCATAGATTGGGATGGTTTCTTAAATTCTGAAATCATGAGTACGATTAAATGTTTGAAAATGAGAGTCAATTGGAACAATTTTTGCATTGAGTTTCTCTTCATTTTCAAGTATAGTTTGATATGGAACATGAGGATTTAATAGGGAAGGATAAAAATCAACATCATCAATGTTAAAACATTCATCATAAATGACATCAGAACATTCACTAGTGTTCTCTTTATTCTCATCTGATGTATCAAAAGAAGAAGGAATATAGAGTACATGTTCATTAATGCGAGAACCAAGATCAATACTTGTCTCTCAATGTTGATAAAAACTAATAGGAAAATTATTTATATCAACCTCTCTATTTTATAGAATAACATTAATGCAAAGAGGGGATAAATCGCTATCAACAAAAATATCAGGATAAAGATAAAAATAATAATCAAAAGCAACGAATTTGAAAATATCTCTATTTGCAGATTCTTGTAAATTTTTTCCATTACAAATTTCAGATTCCACACCATTTACTTGGCTAATTGTGCTTTCTTGAAGAATGTTCTCTCGCTACCTTAAATTTTGTATTTTATCATCATGATTACAATGAGTAATTTCTACAGCATATTGCATAATATTATAATCTTCAATTTGTACTTGCGCTTGTTGATTTATTTACTGGTTTTCTGAACTAATTTCAGAGTGATTTGCACATTTTGTGGTAGGTGGTTCTTCAAGTTTGTTATTGATTTCATATAGTAGTTTTTTATCAAATTCTTGCAAGTTTTGTGATAAGGATTCATTAGCATGATTATGATCAATATTGTAAAACGTTTGTACTAGATTTAAGTAGTTATCATACATGGCTGATGCCACTTCATCGTGGTTAATATGCACCTCTATATCAAAAAATTTCGATAATTTAAATAGAAGTCGAATGAGAGTCATCAAATATTGCAATTGTTACATATAGATTTGAAATGGGAAGAAGAGAACAAACATATTGAAACCAATCCATCAGTTAATTGTCTGAAGGTTTATCTTCATCTTTGAATCTCAAGTAAATTATTTGAAACCTAACAGTAAAATCTAAGAAATATTCATTTTCAAATCTTCGTAAAACTTTGAATTCATCACGTACTTGTTCATAATCCTAACCGTCAAATTTATAAAGGAATTTTATGATGAGTTGATCCCAATTGTGAATAGAGGCAACCATAAGAGATTGACCCTAGTTTTTGGCTTTTCCTAAGAATGAAAGAGTAAAATTAATGCATAAAATGCATTCATCAATATCATGAAAAGTATAATTTGTAAAATTTTGAATAAACTGTAAGACATGTCATGTGCAGAAACATTCTTCTCACCATTAAAATTTACCTTTGACAAGTGTTTTACTATTTCCGATGGAGTATTGATAGATGCACGTCCAGAGACACAAATCCAAATTGGAAGTTTGGGAGGAGCTATTGTGATTAAATAAAAACTTTAAAATACAAAAACTCCAAAAGACGATAAGTTGTTAGGCCCACCATATAGCACCAAAAACGTTGATAGTCGAAAATTACCATGCAACATTATAAGGGAGACCACCTGTTCGACAACTTAGATTTGCCCCTTTTATTTTTGCAATTGTGGTTCTGAATGGTTCAATTGGGTCTAGTTACCCTCTCACTATATATGCTAGCTTAAAGTATGTCTTTAACTCATCAACAAAGAAAGAGCAGTCAGATTAGCCTTCCTGTTATGCATGGGAAGGGAAGAAAATAATTAAGTTGATTTAAGGCTCAGCCAAACCACAACTATGGTTTTGCCTCTTTTAGAAAAGGGACTTCTAGAATGCAACATTTAATCTAAATGTAACTTTACTCTATAATGCAAGCAAAAGGAAAACTATGATAATCCTATCTTGATGGAATGAAAGATTAGTCCTTCTTTCTACCAAGAGGAAGATATTAACATAATTGAGATTTTAACATGTCTGGCTTAAGATGAATGTGTCACTAATGAAGTATTTCAATTAATTAATATTATAATTACCAAACATGATTTTCAAAGATTTATTAAGAATAAATGATGAACCAATAACATTAGGAAGTAGTTAACATAATGCTAGTGGAAATTAAATCAGAATTATACGGTAGATTTCTGAGTAAATAGTTACTCAGAAATCGAGTTTTGATATATCAAAGCAAAAGATATAATTGACAATAGATTCATGAGAAAAATAGATTATATAGATAATTTGTAAGACAGGTATTCATATCGACAATAGTGCACAATATAAATGCAATCAATATAATTTTGCCATCAAGAATGAAATTCACATTAAAAATAATAGTATTTATGATACAAATTTTTTTGAACCTGTTCTCTTGATCTATTATTTAAATTCAATCTCCTACAATCTCCTACAAAGCATAAAATCTACAGCTAAAAGAAAGAGCTGCAATAGTGCAAGCTCTGCCTCTCATACACAGTTCAGAATGAAAAGTGACAAATCTCAATAATTCCTAGATCCAAGATTGATCCTCTCTACCTATAGCACGAAACTCCTATTAAAATAGTGCTTTTAGAATGAAATAATTGTAGAAGAGATAAGGCCCATCACATTCTTTAAAATCCATATTTATAATTACAAATCAAAATCAAAATGACAGAATTGTTTTGGAAAGTGAATTTTCTCCCACAAATTTGATTGACCACCATTATTTTTTCTCTCTTACAAGATAAATTACATTGATTCAAATCTTATATTCCTCATCTCCTCAACAATTCTCCTGTGAAAACCAATCAAAATTAAATTAAAATAAAAAATATCAAATTTGGAAAACAAACATCTCCTATCAAAATTCAATTAAATAAATAAATAAAAGGAAATATGAACTTTCTATTGATCCTTGTAAAGATATTATTTGTAAAAGATAACATAAACAAATGGATCTACTATCAACAGAGGCTTTGAGAAAATGAAAAATGCAAAAATTAAACTCAAAAACCTAGTTTTGGTTACAAATTGAGTTCTTAGGCTCATTTAAAGACCAAATATGGGCATGCAACCACTTTAGAAATATTCTCTGTAATTTTATTTATCTAACAAGCTGTTTTGGGACTTATTTGGCCAAGTAAAACTCAATTTATGAGCTCCCAACTTTGGAGAGTCAAAACTGCGAGAATTTTGAAAAATCACTGCCTAGGCCAAAATTAAGAAAATTTAATTAAAATTATTAATTCTAATCCTAATTAACTATTAATTAATTTTTTTATCAACTAAACATATACAATTTAGTTACAATTATAAATTTAATTAATAAAATTAGAAACTTTAAATTAATTAGAAATTAATTTAATTGCAGATTAATAAAAAATATATATAATTTATTGAATTAAATATTATATTATATTATATTTAAAATAATTAAAATAAATAAAAAATTAAAAATTTAATTAAACAAACACATGTCAAGTGGCTATTGGTCCAATTTAATGGGCCTAGTGGCTATTTGGTTCCATTTACATGGACCAAGCATAGTGAGGAGGGAGGCTTCCTTATGGAGTGAGAGGAGTAAATGATAAAGGGAGGAGGGACTAATAAGATATCAGAATATCGGATTCTTAAAATATTAGAAGATTTTAATGTTGTGCTTTGATGGAATGAAATTTCTAACGTCCGATAAAACATGGAGTATTGGAGGTAAGGTGAAGTGGGTTTAGGTTGAGCGAGAGTCATAAGATTAGCGGGGTGTTGAATATCATAAGTTTTTTATTAAAGTGTTACGATAAAAAAAGTTTTGATAAGCATGCGAAAATAACATCGGAGGAGAGAGAACATAAGAGGTGAGGTGAAGTGGGGCCTATGTGGAGTGGGTCCCGCTCATAAACTACAACCACTTGTAATTTAAAATTCTGACATAATGAACTATAACCACTTTGTAATTTTGAAGTTTCGAATCTCGTAATTTTTTTTAAATTGGGATTTAGCATAGGCTTATGAAATCCAAAAACACTATAATTTTAATTGTTCTACAATTTGGTTGTTGTGATTTTGTAGGACTGTTAGTGAAAAAAATAATTAATTAGTAAAAATTAATTAAAAATAAATATTTACAAATAATTTACACAAATTAAAACAATATACATTTTTTTTACTTTTTTTTTTAGCTTTGGTAGTAAAAATTATCAAACTTAGGATTAACACCATTTACAAATTGTGTAACCAGAGGATATGAAATGAGTATTGATGGAAATCTATCAAAAAAACTAACACAATGAAGCAATCAAAAGGGAAATTCAAAGAAAATAAAAATCGAGCAAAATTGTAGGACACTTAACCAAATGAAAAATATTAAAATACAATTTAGCCAAAAATTTATGGAAAGGGTCCCTATTATTTGAAATAAATAAATAAAAAATAATGGGGTTGAGTTTTCACCTCAATAGTGCCATAGACTTTTATACAAGTGAAGAGATAATCATAATTTACTATATGTGTCGCCACCATTATGTCTGATCTAAAGGACTAGACTAAGATACATTTTATTTGTATGCATTCCCATCTACAATAAGACCTCCAAAATTTCTAGTAGCATTGGTATAAACAAAGGACTATGAGGGGAGTGATATTTTAAGAAATGGTACAACTTTTGACCCATCCATCATGGTTTCCTGAATAAAAAGTATTTGTGGAGAATGAATGTCCATAAGTCTTTAAAGAGTGAATATTTTAGAGGAATTGGTTAGTCATTTATAATTGAGAGAGAGAATTTTCATTATGAAACATGAATTTGGGTTGAGGCTCTAAGGGCCCTTATAATTTATTTTTAATCTTATTTTCAAACTTTATTATTTATGATGCAGTGAGAGGTGAGATTTAATTCCTATTCCTTTGGCTTTTAGGGTATCCTTTGAAATGTAACCGATAACTACCCTTTAGTCTAGAACTATGCGGAAAAAGATGTCAATATCAATTGATAGAGCATGGTTGAAGAGCGTTCGAAGAATATAGGAGTGTATTACGTAGGAGGGAGGGTGTGGTATGTTGGTTTGAGTGAAAAAAATAATTGTGACAAAGGGTGAGAGATAAAAATAGGACCTCATGGGGGATCAAAGGATAAAGTGGATAGGAGAAGGGGGAGACTTAGATCCTCCAAAGGAGGGAGGGGAGTTGATAAAGGGGATAGATGGGGTAATATATCAAGGGATGTTCCTATTGATTGAGTCAAAAAGGAGGGTGGAGGTGAAAAATGGTATGAAACTAGAAAAGAAGAAACTCTAGAGCAAAGTGGAAAGAACATAATTGAAATAGGGGACGAAGGATCATTTAGAAAACCTATCGAGGATAGGGGGGCTCTAAAGAAAGGATAAGAGGAAATGTGTCTTGAACAAGAATAACTCTCATTTTTATATTTGAACAATATAATGGAAGAGGGCCTCCACATGTACATGTTGTAAAAAATAAATGACGCATGACTAGAATTCTAGGTGGAGAAGCTTTTGAATATTATTGTGATTCGACAAGGCGTCTTAATGAGCTCATCATGAAGGGAATAATATGTGTCACTGCATTGATTCCATGTTTAGTCATAATGGATGATTCATAATCCAAATGGTCCTTTGGAGGCTTATTTTTCTAAACATACTTAGGTTTAGGCATTTTGTAGTATTTCCCCAAGTAGCAGTAGCGATGACACCAACTACACTTGAAGGGGATACCATCGTAATCTAGAACTTACCCATGGGAAGTGTTACTAACCTTAATAATCATGTTTTTCAAAAGACTGGAAGCAAGATTGAGACCAACAAGTATTCTTTCCATTCCCACATAACCAATGTGATGAGATGACACATCTGCTTTGTAATAAAAACCCACAATGTTCACTATATCCTTAAAGACATATTTATACTAGAATATCAAAGAGGGGCATGAAAGGTATATCCAAATGGGGGTGATAGAGATATTTTCTATTCTAAGATCGAATTCCAAAATCCAACATTTGAGGGAAGAGCCTAGGTGCCCCAACTCTAATGAGTTTTCAAAATTTTCTCCACATATTCACTTGAGGAAGTGAGCAAACCTAGCTAGCCTTTAGCTAGTACCATGCACCTCAAAGAGTATCCCAAGAGGGGAATATAATGTTGATTTTTTCGGTTCCTTCGGAATGCCATCAAACATATTTACTCATAAATCTTCCCACCAAAATTGAGTTATCCATCTTGGAAATTTCATCCAATCACTACAAGGAAAATACCTTCTAGGGAAGGTTATAATGGAGGTTTTAAGTGTTATAAAATTGGTAAAAATTGTCAAAAAGACATCTGCTAAAACATCTGTTTGGGAATGCGGAGGATTTAATAGAACTTCATCATAACTGAAAAAATTAGTTGGTCAGAGGTTCTAGTGGAAGTATTTTTTGCAGTGCACTAAATATATAAAATTGTCGGGCGACATACATAACTAGAAGCACTAAGGCATTGAATGCAAAGAATACTAGTGTGTAATATATATCGCATTGGTGCTAAGAGATAAAAAAAAATTCTTGGGGAATTTTTCTAAGGAACGACATTGGGGCATGAAAAAAATAATTGTCGTACACGTGTTGTTTTTAACATGCAACACCAATGTGTATTGGTTGTACAAATGCCTCGATGCATTAGTTATAACAAACAACTAGTGCTATTACTTTTCATAATACATTGGGCTAGAAATAATATTTTGTAGGATCAAGGAGTTAGTTATATGAAAGTACTAGTGCATTAAGAATTACAATGCACTGGGGTGTTAATCTCAAATAGTATCGGTGCTTGAAGAGATAAATGCATAGGTGCTCTCATTTTCTTAAAAGGAATCAGAAATGCAAAAAGATACCATCACGGTGATTTTATATAAAATAACACACTAGTGCATTTTTATGTTATAGAATCATCAATTGTTTGCATGAGATTTTCTGATTTTTGGAAACATCAACCTATGGTAGTCTAATTATTGTAATATTTTATATCCATTATTTATAAAAGAATCGATATATATTATAGAAATATTCATATAAATTAAAATTTGATTAGTTCATTTGTATATGATGTTTGGATTAATTTATTATATTATCAGATTTCACATCTCTTCATTATAATATTTAATCAGTGGTGTAACATTTCACAGCGACATTGGATAACAAAATAGAATAAATTAAAATGTATTTTATTATATATCAATAAGAGACTCTTTATCATACAAAATGGGATTTTTATTGGTATCCCCTTGTCTTTCAATCGGAACACTATGTCCATTACATTAAACAAAATGTCTTATTTTCACAAACAATTATTTCAAAAAATAGAACAGGTTGCATTGATATTCAAATCGATCATCATTCTTCGCTGGAACTGTTGTCAGTGCTTGAGCTACTTCCATGACTTGGGTTATTTAGAGGAACGTTTTGTTTATTGCATCAATTGTTTTTGTCTTCTTGATCTTGAAGTTCCATCTACATACATAAAAATAAAGTGTAATGAGTGTATCTACATTGGTGAGATTAATGAAAATTGAAATAAATAATATACACCAATGTAAATCAAATAGTAGTGTACCATAGCAAGAAGTGGCTCATAAATTGTGCACATGGTTTCAAAACCAAGTCTCCTTCCTTGTTGCAAAAATTCTTCTACTTGTGGAGTTCCATACTTTGTTTCCTGCACGTTTCAAACCCCATTGTAAATCATAGATTAAATATAAAGGATTTTTTTGTTCTATTAAGTATAAACTCGATGAAATAAAACAACATAGATACTTACAAATTTCACAATTAATTTTTAATATGCCAACATATACTCACAACCCTTATTTAACCCAATGTCAATCAATTTTTTTGATGGCTCTTATTTGTATGTTAGCACCTCTTTGAAGACATTCAAGGATGGTTGTTGTAAAGCAACTTAGAATATACAAAAGTGAAACCTTGAGTTTTTATAAGTAAATATTAACAATTCATACTCAAAAACTTTGAATTCAACCATTTTCTTCCTTGTCCTTAGATTTTATGTGATGAATGAGTTTCGCTTTGTTTTCTTTTCTACAAGAAAATACTTTAAAATTAATATTTAATGCTAAATTATTTTTTATATGTACAAATTCAATCATGATTACATACATTTGAATAACGTTGTTATTGACATGACTCCTCCTATCATGCAATTATGTCCATTTCTTCAATCATCTCCTTATACACTTTTTTGGACATTCCTACTCACATGTTTCGCATATTAATGCGTTAATAATTTTGGATTTTCATAATCTTCCTGAAAAAAAATAATAAACTATTTTTATAATGGTATATGAAAACTAAATATAACAAAATTGATATTAATAAATGAATGGTTTGTAGTAACATATACATATAATTCTAGAAAACCATTTTATACAATTACGAATGTTAATTTTGAATGATTCTTTTTTGTTTTTCTTTGTTTTTGCAATTGCAAGTTTGACATGTCTCATTGACCATTACTCTGGAAACACTTCCTGTAGTTTAGATATAATCTAGTTCTTAGAATCATTGGATTAATTTTTGCATTCTAAGTGGAAAGTACATCTATACGTTCGTTCCACTAGATCCCTTATAGTTCTGTAAAAAAAATTCCCCTTTTCATTAACCTCTAGCACCACTACATATGAGCTCATGACCAATTCATCATCATTTACATGTTCTATTATTTTTATTTTCTTAGAACGACATTGATCTTTTCTTTTGTTGTTGCTCCCTGTAGAACATTAAACATATATGAAATAATAGATTGCTTGAAACATGTTATCTAATATTCTTAAGTATATTATTAATGAAAATTAAAAAAAAAGTCATATTGAATAGAATTTTTTCATTCAAGAGATTCATTATTTTTTTTTCCCGTGGAAAAAGTCATAATTTTATTCATAAGACAAAATTACATTTTGTAGATGCTAAAGAGCATATGTAGATGATCTGTTCTAGTTTTCACAAAAACCAAAAAAATAAAAAGCAAAAACAAAAACAAAACAAAAACAAAACAAAAACAAAAACAAAAACTATTCTTTTCTCCATTTTTCTTTCTCCACCTTCCACCATCCTCCAGTGTTGGGCTAGCAGTTATAATGGATAGTTGATTTCCTGTTATAGTTATGGGAGAGTCCTTATCTGATTCAAATCCTTCTGATCAATGAGTTCTGTTGTTGCCAAATATTTCCTTTCCTGTTGTCTGGGAAGCTTGTTGTTGCAAAGGGTTACTGGGGGCTTCCTCTTTCTTTAGTGTGTTGTGCTGGACTTTTTGTTTAGCCTTTTCTGCTTTGTATTCTGTAGTCTCTGTTTTGTCTCTTCTTCATCCAATGGCTCTATATGTTGCCATCCTTTAGGCTTCCTCTATTGCTTCTTGTTCCAGTTGGGGATGTTTCTTTCCTGTGGACAAGCACTGAGAAGGTGGCCTGTTTGTAGACATCCACAACATCAGAATGTTGTGTTTTTGTAATCCAAGGGTTTTATCCACTATGTATTATTGAAGTTCACTGTTATACTCTCTGGTAGTCCCTGGCTGAGATCTACTTTAACACATATTCTAGCGAAGGTAAAGATTCCCTTTGTGATTCTGTCCTCATCAGTCTTTAGAAATTTTCCCAAGGTGTTCCCTATAGCGATTAAAACTTTGTGGTGCCAGAAGTGTAATGGAAGGTTGTGCAACCTAACCCAGACTGGTATCTTTGATACCACCATTGTGTTGGTGATGAAATATAGAAACCAAGGGTAATGAAGAGCCCTCTGCTACCCCAGAACCATATCCCCTTGTTGAGGATATATTCCTTATCCTGTTCTGTGTTGAATCTTACTATGAAAAAACCCTTGGGGCATAAGTAAATTTTGTAGTTTGGTGTCCATGTAGTATGAATCCAGTGGTGCAAAGTGTCAGATCTGGGCCAAAACCCATTAAATCTACAAATAACTGAGTGGGAATATAGATCTGAGTACAGTGAATTTACCTCGGGCATTGCAATGGTGAGAGCAGGATTCTCAGTTTTTTGTTCTACAATATAGGGCTCGAGAAGCTTAAGGGTTTTTGCAGGATTGGTCTCCGCTTTCCCTTTACCCTTGACTGCATCCTTGAAAGAGCTTGTGTTCTTGGAGCTAGTTCCAGAGCATCCACCTCGCAGACAGAGATTGATGATGATGTTCGAGTTTGTAGTTATGTTGTAATCTCGGAGAGTGTAGTTGTCATATAAGTTGTATCCCATGTAGATCAGATTTTTCCCATGTATTGGTATGCCGAGGAGGCCCTGTATTTTATATCTCAGATCATGGATACTACAACCCTTCCAAAGCCTTATGCAATGATGCCTTTCTTCAGGTGTTTTGATGAAGAACTGTGTGAGATCTGTCACAATAGGGTATGGATCCGTTTGAGAAAGACCTCGATCTATTGCCTAGGACGTCCTATTCCAGACCATTAGATCTCTGCCATTCAGCTTTCCTTTCAGGCCTTCTTCTACGTTTTGGGTTGGTGACTCAGGAAAAAGGGGTGTCATGACACTTGTATGCCCCCAGATCTGGACTTTGTATGGGTTGTTCTGTTCTTTGATTACTTGATCTATTAGGTCATTAACGGATTAGTGGATATTACCATCTTCCGTGGTGGGGTAGGTTGTCCCAAATCCGTTCAATGTCCATACAAATACAGCATAGCCAGACTCTGGATTATGTTTAAGGTAAATGAAAAGATTTCTATCCCTTACCTTTGGGATTATGGTGTATAGCCTGTCAGATCCAGCTCTATGAATGCCAAAGATCCCTTGACCATGGGCCTGAATAGACGCGAAAACGATGGCTGTAGAAACCCTCATCGTCATTGTCATTTGCGTTCCATCTCTGTTCCCCCCACGCCCTATGCTTGTCAAGCTGCTCAAGTAGCCTTCTCTGCAACCCGTAGCTACCCCTCGATGTGTTGTTCCGCTAGCTTTCTGCCCCATGGGGTTCATTGTGCTCAGGAATGTGTGTGGGTCCGGAGATCGCTGACGAATTCTGGCCATGGGCTTCCCTTAGAGGTCGTGGGCTCCCTACAACCATTGGAGCTGCTTGGCTCCCAACCCTTGTGACCTAGGTCCAAGCCGGTTAATGCACTGGTATCCATCGCTACATCCATCGAAAAGCCTCCCTCTCCAGAAATGAGAGTTTTTTAAATTTAATAATTTTAAATTATGTTTAAATATAAAATAGTTATAGTTTAAATGTATATTAATCATATAATATATTTTATAAAATTAAAAAAAAAACAATAATATTTCATTTTACATTTATCTAATCAATGTTCAAAAATCCATCATATACCAATCAAATTACAATGTTACTATATTTAAATTAAGTGGCAAGTACTAGCTACTATATAGCACTTGTTTTATATTATTTTATGATTTTTAAAATAAACATTGTAATAGTTTATCGATGGATTTCTCCTTCTTTTTGGTTTCAATATAAAATTTCCGTATAATATCTGCACTTACATATAAATCCATCTACTAATTTTTGAAGTATTAATTTTATTTCAAAAGAAATAAAAACAATTTTTAAAGTATTAATTTATTCCAACATATATAACTTCTAAATTATTTTGAAAATTGACTTGTAAATTACAACTTTCAAACAAATTTAGCAGGGATTCAACTTGAATATTGATTACAAAATAATTTTAAACAACCAATATATCAATTTTTTATAATCATATTCTTGCTATTATCATTAAATTTATAGATTATATGATCTCATTTAAAAATGTGTATACATTCACAATAGGTTGTTTTTAATTTTTTAATATTCTTTTTAATTGCGAAATAGAAGAGAAATAGAAAATGTTATTAAAAACAAAAAAAATTATTAATATAGTTTTGAAGTAAACTATTTTTATATTAATTTTATCTAATTGAAAATATTTAAAAAAGAAAAACCTATGTAAATATTTAATATTAGAATATGAATTATATAAAAAAAATTCAATGTCTTTCTTATATAAAATATTTCAATGTTAATTTTCCTTTTCTATATATCTATATAAATAAATTGGAGCGATGTTGTTAAATATGAGCGTAATGTGCAATTAGTTCTTTGTTTAATATGAAATTGACACATGGTTTAAGTATGTACACACATATATGAAGGATCAATGTAAATCCATAAAGTGTTGGCATTATGACACAGGTTTGGCGCTATGACACAGGTGCTATCCTTGATGGAAATTCACTCAAATGACAGATCACAGTTCAGGCTCTCAAAATGAAGGAAAAATATATATACGCAGGTTCCTCTTAACCAAGTCGTGTATACACGCGAGATCGTTAATCAAAAGGCGTGTATATGTATGCACGCACTTTCATGCAAAGAAGAGCGTGTACACGTGGGAAAACTTATTTTTGATCCATGGTATTTAGTCCTTGGTATGTGGACCTATGGTTTGGACCATGGTATCTCGTCCGAAGTGTTGAACCCAGGTATTGGGTCCATGGTATTGATTCTCTATGGTTTTGGACCATGGTATTGTGTAAGGGCTAAGACTATAAAAAGGGAAGGAGATCTTTTGGCAAAGGTATTCACTCAAGAATTGACTATCTTATGAAAAGAAATATCTAGAATTAGGTTATGGTGCATAGCTAGATTTGAACCAAGGAGGAACCTAAGCGCTAGAAGAAGGATAGGCTCTATTGATGGGTCAAAATCTTAAGGCTTGAATAGAGATTTTGATCTATTATATTTGGCGCATGACTTGATCTATAAATCTGATAATCTGCATATATCCGATGTTTGAATAAGTGAAAAGGGTAACTTATCTTTTATAGATCTGTACGCAGGTTCGACACAGCAGAGGTGCATATACACGCTAATTCACTAAATCAAAACAGCGTATACGCTGGTTTGCCTTAATACAAAAGCGTATGCACGTAGGTTATACATATTGAAGTAGCGTACATCTCATGAAATATGTTTTAGCTACTTTTGTTTATTGCTACAATGTTCTGGGATCAAGATTGGTTTCTGGTTACTGTCAATGTATTCTGGTTACAACATTTAGAGAAGTAATTGTTTTATTCAGTTTTGATTGAAGCAAAGGAGATTGGTTGATGCAGATGTATTTGATGGTTGATTATTGTCATTTATGGATCCAGTCTAAAAATTTATGAAACATGGTCCCTGGAAGAAAAGAGAAGTTTGTAGCCTTCTATAGGTCAGCACTTGCATACTAGTACATCAGTTAGTACAAGAGCTAAGCGGGTTGTAGCTCCCTTCCAGGAGAAGCTGGAAAATGAGAGAAGGTTGTAGCCTTCCGCAGGTAGAAGCATGCTTATTGGTATAAGACTGCACCAGTACAGAAACATTGTAAAAATAAGTTTCTAATTGAAAGAAGATAGAGACGAATTGCAGCAGGTGGTTTTCACCCACATTGGGTTTCCACCTTATATCTTGTGTTCTTGTGTGTGACTGTCTGTTATGTTTTCACTATTTCTGGTTATTGTTTATATGGTTCTAACACACATATTAATGATCAACATCTCTGTTAGCACCTAAATCTGCCTTAGGCTGAAGGAAGGCAAAATTTAGGATAACCACAAACCACACTCAGTCTGGTAGCTAGCCCTACCAGAACAGGAGAGGGCTCTCTCCGAGTCACGCCCAATGAATATATAAGCAAAAACGGTCTGAGATGACTTACAGTGAAATATTGATCTTAGGCTAGTAAGTGAATAGGGATACAAGAAACCATTTTCATGAATGATCGAGCTCCTGGGATAGTATGGGACCAACGGTCAGCAAGGAACAGAGAATTTAATACAAAGGCACAGATTATTCCGTGAGGAAAGGCAGGCGGAAAATGTAGCAATTTAGTTTGAGGTAACGCGGAATGAATAGATTGCTGAAGAAAGTGAAAAGGGCATAGTTACATGAATCCTTTTCAATAGAAGAAAAACACTGAACATGAAATTTTCCTACAGGCAGAGCAATAAAATTGAATTCTACCTAATCTCACTCAAAAAATTTCACTGGAAATGAACATGAATTGAATTATGAAACATAACGAAATACATATGAAAACATAAGAGACACATTTTCTACAGTCACAACCACAAGAATCTCATGAAACAGAGCCGATACCTTTCATTAATTATCTGTCAAAAATATACAGTGAAGAAACAGAGTTTCTTTCCCACAGTCTCCCAGAAGTTACAAGCCAACCAACCCTTTGCAAATGTTTTACATACAATATATAGAATGTGCCATGAAGAGATAGAACGCCCAAGGTTTGGGGAGTTACTTGAATCATTACAAAATGGAGATGAAGAGCCAACCATCAGCTACATGTGTAGCGCTACAAACATGACTTTTGGCTTGGGTGACCATTTGCCTTCCTTCGCCACTTGGATAGAAGCAAATCTGGAGAAAAAATACTTTAAATTCCACCTTTGGTGCCAAAAAACCGAAGTGTAGATGAGCGGGACCACTTGGAGAAGTCGCGAACCGAAATTTCGTGAAACGGAAGCAAATTTGGCAATTTTTCCTTTGTGCACCGCGCCATTTTCTCTGTGTGCCGAGCTACTTTGGGGCCTATTTTGGGGCACTTGCAAGTGTCCAAAATGTGACCAAGTGGGCTTGTTGGAAAGCCTGTCTTGTCTACTTTCTAACCCCACTAGATTTTTTGAATTTGGTGCTCATTTGCCCCTCCAAATATTCATTCTTCCAAGACTGCTTCCTGTGTGTCAAAAAAGGGGTAGAGAGGCCATTTTTGGGTGTTTTTTGACCTTTTGGAGACTCATATCTTGCCTAAATTTCTTGTACGGGCACTAGTAGTCGTGATTTTCCATGCTGAATCCAAAAATGCTAACCATTCCTCATTTGGAGCTCTAGATTTTTAGCGCCGCGCCACAGGGAGAAAAACCTTGTGTTTTGCCCAAAAATTTGTCATGTGACCAAAAAATCCCCAAATTTCTTGAAATTTGGGCTGGAGGTTCTCTGTGGGGTGTTATGATGGGCCAAGGAAGCCCCAGCCATGATTCAAAGCTGATCTTGCTCTTTTACCTCTTTTGCCTTTCTTGTTGCTTTCCTTAATTTTGCCTTCAAGCTCCTTATTTGGGCAGTTGCACTCATATTTCGTGTCCTGTAACGATAAGCCATGTGTCTCAGCAAGGCAAGGTCCTGACCGGTCTTGTCTAGCAGCCTCTCCAAGTGCATGTTCACACTCTCGAGATGGGCCTCCCAATCCTCATTGATTTCTTGCTCCAATGATGTGAGCTCAACTCTTCTCCTTTGAGCAGCTTGGCGATGCTCACGAAAGTTTTGCAACTCCATAATCGCTCGTTGGTCCTCAAGCTGCTTGTTTCTCTGCTCCAGGTACTTCATGTTCCACTTGGCACTCTCCAAGTCAAGGGATAAGGCCTCAATCACTGATTACTGCTCTTGGATGATCTCTCCAAGCTTTGCATTTGTCGATTCTGTATCTGTCTCATCATCATGGAGGAGAACGAACTCGGTCTCTCATTCACGTGATGACCCTTCCTCCTACATTGGCTCCTTACCTATGCCCTGCTCATGTGATGATGATGTCGGAAACGAGGCCCATTCCACCCTGGGTGGAGATAACACTCGCTTTGCCACTGCAAACAAATGTCTATTGCCTCTCTGATAGGTGATGAATACTAGCATAGCACCGGTCTCGTGGCACTCATACTGATCTGAAGGACCACCTATCTCATGCTCTGCCTCTAATACTACCTGTGGAGTGCTGAAGAAGTCATGGGAGATGAAGTCCTCCCAAGCAATACCCTGCAATCCCAACTGATGGTCCACCAAAAAATGGATAAGAGCAAAGTGATAAACACTGTTAAGCTACTCTCGAGGGGTCTTCTGTTGCATGAAATTTTTCATCCTCTCTATGTTCCCGCAGATGAAAAATGGGAGGTTCATCATTCCCACCCTGGTAAAGTGCATGAGCAACCTGATGTGATAGGCATAAAGGTAAGAAAACCTCCCATCACAACTGAAGTATTTCATGATCAATTTCATGAGCGGAGCATACTCATCTCTCAAAAATCTGAATGGGAAAACTCTCGTGAGCTGACTCAAAAAACTGGCCTTAATGTAAGGCTCATAATGATGCCTCTCCACCTTCTTCTTCTTATGCCACTGTTCTCTAATGTTTGGTATGCCTGTTGCCACTGATACGGTTTCGGGTGTCAATGTGAAAGTGACCCCAGCCAAGATAGACTGACCTCCATGTAGGTGAAGTGCAAGAAGACGGGCCAACTCATGATGAACTCTGACATTTGCCACCCTTTGACAAAATTCAAGACATTCTAAATGTTAGAAACATGACATAGCAAGAGGACATGCCTGCAACTCAGTGAGGGTGTTTGGCTCATCCCTAACATGTTTTCCACTCCTGTGATGTCTCCTAGGCGCCTGTTCTCCTGAAGCTATATCATTGTGGGTCTCCACCTCATACTCTCATGAAACCTCAGATGCCATGACTGTTGTTTATAAACTGTAATTAGGCTGCCCCTTTGATGATGGTGAAGCTGGGTGTTGCTTTGAAATCTGCCACCAAGGGGAACAATGAAACAAGGGAGTATTAGGAGGGGAGTAATGTAATGGGAATAGGGGTTATAGGGAGAAATTTGTTTAGGGATATGGGAGGAGTTTGGGTATTTTGATAGGGTAGGGTTTGGGATGTTATGTTGACCAAATAGTGGAGGGATAGGTGAGAGGGTTTGGTAGTAATTTAGGGCAGGGATATTAGGAAAAATGAGAAAGGGAGGATAGGAAAAATGGTAGGTGAGGGGAAAATGATGGGTGGAATGGAACCTTGGCACTAACAACCCACTTTAGCAACCCTAGCCATCATGGTTTTTTGGTGATTTATTATGGTTGATTTTATTGAATTTGGTTGCATTCAAACATCGCTATAAACCACCATATCATTTATAAAACTTGATGAACCAATGATGTCAAAGAGCCTACCTTTTAATTTGATGGGCTTCACAAAAATTTGGAGGTGATTTCGCCTTGTTTCGGCCCTTGGTCTGTGTGCGTCGCGCACAAAATCCAGTGTGCCACGCCCTGGGTATGCGTTGTGCCTGCGGAAAATTTGAACTGCAGGCAGGCTCTGTGTGCACCACGCCCTCTGTGTATGCCGCGCCCCTAAATATATGCACCGCGCTCCTTCAAACTGCCTCCAACGCCCTCAAACACTCATGATACACACTCACACCTTTTGCAACGTTTCTCCAAGGTTTGGATTAGCACAATGCCTTTGATTTTGATGAAAACTTGTATATATAGCCTTGGAAGTTATGGGTTAAATTTTTGCTTCCTTGAAAACCCATTTTTCTAATGTTATGTTTTGACACTTTTTCACTGACTTTAGAACACACTGATTTTCACTTTCCCTTTGAAATTTTAGCTCAAACAATGACATTTTCGGAACTCTTTGTAGGGATTGCATGACAGGACATTCAGCCACGGAAACCATGACTGCATTTGAAGAAATCAACTGTAGACCCCTTTTGAAAATTTTGTCACCAATAGCACTATTTGAATTTTCTTCAAAACAGAGTTTTGAAAAACAGTCGAAGTTTATCAATATGATGATGAAACTCTGTGGATCATTACTTTGCAAGAACATCACTCTGGCATGCATGGCTTTACTAGACATATTTAAAGACAAAATTGATCAATCCCTAGACCTAATGACCAAAAATGACTTTTGTCTGTTAAAGGACCAGACCTTAACTATTATGGACTTTTTGATTATTTGACACAAAGACATAAGCCAGCAGGAACCAGACATGAGGGGAAATTACTATCATGACCTTCTCCATCAGATTATGGCATGCCCCTAGCGGAATGAAGTTGAATGAATGGAGCGGTACACCTAAACATGAAATGCATAAAGAGTTTTGATCTCTGACGGAGGACTGACCAGACCGACTCTAACATTGGCTCCAATGGGGGATGGTAGCTCCTTGGAGGTGTGAAGAATAGCAGATCTCTGGAGGAGCTAGACAGTACCTTTTGTCCATTGGGCTATGGAGTCATCATTTCGACTACAACACAGGACTTCGACTTATTTATGAAACTGAAATGACCAAGAAATTGACTCAAACTTGACATTGAAATGACTCAAAAACTAACTTGACAGACTGAAACCAAACTGAAATAAAAATGGTATTTACAATAACAGTGGAAGCAATGTTAATAAATCAGCAGTGGTATCACTTGAGCAGCCGACCATTGATCGGCCCTCCTAGACAATATTCCCTGTTCATTTCCTTCAGAAGAAAGGCATTCTGACCCCTATATGTTGCAATCTTGAAAGGACCTTTCCAAAGATTCTCAAACTTTCTGTGTTTACCTTTCTCTTCATTCCTTGCATCCCACTTCAGCACCACATCATCCAACTAAAATTTATTTGCCTTTGCTTTTATGTCATAGATTTTCTTTATTTTCTCCTGCAATTTGGATGTGTTCTTGAAAACTTCTTCTCTTGTTTGCTGCAAGTGGACCATTTGACTCAGGCTTCTCTGCATGGGATCTTCTTCACTGTCGGCCTCCTGAAGAAGTCTGACTACCGGGGCAGCAAGAGAGGTGGGAAATACTGTGTCAACTCCATAAACAAGCTCAAACGGTGACATACCAATGGATTTTTTTTTACTGATCCGATCTGCCCAAAGCGCATGGACCAACCTCTTATTCCAGCTCTTTTTGTTTATTTCCAGCAGCTTTTTGATGATGTTGACCAATGATTTATTCGAAGACTCCACCAATCCATTGCCTTGCAGATGATAGGCAGTTGAGTGACCCAAAATGATGTGATATTTATGAAAAAATTATACCATCCTTTTTTATTTGAAAGCTGATGCATTATCGGTTAACTTATTTGGACAACCAAAGCGAGACAAGATGTTATTTTCAAGAAATGAAATGATTACCGTATCTGTAGCTTGTCTGGTGGGAGTTGCTTCAATCCATTTTGTGAAATAATCTATTGCTGTAAGGATCCATCTATGCTGTCCGGAAGAAGCGGGATGAATTTCACCAATCAAATCCAACCCCCACTGCTGGAAAGGAGCGCTCACCTCAATAGACTTAAGTGGCAAAGGCTTTAGTTTATGTTTTCTTTCAAAAATCTGACATTTATGACAACGCTTGACCATCTTGTACACATCAACAAACAATGTAGGCCAATAGTACCCTGCTCTCAAAATTTTATTTTTCGTTGACTTCCAAAAAAGGTGACCACCACACTCTCCTCCGTGGAAATCCTCCATGACTTTCTTTGCCTCCTTTTCCACCAAACAATTTAACAAAACGCCACCGTGGTCTTTCCAATATAGTGTAAAATTTAAAATACAAAACTTGATAGCCTTCAACTTGAGTGTTCTCGCATTGTTTCTAGTCATGCCGCGTGGTGGTGATAGATTTTTTAGCACATATATTATATCTTAATACCATGGGGACGGAACAAACATTTCTGATACCTGAATGGATGATATTTCCTCATTCTCATCAGACATAGCAGTGATCAGATTTATGTCCAAGGCATGCAAGTTTGATTCGGCCATTAACTTTTCCAACCCCTGTCCTTTGACCAGCTTTGTGGGCTTTATTTCTACATCATATTCCATCAAGGTTGCAATCCATTTGCCTCTTCTTCCTTCTGGATCGGTCTGCACTAAAACATCTTTTACAACAATGTTAGGAACATAGGCCAAAATGTGAGAATGTAGAATATATACCGGGAAATCCTTCAATGCCTTCATCAATGCCAGGGCTTGCTTCTCAATGATGTTGTACTTTAAAGTTGCATGCCTTATAGCCCTGCTGAAGAATTCTATGGGTCTTTCGTGATCATCTCTTTTCTGCAAGAATACTGTTGCCATAGTGTGCTCTGAAGCAAATGAAAACAATATGAAACCCTGGGTGTAGTCTGGGCTGACTAGAACAGGAGCTGAAGAAAGGGCCAATTTGACCAAGTTGAAAGATTTTACAGCCTCGTCTGTCCATTTCACTTGGTTGTCCTTCTTGAGCATGTTGGTCATCTCTCTTAAGTGTTCAAAAAGATTAGGCACAAAGAGACGCAAAAAATTCATCTGACCATTGAACGATTGTATCCCTTTTTTATTCCGAGGCAGATCGATTTGTTGAATTGCTTGCACACGTGCTGGGTCAGTACAAATGCCATCCTTTGAGATAATATGCTCGAGTAATTTGCCTTCCTCCATGGCGAATAATCTCTTCTTCGGATTCAGCGATAAACCATATTTTTTGCACTTTTGAAAGACAGTTTTTAGATGATGCATGTGCTCTTCATCAGATTTCGAAAACACCGTCAAATCATCCAGGTACACCACCAAAAACACATCCTTCTCATTCGCAAAAGCCAAGTCCATTGCACGCTGAAATGTGGCACCTGCATTCTTTAAACCGAAACACATTTTGGCATAATGAAAGGTTCCCCATGGAGTGGTGAATGCTGTCTTGTCTCGGTCATCCTCATGGACATAAATTTGGTTATATTCGGAATAACCATCAAGTAGTGACATACGAGATGCCCCCACTACTTGCTGAAGTATATGGTCCATTTTGGGCAGTGGATAGTTGTCCTTCAATGAGACTTTATTGAGATTTCTGAAATCAATGCACAAGCGGATCTCACCTGTCTTCTTTCATACGGGCACCAAGTTAGAGATCCAATCTGAAAATCTAATAGGCACAATGATACCTAACTTGTACAACCGGTTTACCTCCTTTTCAATAGATGGCAGCAACTTTGGATTTATCCTTCTCAGCTTCTGTCTAAATGGGTTTTGATTGGGTTTGATGGGTATAGTGTGTTGAATTATATTGGTATCATAGGTCTTTAAGTCAGAATAATCCCAAGCAAACACATCTGCAAATGAAGCCATCAAACTAATATATTTGTCTTTGATCTTTGGCAGCAATACTTTAGACAATTTTGCCATCTTAGGATTGGTAGCTGTTCCGATGTTGACCTCTTCTACACCCTTCTCTATTAGTTGCAATGTTGGCTTGCGGGCTACATCATCTTGATCAAAAATTTCTTCTAGAGGTATCAAGCCTTTAGGAATAATGTTATTCTTCAGCTGCAACATGTCCATTTCATTGATCTGCACTTCATCTGTACCATTCCCTTTACCATTGTCATTTTCTACATCAATTGAGGTTTCTTTGAACTTGCCTTTGTTTTGCCAAAAATCATTAATCTCTTCATCATCTTGAAACACTTGTCAATATCCCTGATTTTCTGGAATTGTTGGACAATGCTTGACATGGATTTCAAATTTATTGCTAGAATTCATTGGGATTTTCAAACTACTTGCTGCCTTGGCAAGAGCATCAGCAATACTATTTTGTATACGAGGTACACATGTCCAGGTGTATTCTGAAAATAATTTTAAGATGTCTAAAACTGCATTACAGTAGGCCCGCATCCTAGGATGCTTTGGTTGATACTCACCTCTGACCTGCTTTATTACCAATTCGGAGTTGCCATATACCGAAATCCTTTTAGCATTCAGCTTTCTAAGAATCTTCAGGCCAGCAATTAGAGCTTCATACTCAGCTTCATTGTTTGAACACTCAAAGGCCATCTTGTAAGATCAAACCCTCATGCTACTAGGCACTTTGTTTGGGGTGGAGAAAGGACTGCGTACCCAAATTCCAATTCCAAAGCCATCATTTCCTACTGCCCCATCAAAATCCATGGTCCACAAGCCTTCTTCCTCCTCTTGTAAGTGCTGGAAATCTGTTTTTTGTGCCTTGTCTGCTTTCTGTCCATTACTTTCAGTTGATTGCCCAACATTTATCTGCTTTTCTTGTCCTTCTTTCTTCAAAATTTCTCTAAAATTTTCTGTTATTTCCGGAATATCATCTGCTTCTACTAATTGACTATCTATCATTTAAACTATCTGAATATAAAACAAAAGATTCTAAATCTGTATGTACATAGTTAATTGGATGATTTATTTGCTTCTCCTTACTGGTGACCATATATTTCATTTCTTGTTCCCGATATAATTTCCTCATTTGTCCAAACACGAGGATCATTGCATAGGAGAAATCTAGCTGTAGTGTCCCTTTCAATTTCGCTACCCAAGACCTGGAAAGAAGCATCCCAAACCTTGGAGGAATATCTGCTGCCACCACATCCATCAAAACATTTTTCATTGGGAGCTGATCCAGACTCACAACCAAGTCTTTGATGAGTCCTATACACCTCACTCTGCTGGAATCAAATGAATAGAGATCATGGCATTGCCAGGTGATGTCCAGAACAAGCTTATCCATGATAGCCTTGGGCATGAGATTGTGAGAAGCTCCAGAATTGAACATGGCATTATGTAACACAAAATCATGCAATCGTAAACTGATATAAAAGTGTGGTACATCGCTGTCAGGAGACTCACCATTCAACGTTGGCCCAAAAATCATTTCAGGATGATCATCTTCTACATTTACCATGTCGGACATTGGGTCCAAATTCAACATCTTAGATATTTTTCCTCTATAACTGTTGTTCTTCATTATTTTAGTCAAGGGGATGGATACCTTTAACTTAGAAATCTCATTCTCTAAGCTAAAGGTGGGAGTCTTTTCTACCTCTTTGACTGGGATTTCTTTTTTTCTTTTTCCTTTGATGCAGCTTGCTGCTGTGATTGTTCTGTTGATTTTGATTTGCTGCTCTCCGGACCAACCGCCTCCTTTCCTTTTCTTTGTGTAGCTGATGAATCATTCTTTGTTGTTTCAACCTCCTTCTTTTTCTGAATTGGTTTGGCCGGCACATCTTTGTTTCTAAGTGAATATCATTGCTGCTATGCTGACAGAGAATTCATATACCCCCTTTGATACTCCTCTGGTTCTTCTTCTAAAATAGTGTCACTAGCTAGGATGAAATCAACATCTTTGTGCGCAGCTAAGCTCACCGCACACTCTTCTTCTTCGGTAATGTAAGTAGGCAGCTCATCTGGAGTAAAGAGCTGGTTTTCTTCACCTATTACATTCCCGTCCTCATCTGACTCCAGTCCATGCACAAAATTCTGTTGCAAAGGTGTCTGTACTGGCTGTTGTGCTGCCTACTCTTGGGTTCGCTGATCTCTCTGCCTTATTCTATATTGTGGCTACTGTTGGCCACGGAAGTTAGGATTCCTAACTTGTGGCTCAGGCTTGTCGAGCTTCACCCTTTCAAGCATCTGCTCTACCTTTTTGAGTAATTGATCCATTGAAGAAGACTCCTCCTTAATAGTGACTTTCTTTTCTGCTTTTGCTCTAGCTCTTTTGGACAACAGATTTGCTTCAACGCTGACCGCGATTTTCTGCATGTCTTCCATTGTGGCCGGTTCTCTCTCTCTTAATTGGTAGGCCATATCAGCATCAAAACCATCCGGAAATTTCATCATAGCTAGTCCCATGGGTGGCTTTAGATGATCTGGAATTTCGTTGTAAACTGTATTGAATCTAACACAATAATCTTGGACCGACTCACCAGCGTTTCGTTTGATTTGTTCATATTCAACCAGAATTTGAAGGGGATTCTTTTTCACTTCCCATCGATTTAAAAATTGTCTTTGTAGTTCAACCAAGGTAGTGATACTTGCTGCTGGCAAACCTCTAAACCATTTCCTCACATCACCTGCAAATGTCTGTACAAAGAGTCTCATTGCCACATTCTCCGCATCGATCTCATGGAGTTCATAGAATTCTGCCATTTTGTCCACATGTTGCTGAGTAGTAATGTTGTTAGGAGTGCCATCAAAAAACGGGATTTTACTTTGATAATCTGCGGGCATATCATCCAAAACTTGGGATAGAACGAGGGGTGCGAAATGGGCAGCCATCACTCTCAGTGGATTTGGCCTTTGAGGTGTTGGAGGAGTTTGCACTGTTTGTAAGGGGCTAGCAATTGGAGTTTGAGGCTGTGCCGCAATATAATTATCAATTAATCGGTTAGCTCTTTCTGTTTCTGGATCTACAAGAAATTGAGGATTGGGGATAGTATAATCAATAGCCCTTTCAGACTTAGACTCAAACAATGATATTTCAAACCGTTCGTCAAACTCGAGCTCTTCAAGATACTCGAAAATATCAGGACATGAATGAGACTTGAACACGGGAGTTATGGTGCTTTCTTGACGAAGGAGTCTTGGAATCAAATTGGGATTTTCATAGATATGAGGAGGATCCGAGTCTGGATTGGCTCTGGTATATCGTCTCAAAGCGAGTGTGCTATTGAGGAAAATCACAGGACACAACCAACTTACTCAGCCTATCCAATCCTAAACTCATCATCCGGAAGCTTAGAAGTATTATGAAACAAGGGGATTTGATTTCAGTTTTGATCCCTAGTGGAGTTGCCACTATGTTAGCACCTAAATCTGCCTTAGGATAAAGGAAGGCAAAAATTAGGGTAACCACAAACCACGTTCAGTCTGGTAGCTAGCCCTACTAGAACAGGAGAGGGCTCTCTCCGAGTCACGCCCATTGAATATATAAGCAAAAACGGTCTGAGATGACATACAGTGAAATATTGATCTTAGGCTAGTAAGTGAATAGGGATACAAGAAACCATTTTCATGAATGACCGAGCTTCTGGGATGGTATGGGACCAATGGTCAGCAAGGAACAGAGAATTTAATACAAAGGCACAAATTATTCCGTGAGGCAAGGCAGGCGGAAAATGTAGCAATTTAGTTTGAGGTAATGTGGAATGAATAGATTGCTGAAGAAAGTGAAAAGGGCATAGTTACATGAATCCTTTTCAATAGAAGAAAAACACTGAACATGAAATTTTCCTACAGGCAGAGCAATAAAATTGAATTCTACCTAATCTCACTCAGAAAGTTTCACTGGAAATGAACATGAATTGAATTATGAAACATAACGAAATACACATGAAAACATAAGAGACACATTTGCTACACTCACAACCACAATAATCTCATGAAACAAAGCCGCTGCCTTTCATTAATTCTCTGTCGAAAATATATAGTGAAGAAACAGAGTTTCTTTCCCATAGTCTCCTAGAAGTTACAAGCCAACCAACCCTTTGCAAATGTTTTACATACAATATATAGAATGTGCCATGAAGATATAAAACGCCCAAGGGTTGGGGAGTTACTCGAATCATTACAAAATGGAGATGAAGAGCCAACCATCAGCTACATGTGCAGCGATACAAACATGACATTTGGCTTGGGTGACCATTTTCCTTCCTTCGCCACTTGGATAGAAGAAAATCTGGAGAAAAAATACTTCAAATGCCACTTTTGGTGCCGAAACACTGAATTGTAGATGAGCGGGCCCACTTGGAGAAGTTACGAACTGAAATTTCGTGAAACAGAAGCAAATTTGGCAATTTTTCCTATGTGTACCGCGCCATTTTCTCTGTGCGCCGTGCTACTTTGGGGCCTTTTTTGGGGCACTTGCAGGTGTCCAAAATGTGACCAAGTGGACTTGTTGGAAAGCCTGTCCTATCTACTTTCTAACCCCACTGGAATTTTTGAATTTTGTGCTCATTTGACCCTCACAATCTTCATTCTCCCAAGACTGCTTCCTGTGTGTCAAAAAAGGGGTAGAGAGGCCATTTTTGGGTGTTTTTTTAGCTTTTGAAGACTCATATCTTGCCAAAATTTCTTGTCCGGGCACCAGTAGTTATGGTTTTCCATGCTGAATCCAAAAATGCAAACCATTCCTCATTTGGAGCTCTATATTTTTAGCATTGCGCCAGTGGCACGGCGCACAGCGAGAAAAACCCTGTGTTTTTCCCAAAAATTTGTCATGTGACCAAAAATTCCCCAAATTTCATGAAATTTGGGCTGGAGGTTCTTTATGGGGTGTTATGATGGGCCAAGGAAGCCCTAGCTAAGATTCGAAGCTGATCTTTCTCTTTTTCCTCTTTTGCCTTTCTTGTTGCTTTCCTTAATTTTGCCTTCAAGCTCCTTATTCGGGCCCTTGCACTCATATTTCGTGTCCTGTAACGATAAGCCATGTGTCTTAGCAAGGCAAGGTCCTGATCAGCCTTTTCCAGCAGCCTCTCGAAGTGCATGTTCACGCTCTCGAAATGGGCCTCCCGATCCTCATTGATTTCTTGCTCCAATGATGTGAGCTCAACTCTTCTCCTTTGAGCAGCTTGGCGATGCTCACGAATGTTTTGCAGCTCCATAATCGCCTGCTGGTCCTCAAGCTACTTGTTTCTCTACTCCAGGTACTTCATGTTCCACTTGGCCCTCTCCAAGTCAAGGGATAAGGCCTCAATCATTGATTGCTGCTCCTAGATGATCTCTCCAAGCTCTGCATTTGTCGGTTCTATATCTGTCTCATCATCATGGAGGAGAACAAACGCGGTCTCTCGTTCACCTGATGGCACTTCCTCTTGCACTGGCTCCTTACCTCTGCCCTGCTCATGTGATTCTGATGTCGGAAGTGAGGCCCCCTCCACCCCGAGTGGAGATAACACTCTCTTTGTCGCTGTAAACAAATGTCTACTGCCTCTCTGATAGGTAATGAATACTGGCATAGCAGCAGTCTCGTGGCACTCATACTAATGTGAAGGACCACCTATCTCATGCTCTGCCTCTGATACTACCTGTGGAGTGCTGAAGAAGTCATGGGAGATGAATTCCTCCCAAGCAATACCCTGCAATCCTAATTGATGGTCCACCAAAATCCGGATAAGAGCAAAGTGATAAACATTGTTAAGCTTCTCTCGAGGGGTCTTGTGCTGCATGAAATTTTTCATCCTCTCTATGTTCCCGCAGATGAAAAATGGGAGGTTCATCATTCGAACCCTGGTAAAGTGCATGAGCAACCTGATGTGATAGGCATAAAGGCGAGAAAACCTCCCCTCACAACTGAAGTATTTCATGATCAATTTCTTGAGCGGAGCATACTCATCTCCCAAAAATCTGAATGGGAAAACTCTCGTGAGTTGACTCAAACAACTAGCCTTAATGTAAGGCTCATAACGATGCCTCTCCACCTTCTTCTTCTTATGCCACTATTCTCCAATTTTTAGTATGCCTGTTGCCATTGATACAGTTTCGGGTGTCAATGTGAAAGTGACCCCAGCCAAGATAGACTGACCTCCATGTAGGTGAAGTGCAAAAAGATGGGCCAACTCATGATGAACTCTGACATTTGCCACCCTTCGACAAAATTCAAGGCATGCTAAATGCTGGAAACATGACACAGCAAGAGGGCATGCCTGCAACTCAGTGAGGGTGTTTGGCTCATCCCTAACATGTTTTCCACTCATGTGATGTCTCCTAGGGTCCTGTTCTCCTGAAGCTGTATCATTGTGGGTCTCCACCTCATACACTCATGAAACCTCAAATGCCATGACTACTGTTTATAAACTGTATTTAGGTTGCCCCTTTGATGATGGTGAAGTTGGGTGTTGCTTTGATATCTGCCACCAAGGGGGACAATGAAACAAGGGAGTATTAGGAGTGGAGTAATGTAATGAGAATAGGGGTTATAGGGAGAAATATTTTAGGGATATGGGAGGAGTTTGGGTATTTCGATAGGGTAGGGTTTGGGGCTTTAACAAGGTAGGGTTTGGGATGTTCTGTTGACCAAATAGTGGAGGGATAGGTGAGAGGGTTTGATAGTAATTTAGGGCAGGGATATTAGGAAAAATGAGAAAGGGAGGATAAGAAAAATGGTAGGTGAGGGGAAAATGATGGGTGGAATGGAACCTTGGCACTAACAACCCACTTTAGCAACCCTAGCCATCGTGGTGTTTTGGTGATTTCTTATGGTTGATTTTATTGAATTTGGTTGCATTCAAACATCGCTATAAACCACCATATCATTTATAAAACTTGATGAACCAATGATGTCAAAGAGCCTACCTTTTAATTTGATGGGCTTCACAAAAATTTGGAGGTGATTTCGCCTTGTTTCGGCCCTTGGTCTGTGTGCATCGCATGCAAAACCCAGTGCATCGCGCCCTGTTTATGTGCCATGCCTGTGGAAAATTTGCACTGCATGCAGCCTCTGTGTGTGCCGCGCCCTATGTGTGCGCCGCGCCCCTGAGTATATGCACCGCACTCCTTCAAACTGCCTCCAACTCCCTCAAACACTCACGATGCACACTCACACCTTTTGCAACGTTTCTCCAAGGCTTGGATTAGCACAATGCCTTTGATTTTGATGAAAACTTGTATATATAGCCTTGGAAGTGATGGGTTAAATTTTTGCTTCCTTGAAAACCCATTTTTCTAATGTTATGTTTTGACACTTTTTCACTGACTTTAGAACACACTGATTTTCACTTTCCCTTTGAAATTTTAGCTCAAACGATGAAATTTTCGGCACTCTTTGCAGGGATTGCATGACAGGACATTCGGCCATGGAAACCATGACTGCATCTGAAGAAATCAACTGTAGACCCCTTTTGAAAATTTTGTCACCAATAGCACTGTTTGACTTTTCTTCAAAACAGAGTTTTGAAGAACAGTCGAAGTTTATCAATATGATGATGAAACTCTGTGGATCATTACTTTGCAAGAACATCACTCTGGCCTGCATGGCTTTACTGGACATATTTAAAGACCAAATTGATCAATCCCTAGACCTAATGACCAAAAATGACTTTTTTCTATTAAAGGACCAAACCTTAACTGTTATGGACTTTTTGATTATTTGACACAAAGACATAAGCCAAAAGGAACCAGACATGAGGGGAAATGACTAGCATGACCTTCTCTGTTAGATTATAGCATGCCCCTAGCGAAATGCAGCTGAGTGAATGGAGGGGGACACCTAAACATGAAATGCATAAAGAGTTTTTATCTCTGACGGAGGACTGACCAGACCGACTCTAACAATCTGAAGAATAAATTAATTTATAAGTCTGCAAGTCATACGCGAGTTTCCTTAACTACAGTTGCGTATATACGCCATTTTCACTAACTGAAGTACCGTATGCAAATCTGATTATGAGATGAAAAATAATTGACTTGATAATACTGATTCACCCCCCCCCCCCCCCCCCCCCCTCTCAGTATTATTTCCAACAATTGGGATCTGAGCAGGTCCTTCAGAAGAAGCTTGATTGCTTGAAGGAAGATCTATCATCATGAGCAACTATGAAAAAGAGGCATCGATCAGGCCACCAATCTTTGATGGGAGAAACTTCGTCTATTGGAAGGTAAGAATCACAGCCTATCTTCAATCCCTTGGTACAGAAGTTTGGGATATCGTGGAAGCAGGATACACATTTCCATTAGCAACTCCTATAGATACGGCTGGTAAGAAGAAGTATGAAACAAATGCAAAGGTTGTCAATACTCTATTAGGGAGTTTATCTTAATCAGAATTTGTCAAGGTTATGCAGCTCAAAACTGCAAAAGAAATATGGAACAAGATCGTTTTGAGCTATGAAGGAGATGATCAGGTAAAACGTGCAAAACTACAAACTCTCAGAATTCAATATTAAAATTTTAGAATGTACAATGATGAAAGTGTGGCTAATTATTTCTTACGTATAGATGAGATTGTTAAACGTATGAAAAACTTGGGTGAAGAGATAAAAGAAGTTACTTTGGTTAAAAAGGTTCTAAGATCTTTGTCTTCTAAGTTTGAATCAAAAGTCTCTGCCATAGAAGAAAAATAGGATCTACAGAGCATTACCATGTCACAGCTGCACGGAATCCTAACTGCTTTCGAAATGAGAAAATGGGGACCATCAAACAGGAGAGACGGCGCATTCAAAGCTTCAGGAAAAGGAGACTACAATGAGTCAAGACATATGTCAGAAGGAGAGGAAGAATCAAACTTTGTCAAGAACCTTCAATGGGGTTCTGGAAGATTAAGAGGTAAGCTACCTTTCAAATGCTTTGCTTGTGGAAGAGTCGGTCACTATGTAGCCAAGTGTCCTCATAAAGATAAGCTTGACAAAGGTAAGGAACCAGTTAGATGGAACAGGAAAAATAATGAAAGTAAGAAGAGCTTTTATACTCATGAAGACAGTGATGGATTTTCAATTAGTGATGAAGATGAGCAATGTAATGATTATAGACTTTTGATGGCTTTTGAAGATGATGATTTCTTGAATGCTATAGATGAAGATGATCTCTATGAAGAAATTTCTAAACTTAAAATATGTTTAGAAGAAAAGAGTATGATCATAAATACTCTGACATTCCAATTTGCTGAAAGGGAAAAACACAATGAAAAGTTAGAATGTGAAATTTTGGGACTTAGATAAGATATTGAGAAAACAAAAGCTTTTAATCTTATATTTGCTAAAGGATCTGAAACTTTAGACGAGATTATCAAAGTGGAGCGTTCTCCTCTAATCAAGACAGGTCTTGGATATTCTTAGGAAGCCTCTCAGGCACAGAAGCCATCCACTTCCAAAATTTATCTTGATGCAGCAAGGAGAAGTGAACAGGTTGACAATCGACAACAAAGGCATATAGCAGATCACAAGGTAAATCAGGGTCAATCTACTTCAAGGATGAACAGAGATCACCAAGTAAATCGGGGGCAATCTACTTCAAGGATGAACAGAAGCTACAACCAACCACAAGTAAATCATTCTCAATTTGCCTCAAGAATGAATATCTATGGAAACTACAATCACCTGGACAGTAGGTTTGACAATTGCAAGAATTTCTTTAATGGTCAACGTTTCTCTTGTCATAACTTTGGACACAAAGCAGCTCAATGTGTTACCTACAAGACCATCATGACCTGAGAAGCACGAAATCAAAGGAATGTGACTGGAATCATGAAAAGAACCTACAATAACTTTTCTGCTCTTGAAAATGAAATAGAATGTTTTATTTGTAACAACTTTGGTCATGAAGATTCTGAATGCAGGAGTAGGTTTCGGAAAACAACTCAGAAGGAGCAAGCTTCATTAAGTCCCAAAACATGGAGAAAGAAAGAACCGCAACCAGAAAGATGTGGTATAGCCTTATATGCAGAAGGATAGGAAAATCAGTGGTACATCGACAGTGGATGCTCGAAGCATATGACAGGTGATAAAGAAAAACTTCAGTCATATAGTGTCTTAGAAAAGGAAAGGAAGGTCTCATTTGGAAATGACACCCTTGCACTTATAAAAGGTAAAGGTTCTATTCTTTTGAAAGAAAAGGTCAAAGATGGAAATGTTACGTATGTTCATGGCTTAAAGTATAATCTATTGAGTGTTAGTCAAATGTGTGATCAAGGAAATGAGGTAATATTTCGATCAAATGGATGTATTGCTCGTGAGCTTGATACAGGAGAAACAATGATCAAAGGCATAAGAACTCCAAATAATTTATACATACTTAAGGGAGGACAAAAACAATGCTATCTAAGCAAGAATGATGAACACTGGCTATGGCATAGAAGATTGGGGCATCTAAGCTTCTCTCAGATAAGGAAAGCATGTAAATATCAGGTGGTTCGTGATCTCCCTGACATCAGAATTCCAGACAATACAATATGCAAATCATGTCAGTTTGGTAAGAAAACCAAAACTAATTTCCCTGAGAAGGAAGGATCAGCAAGTAAGCCACTTGAACTTGTCCATACAGATGTATGTGGTCCATCCAAGAAAAGGTTACCTCAAGGAGAAGAATACTTCATATTGTTCATTGGTGACTTTTCTAGGATGTGTTGGATAGGACTTCTGAAGCATAAAGACGAAGCTTTCGAAAAGTTCAAAGCATTCAAAGCCTTGGTTGAAAATGAATCAGATCGCAGAATCAAATGCCTTAGATCTGATCAAGGAGGGGAATTTACCTCGGATGAATTTTTCGATTTTTGTGAAGAACATGCAATAAGAAGGGAATTCTCTACTACAAGGACTCCTCAGCAAAATGGAGTAGTAGAAAGGATGAACAAAACAGTTCAACAAATGGCTTGTGCTATGCTTGATGAGTCTGGAACTCCTACAACCTTTTGGGGTGAAGCTGCATTTTCTGCCGTTACTATTCTCAACAAGACAAGCGTCCGGTTAAGCAACACTCAAACTCATGAACTTTGATATGGTAAGACTCCTACGGTAAAACACTTCAAAATTTTTGGAAGCAAATGTTACATCAAAAGGACTGATGAAAACCTTGGCAAGTTTGAACCTAGAGCAGATGAAGGCATTATCCTTGGTTACTCTCCCCAAAGCAAAGGATATAAGTGTTACAATAGAAGACTTCGAAAAATTGTTGAAAGTATTGATATAGTGGTTGATGAAGAAGGAAGCAATCCAAGGCAGCTAAAATTTGAAGACTTTGAAGATGATGAGGACTATCCTTTAACATCAAATTAGACTAATGATGAAGAAGAAACCTATGAGGCACCAGAAGAATAGATAATGGTAGAAGAAAAGACTCCATCCAGGTATGTCTAGAAGAATCATCTAGAGACTCAAATTTTGGGGCAGAAAGAGGCAGGTGTACGAACAAGAAGAACTATTTCAGAAGCTTCAAGCTATCTAGCATTGCTCTTCTCCACTGAACCACGAAATGTAAGTGAAGCATGCAAATATGAATGATGGGTCAAGGCAATGAATGAAGAACTTGAGCAGATTGAAAAGAATAACACTTGGGAGTTGGTTCCTAGATGAAATGACAAGAATGTCATAGGGACAAAATGGATATTCAAAAACAAGCTGAATGAGAATGGAGATGTTATTAGAAACAAGGCCAAACTTGTTTGTAAAGGGTATGCTCAACAAGAAGGCATAGACTTTGAAGAAACTTTTTCACCAGTTGCTATACTTGATGCCATAAGAATGTTCCTTGCTCTTTCTAGCTTTCATAAGTTCAAAGTATATCAAATGGATGTGAAATCTGTTTTTCTAAATGGAGACTTAGAAGAAGAAGTGTACATTGAGCAACCAGATGGATTCATCCTTGGAAATGATCCAAAACTTGTATGTAGACTCAAAAAGGCTCTTTATGGCCTTAAATAGGCTCCAAGGGCTTGGTATTTTCGGTTGGACAAATACCTCCATCAACAAGGTTTTTCAAAAGGATCAACAGATAGCAATCTATATATAAAAATTGATAATGATAAATTGCTAATACTTGTTGTGTATGTTGATGATATCATCTTTGGTAGTAATGAAGAAGCCATGAGTCAAAACTTCGCTTTGGTGATGCAGAAAGAATTTGAAATGTCCTTACTTGGTGAGCTCACATATTTTCTTGGTTTACAAGTCCAACAAAACAAAGATAGTATCTTTCTATCACAAACCAAGTACCTCAAGCAGATCTTGAAGAAATATGGGATGGAGGACTTGAAACCAGTATGTACCCCTATGGTAACAGGATGTAGCCTCGGTACAAACAATGAATCAACAACAATACATCAACCAACCTATAGATCCATGATTGGAAGTCTACTCTATCTGACAAGTACCCGACCAGACATCATGCATGTAGTGGGAATAGTTGGAAGATTCCAGGCAAATCCAAAGGAAGCACATCTTCAAGCAACTAAAAGGATTTTCAAATATCTTCAAGGAACACAAAATTATGGCTTATGTATCCTAGAGATACAGATCTCACACTTCATGCATATACAGATGCAGATTGGGCAGGAAGCGTGGATGACAGAAAAAGCACTAGTGGTGGTGCATTCTTTATGGGTTCTAGATTAGTATCTTGGTTCAACAAGAAATAAAGCTCAATTTCATTATCTACAGCTAAAGCAGAATATGTGGTTGTTGCATCTTGTTGCACACAACTCCTTTGGATGATGCAAACTTTGCAGGGCATTCAAATCACTTGTACTCCACCCATCTCCATTCTATGTGATAATACAAGTGCAATCAATATTTCAAAGAATCAAGTCATGCATTCAAATACCAAGCACATACCTATCAAATATCATTTTTCCAGGAAACAAGTGCTTGAACAAAAGGTCAAATTAGCGTATGTCCCCTCCAAGGAACAAGTTGCTGATATATTCACCAAACCACTGCCCAGGGAGACATTTGAATACCTCAGACAGAAGCTGGGAGTAGTTGATGTATCATCTTGCTATTGAAATTATCTGGTTTAGAAAACAGTGGGTGTACGTGAGTTTCATGAAGTGTATCCATGTGCATACGCAGGTGTCTATAGACATAGTCACGTATATTACGGTTTGAAAACAAACTGTGGGGCCAGACTCAGTATGAAAAGAGTCTGATATGGGTCTGACAGAGACCATCTGGCATAGGTTCAGGGGGAGCATATACTTCTAATAATGCATTTTTGGCATTATCTTAGAAGATCTTTGGTTCATTTTCTTTCAGGTGGAACACCTGCAGAGGGAGATCATGGTTGCTTTTCTTGATGATGATTGACGGATGCTGTTGATGTTACTTGCTGATGACTATCATAGTCTTGTCTTAGATATTTAGTCTCTATGTCATGTATTTCTTTTATTATCAAGGTCATGTAATGGCCTATGTTGGTTTCCCCACTATGCCTGGGATGGATGATGTAATGTTCTTGTTTTATCATGTGTAAATTTTTGGTGTATCCCCACTTGGTTGGGTGGATGATTCAATATTGGTATATCCCCACTTGGTTGGGAGATGGATGTATGTATGAGTCTTTGGTGATAGGAAGGTCATTTATGATGTATAAAGCCATGTTTCTTCTTGTAGAACATATTCTTGCAGACCTTGCCTACAGTCAAGGGGAGCATAGATAGCACAACAGAGCAAAGATTTTAGCATGTACTCAAGGGGAGCATCACCCTTTTCCCTTGACGACAAAGGGGGAGAATGACTTTGAGTGACTTGGGGTTGCCATCAAGTCCAAAGGAGGAGATTGTTGGCATTATGACACAGGTTTGGTGCTATGACACAGGTGTTGTCCTTGATGGCAATTCACTCAAATGACAGATCACAGTTCAGGCTCTCAGAATGAAGGAAAAAGATATATATGCAGGTTCCTCTTAACCAAGTCGCATATACATGCGGGACTGCTGATCAAAAGGCGTGCATATGTATGCATGCACTTTCATGCAAGGAAAAGCACATACATGTGGGAAAACTTATTTTTGATCCATGGTATTTAGTCCTTGGTATGTGGACCTATGGTTTTGGACCATGGTATCTCATCCGAAGTGTTGAACCCAGGTATTGGGTCCATGGTATTGATTCTCTATGATTTTGGACCATGGTATTGAGTAAGGGCTAAGACTATAAAAAGGGAAGGAGATCTTTTGGCAAAGGTATTCACTCAAGCATTGAATATCTTATGAAGAGCAAGATCTAGAAATGGGTTATGCTGCATAGCTGGATTTGAACCAAGGAGGAACCTGAGCGCTAGAAGAAGGATAGGCTCTATTGATGGATCAAAATATTAAGGCTTGAATAGTAATATCTTTGTGTGATTTTGATCTGTTATATTTTTCGCATGACTTGATCTATAAATATGATAATCTGGGTATATCCGATGTCTGAATAAGTGAAAAGGGTAAATTATCTTTTATAGATTTGTACGCAGGTTTGGCACAGCAGAGGCACGTATACACGCTAGTTCAGTAAGTCAAAGCAGCGTATACATTGGTTGGCCTTAATACAGAAGCGTATGCACGCAGGTTATACATATTGAAATATGTTTTAGCTACTTTTGTTTATTGCTGCAGTGTTCTAGGTTCAGGATTAGTTTCTAGTTACTGTCAATGTATTCTAGTTACAACATTCAGAGAAGTAATTGTTTGATTCAATTTTGATTGAAGCAAAGGAGATTGGTTGATGTAGATGTATTTAATGGTTGATTATTGTCATTGATGGATCCAGTCTGAAAATTTATGAAATGTGGTCCCTAGAAGAAAAGAGAAGGTTGTAGCCTTCTGGAGGTCAACACCTACGTACCAGTACATCAGCTAGTACAAGAGCTAAGGGGGTTGTAGCTCCCTTCCAGGAGAAGCTGGAAAACGGGAGAAGGTTGTAGCCTTCTACAGGTAGAAGCCTGCGTATTGGTATAAGACTGCACCAGTAGAGAAACATCGTAAAAAGAAGTTTCTAATTGAAAGAAGATAGAGACGAATTACAGCAGGTGGTTTTCACCCACATTGGGCTTCCACCTTATATCTTGGGTTCTTGTGTGTGACTGTCTGTTCAGTTTTTACTATTCCTGGTCACTGTTTATATGGTTCTGACACATAGATTAATGATCAGCGTCTGAAGAATAAATTAATTTATAAGTCTGCAAGTTATACGTGAGTTTCCTTAACTGCAGTTGTGTATATACGCCGTTTTCACTAACTGCAGTAGCGCATGCAAATCTGATTATGAAATGAAAAATAATTGACTTGATAATACTGATTCACCCCCCAGCCCCTCCCCCTCCCCCCAAACTCCCCTCCCTCTCAGTATTATTTCCAACATAGAGTTTGGTAGTTTGGGCATCGCTAGTTGGATTGGGTTAAAGTATAGTGTGAAAAGTATAGAAATGTAACTTAGGGTCTGCTACCTAAGAGGACTTAGAGACTATATATTGAGATTTTTCCTTAAGTTTTGATCATATGTGATCCCCATTTTGACCTAGATAGTTACTTATGCTATCACCCTATTTTTATTTTCATGATGTTGTGTTTATGAACACTATGTAGCATTGATGCATTTCATTTTGATAGATGGACTTACTTATACAAAACATTAGATGAATTATCTTTTTGTTAATTAAATGTCTAATGTATGACTTATCTGAAGTATTATTTACTCAATGTATGACATATATGATTTATGGCTTATTTGATGTATGATTTACTTCTAGCATGTTGATGTTAATTGAGAAATTTTGTACGTGGATACTAGATTTAATAATATGAGGATTGGGATCACATGTCTATATACATATAATGTTGTTGTGTATTTTCTTGAATGAGAACTAACTCACACATGGGAAGGGGGCTATATGATAGCCAAAGATCCATGTTAGCAATTAGTGGATGTCGATACATCCAAGAACAAATGGTATGATGTACATTATTCTATTATATTTCTTATTTATTTTACATGCACTATCATGACAAGGGCAAGGTGAAAATTGTAGGTGACATGAATACCTCATTAAATTATTCAATGATAGGCATCCAAACCAACATCGTAGTGTGGTCCAAGTTAGTGTGTTGGCCTGGATGGTTGAGGGGCAGAGGTATTTCACACCATGTAATCTCCATGCATGAAATGGTGGGAGCCCAATGATGGACACACTACCCTAGACATGTGAGGATGATTACTAGTTGTCTACTAGGAAAGATAGGTTGATGATTCCACCATTTTGATTCGGTTAATGTTTAGGTTGATATAGTTGATGCCATAGTGTATTGTAGGAGAGGATGGATAGGATGGGAGAATAAGTAGTTTAGGGAGGATAGGAGGTTATAAATTAGTTGGGGACTTTAGATTGGAAGTTATATCATTATTTGATTTAATTAAATTTTGGTTACTACATATTTCCCCTTATTTCGTTATGTTTGGTTTTCATATTACTTGATAAATTCTTTTATCCTTTGACTCTAACCACAGGAAGAAGTTTTCTAAAAGAGGGTTGTATGTAATCCCATTCTTTAATCCTATTATCTTATAATAGGTTAATAACTTACCTACTGAGTGATTTACTTATGTGAGGTATAGGTATATTGGGTACGTACCCACACCTCACATAGATACATCAATGTCCTATGCTTAATATTAAGCTTGATCAGTTGTTAAATAATTGATTAACACTTAAACTTGATTAATCATTAATAAAATATTTTTATTTATTATAATTAATTCATTATTGAATTAATTAGGATTTTCATTAATCCATTTTGATTTCATTGACCTTTAAAGTAAACACTATTATTTTATATTTCTATGACCTAATATGATTGTTCCTTGAATTAATTTTTGGCCAAGGGAATAGGCCGAGGATGGTAGGGGCCATTGTGAAAGGTTGGTGACATTGATTTAGGGTGGATAAGTGTAGGAAACTGAGAGGAAAGGGGGGATTCTTATAGAGGCTTTGGGGGAAACTTCGAGGGGGCAACAGGATTGGGTTTTGTTACTTGGAAGTGGGAGAGGTTTTGGCTATCATAGAAAAGTTGATTTTGATGATGTTAAGGTTGGACACTAGAGGGGTGTTGACATGGGGATCTCAGACATACTACGACCACATGGGCTTCACTAAGGGAGTAATAGCATACCATGTGTGTTCATAGTAGGGGATATATATTGAGGAAAAAATGACATAATATATGGACCATATAATATGGGTAAAGGGTTTTTATATTGGCACGCACAAAAAATGGAGCTCAAAGTTAATGAAAAAATATAAACGGATATAACATGTTAATGAAAAAATAAATACCTACAATATCTAGCGAAATTAAGGGTTTTTTAAATTGAGAATGTGTATTAACTTTGTATTGGTAGGGGGTTAAGTAATGTAATTTTCAAAGTAATTTTCCAATATGTAGTCAAATTAAGATTATTGTTTAGTATGCAACGAACTCACGTGATATGTTAGAGGTTCATTGAGTGAAGCCCTAGTGACAAAGTCTATGGTTTGGACTTGTGTTCAGAGAGCTATGGAACCTATCGAAGTTCCATGGGCTAGGAAGTCACATAAACTTTCCTAGTTTGAAAGGTGACATGTTCAATGAGATAGTTCCAACAAGAGCACCACAATCAAGCCACCTTAAACATGTATTCTTGTCCTTGTTGATTACGGTATATAGATTTCCATAAATAAAATTACATATTGAATTGTTTAATATGTTTTTTTTCAAATGTTTGAAGACCCCAAATAAATCCTTGAAATTTTAAAGTGTAAACAAATTGGCTAAGCTTACTAATATTTATTATACAAACTATAAAATAATTAATAATATTTTTATAAAAAATATTGAAATATATAAGATTTTATATAATTTTTATGGAATTTTAGCCCTTTTAAAATAAAATAATTGTATCCCGAATAAATCATTTAAAAATAAAAATAAATAAATAAATAAATATTTTTGTTTAAAAAAAATAACATATTTAAAAAATTTAACCCGTAAATTTTTCCTATTTTCGAAACATTTTTAAGCATATTAATATAACCCACTAAAAAAAACAAGCTAATAACCTTAACTTCCACAACTTCCATGATGCGACTTTGTATCTAACATCCTGAGAATGAAGCTCGGTAGTGTAAAAACTGTGGCTTGCTATGTTGCTAGCGAATTTCTTTCTTTAGATCCACCTCTCTTATTAGAATTGAAGTGGGAAGATTTATAACCACAATTTGTTATGGTTATTTATTAAACCTCTTTTGCAATTTTTGTTGACATCGTTGCTGATCCATCTAAGGAGTGAATTTTTTTATTGTTTATATCAATATTATTATCCACTGAGCCGTTTAAGACTTTCTCATATTTATGTCGATTTCAACATTAACAATAATATTGAACTATCGTACTTAATTTGCAATTTATGAACATCTTAAAGCTAAAATAATCCTTCGAGACTTTCACATCTCGGTTATATGCAACCTCCATGATAGTACACTAACCCTCTACCATGTTAATATTTGAAAGTAATTTGATATATTAATATTTATTTAAGTGAATGCTAAAGATTATCATTACCATGGTTATCTAAAAGAAAACCATCTTAAAATTTGTGTGAAATTTATTAATTTTTTGAAACTTTCTTTTTAAAACAGTTCACTTTAAAACTCAAAGCATGGTAATGGTCGATAGGTCAAAAATATTGTTGGTTCAATTTACATTAATTTTTTAAAGTAATTTTTCTACCCATAATAATTTCTAGTTTATGGTGATTTAATATTTTTAGTTTTTTAATTATAGTAAATTTGTAATTCACTAAAATAATTTGGAAAAAACTATTATCAAAAATAAAAAATTTATGTTACTACCATAATATTAAAAATATATCTAACAACTTCCAAACTAAATATACCAATAATTTATGATTTCGCAAACACCTAAACATCTATATTTTATTGGTCTAAGATCTATTCTTAGATTACCTACTCTCCCAATATTATCACAACTGGCCAAAATTATCCCTTAGAATTGAACTGATATTGTTGGAGTTTGTCTTTTCCAAAGCTTCATTTCTCTATAAATTAAATATGGTGAGATATAAGCTCACATAAAGACTTGTATCTCTTCAGTTGTCATAGTTATCCTTATCCCATGTGAGCTTCCTCCGTTGCTATATAATAAAGACTTTCTATATACATTAATACAATACTCTTACATTGAATCAGAGCTAGAATTTCTTATCTTACCTATTTATTTATTTTTATGATCGGAATAGTTTTTTTTGTTTTAGCGTGTTATTAAAATTTACTATTCCAGATCTACAAATCTGTTTGAGTGATGTAGCTTCGATCTAATGCGGATCTTGAATTTTTTGTTTTAATAGTGAAGCATGAGGTTTCCCAATTTTTTTTTTATTAATTTCAGATGCTGTTTTTCTGAGACTTCTCTGTGATTGTGAATACCCAGTTTGTGAAGCTTCAGATTTTGTCTCCCGATGAATGTGGCACGGGGCGACCGAGTTATTAATGACACGACTGTATTTCATTCCAGATTGGCTTAACAGAGCAGCCCTTTCCAGATCAACTGACATACCTATTGGCTTCGTCTTAGAATAGAAGGATCCCATGAAATTAAGCGTGTCCTCTTCCTTGAATCCGATGTCGCTGCCCAGGGGTGCTTGTTTTCATACTCGAAAATGCAACCCAAGAAGCTACCAAGATCTCCTTGATTCTTGTCCTTCAAAACGCCTCCGTATATAGACATGAATCCATCCGTATATTTTAGAGGGATCAAAAGGCAGTTGAGAGTTTGAACACCGTGCGCGAGTAATTTCTACACGGCCTGCCAAGGTGCGCCTCGAACATTGTTTTCACTAGAAACAGGTCCGAGGCAGCGGTCACATTGCAGTGCTGAATAAGAAATCCCCATGTTGCATTCCGGTCCTGCTTGCGTGAGGGAGCTTGCCATCATCGGATCGTTGTCAGGATGAAGGTAAACTTTGAATTTTTGCTCCATTTCGGCTAAGTTCTATTAAAAATATCGGCAAGTGAAAAGCCAAATTCGCAATGGCGGATGCTTCCTTCTTGGGGACTTCTGAAAAGCCCTGATGGAGATGCTCATTTATGAAGGTTTGGGACGGTGGTGAAGGAATATATATATATCCTACGAAAACAATGACTATGGTTTTTCTTTTGTTGTTGACATTGCAATATATTTTAAGGCAATTATGCAAGGCTTTCTAGTTAGCTAGTTATCCAAACTTAGGTGGATTTCTCTAATGTTTGTGGTGATTGAAAGTGTGAAGATATTGTAATCAACAATTTTCCTTTGTAGCAGTTTTTGCTTAGCGGCTAGTGGAAACACATTTGCCAATTTTGTGTTATCAACATGGGTAAATATTGCAAGAGTTCTGTGAGAAGAACATAGCAAATGAAATTTGTAAAGAAGTTTTTCAAGTGCAGTCTGTGGTAGCTGTCTTGCAAACAAATAATGCAACTCTTAAGAATATGTTGCAAACTTCCATAGTTGAAAAAATCTAAAAGGTTGAACATTTAGAATTAACCATGGGAAAATATCCCGAGATGCTTGGAGATGAATTTCAAAACAAGATGGACCTTCTTGATGACTAAGGAGGAAGTTGAGTCTATTTTTAACTCAAATTTGAAGAAGCAACTAGAAGAGAAAAACAATCAACATGTTATGGAAATTGATTGTTTAAAAGAAACAATGTTGGAACAACATCAACTTTTGTCACTACAACTGATTGAAAATGATGACATCATTCAAAAGCTACAACTTTCTAAGCATGAACCTAAATTGGAGGTTAATCATCTTCAAAAATATAAGATGGAGACAACTCATGTTGAGCTTCCAAGCTCATGTTCTTGCACACTTGATGATGTTGATTGTCAAAAGACTGAAGTTGATGATTATGACGCATCACATGAATTTATCACACCTAGTTTTGAAAACGATGCTACTTGTATTAAATCCGGATAACTGAGTAAAATGGGATATACTGGAGGAGGACTTGAGAAGAATGCATAGGGAATTATTGCTCCTATTAACCCTGTAGTGTAGACATCAAGATCAAGTCTTGGATACGATCATGCTGCTACCTCATCATCTACATGTAACTGTGAGGCGCTCGAAGAAAATGCTTCTTTTAATTGTGATAAACATATTGATGAAATGGTTGCTAATGTCATTCCAAATGACAATGTTGTTGCACCCAACATTGAGTTTGAAAAACAAAAAATGAGCTATTTTCAAATCCTCATCATAAGAAATTACCCAAGCATCACCATTATTGGTTAATGAGTAGTCCAACATTCAGATCGTTACAGAAGAGATGTGAAAGAATGAATTGTAGACCGGTGCCAACCAACCATCAAGATCAATTGTATATGGATCGATGAATGGCCGTGGCGTCATTTGAACCAATGCTTGAAGAATTCATATCATTGTGTTGCATCAGTTTTTCGTTGTTGATTGCCATTGTTCCCTTAGTTGTGTTTTAGGGGAGTAGTTAGATGGTGGCATATATTGTTGTCGTTGCTTTGTTTATAATTGTCATATTTTATGTTTGATTAGTGTGATGGTGAAAGTGTTCAAACAACTTCAGAAGTGTTATTGTATGAAATTTTCTAAAATTTTCCATATTTACAGAACTCATTGGTTGTTTATTGGTTGGTGGTGTTTGTTGGCTTGTATGGGCCTGACCTAGGTTCATAGGTGATTTAGCCAAACAAATCTCGGTACTATTGGCCCTTTTGGCAATAGCCCACGGAGCGCAGACTGAGGACTCACTCGAAGTAGTATGGGACGGTGCTAGAACCAGGTTTCCGCACCCTGGGGATGTCTGATGAGCTCTAGTGGTCCGCGGTTTGACCCTGTGCACACGTCGTTGCGTGAATCTATTAGTCCCTCACAACCTCTAATGTTGCCTTCGCGCAGCCCCACTCGGGGCGTGATCCATACTATTATCCACATTCCTTACTATTAACCTGTTGTTCTCTGATTACTTAACTTATCTATGTAAGTCTAGTGATATTTAACAGTGTATTTAGCATTCATATAAGTGTGCATGATAAGGAAAACATTATAAATGCATAGAACGTAATACAAAAGCATATACACAGAAATTATAATCAACTTCTCTTTATTATTCTTCGTTCAAGGTTACAGACCCGACACCGCCCTACGCACTCAGTTGCAGGGATCTGTGCACTCAATTGCGGACTCTACTAGGCCTCTGTGCACTTAGCTACACAACCTCTTCCTACTACTATGACCCAATACACTTAAACTCTTATTCTATCTGCTCCTAGATCATTACATTAATCCATCTCTCCTTATCTCTTTACAACTTAGAGCCTCGCTCTATTTATACAATCCCATGGTCCACGAACCATGGGTAGGCTGACATGACATTACATTACATTACAAAACTTAGGGCAGATAACCCTATGACTCAACCTATACTTCGCGCCCGCAATTCGCGGAGTCTTACAATACATTTGACCAAAAATTGGGCTTTGAGCCCCAAAACATGTTGTGGGGGAATTCCATGCCCAACAGGCCCCCAAAATAAACATCGTGACTCACCCTTGAGTCACTCTATTGGCACGACAATCTTGGCGCGGAGTCCCTCCAACTGGTCCCGAACGGTCTGAATGCCAGTAGCGCACTAAGCTACTGCCTATTGTACCTGTTGCATTCTTGCTTCTGAATCATCTGTGTCTGAATTGTGTCCTTACCTTGGTACCAGCATCTGTTGCGTATGTTTATAGTCCCGCGCCCTTGCTCAACTCCTCGGGTTGCGAAGACTATGCTTCGGTCGGTTAATCAGATATCCGGCCCACCCATGTAGGGCTTCAAGTGACTGTCATTTACTTTTCCTGGGAAGGGTTCTCCATTTAGTTTGACTAGCTGGACTGCACCTCTGTCTGTGACCTCCTTAACCACGTATGGTCCCAGTCAGTGCATTTTGAATTTTCCCGGAATTTTTTCAAACTTACTCTCATACAGCAGCACTAATTTGTTTACCTTGAAGGTGTGCAACTTGATATGGCGGTCGTGCCAAGCCTTTTCACGTTGCTTTTGTACCTAATGATGAAATCCAGCGAGAAACCATTCTTCCTCGAGTTCTTCTAATTGCACGAGCCTTTCTTCCAGAGCTTCGCGGTCCGTCAGGAATATGAGCGCAGCTATTCGCAGAGTAGGTATGATGTATTCCATTGGCATGACAACTTCCGTGCCATAGACCAACCAAAAAGGTATCTGTCCCATCAATTTCTTGCACGTTGTCCTATAAGCCCATAATACGACAGGTACGTGTAGGTCCCAGTCATTTCGCTGCATGTTACATACTTTGGTCAACGCAGTCTCAGTATTTTGTTGAATGCCTCTATTGTCCCATTAGCTTGTGGGTGGTACGGTGTACATTTTTGATGATACACCTGGAACTCTTCTGTGAGTGCGTTGATGGTTTCATTCAGGAAATGTGTTCCATGATCACTCATTAAGATTTTCGAACAGCCAAATCGTGTCAACATGTTTTTGAGCAAAAAATTCACAGTTGTAGTGGTCGTGTAGTCTTTGACTGGTTGTGCTTCCGCCCATTGTGTCAGGTACTCTGTCGCGGTGATGATGTAGTGCACGCCCGTCTTTCCCTGAGGTTTGATCAGTCACACAAAGTCGATTGCCCAGTTTTGAAATGGGTGCAATGTCATTTGTGGATTTAATGTCATCTCGTCCCTTCATGATGGTTTTCTAGTCCTTTGACATATATCGCAGGCCTTACAGTGCACTTTCAAATCCTGGTGTAGGGTTGGCCACCATAACCCTACGCAAAGAATCTTCTGTGTGGTTGCGCGTCCTGCATAGTGTCCTCCTACAGTGCCCCCATGTGCTTCCATGAGGATCTAACCTCGTTCAAATTCAGGTACATATCTTCACAATATCTCATAATTTCCCATTTTGTAGAGATGCCCCACGATGACAGAAAAGTCCATCGCGCGCACCACCAATTCCTTCTTCTGTTGGACTGAGTATTCCTTCGGCGCAGTCCCTGTTGTTAGAAAACTGATTATATCTTCGAAGTGTTTGTCCGCGACGCATACGACAAAGAGTTGTGCATCAGGTAGCCCTCCTCCAAATTCGTTGGTTCCTCGCCCGTCTCAATTCGTGAAAAGTGATATAGTCCTGCGTTTAGGCGTCCTGGCTTGACTAGGACCTAAAAATCATATTCTTGAAATAGTAAGAGCTATCTGCATATGCGCCCCCCACAACACAGGCTTATTCACCAGGTATTTCAATGCGGAATGGTGGGTATACATCTTGAAATGTCCTCCGAGTCAATAGTGTCGGTATTTTTCAAGTGCATACACCATTGCCAACCCCTCGCGCTCGGTGATGGAATAGTTCTTTTCTACTTTTTGCAATCTCCGACTTGCAAACACGATCGGGTGATCCAAGCCCTCCGCGCCCTCCTATGTGAGTACGGCTCCCAGCTCAATACAAGATGCATCAATATGTACATGAAATTCCATATCCCATTTTGTGAAGACCAAAATTGGAGCGGAGACCAATGTCCCCTTCAAGACATCCAAAATCTTCATGCAATCATCATTCCAGCAATATGTAACATCCTTTCTCAATAGCTTTTCCATCGGCACTGTTATTTGGGCATAACTTTTGATGAACTTCCTATAGTATCTAGTGTGCCCAAAGTAGCGTGCAGTTGTTTAACACTTCGCGGTGCTTCCAAATTTAGAATAACAACAATCTTTGCAAGGTCCACCATCAGGCCTTTTTTGCAGACCACATGTCCCAGCAGGTTTCCAAAGGGAACGAGAAATGTGCACTTCTTAAGGTTCAATGCAATCTGGTGTCAGCGGCAAGTATCCAGCATCAAGCATAAGCTCACTACATGGTGCTTAACTAATCCAAAGACGTCCAATCATCCAGATAGACCTCCAAGAACTTGCGGATGTATTCTTTGAACGCAGCCACAATGATGTGTGAAAATATAGTTGGCACATTCTTCAATCTAAATGGCATAACGGTGTATTGAAAGCAGCCCCATTCTGTTGCGAAGGTCGTTTTGCTCCTATCTTCCGACGCGATCTTGATCTGATGGTGCCCTGAGAACCCATCCATGAATGAGTATGCTTCTTGATCGCCAACATTCTCCAGTACTTCATCTGTGAATGGTGTTGGGAATGGATCGTGTACACGGGTGTCGTTCAGCTTCCTGAGGTCCACGCATATTCTTATTTCACCCTTGTGTTTTTTCTCCTACACTACCATAGGACTCACCCAGTCAGATTCTTCCACTAGTTCAATAATTCCGACTGCAAGCATTTTGTCTAATTCATCGCGGACCTTTTATTTATACTTTGGATTCAAGCAGTAAGACCGCTGCCTAACTAGCTTCACGTCGGGTTTCAAAGTGATCTTCATCATCCCTAAGTCGCCAACGATCCTTTTAAGTCTGTAATTTTGTTCGTGAACAAGTCTTGATATTCGCGGAGTAACTCAACGACCTTATCCATCGTGGTTGGATAATGTACCTGTTTTAATGCAACAGTGTGCATATACTTCAAACACATATTTATGGCTCAATAGACTTGGAAATATTGGTTGCCATTAAATTCTATTAAACACGCTTATTGTTTTCCATTAAATTCTATTAAACCCTAAGTGGGTACAAGGCTAGCGGCTAGAAATGAAGGGTGTAAATTATTGTTGCAGTGTGCGTTTGTGTCTTCTTGGATTGTGTATATGCTTTTCTTTATGTGGTTCATGTTTAAGAACTTTGATTATATGTCCACAATTGCGTGTTTGTGACTTCTTGGATTGTGTATATGCTTTGTGTTCTTGTGTGTGTTTGACATCGTTCTTTGTTTGTAGGCCAGGAAGAGGTAACGGTTGTGAAGTCGGATATGTCTAGGATCATGGGTAGTGGAGGGATGGACATGAATTGCCTTGTGTAGGCCAATGAGTCAGCCAATGAGTCTGTGTATTCATCGGTTCTCTAGGCTGATGCCTTGTGAACAATTGACACTGGTTCTGTGGTAGTGAAGTGAAAGCATGAAAGAACCTTTGAGTTGGAGGTAGAGAGGGATCGAACTTACGACATGAGTTCGAGGACCAATGAAAAGGATAAGATAGGTTCAACGGGGAAAAAGCTTCGAATTTCCAAGGAGAAGTTTGCACTCCTAGACGAATTTTCTTGGAGCACAACACTCTGAACCCAGTAATGCATCCTTTATTCATTAGTCGCAATGATATTTTATCATTTGATTTCTTTTTGAACCATTAGCAATTCATGGATTCAAGATTACAAGTTGATCCGGATTTTTAAATCAGGATCTTAGGCCAAGGAATTGAATTTGCAACTTGGGCAGATGGAGGCCTCGTTTCAAAACATAAGAGCACAGTAAGAATTCATTTCAGGGGCCTTTAAAAAGAAAAAAGAAATATTGTATGTTGGATGTAATTTTGCGGCCATTAATGTATGTTATGCTGTTTTGCATAACAAAGTTGAAGCAGACAAAAGTAGACTGCGAGGTTCTGAAGTGGTGCTACAAGAACATGAAGCTACATAAAGAGCTACAATAGCTTAGGGCTTTGAAGGAGGTTGCTTCTTTTGGACTAATAGGACAAGATAATTATTACATGCCTCTACCTGCCACCACGCTCACCATGTGTCCCTCTTGTGAAAGGGTGGCTACCATGGAAAACAGTCGTAACATTTCATTTTCCAAGTCCCGGATTTCGCAATTTGCCCAAAATTCTGCAGCTTGCTAACTTTGAGGGGGTTCCTCAGGCCAGGCTTGCCTGCAAATCTTATGTGTGTAAAATATCATTTGTCAATGGTAGCTTTTTTTCGGAGGTTGAGATATTTAACTTCCCTCAAAAAGGAAAAAATAGTATATATATATATATATAGATATATATATATATAACTCTTGTGGTTTGCAAAGCTTTTCCTTGCAGAAGTAAATGGCCTATTGTGCTAATTCACTCCCCTCAGGGAAATCATATGCCCATCATGGTAGTCTCTTTTCAAACAAGAGCACCAGGTTGTAAACATGATATAATATTTCTAAAATCCAAGTTTCTTCACAGGAAAAATGGTTGGACATAGGAAATCATTTCGCAGTAAACAATATGTTTTATATATAGAAACTCTTAAGTGTTTGTAGAGGAAGTGTAAAGAGTGTGGGCTGAGTGAGGCACCATCCATGCCGGTAGACTGGGAATATTGAAGAAGAGGAGAATTTTTTTTAGGAGAGTAAAGATTATGGTTGGTGAATTCCATCCATGCCGGAAGAGTAGGTATATTCATTCATTCAGTGTATCCTTCATCTCGGCTCTACCAGACCACATATTTCATGCTCACATTTTTTGTGTTGTTGGTTGGGAGGGCGTTGATGCGGATTTGAAATTGATATATACAAGGATCATATTATAGCGCCACTTTCTTAAGAGAATCCTATTCTAATCAAGGATTTGTTTTTCGTTGTTGGTTTTAATTCAATCATGAGATTTCTCCTGTAAAGGGAAAGTTTGGTTCCAGTGGGTTTGGATCGGCCTCCACTGCTAAAGAAGTTACTCAGTGAATCAATGCTTCAAATCTCACAACAATTGTCACTGGTACAATTGTGCTTTCTTGATTCTTTCTTAGTTATAATTTATGTTTTTTTTTCTAATTCTAAAATCCACTGAATGTCTCATGTCTGGTAAATAAGCTTTCTTAATTTTTTCCAGATATAATTTCATGATTCTCTAAGTCCAAAATCCAGTGAGTGTGTCTACCTTTTTTTAATATGGTGTTTTGTTCAAATACTCTTTTTACCATTCATAGCATAAGATATCTAACAGATTTCAACCAGAGTCTTATCTGAATTAAAAATTGCTTAATGTTGTAATGTTGGTGGTTTACTTGGCCAAAATTTTGGTTCATTCTCATAACTTTGGATCTTGAATCCAGGAACCTTATCTTTATAACCGGAAGCATATCTTTATAATCGCCTGTAGAAAGTCAACAGAAATAAATGGTAACTTGAATAAATGTACAGTGAAGAATTTGTGTAACACAAATATATCCCATAAAACATGGTTGTCTGAACAAATGTTTAGATAAATGGTCATTTAAATGATGGTTAAGTAAAATTTGTTGTGTACATTACATGTGTTTACGTTTCTGATAAAATGGGGCAATTAATAAATTTGAGAAAAAAAAATTCTCATGCTTTCCCTAGGTGCTATGTATTTTCGTGACCGGCTAAATATACTCAGTGTTCCACTGAGTTTCCAGAGTGGGGAAACGCAGGAGCGAGGATACGTATGAGAGGGACGCATATAAGAAATCTCAAAATTGAGGAAAATTTTGGGGAAAGAGGGTACGTCAAAGTCATAAAAATTATAATATTATTAAAAATTTAACATATAAAAGTAAAAAATAAAATCCCAACAATATGTCAATAATTAAATTAGTAAATAGTGAATCTTAATAATTATGAAATGGACATCTAAATATGATCTTCATTTAGTATTAGACTATTATGAATCTAAATTACCATTTGACATTTATCAATGTAAAATTGTAAATCTAAAAATAAATTACTAAATCGAATTGATCATTTAACATTATGCAATGTTCCATAAAAATTCATCATTTGGCAATGGTCGTTAATATTATGCAAGTTAAATCTAAATTAAATTAATCATTTGACAATTGAAATTACACAAGAAAGTAAATTCATCAAATGACAATGACATTACGCTGAAGTCTAAAATAGCCATAGAATACTAAACTAAAAGTAAACATAGAAAGCAATGAAATACTAATAAATTTCTAAAAAGGTACTAAATAATAAATCACAGCTCCAATCCAGTCCAAGTCACAAAATGAAAATCGCTGCTCCAATCCAGCAACTCCAAGTAAAAAAATGAAAATAGTAGCCCCATTCCAGCAACTCCAAGTGACAAAATGAAAATCGTAGCTCCAAATGTCTTAGGCCCTGGTCGATAGTAAATTTGAATTAGAAAATTCTGAGCAACGTGAACAAGAAAATCTGGGGTGGCAAGGTAAAATGTCGAGCAACAACAGAGAAAAAATGTGTGGGGGCAATGTAAAATCATAGGGTTAATGAGAAATGTGAATGATTATCTTTTAAAATTTTAATTTATCTTTTGTTTTTTTTTAATTATATTAAAATTTGTAATTTTTATGTTTTAAATTGTTATTAGCAAAAAAATCTGGAGACTTTTTAATTTTTTATGTTTTTAATTTTTTACTATTGGAGGGATGCAGGGATGCTTTTTGTCACTAGAAAAAAGTCCCCTAGAGTTTCCTTGAGTTTCCCCAAAAAAGGGGATGTGGGAAAACCTTTTTGGAGTTTCCCCGTCCTGGGAGCGTGGGGGAATGAGGTGCATCTTACACCCTGGGGGCTGGTGGAACATTGAAAATTTCACTTTCAAATAATCTTGCATCTCAACTTTCATTAATGTCTAAAATTATTTTCATTTTAACATTTTTTTCCTTGCATCTCAATTTTTATTAATGTCTCCAAAAATTTATCTTCATTTTAACATTTTTTTAATCCAAAATTATTTTGAGTTTAACATTTTTTATTGAAAAATTTATTTAATACACACTTCTGAATAAAAAATACATTATTTTTATAATCATTCATTTTAAAGTTACAAGAATAAAAATTGCTCACAACAGAGGCACTCAATTTTTTTTAATTCCCAAACTATTCAATATTTTTAAAATTTTACAGTTGAAATATACGATTTCAAGATATCCGTACTCAATTTATGGAAAATTTGTAAAACAAATAGCTAGAAAAGGGAGGAACTCTTATACCGTGCTAAATTAGCCTACTCTAAAATCATGATAAAAAAAACAAATATATTTGGATCACAAATATATGATATATTTGTTATTTGTGGTTTGTACTTTCGTGACCGGCTAAATATATCTGTTATTTTTTTCTTTTTCTCATGTAGCACAGTATAAGAGTTCCTCCCTTTTCTAGCTATTTGTTTTGCAAATTTTCTATAAATTGGGTACAGATTTCTTGAAATTGTATTTTTCAACCGTAAAGTTTTAAAAATTGAATTGCTTGGAAATTAAAAAAAATTAAGTACCTCAGCGTGCTGGTGAGCAACTTTTATCATCTAACTTAAAAAGATGAATGATTATAAAAAATAATGTATTTTAGGATGAATGAATATAAAAAATGATGTACTTTTTATGCACAAGTGTGTATTAAATAAATTTTTGATTAAAAGTGTTAAAATAAAATAATTTTTAGAGATATTAATGAAAGTTGACATGCAAAAAAATGTTAAAATGAAAATAATTTTAAGAGATATTAATGAAAGTTGAGATACAAGATTAGTTGAAAGTGAATTTTGAGATAAAAAGTAGACATTCATAAATTTGAATAAATTTAAAATTAAAAAAAACATGAAAAATACAAAAACTACTCAAATTTAAAAACCATGAAAAATACAAAAACACCATCAAATTTTCAGTTGAAAGAGAAAAGAGATTTAAAATTCCAAGCCTGCTAGCCTCTTTGCCCAAAGAGACACATTTTCCAAGCACGAAGAAAACTGTAGTTTGAATTCAGTATAAAAATTATTTCCGCACATCATGTTAGTTTCCAAACATTGTTGCACGCATCACGTACAATATCTTTCATAGTGATTAATTGATGCTATCACCTTGAATGCGTTTGTTGTTACCATGTACAAATGTACCCTTTTATGTAAAGCACACTCTTCAATTGAGTCGTGAGTAGGATATTAAGCATCAGAGTGTTAGGAGTGGGAGTAGCGTGGGTTGAACATGTCAGTGTTGATTATATGACAGATCAATACTTGCATGCATGGTTTTTGTTAGGTGAAAATGCATATAAGTTTTTATAGTCACCTAGTATGCCTCGAAGTATTCTCTGATCATTTTACCGAATGTTAAACACTCATGCAGTGCATTTCTGGTCATTCTACGAGGTTGGAGCGCATGCATCGGTGTCTACGGGATAACGCAGGTGAAATAGAAGTGTTTGTACAAATAAATAATCACAACAATACTGCATTTGAAGCTAGAATTGGCGCTCATTGTTTTATCAAATGCTATTTAAAATAAAACCAGGGATAAAAGAGTCAAAGATAAAGTCTAAATCTTTGAAAATCTTAACAAGAATTTGATTATGAATGGAAGTGGGCCATTTTCTTAGAAAACAGTTAATATTAATGTCTTTCTCTTTACTAATATTAATGCCTCTCTGTTTAAGTTTCCTTTATGAATTGTACAGTTTATATCAATGGCGATTTTCAAATTTTCTCTTCAAATTTATCGTAGTTGTTTTTTTTGGTCAAACCACAAAATTTGATGTCCTGATATCCGCTACCCCTAAGCTCTATTGCAAATTCTCTGGATATTTAGGAATCAGACAGACATAGCCGCAGTCAAAAAATTGACCACGGTAATGCGTGGCAGAAACGCTGTGGACAGATATTAAGGATGGTTTAATAAACGATTTCACTATAATCCTTACCATCTGCAGCATGAAAATAATGATTATTGGGAAGAAGATGAGCCTGACTAAGATGCCATATGCGAATTGTTTTTAAATTTCCAACTTGATTACCTATATAAATTAAATAGTTCGTAAAAAGTTCATAAGCATCAAGGGCGGACCGGCATCAAAATGAACGCTTCCTAATACATGAAAACTAAAAAAAATAATAAATACTAAATTTATTTTAAAGTATTTGTTATAATAACATGGCCGAAACCACAGTTTTCATATACCACTCTCAGTTTTAATATGTGCTTGTTATTACCCGCTGTAGCTGCTGCGGCTTGTTGTGTTATCTTAGCTTCAACTGGTTTCAGAGCTAGGATAAGCTGCATGGAGTTTGAGAACTGTGCGAGTTGTGTGTCTCTAGCTGTGTAAAAGGAGTGCGGAACCCGCGAACAGAGTGAAGATTACGTTGTGAGATCTCTCTGAGGCTGCAAGAACCATCACCGCGCTATGTGCAGCTGCTGGAGTTCAAGGCGCTAGAGTAAAACTGTGTAGAGCAAGTGAAGAGTACCTTGTAGCAAGTACGCAACGAATATTGGTTTTTTTGTGATGCGCTGACCTATAGCTTGAAGAATTGAGTCGAGTGCAACGGTCTGCAATGTGAATAAGGTGTAGAGTGTGGAGTCTGAAGTGTGGAGGAAGTGTGGAGGATAGTACATGGATTGTATGTTGTGTGACGCAAAGCTTTAGCCGAAGGCTTCTCTATATTGATCCGATTAGATTTTTTGACTATCTGATTATTTTAGATCCATTTTAATTTTGGATTTATCAAGTGTCATTTTAATTTTGGATTTATCAAGTGTCAAGAGGGATCAAATTTCTCACGTGTAAATATCTTTTTCTGAGTGCAAAATTTAAGGAAAAGTTTGCACCTCGATAAATTTGATCCTTCTCAACGCTTAATAAATTTGGAGTTAAGATGGATCTAAACTGGTTTTAGTTGTGTGTGGCTAAAGAAAATCTATCTAAGATATGATTAATTTTATCAATAATATGTAAATATATCTAATATTAATATAGTCATTTTAAATATGCTAAATATGTTTTAGATTAATGTGATCATTTTAATTTTAAATTCATTTAGTTACCTCAGTTTGTTGAGATAACAAATATTGTTGATATTAATTTGGTCATTTTAATTTTAAATTTGCTTAGTTACCTCAGTTTGTTGAGATAACAAATATTATTAATAACTTTGATGATGAAAAATGATGAAATAAAATTTTTTAATGCAAAGTAACACTGTAATACTGTTAAATGATAGAAAATGTGAATAATAAGAATGTAGTCAATTAGAAATAGTCTTTATTGTGATCAATCTCAAACTATTTTTTTCTACTATTCTTATTGTCACTTTGGTTATTTTTGTCATATTTTCATATCGATTACATGAAAAATGATAGTTGAAATCGTAAACCATTTAAATCTTTAGCTCAAGTTGTTGTAGTAAACATCATACCTTATGTCTCTTGCTCTCCAATATTAATAGGTTGAATTATCATAACACAAAAATCATTGTACATTGCCAATAATTTTTTGTGCTTACATTGAAATCAATGCACATTGTTAATCCAATCACTTTAAAATTAATGTACCATTATGCATCCAATTACATCAAATCAAAAATCAACGTCTACACTGAAATCAATGCATCTAATGCAAGTAATCAAATAAGATTAGAAAATGACTTCTACACTAAAATCAATGCTTCTAATGTAAACAATCAAATAAGATTAAAAATCAACATCTACACTCAAATCAATGCATCTAGTGCAAGTAAGGAAATAGGATTATAAACCAACATCTACACTAAAATCAATGTATTTAGTGCAAGCAATCAAATAGGATTAGAAATCATCTATATTGAAATCAATGCATCAAGTGCAAACAATCAAATATAATTAGAAATCAACGTCTATGTTGAAATCAATGCATCTAGTGCAAGCAAACAAATAGGATTACAATTAACCATCTACACTTATATCAATGCATTTAGTGCAAGCAATCAAATGAGATTAGAAATTCTATACATTGAAATCAATGCATCTAGTGCAAGCAATCAAATATCATTAGAAACTAACATCTACACTAAAATAAATGCATCTAGTGAAACCAATCAAATGGGATTAGAAAATGTCATCTACACTGAAATCAATGCATCTAGTGCAAGAAACATTCTTCCCTCTATTCCCCCTCCATCTATATCTATATCTCCCTCCATCTCTCTGTTCTCTCTCTATCTCATCCCCAAAAAACACACACACACTCTCACTCCATATCTATCAATATCTTTGTCCCTACCTCTCTCTTTACATCTCTCTCTTTTTCCCTCTCTTCGCCTTCCATCAATTTCTATATCTCCCTTTGTCTCTCTATATCACCCCAAAAACATACACTATCTTTCTCCAATATATATATCTATCCCTCCATCCTCCTCTCTCTCTCTCTCTCTCTCTTCCCCTTGTCTCCCTCTCCCTCACTTCTCTCTCTCTTTCTTCCCACTCTCCTCTCTCCATCTCTCTCAATATTCCTTATCACTCCCTCTCTCTCTCTCCACCTTTCTCTCTCTATGACTTTTTTCTTACCTTCCTATGTCCAACTTAATCTCTCTTTCCCTCCTTCTCTCCACTTTCTCACATCATGTGTCTTCCTTCCTCTCTCTTTTTCTCTCCCTCCCTCTTTCCTTCTCTCTCCATATTTCCTTCTTTGTCTCTTTATCTCACCCCCCAACATACACACTCTCTCTCCATATCTTCCTTGTTACCTCCCCTCTCCACTTCTCACTCTCCATGTCTTTATTTTCCCCTCCTTCTATCCCCCTCCCTCTCTCTGCCCCTCTCCCTCCCTCTCTCCTCCTCTCTCTCACCCTTCCTCTCTCTCCCTTTCTCTCCTACCTCCCTCTCTCTTACCCCATCTCTCTCTCTCTCTCTCTCCCAATCCTCTCTCTCCCCCCATCACTCTCCTCCTCTCTCTCGTCCTTCCTCTCTCTCCCTTTCTCTCTTACCTCCCTCTCTCTTCCCCCATCGCTCTCTCTCTCTCTCTCTCTGCACTCCAATCCTCTCTATGTCTCTCTATGTTACTATATCCCTCCTTCTCTCCTTCTATCTCCTTCTCTCCCCCTTCTCTCCATCTCTCTTTTTTTTTTCTTTATCTCACCCCTAAACATACACAGTCTCTCTCCATCTCTCCATTGTTCCTCCCTCTCTCTCTCCACTACTCACTCTCTATGTCTTTCTTCTTCCCTCCATCTCTCTCCTTCCAACTCCATATCTCTATCCCTCCCTCTTTTCTTCTCTCTCTAAAGGAATATATTTCACCCTTCCTCTCTTCCTTTCTCTCCTACCTCCCTCTCTCTTCACCCACCTCTCTCTCTCTCTCTCTCTCTCTCTCTCTCCCTGCCCTCCAATCCTCTCACTATCTCCCTCCCTCTCTCCTTCTCTCTCTCCCCCCTCCATCTTTATGTCTCCCTTTCCGTCTCTTACCCTTATCAACCTCTCTCACCCCTCTGCTTCTCTCTCTCTTCATTCCTTTTGTCCCCTCTCCTTCAGTTTATCTCCATCTCTCCCTATTCACTCTCTCTATCTCTCCACCTCTATCACTCTATGTATTTGTTTTCCCTCCCATATATATCTAGAGTTAATATATATCATGATATATTAATATATATTGTAATATAATAAATTTAATATTGTGTTAATCCAAAGTTGTTAAATTTAATAATATTAATAATATAATATATTAATATGAACATTAACTTAATAATAATAATAATAATCTTTTAATATTAATATTAGTGTTAATAATAATTTTTCTTCATGGTAATGATAATAATTTGGCTCATGGTATTTGGCCTATAAGCTTCACCTAAATAAAATCTCTTTCTTTAGTGTTCTCTAAATATAAAGAGGATTATGGAGTAGATATAAAAATAGGTTTTTTTTTTTTTTTTTTTTATCATACCTCTTTATACCTCTTTGATATTTATTTATTTACCATACCTCTTTTTTAAATATGGTATTTGGCCCATGGTATTTAGCCCATGGTATTAAAATGGTATTTGGCCCATAGGATTTACCTAAATAAAACCTTTTTTTGAGTTTTATTTAAATGTAAAGAGGTTTATGGAGTACATTTAAAAAGATGTTTTATTTATTTACCATAACTCTAGTTTATTTATATTTTTATTTATTTACCATACCAAGTAAGTATAAAAAGAGGTTTTATTTATTTACTATACCTCTTTTTTGAGTAAAACTCTTTATATTTTAAATTTATGTTGTATTTATATATAATAATAATTAGTTTGATTTTTAAATTGGGATTAAAAATGTTAAATGTTCAACATTACTTGATATCTCCAGCATTACATGTTAAATGTTTACATTTCAGTTTACATTTATTTGAGATCTACCCTATACCCCATACTCTCTACTAAAAGGAAAAAAAAATTGTAATAAGTATAAATTTAATATATAATAATTAGTGAAGAAATTTATTTTAATGTTAAGATAGAACCATCATTAAAAAAAAATGATTTGAGTTTTTTCATGAAAGGTTAAATTAGATATATATTCATATATAAGAAAGTGAAAACATTAAAAATATGACTATGTTAATATATCTATACCTAAAGAAATAATCCAGTCGATTCCAAATATATATATATATATATATATATATATATATATATATATATATATATAATTTAAAAAAATAAATTCAAACTTTTCGAAAACTAATATTCTAAATTTCCAAATTATATAAATTAATATATAATTTTAATCCATATAGTTTAAATTACATTTTTGTGATCCCTTGCTTTATGACTATGTTAATATATCTATACCTAAAGAAATGATTCCAAAATACATATATGTTAGTGTTAATAATATATATAAATTTAATTTAAAAAAATAAATTCAAACTTTTTAAAAATAATATTCTAAATTTCCAAATTATATAATTAAATATATAATTTTAATCAATATAGATTAAATTACATTTTGTGATTCTTTGCTTTTGTGATAAGCATAATTTCCTATCATTTTACTTTATTTTTGAAATAAATAAATTAAAAAATTAATGAATATTTAATTTTAATAATAATAATAATAATAATAATAATCACTCTCTTAATTTAAATTAATAATTATTTATTGCATTTAGGTTTCTATTATATATCAATTTCATTGAGAAGGTTTTTGTTGATAATCACATCAGAATGTATTTTTCCACGTGTTTTGAACAAACAAGTGTGGTTCATCGTTAGAACAAGATGGTTCACGTTTCGAACCAGAGAGTGTGGTTCATCGTCAAGATAAGATGAAGAACCAGATCATGGCAGTAAATTAAATATAGAGACTTATCATTGTTAAATGATCAATCTTTATATTTAACTTGCTTCCATGATCTGGTTGTTCATCTTATCGTGACGATGAACCACACTTGTTGGTTCGAAACACGTTGACAAATACATTATAATGTGATTATCCCTGAAAACCTTCTTAATAAGTATTATTAAATAATAACACTATTAAATATTAATAAACAATAATATTATTTAATATTACTATTATGAAAAATAGAAAATAATAATTAATAATATTATAAAAAATAACGATATTTTATTAATTATAATATTAATAATTTTAAAGAACATTAATAACAATGATTTATTTACAAATAATTTATAATTGAAAATATTGGATAAAAGTGTTATTTAAGTTATTATATTAACATTAGCTAATATATTAAAAAATTTATTAGTATTAATATTAATTATTATAAATAAATGACCTAAACAATTAATTAATTAATACTAATTAATTAATTAATTAAATTTATTAATAAATAAATAAAATTTTAATTAAATTTATTAATAAATAAATAAAATTAAATACGGTCAACTATAGTTGAATCTAGTCACACATATTCAACCATGGTCAATAAATTTCAAACATCTTCTACATGATCAACCATGTTAAATGATGATCTTCCATCATCAAACATGCTCCACCATCAACAATGGTAAATCAAGATTGAATAGGTTGACCATGGTCAATGTCTTTATGGTCAACCATAGTCAACCATGGTCAACCATGATCAACCATGGTTGACGATGGTCAACAATGATTAACCATGGTTGAATTTCATCAACCATCGTCGATGATGGTCAACAATGATTAACCATGGTTGAATTTCATCAACCACGACTAACCTTTATTAAAATCTCTTTCATCATGATCAACTATGATGGTCAACCATGGACAATCATGGTCAAACATGTTTTATAAAATAAAACATGGTCGAAAATGGTCAATCATCGTATACCATGGTCAACCATGATCGACCATGGTCAACAATGGTCAAGCATGATTAATCATGGTTGAATTTCATCAACCATGATCAACCTTGATTAAAATCTCTTTCATAATATTCAACTATGATGATCAAACATAGACAACCATAGTCACCCATGGTCAATCATGGTCAACCGTGGTCGAACATCGCATTGTGACAAATATTGTTTCGATATAAAAATCAACCATGGCCCAGTGTCGCATTGTGACAAATATTGTCTCAATATGAAAATCAATCATAGTCAAGCATGGTCAAGCATGGTCCAACATCCCATTGTGACAAAGATTATTTTAATATGGAAATTAACGATGGTCAACCATGTTCATTTTAGGGTCTATCTACCTTGAATTTATAATTTTTATCCCTTGGATTTATTAATTTAAGGGTTCATATTCCTAGGGTTTAATATTATTCACTTAGGGTTATAGTCCCTTGAGATTTTAGTATTAATCCCTAGGGTTTTTTATTTCCTTGGGTTTGAAACATCTATCATGGTCAACCATGGTCGAACGTCGCATTATGACAAAGATTTTCTTGATATGAAAATCAACCATAGTTAAGCATGGTCAACCATGGTCCAACATCGCATTGTGACAAGAATTGTCTTAATATGAAAAAAAACCATGTTTATTTTATTGTTTAATAGTATTCCCTTGGGTTCATAATCCATTGGGGTTTTAATATTAATCCCTTGGGTTTATTATTACCTTGGGTTTATAATATCAATCGTTCATAATCCATTGGGGTTTTAATATTAATCCCTTGGGTTTATTATTACTTTGGGTTTATAATATCAATCCATTGGGTTTATTATTCCCTTGGGTTTATAATATCAATCATTGTTAACCATGGTCAATCATAGTTATCCATGGTCAACCATGGTCGAATGTTGCATTGTGACAATGATTGTCTCAATATGAAAATCAACCATGGTCAATGTGGTCCAACATCGCTTTATGACAAAGATTGTCTCGATATGAAAATAAATGATGGTCAAGCATGGTCAATGATTGTCCAACGTTGCATTGCGACAAAGGCTCTCTCGATATGAAAATAAATGATGGTCAAGCATGGTTAGCCATATTTTCTAGGGTTTAGTATTAATCCCTAGGGTTTATATTCCCTTAGGTTTAATAATGTGGTCTAACATATTAAATATTTATATTTAATATTTAACCATATACCTTGGGTTTAAAATATTAAACCCTAGGGTTTATAATATTAATCTCTAGGGTTTCATATGATTCCTCTGTATTTATACTTCCTTGAGTTTTTACTATTAATCCCTTCGGTTAATATTATTTCCTTGGGTTTATAATCCATTGGGGTTTTAGTATTAAACATTAGGAATATGAACCCTTACAAGGAATATAAACCCAAGGGTTAATATTAATATTATTAAACCCAAGGGATTGATATTATAAATCCAGGGTATTTAAACCCTTCGATGACCATAATATATATTGAACCTAAAAGATTAATATTATAAATCTATGAATAATATTATACCTTAGGAATATGAATCCTTAGTTTAATATACCCAACGGATTGATATTATAAACCCATGAAATTAACACTAAAAACCCTAGGAAATATAAACCCTAGGGCTTATTATCCCTTAGGTTAATATTATTCCTTTGAATTTATAATCCCTTGGAGTTTTAGTATTAACAATTTGGATTTATTCCCTTGAGTTTATAATATCAATTTGTAAATTTTATTAATCTAATGATTCATATTTATATTACATAATTTAAAGTTAATTATATAATTATTATATAAGAATAAATAAATAACATTTAATATTATATAGAAATAATTATTATTAATTATAATAATATTTTTATTGTAATAGTTGTTTCTGTATTATTATTTCTATTGTTACTTATTTATTTATAATGACAGATACAAATAAAACTTTTAGTTATATAATTATGTTAATATTTTGCCCAAAACTTCCTTATATTTACCCATATGACCCTAAATAGATGTACCCATTGAGTTTTTTTTTGAAATTGAAGGCGGCGATTAAATCTGAAAATAATATGGGAAGCTTACATTCTTTTATGGCTCCGGTGATCTGGGCCAAAAAGTTAGATTTAAAAAATAAATTAATTGAAAGACAGGTGTTTACCTGTCGTATCAAGCGGCCATGCACCGGCAGCAATGCGAAGACCGACTTCAACGAATTTATTACTCTGTCGCAACGTATCGAGGGAATGGAGCGCCGTGAGGGTAATCGACAACATCGGGGAAGGCTGATGATGGCAAATACGTTACGTCTCAGGGCTTGTGGAGGCCTTCGTTTAAGTGCCACGAATTTTTACCTCGCCGTAATAAAACCGCGACGTTTTCTACTAGCTTTCTCGTCCGGTTTCTACTTGCCCAGATACTATGTCAACGAAACAGAAGTCTGTGTGTTATTTGGAGATTTGTGGGAAGGATTTCCAGTAAAAATGGCACCCTAAATTTAGTCCCGCAATATTTTCAACTGAAACGTACACACGTACAGAGGTTGGTGGAATAAAGCAGACATCTGACGCAAGGAAAACGAAAGAATTTTTTTATAATAGATTACAAATGTCAATTATTTGAGCTTCCTAGGGTTTGTTTTGTTTTGATCCATTTGTGGAGATGTGTGATGATGCCTCGTAGAGTTCTATTACGTTTTCACCCAATCGTTGAGGTATGTGAAAGGGAAGGAAAATTTGTAATGGGTACAAATTTAATATAAATAATTAGCGAAGCGATTTATTTTAATATTGTGATGGAGTCGTTATGGAGGTGGAGGAATTGCTGAGACAGTTAAAAGTAGTTGGAATTTGGGTAAAAAAAATTTAAAAATTCTGGTAGAGACAGTGTTTGAATCGTGTTTTTGGTGGTGGAAATAGATTCAGCACCATAAAAAAAATCTAGGACACCTAATATTTTAAAATTTAACAACTATAACTTAGATTTACAAAAATCCTCGCCCAATTATCTCTAAATATAACAAGAATTTTAATAACTTTCCGGACAAATCCTCCCCCTCATTAGATTACGCATTAAAAAAATTGATTTGATCTTCTTTATGAAAAGTTAGATTAAATATATATTCATATAATATGCCTATTATAACTTATTTATATATATTTATATATATAAAGAGAAACAAATAATAATTAAATTACATTTTTGTGATCCCTTACCTTCGTGATAACCATATTTTCTTATCATTTTAGTTTAATTTTGGAATTAAAAATTAAAAATTTATTTTTATTAAATATTATTAATATTTAATCTTTTGATAATAACAATTAAAAATAATTATTAATCATGATAATAATATTACTAATAATAATATCAATCTCTTAATTTAAATTAATATATTAATAAGTATTATTAAATATTGATAAGGAATAATATTATTTAATATCAATATTATTTAATATTAATATTATTAAAAATTAATAATATAGTCGTTTTTTCAATATAATCATTTTTAATCAAACCTAGCCTTTGGATGATTTGCTCTCCCTATTTATTATGCAGTCATGGTTCTTCAACTTGTCTTGACAATGAACCAAACTTGTTGGTTCCAAATGGGTCAACAATTCTTCCATTATGTGATTTAGGCCGAAATACTTTCTCAATATTTTATTAATTATAATTTTAAAGGACATTAATACCAATAATTGATTTAAAAATGATTTATAATTAAAATTATTGAATAATATTGAACATTAATTTAACTATGTTTAGATTACTATATTAATATTAATTAATATATTAACATTGCTATTAGCATTAATATTAATTGTTATAGATAAATAAATGACTTTAAATGAATTAGTAAACAATTAATCAACTAGAACAACCACAATAAAAATATTAATGTGGTTGATATAGCTTAAGGCTTCATTTGTATTTACTATTGATAAATGTGTAACAATAGAAATAATAATACAAAAAACTATTGTAATAAAAAAATTATTATTATCATTATAATTAATAGTAATTATTTCTATATAATAATTATTTCCTTATAATATTAAATGTTATTTATTTATTATTATATAATAACCATATAATTAATTTTAAATTATGTAATATCAATATGAACCCTACAAATATGAGCCCTTAGATTATTAAAACTTACGGATTGATATTATAAACCCAAGAGAATAATAAACCCAAGGGGTTCATACAACTTGAGAGGGCCTAATGGTTAAGAGCATGTGTTTCTTCATAAGACATCACAGGTTCAAAACTGGAGGGGGTAGAGTATGTATGTCATCATAGACTTAGCAGTCAAATCTTTCTGCGGAGGTGGGTCCCTTATCCCACAAATAAGGGGGTCTCATACACCAATTTGGTGTCTGGCTTGGCTGTGACCTTAAAATTAGATAATAATAACTAAAACTGCAAGGGATTATAAACCCAAGGGAATAATGTTAACTTGAGGGATAATAAACCCTAGGGTTTATATTCCCTAGCATTTTTAGTATTAATTCCATGGGTTTATAATATCAATCCCTTGAGTATATTAATCTAAGGATTCATATTCCTAGGGTATAATATTATTCATAGGTTTATAATATTAATCCTTCAGGTTCTATATAAATCATGGTCATCCAAGGGTTTAAATACCTTGGATTTATAATATCAGTCCCTTGGGTTTGATAATATTAGTATTAACCTTTGGCTTCATATTCCTTGTAACAGTTCATATCAATCCCTTGTAAGGGTTAATATTCCTAGGGTTTAATACTAAAAACCCAATGGATTATAAACCCAAGGCAATAATATTAACCCAAAGGATAATAAACCAAAGGGATTAATACTAAAAACCAAACGAATTATAAACCCAAAGGAATAATATTAAACCCTAAGGATTAATATTATAAACCCAAGGTATATAAACCCTAGGGATTAATAGTATAAACCTAAGGTATATAAACCCTAGGGATTAATATTATAAACCCAAGGTATATGGTGAAATATTAAATATAAATATTTAATATGTTGGACCACATTATTACACCCGAGGGATTAATACTAAAACCTAGGGAATATGGCTCACCATGCTTCACCATGGTTTATTTTCATATCAAGACAATTTTTGTCACAATGCAACATTGGAGCATGGTTGACCATGGTCGATTTTCATATTGAAACAATCGTTGTCACAATGCAATATTCGACCATGGTTGACTATGGTTGGCTATGATTGATCATGTTTGACCATGATTTATATTATAAACCCAAGATAATAATAAACCTAATGATCCAGATTTAAACAGGAATGCAACAAATTACAAAGATGACCATAAATACAGAGATGCAGTAGAAATAATACTTCATTTCGGTAATGTAAAATAGTAAAATATGCTTACAAACAAAAATGGAAATAAACTAGCTCGGGTGATGGTAGCTTATCTCTGAGAAGAGATGTGGTGGCTACATGCCTCTGAACTGTCTTACAATGAGGCTCAAAGGCCTATTTATTGTGGAGAAGCAATGGAAAACCCTAATCATCCAAAAACCTAACCCTACAAGGTGAAGAGCCAAACTATGGGCCCCGTTTTGGGTAAATTGGTACATCAACTTCCCAGGGTCGTAATTTTGGCATATGATCTCCATTTGACGCGCACAATACCTCTTTAGAAAGATCTATCAGATGACTACAACATTGGGATGGGCCCACAATGCTCCCAGTTTTCCCAAGAAAACATCTTTTAGGGCCTCAAAACGGCTCTGGAAGTTCAGGACCCAAAAAACTACTAAAAATAGTAAACTGTGCTACGATTAAGGAAACTGAAAAAATGAAAGAAACAATGGTGGGGGTCCAAATGGCATTGGTGGGTGGCCACCAATATCCACCTAGATCATTCCTCCCCCCTTAGGAAGCAATGGTCCCCATTGTGTTGAGTTCCTCCATGAGATGAGGAAACTTCTGCTAAACTCGATCCCTTGTGAGCCACTTTCCTTGGTGAACGAATTGGCCTGCTTTGGCAACTCGATACAGTTGGATCTTCTGCTTGTGAGTGTGCTTGATATGTGTGTCCATGATCTGATCAGTTGCAGCTTGTTCCATGCAATCTGGATTTAACTCTGTTGGTGTGAGTTGTTTTGTAATGTCAAATGTGTCTTGTAATGGTGGAAAGTATGGCCGAAGGCGTTCCACATTGAACACTGCGTGCAGGCCAAGGAATGGGGGAATGCTGAGTTCAAATTGCATTGTCTCCCACAGCCTTGGTAATGGTGTAAAGACCATATCATAGGGGTTTGAGTTTTCGATAGGTTCTAGTAAGGCATTCCTTTTGCAAATGCAACCAGACTTTGTCGCCCACCTGAAACTTATGTGGCACTCGATGTTGATCATGTCGCTACTTGTACTTGGCATTTGATTTCTCCATAATGTCGTGGACCTGCTAGAGGATATGTTGGATGTGCTCAATGAAGTTATTTGCCTTATCTGTTTTAGAGTGGACATGAGTCGAATATGCCTGAGTAGCTACAAATGGTATGGCCACATCAATGGGACATAGTGGTTGGAATCCCAAGCCCACATGAAAAGGGTTGTGGCCAGTCAAGTTGTGGAGAGCCCAGTTATAGCTATGATGAACATAGGGGAGGCTCTCATCTCATGTGCGTGAATGCTTTGAGTTGTACATGTGCAGAATGTGTATGATTATCCTATTGAAAACCTCTATCTGGCCATTAGTTTAGGGATGGAAGGCTATGGACTTAGTGAGTTTGGAGTCCAACATCAACCAGAGAATAGACCAAAATGTACTGAGGAACCTGCTATCCCGATTTGAGATGATGGACTGTGAGATCCCAAAGTGGACCCACACTCGTTCAAAGAATAGTTTAACAGTGGCTTCTGCTGTGATATTCTTCGTGTAGGCCACCATAATGGCCATCTTCAAGAACCTATCAACGACAAAAAAAACAAAGTCATTTCCATGCTTATAGAAGGAAAGTCTGACATGTAATCCATGGAGATGGATTCCCGAGGTTGACTAGGGGTAGGCAGCAAAGTATAGAGGCCTTGCTTCTTAATGGTCGGTTTGTCAATGGCGCAGATAATGCAGGATATGATGTACTTCTCGACATCTTGTCGAAGATTCAGCCAATAGAAATACTTCTGCAATATTGCCACTGTTTTCTCGACCCAGAAATGCCCAGCAGCCTGACTGTAGTGTGCTTCCCAAATCATCTTGGCACGCTCGCTTGAAGGAACACAAAGGTGACTCAGGTGGCATAACAAGGCATCTTGGAGGTGAAAATTTGGAACTTTCTGACCGTCCAAGAGTGTCTGGTATGTGTGGCCAAATTTTGGGTCACTTTTGTAGAGAAGTGGCCAATCAGAAGTCTCGTGCCCACAAGAGTTGAGAATTTTGGTTAACGCCATGATTGGTGGTCAACTGAGGAAATCTACAACATTATTGGTGCTGCCCTTATTATACTTGATATTCAAATGGAACTGTGGCAAGTATGTGGACCACTTCTGATGGCGATCATTCTGCAACTTCCCTTGGGTCTGTATGAACTGGAGGGGCCGATGGTCTATATGGATGACCGTTTCCTTCCCTTAAATGTAATGCTTCCATTGTCAGTAGGCTTGCATAATGGAATACATCTCTTTGTCATAAGTGGGATACTTCCAGACTATGTCTCATTGTGATATGCCACTAGATGCCCGTGTTGAGTAAGGACTGCCCCAATAGCATAGTCAGAGGCATCTGTATCGATCTCAAATGGTTGTTGGTTCGAAACGCGTCGACAAAAGATTGGTTATGTGATTTTGCCGAAGATTATCTAAACAATGGTTGTTGCAAGTCTAGTAATGCGAGAACTGGTGCCAAATAGAGGCGATGTTTCAACTCTGTGAATGCTTCCTATTGAGATTCAGACCAAAGAATTTTTCTTTCGCTCCTCCCTTGGTGACTTGACTCAAGGGCCAAGTGATATGAGAAAATCCCAACACAAATCTGTGGTAGAAGTAGGCAAGACCCAGAAAGCTGCGGAGCTCTATCACAGTGGTTGGAGATGACGAATCCCGAATGACTTGGATCTTTGTTGGATCCACATGCACCCCCCATTCATCAATAATATATCCCAGATACTAAACTTGGGTCATGCCAAAAGTGCATTTCTCTAAATTGGCACATAACTTGTGTTTCTGTAGTGTTTGGAGAACCTGTCAGATGTGGTGGAGGTGCTCTTCCCAACTCTGGCTGAAGACCGGGATGTCATCCAAGTATACCACTACAAATGAGTTGGTGAATGGCCACATGATGTCATCCATTAGCCTCATGAAGGTTGTAGGAGCATTCGTCAACCCAAAAGGCATAACCAACCATTCGAAAAGGCCCTCCTTGGCTTTGAAGGCAGTCTTCCACACATCATAGGGTTCGATTGGTACGTGGTGATATCTTGACTTCAAATCGATCTTGCTAAAATATTTTGCCCCCTTCAGTTGGTCCAGAAGGTCATCAATCTGTGGGATTAGGTACCTATTCTGGACAGTGATCTTGTTCAGCACTCGATAGTCAATACAGAGTCTCCAAGTCCCATCCTTCTTCTTTACCAACATGATCGGGGTCCCACGGGGTGATGAAATCGGTCGGATGTGACCTTTCTGTAGCAGCTCCTGAATCTGCCGCTTGATTTCATCGTTCTCCATAACGGAGCACCAATAAATTGGTCCATTGGGCAGCGGCACACTTGGGGTCAGATCAGTGGAGTGCTTGACCTAACAGTGCAGAGGAACCCCTGCAAGGGAGGTGAAGATGTGCTCGTATTCTTCCACGACATTGTCCATCTATAGTTGTCGTGCGAAGGGGCCCTGTATGGAGGTCGTGGCTATCGTCTTCTTCTTTCCTTGAGGGAATATCATCAAGAAAACAAATTTCCCGATTTTGGAAATGAGCTTACTCCATTGTTTTGTAGTAACCAAAGATATGGTGGTAGGCAGTGCTACCTCTGGTATCCTGCACAACTTATTTCCCAAAGTAACAATAACAGCACGAGGCCTTGACTCATACACAACATGTCGCTTCCACAAGTATGGTTTCCCTAATAATACATCACAAACATCAAGAGGAGCAATGCCACACAATACCTCATCTGTGAAGGGCTTGATGTTGTACGGAAGGCAACACTGCTAGCTCACGCGAAGATCCCATTGTTGGTGAAGCCACCCAATGGTGTAGGTTGTGGAAGTGTTATGCTTGGTAAGCCCAGCCGCTTCACAACCTCTGCCAAAATGAGGTTCTTTTGGCTCCTGCTATCGATAATGAACTGTAGCGGGGAGCCCTTTACCCACATCTAGGAGTGGAAGAGGCACTCCTCCTCCTCTGGATCTTTGAGTTCCTCCTTCTGGATCTTTGTGGTGGCAACAGTGGCATTGGGCTCCGCATTGATAATCTGCTTCCCTTTTTCATTCCCATTATTGGGTTCTGACTCAAAGTCAGAACATGCATCTAATTCCGAAGACTTTAGCTCAGCCACCAATGACTACTTGGCCCGACACTCACTTGTGTTATGAGTGGAGTTGTTATAGAACTCACACAACTTTCCCGAGTCCCTCTTCGGCTTCACGACATTGTTCTTTGCTTGTGGCTTTGGCGGGTTGTCCTAGGCCACCCTGCCTTGGCTTTGTCCTTTGCTCTATGGATTGGGGGTGCCTTTCCCTTGCTTCGAATTTGCAGATCCAAAGTCTCGCTTCTTCTGTTTAAACTTCTGCTCGATCTTGATAGCGTATCGGTACGCCATGCCGAGCAAGGAGATGACTAGGTACTCCATCTCATCTTGGATGTACCCGCGTAGGCAACTACAATATTTGAGTACCAAATGCAACTAAGAATACTTGATACCCAACTTTGTGCAAAGGGTATGAAAAATATTGGTAAACTTCGACACGTCTTGGACCCTTCATTGCCACAACGTGGTCCACTTTATGTATTTATCTTCATAGCTTCTGACAGGGTAGTACTACTCCTTGATGGCATTCCGGAATGAATTCCAAGTGGGTACGGCTAAAAACAGTGAAGTCGTACTTTCATTCTTCTGCTCGCAGTAGTTTTCCCACCAGTCCTTGACGTGTGGGGTGGCTTTGAGAAGAGCGAAAGTAATCTTTTCTTGACCAAACAATAATGAATAGAAAAGTACCCTTCTAGCAAATTTGACAATTTATCTATAGCGTCTGCATCTATTTGACCCTCAAATATGGGAATGTCAAAGTTAACTTGTACCTTTAAGGGTGTGGAGCTTCCAGAGTACTTGCTGGAAGTAGATGTGTCGCCCCTGGGTAGCCACTAAAGAATCTGGGCAAAGTTGTCCATCATCGCATTCCTTTGTCACTCAAGGGCCTCTTCAAGCAAGATTTTGATAGGATCTCCTGCCCCCTTGTCTTTCTTTTCATCCGCCATGGGAGGCCATCGAGATTTTCGAGGTTGGTCTTGCAAAATTTTGACCAGTTCAAGCCCTAATTCCATATATCCCGACCTCGTTGGGGACATGCAAAGAAAATCAGAGAAAGAGAAAACCCCTCTGATACGACTGATCCAGATTTAAACAGGAACACAACGAATTATAGAGATAACCATAAATTCAGAGATGCAGCAGAAACAATACTTCATTTCATTCATGTAAAATATTGAAATATTCTTACAAACATAAATGGAAATAAACTAGCTCGAGTGATGGTAGCTTATCTCTAAGGAGAGATGTGGCGGCTACATGCTTATGAACTATCTTATAATGAGACTCGATGGCCTATTTATTGTTGAGAAACAATGGAAAACCCTAAACATCCAAAAACCTAACCCTAGGAGATGAACCACCAAACTATGGGCCCCGTTTTGGGTAAATTGGTACATCAACTTCTCGAGGTCGTAACTTTGGCATACAATCTTCGTTTGACACGCATAATACCTCGCTAGAAAGATCTATCCGAGGACTACAACTTTCGGATGCAAAACATTGGTCCGTGTGCCAATGTTACTCCTAGGTTTCCTAAAAAACGTCATTTAGGGCCTCAAAACGACTCCAGAAGTTCAGGACCCAAAAAAACTGCTAAAAATAGTAAACTGTGCTACAATTAAGGAAACTGAAAAACTGAAAGAAAAAATGGTGGGGATGCAAGTGGAATTGGTGGGTGGCCACCAATATCCACCTTGATCACCCAAGGGACTAATAGTATAAACCCAAGATATATAAACCCTTAGATAAATATTATAAATACTAAAATACACATAGCTCACCATCGTTTACTTTCATAATGAGACAATCCTTGTCACAATGCAATGTTGGACCATGGTTGACCTTGCTTAACCATGTTTGATTTTCATATCAAGATAATCTTTGTCACAATGCAACTTTTGACCATGGATGACCATGATTGACCATGGATGACCATGGTTGAACATGGTTGACCAAGGTTTGCTATGATTGACCATGGTTGACAATCATTATCATATTGAGACAAACATTGTTAGAATGTGACGTTCAACCATGGATGACCATGATTAACAATGGTTGACCACAATTGATTTTATAAAATATGGTTGACGATGATCGAATTTATAAAACACGGTTGAACATAGTTGGCCATGATAGATATTATAAACCCAAGGGGATATAAAACCCTAGGGATTAATACTAAAAACCCAATGGACTATAAAACTGAGTGAATAATATTACACCCTACAAATATTGTAAACACCAAAATAAACATGGTTGACCATGGTCGGTTTTTCATATTGAGACAATCCTTATCGTAATGCCATGTTGGACCATGGTTGACCATGCTTAACCATGGTTGATTTTCATATAAAGACAATCTTTGTCATAATGCAATGTTCGACCATGATTGACCATGAATTAGCCTGGATGACCATGTTTTATTTTATAAAACATGGTTGAACATGGTTGACCATGATTGACCATGGTTGACCATGATAAAGCATGGTTGAACATGGTTGACCATGATTGACCATGGTTGACCATGATAAATCATGGTTGAACATGATTGATTTTATAAAATATGGTTGACCATGATTGAACTTATGAAACATGGTTCACCATAGTTGACCATGATAAATATTATAAACCCAATGAAATAAAAAACCCTAGAGATTAATAATAAAAACACAAGAGACTATCTCTCCAAGTCCGCATGGGGTAGCTCAAGTGGCAGTGGCTGTGGAAATGAAGTCTCACCAAACCGGAAGTCTTGGGTTCAAATCTTGGGTTACCCTTCCCCCGTAGTGGGGTATGTAATGGACATGTAAATCGGAGAGTCCTACCAAAGCTTACAAAAAAAAAAACACACAAGGGACTATAAAACTAAGTGAATAATATTAAACCATAGGAATATGAACCATTAGATTAATAAACCCAAGGGATTGATATTATAAACCAAAGTGAATAATAAACCCAAGGGATAAAAATTATAAACCCAAGGTATATAAACCCTAAAATAAACATGGTTAAGCATGGTTGATTTCCATATTAAGAAAATTCTTGTCACAATTGGAAGTTCGACCATGGTTGACCATGCTTAATTATTATTGATTTTCATAACAAGATGATATTTGTCATAATGTGACGTTGGACCGTGGTACACCATAGTAGACCATGGTTGACCATGATTGATTTTCATATCGATACAATATTTATCACAATGCGATTGATCCAGGTGGATATTGGTGGCCACCTACCAAGTCCACCTCGACCCCCACCATTGTCTTTCTCAGCATTTTCAGTTTCCTTAATTGTAGCACAACTTACTATTTTTAGCAGTTTTTCGGGTCCTGAACTTCCGAAGCCGTTTTGAGGCCCTAAACGACGTTTTTTGGGGAATCTGGGGGCAACATGGGTCCATGGAATGGACTGATGTTGCCCGTTCCAACAATGATAGTGCTCGGATAGATCTTTCTAATGAGCTATTGTACGCGTCAAACGGAGATCATATGCCAAAGTTACGACCCCGGGAAGTTGATGTACCAACTTACCCCCAAACGGGGCCCACAGTTTGGCTTTTCATCTCCTAGGGTTAGGTTTTGGAATGTTAAGGGTTTTCCATTGTTTCTCAACAATAAATAGGCCTTCGAGCCTCATTGTAACACAGTTCAGAGGCATGTAGCCACCACATCTCTTCTCAGAGATAAGCTACCATCGCCCTAGCTGGTTTATTTCCATTTCTGGTTGTAAGCATATTTCAGTATTTTCCATTAATGAAATGAAGTATTATTTCCGCTGCATCTTTGTGTATATGGTTATCTCTGTAATTTATTGCATTCCTGTTTAAATTCGGATCAGTGGTATCAGAGCGGTCTGCTTTTTCTCTGTTTTTCTTTGCATGTCCCCAACAAGGTCGGGATATAAGGAGTTAGGGCTTGAACTGGTTGAACCTTTGCAAGACCAGCCTCGCAAATCCCGACGACCTCCCATGGCGGACGAGAAGAATGACGAGGGGGCAGGAGATCCCATCAAAATCTTGCTCGAAGAAGCCCTCGAGCGACAACAGAACGCGATGATGGACAACTTTGCCCAGATCCTTCAGCGGCTACCCAGAAGCAACACATCGGCTTCCAGCAGCTACTCTGGAAACGCCACACCCTTTAAGGTACAAGTTAATTTTGAAATCCCCATATTCAAGGGTCAGATAGACGCAGATGCCGTAGATAAATGGTTAAATCTGCTAGAGGGTTATTTTTCTATTCATGAATTTTCGAGTCGGGAAAAGATTGTTTTTGCTCTCCTCAAAGCAGCCCCCCATGTCAAGGACTGGTGGGAAACCTACTGCGAGCAGAAGGATGAAAGTATTGGCTCACTATTTTCAGCCGCACCCACCTGGGATTCATTCCGGGATGCCATCAAGGAGCAGTACTACCCTGTCGGGAGCTACGAGGATGAATACATAAAGTGGACCACGCTGCGGCAGGGAAGGGACCAAGACGTGCCGAAGTTCACCAATATTTTCCATACCCTTCGCACAAAGTTGGGTATCAAGGATTCGGAGCAACATTTGATACTCAAATACCGTGGCTGCCTGCACAAGTACATCCAGGAAGAAATACAATTCCTAAACATCCCCTCGCTCGGCGCAGCATACCGGTATGTCGTCAAGGTCGAGCAGAAGTTTAAACAAAAGAAGCGAGACTTTGGATCTGCGAATCCAAAGCAGGGGAAAGGTGCCCCTAAACCACATAACAAAGGACAAAGCCAAGGCGGGACAGCCCAAGACAACCAGCCGAAGCTGCAAGCAAAGAACAGCGCCGCGAAGCCGAGAAAGGACACTGGAAAATGGTGCGAGTTCCATAAGAGCTCCACTCACAACACAAGTGAGTGTCGGGCCAAGCAGTCACTGGTGGCTGAGCTAAAGGTTTCAGAATCAGATGCATGTTCCGACTCTGAGTCAGAACACGATAAGGGGTATGAAAAAGGGAAGCAGATCATTGATGCGGACCCCAGCGCCACTGTTGCTACCGCAAAGATCCAGAAAAATGAACCCGAAGATCCAGAGGAGGAGGAGCATCTCTTCCACTCCTAGATGTGGGTAAAGGGCTCCCCGATACAGTTTATTGTTGATAGCGGGAGTCAAAAGAACCTCATTTCGGTAGAGGTCGTGAAGCGGTTGGGCTTACCGACCACAGCACATCCACAACCATACACCATTGGGTGGCTTCACCAAGGACGATATCTTCGCGTGAGCCAGCAATGTCGCCTTCCATACAACATCAAGCCCTTCACGGATGAGGTATTGTGTGACATTGCTCCCCTTGAAGTTTGTGATGTATTACTAGGACAACCATACTTGTGGAAGCGACATGCTGTGTATGAATCAAGGCCCCGTGCTCTTATTATTACATTGGGAAATAAGTTGTTCAGGATACTAGAGGTAGCACCACCTGCCGCCCTCTCTTTGATTACTGCAAAACAATGCAGTAAGATCATTTCCAAAACCAGGAAATTTGTTTTCCTGATGATACGCCCTCAAGGAAAGAAGAAGACAGTGGTCGCGGCCTCCAAACGGGGCCCCTCTGCACGACAACTACAGATGGACAAGATTGTGGAGGAGTACGAGGACATCTTCACCTCCCCGGCAGGGGTTCCTCTGCACTGTCAAGTCAAGCACTCCATCGATTTGACCCCAGGTGCGCCGCTACCCAATGGACCAATTTATCGGCGCTCCGTTCTGGAGAACGATGAAATCAAGAGGTAGATTCAGGATCTCTTGCAGAAAGGTCACATCCGTCCGAGTTCATCGCCCTGTGGGAGCCCGATCGTGTTGGTACAGAAGAAGGATGGGACGTCGAGACTCTGTATTGACTATCGGGCGCTGAACAAGATCACTGTCCGTAATAGGTACCCGATCCCGCGGATTGATGACCTCCTAGACCAACTAAAGGGGGCGAAATATTTCAGCAAGATCGACCTGAAGTCGGGATATCACCAGGTACCAATCGAACCCTCCGATGTGTGGAAAACTGCCTTCAAATCCAAGGAGGGCCTCTTCGAATGGTTGGTCATGCCTTTCGGATTGACGAATGCTCCTGCAACCTTTATGAGGCTAATGGATGACATCTTGCGGCCATTCACCAACTCCTTTGTAGTAGTATACTTGGATGACATTCTGATCTTCAGCCAGAGTTGGGAAGAGCACCTACACCACATCCGACAGGTTCTCCAAACACTGCGGCAACACAAGCTATGTGCCAATTTGGAGAAATGCACTTTTGGCATGACCCAGGTTCAGTATCTGGGATACATCATTGATGAACAGGGGGTGCATGTCGATCCAGCCAATATCCAAGTCATTCGGGATTGGCCCTCTCCAACCACTCTAACAGAGCTCCGCATCTTTCTAGGTCTTGCCAACTTCTACCGCAGGTTTGTGTTGGGGTTTTCTCATATTTCTTGGCCCTTGAGTCAAGTCACCAAGGGCGGGGCGAAAGCAAAATTCTTTTGGTCTGAATCTCAACAGAAGGCATTCAGGGAGTTGAAGGATCGCCTCTGCACGGCACCAGTGCTCGCGTTACCAGATTTACAACAACCATTTGAGGTCGAGACAGATGCCTCTGACTATGCTATTGGGGCAGTCCTTACTCAACATGGACATCCAGTGGCATATCACAGTGAAACACTTTCAGACACAGTCCGGAAGTACCCCACTTATGATAAAGAGATGTATTCCATTGTACAAGCCTGCCGAAAATGGAAGCATTACATTTTGGGGAAGGAAACGGTCATCCACACAGACCACCGACCTCTGCAGTTCATACAGACCCAAGGGAAATTGCAGAATGATCGCCATCAGAAGTGGTCTACATACCTGCAACAGTTTCACTTGAATATCAAGTATAAAAAGGGTAGCACCAATAACGTTGCAGATTGCCTCAGTCGACCACCGATCATGGCGCTAACCACCGTGCTCAACTCTTGTGGGCACGAGACTTCTGATTGGCCACTTCTCTACAAAAGCGACCCGGAATTCGGCCACACATACCAGACACTCTTGGAGGGTCGGCAGGTTGCAGATTTTCACCTCCAGGATGCCCTATTATGCCACCTCGGTCACCTTTGTGTTCCTTCAAGCGAGCGTGCCAAGATGATTTGGGAAGCACACTACAGTCGGGCTGCTGGGCATTTCGGGGTTGAGAAAACAGTGGCAGTACTGCAAAATTATTTCTATTGGCCGAATCTTCGACAGGATGTTGGGAAGTACATCCGATCATGTAATGCCTGTGCCATTGCCAAACCGGCCATTAAGAAGCACGGCCTCTATACCCCGTTGCATACCCCTAGTCGACCTTGGGAATCCATCTCCATGGATTACATGTCAGGCCTTCCTTCCACTAAGCATGGAAATGACTGTGTTTTTGTGGTCGTCGACAGATTCTCAAAGATGGCCATTATGGTGGCCTGCAAGAAGAATATCACAGCAGAAGCCACTGCTAAACTCTTCTTTGAACGAGTGTGGGTGCACTTTGGGATCCCACAGTCTATCATCTCAGATCGGGATAGTCGGTTTCTCAGCACATTTTGGTCCAGTCTCTGGTCAATGCTGGACACCAAACTCACGAAGTCCACAGCCTTCCATCCTCAAACTGATGGCCAGGCAGAGGTTGTCAATAGGATGATTGTGCACATTCTGCGCATGTATAACTCAAAGCATCCACGCACATGGGACGAGAGCCTCCCCTATGTTCAGCACAGCTACAACCGAGCTATTCACAGCTCCACTGGCCATAGCCCTTTTCAGGTGGGTTTGGGATTCCAGCCACTATGTCCCATTGATGTGGCCATGCCACTTGCAGCTACTCACATGAATTCAGCTCATGTCCAGTCCGAAACAGATAAGGCCACCAGCTTCATTGAGTGCATCCAACATATTCGCCAGCAGGTCCATGACATTCTTGAGAAATCAAATGCCTACAAGCAGCGACATGATCAACATCGGGTGCCACACAAGTTTCAGGTGGGCGACAAAGTCTGGTTGCATTTGCAAAAGGAACGCCTTACTGGAGCCTATCGGAAATTGAGACCACTCCGATATGGTCCTTACACCATTACTAAGGCTATGGGAGACAATGCATTTGAGCTCAGCATTCCCCCATTCCTTGGCCTGCACCCAGTGTTCAATGTGGACCGCCTTCGGCCATACTTTCCACCATTGCTAGACACATCCGACATTGCAGAACAGCTCAAACCCACAGAATTAAATCCAGATTGCATGGAACAAGCTGCAACTGATCGGATCATGGACACACAGATCAAGAACACTCGTCAACAGAATATCCAACTGTATCGAGTTGTCAAAGCAGGCCAACTCCTTCAGCAGGGCAAGTGGCTCACCAGGGAACAAGTTGAGCAGAAGTTTCCTCATCTCATGGAGGAGCTCAACGCAATGGGGACCATTGCTTCCTAAGGGGGGAGGAATGATCCAGGTGGATATTGGTGGCCACCTGCCAAGTCCACCTGGACCCCCACCATTGTCTTTCTCAGCATTTTCATTTTCCTTAATTGTAGCACAACTTACTATTTTTAGCAGTTTTTCGGGTCTTGAACTTCCGGAGCCGTTTTGAGGCCCTAAACGACGTTTTTTGGGGAATCCGGGGGCAACATGGGTACATGGAATGGACCGATGTTGCCCATTCCAACAATGATAGTGCTCGGATAGATCTTTCTAATGAGCTATTGTACGCGTCAAACGGAGATCATATGCCAAAGTTACGACCCCGAGAAGTTGATGTACCAACTTACCCCCAAACGGGGCCCACAGTTTGGCGTTTCATCTCCTAGGGTTAGGTTTTGGAATGTTAAGGGTTTTCCATTGTTTCTCAAAAATAAATAGGCCTTCGAGCCTCATTGTAACATAGTTCAGAGGCATGTAGCCACCACATCTCTTCTCAGAGATAAGCTACCATCGCCCTAGCTGGTTTATTTCCATTTCTGGTTGTAAGCATATTTCAGTATTTTCCATTAATGAAATGAAGTATTATTTCCGCTGCATCTTTGTGTATATGGTTATCTCTGTAATTTGTTGCGTTCATGTTTAAATCCGGATAAGCAATGTTAGACCATGGTTGACCATGGTTTATATTAAAGCCCTAAGGGATTATGAACCAAAGGGAATAATTTTAAACCTAAGGGACTAATATTATAAACCCAAGCTATAGAAACCCTAAGATAAATATTATAAACACTAAAATAAAAATGGTTGACAATGCTTAACCATGGTTTATTTTCATATTGAGACAATCCTTGTCATAATGTGATGTTGGACCATTGGTGGAAATGCTTAAAAATGGTTGATTTTCATATCAAAAAAATCTTTGTCACAATTAGACGTTCGAACACGGTTGACCATGATTGACCATGGATGATCATGTTTGATTTTTCAAAACATGCTTGAATATGGTTTATGAAGGTTTACCATGATTGACCTTGGTTTACCATCATTATCATATTGATACAATGTTTGGCATAATGCAATGTTGGACCATGGTTGAGACAATGATTTATTTTCATATTGAGGCAAACATTGTCATAATGCGAAATTCGACCATGGTTGACCATGATTGATTCTATAAAATATGATTGGCCATGATTGAATTTATAAAACATGGTTGAACATAGTTGGCTGTGATATATATTATAAACCGAAGGGAATAATAAACCCTAGGGATTAATACTAAAAACACAAGCGACTATAAACCTAAGTGAATAATATTAAACCCTACGAATATTGTAAACACTAAAATAAACATGGTTGACCATGGTTGATTTTCATATTGAGACAATCCATGTCACAATGTGACGTTGGACCATGGGTGACCGTGCTTAACCATGGTTGATTTCCATATAAAGACAATATTTGTAACAATACGATGTTCAACCATGGTTGACCATGATTAACCATAGATGACCATGTTTTAATTTATAAAACATGGTTGAACATTGTTGATTAAGGTTGACCATGATTGATCATGGTTGACCATGCTTATCATATTAAGACAATGTTTGTCATAATGTGACATTGAACCATGGTTGAGATAATGATTGATTTTCATATTAACACAATCATTGTCACAATGCGACGTTGGACCATGGTTGGCTATCATAAAGCATAGTTGACCATGATTGATATTATAAACCAAAGGAAATAAAAAAACCCTCGGGATTAATACTAAAAACCCAAGGGACTATTAACTTATGTGAATAATATTAAACCCTAGCAATATTAACCCTTTTATTAATGAACCCAAGGGATCGATATTATAAACCCAAGGGATTAAAATTATAAACTTGAGGTATATAAACCCTAAAATAAACATGGTTGACCATGGTTTATTTCCATATTAAGACAATCCTTGTCACAATGTGATGTTGGACCATCCTTGACCATGCTTGATCATGGTTGATTTTCATATCGAGAAAATATTTGTCCCAATGCGAGGTTGGACCGTGGCTGACCATATTTGACCATGATTGATTTTCATATCGAGATAATATTTGTCATAATGTGACGTTGGACCATGGTTGACCATGGTTTATTTGCATATTGAGACAATCATTGTCACAATGAAACATCCAACCATGGTTGACTATGGTTGGCTATGATTGACCATGGTTGACCATGATTAATATTATAAACCTAAGGGATTTCTATTATAAACCTGAGCCAATAATAAACCCAAGGGATTGTTACTAAAACCCCAAAGGATTCTGAACCCAGGGAATAATATTAAACACTAAAATAAACATGTTTATTTTCATATTGAGACAATCCTTGTCACAACGCGATGTTGGACCATGGTTGACCATGCTTAACCATGGTTGATTTTAATATAAAGACAATCTTTCTCACAATGTGACGTTCAACTATGTTTGACCATGATTGACCATGGATGACCATGTTTGATTTTTTAAAACCTAGTTGAACATGGTTGACCATGGTTGACGATCATTATCATATTGAGACTATATTTTTTGTAATGCGATGTTGGACCATGGTTGAGACAATGATTAGTTTTTCATATTGAGACAAACATTATCACAATGTGACGTTATACCATGGTTGACCACAATTGATTTTATAAAATATAGTTGACCATGATTGAATTTATAAGACATGGTTGACCATTTTTGGGCATGATAGATATTATAAACCCAAGGGAATAATAAACCCTAGGGATTAATACTAAAAACCCAAGGGACTATAAACCTAAGTGAATAATATTAAACCCTAGGAATATGAACCCTTAAATTAATAAACCCAAAGGATTGATATTATAAACCCAAGGTATATAAACCCTAAGATAGATATTATAAACACTAAAATAATCATGGTTGACAATGGTTGATTTTCATATTGAGACAATCCTTGTAACAATGCGACATTGGGGTTGACCATGCTTAACCATGGTTGATTTTCATATAAAGACAATCTTTGTCACAATGCGATGTTCAACCATGGTTGATCATGATTCACCATAGATGACCATATAAAGCATGGTTGCACATGGTTGACCAAGGTTGACCGTGATTGACCATGGTTAACCATGGCCGACCATGATTATCATATTGAGACAATGTTTGTCATAATGCGACGTCAAACCATGGTTGAGACAATGATTGATTTTCGTATTGACACAATCATTGTCACAATGCGACATTGGACCATGATTGACCATGATTTATTTTATAAAATGTTGTTGACCATGATTGAATTTATAAAACATTGTTGACCATAGTTGATCATGATAGATATTATAAACCCAAGGAAGTAAAAAACCCTAGGGATTAATACTGAAAACTCAAGGGACTATAAACCTAAGTGAATAATATTAAACCCTAGGAATATGAACCCTTAGATTAATAAACCCAAGGGGTTAAAATTATAAACCTAAGGTATATAAACCCTAAAATAAACATGGTTCACTATGGTGATTTCCATATTAAGACAATCCTTGTCAGAATGTGACATTGGACCATGCTTGACCGTGCTTGACCATGATTGATTTTCATATCAAAACAATCTTGGTCACAATGCAATGTTGGACCATGGTTGATTTTCATGTCGAGACAATGTTTGTCACAATTTGACTTTCAACCATGGTTGACCATGTTTGATTTTATAAAACATGGTTGACCATGATTGACCATCGCTGACCATGGTTGTCCATGGTTGACCATCATAATTGTTCACTATGAAAGATATTTTAATCAAAGTTGATCGTGGTTGATGAAATTCAACGATGGTTAATCATGCTTGACCATCATTGACCATGGTCGATCATGGTTGACCATGCTTGGTGATTGTTGACCATGTTTGATTTTATAAAACATGGTTGACCATGGTTGACCATCATAGTTGATCATGATGAAAGAGATTTTAATCAAGGTTGATGAAATCCAACCATGGTTAATCATAGTTGACCATGGCTAATCATGGTTGACCATGGTCGACTGTGGTTGACAATAAAGACATTCACCATGGTCGACCATATTCAAGCATGATTTACCATTGTTGATCATGGTTCACCGTAGATAGATCGGTTAACCGTTATCACCATGGTTGATGGTGGAGCATGTTTGAACATGGAAGATCATCACTGAGCATGGTTGATCATGGTAGACAATTTTTGACATTGATTGACCGTGGTTAAACATGGTTTAGCATGTTTGACTGGATTCAATTATAGTTGACCATATTCAATTTTATTAATTAATATTAAGTAATTAATTAATTATTAATTTATTTAAGGTCATTTATTCATAATAATTAATATTAATACTAATAGCAATGTTAATATATTAATTAATATTAATATATTAATCTAAACATGTTTAAATTAAAGTTCAATATTATCCAATATTTTCAATTATAAATAAATTATTGTTATTAGTATTCTTTAAAATTATTTATATTATAATTAATAAAATATTGTTATTTTTTTATAATACTATTAATTATTATTTTTTAATTTATAATAATATTAATATTAAATAATATTATTGTTTTCGAATTTAAGCTTTTGTGATCTATATCTTAACGTATAAATAATTTTTTGGAAGAAGTCAGATTTTGGATAATATTTATACCAAAATCTTCAACATGACTTTTTCCGAAAAAATATTTATACATTATAATATTATTGTTTATTAATATTTATTAATTTAAACTAAAAATTGATATTATTATTATCACTAATATTATTATGGTTGTTAATAACTATTTTCAATTGTTATTATCACGTGATTAAATATTATTAGTATTTAATATTTTTTTTATTATTTTTAATTTCAAAAGTACACTAAAATGTTAGGAAAATATGCTTATCACAAAAGGAAGGGATAAAAAAAATATAATGTATTTGTTATTTGTTTTATTTGTTATTTGTATTTGTTTGGGGAGAAAGCCCGCCCCAACAAATCAACAGTTATGAGGATTTGAATACCGCAGAAAATAAATCTTCATTTAACAGCAAAGCAGATCTCCTAAACCAAACTTCTTCTCCGACTATAGATCGCGAAGCTAAGACACCAATGTCCCAAGAACCAGAAGAGATGAAGGAGATGCAAGACAAAGGAAGTTGGAAGACCGTAGAGAAAAGAAAGAAAGCTACAACACCAATCTCGCCAAGAAAGACGAGGAGCCAGACAAGTAAAAATTAAGAAAATTGTAGGTCCGATAGACCAATTTGGTCTTAGTGGACGTTAACCATCATCATCATCATCATCATCATCATCATCATATATTATTAGTAAAATATGCTTATCACAAAGGCAAGGGATAAAAAAAAATGTATTTGTTATATATATATAATTTGGAAATTTAAATTATTATGTTTACAAAAGTTTTAATTTATTTTTTAAAATTAAATTTATATATATTTTTAACAATAACATATATGTTCTTGAGAGTCCAAAGGATTCTTTCTATATGTATAAATATATTAACATAGTAATATTTTTAATGTTTTCGTTTTCCTTATATATAAATATATATCTAATTTAATTTTTCATTAAAAAAAATTCAAATCAATTTTTTTATTAATGGCTCCATCTCAACATTGAAATAAATCTCTTCGCTAATTATTATATATTGAATTTGTACCAATTACAATTTTTCAATTTTGCCTTCCTTTTCCCGTGAAGAGCCGTCATCATATATCTAAACGATTGAGGCAAAACATAATAGAACCCTATGAAGCATCATCACACATCTCCACGATTAGGTCAAAACAAAAAAAAACCCAGGAAGCTCAAATAATTGGCCTTTTTAATCTACTATAAAAATTTCCTTAGTTTTCCTTCCATTCACAGGTCTACTTTATTCCGCCAACCTCTGTACATGCGTACGTTTTAGTTGAAAATATTACACGACTAAACTTATGGTGCCATTTTTACTGAAAATCCTTTCCAAATCCACAAGTCTCCAAGTAACACATAGACTATTGTTTCGTTGACATGGTATCTGGTCAAGTAGAAGCCGAACGAGAAAGCAAGTAGAAGACGTCGCGGGTTTTACTCCGGCGGGGTAAAGATTCATGGCACTTGAACGAAGGCCTCCACAAGCCCTTAGACGTAATGTCTTTGGCATCATCGACCTTCCCTGCTGTTGCCGATTACCCTCGTGGCGCTTCGTGCACTCAATACGTTGCAGCAGAACAATGAATTTGTCAAAGTTGTAGGCCTTCGGCCGCATGGGGCTACAGGTAAACACCTGTCTTTTACTTAATTTATTTTTTAAATCTAATTTTTCACGCCCACATCACTAGAGTGGTAGGCAAACGACTCAGACGAAGCATATGTTTCACATATTCTCTCCAGATTTAATCGCTCAGACGAAAAATATGTTTCGCATATTCTCCGAGATTTAATCGCTTCTGTTAATTTAAAAATGACTCAGATGAAGCCTATGTTTTGCATTCTTTTTAGATTTAATTCTTGCTGTCAATTTAAAAATAAAAGTAATCTTTTCGGGGTCTATTTGTTTAGATTTACTGTAGATGAAGTGGCTATCCAATGACCAAGAGTAACAGTGAACCAACCGGAAAAAAAAAATGAAAACATTACATTCATTTGGGCTCAATATAGGAAGCCTTCCGCTAATTAATTAAAACTATTTAATCAATTAATAAAATTTATTAATAAATAAATAAAATTAAATATGGTCAATTATAGTTGAATCTGGTCAAATATGCTCAACCATAGTCAATCAATGTCAAACATTGTCTACCATGATGAACCATGTTCAATGATGATCTTCCATAGTCAAACATGTTCCACCATCAACTATTGTGATAAAGGTTAATCGATGTCTCTACAGTGAACCATGATCAACAATGATAAATCAAGCTTGAATATGGTCGACCTTGGTCAATGTCTTTATGGTCAACCACAGTCAACCATGATAAGCCATGGTCAACAATGGTCAACCATGACTAACCATGGTTGAATTTCATCAACCATGATCAACCTTGATTAAAATATCTTTCATCATGATTAACTGTGATGGTCAACCATGGACATTCATGGTCAACTATGGACATCCACGGTCAACCATGGTTAGCCATGGTCAACAACTTTTTATAAAATCAAACATGGTCAATCATGGTCAACCATGCTCGAATGTTACATTGTGACAAAGATTGTCTCAATATGAAAATAAAAAATGGTCAACCATGATCAACAATGGTCAATGATGGTCAGGCATGATTAACCATGGTTGAATTTCATTAACTATGATCAACCTTGATTAAAATCTCTTTCATAATGATCAACTATGATAGTCAACCATGGAAAACCATGGTAAATCATGGTCAAACGTTGCTTTGTGACCAAGATTGTCTCGATATAAAAATCAACCATGGTCGAAGGTCACATTGTGACAAAAATTGTCTCGATATGAAAATCAATCATAGTCAAGCATGGTCCAACATCGCATTGTGACAAGGATTGTCTTAATATGGACATCAACCATTTCCAACCATTTTTATCTTATGTTTTATATACCTTGGGTTTATAATTTTTATCCCTTGGGTTTATTAATGTAATAGTTCATATTCCTAGGGTTTAATGTTATTCACTTAGGTTTATAGTCCCTTAAATTTTTAGTATTAATCTCTAGGGTTTTTTATTTCATTGGGTTTATAATATCTATCATGGTCAACTATGGTCAACCATGTTTTATAAATTCAATCATGGTCAACCATATTTTATAAAATCAATCATGGTCAACCATGCTTTATCATGGTCAACCATGGTCCAACGTCACATTGTGACAATAATTGTGTCAATATGAAAATCAATCATTGTCTCAACCATGATCCAAAGTCGCATTATGCGAAACATTGTTTCAATACGATAATCATGGTCGATTATGGTCAACCATGGTCAATCATGGTCAACCTTGGTCAACCATGTTCAACCATGTTTTATAAAATAAAACACGACCATCCATGGTCAATCATGGTTGACCAACGCATTGTGACAAAGATTCTCTTTATATGAAAATCAACCACGGTTAATATACCTTGGGTTTATAATATCAATCCCTTGGGTTTATTAATCTAAGGGTTCATATTCCTAGGGTTTAATATTATTCACTTAGGTTTATAGTCCCTTGGGCTTTTAGTATTAATCCCTAGGGTTTATTATTCCATTGGGTTTGTAATATCTGTCATGGCCAAGCATGGTCAACCATTTTTTATAAATTCAATCATGGTCAACCATATTTTATAATATCATCATGATCAACCATTGTCCAACGTCGCAATGTGACAATGTTTGTCTCAATATGAAAAACCAATCATTGTCTCAACCATGGTCTGACGTCGCATTATGACAAACATTGTCTCAATATGATATTGATGGTTAACCATGGTCAACCATGTTTTAAAAACTCAAATATCGTCATCATTTTCAATCATGATCAATCATGGTTGAACGTCGCATTGTGACAAATATTGTCTTGGTATGAAAATCAACCATGGCTAAGCATCGTCGACCATGGTCCAACATCGCATTGTGATAGGGATTGTCTCAACATTAAGATAAGCCATGTTTATTTTAGTGTTTAACATTATTCCCTTGGGCTTTTAGCATTATTCCCTTGTGTTTAATAGTACCTTGGGTTTATAATATTTTCATGGTCAATTATAGCTAGCGATGGTCAACCATGGTCGAACGCTGCATTGTGACAATGATTGTCTTGATATGAAAATCAACCATGGTCAACATTGGTCCAACATCGCATTGTGACAAAGATTTTCTCGATATGAAAATCAATCATGGTCAAGCATGTTCAGTAATGGTCCAACACTGCATTGGGACAAAGATTGTCTTGATATGAAAATCAATCATGGTCAAGCATGGTCCAACATCGTATTGTGACAAGGATTATCTTAATATGGAAATCAACCATGGTCATCCATGTTTATTTTAGGGTTTATATATCTTGGGTTTATAACTTTTATCCCTTGGGTTTATAATATCAATCCCTTGGGTTTATTAATCTAAGGTTTCATATTCCTAGGGTTTAATATTATTCACTTAGGTTTATAATCCCTTGGGGTTTTAGTATTAATCCTTGGGTTTATAATGTCTATCATGGTCAACTATGGTCAACCATGGTCCCACGTCACACTGTGATAATGATTGTGTCAATATGAAAATCAATCATTGTCTCAACCATTGTCCAACATCACAATATGAAAAATATTGTCTCAATATGATAATCATGGTTAACCATGGTCAATCATGGTCAACCTTGGTCAACCATGTTCAACCTTGTCTTATCAAATAAAACATGGTCATCCATGGTTAATCATGGTTAGCCATGGTCGAACATCGCATTGTGACAAAGATTCTCTTTATATGAAAATCAACCATGGTTAAGCATGGTAAACCATGGTCCAACATCGCATTGTGACAAGGATTGTCTCAATATGAAAATAAACCATGGTCAACCATGATTATTTTAGTGTTTACAATATTTGTAGGGTTTAATATTATTGACTTAGGTTTATAGTTCTTTGGGTTTATAATATCTATCATGGCCAACTATGGTCAACCATGTTTTATAAATTCAATCATGGTAACCATATATTATGAAATTAATCGTGGTCGACCATGGTTAACCATTGTCAACCATGGTTGAACATTGATTGTGACAATGTTTGTCTCAATATGGAAATCAACCATTGTTACAACCCTGGTCCAACGTTGCATTGCGACAAACATTGTCTCAATATGATAATGATGGTGAACCATGGTCAATCATGGTGAACCTTTTTCAACCATGTTCAACTATCTTTTAAAAAATCAAACATGGTCATCCATGGTCAATCATGTTCAACCATGGTTGAACATCACATTGTGACAAAGATTGTCTTGATATGAAAATCAATCATGGTCCAACATCTCATCTTGACAAGGATTGTCTCAATATAAAAATAAACCATGGTAAACCATGTTTATTTTAGTGTTCATAATATTTATCTTAGAGTTTATATAGCTTTTGTTTATAATATAAGTCCCTGGGGTTAAATATTATTCCCTTGGGGTTTTAGTATAAACCATGTTCCAACATTGCACTGTGACAAAGATTCTCTCGATATGAAAATCAATCATGGTCAAGCATGGTCACCCATGGTCCAATGCCGCATTGTGAAAAAGATTGTCTCGATATGAAAATCAATCATAGTCAAGCATGGTCCAACATCACACTGTGACAAGGATTTTCTTAATATGGAAATGAACCATGGTCAACCATGTTTATTTTAGGGTTTATATACCTTGGGTTTATAATTTTTATCTCTTGTTTTTATCATTCACTTAGGTTTATAATAACAATCATTTTGGTTTATTAATCTAAGGGTTCATATTCCTAGGGTTTAATATTATTCACTTAGGTTTATAGTCCCTTGGGATTTTATTATTAATCCTTAAGGTTTTTTATTTCCTTGGGTTTATAATATCTATCATGGTCAACTGTGGTCAACCATGTTTCATAAATTCAATCATGGTCAACCATATTTTATAAAAACAATCATGGTCAACCATGGTCCAATGTCGCATTGTGACAATGATTGTGTCAATATTCAAATCAATCATTGTCTTAACCATAGTCCAATGTCACATTATGAAAAACATTGTCTCAATATGATATTTCAAGGTCAACCATGGTCAATCATAGTCAAACTTAGTCAACCATGTTTTATAAAATAAAACATGGTCATCCATGGTGAATCATAGTCAACCATGGTCAAACATCGCATTGTGGCAAAGATTGTCTTTATATGAAAGTCAACCATGGTTAAGCATTGTCAACAATGGTCCAACATCGCATTGTGACAAGAATTGTCTCAATATAAAAATCAACCATTGTCAACCATGTTTATTTTAGTGTTTACAATATTGGTAGGTTTTAATATTATTCTCTTAGGTTTATAGTCCCTTGAGTTTTTAGCATTAATCCCTAGGGTTCATTATTCCCTTAGGTTTATAATATATATCATGGCCAACTATGTTCAACCATGGTTAATCATGGTCATCCATGGTCCAACGTCGCATTGTGACAATGTTTGTCTCAATATGAAAATCAATCAATGTCTCAACCATGGTAGAACGTTGCATTATGACAAACATTGTCTCAATATGATAATGATGGTCAACCATGGTCAATCATGGTGAACCTTGGTCAACCATGTTCAATCATGTTTTAAAAAATCAAACATAGCCATCCATGGTTAATCATGGTCAACCATGGTCAAACATCTCATTGTGACAAAGATTGGCTTGATATGAAAATCAATCATGGTTAAGCATGGTAAGCCATGGTCCAACATTGTATTGTAACAAGGATTGTCTCAATATGAAAATAAACCATGGTTAACCATGTTTATTTTGTGTTTATAATATTTATCTTAGGGTTTATATAGCTAGGGTTTATAATATTAGTCACCTGGGTTCAAAATCCCTTGGGGTTTTAGTGTTAATCCCTTGGGTTTATAATATCAATCATTGTCGATAATGGTTAGCCATAGTCAGTGATGGTCAATCATGGTAGAATGTTGCATTGTGACAATGACTGTCTCAATATGAAAATCAACTATGGTCAACCATGGTCCAATGTCGCATTGTGACAAATATTGTCTCGATATCAAAATAAATCATGGTCAAGCATGGTCAACTATATTCCCTAGGGTTTAGTATTAATCCCTAGGGTTTATATTCCCTTGGGTTTAATAATGTGGCCCAACATATTAAATATCTATATTTAATATTTAACCATATACCTTGGGTTTATAATATTGTTCCCTAGGGTTTATATACCTTGGGTATATAATATTATTCCCTAGGGTTTAGTATTATTGCCTTGGGTTTGTAATTCCTTGGAGTTTTAGTATTAATCCCTTGGGTTGATATTATTTCCTTGTGTTTATAATCCCTACGGGTTTTAGTATTAAACCCTAGGAATATGAACCCTTATGAGGAATATGAACGCAAGGGTTAATACCGATATTATTAAACCCAAGGGATTGATATTATACATCCAAGGTATTTAAACCACTAGATGATTGTTGGTGGAATTATATGTATTCTAATTTCAACATTTAATTATCAAATTCAGGATCGTAAGATTTAGAGATGAAAGCACAAGAAATGCAAGATTAGAGCCTATTCTAGCCTATGCTAACAACTAACACTAGAATTAATTACGAAGGATTATCACTTGTCTCTCGACTATGGGAATCTAGTGCTTATCGGGTTTTGAGCCACAATATTTTATTAACAATGTTCATGTGGTTTTATAAATGTATCCTATTAGGTCTTGAGACTTCAGCTGTTTTAATCCTATAGTGATGAAAAACCATTAAACATGATGCAGAAAAGTAAATGCCAGCAACTATAAGCAAAAGCGTGCGAGGAAGGTAAAGAAAACAAGGCAATAAACTATAGGAAATGCATTAACAAACTATCAAAAATAAATGTTAAGCTGGCTTGGAGATATATTATAGGTTCTTATTCGTTGTAGGAATATTTTATTAAGTAGCTACAAAGATCCAATTAATTAAAGAATCCTAAACTGTAAATTGCATATTTCTTCAATACTCTATTCTCGTACAGAACCGGGTATCGAATTATGTACAAAAAGGTTGGAATTTGAAATTCTGAATAAGTACCAAATTAAGTATGGAAATTCTCTAAATTTAAATGATGAATATTAAAACGTGTTAGGAAACCAATTTAATTTTTTTTTACTCTTTAAGCCTAAGATAAATCAATTTGAATTTGATCATAATGCATTCTACTTAATAGAGTTGAAAATAGAGCAATAAATCTAATACTGTGTGAAATACAAATCTAATGAAAAATTGAAATGAACATCAAATAAAATGTGCAATTAATTGGAATTCACTTCTTAAACCTAAAGAGAAGTACTAACCACTAGATTGAAAGCATGAAAGTGAATAGATCTAGGTTTTATCTAACATAAATTCATTGCAAAATAAAACTAAATTGTTAGATGTAAGACTAATCTACAAAACAAATGAAGCATATCAACACTTACCCCCTTCCCAAGAGGTTAGTGCTGCTAGAAAATCTCAAATCAAGCTACGAATACATACCACAACGCAGAAACTATCAATTCTTTATTTAATTCAAAAATATCTGTTACAAATAAACTCTTGAAGTCTCTCCAAAAACTAATCATTGATATCCTCTATTACAATAATGAAAATCATATTTTCCTCTGCGCTTTGAGGCTTTATTTATACATAAAATCCATTTAGGAAGCATAATATCCAATCCCATAAATTTAGTTAACGAATTTCCAACTTTAGAGAAAAATCTCATTACTCCGATTTTTGTGTAATTTTATACAAATGGGTGTTAAATAACCAACCATATTTTCTTGACCATGATTTATTTCTAGGAGTTGTTTATATGTAGCATAACTTGTTATATTTTAAACAAAAAAATATCTTGTGATTTTTGGATTTAAATCCATGGCCTCAGAAATCGCGCCCAAATATGTCTGTTTAGATTTTTTGCCAATCTGGGTTTTGCAGAAATTTTATACAAAACTGCTTCAAAGAACCAGTTGTAACTTTCAAACCATATTGAATTTTTGGAAATGGTTTGATAAACAAGTAAATTGTTAGGTTTTCCAAAAACCCATTTTCCATATGCTTGATATTTTTCATCATATGCACGGAGATCAAGGTATAACATGGAAGTTTCAAAATTCGTACATATTTTTATTGTAACTTAAATCATGTGCTAGGATGCCATGTGTGAGTTGGGTATATTCCAAGGATTTTACCAGAATATTAGGTCCATGTGGAACCTAATTTACCATGCTAGAGAAAATAAAACATATTTTATAATTTTGAATTTTTTCCCTCCATTCTTGCAAGTGCAAAATTAAGTACTGAACTGCTGAACTAATACAGAGATAGAAATTTTCATAGTGGAAGATGCTCCTTTGCCACATAACCACATTAGTAACCATCATTGATAAAACCATATTAAAATATCATTTAATAATTAAAAATAAAAGAAATTGTTAATAATTAACCACAAGTTAAGATGAATGCATTTAGTGAAAATTGGTAACATAATAGTTACGGAATATGTTATAAATGTATGAATATGGCTTGTAAATGAAAGGTTTGGATAGCCAATACGATAACATATCTAGGGCCCAACATCCCCCATGCCTAAGACTTTGCATGCCCTCATGCAAACAAAATATGGACTAGGAAGGAATGATGGATGATATAAGGTGACAATGAAGATAATGGCTAAATAAATATGGACTTGGAAACTAGAATATGCATTAATGGATTTGGAAATGGTGGTTTAAGAAAGGTGAATAAATAGGGAGTGGTTAATCATCAATATTCCTTAAATTTTAATGAGCTAAAGAGCCTTTGAACATGTTTTATCTCAAGTATACCTTTCAGACTTGATTTACATTTAACACTGCAATGGAAGTTGTATGAAGTTGAATATGGAGCTTAGTAAGACTGAGATTCTAGAATGAAATGGAAGAGCCGGAGTTGATGAGTTCCAATATGATATGATGAAGGAAGATGAAGAGAATGAAATGATGATGCTGAAAATATACTGACAACCACTCCCCCATGCCCAAGGTTCTGCATGTCCTCATGCAAATAATGTGAGGTGCTGAAGAAATGAGGAGGGTTGTTGAGATGGCTCTAGTACAAAGGAACCTGAAAAACAAAATAATGGAACTAATGAGATGAATACTGAACAAAAATAAGTCATCTCAGATTTATTAAAATGATGCAAAGCTAAAACAAAGCATAGAATAAATTTCAAATCACTCATTACATATGATTTGATCAATCTTTAATAGTTTTATCCTCAAGAAAAAGAAACCTTTTATAAATTTAAGTTCTCTCCTTCTTTGTAGAAAAGGAGGATTTTTATGATCACAACAAATCACGAGCCAGTGAAAAATTAGTTATTACTAATGAAATCCCAAATTCTTATAGTCATCCAAGTATTACAAATAAGATTTGCAATTGAGTTTTATTAGTTCTTTGTCATGACAGGTCCCACTTATAGGACAATTAAATCTTAGATATAGTATGAAAAACCAATGATAGAGGGCTCAAGGTTACCTTAAGGACATTATTTAGTAGCAATTTTATAGAGTTGGTTTCTACCCTTGGCATCTTCCACACATAATTCATTTTTATTGTACCACTATAAAGTAAGCATCATACATGTATACAAAAGCCTTGGTTTGGTTACAACTCCTTTGGTATAATTCCCCATTGCCCGCGAGTGTCCATAGCCTCCATGGGTTTTCCTAATAATATCACAAGTCAGTACCCGCTACTAGCGGGCATCCATAGCCTCGACACATTAAACTCTTAAACCTATTTTACACTGAAGGCTCTAGTCCAATGTTTCCTACCATTTTAGGTTTATATTATGAAAATTGCTTTTTCAATTGGTAGATGGGGTAGTGGCTTCAGAAAGCCCCTTAAAGGCATAGGATGATACCTTTCAAAGTGACTGATTAGTTGCATAATGTCTTGGACGCGTAAGGTAGTCATAGGTACTTAAAGGACATAACATGAATGAGTCATTTTAATGTGAGATGGATGAGGCTAACCAAAGAATAACCAAAAAACACCTAAAGTGCTACTAATCATAGTTTTCATATATTCTTTTTCTTTTAAAGTAGCGTTCCACTATGAACAAAGACTTCATCAACTCTCTTGCAAGTCTTAATAGAGATGCTCAGATATCATGCTTTAGTGTTACAGTTATAGTATTCAAGTTTATTTTTCATCGGTATCATTGTATGGACCTTTTGACTTTGTTTTGATCCCCTTAGTATGCATTGGTAACTATATTTTGAGCAACTATTTTGTATTGATAATTAGAAATATATATGAATAAGATAAATGAATTTAGAAACAAAGAAAAGGTGTATTAGATATGAATAGTTTGGAATTATTATTCAATTCAAAGTTTATGAAAATGATTGCATATATCATCTTTGTAAAATAACAGTCTTAAAACAGATAAAGAATGAATGCATCCTTTTTAATAACTTAACGAAAAAGGAAAGATGTCATCAAATACTAATCTAAGTGTTCCATTCGGTTGATGAAGATGTATTTTCCGCTTTTGAAAATATTCTTCAAGTATTTAAGCATCTAAAATGAACAATATCCTTGAATCTTGTATTTTCTTACAAAATAACAAATTGGTACTAGAATTCTCGATACTAGTTAGATGAAATATGTTAATAAACAATTGGTATGAAATACTAGATGATGTTTCTATGCAATCATTTCCAACTTTACCTACAATTCCAAACATAGTGGTCATAGCTTGCTTTATTGAAAAGAAACACTAGAAATAAATCTAACTAAAAAGAAATAATAAGTGGGAAAGCAAAATAATAGTTGAACTATGTTGTAGTTGGAAATAAGACTGTGTGGAAATCTTTATTAAAATAATATGCATCTAAAAGAGACCCCAACAAAAATATGCAATGGGAACATAGATCTCCCATTTTCAACTAATTACTTTTTAGCTATTAACATCCCCACTTATTGAAAACAAATGAGAAAGATGTTGCAATATATGTTATAACTAAACTAACTACTATATGCAACATTTATTTATTTATTATCCTATTCTACGTGAGAAAGAGAAATCCCTATCCTCAAGTAGAGGAGTTTTTCTTATGTAACCATGTGTGTAACGAGTATAAAAATGCATTCATATTCAAGTTTAGAGTATACTATTCAATGCATACCTGAGTATGAAGAACTAATTGTTTTAATGATGATGTCAAGAAGTAAGGAAGAATGAAAGAGTGGTATGGCCTTCTAATTGCTTGAAACCAACCTTTAACAAAATCAAAATGCTCTTGCTTTACTTTGTTATTTGGCTCATTTATCATATCCTCCTTTGTCGTGCCATGCGGATATTATAGCATTAGATGATTACCCTCTTATGTGCTTAGAGGATCTATAGATAGGCATGTAAAAAATTCTTCAATCTCAGATTCTAATGGTTTCTCTCCATTAGATGTGGTCCATGATTCTTTAGTTTCTTTGATAATATTGCAAGGGTGAATATCTTCCTGTGATTCATGGATTTATTGTTCTTATATCAATTCGGAAGAGGCAGATAAGTTCTTGACTATTGTTAAGATTTTTTCTTCCTGAGAAGTAGATATCCCAGTTGCTACTAGAATTTGAGAGAGTTCTTCCAAAATTTTGTTCATCCTTGAATATTGCTTTGCTAGTTGTTAATCCATGTCATGCACATGGATTAATGGATGGAATTGTTATCAAAATCCTAAACAAATAAGAAGGAAACACAATTGAAACAAAGGAAAATAAACCAATCATGTACTCGAAGTGCCACCATGCTACTAAGACCCCGTTGTCACCAAGTTATCTTTTCACACAATTTAGACTTTTCTTCTTTCCATGAATCAATCTAAAGGAAAACACACTTGAAAAGAAAAATAAATAAAAATGACGTTTTGAATCCTACCTTTAATTCTACACATATGAAAAAGAAACTAGAAAAGAAACTAGAGAAGACTTTGGAGAAACCCCACCATAGTGGATGCGTGACACTTCACTCATGTCTTATGGTCTTTCTCCACCCTTTAGTTTCCCTACAACTAAGATCACACAAAAAACTTGTGAGATAAAATATCCTCTAATCCCTTTAGCACATCCCCGACAATAACGCCAAAAATGTTGGTGGAATTATCTGTATTATAATTTCAACATTTAATTATTGAATCTGGGATGGTAAGACTTAGAGATGAAAGCATAGGAAATGCATGATTAGAGTCTATTCTACCATGTGCTAACAACTAACAATAGAACTATTCACTAAGGATTATCACTTGTCACTGGACTATGGGACTCTAATGCTTATCAGGTTTTGAACCATAATATTTATTAACAATGTTCATGTGGTTTTATATATATAGATTATTAGGTCTTGAGACTTTGGAAGTTTTAATCCTATAGTAATGAAAACCCATTAAACATGCTACAAAAAGTAAATTGTAGAAAAGTAAATGCCAACAACCATAAGAAAAAGTGTGCGAGACAGGGAAAGAAAACAATACAATAAACTAGAAGAAATGCATTAACAAACTATCAAAAATAAATGCTAAACAAGCTTAGAGATATATTGTAAGTTCTTTTTCATTGTAGGAATCTTTTATCAAGTACCTGAAAATATCTAATCAATTAAAGAATCCTAAACTAAAAATTACATGTTTATTTAATACTATGTTCTAGTACATAACCTAGTACCGAATTAAGTACAGAAAGGTTGGAATTTGAAATTTTGAATAAGTACCAAATTAAGTACAGAAATTTGTAAATTGAAATTTTGAATATTAAAATGTGTTAAGAAACCAATTTAAATTTGTTTGAATCTGTAAGCCTAATACAAATCAATTTGAGTTTGATCATAATGAATTCTACTTAACAAATCAAAAAATAGATCAATAAATCTAATACCATGTGAAATAAAAATCTAATGAAAAATTGAAAAGAACATCAAATAAAATATGAAATCAAACAGAATTCACTTCTTAAACATAAAGAAAAGTACTAAACACTAATTTGAAAGCATGGAAGTTAATAGATCTAAGTTTTATCTAACATAAATTCATTGGAAAATAAAACTAAATTGCTAGATGTAACACTAATCTACAAAACACATGAAGCATAGAAACACTTACCCACACTGAGGGGCCCTTCCCATGAGGTTAATGCTACTAAGAAAATATCAAATCAAGCTAAGAATATGTACCACAATTCAGAAACCATCAATTCTTTATTCACTTCAAAAATCTATGTTACAAATCAACTCTATAAGTCTCTCCAAAAACTAATCATTGATCTCCTCTATTACAATAATGGAAAATATCTTTTTCTCTGCCCTTTGAGGCTTTATTTATACATAAAATCCATTGAGGAAGGATAAGATCCAATCCCCTAAAATTAGAAAATGAGTTTACAACTTTAGAGAAAAATCTCGTAACTCTGATTTTTGTGTAATTTTATATAAATGGGTGTTAAATTGTCAACCATATATTCTCGACCATGATGTATTTTTGGGAGATGTTTCTATGGATCCTAACTTGTTATATTTTAAAAAAAAAAATATCTTGGAATTTCCAGATTCAATTTCATGGCCTCGTAAATCATGCCCAAAGATGGTAGTTTAGATTTTTTGCCAATTTGGGTTTTGCAGAAATTTTGTACAAAATTGTTTCAAAGAAATATCGGTAACTTTCAAAACGTATTGAATTTTTGGAAACTGTTTGAGATACAAGTAAATTGTTAGGTTTTTCAAAAACCCATTTTCCATATTCTTGAGATTCGCCATCATATGCACATAAATTGAGGTAGAACATGGCAGTTTCAAAATTGTTACATATTTTTGGTTGTAACTTAAATCATGTGCTAGGATCCCACGTGTGAGATGGGTATATTCCAAGGCTTGTACCAGCATATTAGGTCCATGTGACACCTAATTTACCATGCTAGAGAAAATAAAAACATATTTTATAATTTTGAATTTTTTCCCTCCATTCTTGCAAGTGCAGAATTAACTGCTGAACTGATACAGAGATAGAAATTTTCGTAGTGGAACATGCTCTTTGGCCACATAACCACATTATTAAACCATCATTGATAAAACCATATTAAAAACTCATTTAATCATTAAAAATACAAGAAATCATTAATAATTAACCACAAGGTAAGATGAATGCATTTAGTGAAAATTGGTAATATAATAGTTATGAAATATGTTGTAAATATATAAATATGGCTTGTAAATGAAAGGTTTGGATAGCCAATATGATAACATATCTAGGGACCAACAATGACCATGATCTATATTGAACCTAAAGGATTAATATTATAAACCTATGAATAATATTATACCCTCGGAATAAAAATCCTTAGATTAATATACCCAAGGGATTGATATTATAAACCCATGGGATTAATACTAAAAACCCTTAGGTTTGTAATCCCTCAGGTTTATATTATTCCCTTTGGTTTTAGTAATAACCCCTTCAGTTTATTATTTCCTTGGCTTTATAATATGAATACATAAGTTTTATTAATATAAGGATTCATATTTATATTACATAGTTTAAAATTAATTATATAATTATTATATAATAATAAATAAATAACATTTAATATTATATAATAATAATTATAAATAAATAATTATTAGATAGAAAAAACTATTATTAATTATAATAATAATAATAAATTTTTATTGCAATATTTTTTTGTATGATTATTTATATTGTTACATATTTATCGATGGTAGATACAAATGAAGAATTTGGCTATATGAACCACATTAATAATTTTAATGTGGTTGTGCTAGTTATTATCCACATATAGATTTAATTCGTTGATACTAGAATTATTAAAATTTTGTAATTCAACAAATGGTACATACTTTAGTTTTCTGCAAAGTCTATACGTCTATGTGTTCCAACTTCATCGTCAAAGAAGGGTGGTGTAATTTGTTGTTAAAGAATTATTGTAGTAAAATTTTCTGTGATGAAGCTATAAGAAGCTCGTCTATGTGTTTGAACTTCGATTGAAGAAAGGTGATGTAATTTGGTGTTAAAACATTATAATTCAAAATTTTCTATGATAAAAGGAACATACTCTTTTTTAAGGAACAGGAACATACTCTTTTTTTTTTGCAGTGGATAAAAGGAACAAGAGAATAAGAATTTCTTTGTTGACTTTAGTGTTGTTTTGGACAAATTATTTAAATTGAAAAACTTTTGGAAGGGTATTTGACTTAGTATCGAAGCCATTTTGTATGGTTTCTTTAAAGGAACGAAACATATTAAAGTGTAAAAGTGCTCTTAACTTTCATCACAACATTAGTGATGCATCAAATACCAATATTACTTAGTCACTAGTGGTATTACTTAGTCACCCGTTACTATTTTGAATAATAAAAAATATGATTTTCGATATTAGGAATGAAAACATTGTTGCATTCTCATGATCTTTGGAGATTTGTTATTAATGACTATCCAAAGCCTATAACAAATGTTGAGTAAACTTTGTAGAGGGAGAACATAAAGAAGGATAACAAAGCTCTTCAAAATTTTCAGCAAGGAGTAGATGATGTGATATTTCCAAAGGTTTCAAGTGCAGACTCTTCGAATAAGGTGTGAGATACTCTTGAATCATGTTATGAGGGCATATCCAGAGTGAAGAATGTCAAGTTGCAGAATTTGAGAAGATATTTTGAGAATCTGAAATTAAAGATAATGAAACCGTGAATGGTATTATGACTCAAATTATGAGTATTGTTAATAAATTTAGACAATATGGAGAAAACCTCTGAAAAATATATATCAATATAAAAAGAATTTTGAATTTTTCCAAACAAAGAAATTTGAAGAAATGGTTGTATCCATAGATGGTTTAAATACACAGTTCAAATGTAAATTGATGATTTGACTAGCTCGTTGATTTCATATGAATCCAGGATGATGAGATATGATGAAAACACATTGGAGAATGCCTTCAAAACTTAGCTGCAATTTAACAGAGGAAGGTCAAGTAATAGAGGAAGAGGAGGTAGAGTAGCTAATTAAAGACATGTGTGAGACAATTCTGAGCATGAGAAGAAATCTTAGCAGCACCCTTCTAATTTAATAGGGACAAAACCTGGCAAAAAGGAAATCAAAGGTATGACAAGTCTAAGGTTTGATGCTATTATTGCAAATAATATGGCCATTTTGCTAGTAATTGTTGGAAGAAGCAAGCATGTACTAGTAAGAAATTTGCACTCATCTCAGAAGAGTCTTAAGATAATTAGAAGCTAGTTTTTTTTATTTGTAACTTGACTCAAGAATGTTCAAATGATATTTGGTACTTGGACAGTCGCTATGAAAATTGCATGGCTAGAAACAAAGATTTGTATGCTATTATAGACACTAGTATTTAGTCAAGTTGGGAAATGATAATAAGGTGTGATTTAAAGGTAAGGTAGTGATTAATGTTTATATGAGAAATGGTGAAAGAAGAACAATTGATGATGTGTATTATGTACCTATTTTAAAATGCAATTTGTTGAGAATTGGAAAACTATTAATGTAAAGGTACATATTTTTTTTCAAGAATAAAATATGTGATATCATTGATAAATATCCAAGAAAACAATTGATAGCAAGAGTAGAAATAACAAATAATATGATGTTTTCATTTATAATGAGAAATGAATTATCTTCCTCCTTGAATTATTATAAAACTAAGAATTTGGATGAATCGTGGGTATGACATTTAACATATGTTCACTTATGTTTTGGTGATCTAGATTTACTACCAAAGAAACATATGTGAAAAGGGTTACCCGTTATTCAAGAGCCAACAAGCTCATGTGGCAGTTGTATACTTGCAAAAGATCAGAGAGAGAAATTTGTATCTAGAGTTTTGTAGAGGGAAAAATATCCATTGGATATTATACACAAATTTGTATAGATGGATGAAAACATTTGTAGGTTTTAACCTCGTACAAAAATTACTTGCATACGAATTCTAAAACACAGAAAATAAAAAATCCGAGAGCATAACACATAAAACTCATATACACAGAGATTTTCCCCAGGATCCCAAAACTAGGACTACTAGCTTGATTTTTCATTATGTTCCTTTCAATGTTACAATACATATTTATACATGCCGAAGCATCCAATACCATGGACTAAAAACCATCATGTCCAAAACCATGGACCAAAAACCATCGCGTCCAAAACCATGGATCGAAAACCATATGTAGGTCCGCGCAACCTAATATAGGGTCCAACTTTTTTTTTTCCTAAGGCGTTGCCCCAGACCCCGTAAAGGGGGGCTACCCGTCCCCCTTAAACCCCCCCGATAGGGGGGGCTGCCGCCCCCCTGTGACCCCCTGACTTAGGGTTTTCTCAAGATCTCTCATAACATTTTCCATATTGACTTGCTCATTAACCTCTTCTACTAGTGTCCCCTCTATCCATTCATCTAGGTTTGCAAACTGTTCAATTTCTGGGATCCTATGATGTGTATAAGGGGATAACCTATTCTTCATCCTTCTGTCACATGTAAAACTGTAGGGGTCATATGGCACGCACCTAAAACTCTTTTGTAATCTAAGGTGGTCTTCTAATATTTTTTCAGCTTCTTTCCATGCATCCCTATTGTTGATGGGAAAAGGGCCTAGCCGGTTCTTAATTCTGAGCTGAGATTTTTTCTTGGCACCACAAAAATGGACTAAATCTGCATTTATGATCTGCCTGAAATATTCCAATGCAAATATTCTCATGGGAACATACTTGGGCAACTTAAAAGGGCACAATTCATATCCATACATCCTGATTTCTATGTGATTTTCATATAGGTACCAGTCACCTATCTTGTACTGCTTAGAGAGTTGGAGAATTTTCTTCATGTCACCATTAATCCTACGAGGGGAAACTCCTATCAACAGAGTGGTTGCTGGATGTACAAATAAGTCAATGAACTCATTATAAGTATAAGGGGACTCACTAGTATTATGAAAGATTGAACTCCAAAAGATAACAGGTCTACGATTTCCTTTGGTGTCCAATTTCTTAATAGGGAAAGGAAAGTTATATGATTGATAATACAACATAAGATGGTATATGAAAGAGGTGTATTTGAAAACTCCTTCCCTATCCAAATTTAGGAATTGATCATGGATTTTGTTGGCAATAAAGGTGGCATAATCATATCTGACAATAGGGGGTTGTCCTGGAGTAAAGATTGATAGTAACACTAGGGTGATATCATCAACATATTCACTAGAGTTAAATCCCATAATCAGGGATATCATATCAACAATGAGTCTTCCAGTTTCAGTGAAGAAAGCCTGCAGATAAGGAGGTGGACCCTTGGGCTGGTGCTTTGGAAACATGAAGGTTTGAGCAATAAGAGTCACTTCTGATTTGGATAACTGAGATGCTTTTTTAAGTAAATATCCCATGGAAATAGGAGTTAGGGGATGACTGGAGTGGAATTGCAACATTTCATTGATGGATTTAGCAGTTATGGGAAAAAGGACTGTCTGGCTTGGGGACATAACTGCTCTATGGTTGGGATAATAATTATCATAGCAATGATGAATTATTTCTGGGAAAACATGGACCAAGGGGAGGAAATACATGCGAAGGTTAGATTCCCACAATCCAAAAATGTCAGATTTATTTAGATAACTATCTCTAGCATGGCAGAAGACTTTAAGATGGTTTTTAGCACCAGATAGGTCTTTTATCTGAAAATTTTTATCGGCCAGAAGTACATAATCTAAGTCTTTGTGAGGAGCGTTCATGGGTGCTACATTCAGGGCTATAGGGGTTTCCATATTTGGTTCTTGTGGATTCAAAATGGAATTCGAGAATTCTGTGGGAAAATAGACCAAACAGGAGGCTTGGGGACTTTTTATGACAACACAAACTGTTTTTAGACTTGAATTTGGCCCTCTCTGGTAGAATTTTCAATAGAAAACTGAAATTACAGGGTTGCAGGGTAAATTGGATAAATACCTATGTTTAGGAGGTAAACTGTACAATGGCAGGTTGGATGACAGGCTACGGAGCGCGTCGCTATAAATTTTCTGGTCAGGTGGCGGCTGGGAAACTGGAACAGTTGACTCGGACGTTGTTTTGCATGGGAGCATGGGTCGCAACGTATTACAGTGAAAATGACACTTTGTTCATTTATTTAACAAAACTGAGGTTGGCGAGTCTTTTTTTGGTTTTATCGGGCATATGACGTAAGCGGGATGTGACATTTTGTCACTTGCGGAGGGTGGTAAGCGGTTTGTATCGCACTGCTTTTGAGGCTGGGCGGTTTTGGGCTGAGGGCGAGCGAGCATATGGACAGCGCGACGCGTGGCGGGAGTACGGGTGGAAAACCGCCTGGTGATCACGAGTTAAAGCACGGTCACCAGGGGGGTACGATATCATCGTCAACCGTCAGATGAAAGGAGATTGATCAGACGACGGACGGGCGTGGGACATGGCGGGGCATTAACTGTAGCGGGCCCGACACAATAAACAATGTTTTAATCGTATCAGGGGCAGTGTGATTGGTTGAGGGGTGGTTATTAATTAACCTAAAGGGTTAATTAATCCCGTTGTCATGCGGCGGGGAAGGTTATTAATAAATTTTGGATAAATCTATTAATCCCTTTTAAACAGCGTTTATGGTTATATTTAACCGGGGCGGGAACATATAATACTTTGGGGATTTATATATATTTAACTAATAAGGGAAGGGTTATATGGTGCGGGAGTTATATATTTATATATGTTAATAGTTAATATGACTATGAAATATAAAGCGCTAAGTTAAAACATTTTACGTATATTCAACTTAGGCTAAAGTGAAAGGGGGTTTATGTAGTATTGTGCATTATTCCTAAGTAAAATAGGATTTTACTTAGGAAACTTTATGAAATGAAATGAACGGTTTATGGATGAGTCTAAGTACTTAGGCTTTTAAATCATTGGGCCGAGGGTCCGGTCCCTCCAGAAGTCAGAGAAATGCTCTGAGCCCCTTTGATTTTCAAAGACCTTAATACTTTAGGGGGAATTAGTGAAATCTTTAGGGAAAAATGTGAAGGGAAGTTAATAATTTAACCTTGTTTTGCTTGTACTGCATCAAGTAAAATGTCTGTCTTGTACTTGTGATAAAAGTGAAAATTGACACATTTCAGAGACATTATCCATCACAAGTAATTCTACAACACCATCTACCTGCCCTACCTACTTTAACCTAGCATTTTTTCTTCTTTATTTGGGTGCACTTGGACTGGCAAACCCTTATCACACTTTTTCTTTTACATATGGAAGTCTATCTAAATCTAACTTTATTACATCCAAGGGCTCAGTTTAAATTGTTGAGCTCCTTTTATTTACTATACCTACCTACTTATCTGCCAAGATTAAACAGTTTGGTCAGATTTTATTCTCTATCTCTATAGCATGAAATTGAAAAATGAATGAGCCAAGTTTAAATGGTTTGACTCTTCATCAATTGTGGCATAAGTTTAAGAAGATGCACACAATTGCTTATTATAGAAAATAAAATAGTAGTGGCATTTAAACTTGCACACTTTACTGGTCTATTTTTGTTTGGGGTTTATTTCTTCTCATTTTTTGACCATTTTATTCTTTTCACCCTTTGATTTTTTTTTTAGGGTATACCCTCTTTACATTTTTTAAAAAAATTTTGATTTTTTTTTTGACAATATGGAAAACCTTTGCAACAAGGAAAGGTATGAACATATTCATAGCTCATCAAGTCACTCATGAAATATGACACCTATTGGTATATGAGCATAACACAAAGCACGAATACCTGGGTGAGTGCGAGATGAGTTGTTGTGGTTAAGAAGGAAGGCTCCAAAATCGAAGCATAGGAAAAATTTTGGAGGGTGGTTTTAGCCACTACAACAGTATGTAAACAATTTTAAATGTTGGACTAAAAGACAAAGCATTAAAAGTGATATTGAGGAGATGAGTGTAAACATTTAAATGTTAGCTCAAATAATAATAAAAAGTTAAAAATAATAAACAAAAAGTTAAAATTAAAATAAACCCTAGTATCCAGGATGAGTATAAACATTTAAATGTTGGCTCAATTAATAAAAAAAAATTAAAGTAATAAAAATAATAAAATTCTTTCTTATATTTTGATTTTGTTATTAACTTGTGAATAGGCTTTGTTATAATTTCATGGGCCAATACCATGGCTTATTAATACCACATGCCCAAAACCATAACTTATTTCACAACTAAAATATTTTATAACAATACAATATTCTTAACCAGGGATATTCATCCCCATTTTACCGTGGATATTATTAACTTGTAAAAAATAGGCTTTCTTACCATACCATGGATCAATACCATGGTTTATCAATATCACATGCCCAAAAAGCATAAATTATTTCATAATCAGAATATTTTGTATGAGTATCAAAATATTCTTGACCATTGATATTCACTCACACTTTACCATGAATATTATTAACTTGTTACTCCGTAAGGCGTTTCCCTCTGGAAAGAACTCCCTAAACTACCACTTTGTACCATTTATCACTGTCGATATTGTGTTAGATGATTGAAATGTTATGTACCACCAGATGAGCTGGTTAGGATATGTTAGTTTCCACATTTACCATTTAATCAATCGGCCATTGGATGCATTTTTTTGCGGACTCTCAGTCTAAGGTTTAGGATGTACGGCTCACATATGTGTGGTGACCCTCCCCGCTGCACAAGGATTCATTCCCCTACATGTCCCTGTGAACAATGCCTGTGTACTTTGCTGCATATGTCTAATTGTTGCCATACATAACTTGAATTACTCACAGACAGTGTTTCAATACGCTTCAGTGGGTTTTTAACTTTTCTCCAGGGTTTCTTTGACAGCCCTAGAGAGTCACATCAACTGTGAACACAACTGGTTTAAGACCTAGGGTTCACAACATGACTTGACAAAGTTATAATGAATGTGAACATATTTGCTCAAAGACCTACAACTTTCCTTGCGGCTCATGACACCCATAGTGATTGTGATTCTTAAGACCTGGGGTTTGAAATGGTTTCAAAAAATTACATTTCACTAAATTGTTTTTAGAAGTTTTCCCATGCCACCATCCCATCATAGAAAAAATTTCAATGATCGCAACCATGATTGCCGCAGGGAACTATAAACATTCTAGAAAACCCAAGAAAGGAATACGAAGAACAACCCTACACAAAATTTCTATTATAGAATTATAACTCCTGCTATAAACTTCTCTGCTATAGATATATAATGGTTGTCACTTGTCTATTTTACAGGTTCGGCTCTCTCGGGGCAGCCTATAGAAATGATTTTCCACTCATGACCATGAATATCACAAGTTCTTTGTTTACATTCTCTGTTACTTTCTTCTATTTCTTCCATAAGCGAGGGCTCAAACTTCATGTCTAGCCCCATTAGGGTCTGGCCGCTAAATATTTTGGAAGCCACGGGCACCATGACTGGGTCTCCTAAATGCATTACATTTTCCTAGAACATGACTTCTCAATCCCCTTGTTAGATGACTCACTTTTTTAGTAATTTCATTTTAATGCGAGGCTAATTTGTAAATAAAATTTACAATGCATCCCCCTTTCATTAGGGTCTCGTTTCTTAGTCAGGTACTATTTGTTTCTCCATGCTTCCAACAATAGTTTATTACAATACAGGACCCTTCACGCCATCAATCTCAAGCTGCAAGAATTTGAGAGTTGCAGACTTGAGTTCCAACAAATTTTTTAGGACATTGTCGCTTACAATTTTCCTAGGTGCATCTGCTCTTGAAGAGCTTAGGCTCTCAAATAACCTCATAATAGGGAAAATCCTTGTTACATTAGCGCAATGCACCACGCTGAAAACCATGAACCCGAGTCTCAATTTTTTCAAAGGCCAGATTCCTCACAAGATGTGGTTGAATGGATTGGAGGGAAAGATCCCTCATGATTTCATTGATTGTAGCCTTCTCAAGAATCTGATCCTCAACAAAAAATTTCTAACATGAGAAATACCAAAAAAAACTTGTGTATTATAGCAATTTAGAAGGATTTCTTTGACGAGCAACAATATCACTAGAAGGATTCCAGGGAATTTGGCATGTTGAGTAGTCTGGCCATTCTGCATTCTTTGGTTTGCATTTACATGTATTTTTCTCCTTATTTGAATCTATGATCATATTTCTATTTGTTTTTTGGATGGTCCCCTAATAGCCCTGCCTCCAGTGAATGGAAACCTTTCATTTTCTGATTTTGGCATTTTGAGCGCATTTTTTACAGCAACTTCTTTTGAACCCAAACACTTTACATTTGGCTTTCCATGGAGCATGTCTTTTCCATGAAACAAAAACATGTCTTATTTTCTGAAAGAGAAACATAATGAAATATTATAGTGTTTCCATCTTATTTAGTTATTTCAACTAATAATCTATGTTATGTGCATGTTCTTTCATAAATTAAATAGCAGTTTACACTTCATAAAAAAGTGGCTTTAATGATGCAAACATGAAACTATCTTTGAATGAGGTAGTCTATATGGTGGATCTATCATTAATTCAACTCATTTCTTGGCTTTTTTGAGTTTGCAGCTGAAGCAATCTTGATTTTGATTCCTCATGGAGAGTCACTTTGGAACGAGAAGATTTTGTTTACACAGTGTGTTGATGTACCATTAACACAAATAGGGGTAGAAGAATCTATTGAAGCTGGAAAGTGGATTAACGATATTCTTGTTGACGTCATCTTTACTTTTGCATTGGTTTGGGCTCAGATGACTTTTGTGGTTGCAATGAATCAGCACCACAGGAAAAAGTTTAGCACCCAAAATCTCCAAACGATGACTGCTTAAATAATTTTGGTTTGGGCACTTCTCTGTTTTATTTAGTCGCCCTGGTATGAAGTGAAAGGGTAGGTGTTTAATAGTGTTATTACTTCTGGTTTATATTTTCACATTTTGAAAAATAAGAATTTTTTAATGATGCTAAAAAATGTATATCATTGTGGAAAAAATGTTCATAAATAAGGGATACTCCGTTGAAAATGTAAAATAGACTAATGCTTGCAATAATCCTTAACGTTTCGCTTTTAATTTCTTTTTCTTATTATTTAACTCCACTATTGATACGTTGAATGGCATCCAAACTGTTTAGAGCTTCATTACGTGGCTATGGCCCCAAGTCCCTCACTGTTGTGCAAGGGAAACATCACTTACAACTGCATTCATTGAATTGGATAGAGATCAATTTCACTATTGGTTTCTCTTGACACTGGTAAATGGTGGGGTTTCATCATAACTATTTAGATAAATACAATATAATATTATTGGTGTCCCATGAATGACCTCAATAAATATGTTGATCCAATTCGAAAGTAAAACCATCGTAAATTCACAGCCTGAGTGTGAAAATAAATCTTATCACTAATCTATCTAAATCAGGAAATAAGCTAAATAAATAGCCAATAAAAATAAAAGGTAGTGCGGATACAATACCGTGGTACAGAAATATTGTCAAAGCCATTTGTTGGAAAATAATTTGTTGACAAATGAAAGAAAAGGAGGGAGATTGTTTTTCAAATTTAAACAGACAAATGCATATCGATCTTGAAGCATTCTTCTTCCTCTTCCCTTGTTTTTTTAGTAATTCTCATCCAAAGCTTCTATTTCTGCTCAATCAGCTCAATTCTATGGGATTTCATTACAAAAAGCTTCCAAGGTAATACAATTAAATTCGTTATTAGGAAATTTTCCATGTGATTTAGAAGTTGCAAGGGAAACAGAACTTACATGTTCTTTCTTTGGGTTGGATAAGATCACTTTCATTCTCGACTCTTTTAAAATAGTTGGGTTGAATGGCATCTTTCATACAGCACATGGTCTATTGTCATACATGTCATTCTATTCAATGATAGCTAACATTTTTTGTCATTCTATTCAATGAAGTGGAAATGTCAAAATGTTTTTGGATTTTCTAGTATGCAAAAGGTATGTTGCTTGACCTAGCAGCTGAGAAACTAGAGTTGCCTGCTTTTCTAAATAAGTTGTCTTCAAATTGAATTGCCCAGAAAACGTGTTCCTTTAGGCCTTAAGTTTTTGAATAGAAATGAAGTTGTATTTTGACTTCTGATATCGTTAACCTTTCCCTCAGTGTCGATCATCACAGTAAATATGGTTTCAACAACGCAAAGTGAGTCCCTTATTTGTTGTTCGATTTGATTTGTTTTTTTCTTAAACTATGGTTCTAGGAAAAACAGGTCCTTATACTTTTATATCATTTGTCTATTGCAGATTGACAGTCAATCATTGAAAGTAGGTTTTAACTTGGTTCTTATCTCTTCTATTACTAAATGCATTTTTTATTCTGAGAAATAATATTTATATGTTCGTTGAATATCAAATTATATATATCTATATATATATATATATATATATATATATATATATATATATATATATATATATATATATATATATATATATATATATATATATATATATATATTACGCTTTGCTTCCAAAAAACATCCCCGTTTCCTGCAACATTGGTCCTCATCACGACACGGTTACAACTTTGGGGATTTCTAGTTGCCCACAATTTTAATATAATCTCACTGTATTAGTGGAAGGATTCTATATTTGGTTTTCATGGTTTCGACAGAAAAACTCTATCATGATGTGCAACAAGGTTGAAGATTGAACATTTCAATGAAATTGGTTCAGGTACCTGTGACAATACATAATGAAAGTTAGCAAGGGAAGGCATGGAGTACAATATACATTTAAGATGATAAGAAACAATCTATTCCAGTAATAACAACTTGGGAAATCAATGAGCACATGTAAAATACTTTTGGACTTTGGCCTTGGACTTTATTTTGCTTGTTTTTCTTTTATCATATACTAATGATACTAAGGTAGCAAAATTCGAGAGTAATATAGCCGCATCACATTAAACCAGTTCAAATAAATGGGAATATCTTATTAACAATTAAAGAAGGTACCCTATCGTATAATATTATAATTAAAAATCCCATACTAGGATTCCCAGGTACCTTATACTATATACCTGGGATCCTTTATATACTAATAGTGTAAACTGCATTGGATAACTAATTAAATATAATGGTATGGATCAATTCCTCATTAGATAATTAAATATGAGATTATTGCCTCATTTGAAAAAATTACATCATATAACTCTATTATATGTATAACTCTATGCTATATTCAATTGTATAACTAGTTAAGGGAACCCAGAATTCTTGAAACAGTTATGCGTAATGCTATGATAAATTATCCTACATCTACTTTCTCTTTTGTGATTTGTCATGTTGCATGGAAACCTCGAGTCATTGTATAGAAGAAAGGTTTGTCATCATAGTTTTGTTAATAATGGAAAAATGCAACTTTCTCTTCCCTACTCAATCAGTGAGTAACGCTTGTCATGATGTATTGTCGAGGGCATTGACGTTGCACTAAATGTATTCTAAACAGTTGGTTGAAACATTTTATGGCTTGAAATTTACGAGAACATGCATAACTTGGTGTTAATTTCTAAACAACTTCATAACTTCATTTATCAGTGACATTCCAAAATTCATCATGGTAATGCCTATTGTTAACTTCATGTATACAGGGCATTGGTCCCAAGAGGTATACAAAAATTTATTGAATTTGGTGAATTAGAATTTGACCTTGAAATCATTCGAGAATGAAGAAAGTCACACGAGAATGTGGTGAGTGTTTTTGGATATAGTTCATGTTTTAAGAATATATATTCATGAGATTATCGTTGCTTTCAGCATTTAGATCATATGATAACTTGAAATTTACCAGAACATGGATAACTTGGTGTTAATTCAAAATATACTTCATTTATCAATAAACCTTCCAAAATTCATCATGCTAATGCCTAGTGTTAACTTAATGTATATAGGGGATTGGTACCAAGAGGAATACAAAAAATATTGGATTTGGTGAATTAGAATTTGCAGTTGAATTCACTTGAGAATAAAGAAAATCTTACCAGAAATGTGGTGAGTGTCTTTGGATATAGTTCATGTTTTAAGAATATAGATTCATGTGACATGTTTTAAGAAGATATATTCATGTGAGTATTGTTTCTTTCAACATTTAGACCATATGATAGTGGGATCCTCAATCATTCATCACTTACTTTTTCTCATTTTGAAGTCATTGCAGTACTAAATGTTAAAGATGAACATTTCTTTAATTCAAATTCTTGCATTGTTTGATAGCTCAATGACACCATTAATAGGAAGCAAGTGCTGATAGGACAGAACTAAGAAATCATATTTACAGGTGCAAAAAGTAGTGTTTCTATAATTCTACAAGTATTGTTTGGTAATATTGAGAAAAAATTATTGTTTGGTAATGTGGGAAGCAATTTTTGATTGAATGGAGATTAAAAATCAAGTACATTGCTGCAGAGAGTGGTTGGGTTCCATACTTCAATCAACATCTAATATTTCCATTACTCCAATAGGAAATATCAACATATTTCCGAGCAGATTATAGGAAAATCAACAACTAAATACAATAGAAAATAAAATATAAATATGAATACATAGGGTTGTTTTTAAAACATTCATTTATAGTCATGGAAGTTATAATGATGGAAGTTGTAATTATGGCGTGTGTAATTTTATTCCGAAATTTTTTGGATCAATGTAATTTTTCAAACATAAAATTAATTATCATCAAACCTATGGACTCAATATTCCATATTCCAGTATTGAATATCATTAGTCTAGACCTTTACTCTCGACATTATAGGACAATCTAATCTAACTGTATTACTAGAAGGATTATATATTTGGTTTTCATAGTTTAGAAAGAAAAACTCTATCATGAGATGAAACAAGACTAAAGCTTGAATATTTCAATGCAATTGCTTTAGGTTTGATCAATCACACGGGCGACGGTTTCAGGATGGCTAGGGTAAACGTTGTTCTTAGCACCGCCGACACAAAGCTTTTCACCGAGGACGCAGCAAATGCAGGTAGTATCTGCACGATACCACACGCCAGATCAACTGAATCGGTCCCAACGCCATGGATCTGGCTCCCCTCCACGGCGGATCGGTCTCTTGTGGCAGCTCGAACATCCTCCAGGTTACGGATGCGCCCTCTTTGCCTGCTCAAGGGCCTCTCGTCTGCTCTCCATTCATCAGGGCAGGGCAAGGACGCCGCAGACTACCACCGCCCAGATCTGATAACCAAAATACATAATCAATCTGGTTTTGAGCTATCAAGTAAGCACAAAGGCAAGGGAGCAACGATCTGGCCGTTAGTGCCCGCGGGTGCACCAGATCTACTACAGATGCATCCGGATCCACTACGGCTGCATCTGGAAAAAGAAAGAAAGCTCAGTAGCAAGGAGGGTAGGCTTTCAAACCCTAGAATCACCATCAATCAGTCAGATCCAGAGCTCAAACAGATAAATCAGGGTTTGGCAAAGGCTGATCCGGCAGATCTGAAACAAATATTTATCAGATCGGTAGAAGAAAAACACCACTGTCTACAAATCAAGGAAGGGATGGGTGTTCTGGAATTAAAAAAGTAGATCCAGTTAAAAATGGGCATTCCGACAATATACCAAAATCTTTTATTTTCAGGACTCTGCATGCAGGACCAACACACTCTCCAGCACTATGGAATAGCAAAAGATTCAACCATTATCCTTAATCTGAGACTTCGAGGCGGATGCCAGGGAACTAGCTCAAAGAATACAGGCTCTTTCTGCGATGCAGCCAAAGGAAAGGAACCACTACAACACAGACCAGCACCCACATCTGAGATTCCAGGGCCCTACATTGTGGAACAGAGGCCAGAATCGCCTGTGCTAACGGTAACAATGCCGGAGGTAATAGATCTATACACAGATTTAATTCATAATGCTATTATATGCAGATTTATTGGTTATTGGCCCAAAGCTAATGCACTGCATCAATGGGTTTTCACTTCATGGACACCCAAATGTGAAATATATCTATGCCCTAAAGGGTTCTTCATAGTCAGATTTAGCACAGCACTGGAAAGAGACAATATCATCAATCAGGGGCCTTGGTTTTGGGGTAATGCTCGTCTCTTTATCACCCCCTGGTTCCAGGATTTCGATGCCAATACTATGGCAGTTTCGACGATGCCAGTTTGGGTAAGGCTACATAACCTCCCACTGCATTTCTGGCATCGAAAAGCTTTAACAGCCATAGGAAACTCCTTAGGAAAATATCTTAAAATAGATGAGGACAGAGTTAACCAAGGCATCTTCACATATGCCAGAATATGTGTAGAGGGTGGACCTAAGTCAAGGACTCCTAGATCACATCACATTGAATTTTAATAATTTACTGTGGAAGCAACAACTTGATTATGAGAACACGGCATTTAGATGTCGCAGCTGCTTGCAGACTCGACACCTTCAAAATGCATGTCCACTATCTAGTAGGGAGCCTAAAGGCATCAAGAAACAACAGAAAAAACCAAAAGGTTGGCAGCACACCAAACCACTGGAGGAGGAAGATCTGAACACGGAACCCACAGACACACCAGAGAAGACCGAGGTACCTCAGAAGGAAACCACATCAGTCAACAAGGCAGAGATGACAAGCGTGGATCCAAGCATGGGAGGCATCAAACGGCATCACCACTCAGATACTTCAGACTCAGATAAAGAAACAGGTCCACAGAATGCAGAAACACAGCTAGTCATTGCTTCGATCGAGGCCACTCAAGGAGAGTGGCGCAAGATCGAAAAGAAAAAGGGGAGAAAAGCTTGAAGCGTGAGTCTTACTCACAGCCGGAATTCAGTTTTTTGCCTCTTTTTCTCTCTCTCCTCTCTTCTCTTTTCTTATTCTTTGTGCACGTTAGTCTTCTAACATTGCGTGGGGTGCGAAAGCACTCGAGCCCTTGTGGCAGCTTACGGAATGCTTCAATGCATCTGCTAGTGTAACTTTTCATTACTTCTTTAATAAAAAGTTACCGTTTTTTTCCTTGGAAAAAAAATGCAATTGCTTTAGGTACTAGTAATAATACATAATGAGAGTCAGCAGGCGAAGGCATGGAGTACAATACACAGTGAAGAAACTACGAAACAATCTGTTCCAGTAATAACAGCTTGGCAACTCAATGAGTGCATGTAAAATACTTTTGGACTTTGGCCTTGGACTTTCTTTTGCTTGTTTTTCTTTTATCATAGACTGTTGATTAGGTCTATTTCTAAATTATTACGACTATTCGGAGCTTAGATTTTCAATGAAATGTAGGTATGGTGAATTGCAAGGACTCAATAAATAAGAGATAGATAATAGATTACATGGCTTTGGCTCCAAGTCCCTCACTATTGTGCAAGGGAAATATCACTTACAGCTGCATTCATTGAATTGGATAGAGATCGATTTCGCTAGTGGTTTCTCTTGACACTGGTAAATGGTGGGGTTTCATCATAGCTATTTAGATAAAGATAAGATAATTTTATTGGTGTCCCACAAATGACCTCAATAAATAGGTCGATGCAACTCAAAAGTACAGCCAGTCGGTTAAGAGGAGCATGAAAAATAAAAATAAAAAGGCTTTTAAAAATAACGTGAAGATGGATAATCGTGACCAAGGTTTTGAACGGAGGAAATCCATCTTTAGTGATAGAATACTACCTAGGATTTCATCTTTGTCCGTGATTTTAGGTGCTAAGATTCAAATCACATGAAAATTACAACCTCTCTTAAAAAGTCATAGCATGCCTGAACTCTGGTTATTACTCACCATCACAATGCAAGCTTAGTTTCCCACTCTCTGGTGGCCATTTAAACACCAAGAAACAACTCCTCACCTTCACCAAAATTATCAAAGAGTCACCTTTATGAAGCACCTCTTAGCTTCACCACCTTCAAAACTATACAAATAATTCTTATTAAAGGAAGTTGTAATCCAGGAAAGCTAATACGACAGACAAACTCAAAATAGACTATAATTTCATACTTGACAAACCATGCAACCTTGAATACCAATCACTCGATAAAAATTCCAAAGCAATTAAGTACAATTCACAATTCTAGGGGTAAGTCTTTTCTAATTTTCTCTCCTCATTTTAACGAGTCTGTCATTCGCTTACTTTGATCGATTTCTCTAAGTTCTATTTCTGATCATTGTCATTTCTCTAAGTTCTATTTCTGATCATTTTCATTTGGAATATGTGCACAGTTATATGGGCTTGAAAATTTTAAACGAAAGATCAAAGAGCTCTCAATAATATTCCCATTATCCCTTGGGAGCAATCGGTTAATCAGTTGACCCAAATTGTGAGCACAAACCATAGGAATTTGAAACATCAGACAACTATTCGATGGAGACATTTGAAATAGAAAATGGCTCTTCATTATTCAAATGGCTTTTGTGGTCAATCACAAGAAAGAAAAAATGGCTCTTCATTATTCAAATGGCTTTTGTGGTCAATCACAAGAAAGCAAAAATGGCTCTTCACCACTCAAATGGCTTCTGTGCTAAATCATCCTATCAAGTAAAGTTGGCTTTCAAAGAAGTCTGTCACATCTATGTATATCAAATCAACAGAATTGCTTTTCATGATATACATATGAACATGGCCTCACTTTTCATAAATCTATTAAAATGAAACATTATTTTTCACTATGAAGATTTTAAAATAAAACTCTATTTGTCAATATAAAGATTTTTTCATATTGACAAGAAGTTGGACGATAAGCTGACTCTATTAAATATTAAATAAACTAAATCAACTTTCGTTGACTGCAAGTCTTTCATAAACATCTAAGAATTATTGTAATTCTTTTTATATTCGCTACTGAACAAAATATGATGGGTTCCTTGTTAAAGCATCCATGGTTGTGAACATACTAGGATTTGGTATTTGCATAATATAGTCATCATGCTTATATATATTGAAGTTTTATAGTTTCTAGACTTTGAACTAGAAAGTCATTAGTCGTTTTGAATACACAACATTATATTCAATACTTCTTTGATTATCTAAAAATATTGCAGTTGTCTAGAGATCACTCCACTCTCAATCTTAATCCCTATGTGTGAAGTTTGAATAGGAAACTTGATAAATATAAATGTTTTACAACTTTATAAAGATCAAACATCTTATGGGTATATTGATACGATTATATAGCTCCATCTAATAGATCAATATCTTAGATTAATACATTGAAGAGTATGTGTATTTTCTTAATAAAAAGGTTGTCTATTTGTTTAGAAGATTAAGAGGTAGTCCAAATGAAATTTAATGAAAGGTATTTTCAAATTTTTTCTCACAGAAACACTTATAAATAAATAAAATTGCATAAAAATTTGACTTCCATTTTGTATGCTACTCTTTTCTACACTCTTTCCTTACAGCGTTCCCATTGCAACATGTGGTGCAATTGCTAGTAAATATGCTTTGTTACAATACCATGGTTTATCAATACCACATGTCTAAAAAATATAACTTATTTCACAATCAAAATATTTTATAACAGTTTGAAGATATTCTTAACCATGGATATTCACCCCCACCTTACCATGGATATTATTAACTTGTAAATAGGCTTTATTACAATACGATGGGTTATCAATACCACATGCCCAAAAAAAATAATTTATTTCACAATAAAATATTTTATAACAATATGACAAGATTCTTAACCATATATACTCACTCCCACTTTACCATTGATATTATGAACTTGTGAATAGGCTTTGTTATTAAGAACCAGTATAGATACATCTTAACTAAGGATCTAAGAAATGAGATCAAGCAAAGTGACTAGCGATAATAGAGGAAAGAGAGTGCATGTTTTTTTTTAAGTTTTTCATTATGGTATTTTAGTTGACATGATTTATCCCAAATATAAGTTCAATATTTTACAACTAATTAAGTTTTATTTTAATTTAGATACTTTCTTAAACACAATACAATGGGATCAAAATTAAGAGAGAGTGGGATGGGGGTTGAGAGAGAGAGATGGAGTGACAAGGGAGAAATGGAGAGAGAGAGAGAGAGAGAGAGAGGAGAGGAGGGAATACAAAGAAGAGGAGAGGAGAGAGATAGGGAGAGAAGGGGAAGAGAAAGAGGGAGACACAAAGACGAAGGAGAGATAAAGATGGAGAGGGAGGGAGATAGTGACAAAGTTGGAGAAAGAGAGAGAGAGATAGCGAGACACAAATATGGAGGGGAGAGATAGAAGGAGAGAGGGAGGGAGATAGTTACAGAGTTGGCGAGAGAGAGAGAGACAGAGAGACAGAGAGACAGAGAGAGAGAGATGGGGGGGGAGAGATAGCGGGAGGTGGGAAAGAAAGGGAGAGAGAGGAAGAAAGAGAGATAGGACTCAAGAGAGAGAAGGAGAGAGAGTTTGAGTTGGAGGGGGAGAGAGAGGGAGTGATAAGGGAGCAATGGAGAGAGATTGAGAGAGGAGAGTAGGAGGGAAGAGAGAGAGGTATAGAAGGAAGGGGGAGAGAGAGAGAAGGGAAAGAGAGAAAGAGTGAGGGAGAGAGAAATATATAGATATAGATAGAGAATTTGGATGTTTTGCGGGTGAGAGTCAGAGAGAGAGGGAATAAGAAAGAGACACATAGATACAAGTATACACATTATATAGTACTACATAACGAGCCTAGATCCATATTAACGTTAGCTCCCTATAATACTAGTGTATTCACTCATTGTTATTGTCAGTGTAGTCCCCTTATTTTTATTGTTGTTCCCATGTCGCACTGATATTGTTATTATTGTACCCCATAGAAGCCCACTATTGTTATCTTTGTGCTCTTCATTTATTATTTTCATGTCGCCTCTGATTATATTGTGACCCCTTAAGCTCCTATATATAGAAAGGAGGTTTTTTCATTTGAATCATCCAAGAATTCTTCATTTGTATAATTTAAAGGATGTTTCCCCCTTGAAGAGGCTAATTTTTAAGTCAAGTATCTATCTCTTCTTCTATTTTGTGAGCTAGTATAACATTTGGTATCAAAGCTTTATATTCTAGGGTTTCATTGTTTCAAATAGGTCATCATGGAATTTTTGCTATAATTGTTTTTCTATGAATATTTATAAGATGAAATTAAAACCACGTGGAGACGGAATATTGTTCAATCTCTTGTACGAATTTCAAATCCTGTCTCACTATATTTTCATATATATGATCCAAGGAATTTAGGGATTTTTCAGGCTCTAGAATTCCATCTCAAACAGGTGACCTTGAGAAAATTGTCATAACTTTCTCTCTGAGCATCAGATTTGAATTTTGTAAAAGGTGACAGAAATAAGATAGACTTTAGGATTTTGGGTATCACTATTAGGGCCAAAAGTCGAAACAGTGACACATGGTACTCTGTACAAGTTCTCTCTACTCAACTAGTTTATAATAAGGTCATTGTGGGATATTGGGTATAACTATTCCTTGAAGAATTCAATCTCAGTCAGACTTGTGGGGTTGGAAGGAGGAATCATAGGGCTACCATAGGAGGAAATTTTAGACCTTGGAGGTCCAAAATTAAAGATACAAAACAGATTCAATATCGATCTCCTACAAAGCAAAAAAAACAAGGTGTGTAGTTTTAAAATTTGCAAAAGTTTTGTTTTAAAAATTAGTATGAAGTAATTCAAAGGGCATAGTAAAGCATAATTATCATTAATTGATGAACTGAAGAAATAAAATGGAAACACCTAGTAATAAACCTGAAATATCTACTATGACAGATGAAGAAGAGGAAGAAATGCATAATGATATATCAAATTTACAGAGACCAAGTGCAACAAGTTTTGCTATCACAAAAAGTAAGGAAAAATGAATTGGAAGACATGATGAATGTTAAGATAGATGGTATAAAAAGGGACATGGAATTTTTAAATGATGGTTTAAAATCAGACATGGAAGAAAGGACAAATGTCAAGATAGAGGGGTTGAAGGAAGATTTTCAAAAGTTACTAGAAGAAAGGCATCCTAGTGGTGACAAGGTAATCCATGAAAATCATGATGAAGACAAAAGGAATATCAATTATGATTTCAGATAATCCAATGTGGGGTTTAAGAACCACCACATTGAAAAGATAAATGTGAGGAAGTTTGATGGCAAGGATCTGGTAACATGGATACAACAGATGGAGTAATATTTTGATATACATGATGCGCAAACCTCACAAAAGGTACGTATTGCATCTTTATATTTAGAACCCAATCAATTTGTATGGTATAGATGGATTGTTTTCTCATAAACCACTTGTCACCTGGTCAATTTTTATAGAGGAAATGATAGCACATTATGAAGATACAAAGAGCAACATGTTCTTTAGCGAATTGATAAATATCAAACAAAAGGGTTCAATGGTGAAGCACATTGAAGACTTCCAAAAAATGAATATTAGGGTAACCAATATTCTAGAGGAGCATATGGTTGATGTCTTCATAGGGAATTTAAAATATAACATCCAACATGAGGTTTTCCTTTGGGAACCTGATTCATTGGAGAAGGCATTGAGGGTGGAAAGAAAAGTTAAAAGAAAAATTACGGCAACAAGGAAGTCTACCACTCACAACTATAAAGATGGAAGTGTTTTTGGTCCTAGTATTCAACAAATTATGAGGTTCACATCACAACAGTTGGAGGAAAAAAAAGAAAATGGGCTTTGTTACAGTTGTCATAGAAAATACACTAAAGGTCATAAGTGTGTTAAGAAGAAATTATTATACATAGATTATGAAGAGGAGGAATAAAAGGAACAAGAAACATAAAAAGAGGAGGATATACACCAAGAACCAACCTCAGAGAAAGAAGAAATGAATCTGACAATATCTTGTAATGCATTGGCAATAATTACCACTCCTCAAACACTCAAGATAGAAGGATATATCAAGAAGAAAAAGGTAATAATGTTGATTGATTTGGGTAGTACCCATAATTTTATTCATTGTAAAATAGCCAAGGAATTCAATTGCTTCCTATATCCAACCCTATAGTGTCAAGCGATCGTTGCAAATGGAGGAACCATAAATTTCTCTAGAAAGTGCCATAATATCAAGTTATCCATGGGAGAATATGTATTGAATAGTCCAATGATTTCCATTCCAATGGGTGGTGTTGATGTTGTAGTAGGAGTCCAATGGTTACAATCTTTGGGTACGATAGCTTATAATTTTCAAAAAACAAATCTTGAATTTTTTTGGGAAGGAAAAGAATTTGAATTAAGGGGTATCGCAAGGAAAATGAGAAATATAATCAGCTCTAATGGCATGAACAAGCTTCTAAAGAAAGAAGAATGAGGCATAATTGCATAATTATTTTCACTAGAGGTCCAAACAACGAAATTTTCTATTTCTCTAGATCTCCAAAAAGTATTGGACAATAATTCCAAGGTATTTGAGACTCCCAAAGGCCTCCCACCTATTCCTAATCATGATCATGTTATTCATTTGATTCTAGGAAGTGTTCCTCCAAACATCGGGCCTTACAAATATCCTTATTCCCAAAAGAGTGACATTGAACGTATGGTTACAGAAATGATAGAAGCTAGAATAGTTCAACCTAACAAGTTCTTTCTCTGCTCCAATATTATTGGTGCACAAGAAGGATGGATCATGGTGCATGTGTATGGATTATAGGGAGCTCAACAAGCTCACTATTAAAGATAAATTTCCCATTCTTGTCATTGATGAATTATTGGATGAATTACATGGAGAGAATTACTTTACCAAGTTGGATCTTCGTTCAGGATATCATCAAATAAGAATGAAGACTGAAGACATTTTGAAAATAGCATTTAGAACTCATTATGGTCATTATGAATTTTTGGTCATGCGTTTTGGCATTACCAATGCACCTTATACATTTCAAGGTTTGATGATCTATTTTCAAACCCTTAGAAAATTTGTGTTAGTATTTTTTTATGGTATACTAATCTACAACAAGTCTTGGAAGGATCATGCTCAACATGTTGAAAGGGTGCTCAAACTATTGGAGGAGAAACAAGTGTATGGAAAAACCTCGAAATATTTCTTTGGAATATAGGAGGTGGAATCTCTAGGTCATATTTTATCTCAAGAGGTTGTTAAGGTATACCCTAAGAAAATTAAAGCCATTAAGGAATGGAAAATACCCATATCCATAAAGAATCAAAGAGGATTTCTCAGGTTGACAGGGTATTATCACAAGTTTGTTAAGAATTATGGGGAATAGCTGCACCTCTAACAACATTACTAAAGAAAGATTCATTTTCTTGGACTCCAGGAGAAACTAAGGCATTTGAACATCTTAAAGAGGCAATGTGCAAACCACTAGTCTTAGCTACGCCAGATCTCACAAAACCATTTATTGTGGAATGTGATGCCTCGTTAAATGGAATTGGTGTTATTTTAATGTAAGAAGGAAGGCCCATTGCTTTTGAAAGTCATCAAATAAAAGGAAAGTATTTACACAAATTTTCTTATGAGAAGGAAATGTTGGAAATATTACATGCACTTAAGAAATTGTGACGTTACCTAATGGGAAGACACTTCAAGGTAAAGATGGATCATCATAGCCTTAAATATTATTTAGAACAAAGATTATCTTTAGAAGAGTAGCAAAAGTGGGTTACAAATATGTTGGGCTATGACTTTGAAATCATCTACAAAAAGGGGAAGAAAAATGTTGCAAATACACTCTCAAGAATGGATGAGGATGTGGAAGCATTGCTTTGTGCCATTTCTATTATCCAACCAGATTGGATAATTCAAGCAAGGGATGAATGGAATAATGGTGAAGAAGTGTGGGCACTCATTCAAAAGATGCAGCAAGATCCCAGTACATCTGATACATTTATCTAGAAAAATGATTCACTATGCTACAAAGATCGCTTATACCTTTGTAAGAATTCCCAACTCAAACTAAATATTCTTCTCGAATTGCACACCTCTCCCTTAGGAGTGCACTCAAGATTTTTAAAAACTTACCACAGGGTTAAGAAGGATTTTTTTGGGATGGCCTTAAATCTAATATTTAAAAGTTTTTGGCAAAATGTTTGGTTTTCCAACAAAATAAAGTTGAGACAATTAAGACCTTGGGTCTGTTACAACATTTATCCATTCCAAGTCAACATTGGGAGGAGGTTTCAATGGATTTTATCACAGGTTTACCCAAGTCCGAAGGAAAGAGCGTCATCATGGTTGTAGTTGATAGACTTACCAAGTATTCATACTTTTGTGCATTTTCTCATCCATTTAAAGTGAGTAAAATTGCTACTGCATTTATGGAAATAATTCAAAAGCTACATGGAAACCCAAGGATTAGTCTAAGTGACAAAGATCCCATTTTCATTGGAAATTTTTTAATAGAATTATTTTCTTGTTTCGGTACTCAATTAGCTTATAGCTCATGTTATCATCCTCAATCTGATGGGTAAACTAAGATAGTGAACAAATGTTTGGAAGGATATCTTCGTTGCTTTGTATATGATAAACAAACACAATGGGTCAAGTGGTTACCTATGGTTGAATGGTGGTATAATGCTTCCTTCCATACTGCAGAAAAAATGGCCCATTTATGGCACTTTATGGATATCATCCATCGTCCATCACATCATATTTAAGAGAAAACTCCAAGGTTCAAGAAGTGGAAGATCACATCGAGCATCAACAAGTAGTTCTCCAACTCTTAAAGTATAACCTCACTTTGGTGTAGAATAGATTGAAACAACAAGCAGATCAAAATCACATTGAAAGAAGTCTTGATATAGGTGATTGGGTATTTTTACTACTGCAACCATACAAACAAATTTCCCTCAAGCAAGCTAATAAGGATAATATATTATCACCAAAGTATTATGGTCCTTACAAGATGTTGCAAAAGATTGGTACTATGACATACAAATTCGAGCTTCTTGCATCTTCCCGAGTGCACCCAATTTTCTATGTTTCATGCTTAAAGAAGATTATAGGTGACAATCTCCCAGTTCAAACAATATTGCCAGAATTTGATGAGGAAGGAAAAGTCATAGTGGAACATGAAGAAGTCACGAAAACAAGAACTCAACAGCTACGAAATCGATCAATTTCTAATTATGTCATCAAGTGGAAGAACTTACCCGTTGAGTATTCCAAATGGAAGGATGAGAATTTTATACAGAAGCATCCATAACTACTCAAGCATTGAGGAAAACAAATTTTTGAAGGAGATGGGCATGTTAGGTCCCTATAATACTAGTGTATTCATGCATTGTTATTGTCAAGGTAGCCTCCTTATTGTTATTGTTATGCCCATGTAGTACCCATATTGTTATTATTGTTCCCCATAGAATCCCATTATTGTTATTATTGTGCCCTTACATTATTATTTTTATGTCAGATCTAATTATATTGTGACCCCTTAGACTTGTATATATATAAAGGATGTTTTTTTCATTTGAATCGTCTAACAATTGTTCATTTGTGTAATGTAAAGGAGGTTTCCCCCTCGAAGAGGCCAATTTTGAAGTCGTTGATCTATCTCTTCTTCTATTTTGTGAGTTGGTTGCATAACATTAACCCTAGATATATCGAGTGTTGAGAGGTATCAAATCTCTTAAGGTGTAATCATTTTCTAAAGTTTCACACTAAAAAAAGGCTTGCACCTGGAGAGATTGGATCCCTCTTGATGCTTGATAGATCCAAGGTTAATGTGGATATAGGCTAGTTCTAGGACCAAGAATATTAATAGTAATAGTGGGATAATGTGATTCTGGGGCCCATTAGTAGTCCAAAAATCAAAATCGATTCTTACCGAAAATAGTTGCAAACCCCAAATTAGAGATCCAATCAGAAAACAACGAAGGTCATATCCAGTTTATGAAAGGCCACATTCTAATATTCAAATATGTGGGAGCCTAGATGACCAAAAAAGTCCTGGAGAAATGGATCCAAAGTCGTTGGTAGCCCAAAGGGAAAATTGAACTAAAACTGGGAGCCAAAGGTTTCTTCACCACCATTTTCTATAGTTTGGAGGACTGTAATAGAGTTTTTGAGAATGAGCCTTATTTCTTTGGGACATATGGGTTATGTATGCACTTCTGGGAGAAACAATAAAATATAGAGAAAGATAAATTCATAGCTATCCCAATATGGATTCGCCTTTTATTATTGCCGATGGAATTCTAGGAGCTAACCATTCTTGAAAGGACGGAAAATTTTTGGGGATAATATTCGCAGGTGGGTTAATTTTCCATGATTTTTCCAAGAAAAAAATTTGTTAATTTCCATTTCTTTCAAATGATTCACCCAAATTTTATTATATAAAATTACTTCACCTTAAAAATTGCCAAAAATTTATATAAAGGCTGTAGAAAATTATTAGAAATTTGAATATTTTTACAAAAATATTGTCAAACATTTTATATATTGCATATGATGGACTAAGAGATTTTCCATGGTTTCTAAAATTCAAGATAAATTTCCATCCTTAAAAGTTTCCTTGCTTGAAAGTATAGGTAATGTTATAGGTTCATTTGTCAAAATAATGAGGGCACCAAATGAGGAAGATATGTATTAGACACCTTAATTTGTGTATGTATGAACATATTTCAGCCTTGATCAAACTCTTATACCATGATGAATTTTGACATCAACCCTTGGATTACGAGCAGGTGATTTGCTACCATAGGCAGTGCCATGAATATGGGCACCTCACTAAAGGTTTCTGATTCTGTGAAGAGGAACAAAAACTAGTTACTACTGAAACATATTCGGAAGGATTCCAAATAGTAATGCCAAGGTAGCATAGCTCTAGGAATATGCTAGCGTATCTAGAATAAATTTCGCCCTCATATTTCAATTGTTATGCGACACTTCAAGAAACTTCGTAGGATATTGAGCTCTGTAAGGATATCATGAATCTCAACTCACTAGGGAAGGCTAGTGACCAACAAAGAAAAGCCAATGCAAGGTAGAAATAGAATCACCAGAGGATGTGGAGAAAGATGTATCATCAAATCAAGTCCCAATAGCAATGGAAGAAGAGGATGATGTAGCACCCATTAGCTAAGACGGAAAAGTCTTGGAAGCACTCTTAAATGAATATGAAAATAAGGACTTTTTAGAAATTTTGGAACTCCAACTAAAATAGCTCTAACATATCTATCATTAAGTAAAATAAATGCTAAGAAAAGTTGGAGTGGCTACAACCTTGTCATCTCAATATTTGGGCATTCATTCACAAGAAAATCTAAGAAAAGGAAAGACTACCCAAGGAGGTCAAGTAAAAGGGAAGAAACACCACCCATAAAGCAATCCAATTAGTGGGGGATTAGATGGTTAATGTTGGACATAATCCCCCTTTCAACGATCTTTGCCTCCATTAAACAACTTCTACAATGAAAAGTGTCCCTTGTAACATCCATTTCCTTAATAGCTAAGGGAAACAAAGGTAATTTAGAGATATATTTCTGAGGAAAAAACCCTCAGTGATATTGATTCATGAAACTAAAGTATCCTCTAAGAAATTGCAATCCTTAGCAACCCATTGTAATGGTTTTGAAGTCATGGTAATAGATGGAAAGGGTAGTGTAGGAGGAATGGATATCTTTTGGAATCATTAAGAAGTGTTCTTCTCTAATTGGATACCAAGCACTCACATTCTCTTTGGAAAATTTCATTATATTGGTTCGAAAGAATTGTGGTGCTTATTGGAAATTTATGGTCCCCACATCTTGATGAAGATGGACTCATTCCTATAGGATATCAGGACTATCATACCTCTACACTAAGATGGGCTATGGATTATCGAAGGTGATTTCAATATCATCACATCCATAAATGAGAAGAAGGGAGCGATTATGTTTCTTAATGTAAAATATCAACATTTCTAGACTTTGATCCATGAACTCTAGCTGGTGGATATTGAAACAATTAATGGAGTGTTTACCTTGAACAATTAGAGGAGAGGACACCGCTAAATTGCAAGTAGGATAGATCGATTTATAGTGACTAAGTCTTTGATGAAAAAATGTATTTTTTTGAAGGTAGTGATTCTGCAAGCACTGAGATCATATCTTTGGTCAATTTACCTCAATCTCGATCTAAAGATGGGACACAAAAATCAGTCATTTAATTTTGAAAACTTTTGGTTGCAGGAGCTTGGGTTCAATTACAAAGCTCAAGGTTGGTGGAAGGATATCATAATACAAGGAAGAAATACGATGCACACATTTTAGTTAAAACTTAAGGAACTCAAAACTAATATCAAAGACTGCAATAGAGAATATTTTAGGAACATTTTGATTGATAAGCAAATTTTGGAGAGCAAGATGCAGTGGATCCAACAACAATAAATGGGAGATTGGATGAATTTATATAGGAAGAAGGAGAAATGTTGAACCAGCTAGAGTGATGCTGTAAGAAAGAAGAGATTTATGGAAACAAAAGTCTTGTGTTTAGTGGCTTAGAGAAGGAGAATGTAATACAAATTTCTTCCACAAGGCTATAATAAAGCACTACTGGAATAACAAGATATTCTTTCTCTTGTCTCATTATGGCCAACATTTTATGCAGCATGAGGATATAGAGCGAGCACTGGTATCATATTATCAGTGATTATTGAGAGAGTCATCCCCCATTCAAGAGGTATCCATAAGTCAATTTATTACCCACATTCCTTGGCTTATTATTCATCAGGAGTATAATGAGGCTTTGATGAGAGACGTAACTGTCAAAGTGGTAGAAGACATGGTGAAGGTATTACCAATAAATAAATTCCCTAGCTAGAATGGATTTACTATTGAGTTCTTCCAAGATTGTTGGTCATTTCTAAGTCAAGAGATCCACAAAATGGTGGAAGATTCTGGTCAAATAAAATAAGTATGGAAAAGACTCAATGCTAATTTTATGACCTTAGCTCCTAAATATGGTAGAATTGATGATTTGAGTGGGTTTCGCCTAATTTCTCTTCGCAACATAATTTCCAAAATCATTTCCTTAGTGATTTTCAACCATCTCGAACCGCTCCCCAAGAACCTAATCTACTCTTAATAGATGAGTTTTATGTAGGAAAATTTTGGATCGGATTGTAGTAGCTCATTGTTGTCATTATGACACAGGTTTGGAGCTATGACACAAGTGTTGTCCTTGATGGCAACTCACTCATATGACAGATCACAGTTCAGGATCACAGAATGAAGGAAAAAGAGGTATACGCAGGTTGCCCTTGACCAAACTGCGTATACACGCGAGTTCGCAGACCAAAAGGCACATATGCGTATACACGCACTTTCATGCAAGGAAAAGCGCGTACATGTTGGAAAACTTGGTTTTGGTTTGTGGTATTTGGTACTTGGTATTTTGACCCATGGTATTGGTCCAAGGTATCTTGTCCGAAGTGTTGACCCCAGGTATTTGGTCCAAAGTATTGTTTCTAAGTGGTTTTGGACCATGGTATTGAGTAAGGCTTAAGACTATAAAAGGAGGAGGAGATCATTAGGCAAAGGTACTCAAGTATTGAATATCTAATGAAGAGCAAGAACTAGAATACTGGTCATTGGGTTATGGTGCATAGTTGGATCTGAATAAAGGAGGAACCTGAACGCTTGAAGAAGGATAAGTTCTTTTGATGGGTCAAGATCTTAAGGCTTGAAGAGAAGTAACTTTGTGTGGTTTTAATCTTTTATACTTGGCGCATGTCATAATCTGTAAATCTGATGATCTGGGTACAACTGATGTCTAAATAGTTTTAAAGGTTAAATCATCTTTTACAAATTTGTACGCAGGTTTAGAATAGCAAAGGCACGTATACACACTAGTTCGGGATTTCAAAATAGCATATATGTAGGTCTGCCTTCATATAACAGCGTATGAACACAGGTTAGACACATCCAAGTAGCGTACATCTCATCAAATATGTTTTAGCTACTTCTGTTTGTTGTTACAGTGTTCTGGGTTCTGGATTGGGTTATGGTTACTGTTACTGTATTCTTGTTACAACATTCAGACAAGTGATTATTTGATTCAGTTTTGGTTGGTACAAATGAGATTAGTTGATGCAAATATATTTGATGTTTGATTAATGTTATTAATGGATCCAGTCTGAAAATTTATGAAAAGTGGTCAGGGGAAGAAAAGAGAAGGTTGTAGCCTTCTGTAGGTTAGCACCTACATACTAGTAAACACATCGGCTAGTACAAGAGAAAAGGTGGTTGTAGCTCCCTTCTAGAAAAAGTTGGAGAACGAGAGAAGGTTGTAGCCTTCTGCAGGTAGAAGCCTGCATATTGGTATAAGGCTGCACCAGTACAAAATTTGTAAAAAGAAGTTTCTTATTAAAGAAATATAGAGACGATTGCAGCAGGTGGTTTTCACCCACATTGGGTTTCCACCTTATATCTTGTGTTCATGTGTGATTGCCTGTTCTATTTACTGCACCTGATTACAGGTTATATGGTTCTGATACATAGATTAAAGATCAACTAAGTAAATTATAAGTTTCCAAGGCATACACTGGTTGCTCTAATCACAGTTGTGTATACACGCAAGTTTCATTAACAGAAGTAGTGTATATAAATTTTTTTATGGAAATGAAATATTGTTAAATTGCTAATACTGATTCACCCCCCCCCCCCCCTCTCAATATTATTTCCAACAATTGGTATCAAAGCCAGTCCTTCAAAAGAAGCTTGATCGCTTGAAGGAAGATCTATCATCATGGGCAACTATGAAAGAGAGGGATCCATTAGACCACCAATCTTTGATGGGAGAAACTTCGTCTATTGGAAGGTAAGAACCATAGCCTATCTTCAATCTCTTGTAACAGATGTTTGGGAAATTGTGGAAGGAGGATATACATTTCTATCAACAATTCCTACAGATATGGAAGGTAAAAGGCAGTATGAAACAAATGCCAAGGTTGTCAATACACTATTGAGGAGTCTATGACAATCCGAATTTGTCAAGGTTATGCAACTCAAAACCACCAAAGAAATATGGGACAAGATCATTTCAAGCTATGAAGGAGACAATCAGGTAAAGCATGCAAAACTACAATCTCTCAGAATTCAATATGAAACTCTCAAAATGCACAATTATGAAAGTATAGCTCATTACTTCCTATGTATAGATGAGATTGTTAATCACATGAAAAACTTGGGTGAAGAGATAAAAGAAGTTACTTTAGTTGAAAAGGTTTTAAGATCCTTGTCTCCTAAGTTTGAATCAAAAGTTTTTGCCATAGAAGAAAAGCAGCATCTTCAGAGTATGACTATGACACAGCTGCAAGCAATCCTAACTGCTATTGAAATGCGAAAAGGAGGTCCATCAGATATGAGAGAACCCACATTGAAGGCTTCAGGAAGAGAAGAGCTCAATGAATCGGGACACGTTTCAGAAGGAGAGGAAGAAGAAAACTTTGTCAAAAACCTTTTACGAGGTTTTGGAAGATTCAGAGGTAAACTACCTTTCAAATGCTTTGATTGTGGAAGAGTCAGTCATTATGCAGCCAAATGTCCTCATAAATATAAGCTTGATAAAGGTAAGGAACCAACAAAATGGAATAGAAAACGAAATGTAAGTAAGAAGAGCTACTATACGCATGAAGATAACGATGGTTTATCAAATAGTGATGAAGATGAATATGGTAATGATCATAGACTTTTTATGGCTTTTAAAGATGATGATTTCTTGGACGCTTTAGATGAAGATGGTCTCTATGAAGAAATTTCTAAACTTAAAATCTGTTTAGAAGAAAAGAGGATGATTATAGATACTCTGACATTCCAACTTGCTGAAAGGGAAAAGCACAATGAAAAGTTAGAATGTGAAATTGTGGGTCTAAGAAAAGATATTGAGAAAACAAAAGCTCTCAACCTTAGATTTGCGAAAGGATCAGAAACTTTACATGAAATTATCAAAGTGCAGCATTCTCCTATGATAAAGACAGGTCTTGTGTAGATTTTAACCCCGTATAGAAATTACCTACATAATAATTCTAAAACATAGAAAATAAACAATGCGAGAGCATAACACAAAACACATATGCACAGAGATTTTCCCCTAGATTCCAAAATCAGGACTACCAGCTTGATTTTTCATTATGTTCCTTTCAATGTTACAATACATATTTATACATGTCGAAGCATCCAATACCATGGACTGAAAACCATCGCATCCAAAACCATGGACCAAAAACTATCGCGTCCAAAACACATGTGCAAAAAACATGCACAAAACCATAGGTGGGTTCGCCCAACCTAACATAGGGTCCAAAACCAAAATTTTCTGGGGCATTGCCCTGGACCCCATAAAGTGGGGTTACGAGTACACCTCAAACCCCCTGTGACCCCACCCCCCGCTACACAATCAACGCAACAAAGGGGGGCTCCGCCCCCACTCTAACCCCCTAGTTAACTACGTGGGCAAGTCATGGAAAGAATATAACACAACCCAACTTTCTCCCACTTGTTGTTTTCTTTCCACAGGGAGCCACAAGAGAGCTTAGTCATTTTTCCAGTCTTGAAATGCCCATCGTCTCTCTACACCAAGAGAACTTCTTAGAGCTAACAGATTTTGTCAATGCATCTGCAGTATTCTTCAAAGTGTGCACCTTTACCAGCAACACCTTTTTGTCTTCTATCATATCCCTCACAAAGCAATACTGAACATCAATGTGCTTTGTCTTTGAATGATATGTGGGGTTCTTTGCCAAGAAAATTGCACTTTGGCTATCACATTCTATCCTTATAGCTTCCCGTACTAACCCCATACTTGAACACAATATTTGCAACCAAACTGCTTCCTTGCTTGCATCAGTGGCTGCCATGTATTCTGCCTTTGTATTTGATAGTGCCACTACAGATTGTTTCTTACTCATCCAACTAACTGCACCTCCAAATAGGTTAAACACATACCCACTTGTAGATCTTCTCTGATCCAGATATCCTGCCCAATTTGCATCAACAAAGCCACGAATATCCAACATTCTGTCCAATCCTAGTCTTCCTTGGTAGCACAAACCATAATCACTAGTGCCACGCAAATACCTGAAAACCCACTTCACTGTTGTCCAGTGCTCCTTCCTTGGTTTTGACATAAACCTGCTCAATACTCCCATTTCATGTGCAATGTTTGGTCTAGTACAGACCATTGCATACATCAGACTACCAATTGCACTTGCATATGGAACACAGGACATGTCCTCTTCCTCTTCTTGTGTCTTAGGACACTGTTCAACAGATAACCTCACACCTATAGGAATAGGAACCTTCATCAGTTTAATATCCTGCATATTAAACCTCTGCAGTATTGTCTCAACATACTTCCTCTGGTTTAACCAGATCTTCCTTCTTGCCCGCTCTCTTTTAATTTCCATGCCCAAAATATAGTTTGCAACACCAAGATCTTTCATGTTGAATTTGGAGAACAATTAGGTCTTCAAATCCTGGATAATTTCTTTGTCATTTCCAACCAGCAACATATCATCCACATACAAGACCAGATAAATAACATGGTCACCAATTAATTTAGAATACCCACAGTGATCTACTTTGCTTTTGGTTAAGCCAAGTCCCCATATAAATGTATCAAATTTTTGATACCACATCCTTGGTGATTGTTTCAACCCATACAGAGATTTCTTTAACTTGCATACCAGTTCTTTCTTACCCTTCACCACAAAGCCTTCAGGTTGCTTCACGTAGATTTCCTCTTCTAGATCCCCATGAAGAAATGTTGTCTCTACATCCATCTATTCTACCTCAAAATCAAAAGCAGCAGCAACAGATAAAAGTAATCTAATAGAAGTTACCTTGGCAACAAGAGAAAAAATATCACCAAAATCAATTCCTGGCACCTAGGAATAACCTTTTGCTACCAACTGAGCTTTGTATTTCTCCACTTTTCCTTCTACATTTGTCTTCTTTTTGAACACCCATTTGCTCCCAATGGGTTTCCTTCTAGCCGGCAACTCCACCAGATCCCAAGCCTCATTTCTATGCAAAGATGCCATTTCATCAACCATGGCCTCTTTCCAGATTTTTCTATCCTCCGAATCCACTGCTTCCCTCATAGTTCTGGGATCATCATCAGTAACAGACAGAGCAAAGTTTGAACAGAAATCAGATGGACTATACCTTTCTAGCTGCCTTCTTTCTCGAACTGATCTTCTCACAGCCGGAGTTTGTGGCTCTTCATCTTCTGATTCCTCCTCTGCTGTAGAGTCTGATTCTACCTCCTTTAGCTCAAACTCTATATTCTTAGGTACCTTGGTTGGACTTCATGTTTAATAACATCTTTCACCTCTCTGAACACCACATCTTGGCTATACACAACCTTCCTTGTTACTGGGTTCCAAATCTTATAACCTTTTAAACCATCCTTATACCCAATAAAGATGCACTTTTCAGATTTACTATCCAACTTGGTTCTTTTCTCCTTTGGCACATGTACATATGCATCACATCCAAATGCCCTCAAATGTGAAAGAGAGGGTTTCTTACCAGTCCATACCTCTTGTGGAGTCTTATCCTCCAACGCCGATGAAGGTGATCTATTGACCAGGTAACATGCTATCTCCATCGCCTCTGCCCAGAATTCGTATCCTAACTTGGCACCACTGAGCATTCTTCTTGCCCTTTCCATCAACGTCTTGTTCATTCTTTCCACAACTCCATTTTTTTGAGGTGTATATGGAGTAGTCTTTTGCCGTGATATACCACACTTCTTACAGAATTCTTCAAATTCCTTGCTGCAAAACTCTCCACCATTATTTGTCCTCGGCACCTTTATCTTCTTCTCTGTCTGGTTTTCCACCAGAGCCTTAAATTATTTAAGCCTGTCAAAGACTTCAGATTTCTTCTTAAGGAAATATATTCATGTATTCCTTGAGAAGTCATCTATAAATGATACATAGTACACAGACTTACCCAGTGATGGAACCTTCACAGGTCCAAACACATCACTGTGCACAAGCTCTAATATCTGTTTCACCCTCTTACCACTGGAGGGGAAACTCACTCGATTCTGCTTCCCATATACACAATTTTCACAGAAATCAAAATCTAGAGAGCTATTACTCATACCTTCTACCATACCTTTACCATGAAGTATTCAAAGGCCCTTCTCTCTAATATGTCCAAGCCTTTGATTCCACAGCATGGTCTTCTCTCCAGAGACCACTAGATTTTGTACTCCACTCTATTGCAACCATCAATAACAGTGCTACCTTGCACTTTGTACAGAGTTCCAATCCGAACTCCCCGCATCAATACCAGTGCTCCCTGAAGCATTTTGTAGGTATCCTTCTCAAACACTGTTTTTACACCTGCATCATCCAGCTTGCTTACATAAATCAGATTTGTGGCTAATGTAGGAATATGTAGAACACCTGGAAGCATTCTAACCCTTCCACCTTGCAGCTTCAACTTTACTTTTCCGCGACCAACGATTCTAGCCTTCCTGTCATCCCCCAAGAAGACATCACCACCATCACATTTCTCATATTCATAGAACCACTCTCTATGGAGAGTGAATTGAAAGGATGCACCTGAGTCAATCAACCATGCCTCATGATCTACATGTGTACTTGAAGAAACCAAGTACACATCCCCACCTTCATCTGAGGTGGTTTTCACCTCTACAGAAGGAGCATCATCAGATCCCTTTCCTTTGTCAAGAGCTTTAGATTTATAGTCCCTTTTAAAGTGGTCTTCCTTTCCGCATTTCTAGCATACCACCTTTACAGGTTTTCCTGTAGATTTAGATCTCCCTCTAGATTTAGATCTCCCACTCGATGACTTATTTTTGTTTCTGTTCTGGGACCATCCTCATACAGACAAGGCATCACCATTCTGGCTCTCCATATTTTTCCATCTCATCTCCTCCGTTAGCAAGGTTAAGACTATTTCATCAAACTGCAAGGCAGTTGCATTGCTACCTATTGTAATAACCAGACTATCCCACGAATCTAGTAGAGAACACAACAAACTGATGCACTTATCTTCATTTGAAATTTTAATATCAACAGACGCTAACTGACTTACCACAGTATTAAATGTGTTCAGATGCTCTGTCACCGAGTCTCCATCTTTCATCCCCAAGTTATATAGCTTTTTCCATAGGAACAGTTTATTCATCGGAGACTTAGATTGGTACAAAGTCCCTAACTTATCCCACAAATCCTTTGTTGTAGCTTCCACTGATACATTCAACAATATTGAATTTGAGACACACAATCATATTGTTCTCTTTGCCTTCTGATCCAACTTCTTCCATTCTTCATCGAACACTCCCGTTGGTTTAGTAACCAGATCTACCACGATCCACTGATCTTTATCCACCGACAGATCCTTCATCTTGAGTTTCCACAACTCAAAACTTTGACCATTAAATTTCTCGATCTCTATCTTTCCACTACTTGCAATCTTCTTTTACCACTAGAATCAATCTCACAGATCTCCCACTGAACAGGGTCTACCACAGGCTCAAGGGAAACCTCTCAGCAATAAAGGCATCCCCTTGAAGCCAAAATAGCTCTGATACCAAATGTAGGTTTTAACCTCATACAGAAATTACCTGCATCCGAATTCTAAAACACATAAAATAAACAATGTGAGAGCATAACACAAAACACATATACACAACGATTTTCCCCTGGATCCCAAAATCAGGACTACTAGCTTGATTTTTCATTATGTTCCATTCAATATTACAATACATATTTATACATGCCGAAGCATCCAATACCATGGACCAAAAACCATCGCATCCAAAACCATGGACCGAAAACTATTGCATCCCAAACACATGTGCAAAAAACATGCACAAAACCATAGGTGGGTCCGCCCAACCTAACATAGGGTCCAAAACCAATATTTTCCGGGGCGCTGCCCCAGACCCCATAAAGTGGGGTTACGGGTACACCTCAAACCCCTTGTGACCCCCCCCCCCCTCTCCCCACTACACAGTTGGCGCAATGAAGGGGGGCTCTACCCCCCCGATTAACTACGTGGGCTAGTCATGGAAAGAATATAACACAACCCAACATCTTGGATATACTGAAGAAGCATCTCAAGCATAGAAGCCATCAACCTCCAAAAGCTATCTTGATGCAGCAAGGAGAAGTGAACAAGTTGACAATCGTCAGTGAAGGCATAAAGAAGGTCACAAGGTAAATCAGGTTCAATCTACTTCAAGGATGAACAGAAGCTATAAACAACCACAGGTAAATCAGTCTCAATTTGCTTCAAGAATGAATGTCAATGGAAACTACAATCATCAGGTCAGTAGATTCGATAATCGCAGGAATTTCTTTAATGGCCAATGTTTTTCATGTCATAACTTTGGACACAAAGCTGCTCAATGTGTTGCTTACAAGACCATCATGACTAGAGGAGCACAAAATCAAAGGAATGTGAATGGGATCATGAAAAGGACCTACAATAACTTTTCTGCTCTTGAAAATGAAATAGAATGCTCTATCCGTAACAACCTCAATCATGAAGATTCTGAGTGCAAGAGTAAATTTCAACAAACATCTTAGAAGGAGCAATATTCATTGGGTCCCAAAACATGGAGAAAGAAGGAACCACAAACAGAAAGATGCAGAATAGCCTTGTATGCAGAAGGACAAGAAAATCAGTGGTATATCGACAGTGGATGCTCAAAACACATAACATGTGACAAAGAAAACCTTCAGTCATATAATGCCTTAGAAAAGGAAAAGAAGGTCTCTTTTGGAAATGATACTCCTGCTGTCATAAAAGGTAAAGGCTCTGTTCTCTTAAAAGAAAAGGTTAAAGCTGGAAATTTTATGTATGTTGATGGTCTTAAGCATAAGCTATTAAGTGTCAGTCAAATATGTGATCAAGGAAATGATGTAGGTTTCGATCAAATGGATGTATTGTTCGTGAGCTTGATACAGGAGAAACAATGATCAAAGGTGTAAGAACTCCTAAATACATACTCAAGGGAGGACAACAAGAGTGCTATCTAAGCAAAAATGATGAACATTGGCTATGGCATAGAAGACTGGGGCATCTAAGCTTCCCTCAACTAAGAAAAGCATGCTGATACCAAGCGATATGTGATATTCTGGATATCCGCATTCCAGAAAATACAATATGAAAATCATGTCAATTTGGTAAGAAAACTGGAGCACATTTCCCTAAGAAGGAAGGATCAGCTAGTAAGTCTCTTGAACTTGTTCACACTGATTTATGTGGTCCATCTAGGAAAAAATCACCTCATGGAGAAGAATATTTTATATTGTTCATTAACAACTTTTCTAGAATGTGTTGGATAGGACTTCTAAAGCATAAAGACGAAGCTTTCAAAAAGTTCAAAGCCTTTAAAGCCTAGGTTGAAAATGAATCAGGTCACAAAATCAAATGCCTCAGATCTGATCGAGGAGGGGAATTTACCTCGGATGAATTCTTCGACTTCTGTGAAGCACATGGAATAAGAAGGGAATTCTCTACCACAATAACTCCTCAGCAAAATGGAGTGGTAGAAAGGATGAACAGAACTATTCAAAAAATGGCTCGTGCTATGCCAATTCAGTCTGGAACTCCTGCAACCTTCTGGGGTGAAGTTGCATTTGCTGTCTCACTATTCTCAACAAAACAAATGTTCGGGTAAACAGAACTCAAACTCCACATGAACTTTGGTATGGTAAGACTCCTACTATAAAATACTTCAAAGTTTTTGGAAGAAAATGTTACATCAAAAGGAATGATGAAAAACCTAGCAATTTTGAACCTAAAGCAGATGAAGGCATTCTCCTTGGTTACTCTTCCAAAAGTAAAGGATATAAGTGTTATAATAAAAGACTTGGGAAAATTGTTGAAAGTATTGATGTCGTGGTTGATGAAGCGGGCAAAAATCCAAAGCAGGTAAAAACCGAAGATCATGAAGAAGATGAGGACTATCCTTCCACATCAAATCAGACTAATTCTAAAGAAGAAACCAGTGAGGCACCAGAAGAACAAATAAGGGTAGAAGAAAAGACTCCATCCAGGTATGTTCAGAAGAATCATCCAGAGACTCAAATTTTGGAGCAGAAAGAGGCAGGTGTGCAGACAAGAAGAACTATTACAAAAGCTTTAAGCTATCTAGCATTTCTTTCCTCCGTCGAACAGAAAAATGTAAATGAAGCATGCAAAGATGAATGTTGGGTCAAGGCCATGAATGAAAAACTTGAGCAGATTGAAAAAAATAATACTTGGGAATTGGTTCCTAGACCTAATGATAAGAATGTCATAGGTACCAAATGGATATTCAAAAACAAGCTGAATGAAAATGGAGAAGTTATTAGAAACAAGGCCATACTTTTTTGTAAAGGGTATGCTCAACAAGAAGGTATAGACTTTGAAGAAACTTTTGCACCTGTTGCTAGACTTGAAGCCATAAGAATGTTCCTTGCTCTTTCTAGCTTTCAGAAGTTCAAAGTATATCAAATGGATGTGAAATCTGCCTTTCTTAATGGAGACCTAGAAGAAGAAGTATATATTGAGCAACCAGACAGATTCATCCTTGGAAATTATCCAAAACTTGTATGCATACTTAGAAAGGCTCTTTATGGTCTAAAACAAGCTCCAAGGGCCTGGTATTATCGTCTTGACAAATACCTTCATCAACAAGGTTTTTCAAAAGGATCAGCTGATAGCAATCTATATATAAAAATCGAAAATGATAAATTGCTAATACTTGTTGTGTATCTTGATGATATCATCTTTGGTAGCAATGAAGAAGCCATGAGTCAAAACCTTGCTTTGGTAATGCAGAAAGAATTTGAAATGTCCCTGCTTGGTGAGCTCACATATTTTCTTGGTTTACAAGTTCAACAAAATAAAGATGGTATTTTTCTATCACAAACCAAGTACCTCAAGCAGATCTTGAAAAAATATGGCATGGAAGATTCTAAACCAGTAAGTACCCCTATGGTAATAGGATGCAGCCTCAGCAAAAATGATGAATCAGCAGCAGTACATCAACCAACCTATAGATCCATGATTGGTAGTCTACTCTATCTAACAGGTACCTGACCAGACATCATGCATGCAGTGGAAATAGTTGGAAGATTCCAAGCAAATCCAAAGGAAGCACACCTTCAAGCAGTCAAAAGGATTTTCAAATATCTTCAAGGAACACAAAACTTTGGTTTATGGTATCCTAGAGATACAGATCTTACACTTCAAATATATACAAATGCATATTGGGCAGGAAGCATGGATGACAGAAAACACACTAGTGGTGGTGCATTCTATATGGATTCTAGATTAGTTTCTTGGTTCAACAAGAAACAAAGTTCAATTGCATTATCTACAGCTGAAGCAGAATATGTGGTTACTGCATCTTTTTGCACACAACTCCTTTGGATGATGCAAACATTGCAAAACATTTAGATCACATGTACTCCACCCATCTCCATTCTATGTGATAATACAAGTTCAATCAGTATTTCAAAGAATCCAGTCCTGCATTCCAAGACCAAGCACATACCTATCAAATATCATTTTCTCTGGGAACAAGTGTTTGAACAAAAGGTCAAATTGGAGTATGTTCCCTCCAAGGAATAGGCTGCTGATATATTCACCAAACCACTGCCCAGAGAGACATTTGAACACCTCAGACATAAGCTGGGAGTAGTTGATGCATCATCTTGTTGTTGACACTTATCTGTTTTATAGAACAATGGTTGTACACGAGTCTCATGAAGTGTATCCGTGTACATATGCCAGTTTCAGTGGATACAATTGCGTATATGTTGGTTTGAAGAATATCATTGGGCCAGACTTAGGATGAAAAGAGCCTGATATGGGTCTGACAGTGATCATCTAGCATAGGTTTAGGGGGAGCATATAATTCTAATAATTCATTGTTGGCATTATCTTAGAAGATCTTGGTAAAATTTCACAATTGTTTTTTATTCAAGTGCAGAGGGAGATCATGGTTGTTGGTCTGGATGGTGATCGGCAGATGTTGTTGATTATAGTTGTTGGTGACTATCATAGTCTTGTTTTAGATATTTTGTCTCTATTTCATATATATATTTTATTATCAAGGTCATGTAACGACCTATTTTGTTTCCCCACTATGCCTGGGATGGATGATGTAATGTTCTTATCATGTATAAACTTTCGGTGTATCCCCACTTGGTTGGGTGGATGAGTCAATCTTGGTATATCCCCACTTGGTTGGGAGATGAATGTATGTATGAGTATTTGGTGATAGGAAGGTCATTTATGATGAATAGATTCATGTTCTTCTTCTAGAACATATTTTTGCCGACTTTGCTTACAGTTAGGGGGAGCATGAACAACACACTTCAGCATACCAGAGAATTCAGCATGTACTTAGGGGGAGCATAACCCTTTGCCCTTGATGACAAAGGGGGAGAATGACTTGGTGTTGCCATCAAGTCCAAAGGGGGAGATTGTTGGCATTATGACACAGGTTTGGCGCTATGACACAGGTGTTGTCCTTGATGGTGACTCACTCAAATGATAGATCACAGTTCAGGATCACAGAATGACGGAAAAGAGGTATACGTAGGTTCCCCTTGACCAAACCACGTATACACACGGGTTCGCAGACCAAAAGGCACGTATGCGTATACACACACTTTCACGCAAGGAAAAGCACGTACATGTTGGAAAACTTGGTTTTGGTCCATGGTATATGGTCCGTGGTATTTGGTCCTTGGTATTTTGACCCATGGTATTGGTCCAAGGTATCTTGTCCGAAGCGTTGACCCCACGTATTTGATCCAAAGTATTATTTATAAGTGGTTTTGGACCATGGTATTGAGTAATGCCTAAGACTATAAAAGGAGGAGGAGATCATTAGGCAAAGGTACTCAAGTATTGAATATCTAATGAAGAGCAAGAACTAGAATACTGGTCATTGGGTTATGGTGCATAGCTGGATCTGAATCAAGGAGGAACTTGAGCGCTTGAAGAAGGATAAATTCTCTTGATGGGTCAAGATATTAAGGCTTGAAGAGAAGTATCTTTGTGTGGTTTTGATCTTTTATAATTGGCGCATATCGTAATCTGTAAATCTGATGATTTGGGTATAACTGATGTCTGAATAGTTGTAAAGGTTAAATCATCTTTTACAGATATGTACGCAGGTTCAGAATAGTAAAGGCGCATATACACGCTGGTTCGGGATTTCAAAACAGTGTATACGCAGATCTGCCTTCATATAACAACATATGAATGTAGGTTTGACACATTGAAGTAGCGTACGTCTCATCAAATATGTTTTAACTACTTCTGTTTGCTATTGCAGTGTTCTGGGTTCTGGATTGGGTTCTAGCTACTGTTACAGTATTATGGTTATAGCATTCAGAAAATTGATTGTTTGATTCAGTTTTGGTTGGTACAAAGGAGATTGGTTGATGCAGATATATTTGTTGTTTGATTGATGTTATTGATGGATCCAGTCTGAAAATTTATGAAACGTGGTCCCTGGAAGAAAAGAGAAGGTTGTAGCCTTCTATAGGTTAGCACCTACATACTAGTAAATACATCGGCTAGTACAAGAGCAAAGTGGGTTGTAGCTCCCTTACAGGAAAAGCTGGAGAATGAGAGAAGGTTGTAGCCTTCTGCAGGTAGAAGCCTGTGTACTGGTATAAGGCTGAACCACTACAAAATTTGTAAAAAGAAGTTTCTTATTAAAGAAAGATAGAGACGATTGCAGTAGGTGGTTTTCACCCACATTGGGTTTCCACCCTATATCTTATGTTCATGTGTGATTGCCTATTCTGTTTACTACACCTGATTACTAGTTATATGGTTCTGATATACAGATTAAAGATCAACTAACTAAACTATAAGTTTTCAAGGTATATGTTGGTTGCTCTAAACACAGTTACGTATACACGCAAGCTTCATTAACAAAAGTATCGTATATAAATATGTTTATCAAAATTAAATATTGTTAAATTGCTAATACTGATTCACCCCTCCTCTCAATATTGTTTCCAACACTCATGAAGTGATCAATTATTTGAAAAAACCTAAAACAATGGGTACTTCAGTCAAGCTTGACCTTTCAATGTCTTATGATTGATTCAATTGGAAATACCTCCTATCTACCCTGAAGGATTTTATTTTCTCTCCCCCTTCGATAGATTGGATCCATACCATAATAACCTCCCCCTTTTATTCCATTATGATCAATGGCTCCCATTATACTCCTTTTAATCCTTCTAGAGGTGTTCATCTAGGGGATCCCATCTCCTCCTTTCTTTTTATCCTAATAGTGGAAACCATGGGGTGATACCTAAAATAGGAAGGTGTTTATGGTGTTTGATACCGACAACATACAGGGGGTTTCCTCGATGTGAAGTCCCAATTATACCTCACACTGTTTAGATTAGGAGCCCCATCCAGATTATTGTCTCGACCATCGTAACACAAAGGTTTGTCTTGGTTTCAATGGATAACATAAGAGAAACATACATAAACCTTGAATAAGCAAGTAAGTTGACGTTGTGAAACATTGATTCCAATGCGTAAAAGGAGACCTTCATGAGAGGGAGACAAAAGGTGAGCCTCTAGAAGAAAGTAATAGTACTAACCTAGGAGAGACACACGAGAGCATAAAAAAGATTCATTAGTGAAATATTTCACATAACCATTATAAATAAAATACAACAAACATTCAATAGAATAAGTACCAAAGACATCGAATAGTTCAAATTCTCTAGTACATAAGAAAACAAGATATACTGTTAACATCCCAAGAATAGTCCTAAAGCATTTGCGATACATGCATGAATATGTGTTGGCTCATTGAATTCAATTATAAGGTGAAAGATCCAAGTACATAGTTACAATGATGAGACACTAGTTCCAATAGTGGAACATTAAGTCACTTCTTGTTTCTCCAAATAGTAGTTTTCTATCCTATTTTGAGTAGAGAAGCCAAGACTAGATCTCCAAAGATTAATCCTCCAAAAATGAGGTTTCTTTTATAACAAGAGGAATGCGCTTTCATATTCTTGTGACTCTTGGATTACCCTCATGACTCTTGAACTTATAATGTGATGTCCTTTGGACTTCTAAACAACTCTTGAACTTCTAAATGACTTTTTGACTTCTATACAATCTTTGTCCATATATGAGTATGTGACTCTTCATGTTCCACATATGACTCTTGCACTTCCACACATTACATTTTGTCATTTTCATGAGAATAAATCATTACATTCCACATGATAATGTGGCATCACACATGGACACACATTGAATGTTATGATGACACTTGTAAAAGTTACAACTTGACAATGATGACAAGAGCTTCATGATGAGGTGGAAATTCCAAGTTGTCTTCCTTGCTACTTCATCTTGAATTCTTGATGATAAATCTAATCTATGATTCATCTTCATGGAATATTTTCTTTGTTACTTATCTCCACCCTGTAAAGTTTCTTTGATCATTATCAGAATCCTTTGAGTCATCATGCAATGTCTTATTTCTGCCTTGGTCCATGATCTACTTCATGTCTTCATGGTTGTTATTTTTTATTGTTCTTCTCTGCAGGTGTTTCTTTATGCTTTATCCTTGCTACTTGCTTGAGCATATCCTTGTCATGTTAGGATAGTACTCCTATGAATCAATACCATTAATGGCAAGGAAAGATAAGTATTAAAAAATCTATTCTATCACTACCTAGCTCATTGAATGATCAATTCGTGATAGGCCCATGAGAGGGTTAAAAGAAGAAATCTTGATTAGGATAGCATATTCAAACTCATAAAGTCTCATAAGAGGCCTTCAAGTTTCTCTTGTGCGCTGAAGAAAGTGAGAGAGAACACCAATGGTACAAGTATGCACTCTGAAGAGATGGAGGAGTGAGGCTTCAAGCCTTCAGGCCTTCATGGTGCGCTCATGTGCTCAAAGAGTATAAGAAAGAGCCTAAGGTTTGCTCATGCACTTAAAGTCACTAAGAAATCACAAGGGCATACTCTGAAGAGATGAAGTAGAGAGGCTTCAGGCCTTCATTCCTTCAAGGTGCGCTCATGCACTCAAAGAGACTACGAAAGCAGAAGGGTGTAGTCTGAATAGATGAAGGAGTGACGCTTCAGGCCTTCAAGCCTTCAAGGTGCGCTCATGCACTCGTGAGGATAAGGAGGGTGCAAGGGTGAATTAGGGGATTTTTGAGGTCTAAAATGGGCCTCCTAAGAAAAATGTACAACAAAAATAGACTTTATAAGAACCAATAGGATTCAAGATGATGATGTAAACCATGGGGGATGATTCAACATTACCTCTTTATTTCCTTAGACTCTTCTAAGACTCCCTTTTTATATAATCCCATAATCTGTGGACCATGGGTAGATCTTTACATCTGACATGAGACTTCACAAAACAAGGGAGGACAACCCTTTGACCTCTTCACGCTCCCTGACCACAAAATGTGAAGGCTTTACATTTTTATTACAAAATTTGGGCCTTCTGCCCCAAAACATGGGCTTTTGGCCCCAAAACTCGCTCTTGGGGTAACCTGTTCTCAATAGGCCCCCAACACAAACGTGGTGACTCACCCTCAAGTCATTTTGTAGGTGCGGAGATCTTGGCATGAAGACCTCCCAACTCGACCTGTACGACTGCTACCTCGACAGTGCACTGCGTGGTCACTTGCTTTATTTCTTCAACCAACTGCTATGTTGCTAGCCATATACTGTCAACCTGCAGCTTCTGTTGAGTCTCCTGCAGACTAGCCAACTTGCCTTCAATGGAGGTTGTGATCAAGTAGGCCTTGACCAACCAAGGATTCAAGCACGCCTTCAACACTGCCTCTTTGTGTTGAGCTGCATCTACCAACTCCTTCAGTGCCTTGGCCTCCTGCAGCTTTACAAGTCTCTGTGTGAGGGAAACAGTATGCGCTATCCCTTTTACCTCATCATAACATTGTTGCAGCTCCCGCACCTCTGTTTCCAGCCTCTGTAAAGTAGGGTCTTCTTGTAGGTTGGTTAGTACTTCAAACGACTGTTCAAAAAGCATTGTGAAGTCTGCCACTACACTTTATACTGCTGCTATTGCCTCTGTGATAGCAGTTGCGCACTGCTCCTTGACTTCCAGTGGAGTCGAAGGTTGGGCCCTCAACTACAATTCTACAATTTGGAGGTTCAACTCCAACTGAACCTTTGCCAATTCTGTGTGGGCGTCGCGCACCACCGTAGCGAGTTTGTGAATGCGCACATCTACCATCTCATCCATAGCAATGGCCAACTCTGGGACCATTCAGCATGCTTCCTCCATGGCCTTAATCACGCCGATTCATGTCAACGAGTTCCATCATGGATGCGAGGATGGAGTCTCGCTGCATGCCCATCTGAATATTGTTGATCTTCTGGTTGTTGATCACTTGCAAAGCACTTTTTTCATGGTCCTCAGCTCTGCGATCACCCGATCCTATAGCAGGTGGAGTGCCTCACTGGGAAGCGTTGTCAAGTTCAGCCCTACTCCCTTGAGTGCACTGACAGTGGGCCTATTGGCTCTGGTCTCTATCATCAGTGCTCCATCTGGCATCACTATGGCATAGGAGTCCTTCTCACGCAGCATCGCGGTGGCTTCCGAAGTACCAATGGCCAAACTGATGGGTGCCATGTTGATCTGTGTTGCCCAAATCTGCAACTCTTATAGATTCACCTAAATGGCCCCCAACTCCTGCTACCGTTGCGGCTCAAACTGCTGCAGTAGTTCTGCGGTGGCATCCCACACTGTATCCCCAATGTCATTTAGATCTCCCTCTATTAGGGTGATCGGGTCGATGGATGTCTTGTTGGCCTTAGACTTATTTCACGACCCTACTTTTTCTTGTCCCCTTGGATGCTTGATACAGAATGGATGTGTTTGTGGGTTCGCTCCTCCTTGTTCTACTGAATCATCCTCTTCTTCCTCTTCTTCTAGGGAGGGAAACTTCTCTTTGTCAGAGCTGCACTTCCCTCCTCCTGCCTATCCACCTGTCTCCTATGTGGTAGCATGGTCTGCGCTAGCCTTATCCTTAGCCTCCTTCCTCCTTTTCTCATCCAGCTGGTCCATCTTGAGCTTCGCTTCATCCTTCTTCCACTGTACGGCTATCTTGCTGAATCTCACTGTGAAATTAGAGGTAGTGTGCCATTCTGCCAGCGAGCTATTGGGCATGGAATCCCTCCACAACATGTTTTGGGGCTCAAAGCCCAAGTTTTGAGTAATATTATTGTAAAGCTCCATGAATTGCGGTTCAGAATGTATGATAGAGTCATAGGGTTGTCCGCCCTAAGTTTTGAATGTAATGTCAGCCTACCCATGGTCTGCGGACCATGGGATTGTATAAATAGAGCGAAGCTCTAAGTGAAAAAGAAGTAGCGAAGTAGAAGGAAAAATGAAGAGCGAAGCATAGAGCAAGTGTCTAAGTGTGTCTTGGGTCGTAGTAGTAGGAAGAGGCTCTGCAGCTAAATGCACAGAGGCCTAGTAGAGTCAACAGCTGAGTTCGCAAGGAAAAATAGAGTCTATAACTGAAGAGAAAGAATAATAAAGAGAAGTTCTATCTAAATTACGTGTATCTATCTTGGGTTATTATCTGTTGGATATGAATTGCAATTATATTGTTTATTTATTGCGCACACTTGTATGGATTGTGAATATTGTTAAGTATAACTGAAAGCATATAAATAAGCTAAGCTAATCAACTCAGAAAGGATTACTAGTAAGGACTAGGGTAATAACATTGTTTTTCCCTCAAGTAAGGCTGCGCGAAGGCAACATCTCAGGCTGCGAGGTACGGGTAAGTGCATGTAGCAACATGCACGCAGGGTTGAACCATGGACCACTTGAAAACATCAAACATCTCCAGGGTGCGGAAACCTGGTTCTAGCACCCTCCCATACTACTTTAGGTGAGACCTCAGTCCGCGCTCCGCAGACTATTGCCAAAAGGGCCAGTAGTATTGGGAATTTTTTGGCTAAATCACCTCTGAACCTGGGTCAGGCCCCAACAAGCCAACAAATGGTTTTTTTGTCAGGACCAGGATCTATATGAGGGATGTCTGATGTCATGTCATTGGAATCTGATGAAGAATGAAATTTAAGGGTGGTTGGATAGAAAGATTCACGAGTTCGCGGCACAGGAAAAAAAGAATCCATGAGTATCAAAGTAACAGTGGTTGGAGCACTATTTATATACAGAAATCCATGAAATTTTCTTTGCATCCTTCCCCTCTGAATTGTACGAGTGGATCGCGAAGTTAGCAGGCAGTCAGGGAAGGTGTAGGCTCGACAAACTGATTGTGTGGACTCTAGAATTAGTGCAAAGACTAGAAGCATTGGAAGATAAGATCGCATGCGTTGTGGACCATTGGCTTGATCGAATTATAGGAGGGTTTATCACTAAATTCATGGTAGATATGACCGTCAGCTACAGCGAGGCGGAACGACGCTTCCTTAAGGGACCGTGAGGCAATTACATTAAATCGTTGAACACTTGGATTAAAATGTTGTTGTTTGAAAAGAGGGTTATGCAAATAAATTAATGTCTGGGACTACGCAAAGTGGGAGGATCTATAGAAACGAAGGTAACACAGAGATAGAAAATAGTCCCTTGATTTCGTTGTGGCGGGAAAGTGAAGAAGATCTAGCGAAAGTTTATCTGAGAAGCACGATCAATCTGATAAGGAAAAAAATTCCGCGCATACCACCCCCACCTACACCACCACCAATCTCACCACCGTCACCTCCATTTCCTTCGACACCACCACCACAGTTCAATATGGCGAGCACGATTAAATTTCAGCTATTCAGACGAGTAGGGAATGAAGATCCAAACCAATTTTGGTTTGTGGTAAAGGCCATATGGGAATCACAAGGAGCTGTGGATGATAATATAAATAAGGCAACGTTGGTAAGTGCATTGTAGGATCACGCACTAACATGGTACATTAAGCACTCTAATGACCATCCAAACGCAGGGATCACAGGTATCCAGGCCATGTTGAACAAGGAATTTTGCAGGCCAAAGTAATAGACACAATCGATTATCAAGTCTAAGGAAATCGTGATGCTTCCAGGCAAGACCCCATGGGATCTAGATCAGATACTGAAGAGTATGATCCGCGAAGCCAACATGGCATTGACGGATAGACAGCACCACACATGGTTTGTAGCATCATTAACACCACATTTGGGGACGACGTTGTCATAGCAGAAGTTATCCACCCAGGCCGAGGCTTTGAAAATTGCAATGAGACTGCACGAGACTCTAATACAAGACCCTAGCCTAGGAGTTTAACAAATTCACGCGAAACTACAAAATTTGTGTCTAGAAATGCAAAGTTTGAAACAGGACAGGACATCTCACCCAGAAGCATGCGAGGAAGTATGGTGCATAAAATGCAAAGGCCAAGGGAATGAAAAGGACCATTGTCTAGTTTTCAAGAACTACTTGGCAGGAGGAGGGTCAATGCCCTTAAGAACAGAGGCATAAGTAGGATCGGTCGCAGCACCTGCATTATGGTGCGTGATTTGTCAGATGGGAGCAAAACACACTACAAATAACTGTCACCTATTATAGAAGTATATGCAGACGTCTAAACAATTGTTTTGTAATTTTTGCAGGTCGATAGGCCATGATGAGTGCACCTGTAAAAGTTACGAGTTGATGATGGATCGGACTCCTGCCTACAGAGTGCAGATAGAAACGCAAGCCCTCAATCCAAATGCAGGGATGACGCGTGCTGGATTTCAGGGGCGTGGATGAGGTCGGCGTGGAATGGGACGAGGAAGAGGTCGTAGACAACTGATTTGTTACAATTGCGGAGGACCAGGGAATTATGCCCACGATTGTACAAATCCGACGAGAGCATCATGTTTATATTGTACTCAGTTTGATCATGAGATGGAGGATTGCCCTACACTGATAGTGAGGCTGCGCGATGAAGGGACACTCCAGCCTCCCCTGACATAGAATTTGCAAATGATGAGGTCTGAGCCATGAGAAGAGGACCCGAATGTAAACATAATGCTCGGAAGCGATATCACAATAGCAGATGACAAAGGTAAGTAGCCTGAAGAAAGCATGTGGGTTCACAAGGCTCCTACAAAGGAACCTGAATTTGATTTGGATTGTGTGAAGGAGACATTCATGGAAGCTAAGAAGAGCTTCACAAAGGCCTCCACTTCAGGTAGTAAGGATCAACTAGAACTGGGGATGGATCCTTCAATGGTCACTACCTTTTTGGAGACATGCATGAAACTGTTGCATGATAGCAAAGCAGTGAAGGGACTGTAGGAGCTTATCACTAGGTGCGTTGGGTCGGGAAAACCCCGCGTGGTCCGGAAACTTGGAAAGCATGCATTATGAACAGGAAGGGAAATGAGATTGACTGCGTAAATCAGGGAGTATGAAATGAACCAACTAATTATGGATCTAGGATCAGACGTGAATGTATTGCCAAAGCAGACATGGGAGCATATGGGTAGGCCCACATTGTAATGGTCCCCTCTCCAATTACGAATGGCAAACCACCAAAAGATCTTACCGATGGGAATATTACAGGGAATAATGGTAAACTTCAAAGGTGCGAGCACGCTTGCAGATTTCGAGGTGATAGAGATTGTAGATGACAACAATCCTTATCCCGCGTTATTGGGAATAGATTGGGCCACTAATATGAATGAACTCATAAATCTGAAGAGGTGCAAAATGATTTTTGAGAAAAAGTCACTCCGCGTAGTGGTACCTTTAGACCTTGTGGAAGGATCGTGCTACACAGAGCCAATGCGCGACGATGATCTAGACTTTATCTACAAGAGAACCACTCGAGAATAGAATTGGGTAAACCCAACAGTAGATGGCAGAATTTTGTGGGAGCGCTAAAGCTCCTGCACATCAGATTCGGATGAGGAAACAAAACAATGGCAAAACTGGTTACATGAGGTAACCACACTTATTAAATTGCAACATGATGTTAAGATCACTGTGTTGCGTGACAACCGAGGCAAGAAATTTGCCTATATATGACGGGTTAACAGCGGTGGATGAATTCCTGGACAAATTTGAAAGAGAAGTGTCGGAACAACAGCAGTTTGATGCTCTGCAATGGACAGTATGCGCTATGCCCGTAAGGTGGTGGGGTACGCATCAGAGAGGTTTTGAGGATTGGTGTGGATACAAAAGGATGATGTGCCTATAATTTGGGAAACCGCAGATGCAGCTAGCAGACAAGTATGACAGACGCGATGATCCATGTACACACAACGCGAAATGGACCAAGGTCTATGGGGAAGAGCCACAACCTGAATGGGTTAATTTGTTTTGTCATACTCTAGATGTTATACCCATGAATTGGTATGCTGAGACAGAGCTCCACCAAGGCACGAGTGAATGGGATATCATGCGTGAAGGATTCCTGCTAACCTTCACATTTGAATATCGTTGGTCGGATACTGTTGATGATTCGATACAAGCAATAAAAGAAGTTATCTTCAAAATACCCCAGGATCCAATGGAAGTGCTTCAGCTAGAATGGGCGACACATCTGAGCTATGCGCTGGAGTGTTATAATGTAAATGTTGAGGAGGAGGATGAAGACCCACAAAATATTAACATTCTAGAAACGAAAGGCTATTGCGAGGTTCGAGGACCAGTGATTGAGGATCCCGACATCATTGCGTCACTAAAAACGAAGCAGGTAAACATTGGAACGAAGGCAGAACCAAAGTATGCAATGCTTGGAGACTATTGGGATGATGCTATGGTGGATAAGGTCATTGAGTTACACCGTGAATACCAATACTTGTTCTCGACCAAAATTATGGATTTAAAAGGGATCATTAGCGACTTAGGGATGATGAAGATAACCCTAAAACCCAATGCGAAGCCGGTGAAGTAGATGCCTTACCACTTGAATCTAAAATATAAGGAAAAGGTCTGTGAAGAATTAGACAAAATGCTCGCAACCGAAATTATTGAGCCAGTGGAAGAATCCAACTGTGTCAGTCCTATGGTAGTACAGGAGAAGAAGCAGAAGGGTGAAATAATAATATGCGTGGACCTTAGGAAGTTGAACAATGCCTTTATACATGACCCGTTCCCAACATCATTCACAGATGAAGTTTTGGAAAATGTTGGCGGCCAGGAAGCATACGCGTTCACGGATGGGTTCTCAGGGTACCATCAGATCAAGATCGCACCAGAAGACAGGAGCAAAATGACCTTCGCAACGGAATGGGACTACTTTCAATACATCGTTATGTTGTTTGGATTGAAGAACGTGCTAGCCATCTTTTCATGAATCGTTGTTGCTGCCATCAAACAATATATCCACAAGTTCTTGGAGGTCTATCTAGATGATAGGACTATCTTCCGATTAGTTAAGCACCATATAGCAAGCTTACGCTTGATGCTGGATACTTGCCGATGACACCAAATTGGGTTGAACCTTAAGAAGTGCACATTCCTCATTCCCTTTGGAAACTTGTTGGGACATGTGATCTGCAAACAAGGACTGATGGCGGACCCTATGAAGATTGTCGTTATTCTAAATTTGGAAGCACCGCGAAGTGTTAAACAACTATGTGCTACCTTGGGACACACTAGATACTATAGAAAGTTTATCAAGAGCTATGCTCAAATCACCGCATCGATGGAAAAACTATTGAAAAAGGATGTTACATTTTGGTGGAATGACAATTGCATGAAAATTCTGGATGTTCTGAAGGGGAAATTGGCCTCCGCTCCAATCCTGGTCTTCCCAAAATGGTATGTGGAGTTTCATGTCCATGTTGATGCGTCAAGTATCATGCTAGGAGCAATGCTCACACATGATGGTGAGGAAGGCCTGGATCACCCTATCGCATTTGCAAGTCGAAGGTTGTCCAAAGCAGAGAAGAACTATTCCACCACTGAGTGCGAGGGGATGGAAATGGTGTACAGGCTCCAAAAATACTGACACTATTTGCTCGGAGGACATTTCAAGATGTATACCGATCATTCTGCGCTAAAATACCTGGTCAATAAGCCTGTGTTGGTGGGGCACATATGCAGGTGGCTCTTATTATTCCAGGGATATGATTTTGAGGTTGTAGTAAAGCCGGGACACCTAAACGTAAGACCAAAACATTTATCATGCATTGAGACAAGTGAGGAACCCACTAATCTGTAGGAAGGATTACCGGATGCACAAATCTTTGTGGTGCGCGTCGCGAATGGGCACTTCGAAGATATAATCCACTTTTTGACAACAGGGACTGTGCCGAAGGAATACACTGTCCAACAAAAGAAGGAATTGGTGGTACGTGCGGCAGAATTTTCTATCATCGTGGGGCACCTATACAAAATGGAAATTGATGAGATATTGTGAAGATACGTACTTGAATTTGAATGAAGTCAGATCCTCACAGAAGCACATGGGGGCCCTACAGGAGGACACTATGCAGGACAAGCAACTGTACAAAATATTCTCTACGCAGCGCTGTGGTGGCCAACCCTGCACCAGGATTCGAAAGCGCATTGTAAGGCCTGCGATATATGTCAAAGGACTGGAAAACCATCAATGAGAGACGAGATGCCATTAAATCCACAAATGACACTGCAGTCGTTCGAAAAATGGGCAATCGACTTTGTGGGATCGATCAAACCTCATGCAAAGACAAGCGCACACTACATCATCACCGCGACGGAGTACCTGACGCGATGGGTGGAAGCACAGTTGGCCAAACACTGCACAGCCGCTATGGCTGCGAAGTTTTTGTTTGAAAACATGTTGACCTGATTTGGCTGTCCGAAAATCTTAATGAGTGATTGCGGAACACATTTCTTGAATGAAACCATTAGCGCGCTCGTCGAAGAATTCCACGTGTATCATCAGAAAAGTACACCGTACCACCCACAAGCCAATGGGACTATAGAAGCTTTCAATAAAATACTAGAGACTGCATTGACCAAAGTGTGCAACATGCATCGAAATGATTGGGATCTGCACATACCTGCCATGCTATGGGCTTACAGGACAACATGCAAGAAATTGATAGGACAAACACCTTTCCGGTTAGTTTATGGTGTGGAAGGTGTCATGCCGATGGAATATACCGTACCTAGTCTGTGAATAACAGTGCTCATAGGCATGACGGATCGTGAAGCTCTAGAGGAACGGCTCGCGCAATTGGAAGAACTTGAGGAAGAATGGTTTTTGGCTGGGTTTCATCAGCAGGTACAAAAGCAATGTGAAAAATCCTGGCACTACCACCATATCAAGTTATGCACCTTCAAGGTAAATGACTTAGTACTGTTGAATGACAGTAATTTTGAAAAATTTCCGGTAAAATTCAAAATGCACTACCTGGGACAATACATGGTTACGAAGGTCACAGATGAAGATGCGGTCCAGCTAGTCAAGCTAAATGGAGAACCCTTCCCAAGCAAAGTAAATGGCTGCCGCTTGAAGCCCTACACAGGTGGGCCAGCTATTTGACTAGGCGGTCGAAGCACCAGTCTTCGCGAACAGAGGAGCCGGACAAGGGCGTGGGACTATAAACATACGCAGTAGATGCAGGTATATATGTGAGGAAACAATTTGGCCATGGAGGTCTTAGAAGAACGGATGCAACAGGTTCAACAAGCAGCAACTTAGTGCATTGCTGACATCAGTACTGTTTGAGAGTAGTTGGAGGGACACCACGCCAAGATCACCGTGACTCGACGGCAAGTCATGATGTTTTTATTGGGGAGATGTTGGGCATGGAATCCCCCTGAAGCATGTTTTGGGGCTCAAAGCTAAAGTTTTGAGTAATATTATTGTAAAGCTCCATGAATTGCGGGCGCGGAATGTATGATAGAGTCATAGGGTTGTTCACCCTAAGTTTTGAATGTAATGTCAGCCTACCCATGGTCTGCAGATAATGGGCTTATATAAATAGAGCGAAGCTCTAAGTGAAAAAGAAGTAGGGAAGTTGAAGGAAAAAGGAAGAGCGAAGCATAGAGCAAGTGTCTAAGTGTATCTTGGGTTGTAGTAGTAGGAAGAGGCTCTGCAGCTAAGTGTGCAGAGGCCTAGTAGAGTCAGCAGCTGAGTGCACGGAGCCCTGTCGCTGAGTGCGCAGGGCAGAATAGAGTCTGTAACCGAAGAGAAAGAATAATAAAGAGAAGATCTATCTAAATTACGTGTATCTGTCTTGGGTTATTATTTGTTGGATATGAATTACAATTATATTGTTTATTTACTATGTGCACTTATATGAATTGTGAATATTGATAAGTTTAACTGAAAGCCTATAAATAAGCTAAGCTAATCAACTTAGAAAGGATTACTAGTAAGGATTGGGGTAATAACAATGTTCGACCCCCGAGTAAGGCTGCATGAAGGTAGCATCTCAGGTTGCGAGGTACGGGTAAGTGCGCGTAGCGACGTGCATGTAGGGTCGAACCGTGGACCACTTGAAAAAATTAGACATCTACACGATGTGGAAACCTGGTTCTAGCACCCTCCCATACTACTTTGGGTGAGACCTTAGTCCGTGCTACATGGGATTTTGCTGAAAGGGCCAGCAGTATAGGGATTTGTTTGGCTAAATCACCTCTAAACCTGGGTCAGGCCCCAACAAGCCATCACTAGCTGTCAATAACCGCTTGAATGGCATCATCTGTCGCTAATTAGGGAAAGTCATGCCACTTATGCTGGGGTTCCTTTCATGCCCTTATGGATACATGGTGGAAATTGGCCTTAAACTCTACATACGGCAGTTGTTTACAAGGGTAGTAGGCGACAACCATGACTTGCGGTTGATGCCCATGTGCACGTTCATCTCCATCAAGATCCAAAAGATATTGCTATCCTTGATCTGCTAAGGATCTTTAGTCACCCATAGCGAAGCATACTTTGAGGCCTCAGGAAGGTTCGATGCGACCGAGGGAAATTGGTTGTCTTCGGGTAGCTCCCAGGCTACCTTCACGATGGACAACAAGAGCCACACATAGTGGAAAGTCTTGTTGAGATCATGTGCCTCACGGCATTTCACGAGGAACTCACCACAAAGTTAGTGCACCCAATTAAACTGAACCCCCTTCGTACATTGGGCCGCTAGGGTTATGACAGGTGTCGGTACTTCATCGGAGCGACACTTCTACATGACCTTCCTTGCCTATATTTTGTGGCCACATTGACCGCAGGGTGAGAAATACTTGTAATCACATAATTGTGCAGCTTCTTTACTAGTCCAAACTTCTTCTTCATGGCCTCCATGAGGGCCAATTCGCTCGCCTTTTCTCCAAACATCATAGCTGGATTCTCCCCTGAATATTGCAGCCTTGGGATTCTGTGGATGAGTCTATCAGTGATGGGTATTGTCTCCTCCAACCACAAACACCCATCATGTACCAAGCAGAGTAGCTGCTTGATTACCAACAAGGTAATGGGTGTGCGATTATAGTTCGGCACTAATAGCAAGTTGAGCAGGCCTACCTTATCCACTCCTTTGACCCACTTCCGTGGTTCCAACACGGTCACTCTGGTGGTCTTATGGAGGATGTGGTGCATCAACTGGTCTGTCACCAAGTGAGGGAATCACTCGGTATCAACTAAGTCTCAGTCCTCCAATTTCAACATTGGAATCCATGCCAAGTGTGGTCCTTCAAAAAAAATCTTGTTCAACAACAGAGGTGTGTACAAGGTGACCTTGCTCTCATCAATGTCCTTAGGCACCTTGGCCTTGCCCCTACGTGGAGGGACGTACTCAGGCAATTTAGTAATGGGGTCAGACCCCTCAACTTCAACATCCTCTGTTTCGATCCCAAGATCCTCATCATCCATTGGGATATCCCCAATTTCTTCCTCGTTTGGTTCCAGGTTAATGCTTTTTCCCTTTTCCTTAGCAGTGGGATTGTCCTGCGGTGGGTTTCTCCTAGGTGACACGTGCACTGGTGGTGTCGTGGCCTGCTTTCCTTTCCTATCTTTTGCGGCTTCCTGGGCCTGGGTAGGCCTTGGTCTAGGTAACTGTGGCGACTTGAGTATCTCTGCAACCTCCGGAGCAGTTCCCTCTACTTCCATAGAAACCTCTGGCATAGTCCCTTTGGCTGTCACTACTTCCCCAATATCTACGGTTTTTTTCGGTGTCGACATGATGCTATCCAATAGTTCTTGAGTCTCCTTTGGTAATTTCTCAAATGCCGAACTCGCTATCAAAGCTTTAGATAATTTACAGTTCATACGCATCTGAGAACTCAACAACTCAATGCTCAAAATGCTAAGTGTTCTTCATTGGGCAGCCACATGTAATTTATAGACCATTTTTAATTCAAATCGAATCGTTCCCCCCAAAATTGGTTAATTAATGCTTGATTGGTGGCAGATTTTCAAGGATCTCGCTCACAGATTTCATCTTAAATGTCTCCCCCCCACTCCATTTGGTCGTTTTTCATCATCTAATCATGAATAGTGGATTTAACGGCCACTTTCTGGCTGACCTGCGCGGTTTTATCCCAGATAGCACAACCTTCTACGTGCTCGTGTGGCCTTTGTGACATCTCCTCATTCTGTGCAGTTTCTTCATTGCGCAGTTCCCCGACCCAGGCAATGTAGTTTATAGTCTCGTGCCTCCTTTCAGCTGCCTAGAATGCTAAGACTGTGATTCCTTCATATAGTCACCTAGCTAGATCACCGATGTATGGCTTCAATCGGCTACCATTCACTTTTCCTGGGAAGGGCTCCCCATTTAATTTAACCAACTGAACTACTCCACCATCGATAATCTCTTTTATGACATAGGGCCCCAGCTAGTGCATCCTAAATTTTCCTGGAAATTTATCAAACTTGCTGTCATACAGAAAAACCGGATCATTTACCTGGAAGGTGCACAGTTTAATGTGTCGATCATGCCATGCCTTTTTGCGCTCCTTTTGAACTTGTTGATGAAATCTAGCTAGAAATTAGTCCTCTTCAAGCTCTACTAGTTGTGCGAGCCTCTCTTCTAAGGCTGCGCGGTATGCCATTCTTGTGAGTGTCACTATGCACAGACTCGATACACTGTATTCCGTTGGCATCACATCTTCTACACCATGCACAAGTCTGAAAGGCATTTTCCCAGTCAACTTCTTACAAGTCATTTTGTAGGTCCATAGCACCCCGGGTACACGCATATCCCAGTCACATCTCTAATCATTGCAGACCTTTGTCAGTGCGTTCTCCAATATTTTATTGAATGCTTCCATCGTCCCAATGGCCTGTGAGTGATAACGTGTGCTCTTTTGATGACACACCTGAAATTATTCCATCAACGCATTTATTGTTTCATTAAGGAAGTGTGTACAGTGATTGCTCCTTAAGATATTTGGACAGCTAAATCTCATCAATACGTATTCAAAAAGAAAATTTTTTGCTGTCACGCTAGTACAGTCCTTCATAGGCTGTGCCTCTGCCCATTTGGTCAAGTACTCTATCGTGGTGATGATGTACCACACACCTGTTTTCTTCCCCGAAGGCTAAATTGGTCCCACAAAGTCAACCACCTATTTATCGAACGGTTGTAATGTCACTTGCGGTGTCAACGATAGTTCATCCCTTTGTGATGGCTTGCCAGTCCTCTGATATGCATCATAGGCCCTACAATATGTTTTCACGTCCTTAGGCAAAGTTGGCCACTACAATCCAGCACGCAAAACCTTTTGCACTATCGCTTCACCTACATAATGTTCTCCTGCAGCTCCTCCATGAGCCTCCACGAGGATGTTGCTCTGCTCAAAGTCAAGTACATAGCGTCGCAATATTTCATCAGACCCCATTTTGCATAGATGTCCTACAATGATGGAAAAGTATGTTGCGCACACTACTAACTACTTCTTCTGATGGCTTGTATACCCTTCTGGAGTAGTGCCTGTTGTTAGGAATTGTATGATATCCTCAAAGTGACTGTTGGCACGTACCACAAAGAGCTCCGTGCAGGCAGTCCTTCCTCTAAATTAGTGGGCTCCTCTCCAATTTTGATGCGAGACAGATGATCTGGTCCCGTGTTCAATCGTCCATGCTTCACAATAACTTCAAAATCATACTCCTGAAATAATAACAACCACTTGTAGATCTTCCCCATAAACATAGGCTTATTAACCAAGTATTTTAATGCAGAATGATCCATACATCTTAAGCTTTCCACCCAGCAAATAGTGCCTAAATGTTTGGAGCATGTATACCATGGTTATTCCTTCGTGCTCTGTAGTGGAATAGTTCTTCTCAGCCTTGGACAGCTTCCTGCTCACTAATTCCATAGGATGGTCCAATTCCCCCTCGTCCATCTGTGTCATCATGACCCCTAGCATGATACATGAGACGTCCACGTGCACATGAAATTCCTTCTTCCAGTCCGAAAAGACTAGGATCAATGCGGTGACCATTTTCTCTTTCAACGTGTCCAAGCTCTTCTGGAATTCATCACTCCAACAAAACGTAGCATCCTTTTTCAACAACTTCTCCATGGGTCAAGTGATCTGGGCATAGCTCTTGATGATCTTCCTATAGTATCCAGTATGCCCCAGGGTCACACGTAACTGTTTCACATTCCTTGGCGCCTCCAAGTTAATTATCATCGCAATCTTCGTAGGGTCTACCATCAATCCCTGTCTTCACACCACATGCCCTAGAAGGATCCCAAAGGGAACACAAAATAGACACTTCTTTAGATTAAGCGTGATCTAGTACCTTTGTCACATATCTAACATTAAGAGCAGACTTGCCACATGACGCTTGACCAATCCAAACATTGTCCAATCATCAAAGTACACTTCCACGAACTTATGAATGAAGTTTTTGAATGGCGCAATGACTACGCGTGAAAAGATGTTTGGAGCACTCATCGGCCCAAAAGGCATTACAGTATATTGAAAACATCCCCATTCCGTCACAAAATTCATCTTGCTTCTATCTTTAGGCACGATTTTGATCTGATGATACCGAGAGAACCCATCAATGAAAGAGTATGCTTTTTGGCCACCTACATTATCTAGGACTTCATCAGTGAATAGGGTCGGGAAGCGGTCATGGACGCAAGCATCATTCAGCTTCCGATGATCCACACATATCCTTATTTCTTCTTTCTTTTTCTTTTCCCAAACTACTATCGGGCTTACCCAATAGGAATCTTCTACTCATTCAATAATTCCTGCCATGGGCATCTTATCCAACTCAACGCGAACCCTTTCCTTATACTTAGGATTAAGGCGGTAAGGTATTTATTTTACAAGCTTTGCATCTCATTTCACGGTGATCTTCATGACACCTAGGTCTCCTATTATCCCTTTTAGATCAAAGAAATTTGTGGGGAACAAATCTTGATATTCGTGGAGGAGCTCAATGACCATGTCTACGGTTGCATCATCCCAATAGTCCCCATTTTTTGTAAATTTTGGTTCTACCTCTATGCCAATGTTGACTTGCCTAGTTTTTAGTGGCATGGTTATGTCAAGATCCTCTATCTATGGACCTTCAACCTTGCGATGACCTTTAGTTTTCGTAATATTAACGTTTCAGGGATCCTCTTCTTCTTCAATGGTCATGTTATAGCATTCTAGTGCATGAGTCAACTAGGTAGTCCAATCAAATTGGATCAGGTCCAAATGATATTGTTGTATCCTAAAGATCGCTTCTTTAACCTCTTGTACTGCCGTGTCAATACAGTCAAACCCATCCTCAAAATTGAATGTCATTAAAAATCCCTAGCACATGATGTCCCATTCTTTCGTGCCATGGAGGAGCTTGGTTTCCAAGTACCAATTCATTTGTATGACACCCAAGGTATGACAAAACAGATGCAACCATTGAGTCTGGGGCTCCATGCCATAAGCCTTATTCCATTTAGCTAAGCAATTTCATGGGTCATCTCGCCCATCATACTGATTTGTCATCCGCACTTTTGGCTGCCCAAAATGTATTCTCATCATCCTTCTATAGTCACGCCAATCACTAAAATTATCCTTTTGCATACCCCACCATCTTGTAGGTGTAGTGTGCAGCACCCATTCCAAGGCCTGGAAGCAATGTTTCTATGATACTTCTCTTTCAAATGCATCCAAAAAGCAATCAACATCAGTTAGCCATCATAATGAGGCAGATTCTTGACCTCGGATGACATACAGCACAAAGATTTGGTCATCATATTACAACACAGTGTCGAGACTTCATGTAGCCAGTTCTACAAATGCTCCAATTCTTCATCCAAGTCTAACGTGAAGGAGCTTTCATGATCTCATGCAATGCATCCGTCTGCTGTCGGATTCACCTAATCCTGGTCTCACGATATTATTTTGTAAATCTGGTCCAGATCGTCATTACTTTCATAATCTCGGATTGGTTATGTATAGCACGGTCCCTCTGCGGGATCCAATGGCACCACCACATGGAGCAACTTGTTTCAAATATCATATTCCGCTTCTTCAGGTTGATTAGCCCATTCATGTCAGTGGCCCAATCAATTCCAAGGAGTGCAGGGTAGGGATTTCTATCATCCACAATCTCTATTACCTCAAAATCCGCTAGCGCACTTGCACCCTCAATGTTAACTATGACCCCTTGCAGCCTCCCCATTGGGATAATTTTCTGTTGATTCGTTATCCTTAACTCTATTGGAGACCACTGGAGTGCAAGTCTCCACATTCCCTCTGAGGTCTATTTTGGCAAAACATTCGTGTCGGACCCCAGAACCAGGATAACCTAGTCCATCTCATATTCCCCTATTTGCACAGAGAGTCTCATCTCTCAGCCAGTCCTTGACTTTTTCTTGCCAAGCTTCCTGACAAAGCGTGGTTCACTAGTAGCACTATCCTTACCAGCGTAGTGATTGATCAACTCCTGCAGGCCCTTCACAGCCTTACTGTCACAGTGCAGCTTCATGCAGCTCTCCAAGAATGTGGTAAGCATGGACGGGTCCACTTCTTTAACTGGTTTCTCTTGACTTCTAGAGGTGTTTCGGAGAATTTGGTATCTATGGATAAATACTAATTCCCTAGATAAGTAGCCATATCTAGAACAATAGTTTAAAGCATTTTATCCTTTTCCTATAAGCAATAGATAAGACAAAGAAGATGAGAAGACATACTTGTAGTTCCTCTTTCCTCTTGTCTCCTTTGTATCGATCTTGTCGCTCCTTCCCATACTTAACACGCTTGAGAAGTACCTATAAACATCAATATAAGACAAAGAACTGATCAAAGTAAAATATCTACTCAATACAAGTAAATGGAATCAGATACATTCACAAATATAAGCATTATATAACAAGATAAGCATATGGGAAAAAATGTCAAATACTTTATTGAATAGAAGAAGGAATTACAACCATCAAGTCTGATTTGAAGTCACTCCTCCAACTTGGATCCCATCCAGATCACATCAAAAGCATGACAAACTTGCAGCATAACAATACTTGTCTCAAAGTCAATTCTCATAGCAACATTCTCTCCTTACAATTCAACATAGTCCAGCCCCTAATCACTTAGATGAGTGTTCAATTTATAGGAGGATGGAGGTTATGTCATAAATGGTGGTATTGAATGGCCTTCCATACTTAGAGTTCGTTCCATGGAGGAATGAATGAGAGGATACGATGCATCTTAACTCATTTCTCATCCATTTTTGAGCTCATAGGAGTTGATAAGTGAGGGAAACTTCTAGATGACTCCAAGAGATAAGAATATTCCCCAAACCCTATGTGAATTTCTCTCAATCTCGCCCAGTGCAGGTGAAAGAGGGCTTAAGTTCTCTGTAGAGCACTTTGGCATACTCAACTACTCTGTAGCACACCCTTACATGGGCCAACCTACGTTGGTCCCTTTAGAGGTCATTTCAGGATGTCTTCAAGTCATGAAACTATCTAGGAAGGAGGCATTCAAAAGGGTGACTTGTTTAGAGCATGTAGCAACTGAAATTAGGGTTTGATGAGCCCTAAAATACTGATTTGGATGATGGGAGTGATGTGCCCAAATGGATCTGTAATAGCTTCCCCCTAAAGCATGAATTCGAAAAAAAATTAATGTCGAATGAAATGCTTTATGATGTGATGAGGAGGTTTCAAAGTGGAAGGTGACCTGCACCAATTACAATACATATATCATGATTTTTTATTTTTACATGAATTGCTGAGGGAAGGCATGCCCATGCTCAACATATAAACTTTCATTACATGTACATAGACAGTCGTATACAGATATAGACCCATGATCGGAATGACCATCAATGTAAATCCATTGTACATATGATTTAGTACTCTTGAAATGGCAGTTCGAATGGATGAAACTAGATCTGGGGTCTTCTATCTCGTTCAATTGTTCTCTCAAGTACGAGTCTAACCATGCGAATATGTGATCTGAAGTTCAACATGGGAAGACACCGTCTGATTACCAACTAATGATGTAAATCATCGATAATGATAATGATCCTCAAGGTGCTACAGTACATTCTGCATGGTGTGAATAGATGTTTTGATGTCGAACACCATACAAAGTCTTTCGGTCAAAGGCCATTGATGTCAACCTATCGCCAGAAGCGAGAAACCTGCCATTGATGTATGCAAGCCTCAAGGTACTGGAAGGGTGTTTCGAAGTCAACTTCTTGGAAAATGTGTTGATGTCAACAAGAAGTGACTCATCGCAGGAGGGCCTTTATGTATCCCACATCAATGACACAAAACAAGAGTAATGATGTTGGAGATAGAATTTGATTGACGACACAATGTTCAGGAATGGCAGTCATGAAAATGAAGGTGTATAGTACTGCAAAGGATGAATTTAAACTGGATGACTTCACTTAAACATGTCGGCGACATTGAAATGAATTGGTAGCATTGACCCAAAACAAAGTGATGGATGGTATGATAGACCAACGGTATGATAACCATCAAGCTGATAACCCAACCCAAATAGTCACGGTGATGAAGTGAAAGTGTCATGTTCAAGAGTGACCTACTACCATAAAGTGGTTTTCCCCTTTTCCCTTTTCCCCAGTCACTGCTGACCAGTACCTCTTTATTTTTTAACAAGCTTGAGGAGGATAAAATATGCTTGTTGTATAATTCCACCCTTTGGGTGAATCCATCACTATGTGATGTTTTAACGAGTTTAGCGAAGGTGAAACTTGGTCTTGTCTAGATGACAAGTTTGTCGCTATTTGATGTTTTAACAAGTTTAACAACAAAGATAACTCGGTCCTTTTCATGTTTAGAGAGTTTGAAAAGGAACAAAAAGAAAACTCCACAAGTTCTTTTTCTTGGATTTGTCTCTCAAGCCAGAAAAAGTGTAAAACAATACGAGAGAGAACCTATTGACCATGTTCAATCAACATATTCATTTTTCGTAAATAATCTATCTTAGTCTGGAAAAGGGTTAAACTTATACTGAGTAGATGTCATTTCCAATCCGTTAACATGCTGAAAAGGACAAGCGCTCAGCAATATTTTCATATTTCGAGAGTCTGAAAAGAGCTTAAAGAGGACTCCACTTTGAGGAACGAGTGGTGTCTAGGATAGCAACTGGTTTCGGTGAAGTTGGAACTTCTCAAAACATGTTGATTTATGTGAAGAGGTTGGATAATAAGACCACTCATTGCAATTGTTCCTCAAAAAGGGTAAAACAATCAAATGAAAGTGTATGATCGGCTAAGCAGATAGTGACGATGGTAGGAGAAAAACCAAGGCTCATCTGATGAAACAGCCTGATAAAATGGAAATCACGAGGGTTAAAATGAACATGGGTTAATTTTTACGCAAGCTTGAACCATAGGGAACTATGCTTGGATTTAGTTTCATGTTTACACAATCTTGAAATGAAAAACTATGCTTGGATTCAGTTTCATTTTTATACAAGCTTGAAATGAAAAACTATGCTTGGATTCAGTTTCATGTTTACACAAGCTTGAAATGAAAAACTATGCTTGGATTTAGTTTCATTTTTACACAAGATTGAAATGAAAAACTATGCTTGAGATTGGTTTACATGCCCCCAGCATGATGACTCAATTCTAGGTGCATGCCCACAAGCTTCATTACATTCACCTAAGTAGAGTACTTGTGGCTATCAGGTGGATGGAATGAAGGTCCATTTATGAGATCAAGTGAAAGACTTGACTGGAATTTTACAAGATCCAATCAAAGACTCGAATTGGAACTTTGCTCCAGGGGACCTTGTTTCATTTTTTTTTTAATGAGATCGACACAAGACAAGGAACTCTGCTCAGATTTTTTGTTTCATTTTTTAACGAGTTTGACACAAGACAAGGAACTATGCTCTGATTCCTTGTTTCATTTTTTAACGAGCTTGACACAAGACAAGGAACTATGCTCAGGGACCTGTTTCATTTTTTAATGAGGTCAACATAATAAAAGAACTATCCTCATATTCCTTGATCAGGACCCATAAGAGGTCATGACTTCCAAGAGGTTCTCATCAGATGGGAGAACAATGCTCTGAAAGGGATTTGTAACAAGGAATCCATTAGAGAGATCTGGTTCTAATGCCCCCGGTACATAATGTACAACATCACAAAATTGATCGTTAGTTGATGTAGCCATAGAAATGGTTGCCACATAATTAACCCATGGCGGGGATGATACCATTGGTACAAAAGGACCATTTAGGGAAGATGGTTGACTGGAAGCCATATTTGGACCGGGAAATCAAAGTTGGTCAACGGTGACAATTTTGCCTTCATGTGGGAAACAAATCACCCGAAAGAGTATTGAAACAATAGCTCCCATGTCATAAATATAGTCGCGCCCAAGAAGTAAATTGTAATCTAAAGGGCCTGGGACTACCATCACATTGAGATAAACAATTTTTCCTCCCAAAGTAATAGGTAACTGAGGAAGGATCCCTAATGGTTGACTGGTTCCTCTGTTAAAAGCCAACATATTTTGGGTAACAGGCACAAGTGGCAGTGAACCGAGCACTTGCCAAGCAGTGGAGGAAAGGATACTCACAGATGCACCTTCATCTATAATAGTGCTAGATACAATCATATTACAAACTTGTACTATGATTTGGAAAGGCACATAAGAAGGAAGACGAAATCCTGCCAGTCGATTCCAATCAAAGGAAGTGACCAGACTACTTGGAGGGGGTACCGAAATAATGTGCGAATTACCCCCTTGAGTTATTAGAACAAGAGGATTTTCCTTCTGTCTTGATGGAACAGGAGGGTTGCCCAAGGCTCATTTGAATCTGAAGAAACGAAAAGAACCTGAGTGGTATCATACTCACTCTCTATGGGAAAGGTACGATTAACTGAAGGTGAAAATGAGTCAACTATTTCCTCGACCTATGGTGGGTCAAGTATAGACTCATGGGATTCACATTCAGAGAGAGGGGGTTTGACTGACGGTTGATTTGGGTCAGTCAATTCATCAACTAGTGAAGGATTAAGGGAAAGTCTCTTGTAACCAGATGGAAGTCATTGTAGTGAAGCGGGATAGTTATCCAACACTTTTTTGGCTTCATCCAAATAGGTAAAAAGGTGAATGGGGTGATTCCCTTCATGATATCCAGAAGCTAATGACACATGATGATGTGAGCGAAAAGACCATTCCTCTAAGATCTGAGTAATACTAGGACAATTTCGTAGAAGATGGTGTTCCGCACAAAGTTTTCATGGATATCGAACTTTGTGAGGCTTATCAAACAATTTCTCATCAGATGTTGCATTAAAAGCAATGGTTGCTTGGTTGCCCCCTGCTGAATTTTCTTCTTCTCCTTCTTCTTCTTCCCTTTCTTCTTCTTCTTAGCCACCTTGTTACTAGTACCAATACTTTCACCAGGCGAAGAGGAAGAAGGGGAGGAAGAAACAACCCAAGAAGAAGGCAAAGGGTCAACTTTATGATCAACTAGAGGTTGATTTTGTCCAGTTGGAGCAGTACTCGATTGCAGAGAAATCACGACATTTTGAACCAAGGAGGTTGAAAACAACCATACTGGAAAGCCAATGGTAAATCCCGGAAGGGATAATGTATCCATATAAGGAGCACCAATATTTCCAAAAGTAGGAAAAGGACTAGGATTCCCATCAAAAGGAATTCCTTGATAGGTAGACTCCAGATCTGTCGCCATATGTCTCAACCTAAGATAAACTAAGGAGTGAGAGTGGAGGATGTTATCCACGGTCAATTAAATTTATTTTAATCAAAATAATAAAACAAACCAAAAGAGGGATGATCTAGGAAAAAGGATTACCAGGTAACTGTGAACTGTAGAATACCTCCCGGTGAACTGAGAATTACGAGCAGGCAATCTCACCGAATGATATGTTCGATGTATCACAATGTACAAGGTGGTCAACTTGGTTACCTAAGGATGGATAGCAACCTAGTGTTTTCCTCCCATATATACCTGAAAGTACGTGGAGGCCCAATCCGTATTAGCGCTGTCTAATGTGAAACCACACAGTGAGAGCATTCCCATATACTTTACATAATATAACACCACCCTATATACCTGAATGTATGTGGATGAACTACGATATACTCATGTACGTGGAATGAGGTGTCACACTCGGGATGTATCGCAGACAAGTTAGCGACAACTGCTATGTTTTATGATGCCAAAACACATCTCTAGCCAAGAACCTCTAAATGTTTTGCGTTAAGTTACAATGCTCCATTAGGTTAATTCAGATGAATTTTAAGTTGATCTTCTTTAGAATTTTCCTTTCAAGGGTCACCGCATGATGTATGTTTGTAATTCCTAGAATTCAACTATTATGATAAACATTCTTTTCATTTAATTTGAACAATGAAAACTTTAGCTAGTAGCGATAGAGCAATCAGATCTTTTACAAAGAGCAAAGAGCACAATCTAATGCAATTTCCCTAAACTATTCCTATGAGCACACACAAACTTTTCAATGCATGATGCATGTTTTTATTTTCAATTCCCTTAATATTTATATGAAAAAAAGGAAACTAATGCACATACAATCAATAAATCTTTTTGCAAGAATGAAGACTTTACGACAGTTCCTTTTTGAAATAAATGAAGACTTTTACGACACTTTATTTTGACCAAAGATTAATCGACTATAATATAACTTTGACAATGAATCGATAATGACAAAGAAATCATTTAAGAAACATTAATCAATCAAATCCAAAGTATGGATAGCAAAAGGAAATACAATTTTGATTTCAGAGACATAACAATCATTAATATTTCAGCAAACCACTTCAGAAGGAAATTTTGAAAAAATCAAGCCAAAGGTAGAATTTTTGGCTTAAGGAGGATTAACGCAACCATGAATGGGAGATATTACACTAAGGAGCACTGTCTCTCAGCCAAGGGTGCTCTGCAGAGCATTTTCCCCTAACCAAGGGTGCTCTGGTTACAACACATTTCTAGATTAGGCATTTTAGTGCAAATTTTGATGAAAAACAATTCAAAAAGGCTGAAACAAGATCAATGAAGGCAATTAAAGTCTAATAGGGTGTACTAGGATGTGGATAATATTCTTGGAATGATGATCGTTCCATATGGGAGTCATCAATTTGTTTTGGAGAATTTGGTATCTATAGATAAATACTAATTCCCTAGATAAGCAGCCATATCTAGAACAACAGTTTAAAGCATTTTAGCCTTTTCCTATAAGAAATAGATAAGATAAAGAAGATGAGAAGACCTACTTGTAGTTCTTCTTTCCTCTTGTCTCCCTTGTATCGATCTTGTCACTCCTTCCCATACTTAACATGCTTGAGAAGTACCTGTAAACATCAATAGAAGGCAAAGAACCGATCGAAGAAAAAGATCTATTGAATACAAGTAAATGGAATCATATACATTCACACATATAAGAATTATATAACAAGATAAGCATATGGGAAAAAGGGTCCAATACTTTATTGAATAGAAGAAGTAATTACAACCATCAAGTCTGACTCGAAGTCACTCCTCTAGCTTGGATCCCATCCACATCACATTAAAAGCATGAAAAACTTGCATCATAACAATACTTGTCTCAAAGTCAATTCTCATAGCAACATTATCTCCTTACAATTCAACATAGTCCAGCCCCTAATCACTTAGATGAGTGTTCAATTTATAGGAGGATGAAGGAGGTTATGTCATAAATGGGGTATTGTATGGCCTTCCATACTTAGAATTAGTTCCATGGAGGAGGGGATGAGAGGATAGGATGCATCTTAACTCATTCCTCATCCATTTTTGAGCTCATAGAAGTTGATAAGTGAGGGAAACTTCTAGATGACTCCAAGAGATAAGAATATTCCCCAAACCTTATGTGAATTTCGCTCAATCTTGCCCAGCATAGGTGAAAGAGGGCCTAAGTGCTCTGCAGAGCACCTTGGCATGGACTCAACTACTCTGTAGCACACCCTTACATGGGCCTACCTGAACTGGTCCCTTTATAGATCATTTCATGATGTCTTCAAGTCATGAAATTGTCTAGGAAGGAGGCATTCAAAAGGGTAACTTGTTTAGGGCATGTAGCAACTGAAATTAGGGTTTGATGAGCCCTAAAATACTGATCTGGATGATGGGAGTGATGTGCCCAAATGGATCTGTAACAGGAGGTAGAGGCCTTAGTAAATCTTTTCTTCACTTCCATAAATGTTTATTTTGCATGCTCCAAATCAAACCCAATCTCCTTCTCTGGTGCTTTGCAGACCCATACACCTTCTGTAGGTCACTTCCCTTTATACTCCCCAACCATGGTTCCACTCCACAGCAAAATGTTTACCTTAGGGTCTTCCTCGCGAGGCTCAGCTCTCATCATCTGGAGGTTTTGCGTCGGTTGCAGAGGCTGGGCCCCCTTTTCGCGAATATTAGTCAACAATATTGGGCAATCCTTAGTCGCATGGTCAAACTGAGTGCAGTAGCAGCATGACAATCATGTCAGATTTGGACAGTCCCTCGTGTAGTGTCCTAGGCCTCCACAATTGTAACAAATCAGTTGTCCTCGGCCTCTCCCAGGCCCTCCTCCACCTTGGCCTCGACCGCGCCCCTAATACTCACCTAGCGTTCCCCCAAAGCCTTGGTCTAGAGGTTGCTTTTCTAGCTGAATTCTATATGTGGGTGTCCTATCCATCATCAATTTGTAACTTCAAAAATGTCACTCTTCATGGCCTATTGATTGACAAAAATTGTAGAAAATTTGTTGCGGTGTCTGTACAAATTTCTCTAGCAAATGGCAATTATCAGTCGTATGTTTCCTTGCTACCTGACATATAGCACACGATAGCGTAGGCCTTGCACTGGGCCCTACCGCAGCCTCTGGTCATAGAGGCATTCATCCTCCTGCTGCAACGTAGTTTGCAAACACTGGGTAATGATCCTTGTCATGCCCTTGACCCTTGCATTTTATGCACCAAACCTCTTCGCGTGCCTCCGACCAAGAAGTTATACCTTGCTTCAAACTTTGCATTTCTAGACAAAAGTTTTGTAACTATGCATGAATCTGTTGAACCCCCAAATTTGGATCTTGCATCGACGTTTCATGCAGTCTCATTACAATCTCCAAGGCTTCTGCCTAAGTCAAAATCTTCTCTTGTGACAACGCAACCCTCAAGTGAGGCATGAGCAAAGCCACAAACCACTCGCGGTGCTGCCCATCCATCAAATTCATATTAGCTTCGCAGATTTTACACTTCAAACTCCGATCTAACTCCCAAGGGGTCTCACCTAGTTTCCTCGTGATTTCCTTGAATCCCACAATCGATTTCGCTTCAAACTTAGGCCTACTAAATTATTTATTCAGCGCAATCTGGATCTTTGCCATCGTAGCTGCCTAGTTGTCATTATAGTACTTGATGTACCAGGTTAGCGCGTGATCCTGGAAAGAACCAACAATGTGGCCTTCTTCATCTGATCATCAGCAATGCCTTAAGCTTCCCATATAGCCTTTATAACGAACCAAAATTGGTTTGATTCCTCATTCCCTATGCCGTTAAATATAGGTAGTTTTACGGAGTTCGCCATACTGAACAGTGGAGGTGGCGGTGGTGTGGGTGATGGGGTGAGTAGTGGAGGCGAGGATGGAGGTGGTGTGGATGGATGTGATGAGGGCAGAGGCAATGTAGTTATTCGCAAGAACCCTCATCTTATCAAATGACTAGTGCTCAGGGGAGAAATATGCGGTGTCCCTTCGTCGTCACTTAAAGGGAGTCAAATCAGTGGGCTATACTCAGGACCTTTTCTTCCTCCGCCCCTGAAAGTTTTTCCGCTTCGCGTAGCTCCAAACATCAAGTTAACCACATAACCCATTGTTCATACAAGAGCATCTTAATCCAAGTATTCAATGATTTCAAATACTTACCCCGCGGCACTTTGAAGAAGCGGTGCTCTGCTTTGCTGTAATTGACATAAGTATCGACCTCAAACTCGGTCACAAATCCTCCTGTGATGTAGTCGATCCAATGATCGACAACACACGTGATCTTATCTTTAGAATTTTCTAGCCTCCATACTAGCTCTGGTGTCCAAACAATTGGCTTGTAAGACCTCCACCTTCCTTGACCATCTGCCAACTTCACGATCCACTTGTATAACTCAACCTGGAAGGAACAGAAGAAGATTTCATGTATTTTTGTGTACAGGTATTTGTCCAACCACTGTAATTTCGTCAATCGTGGGTTCTTGTTTTCTTGCGCCACGAATTCGTAAATCTTTCTATCCAACCATGTTTTAATTTCTTTCTTAGTTGGATTCCAATGATACGACATCACACATCTCTCATGCAGATCTTGGTCTCAGGAACGGAACCATTTATTGGCCTGATGGGCCATGACCCAGGTTTAGTGTTATTCAGCTAAGAAAATCCCTACACTACTGACCCTTTCGACATTAGCCCGCGGAGTGCGGACCGATGTCTCACCCAAAGCAGTATGGGGGGATGCAAGAACCAAGTTTCCGCACCCTGAGATGGTCGTGATGTCATTCTATAATTCCTAATCCTCCCTTCGTGCAGACCGATAAGCCTTTAGGGCTTATCGATGTTCCTTCTCTTCCATCCTTCAGTACCTCCACGAAGGTACTCGACTGATCTTCGCACAGCCCTAACCCGAGGTCCAAGCACTTACACACCTTTGTGACTGAGTTACTATATAAGTTCCCAAGTTATCTTAAGGGTTAACTAATCTACCATGCATTTACAGTTACCTTCACGTAATCCTTTACTCTTTCTTGTGTTCAATTAATAGATATAATCAGATACATTCACGCATCAAATTAGCATTATAATGTAAACCCAGATTGTAACATAATATAATCAGATGCATTAAATAGAGAAATAACACACTGGTTGCAAAATAATTCTCTTTATTGATATCTCAAGTTCATTACAGACTCTATTCACCTTGCACACACAACTGCAGGGGTTCACGCACTGAGCTGCGGACTTCCACCCTAGGCCTCTCCACACTTAGTTGCAGAGCCTCTACCTATGCTAAGACTCAAGAACACTTAGAACTTATCACCCCAAAATACTTCTTACCATTACCTCTCTATTTCATTAGACTCTTCTAAGACTCCCTTTTTATACAATCCCATGGTCTGCGAACCATGGGTAGATGTTTACAGCCAACATGAGACTTCACAAAACAAGGGCAGACAACCCTTTGACCTCTTTTCACTCTGGAACCACAAAATGCGTCGGCTTTACATTTTTATTACAAAATTTGGGCCTTATGCCCCAAAACTGGCTCTTGGGGGAACCTGTTACCAACGCCAAGGCTTCCGCCTAAGTTCCTAACTTTTTCTATGATAAAGCAACCCTTAGGTGGGACAGGAGTGAGGCTACAAACCATTCATGGTGTTGATTGTTTGTGAGATTTATATTAGCTTCATGGATCTGGAAATTCAATCTTTGATCTAATTCCCAGTGTATTTTGGTTAGCCTCGTCATGATTTCCTTGAATCCAATCACTGATCGCGATTCAGACTTAGGCTTATAGAATTCTTTGTTCATATCAGTTTGACTGTCTACTAATGATGCCAGTGAGTTATCGGTGTAGTACTTAATGTACCATGTCAGCGCGCAATCCTATAGAGTAGTAACCAACTGCACCTTATTTATATTATCATCTGTAATTTGTTTTGATGTCTAAATAGCCTTCGCAAAAAACCAAAACTAATCCGGATCCTCACTTCCTAAGCCCTTGAAAACTAGCAAATTCATCCTATTTGACATGTTAACCAACGGTGGAGGTGGTGGTGGTGTGGGTGAAGGTGTATGTTGTGGAGGTGAAGGTGGGGGTGGTGTGGGCGGATGAGGTATTTGCGGAAAACTGTACCTTATCAACTGAACAAGACTCTACAACAAGGCTTGTGCTGCTCCCTCACCGTCACTTGAAGGAGGTCCAATCAATGGACTATATTCAGGACCTGTTCTCCCTTGATTTCTAAAACTTCGTACACTTCACGTAGATCCAAACATCAAGGTAATGGCATAACCCGCTTTTCACACAAGAGAATCTTAATCCAAGTATTCAAAGATCTTAAAGACTTACCTAGCAGCCCCTTGAAGAAGTGTCACTCTGCTTCACTGTAACTAACTAAGATATCAACTGTGAACTATGTAACAAATCCTCCAACGACTCGATCGAGCCAGTGATCAACTACGCATGTGATATTATCTTCAAAAGCTTCCAACCTCCGCACAAAATCTGGGGTCCACACTATCGGACTGGTAAGCCTCTATCTTCCTTTGTCATCTTCCAATTTAGTGATCCACTTGTATAGTTCGATCGGGAAGGTGAAGAAGAAGATCTCATGTATTTCTATGTACAAATATCTGTCCAACCACTGTTCTTTTGTCAGGTGTGGGTTCCTATTTTCTTGCGCCACGAATTCATGGATATTTCTATCCAACCACTTCTCAATTTCATTTTTGGTTAGATTTCAGTGATGCAACACCACACATCTCTTTATGTAGATCTCGGTCCTGAAAATGGAACCATTTGTTGGCTTAGTGGGTCCTAACCCAGGTTCAAAGTTAGTTGCGCCAAACAAATCCCTACACTAATGGCCCTTTTGGCATCAATCCGCAGAGCGTGGACTGAAGTCTCACCCGATGTAGTATGGGGGGATGCTGGAACCAAGTTTCTACACCTAGAGATAAACGTGATGTCTTTTTGTGCCCTATATCTTCCTTCGCATAGATCGATAATCCCTTATGGCTTATCGATGTAACTTCCTTTAATCAACCTCTAGACCTTCGCAAAGGTCTACGATTGGATTTCACAGACCCTAAACAGGTGAATTAGCTACTTACATGCATCATAGATTACTCTTAACCCAGTATTTACTTAGATCTACTTAAGTGTTCGATATTTTTAACATACAATGATATGATCTTCACGTAAGCACTTAACATCAATTGTGTTTAAATAACAATATAGATCCATTAAAGTCGCGCATCAATACATCATTGTTTCACAAAACCATCATTAATCACAGCATAAGCACATTCATTCGTAACAAAAGTAAAGAGATAAAACACAAGAATTTATAGAATAATATTCTTTTATTGATATTTAGTTAAGATTATAGACTCAAGACTTCCTTGCACGCTCAGCTGCAGGGGTCCGCACACTCAGCTGTGAACTCTACTCTAGGCCTCTGCGCACTCAGCTGCAGAGCCTTTCTTCTACCTTCTGCGCTAACTTAGACTCCTTTTGTCGTACCCATAGACAACTTCTATTCTTCTATTATGCCTTAGACTCTCTAAGACACACCTATTTATACAATCCCATGGTCCGTAGACCATGGGTAGATCTTCAAAAAGTTGACTTAACTTACATAAAAGAGGGTAAAAACCATTTTTTAATCTTTACTTAATTACGTGCTCCGCAACCATAATTTGCGAATACTTCCCATCTTTTTACATAAAAATTGGGCTTTTTCGCCAAAATTGACCCAGGGGACCTCATCCCAATAGGCCCCCAATACAAAGTTCGTGACTCCCCCTTAAGTCACTTGGCTAGCATGGAGATATTGCTGTGAAGATCCCCCAGCTCTACTTGTGCAATTGGTACTTTAGTCGTACTTTGCGTGGCTGCCTGCTTGATTTGTTCTACTAGCTACTTTGTGGCTAGTCCTTCACTAGCTCGCTTGATCTGCTGCTGCGTACTCTACAAGTTTGCCAACTTTTCTTGTATGTTGGCCGAGACTACATAGGCTTCATCCAACCAAGGCCCCAACCTGGCCTTAAGGACTACCTCTTTCTTCTGCACCACTTCCACCTGTGTAAGGAGCTTCTTAGCCTCCTGTAGCTTAGCAAGGCACTGTGTTGTAGCAACGATGCGCGTCGTCGCCCTTACTTTGTCGTATTGCTACTAGAGCTCGCGAAACCCTGTATTTAATACCTGCAAGGTCGTCACTACTTCCATGGCCTACTCAAACAATGCGATGCAGTCCACAACTGCGGCATCCACCGTAGCAACTCCATCCTTAACAGTGACTTCACGTTGTTCCCTAACCTCTAGCGGGGTTGAAGGCTGTGACTTCAGCTCCAGTTCAGTGATTTTCATGTTCAGCTCAAACTGAACTCTAGCCACCTCTGCCTTGGCATCACACATGCCCACAACAAGTTTTCTAATCTTGGCCTCCAACGGCACTTCCTCAAGTATGTGCAACTACGGGATTTTCCTACAATGCTTTTGTCACCATGACCATTATCTGGGAACTCTATGCCTGAATTATTTATTTTTCTTTCAAAGCTTCCATATTTTTGGTGAACAACTGCTCATTGTTCATGCGATATTCACTAATTAAACTAGCTGTGTGCTACTCACACTCCCTTAGCTCCGATGTCACACCTGATTGTAGCGTGTGAAGATATTCATTGGGTAGCACCACGACATTGAGGTTGATGTGTTTCAGATAACTCATGATGACCTTGTCATCGGCCGCTTCCATGCTTAATGAGCCTTCTAGTAGCGTGACTACATGGAGATCCACTGATTTGACCATCTCTACTGCCTGACTTGTTCCTGGTGCCAAGCTTGTCTGTGTGGCGCTTACCTGCCCTACACCCACCTGGATCTTGTTGGTTTGAATCTACAACTCATGCAGATCCTTTTGGATAGTACTTAGCACCTGTTGTTGTTGTTGTTCGAACTATTGCAGCAGTTCCATTGTGGTGTCATGCACCTTATCTTCTATCTCATCGAGATCGCATTCTGTTAGTGTGATCAGATCCAACGATGGATTTGTCTCTTTCAAATCCTTCCGAGGCCCCTCCTTCTGCTGATCCCTGTACTTTTTTATCCATAAGGGAGTGCTTTGTTCCTTATGACCTCCACCGCCCTGCTCTAACTGCTTCTCTTCCTCTATCTGGTGTGAACAGGACTTATCTCTCTACTCAGAGTCATGCTCTTCATGTTCAGCCTGCTGCTTCACAGCACGCTCCTTTTATAGACGAGTCTTCTCCTTAGCCTCTTTCTTTTGCTTCTCGGCCAACTGTTCGACTTCCTGCTTCGCTGCTTCCTTCTTTTTCTTTTTCATGGATTTTCTGGTGCTTGTAGCCAGATCGAATGGAGAATGCCAATCTACCGGCCAACGCTTGATAGTTTTCGGGATGGCGTCGTCCATGGCAAGGTAAGGTAGATCAAACCATTTCTGTTGCAGATCCTTCCGCGCCTGGATGTACATGTGATGGAAGTCATCTTTAAACTTCGCGTACTCTGATAATTGTTCGAACACAGTCAAAGATAACTGTGGCTTTTGGTTGATGGTTGTGTGTAGGCTCGCTTCCATCAACACCTAGAAAAATTTGGTCTTTGTGACCCATGCGACATCCTTTGTGGCCAAAAGGGAGGCAAATCGGGCGGCCTTTGGCAATCCTTTCTCTAGGGGAGGAAAGTGGCTATCCTCCGATAGTTCCCAAGCCACTGGCATGATGGAGAGAAAAAACCACGTGTAGTGGAAGTTTTTTCTCTCATCCTGAGCCCTATGACAATTCACAAGGAACTCGCTACAGAGGTAGTGAGACCAATTGAACCACATGCCCTCCTCACACTCTGCAGCCAATGAAATTACAGGAACCAGAACCTCATCTATGCAACATTTTCTCATGACCTTTCCAGTTAATGTTTGTGTAGCAATTTTCACTGTGGGGTCAGTGATAGATGTGCTGAAGCACACACGCAACGTTTTAACCAGCTTGAACTTTTCCTTCATCTTTTCTGCTAAGTCACACTCACTCGTCTTTCCACCAAACTCCTTGGCTGGATTCAAGCTTGAGTGCGGTAATAGCATGATCCGATGGATCAGCATATCTGTAATCAGGATCAGCACACTCAGCCACAAACATCCATCATGCACTAGGGTCAACAACTGCTTGATACAAATGAGGTTGATGTTGGAGTGGTGGTAGTGGGGCACCCACAACAGGTTCAACAACCCCGACTGATTCACTTCGCGAATCCACTCGACTGGCTCCAACGCGGTGACACTAGATTCCTTGTAATATACCCTCTTCATATAATTCTTCGTTGCAAGGTGGGGGAACCTCTCGTGGTCCACCAAATCCCAGTTCGCGCTAGGCATGGTCCTTCAAATGTGATGCTCTCAGGTAGCAGGGGCATGTGAATCAGGAATTTCTCTACATCTGGGTCTTTGGTTATCTTCACTTTTCCCTTACACGGAGGGATATAATCTGACAACTTGGAGATAGGCTCCATGCCCTCGGCATCTATATCCTTCACACCCTCTTCGACCTCCAAATCTACCACTTTCCCCTTATCCTTTGCCGATTGTTTATCTTTCTTCTGGGCCTGGGTAGCAGAGTGCTTCCTCGATGACTCACACACCAACATTGGCCTCTTCTGCTTGTCTTTCTTGGGCTTGGGGGCTTCTCTCACTGGTGTAGGCTTTCGGGCAAGGCAACCTTGGCACATCAGCCGAAGCCTCATTCTCACAACCTCTGAAGCAACTCCCTCAGAGGTGACAGTTCCTCCAATGCTTGCAGTTTCACATGGTCTGGACATTGATATGAGAATAAACAGTTGGGTATCCTCGGGTATTTATCAAATACAGAGCTAGCGACCAAATCTGCGAAAACCTGAGTATTCATAAACGATGGATAGCACAATACAAAAATTCTAAGGATGCAAAGTGTTCTTTGTTGGATAGCCACACGTAATTTATAGGTGAATTTGAATTCAAATTCAACAGTTCCCCCCCAAAATCCATCCATAAATCCTGATTTGGCAGCAGATCTTCAAGGATTTTAGTGTTAAATGCCTTAAATTCCACCACCCCCTCAGTCCTCTTAACCATCTCCTTGTTTTCAAATCATGAATAGTGACTCTAACGATCATTTTCTAGTTGTGTTGCGTGGTACCTCCCTCTATAGCGCAGCTCTCTTCGCACCTCTTTTGGTACTGTGACATCTCCCTTTTTTGCGTATCCCGCCCTATCACGTAGCTCTACAAATCGGGTAGTGTAGTTTATAATTCCACGCTCCCTTGCAGCTGCTTGGAGCGCTAAGACTGTTGTATTGTCATGTAGTCATTGGGCTAGATCCCCTGTGTACAACTTCAACCGGCTTCCATTTACCCTTCCCGGAAATGGTTCTCCATTAAATTTTGCAAGATGAACTGTGCCACCATCTGTAATTTCTTTGATGACATATGGCCCGAGCTAATGCATCTGCAACTTTCCTGGAAACTTAGAGAACTTGCTATCATATAATAAAACCAATTCATTTACCTTGAAGGTGCGTAGTTTGATGTGTCGATCATGCCAAGAGTTTTCGCGTTCCTTCTAAACTTGTTGGTGGAATCTAGCCAGAAACCTATGTTCTTCGAGCTCCATTAGCTATTCGATCCATTCTTCTAAGGCTCCGTGGTCCGCCATTCCTATGAAAGTTGTTATGCGTAGACCAGGCACGATATAATTCATGGGCATCACAACTTCTATGCCATAGACCAACCTAAAAGGTGTCTGACCTGTGATATTTTTTCAAGTATTCCTATATGCCCACAATACTACCAGTACGCGCATATCCCAATCATTTTGTTGCACATTTCAAACCTTCGTCAATGCATTCTCCAATATCTTATTAAAAGCCTCAACTATTCCATTAGCCTGAGGATGATAGGTTATACTTTTCTTATGGTAAACTTGGGACTCCTCTGTGAGCACATTGATCATTTCATTGAGAAAATGTGTACTGCAGTCACTCATCAATACCTTTGGGAAACCAAACCTGGTCAACACATATTCAAATGAAAATTTTGCTGCGATTTCCCCTGTACAGTCTTTCATAGGTTGTGCCTCCTCCCATCTGGTCAAATACTCTATCATGGTGACGATATAACACGCACCAATTTTCTTTCCTAGGGGTTGAATTGGTCCTACAAAATCAATGGCCCATTTCCCAAATGGTTGCAATGACACCTACAGATTTAGAGGTAGCTCATCCCTTGGCAATGGTCTGCCCATTCTCTAACATGCATCGCATGCCCTACAATAATCTTTAGAATCTTTATGCAGTGTTGGCCACCATAACCGAACGCACAAAATCTTCTGCGTTGTTGTTTTTCCTGCATAATTCCCTCCTGCAGCTCCTCCATGAGCTTCAATGAGGATCCTGTTTCATTCAAAATCAAGCACATAATGTCAAAGTATCTCTTTTGATCCCATGTTATACAATTGGCTGGCAATCACTGAGAAATTTTCCGTGCACACCACCTACTATTTCTTCTGCTGACTGGTGTATCCCTCTGGAGCCGTTCCTGTAGTCAGGAAGTGGATAATGTTCGCAAAGTGATTATCTTCTATGCACATCATGAAGAGCTGTGCGTCGGGCAACCCTTCCTCCAAATTAGTAGTTTCTCCTGTCTCAATGCGCGACAAATGGTCAGGCCCTGCATACAATATTCCTGGCTTCACAATTACTTCAAAATCATATTCTTGAAACAACAACAGCCACCGACATATTCCCCCCCCAAAACAAGATTATTGACTAAATACTTCAATGTAGAATGGTCTGTGTACATCTTGAAATGTCCGCCTAGCAAGTAATGTCTGAATTCCCGGAGCACGTACACCATAACCAACCCTTTGTGCTCTATCATCGAATAGTTATTTTTAGCCTTCGACAATTTTCTTCTTGCAAACGCTATAGGATGATCCATCTCCCCTTCACCAGCCTATGTCAGCACTACTCCTAGCGCAATACACAAGGCATCCACATGCACGTGGAATTCCTTCTTCCAGTCTAGGAATACCAGGATCAACACAGTAACCATTTTCTCCTTCAAGACATCCAGACTGCGCTGACATTCTTCATTCCAATAGAATGTAGCATCCTTAATTAGAAACTTTTCCATGGGCACTGTAATCTAAGCATAAGCCTTGATGAACATTTGATAACACCCAGTATGGCCCAAGATTGCACACAACTGTTTTGACACTCCTTGGGGATTCCAACTTTATTATTACCGTGATCTTGGTAAGGTCCACCATGAGTCCTTTACTGCATACCACGTGACCCAGAAAAATCCCAAAGGGGACACAAAACAAGCACTTCTTTAAGTTCAGCACAATCTGATACCTTCGGCACGTATCCAACATTAAGTGCAGACTATCTACATGGTGCTTGACTAGCCCAAACACTATCCAATCATCGAAATAGACCTCCAAGAATTTGTGAATGAACTCTTTGAACACCGTAATGACTACACGAGAGAATATTGTTGGCACATTCTTGAGTCCAAACGACATTACTGTATACTAGAAGTAACCCCATTCCATTGCAAAGGTTGTCTTACTCCTATCCTCTAGCACGATCTTAATCTGATGGTACCCAGAGAACCCATCAGTGAAAGAATACACTTCCTGTCCTCCCACATTGTCCAGTACTTCATCAGTAAATGGTGTTAAAAAGGGATCATGGACACAAGCATCATTAAGCTTTCTTAGATCTACGCAAATCCTTAATTCATCTTCTGATTCTTTTCCTGAACTACCATTGGACTCACCCAATCAGACTCCTCCACAGGTTCAATAATACCTACTTCAAGCATCTTATCTAACTCCAAGTGGACCTTTTCTTGTGTTTTGGATTAAGGTGATATTGCCTTTGCTTAACAGGCTTTGTGTCTAGTTTCAGAGTTGTTTTCATTACTCCCAAATCGCCTATGATGCCTTTCTGGTCCGAATATTTTGTAGGGAACAAATCTTGATATTCGTGGAGCACCTTAACAACTTTATCTACTGTAGCATCATCCCAGTAATCCCCAACCTTCGAAAACTTTGGCTCCGCCTCTATGCCAATGTTTACATGCCTAATTTTCAATGGCGCAGTGATGTCTGGATTCTCTATCTGCAGTCCCTCTACCTCGCGATGGCCTTTTATTTATGGAATGTTAATATTCCTTGGATCCACATCCTCTCCTTCAGTGGTCTCATTATAGCACTCAAACGCATGGCGCAGATGTGTGCTCCAATCTGGTTGAATCAATTCCAAAGGATCCTGCGGTATTATGAAGATCACTGCCTTAACCTCCTGCAGTGCCTCATCAATGCTTTCAAACCCATCTTCAAAGCTAAATGTCCTCACGAACCCTTCTCTTAAGACATCCCATTCTGCGGTGCCATGGTGGAGCTCCGTCTCCAAATACTAGTTCATAGGGATTATGTCCAGAGTGTGACAGAATAAATGCACCCATTCTGGTTGCAGCTCCGTTCCATATACCTTAGTCCATTTAGCCAAGTGATTGCACGGATCATTCCTCCCATCATACTTCTCAGTTACCCATACTTTAGGCCGACCAAACCGCATTCTCATCATTCTTTTGTAATCGTACCACTCATCAAAGTTGTCTTTGTGCGTACCCCACCACCGAGTGGGCGTAGCACGCTTTGCCTAGTCCGACGCTTGAAAGCGGTAATCCACTGGAACTTCTCTTTCAAAAGCATCCAAAAATTTATCCACGTCACTTAAACCATCATAATAAGGAAAATTTCTTACATTCGACGACACACAACGCAACGATTTGGTCATCATGTTGCAGTGTAGTGTGGATACTTCATGCACACTATTTTTCCAATGTTCCATCTCTGAATCGTCTGAATTCGAGGTACAGGAACCTTCACGGTCCCATGTAATTCTTCCATTAGCTATCAGATTAACCCAGCCTTGGTCTCACACTGTGATTTTATAGATCTGGTCCAAATCATCATCACTCTCCTCATAGTCACGGACCGTTTCAGTATAGTGCGATCCTTTTGTAGGGTCCAATGGTACTACAATGCAGAGCGATTTTCTTTCAAACGACATTATCCACTTCTTCAAATGATGACCCCATTCATGTCAATAGCCTAATCAATTCCCAAGAGCGCAGGGTATGGATTTCTATCATCAACAATCTCTATTACTTCAAAATCAACCAACAAGTTCGCACTTCTATATCTACGGTAACTCCCTACAATCATCCATAAGGATAATCTTCTGCTGGTTCACCATCCTCAGTTGAATCGGAGACCACTGCAGCGTAAGTCTCCCCATTCTCTCCCAGTTTTGTTTAGGAAATATGTTTGCGTCAAACCCCAAATCCAGAATAACCTGATCCATCTCATAGTCTCCTATTTGTGCGGTAAGCCTCATTTCGCACCCTGTTCTTGCCTTATGCTTACCAATCTTTCTGACTACTCGTGGTCCATTAGCAGCATTATACTTACCGACACACCTTTTTATCAAATATTGTAGCCCCTTCATAGCCTTGCTGTCGCGTAGTAGCTTCATACAAGTTTCCAATAATGTGGTATGCACAAAGGGCTTGACCTCTGTAGGTGTGCTGGTATCTGGAGGTTTGTTCAGAACCCCTGAGGTAGAGACTTCGGTGAAGCTTTTCTTTGCTTCCATTAGTGTTTCCTTCGCATGCTCCAGATCAAACCCAATCTCCTTTTTTGGAGCCTTGTGAAACCAACCACCTTCTTTAGGTTTCTTTCACTTATCATCACAAGTTGCAATCTTGCTTCGTAGTACAATATTCACATTCGGGCCCTCTTCACGGAGCTTGGCCCTCATCATCTGTAAGTTCTGGGTAATATGTTGAAGTTGCGCCTTCTTCTTTTGCATCTTAGCCACCGGCGCAGGACATTCTTCAATTGTGTGGTTAAAATGAGTGTAGTATTGACATGACGAGCATGTCTGATTTGTACACTCCCGCACGTAGTGTCCTGGCGTTCAGCAATTATAACAAATGACCTGCCACCAACCCCTACCAAGTCCTCCACCTCCTCAGCCTCGTCCGTCCCCTTGATATCCTCTGTGCATTCCCCCAGTGCTCTTATCGAAGGTTGAGTTTCTGCTTGCATTCGATACATAGGCATCCTCTTCATCATTCATTCATAGCTCTGACAAGTGGTGCTCATTGTGGCCTACCAATTTGCAGAAATAGCAGAACAATTGTTGTGGTGTCTGTACAAACTTTTGTAGCAAATGACAAATTTTTGTTACATATTTTCCGACTACTTTACAAATAGCACACCATAGCATGGGCCCCGTGCTTGGTCTTGCTGGAGATTCCTTCCTTAAGGGCATAGGCCACCCCCCCAATCATGTAATTCGTGAAGACAGGGCAATGATATTTATCATGCAACATATATTTCATTAAATGTGGAATTAAACAATCAACCTAGAATTTCAAAATAGCAAAAAATATCAATTCTAGTGATGCCCTTGTAATAATTTTTTCCCAATTTTAATGAAATATGTCTTATGCCCCTAATTTTTACACTTGAGACACCAAACTTCTTCGCATACCTCTGGCCAAGCCGATTTTTCCTTTTTCAAGCTCTGCAATTCCAAGAAAATGTTCTGCAACTCCGCGTGGATCTGTTGAAACCCCAAAGAAGCATCCTGAATAGGCATTTCATGTAATGTCATCGCAATTTCTAGGGCTTCTGCCTGTGTTCCTATATTCTGTGGTGATAAAGCAACCCTTAGGTGGGGCATAAGCGAGGTTACAAACCATTCGCGGTGCTAACTATCTGTGAGATTCATACTAGCTTTGCAGATCTGCCACTTCAATCTTTGATCTAATTCCTAGGGTGTTTCGCTGGGCCTCATCATGATCTCCTTGAATCCAATTATTGATCGTGATTCAGAATTAGGCTTACCGAATTCTTTGTTCAAAATGCTTTGAGTGTTTGCTAATGATGCCAAGAGGTTATCAGTGCAGTACTTAATCTACCATGTCAACGCGCGATCCTGTAGAGCGGTAACCAATTGTGCCTTCTTTATATTATCATCCATAATTTGTTGTATTGTCCATACAGTTTTCGCAACAAACCAAAACTGATCCAGATCCTCACTTCCTAAGCCCTTGAAAATGGACAACTTCTTCGTATTCGACATGTTGACCAATGACGGAGGTGGTGGCTGTGTGGGTGAAGGTGTATGTTATGGAGGTGAAGGTGGGGGTGGTGTGGGCGGATGAGGTATCCATGGAAGACACTAGCTTATCAACTGGATAGTGCTCTGCAGTGAAGCCTATGTTGCTCCCTCGTCGTCACTTGAAGGAGGTCCAGTCATTGGACTATATTCAGGAGCTATTCTCCCTTGATTTCTAAAACTTCATTTTCTTCACCTAGATCCAAACATAAAGGTAATGGAATAACTTGCTTTTCACACAAGAGAATCTTAATCCAAGTATTCAAATATCTTAAATACTTACCCCACAACCCCTTGAAGAAGCGCTACTATGCTTAATTGTAACTGACTGAGTTTTCAACTGCAAACTCTGTAACAAATTCTCGAATGACTCGATCAAGCCAGTTATCAACTATGCATGCGATCTTAACTTCAGAAGCTTCCAATCTCTGCACGAGCTCTGAGGTCCACACTATCGGACCGTCAAGCCTCCACCTTCCTTGGTCATCTGCCAATTTAGCGATCCACTCGTATAGTTCGATCGGGAAGGTGCAGAAGAAGATCTCGTGTATTTCTATGTACAAATATCTATCCAACCACTGTTCTTTTGTCAAGCGCGGGTTCCTGTTTTCTTGCATCGCAAATTCGTGGATCTTTCTATCCAATCACTTCTTAATTTCCTTCTTCGTCGGATTTCAGTGATGCGACATCACACATCACTTTATGCAGATCCCAGTCCTAAAAATAGAACCATTTTTTTCGCTTAGTGGGTCCTGATCCAGGTTCAACGTTAGTTGTGCCAAACAAATCCCTACCCTACTAGCCCTTTTGGCATCAATCTATAGAGCCCAGACTGAAGTCTCGCCCGAAGCAGTATGGGGGGATGCTGGAACCAAGTTTCTACACCCAGAGATCAACGTGATGTCCTTTTGTGCCCTAGATTTGCCTTTGCTCAGATAGATAAGCCCTTATGTCTTATCAATGTAGCTTCCTTCAATCAGCCTCTAGACCTCCGTGAAGGTCTATGACTAGATTTCGTGGACCCCGAACAGGTGAATTAGCTACTTACGTGCATCATAGATTACTCTTAACCTAGTGTTTACTCAGATCTACTTAAGTGTTCGATATTTTTAACATACAACGATATTGTTGGGTTGTGTTATAGTCTTTCCACGACTAGCCCACGTAGTTCATCGGGGGTTAGAGGGGGGGAGGTCACAGGGGGTTTGAGGCATACCCGTAACCCCACTTTATGGGGTCCAGGGCAGCGGACCGGAAAATTTTGGTTTTGGACCTATGTTAAGTTGGGCGGACCCACCTATGGTTTTGCGCATGATTTTCACACATGTTTTTTGGACATGATGGTTTTCGGTCCATGGTGTTGGATGCGATGGTTTTTCGGTCGATGGTATTGGATGCTTCGACATGTATAAATATGTATTATAACATTGAAAGGAACATAATGAAAAATCAATCTGGTAGTCGCGGTTTTGGGATCTAAGGGAAAATCTCTACGTATATGTGTTTTATGTGTTATGCTCTCACATTGTTTATTTTTTGTGTTTTGAATTCATATGCAGGTAATTTACGTATGGGTTAAAACCTACATTTGGTATCAGAGCAGTTTTGGCTTCAAGGGGACGCCTTTGTTGTTGAGGGGTTTTGCTCGGGCCTGTGGTAGACCCTGTTCAATGGGAGATCTGTGAGATTGATTCTGGTGGTGAAAGAAGATAGTGAGCAGTGGAAAGATAGAGATCGAGAAATTTAATGGTCAGAGTTTTGAGTTGTGGAAACTCAAGATGGAGGATCTATTCGTGGATAAAGATCAGTGGATCACGGTAGATTTGGATACTAAACCAACGGGAGTATCCGATGAAGAATGGAAGAAGTTGGATCGGAAGGCAAAGAGCACAATACGATTGTGTGTCTTAGATTTAGTATTGCTAAATGTATTAGGGGAAGCTACGGCGAAGGCTTTGTGGGACAAGTTAGGAACTTTGTACCAATCTAAGTCTCTGGTGAATAATTTGTTCCTGCGGAAAAAGTTGTATAACCTGAGGATGAAAGATGGAGACTCAATGATAGAGCATCTGAACGCATTTAATACTATGGTAAGTTAGTTAGCATCTGTTGATATTAAAATTTCAGATGAAGATAAGTGCATCAGTTTGTTTTGTTCTCTACCAAATTCGTGGGATAGTCTAGTTATTGCAATAGGTAGCAATGTAACTTCCTTGCAATTTGATGAAATAGTCTCAGCCTTGCTGACGGAGGAGATGAGACTGAAAAATATGGAGAGCCAGAATGGTGATGCCTTGTATGTACGCGGACGGTCCCATAATAGAAACAAAAATAAGTCATCGAGTGGGAGACCTAAATCTAGAGGTAGATCTAAATCTCCAGGAAAACCTGTAAAGGTAGTGTGCTAGAAATGTAGAAAGGAAGGGCACCACAAAAGGGACTGTAAATCTAAAGCTACTAATAAAGGAAAGGGATCTGATGATTCTCCTTCTACAGAGGCGAAAACCACCTTAGATGAAGGTGGGGATGTGTACTTAGCTTCTTCAAGTACACATGTAGATCATGAGGCATGGTTAATTGACTCAGGTGCATCCTTTCACTTCACTCCCCATAGAGAGTGGTTCTGTGAGTATGAGAAATACGATGGTGGTGATGTCTTCTTACGAGATGATAGAAAGGCTAGAATCATTGGTTGCGGAAAAGTAAAGTTGAAGCTGCAAGGTGGAAGGGTTAGAACACTTCTAGGTGTTCTGCATATTCCTGCATTGGCCAGAAATCTGATATCTATAAGCAAGTTGGATGATGCAGGTGTGAAAACAGTGTTCAAGAAGGATACCTACAAAGTGGTTTAGGGAGCACTAGTATTGATGCAAGGAGTTTGAATTGGAACTCTGTACAAGTTACAAGGTAGCACTATTATTGATGGGTGCAATAGTTCTGTGGTTCCTGAAAGTGGAGTAGAAAATCTAGTGGTCTCTGGAGAGAAGACCATGTTGTGGCATTAAAGGCTTGGACATATTGGAGAGAAGGACCTTCGAATACTTCATGGTAAAGGTATGGTAGAAGGTATGAGTAATAGCTCTCTGAATTTTGATTTCTGTGAAAATTGTGTATATGGGAAGTAGAATCGGGTGAGTTTCCCCTCTAGTAGTAAGAGGGCGAAACAAATATTAGAACTTGTGCACAGTGATGTGTTTGGACCTGTGAAGGTTCCATCATTGTGTAAGTCTATGTACTATGTATCATTTATAGATGACTTCTCAAGGAATACATGGATATATTTCCTTAAGAAGAAATCTGAAGCCTTTGACAGGTTTAAAGAATTTAAGGCTCTCGTGGAAATTCAGACAGAGAATAAGATAAAGGTGCTGAGGACAGATAATGGTGGAGATTTTTGCAGCAAGGGATTTGAAGAATTTTGTAAGAAGTGTGGTATAGCATGACAGAAGACTACTCAATATACACCTCAGCAAAATGGAGTTGCAGAAAGAATGAATAAGACGCTTAAGGAAAGGGCAAGAAGCATGCTCAGTGGTGTCAAGTTAGGACAGGAATTATGGGCAGAGCCAGTGGATACTGTATGTTACCTGGTCAACAGGTCACCTTCATCAGCGTTGGAGGATAAGACTCCACAAGAGGTATGGACTGGTAAGAAACCCTCTCTTTCACATCTGAGGGTATTTGGATGTGATGCATATGTACATGTTCCAAAGGAGAAACGAACCAAGTTGGATAGTAAATCTGAAAAGTGCACTTTATTGGGTATAAAGATGGTTTAAAGGGTTATAATATTTGGAACCCAGTCACATGGAAGTTTTCTATAGCTGAGATGTGGTGTTCAGAGAGGTAAAATATGTTATTAAACATGAAGTCCAACCAAAGGAACCTGAGAAGATAGAGTTTGAGCTTAAGGAGGAAGAATCAGACTCTACAATAGAGGAGGAATTAGAAGATGAAGAGCCACAAACTCCAGGTGTGAGAAGATCAGTTCGAGAAAGAAGGCAGCCAGAAAGGTATAATCCATCTACTTTCTGTTCAAATTTTGATTTATCTATTACTGATGATGATCCCAGAACTATGAAGGAAGCAGTAGATTCAGAGGATGGAAAACTCTAGAAAGAGGCCATGGTTGATGAAATGGCATCTTGGCACAAAATGAGGCTTGGGATCTGGTGGAGTTGCCAGCTGGAAGGAAACCCATTGGCAGCAAATGGGTTTCAAGAAGAAGACAAATGCAGAAGGAAAGGTGGAGAAATACAAAGCTAGGTTGGTAGCAAAAGAACAAATGGATGTGAAGACAAAATTTCTTCACAGGGATCTGGAAGAGGAGATCTACATGAAGCAACCTGAAGGCTTTGCGGTGAAGGGTAAGAAAGAACTTGTATGCAAGTTAAAGAAGTCTCTGTATGGGTTAAAACAGTCACCAAGGATGTCGTATCAGAAATTTGATACATTTATACGGGGACTTGGCTTCACGAGAAGCGAAGCAGATCACTTTGTGTATTTTAAATTAATTGGTGACCGTGTTATTTATCTCGTCTTGTATGTGGATGATATGTTGTTGGTTGGAATTGACAAAGAAGTTGTCCAGGACTTGAAGACCCAATTGTCCTCTGAATTCGACATGAAAGATCTTGGTGCTGCAAACTATATTTTGGGCATGGAAATTAAAAGAGATCTAGCAAAGAGGAAGCTATGGTTAAACCAGAGGAAGTATGTCGAGACAATATTGCAGAGGTTTAATATGCAGGATAGTAAACCGGTGAAGGTTCCTATTCCTGTAGGTGTGAGGTTATCTGTTGAATAGTATCCCAAGACACAAGAAGAGAAAGAGGACATGTCCCGTGTTCCATATGCAAGTGCAGTCAGTAGCCTGATGTATGCAATGGTCTGTACTAGACCAGAAATTGCACATGCAGTGGGAGTATTGAGCAGGTTTATGTCAAAACCAGGGAAAGAGCACTGAACAACAGTGAAGTGAGTTTTCAGGTATTTGCGTGGCACTAGTGATTATGGTTTGTGCTACCAAGGAACACCAGGATTGGACAGAGTGTTGGATATTCAGGGCTTTGTTGAGGCAGACTGGGCTAGAGATCTGGATCAGAGAATTTCTACAAGTGGGTATGTGTTTAACCTATTTGGAGCTGCAGTCAGTTGGATGAGTAAGAAACAATTTGTAGTGGCACTATCAACTACAGAGGCAGAATACATGGCAGCCACTCATGCAAGCAAGGAAGCAGTTTGGTTGCAGAGATTGTGTTCAAGTATGGGGTTAGTACAGGAAACTATAAGGATAGATTGTGACAGCCAAAGTGAATTTTTCTTGGCAAAGAACCCTGCATATCATTCAAAGACCAAGCACATTGATGTTCAATATCACTTTGTGAGGGATATGATAGAAGACAAAAAGGTGTTGCTGGTAAAGGTGGACACTTTAAAGAATACTGCATATGCATTGACAAAATCTGTGAGCTCTAAGAAGTTCTCTTGGTGTAGAGAAACAATGGGCATTGCAGGGCTAGATAAATGACTAAGCTCTCTTGTGGCCCCCTGTGGAAAGAAAACAACAAGTGGGAGAATGTTGGGTTGTGTTATATTCTTTCCACGACTAGCCCACGTAGTTAATTGGGGGTTACAGGGGGGTAGGTCATAGGGGGTTTGAGGCGTACCTGTAACCCCACTTTATGGGGTCTGGGGCAGCGCCCCAAAAAATTTTGGTTTTGGACCGTATGTTAGGTTGGGCGAACCCACCTATAGTTTTGTGCATGATTTTCGCACATGTTTTTTAGACACAATGGTTTTCGGTCCATGGTATTGGACACGATGGTTTTTCGGTCCATGGTATTGGATGCTTCGGCATGTATAAATATTTATTATAACATTGAAAGGAACATAATGAAAAATCAAGCTAGTAGTCCCAGTTTTGGGATCCAGGGGAAATATTTGCGTATATGTGTTTTATGTGTTATTCTCTCGCATTGTTTATTTTCTGTGTTTTAGAATTTGTATGCAAGTAATTTATGTACGGGGTTAAAACCTACAGATATAATCTTTGTGTAATCAATTAACATCAATTGCGTTTATATAACAATATATATCCATTAAAGTCGTGCATCAATACATCATTATTTCACAAAACCATCATTTATCACAACATAAAGCGCATTCATTTGTAACAGAAGTAAAGAGATAAAACACAGGAATTTCTAGAATAATCTTCTTTTATTGATATTTAGTTAAGCTTACAGACTCAAGACTTCCCTGCACACTCAGCTACAGGGGTCTGCACACTTAGCTGCGAACTCTACTCTAGGCCTTTGCGCACTCAGCTACAGATCCTTTCTTCTACCTTCTGCGCTAACTTAGATTCCTTCTGCCATACCCTTAGACAAATTTTATTCTTCTATTATGCCTTATACTCTCTAAGACACACTTATTTATACAATCCCATGGTCTGCGGACCATGGGTACATCTTCAAAGATCTGACTTAACTTACATAAAAGAAGGAAAAAAACCTTTTTGACTCTTTTCTTAACTACGTGCTTCGCGACCACAATTTGCGGAGACTTTCCATATTTTTACATAATGCTTGGGCTTTTGCCCCAAAATTGACCCAAGGGACCCCATCCCAACACAATATGACCCAAATATTCCACCTCCTGTATTCCAAAGAAACATTTGGACGTTTTTGGATTAAATAGTTTCTCCTCCAATAGTTTGAGCACACTGTCAACATGTTGAATATGATCCTTCCAAGAATTTTTTTAGATTAGTATATCATCTAAAAATACTAACACAATTTTCTAAGGTATGGTTTGAAAATGGAATTCATCAAACATTGAAAGGTGGAAGGTGCATTAGTAAGGCCATAAGGCATCACCAAAAATTCATAATGACCTTCATGAGTTCTGAATGTTTTTTTTGGAACATCTCTAGTCTTCATTCTAATTTGATGATATCCTGAATGAAGACCCAACTTAGTGAAGTAAATTAATCCATGTAATTCATCTAACAATTCATGAATGGAAGGAATAGGAAATTTGTCTTTAATAATGAGCTTGTTGAGCTCCCTATAATTTGGACACATATGACATGATTCATCCTTCTTTTTCACCAATACTACTGGAGCAGAGAAATAACTTTGAATAGGTTGAATTATACCGGCCTCTAGCATTTCTGCAACCATACGCTCAATTTCACTCTTTTGGGCATAGGGATATCTATAAGGCTTGAGGTTTGGAGGAGAACTTCCTGGAATCAAGTGAATAGAATGATCATAATCAAAAATAGGTGGGAGGCCTTTAGGAGTCTCAAATACCTTGGAATGATTATCCAAGACTTTTTACAGATCTGGGGAAATAGATGATTTCGATGTTTGAACCTCTAGTAAGCATAATTGTGCAATTACGCCCCATTTTTCTTTCTTCAAAATCTTTTTCATGCAATTGTAGATGATGTTTTTCCCTATTTTCCTTGTGATACCCTTTAATTCAATTTCCTTTGCTTCCCGAAAAAATTCAAGACGAGTTCTTGGAAAATAAAAGCAACCGTCCCCAAAGATTGTAACTATTGCACTCCTTGTAAAACATCAACACCACCCATTGGAATGGAAAGCATTGGAATATTCAATACATATTCTCCCATGGTTAGTTTGATATTATGACACTTTCTAGAGCAATTTATAGTTCCTCCATTTGCAACCATCACTTGACACTATGGTGTTGGACATAGAAAGCAATTCAATTAATTGGTTATCTTACAATGAATAAAATTTTGGGCACTACCTGAATCAATCAACATTATTACCTTTCTCTTCTTGATATGTCCTTCTATGTTGAGATTTTGAGGAGTGGTAATTCTTGCCAACATATTACAAGATATGGTTGAATTGATTTCTTCTTTCTTGGGTGTTGGTTTGTGGTGTATATCCTCTTCTTTTGACATTTCTTGTTTTTTCTTCCTCCTCTTCACAATCTATGTAAAATAATTTCTTCTCAACATACTTATAGCCATTGGTGTATTTTCTATCATAATTGTAACAAATCCCTTTTTCTCTTTTTTTCCTAAAATTGTTGTAGTGTCAACCTTGTAGGTTGCATAAGGATAGGAGCAACAACACTTCCATCTTTATAGTTGTGAGTGGTAGACTTCCTTGTTGCCATAATTTTTCTTTCAACTTTTCTTACTACCCTGAATGTCTTCTCCAATTAATCAAGTTCACAAAGGCAAACCTCATGTTGGATGTTATCCTTCAAAGTCACTATGAATACATCAATGCTATGCTCCTCTGGAATATAAGTTATCCTTATATTAAATTTTTGGAAGTCCTCAATGTGCTCTGCCATTGAACCCTTTTGTTTAAGATTTATCAATTGGACAAAGAAGGTATTGATCTTTGTATCCTCATAATGTGCTATCCTTTCCTCCGTAAAATTTTGACCAAGTGACAAGTTGTTTGTGAGAGAAAATCCATCGATACAATACAAATTGCTTGGGTTCTAAAGATAAAGATGCAATGCGTACCTTTTGTGTGTGTTGCACATCATGTAGATCAAGATATTGCTCCATATGTAGTCTCCATGTTACTGAATCCTTGTCATTAAACTTCCCCATATCAATCTATGGAATGTGATTGGTCTTTAATCCAAAGTTAGAGTCTCTAAAATAATTATTAGCATCTCTTTTGTTCTCATCATGAGTTTCATGGAATACAGTTTTGCCATAAGGAAGCATTTATTATAGAACCTTTGTCAAAAAAACCATGACTTCTTTTAAACCATTCTTCAAACCATGCATCTTATCTTCCATGTCTTATTTTAATCCATCCTTCAAAATTTTAATCTTAGCTTCCAGTTCATTCTTGGTTACTCTTTGAGAGAGCGAAATTTGTTGTACTTGGTCTCGTAATTTTGATTTATCATGTTGTATTTCTTCCTCTTCTTCATGCATCATAGTAGAGCTTTCTGGTTGCTTACTAGGTGTGCCCATTTATTTTTTTCGAGGCATTTTCAAATCAAACAAAGATATCTATGCTCCTTTGAATCACTTAATACATATTTTTCAAACAAATGTTATGCAAATTTTAAAAAAAAAATACACACCTTTTTCTTGATTTTAGGAGCTCAATCTTGAAATGGTTGTACCTCTATAATTTTAGCTCTCTAAGACCTAAAATTTCATTCTATGGTAGCCCTTTGTCTTATTTGCAACACCACAAGTCAGACCAAGATTGGATTCCTCACGATAAAGTTATGCTCAATCGCGTACAATGACCTGGTTATGGACTAGTTCAATAGAGTGAACTTGTATGGAATTCCACATGTCACTATTTCAACATTTGGCCTTAAAAATGATACAAGAAAACCTAAATTATTTTATCTTTCAACAAAATTTTACGAAATTCTCATAGAGAATTACGACGATTTTCCCTAGGTCACTTATTTGAGACTAAATTCTGGAGCATGCAAAACCCCTAACTTCTTCTAACCATATCTCATAAAATGTATCGAACCAAGATCTAAAATTTTAAACAAAGTTCACCAAGGGTTTGGCTACATCTGGTCAAAATTTGAGCATCTGAAGCCTTATAGAAAATACTTTATAGCAAAAATGCAAAGATGACATATTTGAAGTAGTGAAACCCTAGAATCCAAAGCTCTGATACCAAATGTTATGCAACCAGCTCACAAAATTGAAGAAAAGATAGATAAACAACTTGAGAAATAGCCTCTTCAAGGGGGAAACCTCTTTTACATCACACAAATAAAAAAAAATCTTGGATGATACAAATGACAAGACCTCCTTTCAGTATATTGGAGTCCAAGGGATCATAATATAATCATAGCCTATATAACAATAGTAATGTAAGGGCACAACAATAACAATATGGCGGCTACATGGGCACAACAATGACAATAGGTGGGAACAGTAGTGTTATAAGGACCTAACAAGTGCGCTTTTTCATTGAGTGTTTGAAGTGTGCTTCGTTGTTTCAAAGTATGCTTCAGTTTTTTGAAGTGAACTCAGGCTTGGAAGGGTGTAGTTCTCTCCAACACTGGCTACTTTTTCATATGTAATGTGTTTTTCACTGAGGGAGGCAGCACAAGGCTAGGTGACTTATCTTCAGGAAGTACTACTACACTGTGAGAGGGAGGAGACCTTAGAAAATACTTAGTACGCAAGTATGGGAGGAAATATACGTCGATGAGGCTCATGAATAAGTTGTGCTTATCACCTAGGAGGAGGATTAATGCCTTTAAAATTTGTGTTGGGATGAAGGACCAAGAAGAGCTCTCACAATGACTAAGTGTGGAACGACCAGAGTAGGACAAAGAAATTCATCCTAACACAACTCAATATCACACACATGCCAACATGAAGATAACATGAAAAAAACACTTATTAAAGTAAAAGCAAGTAAAAAAGGCAATCGTGAATGTGAAAGTGACACTTGTGAAAGTGAAAATGCGCAAAATATGACAATTGAGAAAACCCACCAAAATAGAAGTACAAACACAACAAGGTGAGGGGGACTATCAATAAAGGTGTGCATTAACTGTCGACATGAGTTGAACATCGCAAATGCACTATCTTGATGGATGTTTTTATGTTTGTCCAAACTTGCATAAAGGAAATGTGTTCATGAAGCCATCAAACACTGAACATGTGTGTGCAAGTGACTTGACAATTTGAAGCAAGGAAGAAGACAAAAAAAAATCAAAACATCAAATGACCATGGAGTAACCATAAAGTGACCGATCTTAAGACCCTCGGTAGGCTCCAAAATTCAAGTGTGAGAAAATTTTTGGAGGGTGTTGATCGTAACGAAAACACTTGGTGACACACTAGTAGAACTCGAACTTCTTTTTTTAGGTTTAATTCTCTAAGTGCAAGGTCTCAGTCTTTCAGGAAGTATTGATTCATATTATGGATTACCTTGGCTTCCCTACTTAACCCGGTTAGAGATATAGTCCCCTCCATTCCCTTACTCAGTTAAACACATATCAAGGCTTCACAAATCACAATTGTATTGATCTAGGATACTGTAATATGTGTGGCAAGTTTAAGATATTCAGAGTATGAGTTTCATCTATGGTGTTGCTTCGTTTCTAGCAGTCCTAGTCAATACCTCGATGAAGTCACTATAGAAGCACAAGTGTTTCTTTGCTTCCAACGAGCCTGGACAGTACCCAGGCGAAGTCACTTACTTCACCTCCATACGTAGGAACCCTTTCTCTTATTTCACCCTTTATTTATTTATTTAGTAGGACTAAGCTTCAACACTTATTATTTTCAATGGGTGGAAGATGGATCCTGACTTATTGAGAGTAGAGGAGGTTTCCACTTCAGAGAAGTATTTATATAACCTCTAATATTGGTTTGTTCACTTTAAATTTCCCCCTTATCCTTTCTCTACTCGATTAGCTCAGCAATAAAATGTTATTTACTTACAATATTGAGTTGAGGAATGAGAATCCTAGAGGAGATACAGGGTTTGTAGTTTGACCAAAGGATCTCATTTTAGTGGATAACATTTTCCATTTATACATCATTGAATTTAAAGATATGTAAACCCAATATAGAGAAGAGGTAACAAATTGTCCAAGCATTGTTCACCATCACAATTTCCCTTTTCAGGTTTTTCCACATTGTCTTTTGATCCAAGAGGAGCATCTTTCATGCAAATTTTTATTAAACAAAACAAAATGAACATACATGACAAGACAACAAAACAAAACTGCAAAACAAAGAAAATGGAGGAAGGACATAAAAATCACGCTGAATATATAATAAGAAAACACACAAATGCAAAGACTCGATGGAGAACATGGTATAGGGTGGAAGAAATTCAAGTGAAACTAAATGAACCTAAGTATACTCCTAACCTAACAGGTTAGAAGGTCAGGGTAAGTGTAATGATATTTCCAATGAAGTCACCATAATTGGTCTCGACCTACAAACAAAAAGATAAGATCAATTACAATCGATATATAATAATGTGCAATAGAAAAAATGAGAAATTTAATATCTTGCACAAAAAATAGAAGGTATTTCTTAAAGGAAGAAAGATGTGTCATACCACCTAACTTTACCCAACCTGCCACCTTACCTTTTTTATAAGAACAAAGGTCATATAAGCCTCTACAAATCCTTATGAAAACACCTATGTCTATGTTTTTCTCCTTAACAAACATTAATAAAGATAGAATTTTGTTATTACCATAAGGAATTGATAGGTAAGATGCTTCTAACTGATGATAGATTGGATCGTGGAATTCAAAACAATCCTCTTGAATATTCTGAAATCCTTGAGAGAAATAATTTTCAATTAATGGTGTGGAATCAAGATGAGAATCTTGAGAGGGAAAATAAATCTGATCATATTCAAAAAGCTTGTCAAGATAGTGAGGGCCTAACATAACAATCAGCAGAAGCTAAAGTGCCTCGACTACTTGACAAGTATCTAAATATTGAAATGATAAAACATAATGACCAATTGATGTAAAACAACCATAATTAGTTACACTATTGGGAAAATATTTAATTGAATGGTAGTTTTTAGGAAAAGAACAATGATCAAATGGACTGATTAAAGCATAAAATTCTCGGTTAGGAGACATCAAAGATAGATAAGTTTGAGAAAATTTTCATATTATTTGAATGAAAGAATCATCTTCCTCATATATTGAATGTGGAAAAACGTCTACTTGTTACTGGCTACAACCCGAACTGACATCATCATCATTAAAAATGAATTCCAATACAGAAAACACATGAATCCAATCGATATGTAGTGGATGAAAGAGAGGAACTTGATTCATCAAATAGCACAAGCATTCATTGACATTGAAGAGGACATTTGGTGCCATGAAGAAAATGAGTATCAAAATATTCACAAGAATGATTAGGAGCTTATTTCTTTCAAAAGAATGTGACAAGTATGAAGCCTTTGGTCAAAGGTAATCTTTAGAATGATCAACTTCACAGCTTCTCTCTTCCATGAAAGGCATAACCTCCAAAACCAAGTTTGATACAAGATATTTACACGAGGAAAGATCAATTGAAACAAAATCTTCACTCTAACTAGAAACCAAATATTGAAATTTGAAAAAGATTTATTCAAAATAACAAACATCTTTCAAGAAAGAATTTGCATTCAGTGAAACCATACAAAGAAAATAATTTTGCAAGAATTTCTAAATCTGACTTATTTCAAGGCTCTCGCGAGATTCATGAGAACTTGACATAACCATCAATAGAAGTTGAAGTTACTCGACTCCCTCGTGAGTCCCCAAACTTTCAAGGATTATAGAATTGCATTTTGAAGATCAAATTAGATCATGCATGGTGTATGGAAAACTACAATCATTAATTTCAACACGGTCACTATTATCCAAATGGAGACCATCTACATCATTGATTTGGTCAAAATTTACATCTTCAACAAACAGATTACCCAAGTCAAAATATTCTTCTAATTTCACATCTAAATATGGGTAAGTCGGATAAATCTCATCAGTAACCTGGATAGAAGAATTTTCTTCATGCAAAATTGGGAATGATAAGGAATGGAATGGATACTTGATAGTTGCTTACTTTCTTCTTCATCATGAATTCCCTCAGTACCTTGTGTCAATTAAAAATCAAACTCATTAGATAAAAAATTTGAAGAGCATGGAGTATCTCATTCACAAGTTTTATTCACTGCAAACAATAGAATGCAAGGGATAGTGAGATGAAGAGGAAGTTTCCATGAAAAAATCTTCTTGGACCAAACCAGACTTGAGGTCTAAATCATCTGAAAAAAAATCTTCTTGAGAAACTGAAACATAAAATGGTGCACTTGGGCATTCATTACCATCTACATCAATAGAATCATCATCATCTAAATGATGTTTTCCCCAGACTTTAGATTGATTAGGAAAATCAATTTCAATTGATTCATCACCGATGTTGCTAGATTAAAAATAAACCAAGGATGGAAGAACATAATATTGAGAAGGAGGATTTTGGAAAAGAGAAGAAATATCAAAAGGATCTTCACTTTCCTTCTCCTCTACATGTGAAGAGTGACTTCCTTGCACTTGATCATCATTTGGATTTGGAAGAGATTGATAAACTAGATCAAGGGGAAAGGGATCATGACAAAGAGATGATACATAATGAAAATAATCCAAATCAGATTTAACTCTAGAGTTATGAGTGTCAAAACCATCTTGAGAAATCAAGGGATCGTCCTTCACCTTGGGATCCATGAACCATTCCAATGTTTCCTCCATTACATTTGAGTTACGGAAAATGGGAGAAGATTGAGAAGATGTATTAGGAATTTGTTTTCTATATTTCCCAACGTCAACATTATCACAAGGAGGCACCCAAATTGGTACTGGAAAAAAGGAGGACAAGGAACAAAAGTAATAGTAGGTTCCTCCTTTGTAATTAGAGTTATCTCAAAATTTACGAAAGTTGGGGGAACATAAACATCAGGGGGCTTAGATTCACCATGTAAAGAGATTCGATCCAAACTTTTAAACTTCCCCTTAAGGAAATCCCAATCCAAAATTTTTCCAGGAAACTCAAAACATAAGTGAAGTAATTTATTAGAAAAATCTTCAATTTATTCATTAGGATTCTTTCTAAGTTTATCGATTCTTTTGGAAGAATCTCAATAATCATACCTACCAAAAGCTTAATGGAGCTCCTTGAGGAAATCATCAAAATAATGAATATATGTAAACAGTAAGGTATGACACCATTGGCTAACACGACCTTCATGAGTTAGGAATAAAAGCACACAAGCATAATATTCATCATCGATTTCATAGTATTCACAAAATTTAAGAAAATTGGAAATGTGCTCGCTATGGATGTTCCATACTCACCATCAAGTTTCAATTGAGAAAATTCATAAAGAGGCTCATCGGGGATTAAAATTTTACCATTGGATAAATTAGATAAACACCCATGGAGTATGATTTGAGGATTAGCCATTAAAGACAAGAGATTCATCCCAAACTCAAGGGGAACAACTTGTCATCTGTCCCTCCTTATAGCGCCAGAATGTTGATGGTGTTGGATACCGCCAACATGCAGGGGGTCTCCCCGATGTGAAGTCCCAAATAGACATCACACCATTTGGAGTAGGATACCCATACGGTTTATCGACCCGGCCACCATAACACAAATGTTGGTCTTGGGTACAACGGATAACAAAAGAGATTATATACACAACCCTTAAATACGCAAGTAAGTTGACATTGTGAAACAACAATTGCAATGTGTAAAAGGAGACCTTCACGAGAGGGAGACAAAAAGTGAGCCTCTAGAAGTAAGTAATATTACTAACCTAAAAGAAACACATGAGATCATAAAAAATATTCATTAGTGAAATAGTTCACATAATTATTGTAAAGCAAATACAACACACATTCAACACAATAAGTACCAAAGCGACCAAAATAGTTCAATTTCTCTAGTACATATGAAAACAACATATATCGTAAACATCCCAAGAATAGTCCTAAAACATTTGTGATACATGCATGAATATGTGTTGGCTCATTGAATTCAATTATAAGGTGAAAGATCCAAGTACACAGTTATAATGATGAGACACTAGTTCCAATAGTGGAATATTAAGTCACTTCTTTCTTCTCCAAAGAATAATTTTCTCTCCTATGCAAAGTAGAGAAGAAAAGAATAGATATCCAAAGCTTAAGTCTCCAAAAATCCCTTTGCATGACTTATGAGGTTTCTTTTATAATAAGAGGAATTACCTTCCACATTCTCATGACTCTTGAACTTCTAGTGTGTCCTTTGGACTTCTAAACAACTCTTGAACTTCTAAATGGCTTTTGGACTTCTATACAATATTTTTCCATATATGACTATGTGACTCTTTATGTTCCACAAATGGCTCTTGGAATTCTACACATTACATTTTGTCTTTTTATTAAGAATACATCATTACATTCCACATGATGATGTGGCATGACACATGGAAACACATTAGCTATTATGATGACACCTATACATGTTACAACTTGATAATGATGACATGGACTTCATGATGAGGTGGCAATTCCAAGTAGCATTCTTAATGATAAATATGATATATGCTTCATCTTCATGGAATAATTTATTTATTTCTTATCTTCACCCTCCAAAGGGTATTTGATCACTATCAGAATCCTTTGAGTCATCATGCAATGTCCTCTTTCTGTCTTGGTCCATGATCTGTTTCTTGTCTTCATGATTGCTCTTTTTTGTTCTTCTTCTCCGGAGGTGTTTCTTTATGATTTCTCCTTGCTATCTTCCTGAGCATCTCCTTGTCATTTTGATATAGTACTCCTGTCAATGAAAATCATTCATGACAAGGAAAAAAAGTCTTAAAACATATATTTTATCACTACCTAGCTCATGGAATGATTAACTCATGATAGGCCTGTGAGAGGGTTAAAAGAAGAACGCTTGATTGGGAGGGTGTAGCTAAACTCATCAAGGCTCACAATAGGATTTCAAGGTGTGCTTGTGCGCTCAATAAAGAGAGATATAACACCAAGGGTGAAAGGGTGCACTTTGAAGAGGCAAAGGAATGAGGATTTATGCCTTTAGGCCTTCAAGGTACACTCATGTGCTCAAAGAGACTAAGAAAGTGCAAGGGCACACTCTGAAGAGATGAAGGAGTGAGGATTTAGGCCTTCAAGGTGAACTCATGCGCTCAAAGAGACTAAGAAAGTGCAAGGGCACACTCTGAAGAGATGAAGGAGTGAGGCTTAACGCCTCCAAGGTATTCTCATGCACCCATGAGGATAACGAGGGTGCAAGGGTGCATGCTGAAGAAACGAAGGAGAAACACTCAAGCCTTCAACATGTGCTTGTGTGTTCAAAGAGGGAGCAGTTCTTCATGCTGAAGGAGTGAACTCAAGCTTTAAGGTTCATGACTACGCCATGTGCTCAAAGGGAAGGATGAAGCTCCATGCTTTGTGATTGCACCATGTGCTCTAAGGCTTTGTGCTTCGTGAGTGCACCATGTGCTTTAAGAGAAGAATGAAGCTTCATGCTTCATGAGTGTGATATACACTCAAGGTAGGTGTAGTTTTTCAAGTCTAAGGGTGCGCTCATAGTCCCAAAGTGTGCTCATTGTTTTGAAATGTGCTCAGGCTATTAGAGTGTGCTTTTGAAGGCAAGAATGTTCTTGTTTGTCTAAAGTACGCTTTTAGAGGAGAGAAGGTCCTCGTTCTTCTGAAGTGCACTTTTTCACTTAGTATTTGAAGTGTGTTTGTTGTTTCAAAGTTTGCTTCATTGTTTTTAAGTGTGCTTAGACTTGGAAGGGTGCAATTTTCTACAACAATGGCTACTTGTTTATCTGGAATGTGATTTTCACCAAAGGGGACAACACAAGGCTAGTTGACTTATCCTTAGGAAGTACTAATGCACTGTGAGAGGGAGGAGACCTTAGAACGTACTTAGTGCACAAGTATGGGAGGAAATATATGTTAATGAGGCTCATGAACAAGTTTCACTTATCACCTAGGAAGAGGATTAATGCCTTTAAAAATTGCACTAGGTTGAAGGGCCGAGAAAATCTCTCACAATTGCTAAACTATGGGACCAACAGAGTAGGACAAAGAAATGCATCCTAACAAAACTCAATTATGGATCACACACATAAATTCCCTCAATACAAGCCAATGGAATGCAGAAGACTCATGAAAAATAGCCACACCTTAAAACAAAAACACCTATTTCTAAGTGTGACATTTGAAATGACACATTACAACACTTAGAACACAAGCTACAATAGATGTGATGACTGTGACCAAAAGGTGCATTGAACTATAGGAATGTGTCTAGCACATATTCTAATGATAAGTAAGACTATTTGATGCAGAAGACTATGTCAGAACCAACTTCGATAATACGCAAGGGCGTGACTCACGCAGGAGTGGAAACAACAAAAGTGACACCCACGATAGGAGGAAAACATAAGATGACACTTGAAAAATTTGAATGACTATAAAGTGACACATACCAACCAAATATAATAGGAAAATGACACTTATTAAAGTAAAACAAAGTCAAAACAATAATCGCGAATGTGAAAGTGACACTTGTGAAAGCTAAAATGCGCGAAAGACGACAGTTAAGAAAAATTACCAAAATAGAAATATAAATTCAACAAGGTGAGGGGAACTATCAATAAAAGTGTGAACTAACTATCGACATGAGTTGAAATCGCACATGCACTATCTTGATGGGTGATGTTATGTCTGTCCAAGCTTTCATAAAGGAAGTTCTTTCATGAACTCATCAGAGACTTAACATGCGTGTGCAAGTGACTTGATAGTTTGAAACTAGGAATAAGAAAAAAAAAATTCAAAACATCAAACGACCATGGAGTAACCATAAAGCAATAGATCGTAAGGTCCTTAGTAGGCTCCAAAATTCAAGTGTGAGAAAAAATTTCGAGGGTGTTGATCGCATCGAAAATAGAAGGCCTAAGTGCATCTTTGAAAGGACTTAGGCTATATGGTAATGACCTTCTAATCACACACAAATATTTTATGGATGGTATCCTAATTTTTTCGCTGCCTACCGTAAGGGATACCCTGTGCCTTAAATCTATTTGATAGCTATTTATGGAATCCTCTAGAACTCTAATTAATAATGGTAAATCTAATATATTCTTCTTCAATACTTCCATGGAAATTTAGTGACATCTAATGAGTATTTTTGGGTTTCATATTAGCTTTTTATATTTGGGCTTCAATTCCTTGTGCACAACTTGCTAGAAGAATATCATACAGTGAATGACTTCCAAGCTAGAAAACTGGCCATTTCTATCTTTGAACCTAGCTGTGCAGATGTTCCTTCTCAAACCAATCTTGATAGCCCTTCTAGTATATTAGTTATTGGTGCTAGAGGCACCAAAATCAATCATATAATCCATGATATCCATTTTTGGTTATTTTATTTGGAGGGTAGCTAAGAAAGAGAGGAAATGGTCTCGAGTGTCCTAGGATAAGCTATTCTTACCAAATTTTGCAAGAGGCTTAGGCCTATGAAACTTGGGGATTATTAACAATGTATTAGGTGCAAAACTAGTGTGATGATGACTACAAAGGAGCTCAAAGGTATGGAAGAAAATATGGGATCATAAATACACAAAATCCTTATCGCAAGTCAAGAAAATGAGATATAATTCCTTTCCTTTAGGATCCTCCATATTAAATATTTCTCGAAATAATCAGGATCTTATCAAACCTCATGCCTTCTGAGAGATCAAATATGGCTAAAAGACTCTACTTTAACAAGATTCCTGGTAGAAAATGCCAAGATTAGGTGAGGAGGAGGATTTCAGAGTGCTGCAAAACTTCATTATTGAACAACAATGTTTGAAGGTGGTAAACTGCTGGCAACTTCCACAATCTACCCCTCTCTAACGTACCTCTAAGATGAGTATGGATTGGGCTCGCCACCCAATGCTAAGATCTTAGGGCACTCTATCAAATGCTTTGCAAGATTGAAGGATTCATGTCTCTCTGGACCCAAATAAACTCTGATGGGGTCACCTCCCTCAAGGTATGTATACTATAATACAATCTTTCTGCAAGATTAATGGACCTTCCTAGGGACATTAAATGGAGGAAAATGTGGACTAACCACTTGTTGCCAAAAGTGATGTGTTTCACTTGGCTCATGCATAGTCATCACTTGTTGACATGGCTTTGAATCAAGGAGAAAGGGTATGAGGGCCCTTCCTTATGTCAATTGTGTTGGAAAGAAGAGGAAACTACAAAATATCTATTGAATTCTTGTCAATACGTAGACATAGTATGGGAGCAACTTCAAGCCACCTGGAACAATGGAGACAAGACCATGGATCAAATCCAATGTTAACTGATCTTGGGTCATATCTCCTCACTTCCTTCTATGTGATCTAGGTGGATATTGGTGGTCACATGCCTATTCCACTTGTGCTCCCAACAATGTTTCCTTTCAGTCTCCTTAATTTTGGCACAACTTTTTATTTTTGGCAATTTTTCTAGTCCTAGGAAAAACTATAACCTTGGGAAGTTGGCGGTCCAACTTTACCCCAATGGGGCCCAAAATTGTCGGTGCTTCATCTTCTAGGGTTAGGATTTCACACTTCTTATTTATGATGAAAAGGCCTCTAAGTCTCATTGTAACACAGTTCAGAAAGCATGTAGTTGTCACATCTCTTCTTAGAGATAAGCTACAATCGCCCAAGCTAGTTTATTTACATTCTGCATGTAAGCAATTTGAGTATTTGTTATGAATGAATTGAAGTTCAATTTTCGTTGTAATCTTTGTGTTTCTATTTAATTATATATTCCATTTCGTTCCTATATAAATTTGGATCACTATGGGCCTTGTGGAAAAAACGAATAGGAGGATATTTACCCAGATTTACTCTATAAGTGAGGTTATATGATGATAGCACAGGGGCTTCACTTAATGAACCTCTGACATATCACGTGCAATCATGGCATATTAAACAATACCCTTAATTTGAGTACATATTGGAAAATACCTCTAAAAATCACATTATTTTACCCCCTACCAATATAAACCCAATACACCTTACCAATTTAAAAAGCCCCTACTTTCACTAGATATTGTAGGTATCCATTTTTTCATTAACATTTTTTATACCCCTTTATATTTTTTCATTAACTTTGAGCTCCATTTTTTATACCTATCAATATACAAACCCTTTACCCCCTATATATCCCCCAATATATTATGTCACTTTTTCCTCATTATATATCCCCCAATATGAACCCACGTGCTATGGTATTGCTCTTGCGATGAAGCCCCCGTGGGTGATAGATGAGACATAATATTGAGACTATTCTAAGTGAGTTATGGTAACAGGACTATTATAAAGCAAATACTTAAGAGGGCCATATCCTTTCACAGTTGGAGTTATCTCTCTCGTTGATTTCCTTGTGGCCTCAAAGTCACCTTCGCAAGGAGGTTTTGGCCCCTTAATTTTTACTCTAACCTTAGATGGTTTTGTAAAATTAAGTTTTGATGGGGCTTTGAAAGGAAACCCTCGCCCAACAGACTACGAAGGTATTTTTCACGATGGCCAAGGCGATGTTCTTCAAAAATATGCAGGTCACGTGGGACACACCAATAACAACATAGCATAACTCCTCAGATTGGAAAGGAGCCTTGTCATAGCTATGGAATTGGCCATCCATAAATCAAAATGAAGTGGACTCCTAACTCGTGATTGCCTTGGTTAAAAAAAAAGATTAATGGTACACACACACATAATATATCTAAAAGATGGAAAATGTAGATTATTCTCTCTTGAATTAACTCCCTAATCAACTCCATTCCTTACATATTTTCCTCTCACACAGAAGAATGGTCAACAAGGTTGTTGGTCTTCTAGTAAATGTTGGTTTCCAAAATTGACAAGCAAACTATAATTTGGCTTGGATGGAGGCTAAAACTTTTGACCGATATGATTGTTTACATTTTTTTTGTGGAGATGGATTATGCTTGCAAATAGGGATGCTTGTAGAGGCTATAGAAGGCATTGGTATCAAATCCACCCAACTTCTTGTTGCAAAGGATATTTGTAGTGGAGGGGAGGTGTGGCACTCTTCCCCCGGGTCTAATTAAGGGAGACATGTTCTGTATGGAACTCTTCCCCCAGGTCTAATTGAAGGAGGCATGTTCTTTTCACATGTTTGAGTCTAGGAGAGTTTTTTTTGCCCAACCAAAGTTGTATGAGATGTTGGCCTTGCTCATTCAACAAGTTTAGTAGGCAGAGGAAAACATAGGAGACCAATTCTATCCTGTAGTGTAGAAGCAAAAAATTTAGGTGGATGGTGATGCAACACATAGTTTGGAGGAGCCTAGTTTTGACGCATGTTGCCATTGAACATCCTTTCTCCTCTTTCCTTTCCAAAATTCAAGGTGACTCTTCTATACCAAGTATCTATGGATTTCTTGTGAGTCCTGATACTGTAGCTCTACACGTTTGGGATAGATGAACACATTTATGTACAAGACAAGAAGTGATGATGATAGTTATTGGTGGGTGGCTGCAGTTAGGGGGTCCACATTAGTATTTGGGTAACACACTCTTGGAACACCGGTATCTGGTGAAGGCAACCGGGTATGTTGTGACATATGTCTCATAAACACATTTCCATCTCCTCTAGGTGTTGAGAGGAATGGTCATGGTACGCCGAGGGAAGTTGCAGATGTGTACCGATGACCTGTGTGATGTGTTTTGTTATGCAAAGTCTAGTATGACAATCATAACGTAATTATTCTATCAAACTCAAGGACATGTTTTATACCAACCCACCTTAGATTCTCTATGAAATTAAATTGAAAATATGAGACAATATAAGATTAATACATAATTTACAATTAAATAATAATATAATATTAAAACAATTAAAATAAATAATAACAACATAAAAATAAAATTAAAAGCAATACATATTTATCCTAATAATGTTTTTATTAATATATATTGGTTGCATTTCTTAAATATTTCATATATATAGATAGATATAATTGATTGATTTATATATATAATTTTATATAAGAATAAATTTCTTACCTAGTTTAAATCCAATATATACAATGTTATTAATCTATTAATGAACTGAAGCAATATATGCCACTTATTAGATTTAAAATTTGAAATGATGGATGGATATTGTAAATCATTTGAAAATTGATACGAATATGTAAATATAAAATATTTTATCCTATTTGTCCGATAAGAATAAGCTTCTCGGATAGTTTAACAGCTTCTGAAACATTTAAATGATTGACAGATATGGTAAATAATTTGGGAATTGATACGAACACGTGAATCTGTTATGTTTGCTTCAAGTCTGCATATGGTCGTCTCCCATACTTCGCATCAAATACTTTCTTTTTCAAAAGAAAAAACTGATATATTCATGAGAAAGGAATAGATTCATCTATGTCGTTACATCCAGTTATCGGGAGGATATTGCGAGGTGATAAGATTGACTCCAATGATACAAAAAGAGTGTACGTTATCGTATCAATTTACAGCTGTGTCTACATGGAGAAGAAAAAGAACATATACAGGAAAGTAGCGAAAAGATAGCTACAGCCGGAACTCCATAGCATCTAATTCTTCATACTTAGCATCAAATGCTTAATTCAATTAAAATATAAATTTCATATTTAAATCGCTTTACCGATTATAAGAACTAATGTATGCCGGGTCGCTGGGTAATTCACAATACGGTATCGATTATGCTATGTCGCAACACTGACCGAAAGGCTTCAGAAGTAGCAGTCAGTCTGGTCGCTTTGAACACAAAGAAAGCAAGGCCAATGTACAACATTTATGGTGGGTTTGAATGGAAAGAAAGCAGACTCAATGTACAACATTTATTATAAACAACAGCACCGTATGTTGTTCAATGTTCCTGTCAACATTAACCCCATGGTGTTAAATTTGACAGGTATCCACCGATTATTTTCCTTCTTGCATGTGTTGGAAATTTAAAAACAGTTCATTATTTAGGTAACAAATATGTGATTCGTTAATGGGCATTAAATAGGCCAGGTTGTATATGCTTACTTTTGCATAATTGGTCTGTCAAAATCTAAAGATGGCTATATACAGTTTCAGCTGGCAACAAATATGTGGTTTTTCAATGTGCATTAAATGAGCTGGGGTTGTACCAGGCCTGCTCATTTAATATCCAATGTCTATTATTTTTAAATAGATCATATTTCTAAATATTTAATATAAAATTGGAATTGCTATTAATATATTTCCAGTCTAAACACCAATATGAAAAAAAAAATAGAATTCAAAAACAATAGTTTCAATCTTACTTTGCAAATTATATAATATGGGTTAATCTTTTGAATATTTAGTATAAAATTACGATGGTTGATTATATATATATATATATATATATATATATATAAACACTAGTATGGAAAAAAAAATAGAATTCAAAAACAATAGTTTCAATCTTACTTTTCAAATTATATAATATAGGTTAACTTTTTGAATATTTAGTATAAAATTACATGGTTTATATATATATATATATATATCTATATATATTTATAATTTTCAATTTAATGAGGTGATGCAAGGAGAGGTTGGTAGAGGGACACTTATTTGGAATTAATGTTCATTGTGATTTATATATCTTTAGTTCTCCTATTAAGTAGCAACATTTTGCATGTCTTCTTTGCCATGTCATACAAATCTTTCAATATTTTTTTATTTTTTCTTTAATGCATAAATGATTTGATAATAGGCATGAATGAAATTCCTCAATCTCATCCATTGTTTGTTTCCCATGAATCTCTAATCTCTTTTACAAATTGGCAAGGATGATAAAATAAAACCTTTCGGTCTTCTTCTTTATGTTGCTTATGAGCTTATATTTGTTTCTTGAAGTTGCTCTTGGATCATTTTCTCTTCCCTTAATCCCTAAGATGTAGATATGTTAAAGATTGTGATTTAGATATATTCCTCCTGAGATGTAGATATGTTTTGGATTTCTATCAAGGTTTTAAAAATTTCTTAGAGTAGCATTTCCTATTTACTTGACAAAATCTCTAGCATCCCACTTCTACAGGGAAATAGCTCTTGTCTTGTAAAAGGATTAGCGTATAGGGGGCTTACGGTACCAAAAAAAAAAATTATACTTTAAACAAATGAAAGTGGCTAAAAGAAAACCATGTCATAAATGTTGGCACAAAAAAAATAAAATGCAAAAATAAAAGAACTAAATTACCAATTCCTTATTCATACATTGCTAGCATTGGTTTAGAATAAACATTGAATGCTTCAAGTTATTACACCCCAAAAAAATATGAAGTGAGGTTGTATTCGTGTCTTACCATCATTGGTCTAATGCTCTAATCTCTTTAGTATCTCTTTGGAAATGGCACCAAAAGCCTTGATTGATTTAATTTCTTAAATACTTAGACATTAAGTTATCAATTAGGATTTTATAAACTTAGATATACTACTTTGCATGTGTAGAGGTTAGATTATTGATGGGTCTTTAATTCTATGACTACAAAATAAAATATCATGTAAAAATCAAAACAAATTGTAATAAAAACCACAGGGAAGTCATTCTCTCGATGGAAAGCTCAAGCTCAAGGATGGCATTATCAAGGCCCAAAAATAGTCTTTCACCCAACTCTAAGTTGAGTGTTGTTATATCATTACAAAAACAACACTTAAAGCCTCCTCTTCATAAGAACTTAGTTTATTATGAATGCAAGAGAGTCTGTGGATCCCGATGGATGTTGTTTTCTAACTAGGGCATTAATATGGATCCCTCTCACATAGGTTGCACTTTCTTGCTCTGGTTAGAAAAGGAACTTATGCAATAAGAAGAAATTGCAGTGCAATATCAACCCTTCAGAAAGCTACCACTCTCAAACAAATCAACAATATAAATCCAACAAAGGTAAGAAATTATTAATATTATTGTGACATTACGCAAGTATATCATACTAGTTGAACCAAATGGTTAAACAATCACGATGGTTGCAATATATGTCATTTCCTTTAGTAGTTAGTTTCACACTCTGCAATAACATATTCATAAGCAACAAATCCAAAATCAATTGAAACAATAACTAAGCTATGTAATTGAAATATAAAACCCCTTATCTAATTGTGCATGAGGAGGCGAGACTATGTTCCTATCATAGAGATTAATAACATAATTTGGTTATATGCTCTATTTGTCAAGGTAAGGAAAATTGTTTTCAAAACCTACAATACCACAAAATGATGATCATGTAAAGAAATTTGAATAAACACGCATACACCAAAAATGTATTGTATCGGTTGTACAGTAATACCATGCATTTGATTTAGACTACATCAATATAACACATAAGTGAATGGAGTTGAATTAGTGGGGTCTCCCAATCAACTACACCCATAGAGTAAACTCTAAAACCTCTCATACATCCATGATAATAACCCTACTTAGAATGGAACCAACATTTTCATTTGATTAACTAGCTCAAAATTACATGTCAAATAGAGAGATGTATGCATTTAAGAATCAGATAGATGAAACAATCTACAAATTATAAGTTTTAATAAACCGATCTCTCTTTTTTGTAGCATACAAAGGACAAAATTCATACTTTTTTACCATAGAAAAGCAATGAGTAAAAGAATTCATTATCCCCTATCTCATGTATGGAGAATGTCACTATATCACAATAGTTACAAAGAGGGTAATCCGAGTGGATTCCCTCACATATTTGGCTTCAGATATAACTATACAAACTACAAATAGATGTTCATGTCTAAAATTAGGTGGTCTATTCATTTAGAGCCGATAATGGTACATATTCAAATTTGGGTTCTAGTCAATGACATTTTAACTAACAACTTGTGCACTCCACAATTGCTTGTCCTAATATAATGAACACAAGAACTTCTTGAGAATGCCAAAGAAAAATACCATATCACTATTTCTCTCCTAAAAATGTGCAACCATCTCAAATGTGGAAGTAAGTTTATAATTACAAAAAAGTAATAAAATTAAATAATTTTACATATGAAAATATCAAAACAAATCATTATAAATTATTTTTTGAATAAAAAATTGACTCATAATTTATTGAAATAATAAAAACAATCATTATTCTACCTAACAATATAACATTCGCATTAAAAAATTGATTCATAATTTATTGAAATAATAAAAATAATCATGATTTTACTTAACAATATAACATTTTAATTTCTCAACTTCTTTGAGATATATTTATACCATGATAGTAATACTTACTATACATTCTAAAAACAATAAATTTTTTATTTAGATTAATGATTCTATAATCACATATGTTTATTATATAAAATATGCTATTATTTACTATAAATATAACTAAATAGGATTAAGTCATTTAACCCAAACAAAAATAATATATAAAATATGGCATTACTTACTATAACTATAACTAACTAAGATTAATTCATTTGACACATAAAAAAAATCTATCTCCATCGGGTTATGCAATTATATCTTTAAAAAGATTGGGCAAACCCAATCTCTATCATATTATATAATTCCATAAAAATATTCCCATCTCCATCACATTATGCAATTATATCTTTAAATAGATGAACAAAACCCAATCTTCATCATATTATATAATTCTATAATTCAATAGGATACAATTTTGTCTTTAAATAGATTGGAAAAACCAATCTCCATAGTATATCTACATAATATAATACAATTCTATTGGATGTAAATATATCTTTAAATAGATTGGGAAAATTAAATTCTTTATTATATTATACAATTTCACGAGTGAGGTTGTAACATAATCTTTTATATATATATATATATATAATTAAAAAGAAATAAAAAATAATAATATTGAATATTTTTTTAATTTAAAAAAAAAACAATAATATTTTGTGTGGAAAAAAATTCAAGAAACAAAAGGAATATAAAGTTTGTTTAGTGCAGTATTTATGTCAAAATTTTCCATTGAAGTATGTTTTTCAAAAAAACTCTTAAACCATATAATTTGTAACCTATAGTAATGAAATAAAATTATTTATTTTCTACTTGGTTATAAAACTTACCCAACATCTTATCCTTCATTCTATTTATCTTCTACTTTTCTTAGATTTTGTATGTATTGTAAGATATTATATAATAGTATTTTCCAAAATGTGAAAATAAACAGAAGTCAACTCTTACTAAATATATTGATAACATAGTTAAAACATCTCGATAAATTTTATAAATTAAGTAAATTTTTGTGAGTTAATTTAATAAATTAAGTGCATTTTTGTGAGTTAATTTTTCTTAAAGTAAAAAATAATAAGTATTTCTAATATGTAAATCACTTAAATTGATATGATATTTAGAATGCTTTTATGTGAGGTAAGTTTAAATATATAAATTACATAAATTGATGATTTGATAGTATAGTTAAAATATTTTTATGTGAGGTAAATTTTATCCAAGTGAAAATTAATAAGTATTTCAAGTATTCCTGGATGGAGTTGAGGAACTGGGAAAGTTTGTTATGAGTGGGCAATAATTATTAACACCTCTAAAAGTTTAGTGGGCAATTTTGTTATGAGTGGGCAATAATTATTAACACCTCTAAAAGTTTAGTAGACAGAGGAAGACCTAGGAGACCATTTCTATCCCGAAGTGTAGAAGCAACAAATTTAGGTGGATGGTGAGGCAATAGTTAGTTAGTTTGGTGGAGTCTACTTTGGATGCATGTTTCCATTGGACATCCTTTCTCCTCTTTCCTTTGCAAAATTCAGAGTGACTCCTTGTGATGTCCCCTGTATTTGTAAATATTTTATTAAAGCACATACCTATCCTAACTACCTCTTTGAAGATTATTCTCAAAGAAAGAAATCAAGAGGCTATTGGTACCTGAGATGAAAAGAGGAAAAGAAGAAAGGAGATTGTTGTGCTGATGAATTAGTGATATTCCCACAAGGCTAGAAGGTTAAGCACTAATCAAAACTAGAATCAGATAAGTATTAAACACTTAAGTGTTTATTTTGGCTATGATATTAAAGTTGAAATTAAAAGCTAAAAAGTGTTAATACTTGATTAGATAAGTGTGTGGGCTTGTAATCCCCAGATGTGAATTATGTTTCTACCCATATGTATATGGAAAGTAAACAAAAGATAAACTTTGCGAAATTGTAGAAAATAACAAACTCTTATAAACATGAAACCTTAGGTGACTACCATAGGAAATAAACGCAAAAAAACCTTTCAGTAAAAATTTTAAAGAAAAAACTATTATAACAGTGGTATCACGAACTGGTAAGGGCAGTTAAACAGGACTGATTAAACTCGAGTAAAATTCGCTCAAAATCTGGAGAAGTGTTGTATATACAAAGAACCAAACCTTTGGGTCGAATATTTGAGCAATTAAACATGAGTGATTAAACTCTAGTAAAATTCGCTCCAAATCTAGAGAAGTGTTGTATATACAAAGAATCAAACCTTTGGGTCGAATATATTTGCCCCAAAAGTGTAATCATGGATAGACGCTAACTTAACAAAAGATTTACAGTAACTACCTTTAAACGGGCTTGTGGCGGCTCGCCAAAGTAGAGGAAATAAAAAAAACAAACTAGGCTCGAGCTAACTATAGCTCCAAGAGGTTAAGAGCCCTCATGGCTTACAACTAAGCCAAACTGTAGCTCCAAGAGGTTAAAAGCCCTCATGGCGTACAACTAACCCGAACCCCGAAACAATTTCGATTCGATAAAAAGGTACATAATATTTTTTGGCAGAATGCTAACTGTAGATATAATTCACAGAACAGTGAAAGCTTGGCCGAACCATGATACCTTGAGTACAATAGAACGAGTTCAAATAGGGTTTGAAGGTAACTGTACATGCAAATTAGAAAGAAAGCTTAAAACTGAACTCAAGTAGTTTAGACAAATAAAGCTTTCACAATGAAATCTGGGAAAGCCTTCTAAAATAAAACCCTCAAAAATTAAACTATTGATAAAAGAAACTGTAACGCGTTACATTGACATAGGCTTGCCACAGAGGTGAAAAACTGAACTGCATACCTAGAAATCTAGTAAGAGAAAGAATGGACATCAAGAACTGAACAGCATAAAGACTATAGGCATAAACCTTGCAGAAGGTGAACAAGGAGAGGCAAAGCCAGTCGAAACCATACGCTAGCCTATGTAAGAATCTGTAGCCTATAGGCTTCCAGAAGAAAAACTCTTTTGCATACCCGAAGAAATAACATTGGCCAAATCAAAATAAAAAAATCATGACAGAGCTCCGGGAGGAGTGTGTTGCATAACCACCTCGAGCACCAAGGTGCCTCATGCGGAACCTATAAATAAATCAAAGGAGAAACATTACCATTAACCAAAAATGATTCAAGAAAAACGAAATAGTATTATACAGGAAATAAACCCTTCAGAGAATCGTTTGTAGCTGGGATTGTCATTCTCATTCTTGATTCTTTCTATCTCTAGTTACTGAAAAGAAAGAAATAGAGGGTTTGGTGTATTCTGTAGTGGAAACAGAGTCACTAGGAGAACCCACCAGTCACGCCAAGAGTAGCAGAATCACAGCATTTAACAAACTGTAGAATTTTCATGGAGTAAGCGAGTCATAGGAGGGCCAAACCAAACGATGTAAAGATAAACATAATGCAATGATACCTCATCGATGAACAACAGAAGCAATGAGGGGTACACTCTGTTGTTGGATGAATTCAAGGCGCCAGATGAATTCAAGGCGTGAAGGATCGTTGATGGAGTGGAGTTGCCAAGGAGGGAAGGACAACAGGAGAGAAGACGGAGGTCTCCGAGACCTGTACCCACCATTGCTCGTGAGCAGCGGTTAAATTTGATGGGTCCCCTTAGCCATCGGAAAAATTTTCAATAACGGTTTTACTTTTAAATTGTTTAACTTTTAGTATTTATTTTTACTCGGCACAATATTTTTCATATAAAACATAATCAATAAAAAACATCATTTTTATTTAACACTTAATTTAATAATAGCAAACACTGAAATTTTCAATAAACAATCAAACACTGAATTCTATATATACAAGTGGCATTTTCTTTAGTATTGGTAGCGAGTTTACCATAACATAAATATATTGAAATCCAAAAACATTTACTAAGATATAAGTTAACATAGATCGTTAGAAATCTAAAATTAAAAGCAGAAATCAATTATATCTATCATAAGTGTCTTGGCAGATTGTTGTGTTTGATTCATAAATGTTTAATTTTTTCTTGTCAATAAAATCATCTACAACGAAATTTCTTAAAACAACTTGACAAAGACTTTTAATATTAATCTATTTTCTTTGCCATTGATTTCTGAGGATGAAGTAACTTCTACATTTATTTATTATAATTGATTTCTTAAAGCATCTTTCTGAAGATGAAGTAACTTCTATATTTATTCATTATAATTGATTTCTTAAAGCATCTTTTCTAGCCAATAAAATTATCTACAACATGTTGAAAAGTGTGCAACAAGAAATTCTTGTTGAGATTGCAACAAGATGATGGAGCTTAGTGAAAAGAGTCGCCTTCACTAAGTGGGCCCGCAGGCTATTTTTGGCGCAAGTCTATTTTTAGACTATGTCTATTTTTAGACATATGGATCATGTCTATGTTTATGGATGATTGATCAAGTTGGGAAAAATAGATGGACTTCTATTTTTGATGAAAGTGTGAGTGATCACAGTGTGAGTGATCAAAGTCTATTTTTAGACTGGCTGTCAAAAATAGAAAAGTCAAATATTATTATCTCACAATAATATTTGGACTATAAACTTGATCTTATTCTCTTGGAGCACTTCAGTTTGAGCTACAGAGGTGGCACATGCAGCTGTCAGAAAGAAATACGCTTTTCTTATGAGTCAGTTGAGTTGTTGCATGCATGACTTCAGTTAGAACTCAAGTGAGTTGAGTTTAGTGGACTGGAGGTACAGTTGATGGAGTTGTGTTCAGTTTAGCTTTGTTAAACTGGTTGTATTTAGTCTAACTGATCAATAGACTAGAGATGAGTTGGGTGAATTAGTTATTAATTAATTCAAAAGTTATTAACTCATAATACAACTACAGAATACATCAGTTAACTCAGTTGCATGTCAGTGCATGTTCATTTCAGCAGGGACAGGTGTTAGAGAATCAGATTGCTATCAGTTGTGACTATAGTTGTGCACCAGATCTTACACAATCAAGGGATTGAGTATGCCAATGAGTTTGCTCACGTATTTGCCTAGTATTGTAGCCTTTGCTCACGTCCACAAAGAGTGAGTGACTATTTTGCAGGTGAAAAACGAGTTTGGGAAGCCATTCTCATCAGTTCTTGAGCAGGTATTGAGCAGTGGAGGCAGGCAAGCAGTGGAAGAGATTTGGAGATCAGATCTGGGCTGTATTGTGTGTAACAGAGGTGGAGATACTTGTGAGAAGTATTATGCTGTGTAATGTTACATGACTCAATCATTAATATACAGATAGTTGGGGTTTTTAGCGTGATGCTTTCCCCGGGATACATACTGTGTTAATGTGTGAATGCTCTTGATGTTTTATTGTTATTGATGCTGCTATATTGTTGATCAACGTAGAGGAGCTTCTGTATTGTGTATGTTTTCCGCAATAGTACATGATCAGGATAATCTCTGTGAATATGTGTTAAATTATTCAAAATTTCTACATGGTATCAGAGCTAGACAATTTGAAGAAAACGTTTCTACATGGTATCGGAGCTGCTTGATTTGTAGAAGAGATTTTTACAAGATATCAAGCGAGGATTGATCATCAGATCTACTATTCAGGAAGTGTTTACATTCTATTTCTTCAGGCGGAATTTGTAATCGGGCCAGGTAGCCTCTGGATTCATCCTTCCCTTGGAAGGTGAGATATCTGGTGAATGCCCATACAGTCAATCTCTGTACGAGAAATATTTTGTTCTCACGAATTCTAGATTGGAAGCGGTTGAGTTTTGTGCTGGTGGAATTCGAATTTAATTCCAAAGCAAGAGATAAAACTTAGAAACATTCAGTGTGAGAATGGAGACAGTATGCCCCAATATCTCATGAAGTTCACCCAATGCCGGGATGAGCTGGGAAGTGTGGGGGTTACTGTTGATGATGAGGATGGTGAGTCTAGGACTCCTTGACCTTCCTAAGAGTTGGCATTCCTATCAGGACTCTGTCAATGGTCGGGAGAAATTGCCAGGATGGGAAAGACTGTGGTCAGATCTTGTGCAAGAGGAGATTAGACGGAGCACCAGAGATGGTTCTTCATCCATGCAGGATGAGGAGAACTGTGCCTTAGCGAGTAAGGCGAGGAAGGGGAAGGGGAAGGTTTCTCTTTCCGAATCCAGTTCCTCCAATGATGGGAAGAAGGTTGACAAGGCGAAGGTGAGATGCTTTCGTTGTCATGAGATGGGTCATTATGCTACTAATTGCCCAAAGAAGAAGTCCAAGAAGGGATCCACGGAAGGATCTAAAGGTGAGGCAGCCTCACTTGCTTCACGGTTTGAGTTGGACTTCACACTCTTCGCATGCATGGTTTCATCCATGATGGGAAGTGGTTGGTTTCTTGACAGTGGAGCTTCTTTCCACATGACCGGTGACAAAAGTTTGTTCAGTACTTTGGAGGAGAAAGATCTCCAGATACTCATAGGGATGGGTAATGATGAGAAGTATAGTGTCTCAGGTGTAGGCACGGTTATTTTTCAGAGGGAGCATGGAGCTCGCCTTACCTTGACCGATGTCAAGTATGTACCAGGACTGAAGAGAAACTTGGTGTCGATCGCGATGTTGGAAGACAGAGGATATGATGTGGTCTTTAGTAAGGGAAAGGTTTTCCTTAGACACATCATCACTAGACAGGTGAAGCAGATTGGTTCACGGGTCAAGAACCTGTATGCTCTTGAGGTTCAAGATGCATGCAAAGCCTTGAGCAACAAGGCAACTGATGGAGACTTGGTGGTTGAGAGGGAGCTTATATTACCTCTCAACATGCAGAGCCAGAAGAAGTCTCAGACGATTGTGGAGGAGCCACGATTGGTGCAGCAGCTTCAAGATGATTGTGGAGGAGCCACAACAGGGGAAGCTGAGAGGAGATCGAGTAGAGACATCTACTCATCCAGAGACCTCCAGTAGGGGGAAACTTCGAGCCAGGTGGGCTGAGGGATCGCATGCAGCCATACCTCCAGGTAGGAGGTGGGGTGATGTGGATTGATCATCCCAAGGAGGAGGGGCAAGATCCTTGAGGTACCCAACCTCTTGGACGAGACCTTGCTATGGGAGCCCCAGATGTGTAGTAGCAGGAACTGACTGATTGGGTAGAGACAGATGCGGATGGAGCGGCAGAGAGAGCGACAGTGCAGGGAATCCCAGGACAGCGCATAGCTAGCAGGCTGTAGCAATGCGAGAGGCACAAGTGTTTTGCACAGTGCTAGGTGGCACAGAGAGGTGTGCAATGGTGCGAGATGCATGGAGATGTTGCAGTAGCGCAGATGTCAGAGAGGGAGCACTTGTCAGCAGCAGGTAGAGCTTCAGCATCAGAGGATGTTTCCATCCCAACAGGGAGGTCAGTTGGGAGGTGCAGTGCGGATGCAATGCTGGGAGATAGAACCAGCAGCAGCACGGATGCAGTCAGAGATCAAAGTGATAGAGGCAGGAGCAGTCAGATACTGAAGAGCACAGAGATGCATAGTTTCAGTCGACATAGGCAATAGCAGTCAGAGACTTTGATGACAGAGCAAGTGGACCGGCCAGATGTGTTGCATGGAGAACATTCCAGAGTTACAGGATCGGGTTTGAGAGGAAGCCTTTCTTGTTGAGAGGGAGTGTTGAAAAGTGTGCAACAAGAAATTCTTGTTGAGATTGCAACAAGATGATGGAGCTTAGTGAAAAGAGTCGCCTTCACTAAGTGGGCCCGCAGGCTATTTTTGGCGCAAGTCTATTTTTAGACTATGTCTATTTTTAGACATATGGATCATGTCTATGTTTATGGATGATTGATCAAGTTGGGAAAAATAGATGGACTTCTATTTTTTATGAAAGTGTGAGTGATCAAAGTCTATTTTTAGACTGGCTGTCAAAAATAGAAAAGTCAAATATTATTATCTCACAATAATATTTGGACTATAAACTTGATCTTATTCTCTTGGAGCACTTCAGTTTGAGCTACAGAGGTGGCACATGCAGCTGTCAGAAGGAAATACGCTTTTCTTATGAGTCAGTTGAGTTGTTGCATGCATGACTTCAGTTAGAACTCAAGTGAGTTGAGTTTAGTGGACTGGAGGTACAGTTGATGGAGTTGTGTTCAGTTTAGCTTTGTTAAACTGGTTGTATTTAGTCTAACTGATCAATAGACTAGAGATGAGTTGGGTGAATTAGTTATTAATTAATTCAAAAGTTATTAACTCATAATACAACTACAGAATACAACAGTTAACTCAGTTGCATGTCAGTGCATGTTCATTTCAGCAGGGACAGGTGTTAGAGAATCAGATTGCTATCAGTTGTGACTATAGTTGTGCACCAGATCTTGCACAATCAAGGGATTGAGTATGCCAATGAGTTTGCTCACGTATTTGCCTAGTATTGTAGCCTTTGCTCACGTCCACAAAGAGTGAGTGACTATTTTGCAGGTGAAAAACGAGTTTGGGAAGCCATTCTCATCAGTTCTTGAGCAGGTATTGAGCAGTGGAGGCAGGCAAGCAGTGGAAGAGATTTGGAGATCAGATCTGAGCTGTATTGTGTGTAACAGAGGTGGAGATACTTGTGAGAAGTATTATGCTGTGTAATGTTACATGACTCAATCATTAATATACAGATAGTTGGGGTTTTTAGCGTGATGCTTTCCCCGGGATACATATTGTGTTAATGTGTGAATGCTCTTGATGTTTTATTGTTATTGATGCTGCTATATTGTTGATCAATGTAGAGGAGCTTATGTATTGTGTATGCTTTCTGCAATAGTACATGATCAGGATAATCTCTGTGAATATATGTTAAATTATTCAAAATTTCTACATGGTATCAGAGCTAGACAATTTGAAGAAAAAGTTTCTACATGGTATCGGAGCTGCTTGATTTGTAGAAGAGATTTTTACAAGATATCAAGCGAGGATTGATCATCAGATCTACTATTCAGGAAGTGTTTACAATCTATTTCTTCAGGCAGAGTTTGTAATCGGGCCAGGTAGCCTCTGGATTCATCCTTCCCTTGGAAGGTGAGATATCTGGTGAATGCCCATACAGTCAATCTCTGTACGAGAAATATTTTGTTCTCACGAATTCTAGATCGGAAGCGGTTGAGTTTTGTGCTGGTGGAATTCGAATTTAATTCCAAAGCAAGAGATAAAACTTAGAAACATTCAGTGTGAGAATGGAGACAGTATGCCCCAATATCTCATGAAGTTCACCCAATGTCGGGATGAGCTGGGAAGTGTGGGGGTTACTGTTGATGATGAGGATGGTGAGTCTAGGACTCCTTGACCTTCCTAAGAGTTGGCATTCCTATTCGGACTCTGTCAATGGTCGGGAGAAATTGCCAGGATGGGAAAGACTGTGGTCAGAGCTTGTGCAAGAGGAGATTAGACGGAGCACCAGAGACGGTTCTTCATCCATGCAGGATGAGGAGAACTGTGCCTTAGCGAGTAAGGCGAGGAAGGGGAAGGGGAAGGTTTCTCTTTCCGAATCCAGTTCCTCCAATGATGGGAAGAATGTTGACAAGGCGAAGGTTAGATGCTTTCGTTGTCATGAGATGGGTCATTATGCTACTAATTGCCCAAAGAAGAAGTCCAAGAAGGGATCCGGGGAAGGATCTGAAGGTGAGGCAGCCTCACTTGCTTCACAGTTTGAGTTGGACTTCACACTCTTCGCATGCATGGTTTCATCCATGATGGGAAGTGGTTGGTTTCTTCATAGTGGAGCTTCTTTCCACATGACCGGTGACAAAAGTTTGTTCAGTACTTTGGAGGAGAAAGATCTCCAGATACTCATAGGGATGGGTAATGATGAGAAGTATAGTGTCTCAGGTGTAGGCACGGTTATTTTTCAGAGGGAGCATGGAGCTCGCCTTACCTTGACCGATGTCAAGTATGTACCAGGACTGAAGAGAAACTTGGTGTCGATCGCGATGTTGGAAGACAGAGGATATGATGTGGTCTTTAGTAAGGGAAAGGTTTTCCTTAGACACATCATCACTAGGCAGGTGAAGCAGATTGGTTCACGGGTCAAGAACCTGTATGCTCTTGAGGTTCAAGATGCATGCAAAGCCTTGAGCAGCAAGGCAACTGATGGAGACTTGGTGGTTGAGAGGGAGCGTATATTACCTCTCAACATGCAGAGCTAGAAGAAGTCTCAGACGATTGTGGAGGAGCCACGATTGGTGCAGCAGCTTCAGGAGATTGTGGAGGAGCCACAACAGGAGAAGTTGAGAGGAGATCGAGTAGAGACATCTACTCATCCAGAGACCTCCAGTAGGGGGAAACTTCGATCCAGGTGGGCTGAGGGATCGCATGCAGCCATACCTCTAGGTAGGAGGTGGGGTGATGTGGATTGATCATCCCAAGGAGGAGGGGCAAGATCCTTGAGGTACCCAACCTCTTGGACGAGACCTTGCTACGGAAGCCCCAGATGTGTAGTAGCAGGAACTGACTGATTGGGTAGAGACAGATGCGGATGGAGCGGCAGAGAGAGCGACAATGCAGGGAATCCCAGGACAGTGCATAGCTAGCAGGCTGTAGCAATGCGAGAGGCACAAGTGTTTTGCACAGTGCTAGGTGGCACAGAGAGGTGTGCAATGGTGCGAGATGCATGGAGATGTTGCAGTAGCGCAGATGTCAGAGAGGGAGCACTTGTCAGCAGCAGATAGAGCTTCAGCATCAGAGGATGTTTCTATCCCAATAGGGAGGTTAGTTGGGAGGTGCAGTGTGGATGCAATGCTGGGAGATAGAACCAGCAACAGCACGGATGCAGTCAGAGATCAAAGTGACAGAGGCTAGAGCAGTCAGATACTGAAGAGCACAGAGATGCAGAGTTTCAGTCGACAGAGGCAATAGCAGTCAGAGACTTTGATGACAGAGCAAGTGGACCGGCCAGATGTGTTGCATGGAGAACATTCCAGAGTTACAGGATCGGGTTTGAGAGAAAGCCTTTCTTGTTGAGAGGGAGTGTTGAAAAGTGTGCAACAAGAAATTCTTGTTGAGATTGCAACAAGATGATGGAGCTTAGTGAAAAGAGTCGCCTTCACTAAGTGGGCCCGCAAGCTATTTTTGGCGCAAGTCTATTTTTAGACTATGTCTATTTTTAGACATATGGATCATGTCTATGTTTATGGATGATTGATCAAGTTGGGAAAAATAGATGGACTTCTATTTTTGATGAAAGTGTGAGTGATCACAGTGTGAGTGATCAAAGTCTATTTTTAGACTGGCTGTCAAAAATAGAAAAGTCAAATATTATTATCTCACAATAATATTTGGACTATAAACTTGATCTTATTCTCTTGGAGCACTTCAGTTTGAGCTACAGAGGTGGCACATGCAGCTGTCAGAAGGAAATACGCTTTTCTTATGAGTCAATTGAGTTGTTGCATGCATGACTTCAGTTAGAACTCAAGTGAGTTGAGTTTAGTGGACTGGAGGTACAGTTGATGGAGTTGTGTTCAGTTTAGATTTGTTAAACTGGTTGTATTTAGTCTAACTGATCAATAGACTAGAGATGAGTTGGGTGAATTAGTTATTAATTAATTCAAAAGTTATTAACTCATAATACAACTACAGAATACATCAGTTAACTCAATTGCATTTCAGTGCATGTTCATTTCAGCAGGGACAGGTGTTAGAGAATCAGATTGCTATCAGTTGTGACTATAGTTGTGCACCAAATCTTGCACAATCAAGGGATTGAGTATGCCAATGAGTTTGCTCATGTATTTGCCTAGTATTGTAGCCTTTGCTCACGTCCACAAAGAGTGAGTGACTATTTTGCAAGTGAAAAACGAGTTTGGGAAGCCATTCTCATCAGTTCTTGAGCAGGTATTGAGCAGTGGAGGCAGGCAAGCAGTGGAAGTGATTTGGAGATCAGATCTGAGCTGTATTGTGTATAACAGAGGTGGAGATACTTGTGAGAAGTATTATGCTGTGTAATGTTACATGACTCAATCATTAATATACAGATAGTTGGGGTTTTTAGCGTGATGCTTTCCCCGGGATACATACTGTGTTAATGTGTGAATGCTCTTGATGTTTTATTGTTATTGATGCTGCTATATTGTTGATCAACATAGAGGAGCTTATGTATTGTGTATGTTTTCCGCAATAGTACATGATCAGGATAATCTCTGTGAATATGTGTTAAATTATTCAAAATTTCTACATGGTATCAGAGCTAGACAATTTGAAGAAAAAGTTTCTACATGGTATCGGAGCTGCTTGATTTGTAGAAGAGATTTTTACAAGATATCAAGCGAGGATTGATCATCAGATCTACTATTCAAGAAGTGTTTACATTCTATTTCTTCAGGCAGAATTTGTAATCGGGCCAGGTAGCCTCTGGATTCATCCTTCCCTTGGAAGGTGAGATATCTGGTGAATGCCCATATAGTCAATCTCTGTACGAGAAATATTTTGTTCTCACGAATTCTAGATCGGAAGTGGTTGAGTTTTGTGCTGGTGGAATTCGAATTTAATTCCAAAGCAAGAGATAAAACTTAGAAACATTCAGTGTGAGAATGGAGACAGTATGCCCCAATATCTCATGAAGTTCACCCAATGCCGGGATGAGCTGGGAAGTGTGGGGGTTACTGTTGATGATGAGGATGGTGAGTCTAGGACTCCTTGACCTTCCTAAGAGTTGGCATTCCTATCAGGACTCTGTCAATGGTCGGGAGAAATTGCCAGGATGGGAAAGACTGTGGTCAGATCTTGTGCAAGAGGAGATTAGACGGAGCACCAGAGACGGTTCTTCATCCATGCAGGATGAGGAGAACTGTGCCTTAGCGAGTAAGGCGAGGAAGGGGAAGGGGAAGGTTTCTCTTTCCGAATCCATTTCCTCCAATGATGGGAAGAAGGTTGACAAGGCGAAGGTGAGATGTTTTCGTTGTCATGAGATGGGTCATTATGCTACTAATTGCCCAAAGAAGAAGTCTAAGAAGGGATTCGGGGAAGGATCTGAAGGTGAGGCAGCCTCACTTGCTTCGCAGTTTGAGTTGGACTTCACACTCTTCGCATGCATGGTTTCATCCATGATGGGAAGTGGTTGGTTTCTTGACAGTGGAGCTTCTTTCCACATGACCGGTGACAAAAGTTTGTTCAGTACTTTGGAGGAGAAAGATCTCCAGATACTCATAGGGATGGGTAATGATGAGAAGTATAGTGTCTCAGGTGTAGGCACGGTTATTTTTCAGAGGGAGCATGGAGCTCGCCTTACCTTGACCGATGTCAAGTATGTGCCAGGACTGAAGAGAAACTTGGTGTCGATCGCGATGTTGGAAGACAAAGGATATGATGTGGTCTTTAGTAAAGGAAAGGTTTTCCTTAGACACATCATCACTAGACAGGTGAAGCAGATTGGTTCATGGGTCAAGAACCTGTATGCTCTTGAGGTTCAAGATGCATGCAAAGCCTTGAGCAGCAAGGCAACTGATGGAGACTTGGTGGTTGAGAGGGAGCGTATATTACCTCTCAACATGCAGAGCCAGAAGAAGTCTCAGACGATTGTGGAGGAGCCACGATTGGTGCAGCAGCTTCAGGAGATTGTGGAGGAGCCACAGCAGGGGAAGCTGAGAGGAGATCGAGTAGAGACATCTACTCATCCAGAGACCTCCAGTAGGGGGAAACTTCGAGCCAGGTGGGCTGAGGGATCGCATGCAGCCATACCTCCAGGTAGGAGGTGGGGTGATGTGGATTGATCATCCCAAGGAGGAGGGGCAAGATCCTTGAGGTACCCAACCTCTTGGACGAGACCTTGCTACGGGAGCCCCAGATGTGTAGTAGCAGGAACTGACTGATTGGGTAGAGACAGATGCGGATGGAGCGGCAGAGAGAGCGACAGTGCAGGGAATCCCAGGACAGCGCATAGCTAGCAGGCTGTAGCAATGCGAGAGGCACAAGTGTTTTTCACAGTGCTAGGTGGCACAGAGAGGTGTGCAATGGTGCGAGATGCATGGAGATGTTGCAGTAGCGCAGATGTCAGAGAGGGAGCACTTGTCAGCAGCAGGTAGAGCTTCAGCATCAGAGGATGTTTCTATCCCAACAGGGAGGTCAGTTGGGAGGTGCAGTGCGGATGCAATGCTGGGAGATAGAACCAGCAGCAGCACGGATGCAGTCAGAGATCAAAGTGATAGAGGCTAGAGCAGTCAGATACTGAAGAGCACAGAGATGCAGAGTTTCAGTCGACAGAGGCAATAGCAGTCAGAGACTTTGATGACAGAGCAAGTGGACTGGCCAGATGTGTTGCATGGAGAACATTCCAGAGTTACAGGATCGGGTTTGAGAGGAAGCCTTTCTTGTTGAGAGGGAGTGTTGAAAAGTGTGCAACAAGAAATTCTTGTTGAGATTGCAACAAGATGATGGAGCTTAGTGAAAAGAGTCGCCTTCACTAAGTGGGCCCGCAGGCTATTTTTGGCACAAGTCTATTTTTAGACTATGTCTATTTTTAGACATATGGATCATGTCTATGTTTATGGATGATTGATCAAGTTGGGAAAAATAGATGGACTTTTATTTTTGATGAAAGTGTGAGTGATCACAGTGTGAGTGATCAAAGTCTATTTTTAGACTGGCTGTCAAAAATAGAAAAGTCAAATATTATTATCTCACAATAATATTTGGACTATAAACTTGATCTTATTCTCTTGGAGCACTTCAGTTTGAGCTACAGAGGTGGCACATGCAGCTGTCAGAAAGAAATACGCTTTTCTTATGAGTCAGTTGAGTTGTTGCATGCATGACTTCAGTTAGAACTCAAGTGAGTTGAGTTTAGTGGACTGGAGGTACAGTTGATGGAGTTGTGTTCAGTTTAGCTTTGTTAAACTGGTTGTATTTAGTCTAACTGATCAATAGACTAGAGATGAGTTGGGTGAATTAGTTATTAATTAATTCAAAAGTTATTAACTCATAATACAACTACAGAATACATCAGTTAACTCAGTTGCATGTCAGTGCATGTTCATTTCAGCAGGGACAGGTGTTAGAGAATCAGATTGCTATCAATTGTGACTATAGTTGTGCACCAGATCTTGCACAATCAAGGGATTGAGTATGCCAATGAGTTTGCTCACGTATTTGCCTAGTATTGTAGCCTTTGCTCACGTCCACAAAGAGTGAGTGACTATTTTGCAGGTGAAAAACGAGTTTGGGAAGCCATTCTCATCAGTTCTTGAGCAGGTATTGAGCAGTGGAGGCAGGCAAGCAGTGGAAGAGATTTGGAGATCAGATCTGAGTTGTATTGTGTGTAACAGAGGTGGAGATACTTGTGAGAAGTATTATGCTGTGTAATGTTACATGACTCAATCATTAATATACAGATAGTTGGGGTTTTTAGCGTGATGCTTTCCCCGGGATACATACTGTGTTAATGTGTGAATGCTCTTGATGTTTTATTGTTATTGATGCTGCTATATTGTTGATCAACGTAGAGGAGCTTATGTATTGTGTATGTTTTCCGCAATAGTACATGATCAGGATAATCTCTGTGAATATGTGTTAAATTATTCAAAATTTCTACACAACAAAATTTCTTAAAGCAACTTGAGAAATACTTTTGATACTAATCTATTTTCTCTACCATGGATTTCCGAGGATGAAGTAAAATTTACATTTTTTATTATAATTGATTTCTTAAAACATCTTGACAAAGAAATTTAATATTAATCAATTTTTTCTACCATGGATTTCTGAGGTTGAAGTAAACTCTACATTTATTTATTATAATTGATGAGTGCAAAGTGGATTGATTAACACAATACTTCATGTTAAACAGTAATCATTGGTATTCACATCTATTTAAGATTTGTGAGACTTCACCTTGGCAATTCTCAACTCTATGTATTGGTCTGTCAGTTAAGACAATCGTGTAGTTAAAGGTGAAATTCAAGATTAAAAACACCATATTGATGTTTAAATGTGGCAATTGATTTTATGGTAAGATAAATATACTATTCAACAAGTAAAACAATTGAAAGAAGATGATTTAATACAGGGACCATATCTTTGACTCCAGGCATAGTAACACCAACTAGAGCATTAATTGTTAATTAAATGCAAAATTTCTGAAACCAATACATGGACTAAAGGGTTGTGTACTGTTTGATGCAAAACATGAGTAATTTGGGACATAGAGAATGAAGTTTGAAATGAATTCCCAACACGAGTTTTAGTTGTCTAATTAAATGCAAAATTCCAAGTGACAAGATCAAGTAAAAGAGTCTAGGCTTGTTCGTCCAAAAAAGAGTAGAGTCATTTAATTCACCAATAAATTAAGTTTCGCATTGTTGTAGAAAAATATACGTGAGTTTGAGTACTTCATAATTACTTTTTCTCGCTTCTGCTAATTTGATTTTAATTACTTCGAATCTTAGGATATTAATTTATCTATTAATTCAAAACAAGAAATTTAAGCCGTTCCAATTAAATTGACAAATTAAATTAAATTAAATTTCACAATAAAACATAATGCATATAATATCATCACAAACCAAAGTTAGTTATATATATATATATATATATATATATATATTAACTGGGAAAAAAAATAAACGGATTCAAACCATAAGAATCTTTAACTATCAGTCAACTAACTCAGTTCAAAACTACAATACCAGTTGCCCATTAAATTCAATAAGATCATTGAAAAGACAAAGGTAAAGTAACCACAAAATAACAGCGAAAAAATTGATTTCAAACTAAAAAGAAAAGCAATCTAAACAATCATAGTGTACTAACCAGCCCTCCATTTCGACCCATTGAGTTTGTCGTGAGGTCAAAAGTCCAACGGGCACTGCCACCAGATAAATTGAGCTTGTTTCTTGTGTACATGATAACAGAAGATAAGCACTCTACTCTCAAACCTCAACCTTTCCTTCTCCGCTATGCCCAACATCTAAAAGAAAGTGATTCATGCCTCTAGATTCATAGTATAGGCAGAGCCGACACTTTAAGTCAATTTATTTCTGTCTCCTCCATTCAAATAAAGCAAGGAGAAAAAATAAACTTTTATAAGGCTTTCAAGTCAGGTTACACGATGAAACCAAGTGGAGTGCCCCTTAAATACTTTCGTTGTTCATGCTAAGGCTGCCTTGGTCATGAAGCCTCTACATTTTACAATCCGCAAGGAAAAGAGCTAGAAACGCATCAATGAATTTTGTGGATTTCATAGCAACAACATACAAACCAACAAAGACTCACAATTTGCAAACACCAATGTCTCTATCTAAAAAATCAACGCCCACGCTAGATCCATTCATTGATCATAGTCACGAGAAGAACATCCCTCATAGTCACGAGAAGAACATCCATCCTTATGCTTACAGAGTGCTATAAACAATTGAACACGCTGACACCATTTTTCATGCTCCATGGTTTTGTCTCACACTTGAATTTTTTCAACCATTGAACCCTATAAGCATGAATAAGGAAGCACTTCAACTATTTGTACGCTTCTGCTCAGGGTCTTTCGCCTACTTGCGATGCCTAGCATTCATAACTCATCCTAGTTCTTGTTGCATTTCATAGAGGGTGATATTTTGATGTATCAACTATGGCTATTAGCTTCTGGCTATTGGCTTCTGCTATAAGCATTGGTGGTGGCAGTTAATTTGAATTTACCTACTTCATAGTACGGGTTCGTGTTTTCATTGATGGCATTGATCATCCTAGGTCTTACCATTTATGTGGTACTTTATTAAATTTAGCTCTCGGTTTTATTGAAGATCTTGAAGCTTGTACTTAGGAGATCATCTTGCCACTCCACATATCTCAATGTCAACTTGATATATATATATATCATGAGAAACTTTTTATTTTTTAATATGTCAATCATTTTAACATTTTTATTATGTGCAATTTACTCTTGATGTATTTATTTGAGAATTAACTGTATTTTACGGGTAAAGACTCAGAAAACAGATAAAGGGACGTCAATTTTAAAGCCTGCTCGGGAGGACAAACGAAATGAATTTGTTAAATCATTTCCGTAGACCATTAATATAAAACAAATCAATTATGCACTGCAATGAATGTTAGTCTTAATGTATTTTCCATTGAAACTATTGTAACCACCGTGGTAAGAAAACTGATATGCAATGATTAAATAATTCACTTTAACAATTTTACCATAGTTTAGTACTGTAGATTATGATAATCTGTTTCCTTTTTTTATGAATTATATAGAAGCATGACACTCCTCTATACCAAGTATCTATGGAGTTCTTGTGATTCCTCATACTGTAGCTCTACACTTAACGGATAGATGAACACATTTATGTACAAAACAAGAAGTGATAATGACAATTATTAGGGGTCGACATTAGTTCTTGGGTAACACAATGTGGGAATACTAGTATTTGGTGAAGGCAACCTGGTATGCTGTGACATATGTTTCATAAACACATTTCCAGTTGTGTAACCATGACTTGTGTGTTATGGAATTAATTTGAAAATATGAGGTAATATAAAATTAATATTTAATTTACAATTAAATAATAAATTAATAATATAATATTAAAACCATTAAAAATGAATAATGAAAATATAAAAATGAAATTAAAATCAATATCGGCGATGCTAAATCCATCATGTTGATGTCTCTGTTCTTTATATGTCTTTTTCTTCTTCAAGTTTTCATGTCTTTGCACACGTTTTCCCTCTATATTGGCCGTGGGTTTTTGGCTCTGTTTTGTTCCTGGCCATTTTTATATCTCAGGTTCCTCCTTGATGCGCAATGTCTGAACGGGTTTAGACTCTCGGCTCCAGGATTGCAATGGCTCTGCAATTTATTGTATGCTCCATGCTTTTTTTCTGTCTTTATCATCTCGTTGTAACGTCATATGGATTTCCTTTTGGTCTTATTCGGCCCCTATGCCTCTTCATGGCCTGTACATTTCCTCTGGAATGTTATTGGACGGACATCACCTGCTATTGAGGCTCATATTAGCATACGCCTGCTATATTGGCTCATATGTACATCCTTATATTTTCTCAATATAAATATGCTGATTTTCACTCTGAAAAAAAAATATATATATATATATATTTATCTTATAAATCAATATATATTTATCCTATAAAATCAATACATATTTATTTTAATAATGTTTTTATTAACATATATCTAATGTTTTTATTAACATATATCAGTTGTATATCTATATATATCTATATATATATATATATATGTGTGTGTGACTGATTGATTTAATGAGTTAACAGTAATTTCATCTTGAAATATATATCTATATATATAATTTTACTAGTTGTTTTTAGTGAGATTTTTTGGAAGCTTTTCAGGTTAGGTTTTTCCGTTCTATTTTCTCTATAATCTTACAGAAATTTATTGAAATCACAAGTTTGATGGGTTACTCTTGCATAATCGAAGTGTTCTAATAGTTATTCATTCAGAGTACTGAATCTAGATATACAGTGAAAAAAACTAGTTTAAATAACACAAATCAAAATTTTAACTCAAATCTTTTCCCTTAATTCTTAGACCAGAAAAACTACACTAAAAACAACTCCATAATTCTATTGTAAATAAAAATAAACTTCTCACATAATTTGAGGCTGATCAATATATACAATACTATCAATCTATTAATGCGCGACAAAGGCCATATATTTCACTCATTAGATTTAACCACGCCTTAAAAAAAATTAAATTTAAATGATTGACGAATATTGTAAATCATTTGGAAATTGTTAGGAATATATAAATATAAAATATCTTATCTTATTGTACGATAATTTGAGGCCAATCAATATATACAATGCTATCCATCTATTAATGCGCGACAAAGGCCGTATATTTCACTCATTGGTTAAAGGATTTAACCACTGCTAAAAATTTTATATGATTGATGGATATTGTAAATCATCTGGGAATTGATACGAATATATAAATATAAAATATCTTATCCTATTGTACGATAAGAATAAGCTTCTCACCTAATTTAACAGCGTCTGAAAAATTTAAATGTTTGACAAATATTGTAAATCGTCTGAGAATTGATACGAACACGTGAATCATTTATGTTTGCTTCAAGTCTTCGAAAGAAAAAACTGATATATTCATGAGAAAGGAATCGATTCATCTATGTCGTTACATCCAGTGATCGGGAGGATATTACGAGGTGATAAGATTGACTCCAATGATACAAAAAGAGTACGTTATCATATCAATTTACAGCTGTCTATACGGAGAAAAAAAGAACATATACAAGAAAGTAGCGAAAAGATAGCCACAGCTGGAACTCCACACAAAGAAAGCACGGCCAATATACAATATTTATGGTGGGTTTGAATGAAAAGAAAGTAGAGTCAATGTACAACATTTATTATCAACAACCGCACCGTAGTTTGTTCAATGTTCCTGTCAACATTAACCCCAGGTTGTTAAATTTGACAGGTATCCGCTCAACTCCTTTTCCTTCGGAGTAGTCTTTAACGCGACTTTTTGAAAGCTTTTCCGGCGATTTTTTCCGGTGAAAATCCGGCAGTAATTTATTGGAATCCAAGTTTGATAGCTAATTTCTGCACAATGAAACCGTCCCAGGGGTTTTTCAGGGTGCTGTATCCGAATATGCAGTTAAAAAACCATTTTAACTGCAACAAATCATGATTTCATGTCAATTTCTTCCGCCGGATTCCGTCACCGGAATCTCAAAAAGTCGCATTATAGACAACTCCTTTTCCTTCTGCCCTATGTTGGTCATTTAAAAACACTCATATTTGTTAATGATATTAAATGGGTGGGGTTGTATATGTTTATTTTTTAATAACTCACTTGCCAAAATCTAACAATGGCTATATAGCTTCTTCTAGCAACAAATATATGGTCTGTGAATGTGTATTAAATGAGCAGGGCTGTATATGCTCACCCTTACATAAATGGATTGCCAAAATCCAACCATAGGCATATATGGTCTGCCAAAATCCTAAAGTAAGCATATCCAGATCCCCTCATTTAATGCTCAATAAGCGACTACTTATTTCAGCCAACCTACCATTTACATCTCTTTCATTTTTAAAACCTGAAATTCAACTATATAGATTATATATATATATATATGAGAATTAAAATATGAAAATTTATATATATATATATGAGAATTAAAACCTGAAATTCAACTATATAGAGATTATATATATATATGAGAATTAAAATATGAAAATTTTATTTCAAAACAAATTGATTAAGAAAATAAAAAATAATTGATTTATGATTGATAAAAAATAATTTATTGCTATAAAAAATAATATATTATTATAATCTTTTCAAAATTAAAAACTTAATCCATATATAATAGAAACAACCATAATTCTACCTAACAATTTAGCATTTTAATTTCTCAATAAAAATAAATAAATTTATAATTGATAAAAAAATAATTTATTGCTATAAAAAATAATAATATATCATTATAATCATTTTCAAAATTAAAAAAGTAATCCATATGGAATTATCGATGCCCCTCCCTCTTCATCCTTTATGGTCAGCGGCTACCCTCTGGTTTTCTAACAAAGGCTTCACTCAAGCGGGATCAAAAGATGAACTTATATGGTCTCTTCAGAATACATCACAGCCTATCAGCGTCAGAGATATTTATGCTGCAGTCCTATCGGACCTGCGGCCTCCCTCCCCCATCTTTCCACTCAAGCTTTGGAAAGCTCCATGTCCGCTCAAGACGATTCTCTTCTCTTGGCTTCTCTTCTCGGACAGGAACCTCACATGGGAGGTTCTTCAAAGGAAGGGTTGGCAGGGCCCGGGTAGATGCCAAATGTGCCTTTCGGAAGCTGAAACAAACTCGCACATGTTCTTCACCTGCGCCTCATCTTCTAAAATCTGGTATGAATTATCTTTGATTTATGGTTTTCCTCATCGGGTTTTTTCATCTGTTCAGGATGCTTTCTTCTGGTGGTGCGCGAAGAATCCGTGCTGGCGTTCACTGTTTATCCTCACCTGTTGGTTCCTATGGAAATGGCGAAATGCTTGCATTTTCCAGAACTCCAGGATGCCCTTGCACTCCATTCTGATCTCAATCACGGGCCTCCTGCCTCTTTCAGATTAACATGCTCTTTTATGGGACATGCTTTCACTTTCTTGGGGCTGCTTTTACAGATTATGGCTCTCATTTCTGTCCATATGTTTTCAATATCTCTCCATGGCGGTATCGCTTCTTCCACGAAGCGTTTTTTATGTGGTATCTTATGTTTCTCTCTTTAAACTCTTCTTATTGGACAGGTCTGCTTTGTTATTGAAGCGCCTCTGTTATCATGTGGATGGATCCACCAGCTCGCTCATAACAGCTATGTTTTGGTTTTTATGTTGCCGCATTAGAAACTTTATCTGTTACTGTTTCAGTTGCATGTTCTCCAGCTGACTCACTCAGTTTTTGATATGTATCCAGATTTTTATATATCCTTAATATAATCTATATCGGTTTTTTCTCTCTGAAAAAATATAATAGAAACAACCATAATTCTACATAACAATCTAGCATTTTAAGTTCTCAACTCCTTCCTGATATCCTTGTACGAGGATTGTGATACTTTGTACGAGGATTGTGATACTTTGTAGAAGGATTGTGATATTTGGTAAGTCACTCTCCAAACACAATGCTTTTGTATTTTGGTTTAATGGTTCTATGATCATCTATGCTTTTATGTAAAGTTTTTAAAGATTGTGATACGGGGTAGGTCACTTTTTAAACATAATGGTTTTCTAATTTGGCTTAATGGTTTTATAATTATATATGGTTTGTTAATTTAGTTTAATGATTCTATAATCATTTAGGTTTATTATATAAAGTAAGAATATCGATATCTTTTATACATCCTACTACATAGGATTAGGTTATTTTGGTTTTGTAAAGAAAGTCAATTTTATAAAATAAATATATTATATTAATTAAAAACAATTATTTATATTTGTTTTTTCAAATTTATTCTTAAATTACATAAAATAGACTATATTTCTAAATATTTAACATAAAATTGAAACGCTATTAATATATTTTGAGTCTAAATACTCGTATGAAAACAAATGGAATTTCAAAACCATTACTTCCACTTATATAATATATGTTAACTTTCTGAATATTTTGTATAAAATTGAAATTAATTATATATATATATATATATAATTTAATGAGGTGATGCAAAAAGAGGGTGGTGGACGCACACTTATTTGGAACTAATGTACATTGTGATTTATGTATCCTTAGTTCTCTTATTAATTAGCAATAGTTTGCATTTCCTATTTGCCATGCCATACAAATCTTCCAAGATTTGTTGATTTTTTCTTCAATGCATAAAGGATTTGATGATAGGCATGAATGAAATTCCTCAGTCTCATAATCCAATGTTCTTTCCATTGATTGTTTTCCATGATTCTCTAATCTCTTTTACGAATTGGCAAGGATGATAAAAGAAATCCTTTGGGTCTTCTTCTTAATGTTGTGTATGTTTTTTCTTGATGTTGCTCTTGGATCATTTGCTCTTTCCTTAATCCCTAAGATGTAGAAATGTTACAGATGGTGATTAGGATATATTCCTCCTAAGATGTAGATAGGTTTCGATTTCTATCAAGATCTTAAAAAATTCTTAGAGTAGCATTTCCTCTTTACTTGAAAAAATCATTAGCACCCCACTTCTATAGGGAAATAGGTCATGTCTTGTAAAAGGATTAGTGTATAGGGGGGCTTACACTACCAAAAAGAAAATTATACTTTAAACAAATGAAATTGGCTAAAAGAAAACCATGTCATAAATGTTGGCACAACAAAAATAAAATGCAAAAATAAAAGAACTAAATTACCAACTCCTTATTCATACATTGCTAGCATTGGTTTAGAACCAAGAGTGAATGCTTCAAGTTATTACACCTCAAAAAACTCAAGTGAGGTTGTATTTGTGTCTTACCATCATTTATCTATTTACTAGATCTAGAATGCTAGCACCAAAAATAAAAATAAATTGACTCACAACCATTCTAATAAAATCCTAAAATGTAAAAGAAAGCAACCCATTAGTGCTCTAATCTCTTTAGTATCTCTTTGGAAATGGCACCAAAAATCTTGATTGATTTAATTTCTTAAATACTTGAAATTTAGTTATCAGTTAGATTTCATAAAATTAGATATACTACTTTGCATTGATGAGTCTTTTATTCTATCACTACAAAAGAAAATATCATGTAAAAATCCAAACAAATTGTAATAAAAACCATAGGGAAATAATTCTCTGGATGGAAATCTCAAGGATGGCATTATCAAGGCCCAAAAATAGTATTTCACCCAACTCTAAGTTGAGTGTTGCTATATCATTACAAAAACAACATGCCCTGGTGAGAAAAGGCACTCACGCACTAAGAAGAAATTGCAATGCAATATCGACCCTTCAGAAAGCTATCACTAGACTCAAACAAATCAACAATATAAATCCAACAAAACTAAAAATTATTAATATTATTGTGACATTACACAAGTATATCATACTAGTTGAACCAAATGGTTAAAAAATCACAAGGCTTGGAATGTATGTCATTGCTCTTTAGTAGTTAGTTTCACACTCTGCAATAACATATTCATGAGCAACAAACCCAAAATCAATTAAAACAATAACTAAGCTATGCAATTGAAATATCAAACCCCTAATCTAATTGTGCATGAGGATGGAATATTATGTTCTTATAATAGACATTAATACTATAATTTGATTATATGCTCTTTTTGTAAGTGTAAGGAAAATTGTGTTCAATACCTACCATACCAAATGAGTTAGTCTGCAATCCACAAAATGATGATCCTATAAATAAATTTCAATAAACACACACCCAAAAATAATTGTGTAGGATATACAGTAATACCATGCATTTGATATAGACTACATCAATATAATACATAAGTGAATGTAGTTAAATTGGTGGGCCCTCCCAATCAACTACTCCTATAGAGTAAACTCTAAAACATTGCATGCATCCATGATAATAACCATACTTAGAATGGAACCAACAATTTCATTTGATCAAGTGGCTCAGATAGATTAAAGAGTCCACAAATTATATGTTTTAATAGACCGATCTCTCCTTTTGGTGGCATACACAAGACAAAATTTATAAATTTTTACAATAAAAAAGCAGAGTAAAAATGAGTAAATAATTCATCAAATCCCCTATCTCATGTATGGAGAATGTCACTATATCACAAAAATTACAAAGAGGGTAATCCAAGTGGATTCCCTCAAATATTTGGCTTCAGATATTAACTATACAGACTACAAATCAATGTCCATGGCTAAAATTAGGTGGTATATTCATGTAGACCAATAACCCTAGGTACACATCCAAATTTGGGTTCTAGTCAATGACATTTTAACTAGCAACTTGTGCACTCCACAATGGCTCATCCTAATATAATGAACATATGAGCTTCTTAAGGATGCCAAATAAAAATACCATGTCACTATTTCTCTCCTAAAAGTGTGCAACCATCTCAAATGTGGAGGTGGGTTTATAATTACAAAAACTAATAGTGAGTTTATAATTGCGAAAAATAATCTTGCATATTAAAATATCTATATAAACTATTATAAATCATTTTTTTGAATTAAAAGTTGATTCATAATTGATTAAAATAATATAAACAATCATTGTTCTACCTAACAATATAACATTTTAATTTTTCAACTTCCTTAGGATATACTTGTACAATGATTGTGATACTTGGTAAGTTACTTTCCAAAAACAATAAAACAATATAACATTTTAATTTCTCAACTCCTCTGGGATATACTTTTACAATGATTGTAATACCTGGTAAGTTACTTTCTAAAAACAATGGATTTTTCACTTGGATTAATGATTCTATAATCACATATGTTTACTATATCAAATATGTCATTACAAATCTCCGTTTCATTATGCAATTATATCTTGAAAAAATTAGCAAAACCCAATCTCCATCCTATTATAAAATTCCATTAAAAAAAATATCATTTCCATCACATTATGCAATTATATCTTTAAAGAGAATGACAAAACCCAATCTTCATCATATTAATTATATTTTTAAATTTGGAAAAAACTAATCTCTATAGAATAATACATTGTAAATATATCCATAAAATAATACAATTCTATTGAATGTAAATATAATTTTAAATAGATTGAGAAAATCTAATTCTACGTTATCTTATACAATTTCACGCAAGTATATAAGAGTGATGTTGTCACGTAACGTTATATTAAAAGATTAAAAAATATATATATAACTAGTTAAAAGAAAATAAAGAGTAATATTGAATATGTTGGTTCAATTAAAAATTTTAACAAAACACATTAAGACAATAATATATTACATGGAAAATTTTCAAGAAAACAAAAATAATATAAAGTTTGTTTAGTAGAGTATCCATGCCAAAATTTTCAATTAAGGCATGTTGCTAAAAAATTCTTAAACCAAATATTTTGTAACCTATAGTAATGAAATAAAATTATTTATTTTCTGTTAGCCTATAAAACTTACCAACATCTCATTCCTCATTCTATTTATCTTCTACTTATCTTAGATTTTGTCTATAATGTAAAATATTATATAATATTATTTTCCAAAAGGTGAAACTAAATAAACACAAGTCAACTCTTATTAAGTGTGAAATGTTGCTTGAAAAAATCATGTAAATTGATAACATAGTTAAAACATCTTTATGTGGGGCAAATTTTATAAAATAAGTGAAATTTTGTGAGTTAATTCAATGAATTAAGTACATTTTTGTGACTTAAATTTTCTTAAAGTAAAAAACAATAAGTATTTCTAATATGTAAATCACATATTTTATGCAAGGTAAAACTTATCCAAACAAAAATTAATAAGTATTTTAAATATATAGATTATATAAATTGATAATATAGTTAAAATATTTTTATGTGAGGTTAATTTTGTCCAAGTGAAAATTGATAAGTATTTCAGATATATAAATGATATAAATTGATATCACAGTTAAAATATTTATTGGGAGGTAAATTTTATCCAAATAACAAACAATATCTATTTTTGATATATAAATTACTTAAATTGATTTCATAGTTGCAATAGTTTTGTATATTATAATTTTCAACCAGCTCATTATTCACCTCTCTTTCATTTTTAAAACTTGAAATTCAAAAATTAGAAATATATATATATAAAAGATATATAATATGTTTATGAGCTGAAATGAAAATTTTATTTCAAATCAAATTAATTAAAAAAATAAGAAACATAAAAAAATTATAATTAATAAAAAGTAATTTATCGTTATAAAAAAATAATAATATATCATTATAATCATTTTCAAAATTAAAAAATTAATCTAGAAACAACCATAATTCTAGCATTTTAATTTCTCAACTCCTTCCTGATATCCTTGATTGTGATACCTTGTACACGGATTGTGATATTTTGTAAATAACTCTCCAAACAAAATGGTTTTGTAGTTTGGTTTAATGGTTCTACAATCATTTATGCTTTTATGTAAAGTTTGTACAAAGATTGTGATACGGGGTAACTCACTGTTTAAACACATCGGTGTTTTAATTTGGTTTAATGGTTTTATAATCACTTAGGTTTATTATATAAAATAAGTATTCTGTTATTTCTTATATATTATACTAATTTCTTATATATTATACTAAGTTATTTTGGCTTTGTAAAAAAAATCAATTCCTTAGACTAAATATGCCGGGTTAATTGCGGAAGAAATTGGAATATATATATATATATATATATATATAAAATAGATCAGATTTCTAAATACTTAATATAAAATTGGAATTGCTATTAATATATTTCAATTTAAACATTGGTATGGAAAAATGGAATTCAAAAACAATCGTTTTAATGTTACTTTTCAAATTATATAATATAGGTTAACTTTCTTAATATTTATAAAATTACAATGGTTTATCTGTGTGTCAATTTAATGAGGTGATGCAATGAGAGGCTGGTAGATGCACTCTTATTTGGAACTAATGTTTATTGTGATTTATGTATTTTTAGTTCTCTTATTAATTAGCAACATTTTGCATGTCCTCTTTGCCATGCCATACAAATCTTCCAAGAATTTTTTTATTTTTTATTCAATGCATAAATGATCTGATAATAGGCATTAATGAAATTCCTCAATCTCATAATCTAAATTTCTCTTCATTGATTGTTTCCCGTGACTCTCTTATCTCTTCTACAAATTGGCAAGGATGATAAAAGAACATCTTTGGGTCTTCTTCTTTATGTTGTGTATGAGCTTCTATATTTGTTTCTTGATTTTGCTCTTTGATCATTTGCTCTTCCCTTAATCCCTAAGATGTAGATATGTTACAGATTGTGATTAGGATATATTCCTCTTAAGATGTAGATATATTTTCAATTTCTATCAAGATTTTAAAAATTTCTTAGAGTAGCATTTCCTATTTACTTGACAAAATCTCTAGCATCCCACTTCTACGGGGAAATAGGTCTTGCCTTGTAAAAGGATTAGTGTATAGGGGGGCTTACAGTACAAAAAAAAAAAAAAAAAAAAAAAAAAAAAAAACAAAACAAAACAAAAAAAAACTTATACTTTAAATAAATGAAATTCCCTAAAACGATAACCATGTCATAAATGTTGGCACAACAAAAATAAAATGAAAAAATAAAAGAAATAAATTACCAATTCCTTATTCATACATTGCTAGCATTGGTTTAGAACCAAGAGTGAATGCTTCAAGCTATTACACCCCAAAAAAATCTAAAGTGAGGTTGTATTTGTGTCTTACCATCATTGGTCTAATGCTCTAATCTCTTTAGTATGTCTTTGGAAATGGCACCAAAAGCCTTGATTGATTTAATTTCTTTTATACTTGACATTAAGTTATCAATTAAGATTTTATAAACTTAGATATACTACATTTCAGGTACATAGGTCAGATTATTGATGGGCATTTTATTCTATCACTACAAAAGAAAATATCATGTAAAAATCCAAACAAATTGTAATAAAAATCATAGGGAACTCATTCTTTCGATGGAAAGCTCAAGCTCAAGGATGGCATTATCAAGGCCCAAAAATAGTCTTTCACCCAACTCTAAGTTCAGTGTTGTTATATCATTACAAAAACAACACTTAAAGCCTCCTCTTCATAAGAACTTAGTTTATTATGAATGCAAGAGAAAGCCTCTGGATCCCAATGGATGTTGTTTTCTAACTAGGGCATTAATATGGATCCCTCTCACATAGGTCGCGCTTCCTTGCTCTGGTTAGAAAAGGCACTTATGTAATAAGAAGAAATTGCAATGCAATATCAACACTTAAGAAAGCTATCACTCTAAAAAAATCAACAATATAAATCCAACAAAGGCAAAAATTATTAATATTATTGTGAAATTATGCAAGTATATCATACTAGTTGAACCAAATGGTTAAACAATCCCGATGGTTGCAATGTATGTCATTGCCCTTTAGTAGTTAGTTTCGCACTCTAAAATAACATATTCATACGCAACAAATCCAAAATCAATTGAAACAATAACTAAGCTATGTAATTGAAATATCAAACCCCTAATCTAATCATGCATGAGGAGGCCAGACTATGTTCCTATCATAGAGATTAGTAATATAATTTGGTTATATGCTCTATTTGTCAAGGTAAGGAAAATTGCGTTCATTACCTACAATATCACAAAATGATGATCCTCTAAAGAAATTTGAATAAACACACACACACCAAAAAAGTATTGTATAGGCTATACAGTAATACCATGCATTTGATTTAGACTACATCAATATAACACATAAGTGAATGTATTTGAATTAGTGGGCCCTCCCAATCAACTACACCCATAGAGTAAACTCTAAAACCTCGCATACATCCATGATAATAACCCTACTTAGAATGGAACCAACATTTTCATTTGATAAACTAGCTCAAAATTACATGTCAAATAGAGATATGTATGCATTTAAGAATCAGATAGATCAAACAATCTATAAATTATAAGTTTTAATAGATCGAAATCTCTTTTTTTGTATCATACACAGGACAAAATTCATAATTTTTTACCGTAGAAAAGCAACGAGTAAAATAATTCATTAAATCCCCTATCTCATGTGTGGAGAATATCACTATATCACAATAGTTACAAAGAGGGTAATCTGAGTGGATTCCCTCACATGGATTCCCTCACATATTTGGCTTCATGTATAACTATACAAATTACAAATCGTTGTTCATGTCTAAAATTAGGTGGTCTATTCATTTAGAGCTGATAACCCTAGGTACATATCCAAATTTGGGTTCTAGTCAATGACATTTTAACTAGCAACTTGTGCACTCCACAAGTTCTCGTCCTAATATAATGAACATAGAAACTTTTTAAGGATGCCAAAGAAAAATACCATGTCACTCTTTCTCTCCTAGAAATGTGCAACCATCTCAAATTAGGAAAATCTCGAGGATGCCAAAGAAAAATGCCATGTCACTATTTCTCTCCTAAAAGTGTGCAACCATCTCAAATGTGGAAGTGGATATATAATTACAAAAAATAATAAAAATTAAATAATTTTACATATTAAAATATCAAGATAAATAATTATAAATCATTCTTTGAATTAAAAATTTGATTCATAATTTATTGAAATAATAAAAACAATCATGGTTAAAAATTTGATTCATAATTTATTGAAATAATAAAAAAAACAATCATAATTCTACCTAACCAAACCATATAACATTTGAATTAAAAAGTTGATTCATAATTTATTGAAATAATAAAAATAATCATGCTTCTAATTAACAATATAACATTTTAATTTCTCAACTTCTTTGAAATATATTTATACCATGATAGTGATATTGGTAAGTCACTTTCTAAAAACAATGGATTTTTAATTTGGAATAATTATTCTATAATCACTTATATTTATTATATAAAATATATTATTACTTACTATAAATACAACTAGATTAAGTCATTTGAATATATATATATATATATAATATGGCATTACTTACTATAAAAATATGCTATTAATTACTATAAATATAACTAGCTAAGATTAAGTCATTTGACCCCGTAAAACGGTACATCTTCATTACATTATGCAATTATATCTTCAATCCCAATCTCTATCATATTATATAATTCCATAAAAAAAAAAAAAAAAATCCCATCTCCATCACATTATGCAATTATATCTTTCAAGAGATTGGCGAAACCCAATCTTCATCATATTATATAATTATATCTTTCAAGAGATTGGCGAAACCCAATCTTCATCATATTATATAATTCTATAATTCAATAGGATACAATTTTATTTTTGGCGAAACCCAATCTTCATCATATTATATAATTCTATAATTCAATAGGATACAATTTTATTTTTAAATTGATAGGAAAAAACCAATCTAGTATATTCCATAATATAATACAATTCTATTGGATGTAAATATATCTGAGATGTATATATATATTTTAGATTTTGAAAATTTAATTCCTCATTATATTATACAATTTCACCCAAGGTTGTTGCATAATTTTATATTAAAAATTATATATATATATATATATATATAATTAAAGAGAAATAAAGATTAATAATATTGAATATATTGGTTAAAAAAATTTATTAACAAAAATAAAAAATTCAAAAAAATAAAAAAATATAAAGTTTGTTTAATGAAGTATCAATGCGAAAATATTCTATTAAAGTATGTTCTTCAAAAAAATCTTAAACTATATAATTTGTAACCTATAGTAATGAAATCAAATTATTTATTTTCTACTTGGATAAAACTTACCAACATCTCATTCTTCATTCTACTTGTCTTCTACTTTTGTTAGATTTTGAATGTATTGTAAGATATTATACAATATTATTTTCCAAAACGTGAAACTAAATAAACGCAAGTCAACTCTTATAAAGTATATTGATAACATAGTTAAAACATCTTTGTGTGGGGTAGATTTTATAAATTAAGTAAATTTTTGTGAGTTAAATTTTCTTAAAGTAAAAAATAATAAGTATTTCTAATATGTAAATCACTTAAATTGATATGATATTTAGAATGCTTTTATGTGAGGTAAAACTTATCCAAGGAAAAATTAATAAGTATTTTAAATATATAAATTACATAAATTGATAGTATAGTTAAAATATTTTTATGTGAGGTAAATTTTATCCAAGTAAAAATTAATAACTATTTCAGGTATTCTCCATGGAGTTGACAAACTAGGCAAGTGTGTTATGAGTGGGCAATAACGAACCGGGCAAGTGTATTATGAGTGGGCAATGACGAACTGGGCAAGTGTGTTATGAGTGGATGGGCAAGTGTGTTATGAGTGGTAAACCTAGGAGACTAGATGTAACACCTAAGTTAACTTACCACTTACTAATAAAAAAAAAAATTAATTACTATATAAAAATTCCCATCCGGGACTTTGGTAATTGGTTCATTATATGCAATCACATAAATTTTGATTGCTTTAAATCATGAGTCCATAGACTTGACATGCACCGGATCTAATGAATCCCACAAATGGCATTAAATTCGAAAGGATTGAGTTTAAATCTGAATTATCCGCCATGTGATTTCCCCGTCCTTCTGCGTGGGTTGACCTGTTGCCCTCTATACCTGAAGCCACGTGGCAGGGAGACATGGAGTAAGGCTGAGTGTGTTGGCCAGATGGGGCATGCTGCTCACGCCATTTGTTTGGTGTTGTTGCTGTTGATTGGGATCATGGGATTAGACGGTGGAGATCACTTAGGGTTATCAACCCTAACTAATTGCTTGTCATTAGTCTCCGTGTGGTTCATTGTTGCTGCTGCTTCTGTGGTTTCTTGCTGCTCCGCGAGGGTTCGTTCTGCAAGGGTTTACTGTTCTACAAAGGCTCAATGTCTTGATCAAGGTTATTATTCGTCTGAGCATCCTCTGAAAATGATGGTGGTAACCATTGCCAACGAAAGGCCAAGTAAACCCCTCAGGTCGTTACTCGGTGGTCTTCTTAGCTTGTATGGCGGTGTTTTCTGTATAGCTAGACTGAGGTTTTGGAGCCGTGTTAACACTTGGTCGTTGTTTCACAGGAAAGCCCCCTGGCACTTCCAGCACTCTGGTGACAATCGACTCCAAAATTTAGCTGCGGAAGGTAACTTCTTAACGCTTATGCACTTGCATGATTTAATTCCTTTGGTTGGTTTAATATTTCTCATACTGTTTGCTCGTTGTGGATAGGGAAGCTGCCTCTCGCGAGAATCGACCACCTCTAGGTAAAAAATCTTCCCTTATGTTCATTTACCAGGTTTGTTCCACTTTTCCATAAGTTTTTCCCAATTTAAGGTTTCGGTTGCCTCACACGTAACTATACAATGCTTAATCGTATTAGTGTTAGTGAAGGTCATTCCTCATCAGAGCTTAAATTGCTCATGGTATCATTATTGGCCCTTCCAGGTTGGAATCTTACCTCTGGCATGAATTAAGTTATGGAACATTTTCCCATATGGTCAAAGATAGAGAATGCGTGTCGAACTCGTTCAAGTTTTATCCTTCTATTGATTATGTAATTAATTAAGCACACATGAATTATTAATGGAATTCTGTGTAGGCTCTTTTGGTAGATTTTAGGGAGATTACTCCCATTATGTAATAAATAGAGGGTTTAAACTCTTTTCTGTAGAGGATTGTTTTTCCAGGAAGCCACTTAAGTGAACTGGCTTGTCTTCTATTATTTAAATTGTTTAATTTATGCATTATCATTTACAGGACTTTATCTAAATTGTTCAAATGTTTGGAAATGAATTAAGTTAATAGCTTCCGTAGTTGTAATCCGGGCCGAGAGGACCCTTCTCTTCTTCATGAAAATATTAGCTAGGATGATTGGAATTCGGTTTAGTTTCTTTATTCTAGATATTTCTATGTTAAACAATTATTCTGTGTAATTGTGTAGTCAAGATATGGTGCAGCACCTGCATTCCAATAGTTCTATGAATCTTGCTGTCTTTATATTTGAACTTTGCAATTAACAGTTACATAATATCTGTGTTTAAATCTGCGTTCTAGCAGTTGTCTATTTATTATCTCACTATTGTAGTCATTTGTACAGAGTGTGTAAAACAACTTAGGTCATTCCACAGATTCTCAGTTACAGTACTATATAAATAACTTACTTCTCTATCTTACCAGTTTAACTTTGATTATAATGGATAGTGTACCGTAATCACTAAATGAGCATTCTCTTTCTTTTTAATGTGTTATCTAGCAGTTCTATGGTTATTAGAATACACTGTCTACCATATGATTAAAGAAAAGTTGTTTCTATTTCCTATAATTACACTTTTCCTTACGACTTCTAAATATAGTTTGTCATTCCAGAATTTATTCTATGACAGTTCAAGCATAACAATTTTACTCTGTCATTAAATGTTAATCTCTATATGCTATCATTAATTCTAGAAGAAATTAACTGCAATACTTATCTATTCCACCTGTAGTTTCCAATAATTCCAGAAAGTCTCTCCTCCCAGCCACGAACCTGGCAATTATGTCCAAGTCCTCCCCGAGCACTTTCTCTGTTGGAATAATTTCTAGTTACAGTCAATGCCTTGGGCCTCTGGACTCCATTGTCTAACCTCAAGTCCTGCACTTCATTGACTGTTCATGAGAAACTTCCCACTAGTTTCCTCCCCAGCTCTAGGATAGTTTTCTCCTTTTTCTCTTTTTCCCCTATATCTCCCTTTTCCAGGGCAGGGGCATAATTGTTTCTTGTTAACTGTTTCTTGTAATTGTAGTAAACAATTTCTTTTAATTAATCATGTTTCCATTTCTAATCACTCACAATTAGGTAACAATTTAATATCTGGCTTTCCAGCCTTGATAATACATAACAAAAAGTAAATGTAGTAAAACATAAACCAAATTAATAACCACAGTAAATCATTTCAAGGAGCCAGGGGTGTTACATCTCCCCCCCCCATGTGCAGAACACCATCCCTGGTGTTCCTTCTATTTCAAGCAAATAATGCCGGGTAAGCTTCTTGCATAAATTCTTCCTCTTCCTAGGTTGCCTCATCCGGGCCAAAGTGCTTCCATTGCACTTTAACCTGGGTGATGACTCGCCTCCGCAAGGTGGTTTCTCTCCGATCGAGAATACGAAGAGGTTCTGCCAAAAACTCTCCTTCCAGTTCGACCTTCACATACAATAATCATAGTCATATTCCTTCAAAACAATTAGCAAAATATATAAAACCTTTTAACTTGTTACCTAAATATTTTCCGAGCTTATTATGTGTTGTGGGTTGTACACATATTTATTTTACAACAAAACATGGAAAACGTTGTGGACCCAAATGTGTCTTAACAACACAAGTTTATAGGCTACAGGTCCAATTCGTTCCAAGACCTAAAAGGGTCCACAGTATCGGGGTGCTAATTTAGCACAGCCCCCCGACTGTAAGGAACTTTGTCGGGGCTTATCTCTTAGATAAACATGATCTCCCGGCTGAAATTATCTGTACGTTATTTTCTTATCTGCATACATTTTCTGCCCATCTTGGGCAACCATTAGATTCTGTCGAACTTTCTTAATGGCTTCCTCCATTTCTACTAGCATGTCTAGGCCCAATGCTAACTTATTCACAGGGTTATTCCAATCCATAGGTACCCTACACTTTCTTCCATACAATACTTCAAAAGGGCTCATGCCCAGTGATTCATGATGTCCATTATTGTATGCAAATTCTATGAGGTGAAGGTAATCCTCCCACTTATGTAGTTGTTGCATTACAAACATACGTAGCATTTCCTCCATTACTTGATTCACTCGGTTAGTTTTTCCATTAGTTTGGGGATGGTAATCTGTGCTAAACTAGATCTAGATACCCAATCCCGAGAAGAGGGCTTTCTAGAATGCAGATGTGAATTTCACATCCCTGTCTGAAATTACCACTTTGGGTATATCGCGCAGTCGAAATATTTCCTTCATAAATATGTCTGCAATTTCCACAGTTTTGTATGTGGATTTCACAAGTATAAAATGTGTGGTTTTGCTCAATTTATCTACTACAACCATAATTGAATCATGTTGTTTCCTGGTGCGAGGTAAACCTATGATGAATTCTAAAGATATGGTCTCCCATTTCCATTCTGGAATGGGCAGTGGTTGTAACAAACCGGCAGGATGCTGATGCTCTACCTTAACCAATTGACACTCCAAACATTTGGATAAATATTCTGTGACATCCTTCCTTAATCTGGGCCAAAAATACCCTTTCTTAATAGCTGTTAATAATTTCTGGTAACCTGGATGGCCCGCACAAGGTTTCCGGTGAAATTCATCCATTATTAATTGTTTAACAACACTTTGATTAGGAACATAGATTCTATTTTTAAATGTAAGGATGTCATCCCGATCTATGTCGAAATCTGATTTTTCTCCTCTTAACAAAGCTTCTTTTGTTTGCTGCCAAAGAAAAGTATATTATGGATCCTTGACCGATGCTTCCTTTATAATTACTGGAATGTTTGAGCATGCTTGACTGATCTGAACCTCATAGATGCAATGTACCTTCCTACTTAGTGCATCAACTACCCGATTTTATTTTCCTTTTAAATGCTTCATGTCAAAATTGAACTCACTTAAAAATGTTGTCCATCTGGCCTGTCTGGCATTAAGGCCGAACTGGTTGAAGAAATTTGTAAGGCTGCTATGATCTGTTAGCAGCAGAAATTTCTTCCCCAGTAGGTAATGTCGCCACATTTTGAGTGCATGTACCATTGTTGTTAATTCAAGGTCATAAGCGGAGTATTTTTGTTTATATTCCTTTAATTTCCATGATTCGTAAGCTATAAATTTACCTTCTTGTGTTAGTATTCCACTAACACCTTCCTTACTTGCATATGTGCATACTACAAAGGATTTTTTCGGATCTACCACCTTTAGCATGTTGCAGTGGTAAGTAAGTGTTTTAATTTCTCAAAACTTTGTTGGCATTCCTCTGTCCATTGGAATGTGCGTCCCTTCTTCTGTAAAGAAGTCATGGGAAACGCAATTTTTGAAAATCCTTCAATGAACCGACAGTAATGTCTGGCTAAACCCAAAAAGGATCTAATATCAACGACATTCTTGGGAGCAGTCCATTACATAATAGTTTTAGATTTCTTCAGGTTTACTGCTATCCCCTCAACTGATATAATGTGTCCCAAGTATTGGATTTGATCTTTCAAAAAGTCACATTTACTAAATTTAGCATACAATTGGTTTTCTCGTAATGCTTGCAGTAAAATTCTCAAATGTTCTTCATGTTCCTCTTGCTTTTTTGAGTATATCAAAATATCATCAATAAAAATTAACAAAAATTTATCAAGATAGGGCTGGAAAATACCATGCATCAAACTCATAAAGGTGGTTGGGGCATTTGTGAGGCCAAATGGCAATATTATGAACTTGTAATGACCATAACGAGTTTGGAATGTTGTTTTATAGATGTCCTCCTCCTTTATCCTTATTTGGTGATAACCATATCTTAAATCTATTTTTGAGAAAACCTTCGCTCCTTGCACTTGATCGAATAGATCATCAATACGTGGCAAGGGATATTTATTCTTGATGGTTAGTTTGTTTAATTGACGATAATCAATGCACAATCTCAAAGTTCCATCTTTCTTTCATACAAATAGGACAAGAGCTCCCCAAGGGGACACACTATGGCAATTATACTTTTTATCCAAAAGCTCCTGAAGTTGCATTTTGAGTTCTGTCAACTCAGGTATGCTCATGCGGTAAGGGGCTTTAGACACCGGAGCTGCACCTGAGATAAGTTCAATGGTGAAGTCAATATCCCACTTGGGTGGTAAACCAGGGATAGATTCGGGAAATACATCCGCAAATTCCTGAATGACAGGAATATTTTCCAAGGAGGTCATTTTATTCTTGGAGTTGGTAAATCCCACTTGAACCACGTATATTTGACAACCCTTCCTAATACACCTTCCTAGTTGACTGGCAGTAATGGGGCATAGTTTGGTGTTAGACTTAATTCCTTGCAGTTCCCTCCTTTGTCCTGATTCTGAAATAAAACTAATGGTTTTCTGCTTACAATCAACCAAAGACCAACATTTTTCCAACCAGTCCATTCTGATTAAAACATCATATGAGCCCAAAGGAAGAATGTTGAGGTTTACATGAATGGGTTGTCCGGAAATGATTATGGGGCACTGATCTGTTTTGGTGACTACCTTTCTTTTTGCCCCAGTGGCTAGCTGAACTAGCCAAGATTTTGGGAATTTACTGGTCTGTAGTTGACACTTTTCTACCACTTTAGGACTAACATAACTTAAACTAGCACTGGGATCAAATAAAACCGAAACAGGTTGCTTAGCAATCGTACCTTCACATTCAATCATGGTGGGCTGAAATTATGCTTGATGATCATCCAAGGCAGCGTTAATTCTGGGTATATTTCTTGCCACTTCTCCAACAATAGATGCTTCCTCCAGGTTTGCAAGTCGTTCTGTCCTTGAATTGTGCGAACAATTTTTGTAGTAATGGGATTCTTTGCATCCCCAACATTGTAATGGTGGTTTTGAATGTTGTTCATTACTGAATTTATTAACTCCTTCTTACTGTCGATTTTCAGAATAGACAACCTTGGGTTGGTTTCTTGATGGAAATTTATGGGGACACTTTTGCTGTAAATTTATGTTATTAGCAAATTTTGGGTGTTTACTTGAAATAAAATTATTTCCATTCTTAATCATCCCTCCTCTAGACCCTTCATTTTTTTGTTTCATTTGTTGGTAACATATGCGGGCTTTCCGCACTGCATCATCCATTGTTTTTGGGTAGTCAAACTCAATTTTTTCCTTCATGAAATTGGGTAAGTTACTGATGAAATGCCAATGTTGGCTTTTTCCTCTTGCATATAAGGCACATAGCGTAGAAGGGAGGTGAATCAAGTTACATACTCATCCATAGTCAAGGCCCCTAGTCTTAATTCATGAAATTCTTAAATTGCATTTTCATCATAGTAGTGCTGAGTTAGATATTTATCTTTAAAATGTTTTTGGAATTCATTCCGTGTCACTTGTTCTTCGTCAATTTTTCTTATTGTTTTTACCTCTTCCCACCACAATCTTGCCTTCCCTCTTAACTAGTATACTGCCAGCCATGCCTTCAACTTTTCTGTGTATTCGTAAATCTGAAAATACTTACCCATATCAATTAACCAAGCCTCTGTTGTTTCCTCAGATTCCCCTAAAAAAGCGATGGTTTAATCTTTTTGAGCTCTCCTTGTGGTTCTAACTTTTATCTTTTTGCTTTGTGCTGGTTGGATACATTATCTAAGCGTCCTTCATCATCCTCCCTGTGTCTCTTGGCTGACTCGGCATTCTCCTCACCATGTTGGGTGGTTGGGGTCTTTTCTCTGTCCTCAACACTGGGGTCTGGGTGTCTTTGATTCTGTCGATTAGACAAACTTCTGAGGATCCTTTCTTGTTCCAGGCGTAGTCGTTCATTATCCGTTCTTAAATTGGTCATCTCAGCACGTAACTGTTGAACAGTCTCCAGTAAAACTACATTAGCCTGACGAGTCTCCTCTCCCAGCTGTATCCAAATGTCAAGGTTGGCATTTACATAAGTTGGTTCCGGAGTATTGTGTGGTCCTGAACTTCTCTGCATTCTGTCTTTTGTATGGAGGTTGTCTCTTTCTCTGTGTTCACATATGAGTTTTATTTAGTTAGATTTTAAGATAAATATATATATATATATATATATATATATATATTATTACATGCACAGTCATATATCTATCCCAAAGAGTCTCAGTGTACGAACCTGAGCTCTGATACCACTTGTAACACCTAAGTTAACTTACCACTTATGAATAAAAAAATAAATTAATTACTATATAAAAATGCCCATCCGGGACTTTGGTAATTGGTTCATTATATGCAATCACATAAATTTGATTATTTTAAATCATGAGTCCGTAGACTTGACATGCACTGGATCTAATGAATCCCACAAATGGAATTAAAGTCGAAAGGTTTGAGTTTAAATGTGAATGATCCACCATGTGATTTCCCCGTCCATCCTCATGGGTTGACCTGTTGCCCTCTGTACCTAAAGCCATGCAGTAGGGAGACATGGAGTAACACTGAGTGTGCTGGCCAGATGGGGCATGCTACTCGTGCCATCTGTTTGGTGTTGATGTCGTTGATTGGGCTCATGTGATCGGACGGTGGAGATATCTTAAGGTTATCAACCCTAACTAATAGCTTGTCCTTGGCCTCCGTGTGGTTCATTGTTGCCGCTGCTTCTGTGGTTTCTTGTTGCTCCATGAGGGTTTGTCGTTCTGCAAGGGTTTACTATACTGCAAAGGCTCGATGTCTTGATCAGGGTTATTGTTCCTCTGGGCATCCTCTGAGAATGATGAAGGTGGTAGCCATTGCCAATGCAGGGCCAGGTAAACCCCTTAAGTTGTTGCTTGGTGGTCTTCTTAGCCTGTATAGCAGTGTTTTATGTATAGCTAGACTGAGGTTTTGGAGCCATGTTAACACTTGTTCGTTGTTGCACAGGAAAGCCCCATGGCACTTCCAACACTTCGGCGACAATCAAATCCAGGATTTAGCTATGGAAGGTAACTTCTGAATGCTTCTGCACTTGCATGATTTAATTCCTTTGAGTTGTTTAATATTTCTCATACGGTTTGCTCGTTGTGGACAGGGAAGCTGCCTCTTACGGGAATCAACCACCTCCAGGTAACAAATCTTCCCTTATGTTCATTTACTAGGTTTGTTCGACTTTTCCATAAGTTTTTCCTAATTTAAGGTTTTGGTTGCTTAACAGGTAACTATACAGTGCTTAATGGTATTAGTGTTAGTGAAGGTCATTCCTCATCAGAGCTTAAATTGCTAACGGCATCATTGTTGGCCCTTCCAGGTTGAAATCTTACCTCTGGAATGAATTAAGTTATGGAAGATTTTCCCATAGGGTCAAAGATAGAGACTCTGCGTCGAATTGGTTCAAGTTTTATCGTTCCGTTGATTATGCAATTAATTAAGCACACATGAATTATTAATGGAATTCTGTAGGCTCTTTTGGTAGTTTTTGGGGAGATTACTCCTGTTCTGTAATCGATAGAGGGTTTAAACTCTTTTCTACGGAGGATTGTTTTGCCAAGCAGCCACTTAAGTGAACTGGGATGTGTTCTATTGTTTAAACTATTTAATTTATGCATTATCATTTATAGGACTTTATCTAAACTGTTTGAATGTTTGGCAATGAATTAAGTTAATAGCTATCATAGCTATAATCCGGGCTAAGAGGACCCTTCTCTTCTTCATGCAAATATTAGCTAGGATGATTGGAATTTGGTTTAGTTTCTTTATTCAAGATATTTCTATGTTAAACAATTATTCTATGTAATTGTGTAGTCAAGATATGGTGCAACACTTGCATTCTAGTAGTTTTATGAATCTTGTTGTCTTTATATTTGAACTCTGCAATTAACAGTTACATAATATACTATATAAATAACTTACTTCTCTATCTTACCAGTTTAACTTTTATTATAATGGATAGTGTACTGTAATCACTAAATGAGCATTCTCTTTGATTTTACTGTGTTATCTAGCAGTTCTAAGGTTATTAGAATATATTGTCTATCATATGATTAAAGAAAAGTTGTTCTATTTCCTATAATTATACTTTTCCTTACGACTTCTAAATATAGTTTTTCACTCCATAATTTATTTCATGACAGTTCAAGCATAACAATTTAGGAACCTCTATATGCTATCATTATTTCTAGAAGAAATGAACTGCAATAGTTATCTATTCCACCTGTAGTTTCCAATAATTCCATAAAGTCTCTCTTCCCAGCCACAAACCTGGCAATTACGTCAAGGTCCTCCCCCGAGCACTTTCTTTGTTGAAACGCTTTCCAATTACAGTCAATTCCTTGGGCCTCCAAAATCCACTATCCAACCTCAAGTCCTGCACTTTATTGATTGTTCATGAACAACTTCCCACTGGTTTCCTCCCCAGCTCTAGGATAGTTTTCTCATTTTTCTCTTTTTCCCCTATATCACCCTTTTCCAGGGAAGGGGTATAATTGTTTCTTGTTAACTCTTTCTTGTAATTGTAGTAAACAGTTTCTTTTAATTAATCATGTTTCTATTTCTAATCACTCACAATTAGATAACAATTTAATATTTGACTTTCCAGCCTTGATAATACATAACAGAAAGTAAATGTAGTAAAACATAAAGCAAATTAATAACCACAGTAAATCCTTTCAATGAGCTAGGGGTGTTACACCAGAGGAAAAACTAGGAGACCAGTTCTATCCCGCAGTGTAGAAGCAATAAATTTAGGTGGATGGTGAGGCAACAGTTAGTTTGGTGGAGCCTAGTTTCGATGCATGTTGCCATTGGACATCCTTTCTCCTCTTTCCTTTGCAAAATTCAAAGTGACTCCTTTTGATGTCCCAAGTATTTATAAATATTTTATTATTGTAGTGAACTAATTGAACATTACTATTTTAAGCTATAAATTGATTACTTTGATTAAAAGTTTTACATGAGGTAAATGTTTTAATAATGACAAATCATATGTCAAGTGGTTAGGGTAGGCAGTTACCTATCCCTAACTACTTCCTTGAGGATTTATTCTCAAAGAAAGAAATCAAGAGGGTATTGGTACCTAAGATGAAAAGAGGAAAAGGAGAAGGGAGATTTATGTGTTGATGAATCAGGCAGATTCCCAGAAGGCTAACTTTGGTTAAGACCAGATAGCTGTGACCAGTAAGACTAATGGTCTTGCAGGGAATATCCTGCATATGAGTAATAGCTCAGGGGGAGGCTTGGACCTGAAGGAAAATCTCATGGTTGGGAGGAAAATCTGATAAATTATTGTTGTGACTAACTTTGGTTAAGGCCAGTGACCAGAAAGACTAATGGTCTTGCAGGAAATATCTCGCTTATGAGTAATAGCTCAGGGGGAGGCTTGGACCTGAAGGAAAATCTCATGGTTCAGAGGAAAATCTGATAAATTATTGTTGTGACTTCAAACACTCGATTGTGGTCAGAACTGGAAGCCATATAAGTATTAAAAACTTCTGAGTTTATTTTCGCTGTGATATTAAAGTTGAAATTAAAAGTTGAAGAATGTTAATACTTGATTAGATTTTCGCTGTGATATTAAAGTTGAAATTAAAAGTTGAAGAATGTTAATACTTGATTAGATAAGTGCGTGGGCTTGTAGCCACCAGATGTCAAATATGTTTCTACACACATATGTATATGGCAAGTAACAAAAGATAAACTCTACGAAATTGTAGAAAATATCAAACTCTTAGAAGCATGAAACCTTAAGTGACTACCATGAGAACTCTCAAGAAAAATAGGAAATAGAGGGAGGAAAGACTTTCAATTAAAATTTTAAAGAAAAAACTGTTATAACAGTGGTATCACGAACTGGTAAGAGCAGTTAAACAAGACTGATTAAACTTGAGTAAAATTCGCTCCAAATCTGGAGAAGTGTTGTAGATACAAAGAGCCAAATCTTTGGGTCGAATATTTTTGCCCCAAACCATGTAATCATTTATAGAAACTAACTTAACAAAAGATTTACATTACCTACCTTTAAACTGGCTTGTCACTGTTTGCCGAAGTAGAGGGAAAAAAAAAAACCAGCCTTAATCTAACTGTAGCTCCAAGAGGTTAAGAGCCCTAATGTCTTACAACTAACCCAAACGAGGAATATCATTATTAAATGCGGGTCAAAACCACTCATAATGAAGCACAAAATTGACTACACAATGGAACTAGAATATGGGTTAGAACCCCGAAACAATTTCGGAACTAAAATTAATATTGTAAATAAAATGCGACAAAAAGATACATATAATTTTAAGACAGACTGCTAACTGTAGATACAATTCATAGAAATGGTGAAAGCTTAGCCGAACCATGATAACTTGAGTACAATAGAACAAGTTCAAATAGGGTTTGAATGGTAACTGTACATGCAAATTACAGAGAAATCTTAAAACTGAACATGACATCTTGTAACGAAATAGAACGAGTTCAACGAGGGTTTGAAACCCTCTTCAATACAAACTCAAGTAGTTTAAACAAATAAAGCTTCACAGTGAAATCTGGGAAAACCTTCTAAAAGAGAACCCTCAAAAATGAAACTAGTGATAAAAGAAATTGTAACACATTACATCGACAAAGGCTTGCCATAGAGGGGCAAAGCTTAACTGCATACCCAAAAATATAGTAAGAGAAAGAACGACATCAAGAACTGAACAACATAAAGACTGTAGGCATAAACCCTGCAGAAGGTGAATAAGGAGAGGCAAAGCCGATCGAAACCATACCCTAGCCTATCTAAGAATCTGTCACCTATAGGCTTCCAGAAGAAAAACTCTTTCACATACCCAGAGAAATAACATTGGCCAAATCGAAAATCCATGACAGAGCTCCGGAGGAGCATCTTGCATAATCACCTCGAGTTCCAAGGTGCCTCCAAAGGAACCTGTAAATAAATCAAAGGAGAAACGTTACCATTAACCTAGCAAGGATTTAAGAAAAAAAAAATAGTATTATACAAGAAATAAACCCTCCAGAGAATCGTTTGTACTTGTCAGGGCCATGGGTTTGGTGTATTCTATATTGGAAACAGAGTCGTTGGGAGAACCCACCAGCCACACCATAGCAACAGAAGCATAGCATTTGGCATACTGTAGCATTTCCATGGAGTAAGCGATTCATAGGAGGGCCAAATCAAACGTTGTAAAGCTAAACATAATGCAATGATACCCCACCGATGAACAACAGGGGCAATGAGGGTTACACTCTGTAGTCGGATGAGTTCAAGGCACGAAGGACCGTTGATGGAGCGAAGTCTCTAAGCAAGGAAGGACAGCTGGAGAGAAGACGGAAGTCTTAGGAGACCTGCTCCTGCCATCGCTCAGGAGGACAAAGGAAATTAATTTGTTTAATTATTTCCGTAGACAATTAATATAAAACAAATCACTTGTGCAGTGCAATGAATGATAGTGTTAATGTATTTTCTATTAAAACTAATGTAACCACGATGGTAAGAAAACTAATTTCCAATGGTTAAATGATTCACTTTACTGTGGTTCAGTACTATAGATTATGATAGTTCGATTTTTATTTATTTATGAATTATATGGAGACATGACACTCCTCTATACCAAGTATCTATGGATTTCTTGTGAGTCTTGATATTGTAGCCCTACACTTTTGGGATAGATGAACACATTTATGTGAGTTTTGATATTGTAGCTCTACACTTTTGGGATAGATGAACACATTTATGTACAAAACAAGAAGTGATAATGACAGTTACAAAGGGTCGACATTAGTTTTTGGGTAACACACTCTGGGAATACTAGTATCTGGTGAAGGCAACCTAGTATGCTGTGACATATGTTTCATAAACACATTTCCAGATGTGTAGCGATGACTTGTGCGTTATGGAATTAATTTGAAAATATGAGGTAATATAATATTAATACATAATTTACAATTAAATAATAAATTAATAATATAATATTAAAACTATTAAAAATGAATAATTAAAAAATAAAAATGAAATTAAAATCAATACATATTTATCTTAATAATGTTTTTATTAACATATATCAGTTGCATTTCTATATATATATAACTAATTGATTTGATTAGTTATCAACAGTTTCACAATTATATAATTTTACTAGTTGGGTTTAGTGAGATTTTTTGGAAGCTTTTTGGGTTGGGTTTTTCCAGTCTAATTTTTCCATAATCATACATAAATTTATTTGAATCACAAGCTTGATGGATTACCCTTGCATAATCGAAATACCCTAATGATTATTCAAGTGCTGAATCCAAATATACAATAAAAAACCAATTTAAATAATGCAAATCATTGGATTTAACGGATTCTAACATTTTTAAATGATAAATGGATATTGTAAATCATTTGGGAATCGATATGAATATGTAAATATAAAATAACTTGTCCTATTATCACATAGTTTAACAGCTTCTGAAAAATTTAAATGTTTGACAAATATTGTAAATCATTTGGGAATTGATACGAACACGTGAATCATTTATGTTTGCTTCAAGTCTGCATATGGTCGTCTCCCATAGTTCGCATCAAATACTTTCTTTCTTTTTCGAAAGAAAAAACTGATATATTCATGAGAAAGGAATAGATTCATCTATGTCGTTACATCCAGTTATCGGGAGGATATTACGAGGTGATAAGATTGACTCCAATGATACAAAAAGAGTACGTTATCATATCAATTTACAGCTGTCTACATGGAGAAAAAAAAAGCATATACCGGAAAGTAGCGAAAAGATGGCCACAGCTGGAACTCCATAGCATCTAATTCTTCATACTTAACATCAAATGCTTAAATCAATTTAAATGTAAATTTCATATTTAAATCGCTTTACCGATGATAAGAACTAATGTATGCTGGGCTGCTTGGTAATTCACAATACGGTATCGATTATGCTATGTCGCGCCACTGACCGAAAGGCTTGATCAGTAGCAGTCAGTCTGGTTGCTTTGAACACAAAGAGTTAAATTTGACAGGTATCGACTCATTATTTTCCTTCTTGCACATGTTGGCCATTTAAAAACACTCACATCATTATTTAGCAACCAAATGGCTGGGTTGTAAATGTTTACTTTTGGATAACTGGATTACTAAAATCTAATGATGGTTATATACAGCCTTCGCTGGCAACAAATATGTGGTCGGTCAATGTGCAATAAATATGTCGTCTGTCAATGTGCATTAAATGAACGGGGTTATATACCCTCACTCTTGCATAAATGGATTGCCAAAATCCAACAATAGGCATATACAGATCCCCTCATTTAATGCTCAGTAATATACTAAATGGATTGCCAAAATCCAACAATAGGCATATTCAGACCCCTCATTTAATGCCCAGTAATATACTAATTATTTTCAGTCAACTCACTATTTACATCTCCATTTTTAAAACCTGAAATTCAAAAATTAGAATTATCTATATCTATATATATATATAATATTTATGAGTTAAAATATGAAAATTTTATTTCAAAACAAATTGATTTAGGAAAAAAAAATGATTTATAATTGATAAAAATATAATTTATAGCTATAAAAAATAATAATATATTATTATAATTATTTTCAAAATTAAAAAATTAATCTCTATATAATAGAAATAATCATAATTTTACTTAACAATCTAGTATTTTAATTTTTTAATAAAAAATTAATTTATAATTGATAAAAAAATAATGTATTGCTGTAAAAATAATAATATATCATTAAATTAAAAAAAATTAATACATAACAATCTAGCATTTTAATTTCTCAACTCCTTCCTGATGTCCTTGTACAAGGATGGTCATACCTTGTACACAGATTGTGATATTTGGTAAGTCACTTTCCAAACACAATGGTTTTGTAGTTTGGTTTAATGGTTCTCTGATCATCTATGCTTTCTTTTAAAGTTTTTAAAGATTGTGATACCGGGTAAGTCACTCTCTAAACACAGTGGTTTTCTAATTTGGATTAATGGTTTTATAATCATTTATGGTTTTTTTAATTTGGTTTAATGATTTTATAATTACTTACGTTTATTATATAAAGTAAATATGTTGTTGTGTCTTATACATCCTATTACATAGGATGAGGTTATTTTGGTCTTGTAAAGGAAATCAATTTCGTAAACTAAATATGTGAGGTTAACAAAAACAATTATTTTTATATTTATATGTGTTTTTTAAAATTTATTCTTAAATTACATAAAATAAATTATATTTTTAAATATAAAATTGGAAATGCTATTAATATATTTTGAGTTTAAATATTGGTATGAAAAAAAATGGAATTAAAAAAATCACTTTTATTTTACTTTTCAAATTTATTTTCAAATTATATAAAATTGAATTGTTTTAATATATATATATATATATATATATATATAATTAATTTAATGAGGTGATGCAAAAAGAGGGTGATGGAAGAACACTTATTTGGAACTAATGTTCATTGTGATTTATGTATCCTTAGTTCTCTTATTAATTAGCAATAGTTTGCATGTCCTCTTTGCGATGCCATACAAATCTCCCAAGATTTGTTGATTTTTTCTTCAATGCATAAAGGATTTGATGATAGGCATGAATGAAATTCCTCATTCTCATAATCCAATGTTCTCTCCATTGATTGTTTCCCATGACTCTCTGATCTCTTTTAGAAATTGGCAAGGATGATAAAAGAAAGCCTTTGGGTCTTCTTCTTAATGTTGTGTATGTTGTTTCTTGATGTTGCTCTTGGATCATTTGCTCTTTCCTTAATCCCTAAGATGTAGAAATGTTACAGTTGTGATTAGGATATATTCCTCCTAAGATGTAGATATGTTTCCGATTTCTATCAAGATTTTAAAAATTTCTTAGAGTAGCATTTCCTCTTTACTTGAAAAATTCTTTCGCACCACACGTCTACATGGGAAACAGGTCATGTAGGGAAAAGGATTAGTGTATAGGGGGGCTTATAGTACCAATATATATATACTTTAAAAAAAGAAAATTGGCTAAAAGAAAACCATGTCATAAATGTTGGCACAACAAAAATAAATACAAAAATAAAAGAACTAAATTACCAATTCCTTATTCACACATTGCTAGCATTGGTTTAGAACCAAGAGTGAATGCTTCAAGTTATTACACCCCAAAAAACTCAAGTGAGGTTGTATTTGTGTCTTACCATCATTGATCTATTTACTAGATCTAGAATGCTAGCACCAAAAATAAAAAAAAATTGACTCATAACAATTCTAATAAAATCCTAAACTGTAAAAGAAAGCAACCCATTAATGCTCTAATCTCCTTAGTATATCTTTGGCAATGGCACAAAAAATCTTGATTGATTTAATTTCTTAAATACTTGATATTTAGATATCAATTATATTTCGTAGAATTAGATATACTACTTTTCATTGATGAGTCTTTTATTATATCTGTTGAAATGTGGCAACAAGAATATTCCAATTTTAATTTGTCCTTGAATTAAAATTGAGAATTAAAATTCGAATTTAGTCTCACCAGCTGCTTGAAAAATAATTAATTAATTCATCTTGAGTTAATTAATTGGAGAAATTCAAGCTAGAAGTCTTTGTGAAGTCATGCAATAGTTATCCCTTAAATTAAGGAGATTATCCCTTAATTGAGGAGATAAGGATGAGTTATAACTGAGTTGTAATTAGTTAGCTTAGTTAATTGAGTTATGTCCAGTTAAATTAGTTCCAAACAGGTTGAGGAACTAATTGTGAGTTCAGTTAGCTAATGCATGCATGCATCAAACTAGTGTACTCTATATAACTAAAGATTCTCTCATAAATAACTCATGCATGTCTATTCAGAGAAAGACCCAGTTGAGATTGAAGACAGGGACAATGTACTATCAGTTGCAAGAATTTTCCTATAAGAAAATCTCTTGGATGCAGAAGGAATTCATTCCTTGAGATTTGCGCAGTTATAGAGGGTGTAAGATCAGTGTGAGTGATCAGTGTTGCACTTGGTAACAACTAGATGACCCAGGAAAAACAACGCAAGGAAATAGGAGCTTGGAGGGCAGAGGAGAAGGCATATGAGCAGTCTATTTTCTCTGTGTGCATCAGTGAGGGATTGTACTGAGAGTTGGCTAGATGTGAGAGCTAAAGCTTTGTGTAATCCTGATATATTTCCACTTGTATGATAATACAGATAGCAGGGTTTTTAGCTGAGGCTTTCCCTAGAGTATTCTTCTATGTTTCATGTGCATTGATTCTTCTTCTGCCTATATGTGTTCCGCTTGATCTTGCTCAAATCTATTAAGCTTCCGCAAGTTTGATTGTAGAAGTAGATTAAAGTATTTTTCTTTAGTTATATTGCATTATCAAGTTAATCTACAATCATAATTTCCACAATATCAATACAAAGAAAATATCATGTAAAAATCCAAACAAATTGTAATAAAAACCAAAGGGAACTCATTCTCTAGATGGAAAGCTCAAGGATGGCATTACCAAGGCCCAAAAATAGTCTTTCACCCAACTCTAAGTTGAGTGTTGCTATATCATTACAAAAACAACATGCCCTGGTTAGAAAAGGCACTCATGCAATAAGAAGAAATTGCAATGCAATATCCGCCCTTCAAAAAGCTATCACTCTCAAACAAATCAACAATATAAATCCAACAAAAGTAAAAATTATTAATATTATTGTGACATTACACAAGTATATCATACTAGTTGAACCAAATGGTTAAAAAATCACAAGGCTTGGAATGTATGTCATTGCCCTTTAGTAGTTAGTTTCACACTACAATAACATATTCATGAGCAACAAACCCAAAATCGATTAAAACAATAACTAAGGTATGTAATTGAAATATCAAACCCCTAATCTAATCGTGCATGAGGAAGGAATATTATGTTCTTATCATAGACATTAATACTACAATTTGGTTATATGCTCTATTTGTAGGTGCAAGGAAAATTGTGTTCAATACCTACAATACCAAATGAGTTAGTCTGCAATCCACAAAAAATGATGACCCTCAATAAACACACACCAAAAAATAATTGTGTAAGCCATACAGTAATACCATGCATTTGATTTAGACTACAAAAATATAGTACATAAGTGAATGTAGTTAAATTGGTAGGACCTCCCAATCAACTACACCTGTAGAGTAAACTCTAAATCCTTGCATGCATCCATGATAATAACCATACTTAGAATGGAACCAACAATCTCATTTGATCAAGCAGCTCAAAATTACATGTCAAATAGAAGGATGTATGCATCTAACAATAATATAGATTAAAGAGTCCACAAATTATAAGTTTTAATACACTGATCTCTCCTTTTGGTAGCATACACAAGACAAAATTTATAAATTTTTACAATAAAAAGGCAAAGTAAAAACGAGTAAAATAATTCATCAAATCCCTTGTCTCATGTATGGAGAATGTTACTATATTACAAAGAGGGTAATCTAATTGGATTCCCTCCAATATTTGGCTTTAGATATTAACTATACAAACTACAAATCGATGTCCATGGCTAAAATTAGGTGGTATATTTATGTAGACTGGATAACCCTAGGTACACATCCAAATTTGGGTTCTAGTCAACAACATTTTAACTAGCAACTTGTGCACTCCACAATGGCTCATCCTAATATAATGAACACATGAGCTTCTAGAGGATGCCAAATAAAAATACCATGTCACTATTTCTCTCCTAAAAGTATGCAACCATCTCAAATGTGGAAATGGGTTTATAATTGCAAAAATAATAATGGGTTTATAATTGCAAAAATAATAGAAATAAATAATCTTGCATATTAAAATATCTATATAAATTATTATAAATCATTTTTTTAATTAAAAAGTTGATTCATAATTGATTAAAATAATAAAAACAATCATGGTTCTACCTAACAATATAACATTTTAATTTTTCAACTTCTTTAGGATATATGTGTACAATGATTGTGATACTTGGTAAGTTACTTTCCAAAAACAATAGAACAACATAACATTTTAATTTCTCAATTCCTTTAGGATATATTTTTACAATGATTGTGATACCTAGGTAGATTATTTTCTAAAAACAATGAATTTTTAATTTGGATTAATGATTTTATAATCACATATGTTTACTATATCAAATATCTCATTACTCATCTCCATCGCATTATGCATACAATTATATCTTGAAAAAATTAGCAAAACCCAATTTCCATCCAATTATAAAATTCCATAAAAAAAATCCCATCTCTATCATGTTATGCAATTATATCTTTAAAGAGAATGGAAAAACCCAATCTTCATTATACTAATTATATTTTTAAATAGATTGGAAAAAATTAATCTTCGTAGAATAATACAATGTAAATATATCCTTCACACCCGAAGTGTAGAAGCAACAAATTTAGGTGGATGGTGAGGCAACCTCCAACCTCTATATCCTTCACACCCTCTTCAACCTCCAAATCTACCACTTTCCCCTTATCCTTTACCGGTTGTTTATCTTTCTTCTAGGCCTGGGTAGTAGAGTGCTTCCTTAGTGACTCGTGCACTGACATTGGCCTCTTCTGCTTGTCTTTCTTGGGCTTGGGGACTTCTCTCACTGGTGTAGGCTTTCGGCCAAGGAAACCTTGGCACAGTAGTTGAAGCCTCCATTCTCACAACCTCTAGAGCAACTCCCTCAGAGGTGACAGTTCCTCCAATGCTTGCAGTTTCACCTAGTCCAGACATCGATCTGAGAATAAATAGCTGGTTATCCTTGGGTAATTTATCAAATAGAGAGCTAGCGACCAAATCTATGAAAACCTGAGTATTCATAAACAATGGATAGCACGACACAAAAATTCTAAGGAAGAAAAGTGTTCTTTGTTGGATAGCCACACGTAATTTATAAGTGAATTTGAATTCAAATTCGATCATTCCTCCCCAAAATCCATCCATAAATGTTGATTTGGCAGCAGATCTTCAAGGATTTTAGCCTTAAATGCCACCACCCCCTCGCTCCTCTTAACCATCTCCTTGCTGTCAAATCATGAATAGTGACTCTAACGGTCATATTCTAGTTGTGCTGTGCGATACCTCCCTCGGTAGCGCAGCTCCCTTCGCACCTCTTCTGGTACTATGACATCTCCCTTTTTTGTGTATCCCCCCCTGTCGCATAGCTCTACAAACCGGGTAGTGTAGTTTATAATTCCATGATGCCTTGCAGCATCTTGGAGTGCTAAGGCTGTCGTATTGTCATGTAGTCATTGGGCCGGATCCCCTGTGTACAACTTCAACCGGCTTCTATTTACCCTTCCCGGAAATGGTTCTCCATTCAATTTTGCAAGATGAAATGTGCCACCATATGTAATTTCTTTGATGACATATGGCCCCAGCCAATGCATCTAAAACTTTCCTGGAAACTTAGTGAACTTGATATCATATAATAAAACCAAGTCATTTACCTTGAAGGTGCGTAGTTTGATGTGTCGACCATGCCAAGATTTTTCACGTTCCTTCTGAACTTGTTGGTGGAATCCAGCCAAAAACCTATGTTCTTCGAGCTCCATTAGTTGCGCAAGTCATTCTTATAAGGCTCCGTGGTCTTCCATTCCTATGAAAGCTGTTATGCGTAGACTAGGCATGATATACTCCATGGGCATCACAACTTCTACACCATAGACCAACCTAAAAGGTGTCTGACCTGTGAGATTTTTGCAAGTAGTCATGTATGCCGAAAATACTACCAGTACGCTTACGTCCCAATCATTTCATTACGTGTTTCAAACATTCGTCAAAACATTCTCCAATATCTTATTAAAAGCCTAAACTGTTCCATTAGCCTGCGGATGATAGGTTGTACTTTTCTTATGGTAAACTTGGGACTCCTCTGTTAGCACATTGATCAATTCATTAAGAAAATGTGTACTGCAGTCACTCATCAATACCTTCGAGAAACCGAACCTGGTCAACACATATTCAAACAAAAACTTTGCTGTGATTTCCCCTGTACAGTGTTTTATAGGTTGTGCCTCCTCCCATCTAGTCAAATACTCTGTCACGGTGACGATATAACATGCACCAATTTTCTTTCCTGGGGGTTGAATCGGTCCTACAAAATCAATGGCCCATTTCTCAAATGGTTGCAATGACATCTACGGATTTAGAGGCAGCTCATCCCTCGACAATGGTCTACCCATTCTCTGACATGCATCACATGCCCTACAATATTCTTTAGAATCTTTATTCAGTGTTGGCTACCATAACCAAACGCACAAAATCTTCTGCGTTGTTGTTTTTCCTCCATAATTCCCTGTCGTAGCTCCTCCATGAGCTTCAATGAGGATACTGTTTCATTCAAAATCAGGCACATAATGTCAAAGTATCTATTTTGATCCCCTGTTATACAATTGGTCGAAAATCACTAAGAAATTTTCTGCGTGCACCACCGACTCTTCCTTCTACTGACTAGTGTATCCCTCTGGAGCCATTCCTGTAGTTAGGAAGTGGATAATGTCCGTAAATTGATTATCTACTATGCTCATCATGAAGAGTTGCACGTCGGGCAACCCTTCCTCTAAATTACTAGGATTTTATCCTGTCTCAATGCACGACAGATGGTCAGGCCTTGCATTCATTATTCCTGGCTTCAAAATTACTTCAAAATCATATTCTTGAAACAACAACAACCACCGACATATTTCCCCCCCAACACAAGATTATTAACTAGATACTTCAATGTAGAATGGTCTGTGTACATCTTGAAATGTCTACCTAGTAGGTAATGCCTGAATTTTCGGAGCATGTACACCATAGCCAACCCTTCGCGCTCTATCGTCGAATAGTTATTTCAGCCTTCGACAATTTTCTTCTCGCAAATGCTATAGGATGATCCATCTCCCCTTCACCAGCCTGTGTCAGCACTGCTCCTAGCGCAATACACGAGGCATTCACATACACATGGAATTCCTTCTTCCAGTCTGGGAATACCAGGATCAACACAGTAACCATTTTCTCCTTTAAGACATCTATACTGCGCTGAAATTCTTCATTCCAATAGAATGTAGCATCCTTATTTAGAAATATTTCCATGGGCACTGTAATCCAAGAATAATCCTTGATGAGCTTTCGATAATACCCAGTATGGCCCAGGATTGCGCACAACTGTTTTGACACTCCTTGGGGATTCCAAATTTATTATTACCACGATCTTGGCAAGGTCCACCATGAGTCCTTTCCTGCATACCACATGACCCAGCAAAATCCAAAAGGGGACACAAAAAAAGCACTTCTTTAGGTTCAGTGCAATCTAATACCTTCGGCATGTATCCAACATTAAGTGCAGACTGTCTACATGGCGCTTGACTAGCCCAAACACTGTCCAGTCATCAAAATAGACCTCCAAGAATTTGTGAATGAACTCTTTGAACGCCGCAATGACTACGCGAGAGAATATTGTTGGCACATTCTTGAGTCCAAATGAAATTACTGTATACTAGAAACAACCCCATTCCGTCACGAAGGTTGTCTTACTCCTATCCTCTAGCACGATCTTAATTTGATGGTACCCAGAGAACCCATCAGTGAAGGAATACACTTCCTATCCTCCCACATTGTCTAGTACTTCATCAGTAAATGGTGTTGGAAAGGGATCATGGACACAGGCATCATTAAGCTTTCTGAGATCTACGCAAATCCTTATTTCATCCTTCTGCTTCTTTTCCTGAACTACCATTGGACTCACCCAATCAAACTCCTCCACGGGTTCAATAATACCTGCTTCAAGCATCTTGTCCAACTCCAAGTGGACCTTTTCCTTGTATTTGGGATTAAGGCGATATGGCCTTTGCTTAACAGGCTTCGTGTCTAGTTTCAGAGTTATTTTCATTACTCCCAAATCACCTATGATGCCTTTCAGGTCTGAAAATTTTGTAGGGAACAAATCTTGATATTCGCGGAGCACCTCAACAACTTTATCTACTACACAATCATCCGAGTAATTCCCAATCTTTGCAAACTTCAGCTCCGCCTCTATGCCAATGTTTACTTGCTTAATTTTCAATGGTGCAATGATGTCTAGATTCTCTATCTGCAGTCCCTCTACCTCACGATGGCCTTTTATTTATGGAATGTTAATATTCCTTGGATCTACATCCTCTCCTTCAGTAGTCACATTATATCACTCCAGCGCATGGCACAAATGTGTGCTCCAATCTGGTTGAATCAATTCCAAAGGATCCTGTGGTATTATGAAGATCACTGCCTTAACCTCCTGCAGTGCCTCATCAATGATTTCAAACCCATCTTCAAAGCTGAAGGTCCTCACGAACCCTTCTCTTAAGACATCCCATTCTGCAGTGCTGTGGTGGAGCTCTGCCTCCAAATACCAGTTCATAGGGATTACGTCTAGAGTGTGACAGAATAAATGCAACCATTCTAGTTGTGGTTCCATTCCATATACCTTAGTCCATTTAGCCAAGTGATCACTTTAGGCCAACCAAACCGTGTTCTCATCATCCTTTTGTAACCGTACCGCTCATCAAAGATGTCTTTTTGCCTACCCCACCACAGATTGGGCGTAGCACGCATTGCCCAGTCCAACGCCTGAAATCGGTAATCCACTGGAACTTCTCTTTCAAAAGCATCCAAAAATTTATCCACATCACTTAAACCATCATAATAAGGAAAATTTCTTACCTCCGATGACACACAACGCAGTGATTTGGTCATCATGTTGTAGCATAGTGTGGATACTTCATGCACACTGTTTTTCCAATGTTCCATCTCTGAATCGTCTGAATACGAGGTGTAGGAACCTTCGTGGTCCCATGCAATTCTTCCATCAGCTATTGGATTAACCCAGTCATGGTCTCATGCTATGATTTTATAGATCTAATCCAAATCATCATCACTCTCCTCATAATCACGGACTGGTTCAGTATAGCATGGTCCTTCTGTAGGGTCCAATGGTACTACAATGCAGAGAGATTTTCTTTCAAACAACATTATCCGCTTCTTCAAATTGATGACCCCATTCATGTCAATAGCCCAATCAATTCCCAGGAGTGCGGGGTATGGATTTCTATCATCAACAATCTCTATTACATCAAAATCAACCAGCATGCTCGCACCTTCTATATCTATGGTAACTCCCTACAATCATCCATAGGGATAATCTTCTACTGGTTTGCCATCCTCAGTTGAATCGGAGACCACTACAGCATGAGTCTCCCCATTCTCTCATAGTTTTGTTTAGGAATTATGTTTACGTCAGACCCCAAATCCAGAATAACCCGATCCATCTCATAGTCTCCTATTTGTGCAGTAAGCCTCATTTCGCACCCTGTTCTTGCCTTATGCTTACCAATCTTTTTGACTACCCGTGGTCCATTAGGAGAATTATCCTTAACAGCACACCTATTTATCAACTCTTGTAGCCCCTTCATAGCCTTGCTGCTGCGTAGTAGCTTCATACAAGTTTCCAATAATGTGGTAAGCACAAAGGGCTTGACCTTTGTAGGTGCAATGGTTTCTAGAGGTTCATTTAGACCCCCTGAGGTAGAGGCTTTGGCGAAGCTTTTATTTGCTTCCATGAATGTTTCCTTTGCATGCTCCAGATCAAACCCAACATCATTTTATGGAGCCTTGCGGAACCATCCACCTTCTTCAAGTTGCTTTCCCTTATCATCATTAGTCGCAATATCGCTTTGCAGTACAATATTCACATTTGGGTCCTCTTCGCAGAGCTTAGCCCTCATCATCTATAAGTTCTGGGTAATATGCTAAGGTTCTGCCTTCTTCTCCTGCATCTTAGCCATCGGCAAAGGACATTCTTCAATTGTGTGGTTAAAATGAGTGCAGTATTGACATGATGGGCATGTTTGATTTGTACACTCTCGTGCGTAGTGTCCTGGCGTTCCGCAATTGTAACAAATGACCTGCCACCGACTACCAAGTCCTCCACCTCCTCGGCCTCGTCCATGCCCCTGATATCCTCTATGCATTCCCCCAGCGCTCTGATCGGAGGTTGAGTTTATGCTTGCATTCAATACTTAGGCATCCTCTTCATCATTCATTCATAGCTTCGAAAAGTGGTGCTCATCATGGCCTACTGATTTGCAGAAATCACAGAACAATTGTTGTGGTGTCTGTACAAACTTTTGTAGAAAATGACATTTTTTTTTTTACATATTTTCCGACTACTTTACAAATAGCACACCATAGTGTGGGCCTCGCACTTGGTTTTGCTGGAGATTCTTTCCTTAGGGGCATAGGCCCCCCCTAGTCATGTAATTCGTGAAGATAGGGAAATGATCTTTATCATGGCATGCCCCTAATTTTTACACTTGAGACACCAAACTTCTTCGCATACCTCCGACCGAACCGCTTTTTCCTTTTTCAAGCTTTACAACTCTAAGAAAAGGCTCTGCAACTCTGCGTGGATCTGTTGAAACCCCAAAGAAGCATCCTGAACAGGAATTTCATGTAATCTCATAGCAATATCTAGGGCTTCCGTCTGAGTTCCTATATTTTGTGGTGATAAAGAAACCCTTAGGTGGGGCAGGAGCGAGGTTACAAACCATTCATAGTGCTAACTATCTGTGAGATTCATACTAGCTTTGTGAATCTGCCACCTCAATCTTTGATCTAATTCCCAGGGTGTTTCACTAGGCCTCATCATGATTTCCTTGAATCCAATTGTTGAACGCGATTTAGAATTAGGCTTACCGAATTCCTTTTTCAAAGCACTTTGAGTGTCTTCTAATGATGCCAATGGCTTATCCGTGCAGTACTTACTGTACCATGTCAACGCGCGATCCTGTAGAGCAGTAACCAATTGCACCTTCTTTATATTATCATCCATAATTTATTGTATTGTCCATATAGTTTTCGCAACAAACCAAAACGGATCCAGATCCTCACTTCCTAAGCCCTTGAAAATGGACAACTTCATCGTATTCGACATGTTGACCAACGATGGAGGTGGTGGCGATGTGGGTGAAGGTGTATGTTGTGGAGGTGAAGGTGGGGGTGGTATGGGTGGATGAGGTATCCATGGAAAACACTGGATTATCAACTAGACAACACTCTGCAGTGATGCCTATGCTGCTCCCTCGTTGTCACTTGAAGGAGGTCCAATCAATGGACTATATTCAGGAGCTATTCTCCCTTGATTTCTAAAACTTCGTCTGCTTCACGTAGATCCAAACATAAAGGTAATGGAATAAATTGCTTTTCACACAAGAGCATCTTAATCAAGGTATTCAAATATCTTAAATACTTACCCCATGGCCCCTTGAAGAAGCACTTCTATGCTTAATTGTAACTGACTGAGGTATCAACAACAAACTCTGTAACAAATCCTCCAATGATTCGATCAAGCCAGTGATCAACTGTGCATGCAATCTTATCTTCAAAAGCTTCCAACCATTGCAAGAGCTCCAGGGTCCACGGTATCGGACCGTCAAGCCTCCACCTTCCTTGGTCGTCTGCTAATTTAGCGATCCACTCATATAGTTCGATCATGAAGGTGTAGAAGAAGATCTTGTGTATTTCTATGTACAAATATCTATCCAACCACTGTTCTTTTTTCAGGCATGGGTTCCTATTCTCTTGCATCAAAAATTCGTGGATCTTTCTATTCAATCACTTCTCAATTTCCTTCTTGGTCGAATTTCATTGATGCAACATCACGCATCACTTTATGCAGATCTCGGTCCTAGAAACAGAACCATTTTTTTGGCTTAGTGGGTCCTGACCCAGGTTCAACATTAGTTGTGCCAAACAAATCCCTACACTACTGGCCCTTTTGGCATCAATCCGCAGAGCCAAACAAATCCCTACACTACTGGCCCTTTTGGCATCAATCCGCAAAGCCTGGACTAAAGTCTCACCCAAAGCAGTATGGGGGGATGCAGGAATCAAGTTTCCGCACCCAAAGATCAATGTGATGTCTTTTTGTGCCCTAGATCTACCTTTGCGCAGATTGATAAGCCCTTATGGCTTATCAATGTAACTTCCTTTAATTAGCCTCTAGACCTCCGCAAAGGTCTATGAATGGATTTCGTGGACCTTGAACAGGTGAATTAGCTACTTACGTGCATCATAGATTACTCTTAACCCAGTATTTACTCAGATCTACTTAAGTGTTCAATATTTTTAACATACAACGATATAATCTTCATGTAATCAGTTAACATCAATTGCATTTAGATAACAATACATATCCATTAAATTCACGCATCAATACATCATTATTTCACAAAACCATCATTTATCACAACATAAAGCGCATTCATTCATAACAGAAGTAAAGAGATAAAACACAGGAATTTCTGGAATAATCTTCTTTTATTGATATTTAGTTAAGCTTACAGACTCAAGACTTCCCTGTGCACTCAGCTACAGGGGTCCGCACACTCAGCTGCGAACTCTACTCTAGGCCTCTGTGCACTCAGCTACAAAGCCTTTCTTCTACCTTCTGCACTAACTTAGACTCCTTCTGTCATACCCATAGACAACTTTTATTATTCTATTATTCCTTATACTCTCTAAGACACACTTATTTATACAATCCCATGGTCCACAGACCATGGGTAGATCTTCAAAAATCTAACTTAACTTACATAAAAGAAGGAAAAAATCCTTTTTGACTCTTTTCTTAACTATGTGCTTCACGAACACAATTTTTGGAGACTTTCCTTATTTTTACATAATACTTGGGCTATGGCCCCAAAATTCACCTAGGGGACCCCATCCCAATACAGTTTGACCCAAATATTCCACCTCCTGTACTCCAAAGAAACATTTGGAGGTTTTTTCATTAAATAGTTTCTCCTCCAATAGTTTGAGCACCCTGTCAACATGTTGAATATGATCCTTCCAACACTTTTTTTAGATTAGTATATCATTTAAAAATACTAACACAATTTTTCTATAGTAGGGTTTGAAAATGGAATTCATCAAACCTTGAAAGGTGGAAGGTGCATTAGTAAGGCCAGAAGGCATCACCAAAAATTCATAATGACCTTCAAGAGTTTTGAATGTTTTTTTTGGAACGTCTCTAGTATTCATTCTAATTTGATGATATCCTGAATCAAGACCCAGCTTAGTGAAGTAAATTAATCCATGTAATTCATCTAACAATTCATGAATGGAAGGAATAGCAAATTTATCTTTAATAATAAGCTTGTTGAGCTCCCTGTAATTTGGACACATATGCCATGATTCATCCTTCTTTTTCACCAATACTACTAGAGCAGAGAAATAACTTTGAATAGGTTGAATTATACCGGCCTCTAGCATTTTTGCAACCATATGCTCAATTTCACTCTTTTGGGCATAGGGATATCTGTAAGGCCTGAGGTTTGGAGGAGAACATCCTGGAATCAAGTTAATAGAATGATCATAATCACAAATAGGTGGGAGTCCTTTAGGAGTCTCAAATACCTTGGAATGATTATCTAAGACCTTTTGCAGATCTGGGGAAATAGATTATTTCAATGTTTGAATCTCTAGTGAGCATAATTGTGCAATTACACCCCATTTTTCTTTCTTCAAAATCTTTTTCATGCCATTATATATGATGTTTTTCCCTAGTTTCCTTGTGATACCCTTTAATTCAATTTCCTTTCCTTCCCACAAAAAATTCAAGACAACTTCCTAGAAAATAAAAGCAACCATCCCCAAAGATTATAACTATTGCACTCCTCATAAAACATCAGCACCACCCATTGGAATGGAAAGCATTAGACTATTCAATACATATTCTCCCATGGTTAGTTTGATATTATGACACTTTCCAGAGCAATTTATAGTTCCTCCATTTGCAACCATCACTTGACACTATAGTGTTGGACATAGAAAGAAATTCATTTCATTGTCTATCTTACAATGAATAAAATTACAGGCACTACCTGAATCAATCAACATTATTACCTTTTTCTTCTTCATATGTCCTTCTATCTTGAGATTTTGAGGAGTGGTAATTCTTGCCAACGTATTACAAGACATGGTCAAATTCATTTCTTATTTCCCGGGTGTTGGTTCGTGGTGTATATCCTCTTCTTTTGATGTTTCTTGTGTTTTTCTTCCTCCTCTTCACAATCTATGTAAAATATTTTTTTCTCAGCGCACTTATGGCCTTTAGTGTATTTTCTATCATAATTTTAACAAATCCCTTTTTCTCTTTTTTCCTCAAATTGTTGTAGTGTCAACCTTGTAGGTTGCATAAGGATAGGAGCAACAACACTTCCATCTTTATAGTTGTCTTTCTTTCAACCTTTCTTACCACCCTTAATGTCTTCTCCAATTAATCAAGTTCACAAAGGCAAACCTCATGTTGGATGTTATTCTTCAAAGTCACTATGAATACATCAATGCTATGCTCCTCTGGAATATCAGTTATCCTTATATTCAATTTTTGGGAGTCCTCAATGTGCTCTGCCATTGAACCTTTTGTTTAATATTTATCAATTCGATAAAGAAGGTGTTGATCTTTGTATCCTCCATACAAATTTGATCAAGTGACAAGTTGTTTGTGAGAGAAAATCCATCGATACCATACAAATTGCTTGGGTTCTAAATATAAAGATGCAATGTGTACCTTTTGTGTGTGTTGCACATCATGTAGATCAAGATATTGCTCCATATGTAGTCTCCATGTTACTGAATCCTTATCATTAAACTTCCTCATATCAATCTTTGGAATGTGATTGGTCTTTAATCCAAAGTTAGAGTCTCTAAAATAATTATTAACATCTCTTTTGTTCTCATCATGGGTTTCATGGAATACAATTTTTCCATAAGGAAGCATTTATTGTAGAACCTTTTTCAAAGATTCCATTAATTCTTTTAAACCATTCTTCACACCATGCATATTATCTTCCATGTGTTCTTTTAATCCATCCTTCAAACTTTTAATCTTAGCTTCCAATTCATTTTTGGTTACTCTTTGAGAGAGCGAAATTTGTTGCACTTGGTCTCGTATTTTGATATATCATGTTGTATTTCTTCCTCTTCTGCATGCATCATAATAGAGCTTTCTGGTTGCTTACTAGGTGTGTCCATTTATTTTTTTCAAGTCATTTTGAAATCAATCAAAGATATCTATGCTCCTTTGAATCACTTAATACAGATTTTTCAAACAAATGTTATGCAAATTTAAAAAAATGTGCACACATTTTTCTTGATTTTAGGAGCTCAATCTTGAAATTGTTGTACCTTTATAATTTCAGCTCTCTAAGACCTAAAATTTCATTCTATGGTATCCCATTGTCTTCTTTCTAACACCACAAGTCAGACCAAGATTTGATTCCTCACGATAAATTTATGCTCAATCACATACAATGACCTGGTTATGGACTAGTTCAATAGAGTGAACTTGTATGGAATTCCATATGTCACTATTTCAACATTTGTCACTATTTGAACTTGTAGAGAAAGTTATGACGATTTTCCCTAGGTCACTTGTTTGAGACTAAATTTTGGAGCATGCAAAACCCCTAACTTCTTCTAACCATATCTCATAAAATGTAGCGAACCAAGATCTAAAATTTTAAACGAAGTTCACCAAGGGTTTGGCTACATGTGGTCAAAATTTGAGCTTCTAAAGCCTTGTAGAAAAGACTTTATAGCAAAAATGCAAAGATGACCTATTTGAAGCAGTGAAACCCTAGAATCCAAAGCTCTGATAGCAAATGTTATTCAACCAACTCACAAAATAGAAGAAAATATAGATAAACGACTTGCGAAATAGCCTCTTCAAGGGGGAAACCTCTTTTACATCACACAAATAAAAAAATCTTGGATGATACAAATGACAAGACCTCCTTTCAATATATTGGAGTCCAAGGGATCATAATATAATCAGAGGCTAGAACCTATATAACAGTAGTAATGTAAGGGCACAACAATAACAATAGGTGGGAATAGTAGTGTTATAAGGACCTAACAAGTGCGCTTTTTCATTGATCGTTTGAAGTGTGCTTCGTTGTTTCAAAGTACGCTTCATTTTTTTGAAGTGAACTCAGGCTTGGAAGGGTGTAGTTCTCTCCAACACTAGCTAATTTTTCATATGTAATGTGTTTTTTACTGAGGGAAGCAGCACAAGGCTAGGTGACTTATCCTTAAGAAGTACTACTGCACTATGAGAGGGAAGAGACCTTAGAAAATACTTAGCGCACAAGTATGGGAGGAAATATACATTGATGAGGCTCATGAATAAGTTGTGCTTATCACCTAGGAAGAGGAGTTATGCCTTTAAAATTTGTGTTGGGATGAAGGACCAAGAAGATCTCTCATAATGACTAAGTGTGGGACCAACAGAGTAGGACAAAGAAATGCATCCTAACACAACTCAATATCACCCACCTAAATTCCATCAATACAAGCCAATGAAATGCACATGAATCATGAACAAGAACCACACCTTAAAATAACAACAAAGTGACACCTATTTCTTAGTACGACAATTGAAATGAAACATTACAACACTTAGAACACAAGCTACAACAAATGTGATGACAATGGCCAAAAGGTGCGCTAAGTTGTAGGAATGTATCTACCGCATATTATAATAATATGGAATACCAAAAGAGGGTGCCAAAACTAACTTTGATAATACACAAGGATGTGACTCATGCAAGAGTGAAAGCAACAAAAGTGACACCTACGACAAGAGGAAAAGATAAGATGACACTTGCAAAATGTGAATGACTGTAAAGCGACACATGCCAACATGAAGATAACATGAAAACAACACTTATTAAAGTAAAAGAAAGTAAAAATGGCAATCATGAATGTGAAAGTGACACTTGTCAAAATGAAAATGCACAAAATACGACAATTGAGAAAACCCACCAAAATAGAAGTACAAACACAACAAGGTGAGGGGGACTATCAACAAAGGTGTGCATTTATTGTCGACATGAGTTGAACATCGCAAATGCACTATCTTTATGGACGTTTTTATGTTTTTCCAAGCTTGCATAAAGGAAGTGTGTTCATGAAGCCATCGAAGACTGAACATGTGTGAGCAAGTGACTTGACAATTTGAAGCAAGGAAGAAGACAAAGAAAAATTCAAAACATCAAATGACCATGGAGTAACCATAAAGCGACCGATCTTAAGATCCTCGGTAAGCTCCAAAATTCAAGTGTGAGAAAATTTTTGGAGGGTGTTGATCATAACGAAAACACTTGGTGACACACTGGTAGAACTCCATCTTCTCTGTTTAGGTTTAATTCTCTAAGTGCAAGGTCTCAGTATTTCAAGAAGTATTGATTCATATTATGGATTACCTTGGCTTCCCTACTTAACCCGATTAGAGATATAGTCCCCTCCATTCCCTTACTTGGTTAAACAAATATTAAGGCTTGACAAATCACAATTGTTTTGATCTAGGATAGTGTAATATGTGTGGCAAGTTTAAGATATTCAGAGTATGAGTTTCATCTATGGTGTTGTTTCGTTTCCAGCAGTCGTAGTCAATACCTCGATGAAGTCACTATAGAAGCACAAGTGTTTCTCCGCTTCCAACGAGCCTGGACAGTACCCGGGCAAAGTCACTTACTTCACCTCCATACGTAGGAATCATTTCTCTTATTTCACCCTTTATTTATTTATTTAATAAGACTATGCTTCAACACTTATTATTTTCAATGGGTGGAAGAGGGATCCTGACTTATTGAGAGTAGAGGAGGTTTCCACTTCAGAGAAGTATTTATATACCCTCTAATACTGGATTGCTCACTTTAAATTTCCGCCTTATCCTTTCTCTACTCGATTAGCTCAGCAATAAAATGTTATTTACTTACAATATCGAGTTGAGAAATGAGAATCCTAGAGTAGATACAGGCTTTGTAGTTTGACCAGATGCTCTTGTTTTAGTGGATAACATTTTCCATTTATACATCATTGAATTTAAAGATATGTTACCAATATAGAGAAGAGGTAACAAATTGTCCAAGCATTGTTCACCATCACAATTTCCCTTTTCAAGTTTTTCCACATTGTCTTTTGATCCAAGAGGAGCATCTTTCATGCAAATTTTTACTAAACAAAACAAAATGAACATACATGACAAGGCAACAAAACAAAACTGAAAAACAAAGAAAATGGAGGATGGACATACAAGAGCAAGCCGAATATATAATAAGAAAACAAACAAATGCAAAGACTCGATGGAGAGCATGGTAGAGGGTGGAAGAAATTCAAGTGAAACTAAATGCACCTAAGTCTACTCCTAACCTAACAGGCTAGAAGGTCAAGGTAAGTGTAATGATATTTCCAATGAAGTCACCATAATTTGTCTCGACCTACAAGCAAAAAGATAAGAGAAATTACAATCAGTATATAATAATGTGCAATAGAAAAAATGAGAAATTTAATATCTTGCACAAAAAATAGAAGGTATTTCTTAAAGGAAGAAAGATGTGTCATACCACCTAACTTTACCCAACCTGCCACCTTACCTTTTTTATAAGAACAAAGGTCATGCAAACCTATACAAATCCTTATGAAAGCACCTACGTCTATGTTTTTGTCCTTAACAAACATTAATAAAGATAGAATTTTGTTATTACCATAAGGAATTGATAGGTAAGATGCTTCTAACTGATGATAGATTGGATTGTGGAATTAAAAACAATCCTCTTGAATATTCTGAAATCCTTGAGAGAAATAATTTTCAATTAATGATGTGGAATCAAGATGAGAATCTTGCGAGGGAAAATAAATCTGATCATATTCAAAAAGCTTGTCAAGATAGTGAGGGCCTAACATAACCATCAACAGAAGTTGAAGTGCCTCAACTACTTGACAAGTATCTAAATATTGAAATGATAAAACATAATGATCAATTGATGTAAAACAACCATAATTAGTTAAACTAGTGGGAAAATATTTAATTGAATGGTAGTTGTTAGGAAAAGAGCAATGATCAGATGTACTAATTAAGGCATAAAATTCTCGGTTAGGAGACATCAAAGATAGATCAGTTTGAGAAAATTTGCATATGATTTGAATGAAAGAATCATCTTCCTCATATATTGAATGTGAAAAAACATCTACTTGTTACTGGCTACAACCCAAACTGACATCATCATCATTAAAAATGAATTCCAATACGGAAAACACATAAATCCAATCGATATGTAGTGGATGAAAGAGAGGAACTTGATTCATCAAATAACACAAGCATTCATTGACATTGAAGAGGACATTTGGTGCCATGAAGAAAATAAGGAGTATCAAAATATTCACAAGAAGGATTAGGAGCTTATTTCTTTCAAAAGAATGTGACAGGTATGAATCCTTTGGTCAAAGGTAATCAACTTCACAACTTCTCTCTTCCATGAAAGGCATACACTCCAAAACCAAGTTTGATACAAGGTATTTACACGGGGAAAGATCAATTGAAACAAAATCTTCCCTCCGACTAGAAACCAAATATTGAAATTTGAAAAAGTAACAAACATCTTTCAAGAAAGAATTTGCATTCAGTGAAACCATACAAAGAAAATAATTTTTGAATAATTTCTAGATCTGACTTATTTCAGGGCTCTCACGAGAGTCACGAGAACCTGACATAACCATCAATAGAAGTTGAAGTTCCTTGACTCCCTCATGAGTCCCCAAACTTTCAAGGATTATAGAATTGCATTTTGAAGATCAAATTAGATCATGCATGGTGTATGGAAAACTACAATCATTAATTTCAACACGATCACTATTATCCAAATGGAGACCATCTACATCATTGATTTGGTCAAAATTTACGCCTTCAACAAACAGATTACCCAAGTCAAAATATTCTTCTAATTTCACATCTAAATATGGGTAAGTTGGATAAATCTCATCAGTAACCTGGATGGAAGAATTTTCTTCATGCAAAATTGGGAATGATAAGGAATGGAATGGATACTTGATAAGTTGCTTACTTTCTCCTTCATCATGAATTCCCTCACTACCTTGTGTCAATTCGAAGTCAAACTCATTAGATAATAAGATTGAAGAGCATGGAGTATCTCATTCACAAGTTTTATGCACTGCAAACAATAGAATGCAAGGGATAGTGACGTGAAGAGGAAGTTTCCATAAAAACATCTTCTTGGACCAAACCAAACTTGAGGTCTAAATCATCTAAAACAAAATCTTCTTGAGAAACTGAAACATAAAATGGTGGACTTGGGCATTCATTACCATCTACATTAATAGAATCATCATCATCAGAATGATGTTTTCCCAAGACTTTAGATTGATTAGGAAAATAAATTTCATTTGATTCATCAACGATATTGCTAGATTAAAAATAAACCAAGGATGGAAGAACATACTATTGAGAAGGAGGATTTTGGAAAAGAGAAGAAATATCAAAAGGATCTTCACTTTCCTTCTACTCAACATGTGAAGAGTGACTTCCTTGCACTTGATCATCATTTGGATTTGGAAGAGATGGATAAACTAGATCAAGGGGAAAGGGATCATGACAAAGAGATGAGAGAGAATGAAAATAATCCAAATCAGATTTAACTCTAGAGTTATGAGTGTTAATACCATCTCGAGAAATCAAGGGATCATTCTTCACCTTGGGATCCATGAACCATTCCAAGGTTTCCTCCATTAGATTTGAGTTATGGAAAATGGGAGAAGATTGAGAAAATGTATTAGGAATTTGTTTTCTATATTTCCCAACTTCAACATTATCACAAGGAGGCACCCAAATTGGTATTGGAAAAAAGGAGGAGGACAAGGAACAAAATTAATAGTAGGTTCCTCCTTTGTAATTAGAGTTATCCCAAAATTTACGAAAGTTGGGGAACATAAACAGCAGGGGGCTTAGATTCACCATGTAAAGAGATTCGATCCAAACTTTTAAACTTCCTCTTAAGGAAATCCCAATCCAAATTTTCTCCAAGAAACTCAAAACATAAGTGAAGTAATCTATTATAAAAATCTTCAATTTATTCATTAGGATTCTTTCTAATTTTATCGATTCTTTTGGAAGAATCTCAATAATCATACCTACCAAAAGCTTAATGGATCTCCCTGAGGAAATCATCAAAAGAATGAATAGATGTAAACAGTAAGGTATGACACCATTGGCTGACACGACCTTCACGGGTTATGAATAAAAGCACACAAGCATAATATTCATCATCGATTTCATAGTATTCACAAAATTTAAGAAAATTGGAAATGTGCTCACTATGGATGTTCCATACTCACCATCAAGTTTCAATTGAGAAAATTCATAAAGAGGCTCATCGGGGATTAAAATTTTACCATTGCATAAATTAGATAAACACCCATGGAGTATGATTTGAGGATTAGCCATTAAAGATAGGAGCTTCATCCCAAACTCAATGGGAACAACTTGTCATCTATCCCTCCTTATAGCACCAAAATGTTGATGGTGTTGGACACCAGCAACATGCAGGGGGTCTCCTTGATGTGAAGTCCCAAATAGAAATCACACCATTTGGAGTAGGAGACCCATCCGGTGTATCGGCCTGGCCACCATAACACAAATGTTGGTCTTGGTTACAACAGATAACAAAAGAGATTATATACACAATCCTTAAATATAAAAGTAAGTTGACATTGTGAAACAACGATTGCAAATGTGCAAAAGGAGACCTTCATGAGAGGGATACAAAAAATGAGGCTTTAGAAGGAATTAATAATACTAACCTAAGAGAAACACACGATATCATAAAAAATATTCATTAGTGAAATAGTTCACATAATTATTGTAAAGCAAATACAACACACATTCAACATAATAAGTACCAAAGCAACCAAAATAGTTCAATTTCTCCAGTACATATGAAAACAACATATATCGTAAACATCCCAAGAATAGTCCTAAAACATTTGTGATACATGCATGAATATGTTTTGGCTCATTGAACTCACTTATAAAGTAAAAGATCCAAGTACACAGTTATAATGATGAGACACTAGTTCCAATAGTGGAAGATTAAGTCACTTCTTTCTTCTCCAAAGAATAGTTTTCTCTCCTATGCAGAGTAGAGAAGAAAAGAATAGATATCCAAAGCTTAAGTCTCCAAAAATACCTTTGCATGACTTATGAGGTTTCCTTTATAACAAGAGGAATGACCTTCCATATTTTCATGACTCTTGGATTACACTCATGACTCTTGAACTTCTAGTGTGTCCTTTGGACTTCTAAACAACTCTTGAACTTCTAAAAGGCTTTTGGACTTCTATACAATATTTTTCCATATATGACTATGTGACTCTTTATGTTCCACATATGACTCTTGGAATTCCACACATTACATTTTGTCTTTTTATTAGGAATACATCATTACATTCCACATGATGATGTGGCATGACACATGGACACACATTGACTATTATGATGACACCTGTACACATTACAACTTGATAATGATGACATGGACTTCATGATGAGGTGGCAATTCCAAGTGGCATTATTAATGATAAATATGATCTATGCTTCATCTTCATGGAATAATTTATTTATTTCTTATCTTCACCCTCCAAAGGGTATTTGATTACTATCAGAATCCTTTGAGTTGTCATGAAATGTCCTCTTTCTCTCTTGGTCCATGATTTGCTTCATGTCTTCATGATTGCTCTTTTTTGTTCTTCTTCTCCGCATGTGTTTCTTTATGATTTCTCCTTGCTATCTTCCTGAGCATCTCCTTGTCATTTTGAGATAGTATTCCTGTCAATGAAAATCATTCATGACAAGGAAAAAAAAGTCTTAAAACATCTATTTTATCACTACCTAGTTCATGGAATGATTAACTCATGATAGGGGTATGGGAGGTTTAAAATAAGAAATCTTGATTGGGAGGGTGTAGCTAAACTCATCAAGGCTCACAATAGGATTTAAAGGTGTGCTTGTGCGCTTAATAAAGAGAGAAATAACACCAAGAGCACAAGGGTGCACTCTGAAGAGGCGAAGGAGTGAGGCTTTATGCCCTTAGGCCTTTGAGGTACACTCATCTACTCAAAGAGACTAAGAAAGCACAAGGGCACACTTTGAAGAGATGAAGGAGTGAGGATTCAGGCCTTCAAGGTGAATTCATGCACTCAAAGAGACTAAGAAAGTGCAAGGGCACACTCTGAAGAGACGAAGGAGTGAGGCTTCATGCCTCCAAGGTATTCTCATGCACTCATGAGGATAAGGAGGGTGCAAGGGCGCATGCCAAAGAAACGAAGGAGAAACACTCAAGCCTTCAAGATGAGCTCGTGTGTTCAAAGAGGGAGCAGTTCTTCATGCTGAAGGAGTGCACTCAAGCTTTAAGGTTTGTGACTACGCCGTGTGCTCAAAGGGAAGGATGAAGCTCTATTCTTTGTGATTTCACCATGCGCTCTAAGGCTTTGTGCTTCGTGAGTGCACCATGCACTTTAAGAGAAGAATGAAGCTTCATGCTTCATGAGTGTGATATACACTCAAGGAGGGTGTAATTCTTCAAGTCAAAGGGTGCGTTCATAGTCCCAAAGCGTGCTCATTGTTTTGAAGTGTGCTCAGGCTATTGGAGTGTTCTTTTGAAGGCAAGAAGGTTCTTGTTTGTCTAGAGTGCGCTTTTTAGAGGAGAGAAGGTTCTTGTTCTTCTAAAGTGCACCTTTTCACTTAGTATTTGAAGTGTGTTTGTTGTTTCAAAGTGTGCTTCATTGTTTTTAAGTGTGCTTAGTCTTGGAAAGGCGTAATTTTCTACAACAATGGCTACTTGTTTATATAGAATGCGATTTCACCGAAGGAGACAACCCAAGGCCAGGTGACTTATCCTTAGGAAGTACTAATGCGCTGTGAGAGGGAGAAGATCCTAGAACATACTTAGTGAACAAGTATGGGAGGAAATATATGTTAATGAGGCTGATGAATAAGTTTCACTTATCACCTAGAAAGAGGATTAATACTTTTAGAAATTTTACTAGGTTGAAGGGCCGAGAAAATCTCTCACAATGGCTAAAATGTGGGGCCAACAGAGTAGGACAAAGAAATACATCCTAACAAAACTCAATTATGGATCACAACATAAATTCCCTCCATACAAGCCAATGGAATGCACAAGACTCATGAAAAATAGCCACACCTTAAAACAACAACACAACAACACTTATTTCTAAGTGTGACATTTGAAATGACACATTACAACACTTAGAACACAAGCTACAATAGATGTGATGACTGTGACCAAAAGGTGCGTTGAACTATAGGAATGTATCTAGCACATATTCTAATGATAAGTGAGACTATCTGATGCAGAAGACTATGTCAGAACCAACATCGATAATACACAAGGGCGTGACTCACGCAGGAGTGGAAACAAAAAAAGTGACACCTACGATAGGAGGAAAACATAAGATGACACTTGAAAAATTTGAATGACTATAAAGTGACACATGCTAACCAAATATAACAAGAAAGTGACACTTATTAAAGTAAAAGAAAGTCAAAACAATAATCGCGAATGTGAAAGTGACACTCGTGAAAGCTAAAATGCAGAAAAGAGGACAATTAAGAAAAATTACCAAAATAGAAATATAAATGCAATAAGGTGAGGGGGACTGTCAATAAAGTTGTGAACTAACTATCGACATGAGTTGAACATCACATATGCACTATCTTGATGGATGATGTTATGCCTGTCCAAGCTTTCATAAAGGAAGTTCTTTCATGAACCCATCAAAGACTTAACATGTGTGTGCAAGTGACTTGATAGTTTGAAACGAGGAATAAGACAAAAAAAATTCAAAACATCAAACGACCATGGAGTAACCATAAAGCAATAGATCGTAAGATCCTTAGTAGGCTCCAAAATTCAAGTGTGAGAAAAAATTTCGAGGGTGTTGATCGCAGCGAAAACAGAAGGCCTAAGTGAATCCTTGAAGGGACTTAGGCTATATGGTAATGACCTTCTAATCACACACAAATATTTTATGGATGGTATCCTAATTTTTTCATTGCCTATGGTAAGGGATACCCTGTGCCTGAAATCTATTTCGTACTTATTTATGGAATCCTCTAGAACTCTAATTAATAATGGTAAGTCTAATATATTCTTCTTCAATACTTCCATGGTAATTTAGTGACATCTAATGAGTATTTTTGGGTTTCATATTAGCTTTTTATATTTGGGTTTTAATTCCTTGTGCACAACTTGCTAGAAGAATAACATACAGTGAGTGACTTCCAAGCTAGAAAATTGGCCATTTCTATCTTTGAACCTAGCTGTGCAGATGTTCCTTCTCAAATCAATCTTGATATCCCTTCTAGTATATTAGTTATTGGTGCTAGAGGCACCAAAATCAATCATAAAATCCATGATATCCATTTTCGGTTATTTTATTTGGAGGGTAGCTAAGAAAGAGAGGAAATGGTCTCAAGTGTCCTAGGATAAGCTATTTTTACCAAATTTTGCAAGAGGCTTAGGCCTATGAAACTTGGAGATTATTAACAATGTGTTGGGTGCAAAACTAGTGTGATGATGACTACAGAGGAGCTCAAAGGTATGGAAGAAAATATGGGATCATAAATACACAAAATCCTTACCGCAAGTCGAGAAAATGAGATATAATTCCTTTCCTTTAGGATCCTGCATATTAAATATTTCTCAGAATAATCAGGATCTTATCAAACCTCATGCCTTCTGGGAGATCAAAGATGGCTAAACGACTTTATTTTAACAAGATTCCTGGAAGCAAATGCCAAGGTTAGGTGAGGAGGAGGATTTCAGAGTGCTGCAAAACTTCACTATTGAACAACAATGTTTGAAGGTGGTAAACTTCTGGGGGCTCGCCACCCAGCACTAAGATCTTAGGGCACTCTATCAAATGCTTTGCAAGATTGAAGGATTCATGTCTCTCTGGACCCAAATAAACTCTGATGGGGTCACTTCCCTCAAGGTATGTATACTATAATTTTCTGCAAGATTAATGGACCTTCCTAGGGACATTAAATGGAGGAAAATGTGGACTAACCACTTGTGGCCAAAAGTGATGTGTTTCACTTGGCTCATGCATAGTCATCACTTTCCGGCATGGCTTTGAATCAAGAAGAAAGGGTATGAGGGCCCTTCCTTATGTCAATTGTGTTGGAAAGAAGAGGAAACTACAAAATATCTATTGAATTCTTGTTAATACGTAGACATAGTTTGGGAGCAACTTCAAGCCACCTAGAACAATGGAGACAAGACCATGGATCAAATCCAATAGTTAACTTATCTCGGGTCCTATCTCCTCACTTCCTTCTATGTGATCTAGGTGGATATTGGTGGTCACATGCCTATTCCACTTGGGCTCCCAATATTGCTTCCTTTCAGTTTCCTTAATTTTGCAATGAGTCCTATGAAAGACTACAACCTTGAGAAGTTGTCGATCCAACTTTACCCCAATGGGGCCCAAAACTGTTGGTACTTCATCTTCTAGGGTTAGGATTTCACACTTCTTATTTATGATGAAAAGGCCTCCGGGTCTCATTGTAACACAGTTCAGAAAGCATGTAGTTGTCACATCTCTTCTCAGAGATAAGCTACAATCGCTCGAGCTAGTTTATTTACATTCTGCATGTTAGCAATTTGAGTATTTGTTATTAATGAATTGAAGTTCAATTTTCGTTGTAATATTTGTGTTTCTATTTAAGTATGTATTCCATTTCATTCCTATATAAATTTGGATCACTATGGGGCTTGTGGAAAAAACGAATAGGAGGATATTTGCCCAGATTTACTCTATAAGCGAGGTAATATGATGACAGCACAGGGGCTTCACTTAATGAACCTCTGACATATCACGTGTGATCATGGAATATTAAACAATACCCTTAATTTGAGTACATATTGGAAAATACCTCTAAAAATCACATTATTTTACCCCCTACCAATATAAACACAATACACCTTACCAATTTAAAAAGCCCTTACTTGCACTAGATATTGTTGGTATCCATATTTTCATTAGCATTTTTTACACCCCTTTATATTTTTTCATTAACTTTGAGCTCCATTTTTTATACCTATCAATATACAAACCCTTTACACCCTATATATCCCCCAATATATTATGTCATGTTTTCTTCATTATATATCCCCCAATATGAACCGACGTGCTATGGTATTGCTCCTACGGTGAAGCCCCCGTGGGTGATAGATGAGACATAATATTGAGAATATTCTAAGTGAGTTATGGAAATAGGACTATTATAAAGAAAATACTTAAGAGGGCCATATCCTTTCACAGTTGGAGTTATCTCTCTCGTTGATTTCCTTGTGGCCTCAAAGTCACCTTCGCGAGGTTCTGGCCCCTTAATTTTTACTCTAACCTTAGATGGTTTTGTAAAATTAAGTTTTGATGGGGCTTTGAAAGGAAACCCTTGCCCAACAGACTACGAAGGTATTTTCTGCGATGGCCAAGGCCATGTTCTTCAAAAATATGCAAGTCACGTGGGACACACCAATAACAACATGGCATAACTCCTCAGATTAGAAAGGAGCCTTGTGATAGCTATGGAATTGGCCATCCATAAATCAAAATTGAAGTGGACTCCTAACTCGTGATTACCTCGGTTAAAAAAATGATTAATGGTACACACACATATAATATATCTAAAAGTTGGAAAATGTAGGTTATTCTCTCTTGAATTAACTCCCTAATCAACTCCATCCTTACATATTTTCCTCTCACACAGAAGAATGGTCAACAAGGTTGTTGGTCTTCTAGTAAATGTTGGTTTCCAAAATTGACAAGAAAATTATAATTTGGCTTGGATGGAGGCTAAAACTTTTGATTGATATGATTGTTTACATTTTTTTGTGGAGATAGAATATGTTTGTAGATAGGGGTGCTTGTAGAGGCTATAGAAGGCATTGGTATCAAATCCACCCAACTTCTTGTTGCAAAGGATATTTGCAGTGGAGGGGAGGTGTGGCACTCTTCCCCCGGGTCTAATTAAGGGAGACATGTTCTGTATGGAACTCTTCCCCCAAGTCTAATTAAAGGAGGCATGTTCCTTTCACATGTTTGAGTCTAGGAGAGTTTTTTTTGCCTAACCCAAGTTGTATGAGATGTTGGCCTTGCTCATTCAACAAGTTTAGTAGGCAGAGGAAAACATAGGATACCAATTCTATCCCGCAGTGTAGAAGCAACAAATTTAGGTGGATGGTGAGGCAACACTTAATTTGGAGGAGCCTAGTTTTGATGCATGTTGCCATTGGACATCCTTTCTCCTCTTTCATTTCCAAAATTCAAGGTGACTCTCCTATACCAAGTATCTACGGATTCTTATGAGTTTTGATACTGTAGCTCTACACGTTTGGGATAGATGAACACATTTATGTACAAGACAAGAAGTGATGATGACAGTTATTGGTGGGTGGCCAGAGTTAGGGGGTCAAGATTAGTATTTGGGTAACACAGTCTGGGAACACTGGTATCTGGTGAAGGCAACCGGGTATGTTGTGACATATGTCTCATAAACACATTTCCATCTCCTCTGGGTGTTGAGAGGAATGGTCATGGTACGGCGAGGGAAGTTGCAGATGTGTAACGATGACCTATGTGATGTGTTTTGTTATGCAAAGTCTAGTATGACAATCATAATGTATTTTATTCTATCAAACTCAAGGACATGTTTTATACCAACCCACCTTAGATTCTCTATGAAATTAAATTGAAAATATGAGACAATATAAGATTAATACATAATTTACAATTAAATAATAATATATTATTAAAACAATTAAAATAAATAATAACAACATAAAAATAAAATTAAAAGCAATACATATTTATCCTAATAATGTTTTTATTAATATATATTGGTTGCATTTCTTAAATATTTCATATATATAGATAGATATAATTGATTGATTTATATATATAATTTTATATAAGAATAAATTTCTCACCTAGTTTAAATCCAATATATACAATGTTATTAATCTATTAATGAACTGAAGCAATATATGCCACTTATTAGATTTAAAATTTGAAATGATGGATGGATATTGTAAATCATTTGAAAATTGATACGAATATGTAAATATAAAATATTTTATCCTATTGTCCGATAAGAATAAGCTTCTCGGATCGTTTAACAGCTTCTGTAACATTTAAATGATTGACAGATATGGTAAATCATTTGGGAATTGATACGAACACGTGAATCTGTTATGTTTGCTTCAAGTCTGCATATGGTCGTCTCCCATACTTCGCATCAAATACTTTCTTTTTCAAAAGAAAAAACTGATATATTCATGACAAAGGAATAGATTCATCTATGTCCTTACATCCAGTTATCGGGAGGATATTGCGACTCGCGAGGTGATAAGATTGACTCCAATGATACAAAAAGAGTACGTTATCGTATCAATTTACAGCTGTGTCTACATGGAGAAGAAAAAGAACATATACAGGAAAGTAGCGAAAAGATAGCTACAGCCGGAACTCCATAGCATCTAATTCTTCATACTTAGCATCAAATGCTTAATTCAATTAAAATATAAATTTCATATTTAAATCGCTTTACCGATTATAAGAACTAATGTATGCCGGGTCGCTGGGTAATTCACAATACGGTATCGATTATGCTATGTCGCAACACTGACCGAAAGGCTTCAGAAGTAGCAGTCAGTCTGGTCGCTTTGAACACAAAGAAAGCAAGGCCAATGTACAACATTTATGGTGGGTTTGAATGGAAAGAAATCAGAGTCAATGTACAACATTTATTATAAACAACAGCACCGTATGTTGTTCAATGTTCCTGTCAACATTAACCCCATGGTGTTAAATTTGACAGGTATCCACCGATTATTTTCCTTCTTGCATATGTTGGAAATTTAAAAACAGTTCATTATTTAGGTAACAAATATGTGATTCGTTAATGGGCATTAAATAGGCCAGGTTGCATATGCTTACTTTTGCATAATTGGTTTGTCAAAATCTAAAGATGGCTATATACAGTTTCAGCTGTCAACAAATATGTGGTTTGTCAATGTGCATTAAATGAGCTGGGGTTGTAACAAGCCCGCTCATTTAATATTCAATGTCTATTATTTTTAGATAGATCATATTTCTAAATATTTAATATAAAATTGGAATTGCTATTAATATATATTCCACTTGGCTCCCAATATTGCTTCCTTTCAGTTTCCTTAATTTTGCAATGAGTCCTATGAAAAACTACAACCTTGGGAAGTTGTCGATCCAACTTTACCCCAATGGGGTCCAAAACTGTTGGTACTTCATCTTCTAGGGTTAGGATTTCACACTTCTTATTTATGATGAAAAGGCCTCTGAGTCTCATTGTAACACAGTTCAGAAAGCATGTAGTTGTCACATCTCTTCTCAGAGATAAGCTACAATCGCTCGAGCTAGTTTATTTACATTCTGCATGTTAGCAATTTGAGTATTTGTTATTAATGAATTGAAGTTCAATTTTCGTTGTAATATTTGTGTTTCTATTTAAGTATGTATTCCATTTCATTCCTCTATAAATTTGGATCACTATGGGGCTTGTGGAAAAAACGAATAGGAGGATATTGCCCAGTTTTACTCTATAAGCGAGGTAATATGATGACAGCACAGGGGCTTCACTTAATGAACCTCTGACATATCACGTGTGATCATGGAATATTAAATAATAGCCTTAATTTGAGTACCTATTGGAAAATACCTCTAAAAATCACATTATTTTACCCCCTACCAATATAAACACAATACACCTTACCAATTTAAAAAGCCCTTACTTGCACTAGATATTGTTGGTATCCATATTTTCATTAGCATTTTTTATACCCCTTTATATTTTTTCATTAACTTTGAGCTCCATTTTTTATACCTATCAATATACAAACCCTTTACCCCCTATATATCCCCCAATATACTATGTCATGTTTTCTTCATTATATATCCCCCAATATGAACCCAAGTGCTATGGTATTGCTCCTACGGTGAAGCCCCCATGGGTGATAGATGAGACATAATATTGAGAATATTCTAAGTGAGTTATGGAAATAGGACTATTATAAAGCAAATACTTAAGAGGGCCATATCCTTTCACAGTTGGAGTTATCTCTCTCGTTGATTTCCTTATGGCCTCAAAGTCACCTTCGCGAGGTTCTGGCCCCTTAATTTTTACTCTAACCTTAGATGGTTTTGTAAAATTAAGTTTTGATGGGGCTTTGAAAGGAAACCCTCGCCCAACAGACTACGAAGGTATTTTTTGCGATGGCCAAGGCCATGTTCTTCAGAAATATGCAAGTCACGTGGGACACACCAATAACAACATGGCATAACTCCTCAGATTGGAAAGGAGCCTTGTGATAGCTATGGATTTGGCCATCCATAAATCAAAATTGAAGTGGACTCCTAACTCGTGATTACCTCGGTTAAAAAAATGATTAATGGTACACACACACATAATATATCTAAAAGTTGGAAAATGTAGGTTATTCTCTCTTGAATTAACTCCCTAATCAACTCCATCCTTACATATTTTCCTCTCACACAGAAGAATGGTCAACAAGGTTGTTGGTCTTCTAGTAAATGTTAGTTTCCAAAATTGACAAGAAAACTATAATTTGGCTTGGATGGAGGCTAAAACTTTTGATTGATATGATTGTTTACATTCTTTTGTGGAGATAGAATATGCTTGCAGATAGGGGTGCTTGTAGAGGCTATAGAAGGCATTGGTATCAAATCCACCCAACTTCTTGTTGCAAAGGATATTTGCAGTGGAGGGGAGGTGTGGCACTCTTCCCCCGGGTCTAATTAAGGGAGACATGTTCTGTATGGAACTCTTCCCCCAAGTCTAATTAAAGGAGGCATGTTCCTTTCACATGTTTCAGTCTAGGAGAGTTTTTTTTGCCCAACCCAAGTTGTATGAGATGTTGGCCTTGCTCATTCAACAAGTTTAGTAGGCAGAGGAAAACATAGGAGACCAATTCTATCCCGCAGTGTAGAAGCAACAAATTTAGGTGGATGGTGACGCAACACTTAATTTGGAGGAGCCTAGTTTTGATGCATGTTGCCATTGGACATCCTTTCTCCTCTTTCCTTTCCAAAATTCAAGGTGACTCTCCTATACCAAGTATCTACGGATTCTTATGAGTTTTGATACTGTAGCTCTACACGTTTGGGATAGATGAACACATTTATGTACAAGACAAGAAGTGATGATGACAATTATTGGTGGGTGGCCAGAGTTAGGGGGTCAAGATTAGTATTTGGGTAACACACTCTGGGAACACTGGTATCTGGTGAAGGCAACCGGGTATGTTGTGACATATGTCTCATAAACACATTTCCATCTCCTCTGGGTGTTGAGAGGAATGGTCATGGTACGGCGAGGGAAGATGCAGATGTGTAACGATGACCTATGTGATGTGTTTTGTTATGCAAAGTCTAGTATGACAATCATAATGTATTTTATTCTATCAAACTCAAGGACATGTTTTATACCAACCCACCTTAGATTCTCTATGAAATTAAATTGAAAATATGAGACAATATAACATTAATACATAATTTACAATTAAATAATAATATAATATTAAAACAATTAAAATAAATAATAACAACATAAAAATAAAATTAAAAGCAATACATATTTATCCTAATAATGTTTTTATTAATATATATTGGTTGCATTTCTTAAATATTTCATATATATAGAGAGATATAATTGATTGATTTATATATATAATTTTATATAAGAATAAATTTCTTACCTAGTTTAAATCCAATATATACAATGTTATTAATCTATTAATGAACTGAAGCAATATATGCCACTTATTAGATTTAAAATTTGAAATGATGGATGGATATTGTAAATCATTTGAAAATTGATACGAATATGTAAATATAAAATATTTTATCCTATTTGTCCGATAAGAATAAGCTTCTCGGATAGTTTAACAGCTTCTGAAACATTTAAATGATTGACAGATATGGTAAATAATTTGGGAATTGATACGAACACGTGAATCTGTTATGTTTGCTTCAAGTCTGCATATGGTCGTCTCCCATACTTCGCATCAAATACTTTCTTTTTCAAAAGAAAAAACTGATATATTCATGAGAAAGGAATAGATTCATCTATGTCGTTACATCCAGTTATCGGGAGGATATTGCGAGGTGATAAGATTGACTCCAATGATACAAAAAGAGTGTACGTTATCGTATCAATTTACAGCTGTGTCTACATGGAGAAGAAAAAGAACATATACAGGAAAGTAGCGAAAAGATAGCTACAGCCGGAACTCCATAGCATCTAATTCTTCATACTTAGCATCAAATGCTTAATTCAATTAAAATATAAATTTCATATTTAAATCGCTTTACCGATTATAAGAACTAATGTATGCCGGGTCGCTGGGTAATTCACAATACGGTATCGATTATGCTATGTCGCAACACTGACCGAAAGGCTTCAGAAGTAGCAGTCAGTCTGGTCGCTTTGAACACGAAGAAAGCAAGGCCAATGTACACCATTTATGGTGGGCTTGAATGGAAAGAAAGCAGAGTCAATGTACAACATTTATTATAAACAACAGCACCGTATGTTGTTCAATGTTCCTGTCAACATTAACCCCATGGTGTTAAATTTGACATGTATCCACCGATTATTTTCCTTCTTGCATGTGTTGGAAATTTAAAAACAGTTCATTATTTAGGTAACAAATATGTGATTCGTTAATGGGCATTAAATAGGCCAGGTTGTATATGCTTACTTTTGCATAATTGGTCTGTCAAAATCTAAAGATGGCTATATACAGTTTCAGCTGGCAACAAATATGTGGTTTGTCAATGTGCATTAAATGAGCTGGGTTGTACCAGGCCTGCTCATTTAATATCCAATGTCTATTATTTTTAAATAGATCATATTTCTAAATATTTAATATAAAATTGGAATTGCTATTAATATATTTCCAGTCTAAACACCAATATGAAAAAAAAAATAGAATTCAAAAACAATAGTTTCAATCTTACTTTTCAAATTATATAATATGGGTTAATCTTTTGAATATTTAGTATAAAATTACGATGGTTGATTTTATATATATATATATATATATATATATATATATAAACACTAGTATGGAAAAAAAAATAGAATTCAAAAACAATAGTTTCAATCTTACTTTTCAAATTATATAATATAGGTTAACTTTTTGAATATTTAGTATAAAATTACATGGTTTATATATATATATTTATATATATTTATAATTTTCAATTTAATGAGGTGATGCAAGGAGAGGTTGGTAGAGGGACACTTATTTGGAATTAATGTTCATTGTGATTTATATAGTAGCAACATTTTGCATGTCTTCTTTGCCATGTCATACAAATCTTTCAAGATTTTTTTTTTTTTTTTTTAATGCATAAATGATTTGATAATAGGCATGAATGAAATTCCTCAATCTCATCCATTGTTTGTTTCCCATGAATCTCTAATCTCTTTTACAAATTGGCAAGGATGATAAAATAAAACCTTTCGGTCTTCTTCTTTATGTTGCTTATGAGCTTATATTTGTTTCTTGAAGTTGCTCTTGGATCATTTTCTCTTCCCTTAATCCCTAAGATGTAGATATGTTAAAGATTGTGATTTAGATATATTCCTCCTGAGATGTAGATATGTTTTGGATTTCTATCAAGGTTTTAAAAATTTCTTAGAGTAGCATTTCCTATTTACTTGACAAAATCTCTAGCATCCCACTTCTACAGGGAAATAGGTCTTGTCGTGTAAAAGGATTAGCGTATAGGGGGCTTACGGTACCAAAAAAAAAAAAATTATACTTTAAACAAATGAAAGTGGCTAAAAGAAAACCATGTCATAAATGTTGGCACAACAAAAATAAAATTCAAAAATAAAAGAACTAAATTACCAATTCCTTATTCATACATTGCTAGCATTGGTTTAGAATAAACATTGAATGCTTCAAGTTATTACACCCCAAAAAAATCTGAAGTGAGATTGTATTCGTGTCTTACCATCATTGGTCTAATGCTCTAATCTCTTTAGTATCTCTTTGGAAATGGCACCAAAAGCCTTGATTGATTTAATTTCTTAAATACTTAGACATTAAGTTATCAATTAGGATTTTATAAACTTAGATATACTACTTTGCATGTGTAGAGGTTAGATTATTGATGGGTCTTTAATTCTATGACTACAAAATAAAATATCATGTAAAAATCAAAACAAATTGTAATAAAAACCACAGGGAAGTCATTCTCTCGATGGAAAGCTCAAGCTCAAGGATGGCATTATCAAGGCCCAAAAATAGTCTTTCACCCAACTCTAAGTTGAGTGTTGTTATATCATTACAAAAACAACACTTAAAGCCTCCTCTTCATAAGAACTTAGTTTATTATGAATGCAAGAGAGTCTGTGGATCCCGATGGATGTTGTTTTCTAACTAGGGCATTAATATGGATCCCTCTCACATAGGTTGCACTTTCTTGCTCTGGTTAGAAAAGGAACTTATGTAATAAGAAGAAATTGCAGTGCAATATCAACCCTTCAGAAAGCTACCACTCTCAAACAAATCAACAATATAAATCCAACAAAGGTAAGAAATTATTAATATTATTGTGACATTACGCAAGTATATCATACTAGTTGAACCAAATGGTTAAACAATCACGATGGTTGCAATATATGTCATTTCCCTTTAGTAGTTAGTTTCACACTCTGCAATAACATATTCATAAGCAACAAATCCAAAATCAATTGAAACAATAACTAAGCTATGTAATTGAAATATCAAACCCCTTATCTAATTGTGCATGAGGAGGCGAGACTATGTTCCTATCATAGAGATTAATAACATAATTTGGTTATATGCTCTATTTGTCAAGGTAAGGAAAATTGTGTTCAAAACCTACAATACCACAAAATGATGATCATGTAAAGAAATTTGAATAAACACACATACACCAAAAATGTATTGTATCGGCTGTACAGTAATACCATGCATTTGATTTAGACTACATCAATATAACACATAAGTGAATGGAGTTGAATTAGTGGGGCCTCCCAATCAACTACACCCATAGAGTAAACTCTAAAACCTCTCATACATCCATGATAATAACCCTACTTAGAATGGAACCAACATTTTCATTTGATTAACTAGCTCAAAATTACATGTCAAATAGAGAGATGTATGCATTTAAGAATCATATAGATGAAACAATCTACAAATTATAAGTTTTAATAAACTGATCTCTCTTTTTTGTAGCATACAAAGGACAAAATTCATATTTTTTTACCATAGAAAAGCAATGAGTAAAAGAATTCATTATCCCCTATCTCATGTATGGAGAATGTCACTATATCACAATAGTTACAAAGAGGGTAATCCGAGTGGATTCCCTCACATATTTGGCTTCAGATATAACTATACAAACTACAAATAGATGTTCATGTCTAAAATTAGGTGGTCTATTCATTTAGAGCCGATAACGGTACATATTCAAATTTGGGTTCTAGTCAATGACATTTTAACTAACAACTTGTGCACTCCACAATTGCTTGTCTTAATATAATGAACACAAGAACTTCTTGAGAATGCCAAAGAAAAATACCATATCACTATTTCTCTCCTAAAAATGTGCAACCATCTCAAATGTGGAAGTAAGTTTATAATTACAAAAAAGTAATAAAATTAAATAATTTTACATATGAAAATATCAAAACAAATCATTATAAATTATTTTTTGAATAAAAAATGGACTCATAATTTATTGAAATAATAAAAACAATCATTATTCTACCTAACAATATAACATTCGCATTAAAAAATTGATTCATAATTTATTGAAATAATAAAAATAATCATGATTTTACTTAACAATATAACATTTTAATTTCTCAACTTCTTTGAGATATATTTATACCATGATAGTAATACTTACTATACATTCTAAAAACAATAAATTTTTAATTTAGATTAATGATTCTATAATCACATATGTTTATTATATAAAATATGCTATTATTTACTATAAATATAACTAAATAGGATTAAGTCATTTAACCCAAACAAAAATAATATATAAAATATGGCATTACTTACTATAACTATAACTAACTAAGATTAATTCATTTGACACATAAAAAAATCTATCTCCATCGGGTTATGCAATTATATCTTTAAAAAGATTGGGCAAACCCAATCTCTATCATATTATATAATTCCATAAAAATATTCCCATCTCCATCACATTATGCAATTATAGATTAATTCATTTGACACATAAAAAAATCTATCTCCATCGGGTTATGCAATTATATCTTTAAAAAGATTGGGCAAACCCAATCTCTATCATATTATATAATTCCATAAAAATATTCCCATCTCCATCACATTATGCAATTATATCTTTAAATAGATGAACAAAACCCAATTTTCATCATATTATATAATTCAATAATTCAACAGGATACAATTTTGTCTTTAAATAGATTGGAAAAACCAATCTCCATAGTATATCTACATAATATAATACAATTCTATTGGATGTAAATATATCTTTAAATAGATTGGGAAAATTAAATTCTTTATTATATTATACAATTTCACGAGTGAGGTTGTAACATAATCTTTTATATATATATATATATATAAAGAAATAAAAAATAATAATATTGAATATTTTTTTAATTTAAAAAAAAAAAACAATAATATTTTGTGTGGAAAAAAATTCAAGAAACAAAAGGAATATAAAGTTTGTTTAGTGCAGTATTTATGTCAAAATTTTCCATTAAAGTATGTTTTTCAAAAAAACTCTTAAACCATATAATTTGTAACCTATAGTAATGAAATAAAATTATTTATTTTCTACTTGGTTATAAAACTTACCAACATCTTATCCTTCATTCTATTTATCTTCTACTTTTTTTAGATTTTGTATGTATTGAAAGATATTATATAATAGTATTTTCCAAAATGTGAAAATAAACAGAAGTCAACTCTTACTAAATGTATTGATAACATAGTTAAAACATCTCAATAAATTTTATAAATTAAGTAAATTTTTGTGAGTTAATTTAATAAATTAAGTGCATTTTTGTGAGTTAATTTTTCTTAAAGTAAAAAATAATAAGCATTTCTAATATGTAAATCACTTAAATTGATATGATATTTAGAATGCTTTTATGTGAGGTAAGTTTAAATATATAAATTACATAAATTGATAATTTGATAGTATAGTTAAAATATTTTTATGAGGTAAATTTTATCCAAGTGAAAATTAATAAGTATTTCAAGTATTCCTGGATGGAGTTGAGGAACTGGGAAAGTTTGTTATGAGTGGGCAATAATTATTAACACCTCTAAAAGTTTAGTGGGCAAGTTTGTTATGAGTGGGCAATAATTATTAACACCTCTAAAAGTTTAGTAGACAGAGGAAGACCTAGGAGACCATTTCTATCCCGAAGTGTAGAAGCAACAAATTTAGGTGGATGGTGAGGCAACAATTAGTTAGTTTGGTGGAGTCTACTTTCGATGCATGTTTCCATTGGACATCCTTTCTCCTCTTTCCTTTGCAAAATTCAAAGTGACTCCTTGTAATGTCCCCTGTATTTGTAAATATTTTACTGCAGTAAGCAGTTACCTATCCTAACTACCTCTTTGAAGATTATTCTCAAAGAAAGAAATCAAGAGGCTATTGGTACCTGAGATGAAAAGAGGAAAAGAAGAGTTGTGCTGATGAATCAGGCATATTCCCACAAGACTAGAAGGTTAAGCACTCATCAAAACTAGAATCAGATAAGTATTAAACACTAAAGTGTTATTTTGGCTATGATATTAAAGTTGAAATTAAAAGCTAAAAAGTGTTAATACTTGATTAGATAAGTGTGTGGGCTTGTAATCCCCAGATGTGAATTATGTTTCTACACATATGTATATGGCAAGTAAACAAAAGATAAACTTTGCGAAATTGTAGAAAATAACAAAATCTTATAAACATGAAACCTTAGGTGACTACCATAGGAAATAAACGCAAAAAAACCTTTCAGTAAAAATTTTAAAGAAAAAACTATTATAACAGTGGTATCACGAACTGGTAAGGGCAGTTAAACAGGACTGATTAAACTCGAGTAAAATTCGCTCAAAATCTGGAGAAGTGTTGTATATACAAAGAACCAAACCTTTGGGTCGAATATTTGAGCAATTAAACATGAGTGATTAAACTCTAGTAAAATTCGCTCCAAATCTAGAGAAGTGTTGTATATACAAAGAATCAAACCTTTGGGTCGAATATTTTTGCCCCAAAAGTGTAATCATGGATAGACGCTAACTTATCAAAAGATTTACAGTAACTACCTTTAAACGGGCTTGTGGCGGCTCGCCAAAGTAGAGGAAATAAAAAAAACAAACTAGGCTCGAGCTAACTATAGCTCCAAGAGGTTAAGAGCCCTCATGGCTTACAACTAAGCCAAACTGTAGCTCCAAGAGGTTAAAAGCCCTCATGGCGTACAACTAACCGGAACCCCGAAACAATTTCGATTCGATAAAAAGGTACATAATATTTTTTGGCAGAATGCTAACTGTAGATATAATTCACAGAACAGTGAAAGCTTGGCCGAACCATGATACCTTGAGTACAATAGAACGAGTTCAAATAGGGTTTGAAGGTAAATGTACATGCAAATTAGAAAGAAAGCTTAAAACTGAACTCAAGTAGTTTAGACAAATAAAGCTTTCACAATGAAATCTGGGAAAGCCTTCTAAAATAAAACCCTCAAAAATTAAACTATTGATAAAAGAAACTGTAACAAATTACATTGACATAGGCTTGCCACAGAGGTGAAAAACTGAACTGCATACCTAGAAATCTAGTAAGAGAAAGAATGGACATCAAGAACTGAACAGCATAAAGACTATAGGCATAAACCTTGCAGAAGGTGAACAAGGAGAAGCAAAGCCAGTCGAAACCATACGCTAGCCTATGTAAGAATCTGTAGCCTATAGGCTTCCAGAAGAAAAACTCTTTTGCATACCCGCAGAAATAACATTGGCCAAATCAAAATAAAAAAACCATGACAGAGCTCCGGGAGGAGTGTGTTGCATAACCACCTCGAGCACCAAGGTGCCTCATGCGGAACCTATAAATAAATCAAAGGAGAAACATTACCATTAACCAAAAATGATTTAAGAAAACGAAATAGTATTATACAGGAAATAAACCCTTCAGAGAATCGTTTGTAGCTGGGATTGTCATTCTCATTCTTGATTCTTTCCATCTCTAGTTACTGAAAAGAAAGAAATAGAGGGTTTGGTGTATTCTGTAGTGGAAACAGAGTCACTAGGAGAACCCACCAGTCACGCCAGAGTAGAAGAATCACAGCATTTGACAAACTGTAGAATTTTCATGGAGTAAGCGAGTCATAGGAGGGCCAAACCAAACGATGTAAAGATAAACATAATGCAATGATACCTCATCGATGAACAACAGAAGCAATGAGGGTTACACTCTGTTGTTGGATGAATTCAAGGCGCCAGATGAATTCAAGGCGTGAAGGATCGTTGATGGAGTGGAGTTGCCAAGGAGGGAAGGGGTTGGAGTTGCCAAGGAGGGAAGGACAACAGGAGAGAAGCCGGAAGTCTCCGAGACCTGTACCCACCATTGCTCGGGAGCAGCGGTTAAATTTGATGGGTCCCCTTAACCATCGGAAAAATTTTCAATGACGGTTTTACTTTTAAATTGCATTTCATATGACTTTTAGTATTTATTTTTACCCTGCACAATATTTTTCATATAAAACATAATCAATAAAAAACATCATTTTTATTTAACACTTAATTTAATAATAGCAAACACTGAAATTTTCAATAAACAATCAAACACTGAATTCTATATATACAAGTGGCATTTTGTTTAGTATTGGTAGCAAGTTTACCATAACATAAATATATTGAAATCCAAAAACATTTACTAAGATATAAGTTAACATAGATCGTTAGAAATCGAAAATTAAAAGCAGAAATCAATTATATCTATCATAAGTGTCTTGGCAGATTGTTGTGTTTGATTCATAAATGTTTAATTTTTTCTTGCTAATAAAATCATCTACAACGAAATTTCTTAAAACAACTTGACAAAGACTTTTAATATTAATTTATTTTCTTTGCCATTGATTTTTGAGGATGAAGTAACTTCTACATTTATTTATTATAATTGATTTCTTAAAGCATCTTTCTGAAGATGAAGTAACTTCTATATTTATTCATTATAATTGATTTCTTAAAGCATCTTTTCTAGCCAATAAAATTATCTACAACGAAATTTCTTAAAGCAACTTGAGAAAGACTTTTGATACTAATCTATTTTCTCTACCATGGATTTCCGAGGATGAAGTAAAATTTACATTTTTTATTATAATTGATTTCTTAAAACATCTTGACAAAGAAATTTAATATTAATCAATTTTTTCTACCATGGATTTCTGAGGTTGAAGTAAACTCTATATTTATTTATTATAATTGATGAGTGCAAAGTGGATTGATTAACACAATACTTCATGTTAAACACTAATCATTGGTATTCACATCTATTTAAGATTTGTGAGACTTCACCTTGGCAATTCTCAACTCTATTTATTGGTCTGTCAGTTAAGACAATCGTGTAGTTAAAGGTGAAATTCAAGATTAAAAACACCATATTGATGTTTAAATGTGGCAATTGATTTTATGGTAAGATAAATATACTATTCAACAAGTAAAACAATTGAAAGAAGATGATTTAATACAGGGACCATATCTTTGACTCCAGGCATAGTAACACCAACTAGAGCATTAATTGTTAATTAAATGCAAAATTTCTAAAACGAATACATGGACTAAAGGGTTGTGTACTGTTTAATGCAAAACATGAGTAATTTGGGACATAGAGAATGAAGTTTGAAATGAATTCCCAACACGATTTTTAGTTGTCTAATTAAATGCAAAATTCCTAGTGACAAGATCGAGTAAAAGAGTCTAGGCTTGTTCGTCCAAAAAAGAGTAGAGTCATTTAATTCACCAATAAACTAAGTTTGGCATTGTTGTAGAAAAATAGACGTGAGTTTGAGTACTTCAGAATTACTTGTTTCTCGCTTCTACTAATTTGATTTTAATTACTTCGAATCTTAGGACACTTTCTGTAAGGCCTCTGAGTGATGGTGTGACGGGCGCCGGGCGAAGTCGCCATGCACGAGGGTGCGAGCGGGCGCGCGGGCGCATGACGGGCGCGTGACGAACCGAAGTGCGACGGGAGTGCGGAAGAAATGCGACGATAGGAGAGCGACTTGCGACACTTGCAAAATGAGCGTGGAACGAAAGGTGACTTATACCCAATGATGCGTGGGCGTTCATAAGGGCTGGCCGACGGTACCATGGCGAGTTTGTGGGTGTGCAAGCCACACATTAGGGGGTCGGATTAACAAGCAACCACCCTTCACCCATGCGTATATATGGATGGTGCTTGGGATCATTTGATCATCAATTCGAACTCACTCATCACTTCTACGCATAGCTTGAGAGGAAAAGGAGTGCGCGGTTTTGGGTAGAGCTGCGCATAGCTCATGCGCACTACTTGGAGGTGCACTTGGAGGTTGTCTTAAGCCAGTAGAGGTGTGGGAAAGGTGTGCCCGGGGTTCGGTGGATGTGCAGAATTGTGTAGGACTTGGCAAGGGGATTTAAGTGGCTTGGGTGAGCACTACCCTTCGTGCAAGAGGTGCACATGATTGTAAAAGGCAGGTTTGCCTCTCTTTGTAATATTTGGCTAAGTGTGAGACTTGGTTTGGCAAGACACTTGTATGTTGTAAACTGATATTCTTAATATATTGTTAGGTAGACTCACATTACGGGGAGTTGCCCCTCCCCTTTATACTTGTTGCAATTGTTGATGTTCTTGTTATAATTGCTATGGATAGTGAATGAGTATGGGATTCATTAAGTATAAAGGATAATTGCATATTTACTTGGTTGCAAAACACAAGCTAAGTAATGTTAAAACTTAAACTGGAAGTAGGCGTAGTCCACGAATGTTAGTATTGGTGAAAACAAAGCGTTCGGTGGTGCCGCACCTTGCTACAAGTGGTTGGAAGACTACCATAGGTGTAGGGGTGTGACAGGTGGTATCAGAGCAGCTGATCCGAGTATTGAAGGGTGAAGCTAATAAAGAATCGTGAAGGATGTCTATCTTGCAGAAATTGGGTTTTGCAACCTTCGAAAGAAGTAAGACAAGGATTTGCGAAATGTGGAAAAAGGTTGTCCAAAACAAGGGATGCTCTTCGTGCCTTGGTCAAGGAATGGGTTTCTGAAAGGAATAAGTGATGCAGGAGCATAGACTCGGAAAAATACCTTGTATTTATTAAAACTAAGGGGTCTCATGTTTTTGAGAAATTATTAATTTTATGTAAATATTTATGAGATTTTGAGAGGATTTGTAAGTGTTTCCAAACAACTAAAAACATGAGAGGAATTAGCCTTGAGATAATTAAGAATTAATGATGGAGCCTAAGTTAGATTTAGTTTCAAGATTTTAGGGATAAAATCTAGATTGTAGGGGTGTTGAGATATTTGAGGACTTTGTTGAATGATTAAAGGGATTTGAACCTAAATTGGTTTAAATTCAATTTGTATAAATTTATGAGCCTCAAAGGCAAATAGAAGGTAGATAGGATAGACTAGAGAGGAGAAAGTGAAGCTTGACAGCCAAAGCTTGAAAGCCTCCAGGCAATTGTAGGGCCGTTAATGTTGAATATCCGACAAATACAAAGTCTGTAAGTATTTTTATTATTAATGTGAAAAGTGTTCTCAGAGTTGTGTGGTTCGATTTCTAGAGTGGTGTATATTTTCTGTAACTGAGTTTAAATTGAGAATGCACATTTTATATAATCTGGTGGTGAAATCGTTGTTTGAGTTTAATGCCATGAAATGAGTCAAATTTTATAGAGTAATGGAAAATCGTTCTGAATAATCGATGCTGGAATAGTTGGTAGTGGGGAGCAAATATTGAGACCGACCTTCAGTTAGAATTTGACATTGGATGCATGTGTATAGTGTTTGTAAATTCTTACACTACAGTGAAATTGGAGCGATAACTTGAAGCAACTGGAAATCGATCTACAGCATTGGTCAAGGTAGTTGAGTTTGTGTTCTCAGCTCATGGAATGTGAATGAAACGCTTGAAATTCTGTGTAAAGTATAGGAGGAGGAAAGGTCGATTTCAATTAAAATCGACCTACACATTGAATGGAATTCAATTTGCATAGCGCAATTAGAGATATGAATGAATCGTTGTATGGAGTGCATGAACTTTAATGGTATTTCTGCGAAGAATTGATTTTAATGTCGACTTATGAATGAGTTTCTGGATTCATGTTTTATATGCCGCGGTGATGAACTGAAGGTATGTCAAATTGGGTGAAGCGTGGGGAACTCTATTTCCCTGGAGCAATGTCAGTTATGACAAAGTCTAACTCGGCATTTTGTATCTTCTGGAACGTACGCAGAAGTTTATAATTGAATCTAATCTTATGTCCTGTCAATTGACAAATGAAACAGAGTTCGATTGATGGAAAACACTGTTGGATGGAATTGAATATAAATGGCATGGTGGCTGTCGTTTTATGTTGAACCAGTTCTATTGTCGTAATTTGTTCATATATGAAATCCTGTTTGGTATGAATGTGCAGAGATTGTTTAACAGCATTGAATAAGGTGAAAGACTTCGGCAAAAGCGTTGAAGGCATTTGAACGTTTAACTGTGGGCCCAACACTTGTTTTTTTAAGCCTGAGTTCTGTAAGTTGCGAAGGTCGAATGGAGAATTGAAACACTCTGGCACTGTTGGTGAAATCGACCATGGTTAAGTCAATAGTTGTATCGAATGAGTTGATATTTGATTTTGATCAAATTCTGTACACGGCATAACGATAATTGAAGTGGGAGAGCGTTGGAGTAGGCGCACTTGAATTTGCAGAGGCGTTCATAAGAAACGAGGTTTATCACAAGCAGATCGGCCCTGGAATGTTTCAGCAAATCACACAACAGGTGTGTGAGGAGTGCTCTAATGTCAAGTATGAACGAGAAGGCGAGTTTATTACTGTTGATATTGAAAAAGGCATGCGTGATGGACAGGAGATAGTATTTTTTTTGAGGATGGGGAACCTACTGTAGATGGAGAAGCTGGTGATCTAAAGTTTAAAATTTATACGGCACCACATGAAAGGTTCAGAAGGGACGGCAATGACCTACACACTACAGTTACAATTTCGCTGCGGGATTCTCTTGTTGGTTTTGAGAATAGTATCCCTCACCTTGACGGCCATTTAGTGGCTGTAGGTTCCAAAGGAATCACCAAACCTAAAGAGGCCAGGCGAATTTGAGGAGAGGGCATGCCCATATATCTGAGTACAAATAAAGGGAACGTATTGGTGACATATGAGGTTTTGTTCCCAAGTAGTCTCACAGAAGAACAGAAAAGAAAAATCAAAGAAGTCTTTGCGCAAAACAAAAGTTTTGTCAGATTGTTAGAGATTCATATTCAAATGAGATGGTGTGAATTTGCCAATTATTGAAATTGATTTGGGCATATGATGATGATGCATTTGTATATAGCAGAGGAAAAAGTTCCTGGGTATTGCAAGCTCTAGGCTTGCATCAATAAGGAGGAAGCCTATCGACTTGCAAAGGAAGTGGACTTGCTTGAAGCAGAACTCAAGGAACTAGAAATAAGACAGAAATTGAATCAAAAGAAGTGGGATTGCCTAGCTCTTGAAATAAGGCATTTCATAGCCTTGAAGAGGAAGGCTGAGTCTGATGGAAAGAATGAAGATGCTTCTGTGGGGATGATGCAGATACTTGGTGCTTCTGCTAATACGGAGGTGGCCTCTAAGAGGGATCCTGAAAGGAACAAGTTGGAGTATGTTCGAATGAAGGTTGGAGGTGTTGATGTGCTCACTATGGTGGATAGTGGGCTTCTCACAACTTCATGGGCGAAGATACTGCGAGAAGAATTGGGCTGAAATTTGTACCGGCAAAGGCACAAATGAAGACAGTGAATTCTCCTCCTATTGAGATTCTTGGTATAGCTGAAAGGGTGGACACTACACTTGGTGAATGGACCGGGAAGGTGGACTTCACTATAGTGTGGATTGATGACTATGAGGTTGTATTGGGGATGGAATTCATGAAACAATTTGATGCTATGATTGTTCCACATTTGAAGAAGCTCTACATTTATGATGGAAGGGAAGATGTACCCATTGGTGTGCCAACCATTGGTGTGACAAGGCCTGATTGTAAATTGGGAGTGATGCAAATGGAGGATAAGGAGAAGGTGAACAAGCGGTTGTCTAATGTTGAGACAAAGCTTGTGGAGCAGTCATTGGTCATCAAGACACTTTCAGATAGCATCTTGGATTTGAAAAGAAGGCTAGAGTTGGTGGAGGATGATGATGATGATGATGATGAGGTATATGTGAGGCTGGATGTCCAAAGGGAAGACCAGGTTGCTTATCTACAAAGGATGGAGGCCGAGTATCCTGATAGGTGGATCGAGTTGATTAGTGAGGGAGAGCCTTCAGGCTCTACTCCCTCTACATCTTCTTAGATGGATAAGAAGATGGGACTCATTGTTAGCTGCTCATGGCATTGAGTCCTTAAACATGTTTGAGAAGGTATGATTGATGGTGCAGGGATGGCTTGGCATCAAGCATCATGGCAAGTTGCAGATGAGATGGATGGAGTTTCCATGGACCTGAGCATGGATTATGGAGGTAGATTCTTGATGAGTCAAGGATGTGGCAGATGTTTGAGGAACAATTGATGATGGCATGATGATGTTCACTCTCATGGATTGAGTGTGATGGTTGGATTAGTTACCCAACTAGTTCAGACATGGGGTCCGGAAGTGTACAGAGATATGTTGGCATCGTGCTGGAGTATCATGACAAAGGTTCACATGGGGACACATGATGAGGTCGACACGAGATGTTGCAGTGGAGATTATGGCAGAGGGGTCGATGATCATGGATCGAGATGATATCTGATGGAGAGCATACCGTTGAGGTGCATACCTTGGTATGGTGAGCTTGGTGGTAGTTGGTCACTAAGTCGAGGCATGATGGAGATGAGGCTCTACATATGTTGTAGGGATGTTTGCCTTATGTGGAGGAGCTAACATCATGGATGATGATGATCTTGGTGGATGGCTACCGAGATGGTATGTTGTCGAGGACGACAACGATTTTAGGTGGAGGAGGATGTAAGGCCTCCGAGCGATGGTGCGACGGGCGCCGGGCAAAGTCACCGTGCACGAGGGCACAGGCGGGCACACAGGCGCACGACGGGCGTGCGACGGGAGTGCGGAAGAAATGAGAAGATAAATGCGACGATAGGAGAGCGACTTGCGACACTTGCAAAATGAGCGTGGAATGAAAGGTGACTTATACACAATGATGCGTGGGCGTTCATAGGGGCTGGCCGACAGTACCATGGCGAGTTTGTGGGTGTGCAAGCCACACATTAGGGGGTCGGCTTAACAAGCAACCACCCTTCACCCATGCGTATAGATGGATGGCGCTTGGGATCATTTGATCATCAATTCGAACTCACTCATCACTTCTACGCATAGCCTGAGAGGAAAAGGAGTGCGCAGTTTTGGGTAGAGCTGCACATAGCTCATGCGCACTACTTGGAGGTGCACTTGGAGGTTGTCTTAAGTCGGTAGAGGTGTGGGCAAGGTGTGCTCGGGGTTCGGTGGATGTGCAGAATTGTGTAGGACTTGGCAAGGGGATTTAAGTGGCTCGGGTGAGCACTACCCTTCGTGCAAGAGGTGCACATGATTGTAAAAGGCAGGGTTTCCTCTCTTTGTAATATTTGGCTAAGTGTGAGACTTGGTTTGGCAAGACACACTTGTATGTTGTAAACTGATATTCTTAATATATTGTTGGGCGGACTCACATTATGGGGAGTTGCCCCTCCCCTTTATACTTGTTGCAATTGTTGATGTTCTTGTTATAATTGCTATGGATAACGAATGAGTATGGGCTTCATTAAGTATAAAGGATAATTGCATATTTACTTGGTTGCGAAACACAAGCTATGTAATGTTAAAGTGGAAGTAGGCGTAGTCCACGAATGTTAGTATTGGTAAAAAGAAAGCGTTCGGTGGTGCCGCACCTTGCTACAAGCGGTTGGAAGACTACCGCAGGTGTAGGGGCGTGACACTTTCTCTTTTATATTAATTTATCTACTAATTCAAAAACAAAAAGTTTAAGTCGTTCCAATTAAATTGACAAATTAAATTAAATTTCACAATAAGACATAATGCATATAATATCATCACAAACCAAAGTTATATATATATATATATATATATATATATATATATATATATATATATATATATATATATATATATATATATATATATATACTAGAAAAAAAATAAACGGATTCAAACAATAAGAATCTTTAACTATCAGTCAACTAACTCAGTTCAACACACAATACCAAGCTACCCATTAAATTCAATAAGATCGTTGAAAAGACAAAGGTAAAGTAACCACAAAATAACAGTGAAAAAATTGATTTCAAACTAAAAAGAAAAGCAATCTAAACAATCATAGTGTACTAACCAGTGCTCCATTTCGACCCTTTGAGTTTGTCCTAAGGTCAAAAGTCCAACAGGCACTGCCACCAGATGAATTGAACTTGTTTCTCGTGTACATGATAACGCAAGATAAGCACTCTACTCTCAACAATGTAACCCTCTAACAAACCTCAACCTTTCCTTCTCCGCTATGCCCAACATCTAAAAGAAAGTGATTCATGCCTCTAGATTCATATTATAGGCAGACCCGACACTTTAAGTCAAGTTATTTCTGTCTCCTCCATTCAAATAAAGCAAGGAGAAAAAATAAACTTTTATAAGGCTTTCCAGTCAGGTTACATGATGAAACCAAGTGGAGTGCCCCTTAAATACTTTCGTTGTTCATGCTGAGGCTCCCTTGGTCATGAAGCCTCTACATTTTACAACCCGCAAGGAAAGGAGCTAGAAACGCATCAATGAATTCTGTGGATTTCATAGCAACAACATACAAACCAACAAGGGCTCACAATTTGCAAACACCAATGGCTCTATCTAAAAAATCAACGCCCACGCCAGATCCATTCATTGATCATAGTCACGAGAAGAACATCCCTCCTTTATGCTTACATGGTGCTATAAACAATTGAACACACTAACACCATTTTTCATGCTCCGTGGTTTTGTCTCACACTTGAATTTTTTCAACCATTGAACCCTGTAAGCATGAATAAGGAAGCACTTCAACTATTTGTATGCTTCTGCTCAGGGTCTTTCACCGGCTTGCAACGCCTAGCATTCATAACTCGTCCTTGTTCTTGTTGCATTTCATATGAGGGTGATATTTTGATGTATTGACTATGGCTATTAGCTTCTGGGTATTGGCTTCTACTCTAAGCATTGGTCGTGGTAGTTAATTTGAATTTACCTACTTAATAGTATGGGTTCGTGTCTTCATTGATGGCATTGATCTTATCATTTATGTGGTACTTTATTAAATTTAGCTCTAGTTTTTCCGGTGTCTGAAGGTTTTATTGAAGATCTTGAAGCTTGTACTTAGGAGATCATCTTGCCACTCCACCTATCCCAATGTCAACTTGATATAAATAATATATATATATATATATATATAATGCTAAACTTTTTATTTTTTAATATGCCCATCATTTTTAAAAATTATGTGCAAGTTACTCTTTATGTGTTTATTTGAGAATTAACCGTGTAAAAACCCAGAAAACAGATAAACGGACGTCAATTTTAAGCCTGCTCGGGAGGACAAACGAAATGAATTTGTTAAATGATTTCCGTAGACAATTAATATAAAACAAATCAATTATGCACTGCAATGAATGTTAGTCTTAATGTATTTTCCTTTGAAACTATTGTAACCACCGTGGTAAGAAAACTGATATGCAACGATTAAATAATTCACTTTAACAATTTTACCATAGTTTAGTACTTTAGATTATGATAATCTTTTTTCTTTTTTATGAATTATATAGAAGCATGACACTCCTCTATACCAAGTATCTATGGAGTTCTTGTGAGTCCTCAGACTGTAGCTCTACACTTTTCGGATAGATGAACACATTTATGTACAAAACAAGAAGTGATAATGACAATTATTAGGGGTCGACATTAGTTTTTGGGTAACACAATGTGGGAATACTAGTATCTGGTGAAGGCAACCTGGTATGCTGTGACATATGTTTCATAAACACATTTCCAGTTGTGTAACCATGACTTGTGTGTTATGGAATTAATTTGAATTAATTTGAAAATATGAGGTAATATAAGATTAATATTTAATTTACAATTAAATAATAAATTATTAATATAATATTAAAACCATTAAAAATGAATAATGAAAATATAAAAATGAAATTAAAATTAATCTATATCTATTTTAATAATGTTTTTATTAACATATATCAAGTTGTAATATATATATATATATATATATATATATATATAACTGATTGATTTAATGAGTTATTAGTGACTTCATCTATATATATATATATATATATATAATTATAATTTTACTAGTTGTTTTTAGTGAGATTTTTTGGAAGCTTTTCAATTTAGGTTTTTCTCTATAATTTTACAGAAATTTATTGAAATCACAAGTTTAATGGGTTACTCTTACATAATCGAAGTGTTGTAATAATTATTCAGAGTACTGAATCTAGATATACAGTAAAAAAAACTAGTTTAAATAACACAAATCAAAATTTCAGCTCAAATCTTTCCCTTTGATTCTTAGACCACAAAAACCACACTAAAAACAACTCTATAATTCTATCGTAAAATAAAAATAAACTTCTCACCTAATTTGAAGCTAATCAATATATACAATACTATCAATCTATTAATTCGCGACCACAGCTAAAAAAATTTAAATTTAAATGATTCACGAATATTGTAAATCATTTGGAAATTGTTAAGAATATATAAATATAAAATATCTTAGCCTATTATACTAGGCTAATCAATATATACAATGCTATCAATCTATTAATGCGCGACAAAGGCCGTATACTTCACTCATTGGTTAAAGGATTTAACCACTACTAAAAATTTATATGATTGACGGATATTGTAAATATAAAATATCTTATCCTATTGTACGATAAGAATAAGCTTCTCACCTAGTTTAACAGCTTCTGAAAAATTTAAATGTTTGACAAATATCGTAAATCGTCTGGGAATTGATACGAACACGTGAGTCATTTATGTTTGCTTCAAAGTCTGCATATGGTCGTCTCCCATACTTCGAAAGAAAAAACTGATATATTCATGAGAAAGAAATAGATTCATCTATGTCGTTACATCCAGTTATCGGGAGGATATTACGAGGTGATAAGATTGACTCCAATGATAAAAAAGAGTACGTTATCATATCAATTTACAGCTGTCTACACGGAGAAAAAAAAGCATATACAAGAAAGTAGCGAAAAGATAGCCACAGCTGGAACTCCACAGCATCTAATTCTTTATACTTAACATCAAATGCTTAAATCAATTTAAATATAAATTTCATATTTAAATCGCTTTACCGATGATAAGAACTCATGTATGCTGGGCCGCTGGGTAATTCACAATACGGTATCGATTATGCTTTGCCGCGCCACCGACCGAAAGGCTTCATCAGTAGCAGTCAGTCTGGTTGCTTTGAACACAGTGAGTTTAAGAGTTTAAGTTGATTGCAGATTTTCTGAATACATTTAGGAATTTTAAAAATTGATCGTTTCTATGTCTATCCGATTCAAATTGACCATACTCATGTCCGTAGAATTCTCAAATATTCAGAGAATCTGCAATTAGAACACAAAAGAAGCACAGCCAATACAATATTTATGGTAGGTTTGAATGGAAAGAAATTAGAGTCAATGTACAACATTTATTATCAACAACAGCACCGTAGTTTGTTCAATGTTCCTGTCAACATTAACCCATGTTGTTAAATTTGACAGGTATCCACTCATTATTTTCCTTCTGCCATATGTTGGTCATTTAAAAACACTCCTATTATATGTTCGTCATTTAAAAACACTCATATTTGTTAATGGATATCAAATGGGTGGGGTTGTATATGTTTATTTTTGAATAACTCACCTACCAAAATCTAACAATGATTATATATAGCTTTCTCTAGCAACAAATATGTGGTCTGTGAATGTGCATTAAATGAGCAGGGTTGTATATGCTCACCCTACCATAGGCATATATGGTCTGCCAAAATCCTAAAATATATCCAGATTCTCTCATTTAATGCTCAATAATAGACTACTTATTTCAGCCAACCCACCATTTACATCTCCTTCATTTTTAAAACCTCAAATTCAGCTATATAGATTATATATATGAGAATTAGAATATGAAAATTTTTAAAACCTGAAATTCAACTATATAGAGATTATATATATATGAGAGAATTAAAATATGAAAATTTTACTTCAAAACAAATTGATTAAAAAAATAAAAATAATTAATTTATAATTGATAAAAAATAATTTATTTCTATAAAAAATAATAACATATTATTATAATCATTTTCAAAATTAAAAACTTAATCCATATATAATAGAAACAACCATAATTCTACCTAACAATTTAGCATTTTAATTTCTCAATAAAAAAATAAATTTATAATTGATAAAAAAAAAAATTATTACTATAAAAAATAATAATATATCATTATATTCATTTTCAAAATTAAAAAAGTAATCCATATATAATAGAAACAACCATAATTCTACATAACAATCTAGCATTTTAATTTCTCAACTCCTTCATGATATCCTTGTACGAGGATTGTGATACTTTGTACACGGATTGTGATATTTGGTAAGTCACTATCCAAACACAATGGTTTTGTAGTTTGGTTTAATGGTTCTATGATCATCTATGCTTTTATGTAAAGTTTTTAAAGATTGTGATACGGGGTAGGTCACTTTTTAAACATAATGATTTTCTAATTTGGCTTAATGGTTTTATAATTATTTATGGTTTGTTAATTTAGTTTAATGATTCTATAATCATTTAGCTTTATTATATAAAGTAAGAATATCGATATGTTTTATACATCCTACTACATAGGATTAGGTTATTTTGGTTTTTTTAAGAAAATCAATTTCATAAACTAAATATATTATATTAATTAAAAACAATTATTTATATTTGTTTTTTCAAATTTATTCTCAAATTACATAAAATAGACTATATTTTTAAATATTTAATATAAAATTGGAAATGTTATTAATATATTTTGAGTCTAAATATTGGTATGAAAACAAATGGAATTCAAAAACAATCACTGTATAGGTTAACTTTCTAAATATTTAGTATAAAATTGAAATTAATTTTATATATATATATATATATATATATATATATATATATATATATATATATATATATATAATTTAATGAGGTGATGCAAAAAGAGGGTGGTGGACGGACACTTATTTGGAACTAATGTTCATTGTGATTTATGTATTCTTAGTTCTTTTATTAATTAGCAATAGTTTTCATGTCCTCTTTGCCATGCCATACAAATCTTCCAAGATTTGTTGATTTTTTCTTCAATGCATAAAGGATTTGATGATAGGCATGAATGAAATTCCTCAGTCTCATAATCCAATGTTCTCTCCATTGATTGTTTCCCATGATTCTCTACTCTCTTTTACGAATTGGCAAGGATGATAAAAGAAATCCTCTGGGTCTTCTTCTTAATGTTGTGTATGTTTTTTCTTGATGTTGCTCTTGGATCATTTTTTCTTCCCTTAATCCCTAAGATGTAGAAATGTTACAGATGGTGATTACGATATATTCCTCCTAAGATGTAGATATCTTTCGATTTCTATCAAGATTATAAAAATTTCTTAGAGTAGCATTTCCTCTTTACTTGAAAAAATCTTTAGCACCCCACTTCTACAGGGAAATAGGACATGTCTTGTAAAAGGATTAATGTATAGGGGGGCTTACACTACCAAAAAAAATTATACTTTAAACAAATGAAATTGGCTAAAAGAAAACCATGTCATAAATGTTGGCACAACAAAAATAAAATGCAAAAATAAAAGAACTAAATTACCAACTCCTTATTCATACATTGCTAGCATTGGTTTACAACCAAGAGTGAATGCTTCAAGTTATTACACCTCAAAAAACTCAAGTGAGGTTGTATTTGTGTCTTACCATCATTTATCTATTTACTAGATCTAGAATGCTAGCACCAAAAATAAAAATAAATTGACTCACAACCATTCTAATAAAATCCTAAAATGTAAATGAAAGCAACCCATTAATGCTCTAATCTCTTTAGTATCTCTTTGGCAATGGCACCAAAAATCTTGATTGATTTAATTTCTTAAATACTTGACATTTAGTTATCAGTTAGATTTCAAAAAATTAGATATACTACTTTGCATTGATGAGTCTTTTATTCTATCACTACAAAAGAAAATATCATGTAAAAATCCAAACAAATTGTAATAAAAACCATAGGGAAATCATTATTTGTATGGAAAGCTCAAGGATGGCATTATCAAGGCCCAAAAATAGTCTTTCACCCAACTCTAAGTTGAGTGTTCCTATATCATTACAAAAACAACATGCCCTGGTTAGAAAAGGCACTCATGCACTAAGAAGAAATTGCAATGCAATATCGACCCTTCAGAAAGCTATCACTAGACTCAAACAAATCAATAATATAAATCCAACAAAACAAAAAAATATTAATATTATTGTGACATTACACAAATATATCATACTAGTTGAACCAAATGGTTAAAAAATCACAAGGCTTGGAATGTATGTCATTTCCCTTTAGTAGTTAGTGTCACACTCTGCAATAACATATTCATGAGCAACAAACCCAAAATCAATTAAAACAATAACTAAGCTATGCAATTGAAATATCAAACCCCTACTCTAATTGTGCATGAGGATGGAATATTATGTTCTTATCATAGACATTAATACTATAATTTGGTTATATGCTCTATTTGTAAGTGTAGGGAAAATTGTGTTCAATACCTACCATACCAAATGAGTTAGTCTGCAATCCACAAAATGATGACCCTGTAAATAAATTTCAATAAACACACACCCAAAAATAATTGTGTAGGATATACAGTAATACCATGCATTTGATATAGACTACATCAATATAATACATAAGTGAATGTAGTTAATTTGGTGGGCCCTCCCAATCAACTACACCTATAGAGTACCAACCAGCGTGCGAAAGTCAAAGACATATATTCTGTTGTTTCCTCATCTCTCCCGTCGCTGCCCTGCCCCCTTTTTCCAAACAAATTGTGGAAATCAACAGTCCAGCTCAAGGCTGTTCTTTTCTCCTGGCTAGTCTTCTATAATAGAAACCTGACATGGCAGGTTCTCCAAAAGAAAGGCTAGACTGGGCCCGGAAGATGCTGCATGTGTTGTCAAGCGCTCGAGACAAATTTCCATATGTTTTTTCAATGCCCGGCCACGACTCAAATATGGTTTGATCTCTCCTCCTCATATGGCTTTCCCCTGCAGTCTTTTTCTTCTGTCCTGGATGCTTTCAGTTGGTGGTCGGATCAGTGGCCCGCACGGAGATCCCTTTTCATCTTCACGTGCTGGACCTTGTGGAAATGGCGGAACTCCTGCATCTTCCAGGATCTCAGGACTCCTCTCTCCTCCACTTTGATCCATATATCTGCCACGATCGATCCTTCCTGATTGATCCTTCCTCATCCTGCTGTTTTGTTCAATTTTTCTATCTCTTCTCTGTTTCTATGTCCCTTTCCTCAGGTCTATTTCTCTATGTTTTCATAACCTCGTCACAGGTTGCTCTTAGCCTCTTCATGAATCATTATGGTTCGGGCTCTGCTATGTCATTTATGTATGGTTTCATGCTGAAAATGCGCCTCTCGGCCATCTGCGCCTCTCGGCCATCTTCTCATGCTTCTTAGCGGCCGGACTGTTTCGGTCTCCATCCTTATGGTTATATGTTATATGTATGGCTATGTTTCTTGGCCTGTCTTGCCGGCCAGCCTCACATGATTTTGTATCCTCTCATCATTTTCCAGAATATAATATCATGTTTTTTTCCCTCTGAAAAAAAAATGATAATAACCATACTTAGGATGGAACCAAAAATTTCATTTGATCAAGTGGCTCAAAATTACATGTAAAATACAAGGATGTATGCATCTAACAATCAGATAGATTAAAGAGTCCACAAATTATATGTTTTAATAGACCAATCTCTCCTTTTGGTGGCATACACAACAAAATTTATAAATTTTTACAATAAAAAAGCAGAGTAAAAACGAGTAAAATAATTCATCAAATCCCCTATATCATGTATGGAGAATGTCACTATATCACAACAATTACAAAGATGGTAATCCGAGTGGATTCCCTCAAATATTTTGCTTCAGATATTAACTATACAGACTACAAATCGATGTCCATGGCTAAAATTAGGTGGTATATTCATGTAGACCAATAACCCTAGGTAGACATCCAAATTTGGGTTCTATTCAACGACATTTTAACTAGCAACTTGTGCACTCCACAATGGCTCATCCTAATATAATGAACATAGGAGCTTCTTAAGGATGCCAAATAAAAATACCATGTCACTATTTCTCTCCTAAAAGTGTGCAACCATCTCAAATGTGGAGGTGGGTTTATAATTACAAAAAATAATAGTGAGTTTATAATTGCAAAAAATAATCTTGCATATTAAAATATCTATATAAACTATTATAAATCATTTTTTTGAATTAAAAAGTTGATTCATGATTGATTAAAATAATATAAACAATCATTGTTCTACCTAACAATATAACATTTTAATTTTTCAACTTCCTTAGGATATACTTGTACAATGATTGTGATACTTAATAAGTTACTTTCCAAAAACAATAAAACAATATAACATTTTAATTTCTCAACTCCTTTGGGATATACTTTTACAATGATTGTAATACTTGGTAGGTTACTTTCTAAAAACAATGGATTTTTCACTTGGATTAATGATTCTATAATCACATATGTTCACTATATCAAATATGTCATTACAAATCTCCATTGCATTATGCAATTATATCTTGAAAAAAGTAGCAAAACCCAATCTCCATCCTATTATAAAATTCCATAAAAAAAAAAAATATCATTTCCATCACATTATGCAATTATATCTTTAAAGAGAATCAAAAAACCCAATCTTCATCATATTAATTATATTTTTAAATAGATTGGAAAAAACTAATCTCCATAGAATAATACAATGTAAATGTATCCATAAAATAATACAATTCTATTGGAAGTAAATATAATTTTAAATAGATTGAGAAAATCTAATTCTATATTAAAAAATTAAAAAATATATATATATATATATAAAACTAGTTTAAAGAAAATAAAGAATAATATTGAATATGTTGATTCAATTAAAAATTTTAACAAAACACATTAAGACAATAATATATTACATGGAAAATTTTCAAGAAAACAAAAATAACATAAAGTTTGTTTAGTAGAGTATCCATGCCAAAATCTTCAATTAAGGCATGTTGCTAAAAAATTCTTAAACCATATATTTTGTAACCTATAGTAATGAAATAAAATTATTTATTTTCTGTTAGGCTATAGAACTTACCAACATCTCATTCCTCATTCTATTTATCTTCTACTTATCTTAGATTTTGTCTATAATGTAAAACATTATATAATATTATTTTCCAAAAAGTGAAACTAAATAAACACAAGTCAACTCTTATTAAGTGTGAAATGTTGCATGAAAAAATCATGGAAATTGAAAACATAGTTAAAACATCTTTATGTGGGGCAAATTTTATAAAATAAGTGAAATTTTGTGAGTTAATTTAATAAATTAAGTACATTTTTGTGACTTAAATTTTCTTAAAGTAAAAAACAATAAGTATTTCTAATATGTAAATCACATAAATTGATAGGATATTTAGAATGCTTTTATGCAATGTAAAACTTATCCAAACAAAAATTAATAAGTATTTTAAATATATAGATTACATAATTTGATAGTATTGTTAAAATGTTTTTATGTGAGGTTAATTTTGTCCAAGTGAAAATTGATAAGTATTTCAGATATATAAATGATATAAATTGATATTCATAGTTAAAATATTTTATTGGGAGGTAAATTTTATCCAAATAAAAACCAATATCTATTTTTGATATATAAATTATTTAAATTGATTTTATAATTGCAATAATTTTGTATATTATAATTTTCAGCCAGCTCATTATTTACCTCTCTTTCATTTTTAAAACTTGAAATTCAAAAATTTTATATATATATATATATATATATATATGAGCTGAAATGAAAATTTTATTTCAATTCAAATTAATTAAAAAAATATAAAAATGAAAAATAAAAATTATAATTAATAAAAAGTAATTTATCCATTCAAATTAATTAAAAAAATAAAAATAAAAAATAAAAATTATAATTAATAAAAAGTAATTTATCGTTATAAAAAAATAATAATATGTCATTATAATCATTTTCCAAATTAAAAAATTAATCTGAAAACCACCATAATTCTACATAACAATCTAGCATTTTAATTTCTCAACTCCTTCCTGATATCCTTGATTGTGATACCTTGTACACGGATTGTGATATTTTGTAAATCATTCTCCAAACACAATGGTTTTGTAGTTTGGTTTAATGGTCTACAATCATTTATGCTTTTATGTAAAGTTTGTACAAAGATTGTGATACGGGGTAACTCACTGTTTAAACACAACGGTTTTCTAATTTGGTTTAATGGTTTTATAATCACTTAGGTTTATTATATAAAATAAGTATTCTGTTATTTCTTATATATTATATTATACTAAGTCATTTTGGCTTTGTAAAAAAAATCAATTCCTTAGACTAAATATGCCGGGTTAATTGCGGAAGAAATTGGAAAATATATATATATATATATATATAAAATATAAAATATAAAATATAGTTGATATTTCTAAATACTTAATATAAAATTGGAATTGTTATTAATATATTTGAGTCTAAACACTGGTATGAAAAAATGGAATTCAAAAACAATTATTTCAATCTTACTTTTCAAATTTATTTTGAAATTATATAATATAGGTTAACTTTATTAATATTTAGTATAAAATTACAATGGTTTATCTGTGTGTGTGTCAATTTAATGAGGTGATGCAATGAGAGGCTGGTAGACGCACACTTGAACTAATGTTTATTGTGATTTATGTATCCTTAGTTCTCTTATTAATTAGCAGCATTTTCCATGTCCTCTTTGCCATGCCATACAAATCTTACAAGAATTTTTTTATTTTTTATTCAATGCATAAATGATCTGATAATAGGCATTAATGAAATTCCTCAATCTCATAATCTAAATTTCTCTTCATTGATTGTTTCCCATGACTCTCTTATCTCTTCTACAAATTGGCAAGGATGATAAAAGAAAACCTTTGGGTCTTCTTCTTTTTGTTGCGTATGAGCTTCTATATTTGTTTCTTGATTTTGCTCTTGGATCATTTGCTCTTCCCTTAATCCCTAAGATGTAGATATGTTACAGATTGTGATTAGGATATATTCCTCCTAAGATGTAGATATATTTTCAATTTCTATCAAGATTTTAAAAATTTCTTAGAGTAGCATTTCCTATTTACTTGACAAAATCTCTAGCATCCCACTTCTACAGGGAAATAGGTCTTGTCTTGTAAAAGGATTAGTGTATAGGGGGGCTTACAGTACAAAAAAAAAAAAAAAACACCTTATACTTTAAACAAATGAACTTTGCTAAAAGAAAACCATGTCATAAATGTTGACACAACAAAAATAAAAGAAATAAATTACCAATTCCTTATTCATACATTGCTAGCATTGGTTTAGAACCAAGAGTGAATGCTTCAAGCTATTACACCCCAAAAAAATATAAAGTGAGGTTGTATTTGTGTCTTATCATCATTGGTCTAATGCTCTAATCTCTTTAATATGTCTTTGGAAATGGCACCAAAGCCTTGATTGATTTAATTTCTTTTATACTTGACATTAAGTTATCAATTAAGATTTTATAAACTTAGATATACTACTTTTCATGTGCATAGGTCAGATTATTGATGGGCATTTTATTCTATCACAACAAAAGAAAATATCATGTAAAAATCCAAACAAATTGTAATAAAAACCATAGGGAACTCATTCTTTCGATGGAAAGCTCAAGCTCAAGGATGGCATTATCAAGGCCCAAAAATAGTCTTTAACCCAACTCTAAGTTGAGTGTTGTTATATCATTACAAAAACAACACTTAAAGCCTCGTCTTCATAAGAACTTGTTTATTATGAATGCAAGAGAAAGTCTGTGGATCCCAATGGATGTTGTTTTCTAACTAGGGCATTAATATGGATCCCTCTCACATAGGTCGCGCTTCCTTGCTCTGGTTAGAAAAGGCACTTATGTAATAAGAAGAAATTGCAGTGCAATATCAACACTTAAGAAAGCTATCACTCTAAGAAAATCAACAATATAAATCCAACAAAGGTAAAAATTATTAATATTATTGTGAAATTACGCAAGTATATCATACTAGTTGAACCAAATGGTTAAACAATCCCAATGGTTGCAATGTATGTCATTGCCCTTTAGTAGTTAGTTTCGCACTCTACAATAACATATTCATAAGCAACAAATCCAAAATCAATTGAAACAATAACTAAGCTATGTAATTGAAATATCAAACCCCTAATCTAATCGTGCATGAGGAGGCCAGACTATGTTCCTATCATAGAGGTTAGTAATATAATTTGGTTATATGCTCTATTTGTCAAGGTAAGGAAAATTGTGTTCAATACCTACAATACCACAAAATGATGATCCTCTAAAGAAATTTGAATAAACACACACACACCAAAAAAGTATTGTATAGGCTATACAGTAATACCATGCATTTGATTTAGACTACATCAATATAACACATAAGTGAATGTATTTGAATTAGTGGGCCCTCCCAATCAACTACACCCATAGAGTAAACTCTAAAACCTCGCATACATCCATGATAATAACCCTACTTAGAATGGAACCAACATTTTCATTTGATAAACTAGCTCAAAATTACATGTCAAATAGAGATATGTATGCATTTAAGAATGAGATAGATCAAACAATCTACAAATTATAAGTTTTAATAGACTGAAATCTCTTTTTTGTATCATACAAAGGACAAAATTCATAATTTTTTTACCGTAGAAAAGCAACGAGTAAAATAATTCATTGAATCCCCTATCTCATGTGTGGAGAATATCACTATATCACAATAGTTACAAAGAGGGTAATCTGAGTGGATTCCCTCACATGGATTCCCTCACATATTTGGCTTCATGTATAACTATACAAATTACAAATCGATGTTCATGTCTAAAATTAGGTGGTCTATCCATTTAGAGCCGATAACCCTAGGTACATATCCAAATTTGGGTTCTAGTCAATGACATTTTAACTAGCAACTTGTGCACTCCACAATTGCTCGTCCTAATATAATGAACACAGGAACTTCTTAAGGATGCCAAAGAAAAATACCATGTCACTATTTCTCTCCTAGAAGTGTGAACCATCTCAAATCAGGAAATCTCGAGGATGCCAAAGAAAAATGCCATGTCACTATTTCTCTCCTAAAAGTGTGCAACCATCTCAAATGTGTTATTATTTTACATATTAAAATATCAAGATAAATTATTATAAATCATTCTTTGAATTAAAAAGTTCATTCATAATTTATTGAAATAATAAAAACAATCATGGTTCTACCTAACAATATAACATTTGAATTAAAAATTTGATTCATAATTTATTGAAATAATTAAAAAAACAATCATAGTTCTACCTAACCATATAACATTTGAATTAAAAAGTTGATTTATAATTTATTGAAATAATAAAAATAATCATGGTTCTACCTAAAAATATAACATTTTAATTTCTCAATTTCTTTGAAATATATTTATACTATGATAGTGATATTGGTAAGTCACTTTCTAAAAACAATGGATTTTTAATTTGGAATAATGATTCTATAATAACTTATGTTTATTATATAAAATATATTATTACTTACTCTAAATACAACTAAATAAGATTAAGTCATTTGAATATATATATGGCATTACTTACTATAAAAATATGCTATTAATTACTATAAAGCTAAGATTAAGTCATTTGACCCCGTAAAACGGTCCATCTTCATTACATTATGCAATTATATCTTTCAAGAGATTGGCGAAACCCAATCTTCATCATATTATATAATTCTATAATTCAATAGGATACAATTTTATTTTTAAATAGATAGGAAAAAACCAATCTCCATAGTATATCTCCATAATATAATACAATTCTATTGGATGTAAATATATCATATATATATATATATATATTAATATTAGATTTTGAAAATTTAATTCCTCATTATATTATACAATTTCACCCAAGTATATATGAGTGAGGTTGTTGCATAATTTTATATTAAAAATTATAATTAATTATATCTATCTATATATATAAAGAGAAATAAAGAATAATAATATTGAATATATTGGTTCAATTAAATTTTTTAACAAAAATATATTAAAATAATAATATTTTGTGTGGAAAAAATTCAAAAAAAACAAAAAAATATAAAGTTTGTTTAGTGGAGTATCCATGCGAAAATATTCTATTAAAGTATGTTTTTCAAAAAAATCTTAAACCATATAATTTATAACCTATAGTAATGAAATCAAATTATTTATTTTCTACTTGGCTATAAAACTTACCAACATCTCATTCTTCATTCTACTTGTCTTCTATTTTTCTTAGATTTTGTATGGATTCTAAGATATTATACAATATTATTTTCCAAAACGTGAAACTGAATAAACACAAGTCAACTCTTATAAAGTATATTGATAACATAGTTAAAACGTCTTTGTGTGGGGTAGATTTTATAAATTAAGTAAATTTTTGTGAGTTAAATTTTCTTAAAGTAAAACATAATAAGTATTTCTAATATGTAAATCACTTAAATTGATATGATATTTAGAATGCTTTTATGTGAGGTAAAACTTATCCAAGGAAAAATTAATAAGTATTTTAAATATATAAATTACATAAATTGATAGTATAGTTAAAATATTTTTATGTGAGGTAAATTTTATCCAAGTGAAAATTAATAACTATTTCAGGTATTCTCGATGGAGTTGACAAACTGGGCAAGTGTGTTATGAGTGGGCAATAACGAACTGGGCAAGTGTGTTATGAGTGGATGGGCAAGTGTGTTATGAGTGGTAAACCTAGGAGACTAAATGTAACACCTAAGTTAACTTACCACTTACGAATAAAAAAAATAAATTAATTACTATATAAAAATTCCCATCCGGGACTTTGGTAATTGGTTCATTATATGCAATCACATAAATTTTGATTGTTTTAAATCATGAGTCCGTAGACTTGACATGCACCAGATCTAATGAATCCCACAAATGGCATTAAATTCGAAAGGTTTGAGTTTAAATATGAATTATCCGCCATGTGATTTCCCCGTCCTTCTACCTGGGTTGACCTGCTGCCCTCTATACCTGAAGCCACGTGGTAGGGAGACATGGAGTAAGGCTGAGTGTGTTGGCCAGATGGGGCATGCTGCTCAAGCCATTTGTTTGGTGTTGTTGCCATTGATTGGGATCATGCGATTAGACGATGGAGATCACTTAGGGTTATCAACCCTAACTAATTGTTTTTCATTAGTCTCCGTGTAGTTCATTGTTGCTGCTGCTTCTGTGGTTTCTTGCTACTCCGCGAGGGTTTGTCGTTTTGCAAGGGTTTATTGTTCTGCAAAGGCTCAATGTCTTGATCAGGGTTATTATTCGTCTAGGCATCCTCTGAAAATGATGGTGGTAACCATTGCCAACGCAGGGCCAAGTAAACCCCTCAGGTTGTTGCTCGGTGGTCTTCTTAGCTTGTATGGCGGCGTTTTATGTATAGCTAGACTGAGGTTTAGGAGCCATGTTAACACTTGGTCATTGTTGCACAGGAAATCCCCATGGCACTTCCAGCACTCTGGTGATAATCGACTCCAGAATTTAGCTGCAAAAGGTAACTTCTTAATGCTTATGCACTTGCATGATTTAATTCCTTTGGTTGGTTTAATATTTCTCATACTGTTTGCTCATTGTGGACAGGGAAGCTGCCTCTCGCGAGAATCGACCACCTCTAGGTAAAAAATCTTCCCTTATGTTCATTTACCAGGTTTGTTCCACTTTTCCATAAGTTTTTCCCAATTTAAGGTTTCGGTTGCCTCACAGGTAACTATACAGTGCTTAATCGTATTAGTATTAGTGAAGGTCGTTCCTCATCAGAGCTTAAATTGCTCACGACGTCATTATTGGCCCTTCCAGGTTGGAATCTTACCTCTGGCATGAATTAAGTTATGGAACATTTTCCCATATGGTCAAAGATATAGACTCCGCGTCGAATTGGTTCAAGTTTTATCCTTCTATTGATTATGTAACTAACTAAGCACACATGAATTATTAATGGAATTCTGTGTAGGCTCTTTTAGTAGATTTTAGGGAGATTACTCCCATTCTGTAGTAAATAGAGGGTTTAAATTCTTTTCTGCAGAGGATTGTTTTTCCAAGCAGCCACTTAAGTGAACTGGCTTGTCTACTATTATTTAAATTGTTTAATTTATGCATTATCATTTACAGGACTTTATCTAAATTGTTCAAATGTTTGGCAATGAATTAAGTTAATAGCTTCCGTAGTTGTAATCCGGGCCGAGAGGACCCTTCTCTTCTTCATGAAATTATTAGCTAGGATGATTGGAATTCAGTTTAGTTTCTTTATTCAAGATATTTCTATGTTAAACAATTATTCTGTGTAATTGTGTAGTCAAGATATGGTGTAGCACCTGCATTCCAATAGTTCTATGAATCTTGATGTCTTTATATTTGAACTTTGCAATTAACAGTTACATAATATCTGTGTTTAAATCTGCGTTCTAGCAGTTGTCTATTTATTATCTCACTATTGTAGTCATTTGTACAGAGTGTGTAAAACTACTTAGGTCATTCCACAAATTCTCAGTTACAGTACTATATAAATAACTTACTTCTCTATCTTACCAATTTAACTTTGATTATAATGGATAGTGTACCGCAATCACTAAATGAGCATTCTCTTTCCTTTTAATGTGTTATCTAGCAGTTCTATGGTTATTAGAATATACTGTCTATCATATGATTAAAGAAAAGTTGTTCTATTTCCTATAATTACACTTTTCCTTACGACTTATAAATATAGTTTTTCATTCCAGGATTTATTCCATGACAGTTCAAGAATAACTATTTGACTCTATCATTAAATGTTAATCTCTATATACTATCATTAATTCTAGAAGAAATTAACTGCAATACTTATCTATTCCACCTGTAGTTTCCAATCATTCCAGAAAGTCTCTCCTCCCAGCCACGAAGCTGGCAATTATGTCCAAGTCCTCCCCAAGCACTTTCTTTGTTGGAACAATTTCCAGTTACAGTCAATGCCTTGGGCCTCTTGACTCCATTGTCTAACCTCAAGTCCTGCACTTTATTGACTGTTCATGAGCAACTTCCCACTAGTTTCCTCCCGAGCTCTAGGATAGCTTTCTCCTTTTTCTCTTTTTCCTCTATATCTCCATTTTCTAGGACACGGGCATAATTGTTTACTGTTAACTGTTTCTTGTAATTGTAGTAAACAGTTTCTTCTAATTAATCATGTTTCCATTTCTAATCACTCACAATTAGATAACAATTTAATAACTGACTTTCTAGCCTTGATAATACATAATGTTATCACTCAGGTTGTCCTTAAAGCTCCTTAAAGGATACAGCCGAGGTAACCACAAACCAGTCTTTGGACTGCAGGTCCTAGCCTACCTGCAATCAGAGAGGGCTCTCTCTTTATAATTTAGCTTTGTTTTGGGTTGATTTTAGGCTAGTTATGATTTTCTTGGGTTTTGTTTTGATTTTGGTGGGATGGAGGATTCTTTCAAACAGAGTTGGGACGCATAGTGTGAGAATTTCAAACCATTGGGCATGGAGTCGTGGATTAGGCTTGCTGTTGCGTTTTCTTGGTCACAAGAGGAATACATAGCAGGATAGCTACACATAAAACAATATCAAGCTGGAATAAGGATGGAATGAAGGTCAGTGAATGAAAGGCAACTAAGTAGCTCTCATTATGCTAACAGAGAGAAGGTGAATGAACATTTATATAGGAGCAGTCAAGGATTCCTAAACAACATTCATATATGAAGGAACTAGCGTAAATATGAGCAAATATGTATTCATATTCAGGACTAATTCAGAGGAAAACATAGATAAATCACAGAAATTAAGAACAGAATACAACTAAGTAAGCTCTGAACTATTCTTTCTTCCTGATATTTAGATGGTGATACAATGGTGGCATAAACACATATAAACTGTAAACAGAGATAAGAAACACTTATTGGGCTATGTAGAAGCATTAGGATTCCATAGTCACTCTTCAATCATTAAAACACAACAGTCAGTTCATCTCCCAAACATTCCAGCGATCTTTGATTATAGAGACTCTCAGAAAATACAGTGCAAGTCTAGAGAGGAAGTTATCGACCAACCAACCCTTTTTTCATAACAGAGGGTGGTTTAAATAGAAAAAATATCTACAAACAACAGATCTGAGACAGATCTCCTCAAATAAATGCCTTTAACCTAATTTGTACAGAAGTAAATGGCAGAAATATCTATCTAACAACTGTGCTGGGGCAACTGGCATCTAAAAATATCTATTACAGCAGATCTTAGGCAGATCTGAGGAAAATGAGTGATTTAATCTATTTTATCTTGAAGTAAATGCTTAAAACATTTATCTAAGTGTTGAACTGGGGCAGCTGCCTCAAAAATGGATCAAAATCTGTCCTTATGGCTCTGTGCTGGCTCTTTTAGCCATAAATGTGCTTTAAATTCATTCATCTGTGCCTGCAAGTGGTTATGCTGCCTTAAGTGGCCAAAACTGTGAGTTGGTGAGCCTTTATGGCTCAGAGATGCTTTATTGACTTTGCTGGGAGGCTCTTTAATGATTTCCTGCTTCGGGTTCAAAGTTTTCCATTGAAAACCTTCACTGATACACTTTGGCACTGAATCTGGGCCTTTTCTCACCGCTGATACTCTTTAAACTGTCCCATCGCCCCCTTTCTGCCTATTCAAGGCGAAATAACTGCCGCAAAAGCTTCCGTGGCCTTTGGGTGCAATCGGCGCTTGGCCGATCAAAAATAGCATTAAACCCTGCAAAAAATGCCGCAAAAAGGAGGATTTGTATGCTGCTGACTGTACCGAGGCCGAAACTGGCTCTCTGAAGCAAAACTGGGCCTTGGAGTGATCTCAGAAAGCTTAGGGATGCATGAATTCCCTTATCGGGAGCCGGGCGCGGGCATATATGTGAAAATATGAACAAATGCCCCTTTTCCTTTATAACAGGCAAAATGCCCATTTACAAGCAAAATTGCAAAAAATCGGGGCGGGAGTGACATTGTTCATCAGATTAAATCGTAGCCGTTGGATCCGGCGCGGGCCGATCCAACGGCTGGCGCTAAATCGGCAGCTTGGCGTATCGGCGGGCCCAACACTTAAACCTCCGACGAGTGATATAGAGGGCGGACCCGAAATTGCTTTGAGGCCCCTTTTATTTTATTTCGGGTCCGGCCCATCGGCTGAACCCAAATCGGCGGTTTTTACAATGGAACGGGTCCGCGGACCCGAAATCTTTAAGTGCTGCATTTTATTGTTTTTCGGCTTCGGCATATCGGATCCTTTCCACTTCGCTGTACAAGGGGCCTTTTCGGACCCAAAAGCTTTTACAAACCCGCCCTGATAATATTTCGGCTCCGCCATATCGGAGCCAAACATAAGGGGTGATCGCCGATCAAACATGGGCCGTTGATTTGGTGAAGGCGATGGACGGCAGAGATTACGTCGGCATTTTGCTATCGGCGAGGTCATGGGGTTGCCACATAGAAACGCCGAAACCCATCGGACCCGAAATGCCTTTTCAAGCCCTTTATTATTTTGAAATCGGGTCCGGCTGAGCTTTCGACAATGCAACATAAAGTAAACACATCTTATCGCCCAACCTCCGACAGCGATATCGCATCGGAGGGAGGGCACATGCCTTGAGACTTAGCCATTTTCGCTTATAATATGCCACTGCCCCCTCCCGATAGCGATATTGCATCAGAGGGGGATCAAATAGATCCTTATCTCATCGGAGCATGCTTTTTATGAAAAGGCAAGGCAAATGAATTCGGAGGGGTCTCCTTTGGCATGTTAAATGGCTTACAAGGCATCGGAAGGGGTCCGATGGCCCAAAAAGGAGGAATTCATGCCTTGGAAGGATTCCAAAGGCACTTGGGAGGATTTCAAATGGATTTGAGAAGGATTTTAGGCCTTTAAAAGGGTTTGTGCCTTGGAAAAGGTAGAAACAAGGCCAAAAGATGGTTTTTTATACATATGAAGGGAATCTATGCTTTGTGAAGGAATCAAAAAGCATTAGAGGGGTTTTATGGAGTGATGAAGGGCTTTATGCATCGGAAGGAGTCCGAAATGCATCTGGAAGATGGTTAGAGGGGGGCAGTGTGGGTTCTTGCTGAGTTTCTGATAAACTTAGCAATTCCCGAGGATGTATATGGTTATCTTTCAACCAGAGGGAGGGGATAAGTATATAGGGGAGTTATATACATAGTTTTAGTAGGGGAAGGGTAAAGAGATAGGGAGTTACATAATAAAGTTAGTAGTTAATATGATAATGATGAGAAAAAATGCTAAGAATGATGTCTTAGGCTATCAATGGGGGAAAATCACTGATAGAAGAAGTGTGAACATTCCTTGAGTGAAGCAGATCTTCACCAAGGCAAATGATATGGAGAATGATGAAATTAAGAGGTATCAAGTAGATCTTGACCTCTTTTTTAGGGGAAATTAATGAGTGATTTGGGGAAAGAGGAAGAAGGGGAAGTTAGACATGCCTCACTTGAAGTCCTCCAACTGAACAACTGCCTTCAAGTTGTGATATGATAGACATAACACTTGACAATATGAAATGGATTACAAGCCATGATTCTGCAACCACAAAGCTACCTACCCGACCTACTTACCTAGCATTTTCTCTTCTTTTTGGTTTGGGTGCACTTGAACTAGCATACCCAGCTTTTTGTTCTTTTCTTCTTGCTGTCCTCCTATCTACAACTACACTTATTTCAGCCAGGGGCTCAGATTAAGCTGTTGAGCACCCTTGTTTCTCTACCTAACTACAAATTTGCCAAGATTAAGCTGTTTGGACAGATATTCATTCTCTATATTCTACAATAGGAAATTGAAACCTAGGGAAGCCAAGATTAAGTTGTTTGGCACTCCCTTAACTGAAAACTCATCAAAATGGATCAACTCATCAAAAATGGAAGACAGCAGTGGCACTTAGATTAGCTCACTTTCACAGATACTTCTCTGGCTATCTGTATCAAATATGGAGCATTGCAGCAAGCAAAGTATGACATATTTGGCATGTAAAAATGTCAATCATGAAAGATGAATACCTGCTGCAACAGGAGGCTAACACATAACAAAAAGTAAATGTAGTAAAACATAAACCAAATTAATAACAACAGTAAATCATTTCAAGGAGCCAGGGGTGTTACATCCCCCCCCATGTGCAGAACACCATCCCCGGTGTTCTTTCTATTTTAAGCAAATAATGCCGGGTAAGCTTCTTGCATAAATTATTCCTCTTCCTAGGTTTCCTCATTCGGACCAAAGTGCTTCCATTGCACTTTAACCTGGGTGATGACTCACCTCCACAAGGTGGTTTCTCTCTGATTGAGAATACGAAGAGGTTTTGCCAGAAACTCTCCTTCCAGTTCGATCTACACATACAATAATCATAGTCATACTCCTTCAAAACAATTGGCAAAATATATAAAACCTTTTAACTTGTTACCTAAATATTTTCCCAGCTTATTATGTGTTGTGGGTTGTACACATATTTCTTTAACAACAAAACATGGAAAACGTTGTGGACCCAAATGTGTCTTAACAACACAAGTTTATAGGCTACAGGTCCAATTCGTTCCAAGACCTAAAAGGGTCCACAGTATCGGGGTGCTAATTTATCACAGCCCCTTGACTATAAGGAACTTTGTCAAGGCTTATCTCTTAGATAAACATGATCTCCCGGCTGAAATTATCTGTACATTATTTTCTTATCTACATACATTTTCTACCCATATTGGGCAACCATTAGATTCTGTCGAACTTTCTTAACGGCTTCCTCCATTTCTACTAGCATGTCTGGGCCCAATGCTAACTTATTCACAGGGTTATTCCAATCCATAGGTACCCTACACTTTCTTCCATACAATACTTCAAAAGGGCTCATGCCCAGTGATTCATGATGTCCATTATTGTATGCAAATTCTACGAGGTGGAGGTAATCCTCCCACTTATGTGGTTGTTGCATTACAAACATACGTAGCATGTCCTCCATTACTTGATTCACCCGTTTAGTTTTTCCATTAGTTTTGGGATGGTAATCCGTGCTAAATTAGATCTAGGTACCCAATCCCGAGAAGATGGCTTTCCAGAATGCAGATGTGAATTTCACATCCCTGTTGAAATTACCACTTTGGGTATATTGTGTAGTCGAAATATTTCCTTCATAAATATGTCTGCAATTTCCACAGCTTTGTATGTAGATTTCACAGGTATAAAATGTGTGGTTTTTCTCAATTTATCTACAACAACCATAATTTAATCATGTTGTTTCCTGCTACGAGGTAAACCTATGATGAATTCTAATGATATGGTCTCCCATTTCCATTCTGGAATGGGCAGTGGTTGTAACAAACCGGAAGGATACTGATGCTCTACCTTAACCAATTGACACTCCAAACATTTGGATAAATATTCTATGACATCCTTACTTAATCTGGGCCAAAAATAGCCTTTCTTAATAGCTGTTAATAATTTCTGGTAACCTGGATGGCCTGCATAAGGTTTCCGGTGAAATTCATCCATTATTAATTATTTAACAACACTTTGATTAGGAACATAGATTCTATTTTTAAATGTAAGGATGTCATCCTGATCTATGTCGAAATCTGATTTTTCTCCTCTTAACAAAGCTTCTTTTGTTTGCTACCAAAGAAAAGTATATTCTGGATCCTTGACAAATGCTTCCTTTATAATTACTGGAATGTTTGAGCATGCTTGACTGATCTGAACCTCATAGATGCAATGTACCTTCCTACTTAGTGCATCATCTACCCGATTTTATTTTCCTTTTAAATGCTTCATGTCAAAATTGAACTCACTTAAAAATGTTGTCCATCTGGCCTATCTGGCATTAAGGCCGAACTGGTTGAAGAAATTTGTAAGGCTGCTATGATCTGTTAGCAACAGAAATTTCTTCCCTAGTAGGTAATGTCGCCACATTTTGAGTGCATGTACCATTGTTGTTAATTCGAGGTCATAAGCAGAGTATCATTGTTTATATTCCTTTAATTTCCATGATTCGTAAGCTATAAATTTACCTTCTTGTGTTAGTATTCCACTAACACCTTCCTTACTTGCATATGTGCATACTACAAAGGATTTTTTTGGATCTGCCACCTTTAGCATGTTGCAGTGGTAAGTAATTGTTTTAATTTCTCAAAACTTTGTTGGCATTCCTTTGTCCATTGGAAGGTGTGTCCCTTCTTCTGTAAAGAAGTCATGGGAAAGGAAATTTTTGAAAATCCTTCAATGAACCGACGGTAATATCTGGCTAAACCCAAAAAGGATCTAATATCAACGACATTCTTGGGAGCAGTCCATTACATAATAGTTTTAATTTTCTTCAGGTTTACTGCTATCCCCTCAACTGATATAACATGTCCCAAGTATTGGATTTGATCTTTCAAAAAGTCACATTTACTAAATTTAGCATACAACTAGTTTTCTCGTAATGCTTGCAGTAAAATTCTCAAATGTTCTTCGTGTTCCTCTCGCTTTTTTGAGTATATCAAAATATCATCAATAAAAATTAACACAAACTTATCAAGATAGGGCTGGAAAATACCATGCATCAAACTCATAAAGGTGGTTGGGGCATTTGTGAGGCCAAATGGCAATACTAAGAACTCGTAATGACCATAACAAGTTTGGAATGTTGTTTTATAGATGTCCTCCTCCTTTATCCTTATCTGGTGATAACCATATCTTAAATCTATTTTTGAGAAAACCTTCACTCCCTGCACTTGATCAAATAGATCATCAATACGTGGCAAGAGATATTTATTCTTGATGGTCAGTTTGTTTAACTGACAATAATTAATGCACAATCTCAAAGTTCCATCTTTCTTTCATACAAATAGGACAAGAGCTCCCCAAGGGGAGACACTATGGCGGATATACTTTTTATCCAAAATCTTCTGAAGTTGCATTTTGAGTTCTGTCAACTCAATTATGATCATGCGCTAAGGGCTTTAGACACCAGAGTTGCACCTAAGATAAGTTCAATGGTGAAGTCAATATCCCGCTTGGGTGGTAAACCAGGGATAGATTCAGGAAATACATCCGCAAATTCCTTAATGAGAGGAATATTTTCCAAGGAGGTCATTTATTCTTGGAGTTGGTAAATCCCACTTGAACTGTGTATATTTGATAACCCTTCCTAATACACCTTCCTAGTTGACTGGTAGTAATGGGGCGTAGATGGTGTTAGACTTAATTCCTTGCAGTTCCCTCCTTTATCATAATTCTGAAATAAAAATAATGGTTTTCTGCTTATAATCAACCAAAGACCAACATTTTTCCAACCATTCCATTCTGATTAAAACATCATATGAGCCCAAAGGAAGAATGTTGAGGTTTACATGAATGGGTTGTTCAGAAATGATTATGGGTCACTAATCTGTTTTGGTGACTACCTTTCTTTTTGCACCAGTGGCTAGCTGAACTAGCCAGGATTTTGGGAATTTACTGGTCTGCATTTGACACTTTTCTGCCACTTTAGGACTAACATAACTTAAACTAGCACTGGGATCAAATAAAATCGAAACAGGTTGCTTAGCAATCATACCTTCACATTCAATCATGGTGGGCTGAAATTCTGCTTGATGATCATCCAAGGCAGCGTTAATTCTGGGTATATTTCTTGCCACTTCTCCAACAATAGATGCTTCCTGCAGGTTTGCAAGTTGTTCTGTCCTTGCCTTGTGCGGACAATTTTTGTAGTAATGGGATTCTTCGCATCCCCAGCATTGTAATGGTGGTTTTGACTGTTGTTCATTACTGAATTTATTAACTCCTTCTGACTGTCGATTTTCAGAATAGACAACCTTGGGTTGGTTTCTTGCCGGAAATTTATGGAGAGACTTTTGCTGTAAATTTATGTTATTAGCAAATTTTGGGTGTCTACTTGAAATCATATTCTTTCCCTTCTTAATCATCCCTCCTCTAGACCCTTCATTTTTTTGTTTCATTTGTTGGTAACATATGCGGGCTTTCCGCACTGCATCATCCATTGTTTTTGGGTAGTCAAACTCAATTTTCTCCTTCATGAAACTAGGTAAGTTACTGATGAAATTCCAATCTTGACTTTTTCCTCTTGCATATAAGGCACATAGCGTAGAAGGGAGGTGAATCAAGTTACATACTCATCCATAGTCAAGGCCCCTAGTCTTAATTCATGAAATTCTTTTGCTTTTTCATCATAGTAGTGTTGAGTTAGATATTTATCTTTAAAATGTTTTTGGAATTCATTCCATGTCACTTGTTCTTCGTCAATTTTTCTTATTGTTTTTACCTCTTCCCACCACAATGTTGCCATCCCTCTTAACTAGTATACTGCCAGCCGTGCCTTCAACTTTTCTGTGTATTCGTAAATATGAAAATACTTACCCATATCAATTAACCAAGCCTCTATTGTTTCCTCAGATTCCCCTTCAAAAAGCGATGGTTTAATCTTTTTGAGCTCTCCTTGTGGTTCTGAATTTTGTCTTTTTGCTTTGTGCTGGTCGGATACATTATCTAAGCGTCCTTCATCATCCTCCCTATGTCTCTCGACTGACTCGGCATTCTCCTCACCATGTTGGGCAGTTGGGGTCTTTTCTCTGTCCTCAGCACTAGGCTCTGGGTGTCTCTGATTCTGTCGATAAGACAAACTTCTGAGGATCCTTTCTTGTTCCAGGTGTAGTCGTTCATTATTCATTCTTAAATTAGTCATCTCAGCACGTAACTACTGAACAGTCTCAAGTAAAACTACATTAGCCTGACGAGTCTCCTCTCCTAGCTGTATCTAAATGTCAAGGTTGGCATTTATATAAGTTGGTTCCGGAGTATTGTGTGGTCTTGAACTTCTCTACATTCTGTCTTTTGTATGGAGGTTGTCTCTTTCTCTGTGTTCACATATGAGTTTTATTTAGTTAGATTTTAAGATTAAAAAGATATATATATATAAAATATTATTACATGCACAGTCATATAATTATCTATCCCAAAGAGTCTCAATGTATGAACCTAAGCTCTGATACCACTTGTAACACCTAAGTTAACTTACCACTTATGAATAAAAAAATAAATTAATTACTATATAAAAATGCCCATCCGGGACTTTGGTAATTGGTTCATTATATGCAATCACATAAATTTTGATTATTTTAAATCATGAGTTCGTAGACATGACATGTACTGGATCTAATGAATCCCACAGATGGAATTAAAGTCGAAAGGTTTGAGTTTAAATGTGAATGATCCACCATGTGATTTCCCCGTCCATCCTCATGGGTTGACTTGTTGCCCTCTGTACCTAAAGCCATGCGGCAGGGAGACATGGAGTAACACTGAGTGTGCTAGCCAGATGGGTCATGCTACTCGTGCCATCTGTTTGGTGTTGATGCCATTGATTGGGCTCATGCGATTGGATGGTGGAGATCTCTTAAGGTTATCAACCCTAACTAATAGCTTGTCCTTGGCCTCTGTGTGGTTCATTGTTGTCGCTGCTTCTGTGGTTTCTTGCTGCTCCATGAGGGTTTGTCATTCTGCAAGGGTTTACTATACTGCAAAGGCTCGATGTCTTGATGAGGGTTATTGTTCCTCTGGGCATCCTCTGAGAATGATGAAGGTGGTAGCTGTTGCCAATGCAGGGCCAGGTAAACCCCTGAAGTTGTTGCTCGGTCGTCTTCTTAGCCTGTATGGCGGTGTTTTATGTATAGCTAGACTGAGGTTTCGGAGCCATGTTAACACTTGTTCGTTGTTGCACAGGAAAGCCCCATGGCACTTCCAACACCTCGATGACAATCAAATCCAGGATTTAGCCATGGAAGGTAACCTCTGAATGCTTCTGCACTTGCATGATTTAATTCCTTTGAGTTGTTTAATATTTCTCATACGGTTTGCTCGCTGTGGACAGGGAAGCTGCCTCTTATGGGAATCAACCACCTCCAGGTAACAAATCTTCCCTTATGTTCATTTACTGGGTTTGTTCGACTTTTCCATAAGTTTTTCCTAATTTAAGGTTTCGGTTGCTTGACAGGTAACTATACAGTGCTTAATGGTATTAGTGTTAGTGAAGGTCATTCCTCATCAGAGCTTAAATTGCTCACGGCATCATTGTTGGCCCTTCCAGGTTGGAATCTTACCTCTGGAATGAATTAAGTTATGGAACATTTTCCCATAGGGTCAAAGATAGAGACTCTGCATCGAATTGGTTCAAGTTTTATCGTTCTGTTGATTATGTAATTAAGTAAGCACACATGAATTATTAATGGAATTCTGTGTAGACTCTTTTGGTAGTTTTTGGGGAGATTACTCCCGTTCTGTAATCGATAGAGGGTTTAAACTCTTTTCTGCGGAGGATTGTTTTTCCAAGCAGCCACTTAAGTGAACCGGGATGTGTTCTATTGTTTAAACTATTTAATTTATGCATTATCATTTATAGGACTTTATCTAAACTGTTTGAATGCTTGGAAATGAATTAAGTTAATAGCTATCATAGTTGTAATCTAGGCTAAGAGGACCCTTCTCTTCTTAATGCAAATATTAGCTAGGATGATTGGAATTTGGTTTAGTTTCTTTATTCAAGATATTTCTATGTTAAACAATTATTCTATGTAATTGCATAGTCAAGATATGGTGCAACACCTGCATTCCAGTAGTTTTATGAATCTTGATGTCTTTATATTTGAACTCTGCAATTAACAGTTACATAATATTTGTGTTTAAATCTGTGCTCCAGCATCTATTTATTTATTATCTTACTATTTTAGTCATTTGTACAGAGCATGTAAAACTACTTAGGTCATTCCACAGATTCTCAGTTACAATACTATATAAATAACTTACTTCTCTATCTTACCAGTTTAACTTTCATTATAATGGATAGTGTACTGTAATCACTAAATGAGCATTCTCTTTCCTTTTACTGTGTTATCTAGCACTTCTATGGTTATTAGAATATATTGTCTATCATATGATTAAAGAAAAGTTGTTCTATTTCCTATAATTACACTTTTCCTTACGACTTCTAAATATAGTTTTCGCTCCATAATTTATTTCATGACAGTTCAAGCATAACAATTTGACTCTCTCATTAAATGTTAACCTCTATATGCTATCATTAATTCTAGAAGAAATGAACTGCAATAGTTATCTATTCCACCTATAGTTTCCAATAATTCCATAAAGTCTCTCTTCGTAGCCACAAACTTGGAAATTACGTCGAGGTCCTCCCCCGAGCACTTTCTTTGTTGGAACGCTTTGCAATTACAGTCAGTTCCTTGGGCCTCCATACTCCATTATCCAACTTCAAGTCCTGCACTTTATTGATTGTTCATTAACAACTTCCCACTGGTTTCCTCCCCAGCTCTATGATAGTTTTCTCCTTTTTCTCTTTTTCCCCTATATCACCCTTTTCCAGGGAAGGGGTATAATTGTTTCTTGTTAACTGTTTCTCGTAATTGTAGTAAACAGTTTCTTTTAATTAATCATGTTTCTATTTCTAATCACTCACAATTAGATAACAATTTAATATCTGACTTTCCAGCCTTGATAATACATAGCATAAAGTAAAACATAAAGCAAATTAATAGCCACAGTAAATCCTTTCAATGAGCTAGGGGTGTTACACCAAAGGAAAACCTAGGAGACCAGTTCTATCCCGCAGTGTAGAAGCAACAAATTTAGGTGGATGGTGAGGCAACAGTTAGTTTGGTGGAGCCTAGTTTCGATGCATGTTGCCATTGGACATCCTTTCTCCTCTTTCCTTTGCAAAATTCAAAGTGACTCCTTTTGATGTCCCAAGTATTTATAAATATTTTATTATTGCAGTGAACCAATTGAACATTACTATTTTAAGTTATAAATTGATTACTTTGATTAAAAGTTTTACATGAGGTAAATGTTTTAATAATGACAAATCATATGTCAAGTGGTTAGGGTAGGCAGTTACCTATCCCTAACTACCTCCTTGAGGGTTTATTCTCAAAGAAAGAAATCAAGAGGCTATTGGTACCGAAGATGAAAAGGGGAAAAGAAGAAGGGAGATTTATGTGTTGATGAATCAGGCAGATTCCCAGAAGGCTAACTTTGGTTAAGGCCAAATAGCAGTGACCAGAAAGACTAATGATCTTGCAGGGAATATCCAGCATATGAGTAATAGCTCAAGGGGAGGCTTGGACCTGAAGGAAAAACTCATGGTTGGGAGGAAAATATGATAAATTATTGTTGTGACTTCAAACAATCGATTGTGGTCAAAACTGGAATCCATATAAGTATTAAAACCTTCTGAGTTTATTTTCACTGTGATATTAAGGTTGAAATTAAAAGTTGAAGAATGTTAATACTTGATTAGATAAGTGTGTGTGCCTGTAGCCACCAGATGTGAAATATGTTTCTACACACATATGTATATGGCAAGTAACAAAAGATAAACTCTATGAAATTGTAGAAAATAGCAAACTCTTAGAAGCATGAAACCTTAAGTGACTACCATGAGAACTCTCAAGAAAAATAGGAAATAAAGGGAGGAAAGACTTTCAATTAAAATTTTAAAGAAAAAACTGTTATAACAGTGGTATCACGAGCAGTTAAACAAGACTACTGATTAAACTTGAGTAAAATTCACTCCAAATCTGGAGAAGTGTAGTAGATACAGAGAGCCAAATCTTTGGGTTGAATATTTTTGCCCCAAACCATGTAATCATTTATAGAAACTAACTTAACAAAAGATTTACATTACCTACCTTTAAACTGACTTGCTGCGGTTTACCAAAGTACAAAAAAAAAAAACAAACAAACAAATAAACCAGCCTAAACCAGCCTTAAGCTAACTGTAACTCCAAGAAGTTAAGAGCCCTAATGTCTTAGGGCTAACCCAAATGAGGAACATCATTATTAAATGCGGGTCAAAACCACTCATAATGAAGCACAAAGTTGACTACACAATGGAACTACACTCATAATGAAGCACAAAGTTGACTACACAATGGAACTAGAATATGGGTTAGAACCCCGAAACAATTTCGGAACTAAAATTAATATTGTAAATAAAATGCGACAAAAAGATACATATAATTTTAAGACAGAATGCTAACTGTAGATACAATTCATAGAAATGGTGAAAGCTTAGCCGAACCATGATACCTTGAGTACAATAGAACAAGTTCAAATAGGGTTTGAATGGTAACTGTACATGCAAATTACAGAGAAATCTTAAAACTGAACATGACAGCTTGTAACGAAATAGAACGAGTTCAACGAGGGTTTGAAACCCTCTTCAATACAAACTCAAGTAGTTCAAACAAATAAAGCTTCACAGTGAAATCTGGGAAAACCTTCAAAAAGAGAACCCTCAAAAATTAAACTAGTGATAAAAGAAATTGTAACACATTACATCGACAAGGCTTGCCATAGAGGGGCAAAGCTTAACTGCATACCCAAAAATATAGTAAGAGAAAGAACGACATCAAGAACTGAACAACATAAAGACTAGGCATAAACCCTGCAGAAGGTGAATAAGGAGAGGCAAAGCCGATCGAAACCATACCCTAGCCTATCTAAGAATCTATCACCTATAGGCTTCCAGAAGAAAAACTCTTTCACATACCCAGAGAAATAACATTGGCCAAATCGAAAATCCATGACAGAGCTCCGGAGGAGCATCTTGCATAATCACCTCGAGTGCCAAGGTGCCTCCAAAGGAACCTGTAAATAAATCAAAGGAGAAACGTTACCATTAACCTAGCAAGGATTTAAGAAAAAAAAAATAGTATTATACAAGAAATAAACCCTCCAGAGAATCGTTTGTACTTGTCAGGGCCATGGGTTTGGTGTATTCTGTATTGGAAACAGAGTCGTTGGGAGAACCCACCAGCCACACCATAGCAACAGAAGCATAGCATTTGGCATACTGTAGCATTTCCATGGAGTAAGCGATTCATAGGAGGGCCAAATCAAACGTTGTAAAGCTAAACATAATGCAATGATACCCGACCGATGAACAACAGGGGCAATGAGGGTTACACTCTGTAGTCGGATGAGTTCAAGGCACGAAGGACCGTTGATGGAGCGAAGTCTCTAAGCAAGGAAGGACAGCTGGAGAGAAGACGGAAGTCTTAGGAGACCTGCTCCTGCCATCGCTCAGGAGGACAAAGGAAATTAATTTGTTTAATTATTTCCGTAGACAATTAATATAAAACAAATCAATTGTGCAGTGCAATGAATGATAGTGTTAATGTATTTTCCATTAAAACTAATGTAACCACGATGGTAAGAAAACTAATATCCAATGGTTAAATGATTCACTTTACTGTGGTTTAGTTCGCTTTTATTTATTTATGAATTATATGGAGACATGACACTCCTCTATACCAAGTATCTATGGATTTCTTGTGAGTCTTGATATTGTAGCCCTACACTTTTGGGATAGATGAACACATTTATGTGAGTCTTGATATTGTAGCTCTACACTTTTGGGATAGATGAACACATTTATGTACAAAATAAGAAGTGATAATGACAGTTACCGGGGGTCGACATTAGTTTTTGGGTAACACACTCTGGGAATACTAGTATCTCGTGAAGGCAAGTATCTATGGATTTCTTGTGAATACTAGTATCTCGTGAAGGCAAGTATCTATGGATTTCTTGTGAGTCTTGATATTGTAGCCCTACACTTTTGGGATAGATGAACACATTTATGTGAATCTTGATATTGTAGCTCTACACTTTTGAGATAGATGAACACATTTATGTACAAAACAAGAAGTGATAATGAGAGTTACCGAGGGTCGACATTAGTTTTTGGGTAACACACTCTGGGAATACTAGTATCTGGTGAAGGCAACCTAGTATGCTGTGACATATGTTTCATAAACACATTTCCAGATGTGTAGCGATGACTTGTGCGTTATGGAATTAATTTGAAAATATGAGGTAATATAATATTAATACATAATTTACAATTAAATAATAAATTAATAATATAATATTAAAACTATTAAAAATAAATAATTAAAACATAAAAATGAAATTAAAATCAATACATATTTATCTTAATAATGTTTTTATTAACCTATATCAGTTGCATTTCTATATATATATAACTAATTGATTTGATGAGTTATCAACAGTTTAACACTCTGAATTATATATATAATTATATAATTTTAAGAGTTGGGTTTAGTGAGATTTTTTGGAAGTTTTTTGGGTTGGGTTTTTCCAGTCTAATTTTTCCATAATCATACATAAATTTATTTGAATCACAAGCTTGATGGATTACCCTTGCATAATCGAAATACCCTAATGATTATTCAGGGTGCTGAATCCAAATATACAATGAAAAACCAATTTAAATAACTCAAATCATTGGATTTAACGGATTCTAAAATTTTTAAATGATTGACGGATATTGTAAATCATTTGGGAATTGATATGAATATATAAATATAAAATAACTTGTCCTATTGTCACATAGTTTAACAGCTTCTGAAAAATTTAAATGTTTGACAAATATTGTAAATCATTTGGGAATTGATACGAACACGTGAATCATTTATGTTTGCTTCAAGTCTGCATATGGTCGTCTCCCATAGTTCGCATCAAATACTTTCTTTCTTTTTCGAAAGAAAAAACTGATATATTCATGAGAAAGGAATACATTCATCTATGTCGTTACATCCAGTTATCGGGAGGATATTACGAGGTGATAAGATTGACTCCAATGATACAAAAAGAGTACATTTTCATATCAATTTACAGCTGTCTACATGGAGAAAAAAAAAAGCATTTACCGGAAAGTAGCGAAAAGATAGCCACAGCTGGAACTCCATAGCATGTAATTCTTCATACTTAACATCAAATGCTTAAATCAATTTAAATATAAATTTCATATTTAAATCGCTTTACCGATGATAAGAACTAATGTATGCTGGGCCGCTGGGTAATTCACAATACGGTATCGATTATGCTATGTCGCGCCACTGACCGAAAGGCTTGATCAGTAGCAGTCAGTCTGGTTGCTTTGAACACAAAGAAAGCACGGCCAATGAACATTTATGGTGGGTTTGAATGGAAAGAAAGCAGAGTCAATGTACAACATTTATTATCAGCAACAGCACTGTAGGTTGTGGCAATTCCTATTTCCACCCCCATAGCAAAGTTAATGCTATGGGGGTACCTGTGTCAGAGCCCGGCGACAGCAATCGACGGCATCGATCATACCCCTCCGACCTGCCCGCAAAAAGCCCTCCGACCTGCCCGCAAAAAGCATACAATACAATATACGCATTAATGGCAGGCTAATTTGAAATTTGATTTTGAATTTATTTACCCGGTCAGCCGATGTTAGAATTTAATGGCATCCTAACTTGAAATTCGAATTTGAATTTATCTACCCGCTCAGCCGATGTTCCAATTTGAATTTATCTACCCACACATTAATGGCATCCTAACTTGAAATTCGAATTTGAATTTATCTACCCGCTCAGCCGATGTTCTTAGCAGCTACTGCAAGGAGAACATGTTGTTTATAATCTACACAGAAAGTTTCTTCGGCATCCTGCGTGTCTTTTTAAAGCACTCGGCACTCTGGTTTCTCATTTTTACGATAATAGCTATTATGAATTCAAGAGCTCTTCATGAGAAGGTGTTGAAGCTTCTGTGTGGAATCCAACGAATTCTAAGGCATCCACTCTTATGTTAACGACCAGGCAGCCCATCTTTCATCGGTAAGTGATGCTATGCCTAAATACGTTTACGAGAGCCAGCTGTGGGATGAAGGGACGCTGGAAGACTTTAAACCTCTGCTAAATTTGGCCATGAGTGCTTTTTGCAAAACATCACCTCTTCGATGATCATCCAAGCCTGCTAGAACATAGAACTGGCTGACCAGTGCGAGTCTATCTTGGCTATGGTGTTCAAGTTACAAACACTGAATCAAATGTGGAGGCCGTGGTTATTCTATAATATGTTAGAGTATACAAATAGATTATTATCACGTAAATTTATTTATGTATTTCTGTAGGGTTGTGGTTTATTGTTGTATATGCTTTACTATTGCTGCAGCCTTGTAAGTGAGCGAACAGTGCTGAGATTTAAGAGTTTTTTTGAGTGATATATCTATATGCCGGCTTCCATGATACTGGTTTTCGTTGACTGATATATCTAGCTTCCATGAAAACTCAACATGGTATCATTCAAGCTTAAACCACAAAAAGCCTCTAAGGAATCAAATACGATACTCGTTTCTAGTTTTCTGGTTTTGTATCAATTATGGTATCATTTTCATTTACTTTTGAGTGTGAAATTATGGTTTTTACATAATGTTAATGTACAAATAAAAAATCAAATGTATTATGCAGGTGTGGGAATTAAACAAAAACGTCGATGTATAATTGCTGGAATTAAACAAAAACGTGAATTTATAATTTGTGAATTTTTGTTAAAAGATTTTAGGTAGGTAAATAATTTGTTTCTCCACTGGAGTGATGTAAGTGTTTAGAGATAATAATTTATAGTTTTATAATAATAAAATATTAATAGCTATATTTAATCTATTATCGATAATAATAAAAATTAGAAATTACCATTTTTTAAGTGTCACTGTATCCTTCTCAATGCGAGCAGAGTGAATGCAATCTTGAAACTATGTAAGTCTCACTGTATCCTTCTCAATGCTAACAGAATGAATGCAAACCATTATAACCGTGGAAGTAAGGTTTTGTAAAGTCGTTTAATTAAACCGTGAAAGTAAGGTTTTGTAAAGTCGTTTAATTAATTTTATATATTTCTTTTTATTGTATATGATGTTTAAAAATTATTTATTTTTTAATAATTCTCATATTAATTATTATTATTTTTGAAATAAAATATATTAATTTACAAATAATCAATATAAATAAAAATATATAAATTTCATTAATTAATTATTTAAAATTGTTTTAAATAAAGATATTCATAAGAATTTTTTTTTACATTTTAAATTTTAAATTTTTTATATAGTTCAATTATCAATATTACACTTCTCAATATTTATATATCTCCATGGTCATAACTAACACTTTTTAATATCACATTTAATCTCACATTTGGGTTCTTTCATGGCTAATATAAAATTATTGATAAATAAAGTCTCTTACACTTTAAGAGGCATATAGGTTATTTTTAATACTCAAAGGTGTGATGGCCATGAAAAGAAAATAGAAAAATAAAGTTATTCTTTGAATATAGAGTGTTTTTTAAAATATATTTTATTTTTATGTTTTTTTAATATTTCATTTATATTTTTAATTGTAGATTTGTTTGATAAAAAATTGAATCAATTCATAGGATTTAGTCATAAAGAGTACTTTTTTATATATATCTTTATAATTTTTATAATTAATCAATGACTATTATTGATTTTGTTTGAATATGGGTAATTTTTTTTGTTTTGTTTTTCAAGTTGTATGTGGTTCTCAAGGCTTGACCTATGGCTTGAGGATCCACGAATCAGGGGCGTCTAAACTATCAAAATCACCTGGGGATCGCACCTGACCTGAGCCACAACAACCTTTCCTTGAATGGATTTTTTAGCATGTCTCCTCCCCCTAGCACAAGGCACAACCACCCCCATGAGGTTTGATCTTGGGTCCCCTTGCCGACGAGGCCCATCCTCAACTGGTTATGCTAGTGGGACTTATGACTATGGGTAATTATCGTTAACAATAGTTAGCTCTAGATCATTACAGCTCTTAATGGTTCACTATGGTTGATTGTAAATTGAGTATGGTTATCTTTAGTTAATTGTGGTTGATTATAATTGGTTATGGTTGATAGTGCTTGACTATGGTTACACATGTTTGAGTATGATCACAAATTAACTATTTTTAAGTAAAAGTAACTATGCTAGAGTGTAATACTTGAATTTCATTGAGTAGAGACCACAAGGGCTAAGTATGGTTGATTGTAAGTTGACTTTGGTTAACAGTGATTGACTATTGTGTGTGGTTGAATTTCATTCTATTGGTTTACCATTGTTAGCTATAGTATGTGGTTAACTTTGGCTCAATTTTGTTTACATAACCTTTGATGAATACCACAATGGTTAAGGTAAAAATTTTAATAATTTAATTTGATGTCATATATTAAATCTTTCATATTAAATAATAATAATGCATTACACCATATTAAATTTGCCTCTTCTAGATCATGCTAAATAGATAAGAGTTTATAATGGACTTACATTGGTTAATTCTTTAGACTTTGTCATTTTCTCTAGTTCAATAGATAGAAGCCTACACATATAGAAGAAAAAAAAACATAGAAATAATAAGATATGCAAGAATGATTGTAATGAGATTTATAATTATACTAATTAAAAATATTTCCATATTATAATATATACATTAGTTTTATATGATGATATATTACCTCATGTCAATAAGTGAATAATATTAATATTATTCCTTAAGATTAATATTAAGAATTATTATTATTTACTACAACAATAATCAAAGTAGGGTAGTGTTATGCACCACATGCATATACATCCTAATTAAATTATCAATTCATTTTATGGGCATTATTTAATTCAACTAATGGTATAGATTTAGAGTTTCACAACTCCGAGGGTTAGCTCAATTAGTCGAGTTTGTGTGGTTAAATCACCTTGCTATTGAGAGGTCACAGAGTCAATTCTCCTTGACACCCTCTAGGTTAGGCTTTGCTAATAAGTCAGCGGGATGTGATCCCTTCGGGTGGATCTGCCTTTGATATTTCCTCGAAGAAAAGGAAAAAAATCAGAATTCCATGTGTAATTCACGGAGAGAGTCTCACCTCTCAAGTACCTTCCTTGTATCTAAGTCAAGTGTTTTCTATTAAATACCTACCAAATCATGAAATGAAGCATTAACATAACTTAAAGACTATTCATAAATGGAGTGACTATGTTACAATGAAGTCTCCTAGAATTTTCCTATTAGGTTTTACGTTCAAGAAGATTCAGTGATTATAGATTAAGCCAACCAATGACTATGTATGGATCAAAATACGCATGCCCTTCTTCACTTCCCTATTACCCTATGGCATTATATCATCTTATGCATGATATGATGTGTATATGGATGACATACATGTCATATACAGGTGATTCCATTAAATAATGCCCATAAAATTAAATGGATGTGAAACCAAGTAAGGCTATATCCCATTGACATAGAAATAAACAAAGACAACTTGAGGTGAGTTTAACATAAAACTTGAAATATTCCAAGGTGTCATCAACCAAATGAATGATCTAGATGAGAAAAGCCTAAAAACCCTAAAAGAGTCTAGAACAAATCCATAGCTAGTACCTACAACTCATAAACTTTTTATATAATTTTAACATATAACTTTCAAAACTAAAACATATATCTTTCTCATTAAATTAATTCAATTAATTATAAAAGTTATAAATATATATAAAAAATGCTCTTTATAACTATTATGATTTGATTCAAATTTTTTTCAAACAAATCTACAATTAAAAATATAAATGAAATATTAAAAAAAACATAAAAATAAAATACATATTAAAAAACACTCTATATTCCCATGAAGTAAAGAACAATTTTATTTATCTATTTTCTTTTCATGGCCATCACACATTTGAGTATAAAAAATTACCTATATTCCTCTTAAAGTATAAGAGATTTTATTTATCAATAATTTTATATTAGCCATGAAAGAACCCAAATGTAAAATTAAGAAGTGTTAGTTATGATAATTGAGATATATAAATATTGAGAAGTGTAATATTGATAATTGACATATATAAAAAATTTAAAATGTAAAGAAATTTTCTTATGAATATCTTTATTTAAAAAAAAATTAAATGATAAAAGATAAAATTAATTAATTAAATTATATATCTTTATTTATATTAATTATTTGTAAATTAATATATTTTATTTCAAAAATAATATAAAATAATAATAATTAATATGAGAATTATTAAAAAATAGGAATTTTTAAACATCATATACAATAACAAATAAATATAAAATTAATTAAACTACTTTACAAAACCTTAAACCTTACTTCCAAGGTTATAATGGTTTGCATTCAGTCTGTTAGCATTGACAAGGATACATTGAGACTTACATAGTTTCAAGATTGCATTCACTCTATTCACATAGAGAAGGATACAGTGAGACTTACATAGTTTCAAGATTTCATTCACTTTGTTGGCATTGAGAAGGATATATTGAGACTTATTTAGTTTCAAGAAAAGTCTATTTGGACAAGTATGCTCCAAGTTCAGACAATTCTAAAGCAAATGTCTAGAATGCATCCACAACATATGGATTTGACCTAGAAATAAAATACTTTACAAAACCTTACTTCCATGGTTTGCTTTCACTCTGTTCGCATTGAGGATACAATATTAAAAAATAGTAATTTCTAATTTTTATTATTATCGATAATAGATTAAATATAACTATTAATATTTTATTATTATAAAATTATAAATTATTATCTCTAAACACTTCCATCACTCCAATGGAGAAACAAATTATTTACCTACCTAAAATCTTTTAACAAGATTTCACAAATTATAAATTCACGTTTTTGTTTAATTCCAGCAATTATACATCGACGTTTTTGTTTAATTACGACACCTGCATAATACATTTGATCTTTGATTTGTACGTAAACCATTATGTAAAAACCAGAAATTCTGTTAATTTTAGGTATGTTCTATGCTAGAGCAATTTATTTCAATTTCTTTTCCACATTAGCAATGACATCAGCATAAAGTAAACTGCAAATAGAACATAAATATAAATCATAGAAGACAAGCCAAGGCAAGAGGACACAAGATGTGGTGCTAGCCAGGGACAAACCCCACAATGTGGGGAAACCCTTGATCAATTCTTCTTTTATGTTCTTCAAAGTTTAGCAGAGAAAGTGAGAGAGATAGTACATTTATAATAGGAGTCAATCACTTTGACTTTTGATATCGTCATGAGATTAATTGAAGACATATTGCTTCAACTAATTCTCTAAGGTGACTCGTTCAAGCAATATGTCTTCAATTAATCTCATGACGATATCAAAAGTCAAAGTGATTGACTCCTATTATAAATGTACTATCTCTCTCACTTTCTCTGCTAAACTTTGAAGAACATAAAAGAAGAATTGATCAAGGGTTTCCCCACATTGTGGGGTTTGTCCCTGGCTAGCACCACATCTTGTGTCCTCTTGCCTTGGCTTGTCTTCTATGATTTATATTTATGTTCTATTTGCAGTTTACTTTATGCTGATGTCATTGCTAATGTGGAAAAGAAATTGAAATAAATTGCTCTAGCATAGAACATACCTAAAATTAATCATAGACTTATTGGGCAACTCACTAGGATTTGGCTCTTTCACAAAATTATGAAAACTTGTTTGAAGAATACCTATAAGCCTCATATCAAAAGACACAATGTTGTTGATCTCGTTTCCCGTCAACGATAAAAGTCAACATCCTAGGGACTTTTATATATTCTATGGTGTTTTTATAGAGGTGATACTCCTCTTTCACACACTCACATTTTCTGATTAACTCAAAAATGTGGAATTAAACATTCAACATATTCACCTTTGAGTGGACCATGTGATTTTAAAGAAAATAAATAAAAACAAAAAGAAGTAAATACTATCTAATTAAGTCATTCCATGGCACATATCCATTCACATATCATGAGGGAGACACATTTGAAACAAATACATAGACAAAAAATAAAGAAATGGTCCAAATATTTTAAAGAGCTCTAAAATGATTTCATTCAATATCATAAACAATCATAGGAGAACATTCATGAGATTTCAATGCTTAATTAAAAGTATACGAAACCACAAATTCCATGCGTTCTTGGAAATAGCTGTCTATAAGAGTCAAAAAGACATTACAAACTTTAAGTTCAAATAGAGCAGGTGTGTAAAGTACTCTACAAAATTCCTAAAACTTAAATGTAAATTGAATGCATTCATCCTTAAGGGACTAGAATGGAACTCGAATGGGACTCTTGAGGAACAATAAATGGTATATATTAAGCTAGAAGAAAGCAAAAGGAATGCAGACAGAATTACAAATGTATAACAAACTTTACAAAGTTGGATGATTTAAGACTAGGGAGAAATAAATGGGAATTGCTTCAAATAAAATATAGAACACTCACAAAATTGCAGAAGGATGACCGACTTAATGAATTATCTATCAGGAATTGCCCCAATTGTGGGCATATACGGAAACTGGGCATATACGGAAGATGTGGGCATATACGGAAGATGTAGGCATATACGGAAACTGGGCATATACGGAAGATGTGGGCATATACGGAAGATGTAGGCATATACGGAAACTGGGCATATACGGAAGATGTGTGCATATACGGAAACTGGGCATATAGGGAAGATGTGCGCATATGCGGAAGATGTGGGCATATACGGAAACTGGGCATATACGGAAGATGTGGGCATATACGGAAACTGGGCATATACGGAAGATGTAGGCATATACGGAAACTGGGCATATACGGAAGATGTGCGCATATACGGAAGATGTGGGCATATACGGAAACTGGGCATATACGGAAGATGTGGGCATATACGGAAACTGGGCATATACGGAAGATGTAGGCATATACAGAAACTGGGCATATACGGAAGATGTGCGCATATACGGAAGATGTGGGCATATACGGAAACTGGGCATATACGGAAGATGTGGGCATATACGGAAACTGGGCATATACGGAAGATGTAGGCATATACGGAAACTGGGCATATACGGAAGATGTGGGCATATACGGAAGATGTAGGCATATACGGAAACTGGGCATCTACGGAAGATGTGCGCATATACGGAAGATGTGGGCATATACGGAAACTGGGCATATACGGAAGATGTGGGCATATACGGAAACTGGGCATATACGGAAGATGTAGGCATATGCGGAAGATGTGGGCATATACGGAAACTGGGCATATACGGAAGATGTGAGCATATACGGAAACTGGGCATATACGGAAGATGTAGGCATATACGGAAACTGGGCATATACGGAAGATGTGCGCATATACGGAAGATGTGGGCATATACGGAAACTGGGCATATACGGAAGATGTGGGCATATACGGAAACTGGGCATATACGGAAGATGTGCGCATATACGGAAGATGTGGGCATATACGGAAACTGGGCATATACGGAAGATGTGGGCATATACGGAAACTGGGCATATACGGAAGATGTAGGCATATACGGAAACTGGGCATATACGGAAGATGTGGGCATATACGGAAGATGTGTGCATATACGGAAACTGGGCATATAGGGAAGATGTGCGCATATACGGAAGATGTAGGCATATACGGAAACTGGGCATATACGGAAGATGTGCGCATATACGGAAAATGTGGGCATATACGGAAACTGGGCATATACGGAAGATGTGCGCATATGCCCAAACTGGGCATATACGGAAGATGTGCGCATATACGGAAGATGTGGGCATATACGGAAACTGGGCATATACGGAAGATGTGGGCATATACGGAAACTGGGCATATACGGAAGATGTAGGCATATACGGAAACTGGGCATATACGGAAGATGTGCGCATATACGGAAGATGTGGGCATATACGGAAACTGGGCATATACGGAAGATGTGGGCATATACGAAAACTGGGCATATACGGAAGATGTAGGCATATACGGAAACTGGGCATATACGGAAGATGTGGGCATATACGGAAGATGTAGGCATATACGGAAACTGGGCATATACGGAAGATGTGCGCATATGCGGAAGATGTGGGCATATACGAAAACTGCGCATATACGGAAGATGTGGGCATATACTGAAACTGGGCATATACGGAAGATGTAGGCATATACGGAAACTGGGCATATACGGAAGATGTGCGCATATACGGAAGATGTGGGCATATACGGAAACTGGGCATATACGGAAGATGTGGGCATATACGGAAACTGGGCATATACGGAAGATGTAGGCATATACGGAAACTGGGCATATACGGAAGATGTGCGCATATACGGAAGATGTGGGCATATACAGAAACTGGGCATATACGGAAGATGTGGGCATATACGGAAACTGGGCATATACGGAAGATGTAGGCATATACGAAAACTGGGCATATACGGAAGATGTGGGCATATACGGAAGATGTAGGCATATACGGAAACTGGGCATATACGGAAGATGTGCGCATATACGGAAGATGTGGGCATATACGGAAACTGGGCATATACGGAAGATGTGGGCATATACGGAAACTGGGCATATACGGAAGATGTAGGCATATGCGGAAGATGTGGGCATATACGGAAACTAGGCATATACGGAAGATGTGGGCATATACGGAAACTGGGCATATACGGAAGATGTAGGCATATACGGAAACTGGGCATATACGGAAGATGTGCGCATATACGGAAGATGTGGGCATATACGGAAACTGGGCATATACGGAAGATGTGGGCATATACGGAAATTGGGCATATACGGAAGATGTGCGCATATACGGAAGATGTGGGCATATACGGAAACTGGGCATATACGGAAGATGTGGGCATATACGGAAACTGGGCATATACGGAAGATGTAGGCATATACGGAAACTGGGCATATACGGAAGATGTGGGCATATACGGAAGATGTAGGCATATACGGAAGATGTGTGCATATACGGAAACTGGGCATATAGGGAAGATGTGCGCATATACGGAAGATGTAGGCATATACGGAAACTGGGCATATACGGAAGATGTGCGCATATACGGAAAATGTGGGCATATACGGAAACTGGGCATATACGGAAACTGGGCATATACGGAAGATGTGTGCATATGCCCAAACTGGGCATATACGAAAGATGTGCGCATATACGGAAGATGTGGGCATATACGGAAACTGGGCATATACGGAAGATGTGGGCATATACGGAAACTGGGCATATACGGAAGATGTAGGCATATACGGAAACTGGGCATATACGGAAGATGTGCGCATATACGGAAGATGTGGGCATATACGGAAACTGGGCATATACGGAAGATGTGGGCATATACGGAAACTGGGCATATACGGAAGATGTAGGCATATACGGAAACTGGGCATATACGGAAGATGTGGGCATATACGGAAACTGGGCATATACGGAAGATGTGCGCATATACGGAAGATGTGGGCATATACGGAAACTGGGCATATACGGAAGATGTGGGCATATACAGAAACTGGGCATATACGGAAGATGTAGGCATATGCGGAAGATGTGGGCATATACGGAAACTGGGCATATACGGAAGATGTGGGCATATACGGAAACTGGGCATATACGGAAGATGTAGGCATATACGGAAACTGGGCATATACGGAAGATGTGCGCATATACGGAAGATGTGGGCATATACGGAAACTGGGCATATACGGAAGATGTGGGCATATACGGAAACTGGGCATATACGGAAACTGTAGGCATATACGGAAACTGGGCATATACGGAAGATGTAGGCATATACGGAAACTGGGCATATACGGAAGATGTGCGCATATGCGGAAGATGTGGGCATATACGGAAACTGGGCATATACGGAAGATGTGGGCATATACGGAAACTGGGCATATACGGAAGATGTAGGCATATACGGAAACTGGGCATATACGGAAGATGTGCGCATATACGGAAGATGTGGGCATATACAGAAACTGGGCATATACGGAAGATGTGGGCATATACGGAAACTGGGCATATACGGAAGATGTAGGCATATACGGAAACTGGGCATATACGGAAGATGTGCGCATATACGGAAGATGTGGGCATATACAGAAACTGGGCATATACGGAAGATGTGGGCATATACGGAAACTGGGCATATACGGAAGATGTAGGCATATACGGAAACTGGGCATATACGGAAGATGTGGGCATATACGGAAGATGTAGGCATATACGGAAACTGGGCATATACGGAAGATGTGCGCATATACGGAAGATGTGGGCATATACGGAAACTGGGCATATACGGAAGATGTGGGCATATACGGAAACTGGGCATATACGGAAGATGTAGGCATATGCGGAAGATGTGGGCATATACGGAAACTGGGCATATACGGAAGATGTGGGCATATACGGAAACTGGGCATATACGGAAGATGTAGGCATATACGGAAACTGGGCATATACGGAAGATGTGCGCATATACGGAAGATGTGGGCATATACGAAAACTGGGCATATACGGAAGATGTGGGCATATACGGAAACTGGGCATATACGGAAGATGTGGGCATATACGGAAACTGGGCATATACGGAAGATGTGGGCATATACGGAAACTGGGCATATACGGAAGATGTAGGCATATACGGAAGATGTAGGCATATACGGAAACTGGGCATATACGGAAGATGTGGGCATATACGGAAGATGTGTGCATATACGGAAACTGGGCATATAGGGAAGATGTGCGCATATACGGAAGATGTAGGCATATACGGAAACTGGGCATATACGGAAGATGTGCGCATATACGGAAAATGTGGGCATATACGGAAACTGGGCATATACGGAAACTGGGCATATACGGAAGATGTGTGCATATGCCCAAACTGGGCATATACGAAAGATGTGCGCATATACGGAAGATGTGGGCATATACGGAAACTGGGCATATACGGAAGATGTGGGCATATACGGAAACTGGGCATATACGGAAGATGTAGGCATATACGGAAACTGGGCATATACGGAAGATGTGGGCATATACGGAAACTGGGCATATACGGAAGATGTGCGCATATACGGAAGATGTGGGCATATACGGAAACTGGGCATATACGGAAGATGTGGGCATATACGGAAACTGGGCATATACGGAAGATGTAGGCATATGCGGAAGATGTGGGCATATACGGAAACTGGGCATATACGGAAGATGTGGGCATATACGGAAACTAGGCATATACGGAAGATGTAGGCATATACGGAAACTGGGCATATACGGAAGATGTGCGCATATACGGAAGATGTGGGCATATACGGAAACTGGGCATATACGGAAGATGTGGGCATATACGGAAACTGGGCATATACGGAAGATGTGCGCATATACGGAAGATGTGGGCATATACGGAAACTGGGCATATACGGAAGATGTGGGCATATACGGAAACTGGGCATATACAGAAGATGTAGGCATATACGGAAACTGGGCATATACGGAAGATGTGGGCATATACGGAAGATGTAGGCATATACGGAAGATGTGTGCATATACGGAAACTGGGCATATAGGGAAGATGTGCGCATATACGGAAGATGTAGGCATATACGGAAACTGGGCATATACGGAAGATGTGCGCATATACGGAAAATGTGGGCATATACGGAAACTGGGCATATACGGAAACTGGGCATATACGGAAGATGTGCGCATATGCCGAAACTGGGCATATACGGAAGATGTGCGCATATACGGAAGATGTGGGCATATACGGAAACTGGGCATATACGGAAGATGTAGGCATATACGGAAACTGGGCATATACGAAAGATGTGCGCATATACGGAAGATGTGGGCATATACGGAAACTGGGCATATACGGAAGATGTGGGCATATACGGAAACTGGGCATATACGGAAGATGTAGGCATATACGGAAACTGGGCATATACGGAAGATGTGGGCATATACGGAAGATGTAGGCATATACGGAAACTGGGCATATACGGAAGATGTGCGCATATGCGGAAGATGTGGGCATATACGGAAACTGGGCATATACGGACAGGATTGATTAAGTTCTCTTGTCGAGGTATCGTACCCATGCAGTCTGGGACTCATGGGAAATACCTCTCATCTGATCAATAAGCAGGGAAATGAGGATAAGGACCATAGTAGTACCAATGGACGCATCGCTGTATCTACCGTATTGCCTATGCTAGGATGACCTTCATTGATCTGGGATCAATGATACTAGTCTAGGACCAGTTGTAGGAGTTGTACCCACTATAACACTAACTTCGGGTCAGTTGAGGACTGGTCTGGGACCAATGGTACATACTCTGAGACTAACTTTGAGTTAGTAGAGTACTGGTCTAGGACCAGTGGTAGGAGTTGTACCTACTATGACACTGACTTCGGGTCGGTTGAGGACTGCTCTGGGACTAGTGGTACACACTCTAAGACTGACTTTGGGTCAGTGGAGAATGGTATGACACATTCTCGATCATTTCTTCTTCTTCATGGTTCAGCAGAGCTAATTTGAGCAGAGAAGAACTAGCAGAGCTGAGCAGAGCCAGTAGAGCTGAACAGAACTGAGCAGAGTAGAGCAGAGCTGAGCATAACAGAGTAGAGCCAAAAAAACTAAGAGCGCTGAGCATAGCAAAGCAGAGCTAGCAGAGTAGAGGAGAGCCAGCAGAGCTGAGCTGAGCCAGCAGAGCTGAGCAGAGCAGTGCAGGGAACTGATGGAAAAGATAGTACAGTTGGACATATGGATCAACAGATGGAGTTCTCCCTAGTTGAGAGGGAGTGTTGAAATTAGCAACTAGGGCAAAACTCCATGTGGGTCATATTATTTATGGCAGCTGATATTTTTATTGGATCCCTCTCATTGAGAGGTAGGACTGATCTAAATATCATTTGATTCTGATAAGTATTTATGACGTTATGAATTTATTTATGTTATGGATAAATTGTTAAGTCAGCCAACAGCTTATGTAGGCTCAGAAGCCCAAAAGTCATGTCTATTCAACCTCTACGTTTTAGTATAAATAGAAGAGGACTTCAAGTCACACTTGGATCTCTTCCTCTCTCTACTTGTCTTTGGGTTTTAGTAGGAGGAGAGATCCTAAGGAAAAGCCGGAAAAGCGAGAAAGCCAGAAAAGTTGGAAATGCCAGAACCGCCGGAAAAGCCAAAAAAGCCAAAAAAGTCAGAACTACCGGAAAAGCCGGAAAAGACAGAACTGCTGGAAAAGCCGGAATAGTCAAAAACGTTGGAAAAGCTGGAACTGTTGGAAAATCCGGAATAGCCGAAAAAGCTGGAAAAGCCGGAACTGCTGGAAAAGCTGAAAATGCTGGAAAAGCCGAAAAAGCCGGAAAAGCTGGAACTGCCAGGAATGCCGGAACTGTCAGAATTTCTGGAAAAGCCGGAACTACCGGGAACTACCGAAACAGCTGGAGCATCTGTCTCTGAAGGAAGGGAACATGATGTATGAGATCATGGGCAGCATAATAAGCAGCACGATGATATGAGCATGGGCAGCATAATGATGCATGATGATATGAGCATGGGCAGCATAATGATGAATGAGATCATGAGCATGGGCAACTTGATGATGCATAAGACCATGGAAGATGCTGCATGATGAGCGGCATGAAGATGAGAGCAGCTCAGTAATCAAGGTTTAACACATGTGACAGTACAACAAGGTGTCATATGGTAATGTGCAACAAATAGACGAGATGCAGCACTATGATAGGTGAACGAGTCACCTTAGAGAATTAGTTGAAGCAATATGTCTTCAATTAATCTCATGACGATATCAAAAGTCAAAGTGATTGACTCCTATTATAAATGTACTATCTCTCTCACTTTCTCTGCTAAACTTTGAAGAACATAAAAGAAGAATTGATCAAGGGTTTCCCCACATTGTGGGGTTTGTCCCTGGCTAGCACCACATCTTGTGTCCTCTTGCCTTGGCTTGTCTTCTATGATTTATATTTATGTTCTATTTGCAGTTTACTTTATGCTGATGTCATTGCTAATGTGGAAAAGAAATTGAAATAAATTGCTCTAGCATAGAACATACCTAAAATTAACAGAATTTCTGGTTTTTACATAATGGTTTACGTACAAATCAAAGATCAAATGTATTATGCAGGTGTCGTAATTAAACAAAAACGTCGATGTATAATTGCTGGAATTAAACAAAAACGTGAATTTATAATTTGTGAAATCTTGTTAAAAGATTTTAGGTAGGTAAATAATTTGTTTCTCCATTGGAGTGATGGAAGTGTTTAGAGATAATAATTTATAATTTTATAATAATAAAATATTAATAGTTATATTTAATCTATTATCGATAATAATAAAAATTAGAAATTACTATTTTTTAATATTGTATCCTCAATGCGAACAGAGTGAAAGCAAACCATGGAAGTAAGGTTTTGTAAAGTATTTTATTTCTAGGTCAAATCCATATGTTGTGGATGCATTCTAGACATTTGCTTTAGAATTGTCTGAACTTGGAGCATACTTGTCCAAATAGACTTTTCTTGAAACTAAATAAGTCTCAATATATCCTTCTCAATGCCAACAAAGTGAATGAAATCTTGAAACTATGTAAGTCTCACTGTATCCTTCTCTATGTGAATAGAGTGAATGCAATCTTGAAACTATGTAAGTCTCAATGTATCCTTGTCAATGCTAACAGACTGAATGCAAACCATTATAACCTTGGAAGTAAGGTTTAAGGTTTTGTAAAGTAGTTTAATTAATTTTATATTTATTTGTTATTGTATATGATGTTTAAAAATTCCTATTTTTTAATAATTCTCATATTAATTATTATTATTTTATATTATTTTTGAAATAAAATATATTAATTTACAAATAATTAATATAAATAAAGATATATAATTTAATTAATTAATTTTATCTTTTATCATTTAATTTTTTTTTAAATAAAGATATTCATAAGAAAATTTCTTTACATTTTAAATTTTTTATATATGTCAATTATCAATATTACACTTCTCAATATTTATATATCTCAATTATCATAACTAACACTTCTTAATTTTACATTTGGGTTCTTTCATGGCTAATATAAAATTATTGATAAATAAAATCTCTTATACTTTAAGAGGAATATAGGTAATTTTTTATACTCAAATGTGTGATGGCCATGAAAAGAAAATAGATAAATAAAATTGTTCTTTACTTCATGGGAATATAGAGTGTTTTTTAATATGTATTTTATTTTTATGTTTTTTTTAATATTTCATTTATATTTTTAATTGTAGATTTGTTTGAAAAAAATTTGAATCAAATCATAATAGTTATAAAGAGCATTTTTTATATATATTTATAACTTTTATAATTAATTGAATTAATTTAATGAGAAAGATATATGTTTTAGTTTTGAAAGTTATATGTTAAAATTATATAAAAAGTTTATGAGTTGTAGGTACTAGCTATGGATTTGTTCTAGACTCTTTTAGGGTTTTTAGGCTTTTCTCATCTAGATCATTCATTTGGTTGATGACACCTTGGAATATTTCAAGTTTTATGTTAAACTCACCTCAAGTTGTCTTTGTTTATTTCTATGTCAATGGGATATAGCCTTACTTGGTTTCACATCCATTTAATTTTATGGGCATTATTTAATGGAATCACCTGTATATGACATGTATGTCATCCATATACACATCATATCATGCATAAGATGATATAATGCCATAGGGTAATAGGGAAGTGAAGAAGGGCATGCGTATTTTGATCCATACATAGTCATTGGTTGGCTTAATCTATAATCACTGAATCTTCTTGAACGTAAAACCTAATAGGAAAATTCTAGGAGACTTCATTGTAACATAGTCACTCCATTTATGAATAGTCTTTAAGTTATGTTAATGCTTCATTTCATGATTTGGTAGGTATTTAATAGAAAACACTTGACTTAGATACAAGGAAGGTACTTGAGAGGTGAGACTCTCTCCGTGAATTACACATGGAATTCTGATTTTTTTCCTTTTCTTCGAGGAAATATCAAAGGCAGATCCACCCGAAGGGATCACATCCCGCTGACTTATTAGCAAAGCCTAACCTAGAGGGTGTCAAGGAGAATTGACTCTGTGACCTCTCAATAGCAAGGTGATTTAACCACACAAACTCGACTAATTGAGCTAACCCTCGGAGTTGTGAAACTCTAAATCTATACCATTAGTTGAATTAAATAATGCCCATAAAATGAATTGATAATTTAATTAGGATGTATATGCATGTGGTGCATAACACTACCCTACTTTGATTATTGTTGTAGTAAATAATAATAATTCTTAATATTAATCTTAAGGAATAATATTAATATTATTCACTTATTGACATGAGGTAATATATCATCATATAAAACTAATGTATATATTATAATATGGAAATATTTTTAATTAGTATAATTATAAATCTCATTACAATCATTCTTGCATATCTTATTATTTCTATGTTTTTTTTTCTTCTATATGTGTAGGCTTCTATCTATTGAACTAGAGAAAATGACAAAGTCTAAAGAATTAACCAATGTAAGTCCATTATAAACTCTTATCTATTTAGCATGATCTAGAAGAGGCAAATTTAATATGGTGTAATGCATTATTATTATTTAATATGAAAGATTTAATATATGACATCAAATTAAATTATTAAAATTTTTACCTTAACCATTGTGGTATTCATCAAAGGTTATGTAAACAAAATTGAGCCAAAGTTAACCACATACTATAGCTAACAATGGTAAACCAATAGAATGAAATTCAACCACACACAATAGTCAATCACTGTTAACCAAAGTCAACTTACAATCAACCATACTTAGCCCTTGTGGTCTCTACTCAATGAAATTCAAGTATTACACTCTAGCATAGTTACTTTTACTTAAAAATAGTTAATTTGTGATCATACTCAAACATGTGTAACCATAGTCAAGCACTATCAACCATAACCAATTATAATCAACCACAATTAACTAAAGATAACCATACTCAATTTACAATCAACCATAGTGAACCATTAAGAGCTGTAATGATCTAGAGCTAACTATTGTTAACGATAATTACCCATAGTCATAAGTCCCACTAGCATAACCAGTTGAGGATGGGCCTCGTCGGCAAGGGGACCCAAGATCAAACCTCATGGGGGTGGTTGTGCCTTGTGCTAGGGGGAGGAGACATGCTAAAAAATCCATTCAAGGAAAGGTTGTTGTGGCTCAGGCCAGGTGCGATCCCCGCGTGACTTTGATGGTTTAGACGCCCCTGGGTTGTGGCTTCTCAAGCCATAGGTCAAGCCTTGAGAACCACATACAACTTGAAAAACAAAACAAAAAAAATTACCCATATTCAAACAAAATCAATAATAGTCATTGATTAATTATAAAAATTATAAAGATATATATAAAAAAGTACTCTTTATGACTAAATCCTATGAATTGATTCAATTTTTTATCAAACAAATCTACAATTAAAAATATAAATGAAATATTAAAAAAACATAAAAATAAAATATATTTTAAAAAACACTCTATATTCAAAGAATAACTTTATTTTTCTATTTTCTTTTCATGGCCATCACACCTTTGAGTATTAAAAATAACCTATATGCCTCTTAAAGTGTAAGAGACTTTATTTATCAATAATTTTATATTAGCCATGAAAGAACCCAAATGTGAGATTAAATGTGATATTAAAAAGTGTTAGTTATGACCATGGAGATATATAAATATTGAGAAGTGTAATATTGATAATTGAACTATATAAAAAATTTAAAATTTAAAATGTAAAAAAAAATTCTTATGAATATCTTTATTTAAAACAATTTTAAATAATTAATTAATGAAATTTATATATTTTTATTTATATTGATTATTTGTAAATTAATATATTTTATTTCAAAAATAATAATAATTAATATGAGAATTATTAAAAAATAAATAATTTTTAAACATCATATACAATAAAAAGAAATATATAAAATTAATTAAACGACTTTACAAAACCTTACTTTCACGGTTTAATTAAACGACTTTACAAAACCTTACTTCCACGGTTATAATGGTTTGCATTCATTCTGTTAGCATTGAGAAGGATACAGTGAGACTTACATAGTTTCAAGATTGCATTCACTCTGCTCGCATTGAGAAGGATACAGTGACACTTAAAAAATGGTAATTTCTAATTTTTATTATTATCGATAATAGATTAAATATAGCTATTAATATTTTATTATTATAAAACTATAAATTATTATCTCTAAACACTTACATCACTCCAGTGGAGAAACAAATTATTTACCTACCTAAAATCTTTTAACAAAAATTCACAAATTATAAATTCACGTTTTTGTTTAATTCCAGCAATTATACATCGACGTTTTTGTTTAATTCCCACACCTGCATAATACATTTGATTTTTTATTTGTACATTAACATTATGTAAAAACCATAATTTCACACTCAAAAGTAAATGAAAATGATACCATAATTGATACAAAACCAGAAAACTAGAAACGAGTATCGTATTTGATTCCTTAGAGGCTTTTTGTGGTTTAAGCTTGAATGATACCATGTTGAGTTTTCATGGAAGCTAGATATATCAGTCAACGAAAACCAGTATCATGGAAGCCGGCATATAGATATATCACTCAAAAAAACTCTTAAATCTCAGCACTGTTCGCTCACTTACAAGGCTGCAGCAATAGTAAAGCATATACAACAATAAACCACAACCCTACAGAAATACATAAATAAATTTACGTGATAATAATCTATTTGTATACTCTAACATATTATAGAATAACCACGGCCTCCACATTTGATTCAGTGTTTGTAACTTGAACACCATAGCCAAGATAGACTCGCACTGGTCAGCCAGTTCTATGTTCTAGCAGGCTTGGATGATCATCGAAGAGGTGATGTTTTGCAAAAAGCACTCATGGCCAAATTTAGCAGAGGTTTAAAGTCTTCCAGCGTCCCTTCATCCCACAGCTGGCTCTCGTAAACGTATTTAGGCATAGCATCACTTACCGATGAAAGATGGGCTGCCTGGTCGTTAACATAAGAGTGGATGCCTTAGAATTCGTTGGATTCCACACAGAAGCTTCAACACCTTCTCATGAAGAGCTCTTGAATTCATAATAGCTATTATCGTAAAAATGAGAAACCAGAGTGCCGAGTGCTTTAAAAAGACACGCAGGATGCCGAAGAAACTTTCTGTGTAGATTATAAACAACATGTTCTCCTTGCAGTAGCTGCTAAGAACATCGGCTGAGCGGGTAGATAAATTCAAATTCGAATTTCAAGTTAGGATGCCATTAATGTGTGGGTAGATAAATTCAAATTGGAACATCGGCTGAGCGGGTAGATAAATTCAAATTCGAATTTCAAGTTAGGATGCCATTAAATTCTAACATCGGCTGACCGGGTAAATAAATTCAAAATCAAATTTCAAATTAGCCTGCCATTAATGCGTATATTGTATTGTATGCTTTTTGCGGGCAGGTCGGAGGGCTTTTTGCGGGCAGGTCGGAGGGGTATGATCGATGCCGTCGATTGCTGTCGCCGGGCTCTGACACAGGTACCCCCATAGCATTAACTTTGCTATGGGGGTGGAAATAGGAATTGCCGTAGGTTGTTCAATGTTCCCGTCAAGTTAACCCCCATGTTGTTAAATTTGACAGGTATCCACTCATTATTTTCTTTCTTGCACATGTTGGCCATTTAAAAACACTCGCATCATTATTTAGGCAACTAAATGGCTGGGTTGTAAAACACTTTTGGATAACTGGATTACTAAAATCTAATGATGGTTATATACAGCCTCTGCTGGCAACAAATATGTGGTCTGTCAATATGCATTAAATGAGCAAGGTTGTATATCCTCACTCTTGCATGAATGGATTGCTAAAATCTAGCAATAGGCATATACAGACCTCCTCATTTAATGCCCAGTAATACACTAAATGGATTGCTAAAATCCAACAATAGGGATATTCAGACCCCCTCATTTAATGCCCAGTACTACACTAATTATTTTCAGCCAACTCACTATTTACATCTCCATTTTTAAAACCTGAAATTCAAAAATTAGAATTATATATATATATATATATATATTTATGAGTTAAAATATGAAAATTTTATTTCAAAACAAATTGATTAAGGGAAAAAAAATAATTTATAATGGATAAAAAAAATAATTTATAGCTATAAAAAAAAAAATAATATATTATTATAATCATTTTCAAAATTAATCTATATATAATAGAAATCACCATAATTTTACTTAACAATCTAGTATTTTAATTTTTTAATAAAAAATAATTTATAATTGATAAAGCAATAATTTATTGCTGTAAAAATAATAATATATCATTATAATCATTTTCAAACTTAAAAAAATTAATACATACCAATCTAGCATTTTAATTTCTCAACTCCTTCCTGATGTCCTTGTACAAGGATTGTCATACCTTGTACACAGATTGTGATATTTGGTAAGTCACTTTCCAAACACAATGGTTTTGTAGTTTGGTTTAATGGTTCTCTGATCATCTATGCTTTTATTTAAAGTTTTTAAAGATTGTGATACGGGGTAAGTCACTCTCTAAACACACTGGTTTTCTAATTTCGCTTAATGGTTTTATAATCATTTATGGTTTTTTTAATTTGGTTTAATGATTTTATAATTACTTACGTTTATTATATAAAGTAAATATGTCGTTATGTCTTATACATCGTATTACATAGGATTAGGTTATTTTGGTCTTGTAAAGGAAATCAATTTCCTAAACTAAATATGTGAGGTTAATAAAAAACAATTATTTATATTTATATGTGTCTTTTTAAATTTATTCTTAAATTACATAAAATAAATTATATTTCTAAATATTTAATATAAAATTGGAAATGCTATTAATATATTATAAAATTGGAAATGCTATTAATATATTTTGAGTCTAAATATTGGTATGGAAAAAAATGGAATTAAAAAACAATCACTTTCATTTTACTTTTCAAATTTATTTTCAAATTATATAATATAGGTTAACTTTCTGAATATTTAGTATAAAATTGAATTGTTGAAATATATATATATATATATATAATTTAATGAGGTGATGCAAAAAGAGGGTGATGGACGAATACTTATTTGGAACTAATGTTCATTGTGATTTATGTATCCTTAGTTCTCTTATTAATTAGCAACAGTTTGCATGTCCTCTTTGCCATGCCATACAAATCTTCCAAGATTTGTTGATTTTTTCTTCAATGCATAAAGGATTTGATGATAGGCATGAATGAAATTCCTCATTCTCATAATCCAATGTTCTCTCCATTGATTGTTTCCCATGACTCTTTGATCTCTTTTAGAAATTGGCAAGGATGATAAAAGAAAGCCTTTGGGTCTTCTTCTTAATGTTGTGTATGTTGTTTCTTGATGCTGCTCTTGGATCATTTGCTCTTTCCTTAATCCCTAAGATGTAGAAATGTTACAGTTGTGATTATGATATATTCCTCCTAAGATGTAGATATGTTTCCAATTTCTATCAAGATTTTAAAAATTTCTTAGAGTAGCATTTCCTCTTTACTTGAAAAATTCTTTCGCACCACACTTCTACATGGGAAATAGGTCATGTCTTGTAAAAGGATTAGTGTATAGGGGGGCTTACAGTACCAAACTATATATATATATATATATATATATATATATATATATATATATATATATATATATACTTTAAACAAAAGAAATTGGCTAAAAGAAAACCATGTCATAAATGTTGGCACAACAAAAATAAATACAAAAATAAAAGAACTAAATTACCAACTCCTTATTCACACATTGCTAGCATTGGTTAGAACCAAGAGGAATGCTTCAAGTTATTACACCCCAAAAAACTCAAGTGAGGTTGTATTTGTGTCTTACCATCATTGATCTATTTACTAGATCTAGAATGCTAGCACCAAAAATAAAAAGAAATTGACTCATAACAATTCTAATAAAATCCTAAACTGTAAAAGAAAGCAACCCATTAATTCTCTAATCTCTTTAGTATATCTTTGGCAATGGCACCAAAAATCTTGATTGATTTAATTTCTTAAATACTTGATATTTAGATATCAATTATATTTCGTAGAATTAGATATACTACTTTGCATTGATGAGTCTTTTATTATATCCGTTGAAATGTGGCAACAAGAATATTCCAATTTTAATTTGTCCTTGAATTAAAATTAAGAATTAAAATTCGAATTTAGTCTCACCAGCTACTTGAAAAATAATTAATTAATTCATCTTGAGTTAATTAATTGGAGGAATTCAAGCTAGAAGTCTTTGTGAAGTCATGCAACAGTTATCCCTTAAATTAAGGAGATTATCCCTTGATTGAGGAGATAAGGATGAGTTATAACTGAGTTGTAATTAGTTAGCTTAGTTAATTGAGTTATGTCCAGTTAAATTAGTTCCAAACAGGTTGAGGAACTAATTGTGAGTTCAGTTAGCTAATGCATGCATGCATCAAACTAGTGTACTCCAGATAACTAAAGATTCTCTCATAAGTAACTCATGTATGTCTATTCAAAGAAAGACCTAGTTGAGATTGAAGACAGGGACAATGTACTATCAGTTGCAAGAATTTTCCTATAAGAAAATCTCTTGGATGCAAAAGGAATTCATTCCTTGAGATTTGCAGTTTTAGAGGGTGTAAGATCAGTGTGAGTGATCAGTGTTACACTTGGTAACAACTAGATGACCAAGGAAAAACAACGCAAGGAAATAGGAGCTTGGAGGGCAGAGGAGAAGGCATATGAGCAGTCTATTTTCTCTGTGTGCATCAGTGAGGGATTGTACTGAGAGTTGGCTAGATGTGAGAGCTAAAGCTTTGTGTAATCCTGATATATTTCCACTTGTATGATAATACAGATAGTAGGGTTTTTAGCTGAGGCTTTCCCTAGAATATTCTTCTGTGTTTCATGTGCATTGATTCTTCTTCTGCCTATATGTGTTCCGCTTGATCTTTCTCAGATCTATTAAGCTTCCGCACGTTTGATTGTAGAAGTAGATTAAAGTATTTTTCTTTAGTTATATTGCATTATCAAGTTAATCTACAATCATAATTTCTACAATATCAATACAAAGAAAATATCATGTAAAAATCCAAACAAATTGTAATAAAAACCATAGGGAACTCATTCTCTGGATGGAAAGCTCAAGGATGGCATTACCAAGGCCCAAAAATAGTCTTTCACCCAACTCTAAGTTGAGTGTTGCTATATCATTACAAAAACAACATGCCCTGGTTAGAAAAGGCACTCATGCAATAAGAAGAAATTGCAATGCAATATCCGCCCTTCAAAAAGCTATCACTCTCAAACAAATCAACAATATAAATCCAACAAAAGTAAAATTTATTAATATTATTGTGACATTACACAAGTATATCATACTATTTGAACCAAATGGTTAAAAAATCAAAAGGCTTGGAATGTATGTCATTGCCCTTTAGTAGTTAGTTTCACACTACAATAACATATTCATGAGCAACAAACCCAAAATCGATTAAAACAATAACTAAGGTATGTAATTGAAATATCAAACCCCTAATCTAATCATGCACGAGGAAGGAATATTATGTTCTTATCATAGACATTAATACTATAATTTGGTTATATGCTCTATTTGTAGGTGTAAGGAAAATTGTGTTCAATACCTACAATACCAAATGAGTTAGTCTGCAATCCACAAAAAATGATGACCCTCAATAAACACACGCCAAAAAATAATTGTGTAAGCTATACAGTAATACCATGCATTTGATTTAGACTACAACAATATAATACATAAGTGAATGTAGTTAAATTGGTAGGACCTCCCAATCAACTACACCTGTAGAGTAAACTCTAAATCCTTGCATGCATCCATGATAATAACCATACTTAGAATGGAACCAACAATCTTATTTGATCAAGCAGCTCAAAATTACATGTCAAATAGAAGGATGTATGCATCTAACAATAATATAGATTAAAGAGTCCACAAATTATATGTTTTAATACACCGATCTCTCCTTTTGGTAGCATACACAGGACAAAATTTATAAATTTTTACAATAAAAAGGCAAAGTAAAAACGAGTAAAATAATTCATCAAATCCCTTATCTCATGTATGGAGAATGTCACTATATTACAAAGAGGGTAATCCAATTGGATTCCCTCAAATATTTGGCTTTAGATATTAACTATACAAACTACAAATCGATGTCCATGGCTAAAATTAGGTGGTATATTCATGTAGACCGGATAACCCTAGGTACACATCCAAATTTGGGTTCTAGTCAATAACATTTTAACTAACAACTTGTGCCCTCCATAATGGCTCATCCTAATATAATGAACACAGGAGCTTCTCGAGGATGCCAAATAAAAATACCATGTCATTATTTCTCTCCTAAAAGTGTGCAACCATCTCAAATGTGGAGGTGGGTTTATAATTGCAAAAAATAATAATGGGTTTATAATTGCAAAAATAATAGAAATAAATAATCTTGCATATTAAAATATCTATATAAATTATTATAAAACATTTTTTTAATTAAAAAGTTGATTCATAATTGATTAAAATAATAAAAACAATCATTGTTCTACCTAACAATATAACATTTTAATTTTTCAACTTCTTTAGGATATATGTGTACAATGATTGTGATACTTGGTAAGTTACTTTCCAAAAACAATAGAACAACATATCATTTTAATTTCTCAACTCTTTTAGGATATACTTTTACAATGATTGTGATACTTGGTAGATTATTTTCTAAAAACAATGAATTTTTAATTTGGATTAATGATTCTATAATCACATATGTTTACTATATCAAATATGTCATTACTCATCTCCATTGCATTATGCAATTATATCTTGAAAAAATTAGCAAAACCCAATTTCTATCCTATTATAAAATTCCATAAAAAAATCCCTATCTCCATCACATTATGCAATTATATCTTTAAAGAGAATGGAAAAACCCAATCTTCATTATACTAAATATATTTTTAAATAGATTGGAAAAAATTAATCTCCATAGAATAATACAATGTAAATATATCCATAAAATAATACAATTCCATTGGGGGTAAATATATATCCATAGAATAATATAATTCCATTGGAGGTAAATATATTTAAATTCCATTGGAGGTAAATATATTTTTAAATAGATTGAGAAAGTCTAATTCCCCATTATATTATACAATTTCAGGCAAGTATATAAGAGTGATGTTGTCTCGTAACTTTATAATAAAAATTTTAAAAATATATCTAACTAATTAAAAGAAAATAAAGAACATTATATTAAAAAAAAATTAAAAATATATATAATGCATTAAAAGAAAATAAAGAATAATATTGAATATGTTGGTTCAATTAAACTTTTTAACAAAACACATTAAGAAAATAATATTTTATATGGAAAATTTTCAAGAAAACAAAAAATAATATAAAATTTGTTTAGTAGAGTATCCATGCCAAAATCTTCAATTAAGGCATGTTGCTAAAAAATTCTTAAACCATATATTCTGTAACCTATAGTAATGAAATAAATAAAACTTACCAACATCTCATTATTTATTCTACTAGGTATAAAACTTACCAACATCTCATTCCTCATTCTATTTATCTTCTACTTATCTTAGATTTTGTCTATTATTAATGTAAAATATTATATAATATTATTTTCCAAATGGTGAAAGTGAATAAACACAAGTCAACTCTTATTAAGTGTGAAATGTTGCATGAAAAAATCATGTAAATTGATAACATAGTTAAAACATCTTTATGTGGGACAAATTTTATAAATTAAGTCAATTTTGTGAGTTAATTTAATAAATTAAGTACATTTTTGTGACTTAAATTTTTTTAAAGTTAAAACAATAAGTATTTTTAATATGTAAATCACATAAATTGATAAGGTATTTAGAATGCTTTTATGCAACCTAAAACTTATCCAAGCAAAAATTAACAAGTATTTTAAATATATAAATTACATAATTTTTTTTTTCTCCGTAAAACTGCACTAATTTATATTACAAAAACCAAAAATACAGCAAAATTTACAAAAGGCCGAAGCCTCGCATCTCCGAAGAGAATTTCCCATGATTATCCATTCTAAGCAACATGAAAAAAGGGACCTGTTTCTTACCTCCAACATAACCGGTATATAATAGACACAATAGGCTTTTGAGCCAACACAACGGACATATGACTTGACACGATGGACCCATAACTGGACACAGTTGACACGTAGACTAACACAGTGGACACGCAAACCTTCGCGGCGACATTGACTCAATGACAAACAAACATACCAAGAAAACAGAAGGAGATGGACTGAGAGTAGCATTTCTGGCCATGAAGAGAGAGGCTTCTGAACTAATCCTCATCAGTGAGGTAAGGCTCATTCGTTGCCAAGCCCTTGAGCTTCTTGTCATCCTCTGCATCTTGGTGCGGCATTTTCGGAGCTGGCTCACTAGGTCCAGCCTCGTCTGCTTGCGTATATAAATTACATAAATTAATAATATAGTTAAAATATTTTTATGTGAGGTAAATTTTATCTAAGTGAAAATTAATAAGTATTTTAGATATATAAATAATGTAAATTGATATCATAGTTAAATGTGTTTTTGCGAAGTAAATTTTATCCAAATAAAAAGCAATATGTATTTTTGATATGTAAATTACTTAAATTGATATCATAGTTACAATATTTTTGTGTCTAATAAATTTATTACATTAAAATTTAATAATTATATATATATATATATATATATATAAAATTAAAATGCTTTTGTGTAAAACAAATTTTATTAAAACAAAAACTAATAAATATATACATAAAAATTTAATTCTTATTTGATAATTTCATTAAGACTTATATCTTATATTTAAATAATGGTTACAAATACAAATTCATAATATAGATGTTTTCAAATTTACAAATTATAAATCATTATAAGGATAAATAAAAAAATAAATAAAAAATAATTTAAATTTAAAATAAAATTACAATATTTTAGACTAGTGTAGATTCAAAACAATTTTTTACATGTAACTTTTCAAATTTATTTTTAAACTACATAAAAGGTCAACTTCTATATACTTAATATAAAATTGGAATATATATATTAACTATTAAAAAATATGATAAAGATATTAATTTTCTGTGTCCGTCAAATTTATCAATTTATAGCCATTACAAATTAGCATTAAATACATAAATCAATTCAAGTATAAATCTCATATTTAAATTTCCCTCATGTGATAAGAATTAATGTACGCTGGCTGATTGGCTAATTCATCATTCAGTATCGGTACGCTACTCCGCAACGAGTGAAAATATTAATAAATACCAGTCCAGTCTGAGGCTCTGAACGCAAAGAAAGCAGAGCTAACTGAGTGAAAAAGCTTTGTAATTGCCGGTCTAGGAAAGCAGAGCCAGTGTACAACTGCTACTTAAACAACAGCACCGTATGTCGTTCCACAGCATGAGACATAAGCCTGACACTACTTTCACTACGTTCGGGGGGCAGTAATCATGTGCATGCAGAGGTGTATAGTGTTAAGTTACAGACCATTAAAAGCTTTGTAAGTGTGAGTGTACATGTAATGCATTCAATGCCATGTGACTGAGTATTTAATGCGACACTTTTTTTATCAAATCATGAGATGGAAGTTGCGCAGGGTGAATTTGACATTCCGGGCGATTAGTAATCATGTGCATGCAGAGGTGTATAGTGTTAAGTTACAGACCATTAAAAGCTTTGTAAGTGTGAGTGTACATGTAATGCATTCAATGCCATGTGACTGAGTATTTAATGCGACACTTTTTTTGATCAAATCATGAGATGGAAGTTGCGCAGGGTGAATTTGACATCCGGGGATTTGTCTTTTAATATAGTTAAAAAACGAGTTGTTTTTAGTGTGATTTTTTGGAAGTTTTTTGGGTAGGCTTTTCGGTCTGTTTTTTCTAAAATCTCGCTGGAATTTGTTAAAATCACAAGTTTGATGGTCATCCTTGCACAATCTAAGTGCCTTAAGGGTTTTTGAGGGTGTTGAATCCATATATGTAGTCAAAAAACCAGTTTACATAACACAAATCAAAATTTCACCAAAAAATTTCCCTGGAAAATTCAAAAAGTCGCACTAAAAATAACTCAGTTAAAAAAATGCAAAAATGAAAATAAGTAAAAAACAGTAAAATTTGAAGGGAAAATATGTTTCGAAATTCCAATCCGGTAAGAAACAGAGCTAATCTGAAAAACAAATTGATGGATAAATTACCTATTACCAAATAATTTAAACAAGAGTCTCATTAATCATTAATGTATCTAGTAGTTTGACATTATTAGCCAGGGAAGGTTATGATAAAGAGGTAATGGTTTAATCTGAAAAACAAATTGATGAATAAATTACCTATTACCAAATAATTTAAAGAGTCTCATTAATCAATCTAGTCATTGGACATTATTACCGAGGGAAGCTTATGATAAAGAGGTAATGGTTTTTTTGGATGCGTGTTGTTATTATGTTTGGGATTATTATTTAATATGGAAATTAAGTGTGTATTTAGTTTTTATTTTTTTAGAATATATATTGATAAATTGGAAGAGTGTTTGGTTTCAATCTTAATAGTATAATTATATTTCTTTTTAGTTTAAGATTTTTATTTCTTTCTATGCGAAGATGGGTATCATTCCTAAAATTGATGAAATTAAAAATCATAATCAAATATAAAAGGATAACATAATACTAGAAGTTTCTTCATACAAATATCATGGAATTTATATCTATCACAATGTTAACTAAAATAACATTTAGAAAAAGGGTAAATGGAAGATAGAAAGTTTATGATGGATTTCAAAAGAATTATAAGTTAACAAATGTTGGATATGGGATAAAAATAAAGTCCTCTTTCGGTCTCTCTTCATGGTTGTTATATTATATAAAATTAGTTTAAAACTTACATTATAAAAATTAAAGGAAATACAAGGTATCCTATTCTCCCCATACAAGCAAGTCATGCCCACACTTATATCATAACTAAAGGTATCTTATGAGTAAGAAGAAGTTAAACAACAATACAACAGGTTACCTAAGATTGTTTCCAACTATAGCCAAACCCACTACCTCAATCATGACTAAACCATTGGGGATAAATGAGAAGATCATTTTGTAGAAAAAGGATATTATCAAACATATTATAAGATCAAAATTTAAGATAAATTATGAGTTATAAAAAGTTAGAGGGTAAAAGGAAACTAAGATATTATAAGCACGTGAACAACCCAAAGCTCTAAAATCAAATTGATCTATTTTTCTATGGTAGTGTAAAGAAGAAAATAAGCATTGCTATAACAACAAATCCTAATGAGTTCTATAGTGAAACTAAATGCTTGCCAATTCCCAAAACACTATGTGATGAGATAGTTTGTCAAGTTTGTGACACTAGGAAAGTTGAAGATGGAAAGTGATTGATACTCACACTAAAATCTAAATTTCAAAATATTTGTTATACCACCAACCTTCTTAACCTTTTAACTCAACAAATTTATATCAATCTTGCAAAGTTTCTTTTAATACTATTTGAACATAAAAATAAAACTCCAAAAAGTTTGATACTCATCATCATCATAATTATCAATATTTTATGCAATTTTACCCATAAAAAAGATACCTAAATTAGATTTCAAACTCCAACCACAATTTTTTCAAATTTTACATTTTAATAAAAAAAATTAGATATATAAAAAAATATAAAATAATAATAAATAATAAATAAATCAATTTTCATTTAATTAAAATAAATATTTTTTCAATTCTATATTTCCACTTTCAAACAAATTTATAATTGTGTTAAAATTTACTATAAAACCATTACAATATATCTATCTATTCCGAGGTATAAAAATAACATACAAATGCCAAACACATTACTACAATTTTCTGCAATCAAATTGATGATGGTTTGTTTCGTCTGCACTATTTGTTCACACACGATTCACTCCCTTTGTGACTCAGTGCATACACCTATAATTATATAAATGTTAATATCCAGTAAACCAGAAACTATGATTAATATGACATGATAAATATCAATTAGATGTTTTCTTATGGGAACACATTATCACGTAAATAAAACAACGGAAAGGACTGTAAGTAGCTGGTCCCTGTATAGGTAATATAACTTGCGTAAGTGTACACATATTGTTTATTAGATATTTAAAGGTTTTTGTTTACAAAGTTATGAATTAAATAAATTATAATTTTATTTTAAAATAATAATAAGTTAAATGTGTATATATTTTAGAAGAAACATGTAATAAGATTTTTAACTATGGAGATTTATTTCTATTTTATTATGGACATTTGTTATAATATTATGGGTCAATACCATGTTTTATCATTATCACATGCTCAAAAATTATAAGTTAATTCATATAACACTTGTTCATGTGACATTCTTTTTAATTACCAAATTAAATTAAAATGGAAAAAAAATGTGTACATTTCCAAGCAAACATACTTAAATTTAAACTTACTAAAATATAAATCTCTTGTCATTTTGTTGATCTCATATTTCATCCACCTATCAAATTTTGTAGAACTAGTTTTGAAAGCATTTTCATCATTCCAATGTGGCTCACAATTTACATAACCATATTGTTTAATGAATAAAATAATAAAAATATAGCCGTATCATCTTCACCTCACCCCCATAGTGCTCTCGCACATAGACAATTATTATAGCCCTATCTAAAGTTCGATGATGATTATAGCTCATCCATAAAGCATGAGCTATACATTTATCTTGCAGAAGAAGTAGTTGTGCCAAACAAGAGTTGTGCAAAGTTGAGGTTGTGTGCAGAATAAAGGATATGTTGAAGAGGGGATATGTGTGTGAAAATGGGTGTATAGAGGCAATGTGTGTGTAGAGAAAGGAACATAAACCTTCTTCCACACATATGGAATTTGACTTAGAATATATAAATTGTTTCACTAGAAAATTTGTAACAAAGAGATGATTTTTATTTTGTTTTAAAGGGTTCATTCTCAGTTATTTTTTAAAATATATTCACGCCATCTATACAGATTTTAAAAGGTAGTGTAACATGTTGTTTCTATTTTGGTTGTTTATTATGTACTGTAGGCATTATTGCAATGTATATAAGTTTTATGTAACTAAATTCTGCGCAAAAGAAATGCACTTCCCACAAAAACAATTTAACATAAAAAATGACATTTTATTATATAATGAAATTAAAATAAAAATTGAATAAAAAATATTATAACTTATAATAAGATAAACGTGGAGTTTGTTAGGCCCCTATACTAATAGTGTAACTCCTTATTGTTATTAGTAAAACCCCCTTATTATATTGTTGTACCCATGCAGTCCCCATATTGTTACTATTGTGCCCCATAGAAGCCCACTATTGTTATTGTTGTGCCCTTACATTATTATTGTTATGTCAGCTCTGATTATATTGTGACCCCTTAGACTCCTATATAGAGAAGGGAGGTCTTGTCATTTGTATCATCCAAGAATTGTTCATTTATGTAATGTAAAGGAGGTTGCCCCCTCGAAGAGGCTTATTTCTAAGGCGTTCATCTATCTTTTCTATCTTTTTGTGAGTTGGTTTCATAACATTTGGTATCAGAGCTTTGGATTCTAGGGTTTCGCTGCTCCAAACAAGTCATCGTGGAATTTTCGCTATAACTTTATTTTTGTGACGTTTCAGAAGCTACAAATAAAACCCATTTGAGACGAAATCTCGCTGAACCTCGGGTCCGAATTTCAAAGCTTGTCTTGCTATATTTTCAGAGATATGATCTAAGGAAGTTATAGTTTTTGCAAGCTCCACAATTTCATCTAAAATAGGTCATCGTGGAATTGTCGCTATAAATTTTTCACTACGAAGTTTCAGAAGCTAAAGCAAAAACCCATTTGATACGAAATAAGTCTAAACCTCGGTTCCGAATTTCAAATCTTGTCTCACTATATTTTCGGATATATGATTTGAGAAAGTTAGGGTTTTTGAAGACTCCTAAATTACATCTTAAACAGGTGACCTTGGGAAAATCATCATAACTTTCTCTCTGAGAATTAGATGGAAATGTTGTCAGAAGTTATAGAAAGAGGACAGATTGTAATCTTTTGTGTGTATTTTTCAGATCCGAAGGTCAAAACAGTGACATGTGGCACGTCATACAAGTTCGCTATTCTGAAAAGGTGTATAATCAGGTCATCTTGGGAGATTGTGCATAACTCTTTTTTGGAGAATCCAATTTCGATCAGACTGGTGGCATTCGAAAGAGGACGCAAAGGACTACTGCAGATCGTGATTTCAGAACTGGAAGATTTAAAATTACAGAGTTACATTTGTTTAAGATTGAGCTCCTAAAATCAAGAAAAAGCTAGATGAGGAAGTTTGATGGCAAGGATCTAGTAAATTGCATACTATAGATGGAGAAATATTTTGATCTACATGGTGTACCACTGTTACAAAAGGTATGTTTTGCATCTAATTATTTAGAACCGAATCAATTTTTATGGTATAAAAGGCTTTGTTCTCATAGACCACTTGTCACGTGGTCAATTTTCACGGAGGAAATGATAGCACATTATGAGGATACAAAGAGAAACACCTTCTTTAGCCAATTGATAAATCTCAAACAAAAGTGTTCAATGAGAGAGCACATTGAGGACTTTCAAAAATTGAATATAAGGGAAAATGATATTCCAGAGAAGCAGAGGATTGATGTCTCCATAAGGACTTTAAAGGATAACATTCAACATGAGGTTTGTCTTTGGGAACCTAATTCATTGAAGAAGGCATTCAGGTTGGAAAGAAAAGTGGAAAACAAAATTATGGAAACAAGGAATTCTATCCCTCACAACTATAAACATGGAAGTGTTGTTTCTCCTAGCCTTCCACAACCTACAAGGGTGACACCACAACAATTGGAAGAAAAAGAGAAAAAAGGCTTTGTTACAATTGTGATAGCAAATGCACTAAAGGTCATAAGTGTGCTGAGAAGAAATTATTTTAAATATATTATGAAGAGGAGGAAGAAAATGATCAAGAAACATCAAAATAAGAGGATATGCACCAGGAACCAACCCTAGAGAAAGAAGAAATGAATCCGACCATATCTTGTAAAACATTGGCAAGAATTACCACTTCTCAAACTCTCAAGGTAGAAGGACATATCAAGAAGAAAAAGGTTCAAGAAGTGAAAGATCACTTCGTGAAAAAAGAAATGAATCCAACCATATCTTATAATGCATTGGCCAGAATTACAACTCCTCAAACTATCAAGATAGAAGGACATATCAAGAAGAAAAATGTTCAAGAAGTGAAAGATCACATTGAGCATCAAGAAATGAATCCGACCATACATTGTAAAGCATTGGAAGAAATTACCACTCCTCAAACTCTAAAGATAGAAGGACATATCAAGAAGAAAAAGGTTCAAGCAGTGAAAGATCACATCGAGCATCAACAACAAGTTATCCAACCTTTAAAGGATAACGCCACTTTAGTGCAGAATCGAATGAAACAATAGGTAGATCAACATTGGAGTGAAAAATGTTTTGATGTAGGTGATTGGGTATTTTTATAGCTACATCTCAAGCAAGCTATTTATGAGAAGGAAATGTTGGCAATACTAGATGCACTTAAGAAATGGCGACTTTACCCAATGGGAAGACACTTCAAGGTAAAAATGGATCATGATAATCATAAATACTTTTTAAAACAAATAAATTATCTTTAGAAGAAGAGAAAAAATGGGTCACAAATATGTTGGGTTATGACTTTGACATCATCTATAGAAAAGGGAAGCAAAATTCTGTTGCAGATGCACTCTCAAGAAAGGATGAGGATGTGGAAGCATTGTTTTGTGCTATTTCTATTATCCAACCAGATTGGATAAACGAAGCAAGGAATGAATGGAAGAAGGACAAGGAAGTGTGGCCACTAATTCAAAAGTTGCATAAGATCCCAATTTAAACAATATTGTGAGAACTTAAAGAGGAAGGAAAAATCATATTGGAACCTGGAGCAGTCACAGAAACAAGAACTTGACATCTATGAAATCGATCAATTTCAGAGTATCTCATCAAGTGGAAGAACTTACCCGCTGAAGATTCCACATGGGAGGACAAGAATTTTATACAGAAGCATCAAGAACTACTCAAGCGTTGAGGACAACACTTTTTTAAGGAGATGGGCATGTTAGGCCCCTATACTACTAGTGTAACCCCTTATTGTTATTAGTACAACCCCCTTATTATATTGTTGTACCCATGCAGTCCCCACATGGTTACTATTGTTCCCCATATAGGCCCAATATTATTATTATTGTGCCCTTACATTATTATTGTTATGTCGGTTCTGATTATATTATGACCCCTTAGACTCCTATATATAGAAAGGAGGTATTGTCATTTGTATCATCCAAGAATTGTTCATTTGTCTAATGTAAAGGAGGTTTCCCCCTCGAAGAGGCTTATTTCTAAGGCGTTCATCTATATTTTCTATCTTTTTGTGAGTTGGTTTCATAACGAAGTTTGAGACCATGTAACCGTGAGACTCATTTCATGGGAGAACTCATAGTGCATCGTTTAAAATTGTTGGGGGCTATAGACTAACAAGAGTCACAAGATAGGGATTTTTGTGTCATTTAACAGAAAGGTTGTTATGAAACCAACTCACAAAAAGATAGAAAAGATAGATGAAAGCCTTAGAAATAAGCGTCTTTGAGGGAGCACCTCCTTTACATTACACAAATGAACAATTCTTGGATGATACAAATGACAAGACCTCCTTTCTATGTATAGGAGTCTAAGGGGTCATAATATAATCAAAGTCGACATAACAATAATAATGTAAGGGCACAATAATAATAATAGTGGGCTTCTATGGGGCACACTAGTAACAATATGGGGACTACATGGATACAACAATATAATAAGGGGGTTGTACTAATAACAATAAGGGGTTACACTAGTAGTATAGGGGCCTAACATGCGCCTCTCCTTCAAAAAGTGTTGTCCTCAACACTTGAGTAGTTCTTAATGCTTCTGTATAAAATTCTTGTCCTCCCATGTGAAATATTCAGCGGGTAAGTTCTTCCACTTGATGATATACTCTAAAATTGATTGATTTCGTAGCTGTCACGTTCTCGTTTCTGTGATTGCTCTAGGTTCCAATATGATTTTTCTTTCATCTTCAAGTTTTGGCAATATTGTTTGAATTGGGATCTTCTACAACTTTTGAATGAGTGGCCACACTTCTTCGTCCTTCTTCCATTCATCCCTTGCTTTGTTTATCCAATCTAGTTGGATAATAGAAATAGCACAAAACAATGCTTCCACATCCTCATACTCATCCTTTCTTGAGAGTGCATCTGCAACAAAATTTTGCTTCCCTTTTCTATAGATGATGTCAAATTCATAACCCAACATATTTGTGACCCATTTTTCTATTCTTCTAAAGATAATATTTGTTCTAAAATGTATTTAAGACTATCATGATCCATTTTTACCTTGAAGTGTCTTCCCATTGGGTAAGGTTTCCATTTCTTAAGTGCATGTAGTATTTGCAACATTTCCTTCTCATAAATAGCTTGCTTGAGATGTAGACGTAAAAATACCCAATCACCTACATCAAAACATTTTTCACTCCGATGTTGATCTACCTATTGTTTCATTCGATTCTACACCAAAGTGGCGTTATCCTTTAAAAGTTGGAGAACTTGTTTTTGATGCTCAATGTGATCTTTCACTGCTTGAACCTTTTTCTTCTTGATATGTCGTTCTATCTTTATAGTTTGAGGAGTGGTAATTTCTTCCAATGCTTTACAAGATATGGTTGGATTCATTTCTTGATGCTCGATGTGATCTTTCACTTCTTGAACATTTTTCTTCTTGATATGTCCTTCTATCTTGATAGTTTGAGGAGTGGTAATTCCGGCCAGTGCATTACAACATATGGTTGGATTCATTTCTTCTTTATCAATGTGATCTTTCACTTCTTGAACCTTTTTCTTCTTGATATGCCCTTCTATCTTGAGAGTTTGAGGAGTGGTAATTCTTGCCAATGCTTTACAAGATATGGTCGGATTCATTTCTTCTTTCTCTAGGGTTGGTTCCTGGTGTATATCCTCTTCTTTTTGTGTTTCTTAATCCTTTTATTCCTCCTCTTCATAATATATGTAAAATAATTTCTTCTTGGCACACTTATGACCTTTAGTGCATTTGCTATCACAATTGTAACAAATCTTTTTTTCTCTTTTTTCTTCCAATTGTTGTGGTGTCACGCTTGTAGTTTGTGGAAGACTAGGAGAAACAACACTTCCATGTTTATAGTTGTGAGGGGTAGAATTCCTTGTTTCCATAATTTTTCTTCCCACTTTTCTTTCCAACCTGAATGCCTTCTCCAATGAATCAGGTTCCCAAAGACAAACCTCATGTTGAATGTTATCCTTTAAAGTCCCTATGGAGGCATCAATCCTCTGCTTCTCTGGAATATCATTTTTCTTTATATTCAATTTTTGAAAGTCCTCAATGTGCTCTGCCATTTAACTCTTTTGTTTGAGATTTATCAATTGGCTAAATAAGATGTTTCGCTTTGTATCCTCATAATGTGCTATCATTTCCTCCATGAAAATTGACCCCGTGACAAGTGGTTTACGAGAAAAAATCCCTTTATACCATAAAAATTGATGCAATTCTAAATAATTAGATGCAATACATACCTTTTGTAATAGTGATACACCATGTAGATCAAAATATTTCTCCATATGTAGTATCCAATTTACTGGATCCTTGCCATCAAACTTCCTCATCTCACTTTTTCTTGATTTTAGGAGCTCGATATTGAAATGGGAGCTCAATATTGAAACGAATGTAACTGTAATTTCAGATCTTCCAGTCCTGAAATTGCCACCTACAGTAGCCCTCTACGTCCTCTTTCCAATGCCACCTGTTTGATTGAAATTGGATTCTCTAAGAAAGAGTTATGCACAATCTCCCAAGATGACCTGATTATATACCGTTTTCGAAGAGAAAACTTGTATGAGGTGCCGCGTGTCACTTTTTTGACCTTCAGATCTAAAAACTATAAACAAGGAACTAAAGTTTGTCCTCTTTCTGTAACTTCTTATGAAATTTCAATATGATGCTCAGAGATAAAGTTATAATGATTTTCCCAAGGTCACTTGTTTAAGATGTAATTTGGGAATCTGAAAACATCCTAACTTCCTCAGATCATATATCCAAAAATATAGCGAGAGAAGACCTGAAATTCGGACCCGAGGTTCAAACCGATTTCTTCTCAAATGGGTTTTTGTTTTAGCTTCTGAAACTTCGTAGCAAAAACGTTATAGAAAAAATTCCACGATGACCTATTTGGAGCAGCGAAAACCCTAGAATCCAAAGCTCTGATACCAAATGTTATGAAACCAGCTCACAAAAAGATAGAAAATATATATGAACACCCTTATAAATAAGCCTCTTCGATGGGGCAACCTCCTTTACATTACACAAATGAACAACTCTTGGATGATACAAATAACAAAACCTCCTTTCTATATATAGGAGTCTAAGGGGTCATAATATAATCAAAGCCGACATAACAATAATAATGTAAGGGCACAATAATAACAATAGTGAGCTTCTATGGGGCACAATAGTAAAAATATGGGGACTACATGGGTACAACAATATAATAAGGGGGTTGTACTAGTAACAATAAGGGGTTACACTAGTAGTATAGGGGCCTAACAAAGGTTCACATCTCATTACGAGATTGTGTGTAAGGACTTGTGCCTTAACAGTAAGAGAGCAAACACAGTTAACAGAAAGTGAGAGATGGGAAAGTCTTACAATAACCAAAAATTTAATGTTGCAATGTTGGAGTTTTATAAATTGTGTTCCTCAGGTTCCTGACGAAAGTGTCCCACTTTGAAAAATCTTACCAAGTAGCATAAAATTAGGAAGTAGTTACCAATTTGGCTTCTTTTTATTTTTCCTTTTCATTGATGACTTCATATAATTTAATCTTTGCATTTTTTTCACACTTTTCTAAACCTTTACTTATAACAAGTTTCACAACTCTTTATGATGTTAAACGAATAATAGTTTTGCAGTTTTTTGCAACATGTTAGATGACTAATGGACTATGAAATTACATTACAACTATATTGTATTGATGTTAATTGAATTGTTGCTTCATAGTTTATGTTATTATAATACTATTAACTAAATTTTTGGTCCATACTTCATAGAAACACATTGCTAAGCCAACCAAATGTGTGTAACTTGAAACACATAATTTAAAAAATGCATATTGTTTGTCGGTTTTAACCCCGTACATAAATTACCAAAACCGGGACTACGAGCTTGATTTTTCATTATGTTCCTTTCAATGTTACAATACATATTTATACATGCCAAATCATCCAATACCATGGACCGAAAACCATCGCATCCAAAACCATGGACCAAAAACCATCACGTCCAAAACCATGTGCGAAAAACATGCACAAAACCATAGGTAGGTCCACCCAACCTAATATAGGGTCCAAAACCAAAATTTTCCAGGGCACTACTTGGAGCCCATAGAGTGGGGTCACCTGCATCCCTCAAACCCCCTGTGACCCCCCCCCATTACGCAATCGGTGTAATGCAGGGGGGCTCTGCCCCCCTTCTAACCCCCCGTTAATTATTTGGTCTCGTCGTGGAAAGAATATAACACAACCTAACATTCTCCCACTTATTGTTTTATTTCCACAGGGGGCCACAAGAGAGCTTAATAATTTATCCAACCTTGCAATGCCCATTGTTTCTCTACACCAAGATAACTTCTCAGAGCTCAAATATTTTGTCAGTTCATCTACAGTATTCTTCAAAGTGTCCACCTTTACCAGCAACACCTTTTTGTCTTCTATCATATCCCTCACAAAGTGATACTGAACATCAATGTGCTTTGTCTTTGAATGATAAGCAGGGTTCTTTGCCAATAAAATTGCACTTTGGTTGTCACAGTCTATCCTTATAGCTCCCTGTAATAACCCCATATTTGAACACAATATCTGCAATCTAACTGCTTCCTTGCTTGCAGGAGTGGCTGCCATGTATTCTGCCTCTGTAGTTCATAGTGCCACTATAGATTGTTTCTCACTCATCCAACTAACTGCACCTCCAAATAGGTTAAACACATACCCACTTGTAGATATTCTCTGATCTAGATCTCCAGCCTAGTCTGCATCAACAAAGCCACGAATATCGAACACTCTGTCCAATACTAGTCTACCTTGGTAGCACAAACCATAATCACTAGTGCCACGCAAATACCTGAAAACCCGTTTCACTGTTGTCCAGTGCTCCTTCCCTGGTTTTGACATAAACCTGCTCAATACTCCCATTGCATGTGCAATGTCTGGTCTATTACAGACCATCGCATACATCAGGCTACTGATTGCACTTGCATATGGAACATGGGACATGTCCTCTTCTTTTTCTTGTGTCTTGAGGCATTGTTCAACAGATAACTTTACACCTACAAGGATAGTAACCTTCACCAGTTTACTATCCTGTATATTAAACCTCTGCAATATTTTCTTGACATACTTCCTCTGGTTTAACCAGAGCTTCCTCTTTGTTCGATCTCTTTTAATTTCCATGCCCAAAATATAGTTTGTAGCACCAAGATCTTTCATGTAGAATTTGGAGGACAAATGGGTCTTCAAATCCTGGATAGTTTCTTTGTCATTTCCAACCAGAAACATATCATCCACAAACAAGGCCAGATAAATAACACAGTCACCAATTAATTTAAATACACACAGTGATCTACTTTTCTTCTGGTGAAGTCAAGTCCACATATAAATGTATCAAATTTCTGATATCACATCCTTCGTGACTGTTTTAGCCCATACATAGACTTCTTTAAATTTCATACCAGTTCTTTCTTACCCTTCACTGCAAAGCCTTCAGGTTGCTTCATGTAGATCTCCTCTTCCAGATCCCCGTGAAGAAATGTTGTCTTCACATCCATCTGTTCTACCTCAAAATCAAAAGCAGCAACAACAGATAAAAGTAATGTAATAGAAGTTACCTTAGCAATAGGAGAAAAAATATCACCAAAATCAATTCCTAGCACCTGGGAATAACCTTTTGCTACCAATCAAGCTTTGTATTTCTCCACCTTTCCTTCTGCATTTGTCTTCTTCTTGAACACCCATTTGCTGCCAATAGGTTTCCTTCCAGTCAGCAACTCCACCAAATCCCAAGCCTCATTTTTGTGCAAAGATGCCATTTCATCAACCATGGCCTCTTTCCAGAGTTTTCCATCCTCTGAATCTACTGCTTCCTTCACAGTTCTGGGATCATTATCAGTAATAGATAAAGCAAAATTTTAACAGAAAGTAGAAGGACCATACCTTTCTAGCTGCCTTCTTTCTCGAACTGATCTTCTCACGCTCGGAGTTTGTGGCTCTTCATCTTTTGATTCCTCCTCTGCTATAGATTCTGATTCTTCCTCCTTTATCTCAAACTCTATCTTCTCAGGTTCCTTTGGTTTGACTTCGTGTTTAATAACATCTTTCACCTCTCTGAACACCACATCTCGATTGTAAACAACCTTCCTTGTTACTGGGTTCCAAAGCTTATAACTCTTTAAACCATCCTTATACCCAATAAAGATTCACTTTTCAGATTTACTATCCAACTTGGTTCATTTCTCCTTTGGAACATGTACATATGCATCACATCCAAATACCCTCAGATGTGAAAGAGAGGCTTTCTTACCAGTCCATACCTCTTGTGGAGTCTGATCCTCCAACACTGATGAAGGTGATCTGTTGACCATGTAACATGCTGTCTCCACCACCTCTGCCCAGAATTCCTTTCCTAAACCGGCACCACTGAGCATGCTTCTTGCCCTTTCCATCAACATCTTGTTCATTCTTTCTGCAACTCCATTTTGCTGAGGTGCAAATGGAGTAGTCTTCTGCCGTGCTATACCACACTTCTTACAGAATTTTTCAAATTCCTTACTGCAAAACTCTCCATTGTTATCTGTCCTCAGCACCTTTATCTTCTTCTCTGTCTGGTTTTCCACCAGATCCTTAAATTCTTTAAACCTATCAAAGACTTTAGGTTTCTTCTTAAGTAAATATATCCATGTATTCCTTGAGAAGTCATCTATAAGTGATACATAGTACACAGACTTGCCCAGTGATGGAACCTTCACAGGTCCAAACACATCACTGTGAACAAGCTCTAATATCTGTTTCGCCCTCTTACCACCAGAAGCGAAACTCACCCGATTTGGCTTCCCATATACACAATTTTCATAAAATCAAAATCCAGAGAGCTATTACTCATACCTTCTACCATACCTTTACCATGAAGTATTCGAAGGCCTTTCTCTCCAATATGTCCAAGCCTTTGATGCCATAGCATGGTCTTCTCTCCAGAGCCCACTAGATTTTCTGCTCCACCTTCAGGAACCATAGAACTGTTGCACCCATCAACAGTAGTGTTACCTTTCAGCTTGTACAGAGTTCCAATCCAAACTCCCTACATCAATACCAGTGCTCCCCGAACCATCTTGCAGGTATCCTTCTTGAACACTGTTTTTACACCTGCATCATCTAGCTTGCTTACAAAAATCAGTTTTCTGGCCAATGTAGGAATATGTAGAACAGCCAGAAGTGTTCTAACCCTTCCACCTTGCAACTTCAACTTTATGTTTCTACGACCAATGCTTCTAGCCTTCCTATCATCCCCTAAGAAGACATCACCACCATCGTATTTCTCATACTCGCAGAACCAATCTCTATGGGGAGTGAAGTGAAAGGATGCACCTGAGTCAATCAACCATGCCTTCATCTGAGGTGGTTTTCGCCTTTGCAGAAGGAGCATCATCAGATCCCTTTCCTTTGTCAGGAGCTTTAGATTTGTATTCCCTTTTGTAGTGCCTTTCCTTTCCTCATTTCCAGGACACCACCTTTACAGGTTTTCCTGGAGATTTAGATCTCCCTCCAAATTTAGATCTCCCGCTCGATGACTTATTTTTGTTTCTATTCTGGGACCATCCTTGTACAGACAAGGCATCACCATTCTGGCTCTCCATATTTTTCCATCTCATCTCCTCCATCAGCAAGGATGAGACTATTTCATCGAACTACAAGATAGTTGCATTGCTACCTATTGCAATAGCCAGACTATCCCACGAATCTAGTAGAGAACACAACAAACTAATGCACTTATCTTCATCTAAAATTTTGATATCAATAGACGATAACTGACTTACCATAGTATTAAACATGTTCAGATGCTCTGTCACCGAGTCTCCATCTTTCATCCTCAGGTTATACAGCTTTTTTCGTAGGAATGGTTTATTCACTAGAGACTTATATTGGTACAAAGTCCCTAACTTGTCCCACAAAGCCTTCGCCCTAGCTTCCCCTGATACATTCAACAATATTGAATCTAAGACACACAGTCGTATTGTGATCTTTGCCTTCTGATTCAACTTCTTCCATTCTTCATTAGACACTCCCGTTGGTTTAGTACCTGGATCTACCGCGATCCATTGATCTTTATCCACCAACAGATCCTCCATCTTGAGTTTCCACAACTCAAAACTCTGACCATTAAATTTCTCGATCTCTATCTTTCCACTGCTCACCATCTTCTTTCACTACCAGAATCGATCCCACAAATATCCCACTGAACAAGGTTAACCATAGGCCCAAGCAAAACCGCTTAGCAACAAAGGCATCCTTTTGAAGCCAAAACAGCTCTGATACCAAATGTAGGTTTTAACCCTGTATAGAAATTACCAAAACCGGGACTACCGGCTTGATTTTTCATTATGTTCCTTTCAATGTTACAATTAATATTTATACATGCTGAAGCATCCAATACCATGGACCGAAAACCATCACGTCCAAAACCATGGACCTAAAACCATCGCGTCCAAAACCATGTGTGAAAAACATGCAGAAAACCATAGGTAGGTCCGCCCAACCTAATATAGGGTCCAAAACCAAATTTTTCTGGGGTGCAACCAAGGACCCCATAGAGTGGGGTTACCTGCACCCCTCAAACCCCCTATGACTCCCCTCGCTACCCAATCGGTGCAGTGCAGGGGGGCTCTGCCCCCCTTCTAACCCCCCTGTTAACTACGTGGGCTAGTCATGGAAAGAATATAACACAACCCAACAATTGTTAAACCAACCTATAAAAACCCTCCCCACCCTAACCCCTCAAGATGTTCACTTGCTAAACCAATCTCCCTAGTGATACTTAGAGAGATGGAATAGTAATTTTTTTCCTTTTTTGTCCTCAAAACTCGAACTAAGCATCACTGTTGTGTTCATCTTGTCAAGGAAAATCCAACAATATAAAACTTTACCCCAATCTAACCTCTATATCATAATTTATGGTCCTTTTGACTGTCTAATAATTAGATGGTGCCAATTCATCAGCCCCACCACATGGACCCATATGGCCATGCCGCATGTCTCACCTTTCTATTCCACATAAAAATCTGTTCGTGGTTGTTCACCCATTCATTTCTCATTGAATCATGACTCTTTACCCTCGCTGCAACCTTTGGGCACTACCCGACTATAAATTTTAGGAATACTACGTAGGTTTCCTCTAGGGTGAACCTCTTGGAGTCAGACCTCCACTACCCCTGGTCTAATTTCCCTAGCTATTACTCTCGGGATACCCTGGTTGTTTCTTTCGATGTGCGTCTCGTGATTTTCTCCATGGTGGACCTTCGAGGATCAAACCTCTACAACACCTCCTTCGTTGCATTTCCTCAACAAATATTTCTAGGCTATCCCAACTGTTTCACTTAGTGCACCACTAGGGTTTTTCCCACGGACCATCTCTAACATCACTTCCTTGTCGTTAACTTTTCGCATTCCCAAACTATTACTTCCAATACACCTTAGTTATTTGCCTGAGGTCGCAACCACGCTACTCCCAGTAGAAATTTTACATGGCCCAAACTAGGGAGGCCTTAACAGATCTTAAGAAACATGCTCGATCTTTAATCTGGTGGTTTTCATAATGGTTTCCTCCCTTCTGGCACTATGCACCATTAACCAAGGAGTCCCATCTTGGCATGGTCGCAATGATTCTAAAATGTCTAGACTTTCGCCAGCATTCTACTTTGGACATTAGAGCTTGCTAAGGCAGCCAATAGTGCTATCCCTCCTGAGCTAGTCATAGGTTTCTCCTTCCAGGATCCATGGGTTTCATAAGGTACCAAGAAGGCTATTAGGAGATTATTTCTCCTTAAAGATATATGCACGAAGGTGTACCCTAAGGCTTTCAATAGCTAGGCCAACAATTTTGTGGTGATTGCCAAGAATTTCCATGACATTTGGTTATTAGCAGGGACTAAAGGTTTATTCCTATGTGCGAAATAACATTCCCTGGAACACCATGGCTATCATGAGCCATTCAAGCAAGAATCTTCCACACTATCTCATCACCAATATATGGCACTGACTATCGTGTCCAACATGAGGATATTCAACATCAAAGCAAATCAAACAAGGATGCATTCTACTGAGAATGAAAGGCTAGAAAAATCAGGTCAAATCATACCAAAAGGTCAAGCACTACTCATGAAAGTTCATATATTCTCTAAACCAAGTGTTGGTTCTAGTGAATGTGCATAATCATCACCAAGGAATACACTACAATAGTTTAAATCTTCCCTTCATGTAAATCACAAGTTAATAAGAACAAGGGAGAAAGAAAGTCCTCAAAATTATCACAGTGTAACAACAACCATACCAATGCATACTATATCACTGTAAGAATTATATTTTAACAATAATATGTCCTCTTCTAAATATTTTTGTAAATAAATTAAGCCTCTTATGAGTTATTCCACTGTTTTTTATCTTTTTCACCACCCATCAGTTAATTGTGTAGCAGTAAAAATACAATCATGTATTTTCCTTATGCATAGAAATACCATTTCAACCAGACATGAAACATACAATCATGTATTTTCCTTATGCATAGAAATACCATTTCAACCATAAATGTAACATACAATCATGTATTTTCCTTGTACATGGAAACACAATTTCAACCAGAAATGAAAACATACAATCATGTAAAGGAATTCATAAGAGTACCTACCTAGTGAGCTTGCAGGGGAACAAAGTCACGGACTATGAATCTCCACCCAACAGTAGATAGCTACAACAATCATCACTTGCAACTATCACCCCCAAGATGGATTCCATAGACTAAGATGACTTGCTCAAGGGATTTTTTACCATATTCTAGTTGGAATAAGGACTCTAGAGGCTTTCTCCCCTCCACCCACTAAACACATAAAAACACACAATTTTATAGGGAATCTAAAGGCCTACTTCCTCCATCATTCAACTGAAAAACAATTAGAGAACTCCAGGGAATACATAGGCTTCACCTCCACCCTTAAACACATTGTTTCCACCCACTAATGGAATACATAACCCATTGTCAACCAATCAAGCAAGTAAAAGAGACTCTAGAAATTCTTGCTATGAATTAAAGTGCTAAACCTCCACCCAATCTATCAAGGGATTCCAGAGAAAAACCATCTCCACCCTCCAGCCCCCTAGGTGTCTCGAGGTTTACCCTCACTTGGAGAATCTCCTCTCGTCCCCTATTGCTCAACCAGAAAGTAATACATCTCCCTTAGGAGCCCTGGAACAACCATAAGTGCCTCCCAGTGTGTGCTTCTCCACAATGAACTCCCCTACGCATTATCGTCCACTGTGCTTCTTTCTATTCTCTTTTTATCACCCTGGATCTCTCCTCTCCTCTTCTCTCTTATGTGCTCTCTGCGCTTTGTCTTCTTTGTGTGTTCTTGTCCCGAGTGGTTCTTTATATTTATGTGCATTCTTTCCCCAATCCGCTACTTCATAACCTCTAACAATTGACTCTGCCAAAAAATATTTCCTACCAATGGCAAGTGATCTGCACACACCTCTACCTTAGTTGGTTAATGTGGTTCAACAGCTCCCATTAACTTCCTCCTCCCGCAAGTGCCTTGTGTTGTATGGGTTCTCATTAATCTTGTCCCTTTGTTTCCTTATTCCTTGCTCGAAGCAACATGGCTATGTACTTTTGTAGATATTACATTAAGAGCACCAGTGTTATTAAAAGCGCAACCAACCAACCTTTAATGGTCATCCCAAACAGTCCAATTTCTCTTGCATAAGTAAATTGAACATCTCACACATTTAGTCACCCAGTCTCTCGAATCAGTGTACCATAACTCAAACCATAATTATTTTATGAAAATATTTACATTGCAAAATGAAATTAAGCAATTGGGCCTATTACAAACCCCTCCCCCTTTAGGGAACATCATCCTCAATGTTATTTCCTGATATGCAACCAATTACATGCTTAAGCAAATTCATGTTTCTTATGGAGCTTTATATGTACATCTCTATACAATATTTACACATATGTACATTTTCTTCAACCAGCAAACAAAAAAGGACATGCTTCCCTCATTGAGTCAACCATTTCCCAAGTGGATTCCTCAGGCCCAAATTACCTCCAATACACTTTGACTTGATCTATTTCTTTATTCTGGACCATGGTGCTCCTCTCATCTAAGACACATAGTGGCTCTAGTTGGTACTCTCCCTCTGGTTCTACTTGTAGCACATACCAATCAATCATATGATTAGAATCTTGTATATATATTTTAAGAATAGAAATATGGAAAACATCATGGACATTTACTGATGCATGTAAGGCTATCATATAAGCCACTAGTCCAATCCTTTCAAAGATCTCAAAGGGCCCACAATATTTTGATTTCAACTTGGTACATGACCCAATACTTGAGGAACTTTTCTTAGGTTTAATTTGCAAATAAACATATTCACCAACTTGGAACTCTTTATGTATCCTATTTTGGTATGCATATCTTTTCTTCCTTTCTTGTGAAACGTTTAAGTTTTGTCTTATAATCTACATTTACTGCCCCATTTCCTTTAGCATATCAATTCCGATAAGGATCCTATTCACTAGATCATTCCAGCTAATAGGGGTATTGCAACTCTCCCTTATAGTGCCTCAAATGGGCTCATTTTTAGGGACTCTTGGTAGCCATTATTGTATGTGAATTCTACAAGTGGAAGGTACTCTTCCTACTTATTTTTTTGATGCATTACATACATCCTCAACATGTCCTCAAGGATTTGGTTCACCCTTTTAGTTTTCCTACCCATCTATGGATGATAAGAAATACTAAAGGCCAATTCAACCCCCAATCCTATAAATATGTCTTCCAAAACTTGGAAGTGAACTTAACATCCACATATGAGATGATCTTCTTGGGAACTCCTTGCAACCTCACAATCTCTTTTATGAAAATTTGAGCTACCTCACTAGCTGAGTTGGTGGATTTAACCACCACATAGTGAGCCATCTTGCTCAACTTGTCAATCGCCACCATAATTGTGTCATGTCGTTTGGAGGATTTTGGTAAAATGATAATGAAATCCATGGAGATAACCTCCCACTTCCATTCTAGAATGGGAATGGTTTGTAACAAACATGTTGGATGTTTGCACTTAGCCTTTACTTGCTAGAATTCTATGCAAATAGCAACAAAATCAACCACTTCTTTCTTCAAAATTGGCCAAAAATGGAACAGTTTGTGAGAGTCGTTACGTACTCGAGATAGCCTGAATATGGCTTGTCATGGAACTCTCTCATGATGATCCTATTCAATTATTCACTATTTGGCACATAGATTTTATTTTTACATCTGATTAGACCATCACCCATGAGATGATACTCTTCTTCCTCACTAACTTGTTGCAAATTTTCCTTTAATTGTTGATATTTTTCATCATGTTTTTAGACATTTTTTACCCTTTCTACTAGGTCTACTTCATAAAATCTTATGGTTTCCAAATAATTCTATTGAATCCTTCAACTAACTGCATCAACCACCTTGTTCTCTTTACCCTTTATATATCTGATTTCAAATTCAAACTCATTGAGCATGGCTAGCCATCTTGCTTGCCTTGCATTTAACTTAGGTTATTCAAATAAATACTTCAGTTTTCCATGATTGGTCATAAGGATCAATTTTCTACCAAGAAGTTAGTGCCTCCACATCTTCAATGCATGAATGGTGGAAGCCAACTCTAGATCATGAGTTACGTAATTTTGATAATGTTCATTTAGCTTTCGGGACTCATAGCATATCACTTGACCTTCTTTCATCAGTATTTCACCAAGCCCCTCCTTTCAAGAATTTCTTCATAGCACAAAATCCTTATTAGGATCTTCAATCCTTAGCACTGGTGTGTTTTTGAGAAATTGTCTCAATTGCTCAAAGCTTGCTACACATTTAACTTTCCATTCAAATTTCTTTCCTTTTCTCTGCAAGGATGTGATGGGATGGCCTATCTTGGAGAAGTTCTAGATGAATCTCCTATAGTAACCTACCAATCCCATGAGTGGTATCACCTCGTTCACATTCTTTGGTGTTGGCCATTCCATTATGGACTTAATATTTTCTGGATCTACTGATATCCCCTCCTTTGAAACAAGGTGCCCTAAATAATGCATTTGTGATTGGAAGAATTCACCTTTTCTGAACTTTGCATAAAGCTTATTCTCTCTTAGAAATTGCAACATTGTTTCCAAGTTCCTTTCATGGTCTTATTAATTTCTTGAATACACCAATGTTTCATCAACAAAAACAATGACAAATTTGTCCAATAAGGAGCAAGCACACTATTCATTAGACACATGAAAGTGGAAGGGGAATTAGTAAACCCAAAGGGTACCACTACAAATTTGTAGTGCACGTATATTATTCAGAAAGTAGTCTTATGGATATCCTCCTCTTTGATGTACACTTGATGATATCCATACCTCAGGTTGATCTTAGAGAATATTGTTGCTCTTCTCTTTCTGTTTGGTTATTGGCTTTGCCTTCATTGGTAATTTGCACAACAAATAATTAGCAACACTTTTTGTAGTTGTGCTTAGCCTGCATGGATGTAACTTGCTTCACCATCGTGGCCTTTCACCTTCCATACATTACTCTTTTCCTTCCCACTTCATTTAGGAATTCAATTTCCTTCTCATAACAATAAACCTTGGCATGGTTCCTATACAACCAATCCATACCCAATAGTATGTTGTATGCCACCAAAGGCAACACATTTAGGTGCATTGTTGTTGCCATGCCTTGAAGTTTAATCTCACATGACTTTACCCAATGGCTCACTCTCCTCTTCGTTCTTGTTTCCAGTTGAACCAACCATGGTTCTATATGAAATTCCTAGGCCAAATTTCATTTATCCATAGGTTTTGGGCTAACATGAATATAGTTAGAACTAGGATAAATCAAAATGGAGATAAATTTATCACGCAAATTACCTTCCATCTCAATGATGGATGCCTGGTGGTTTGATTGGAGATTTTCCATTGCTGCGTAAATTTTGGGCAAATTGTGAGCTACCTCACCCACTGTGTGGGCTTCCTAGGCACTTTAAATATTAGACCCTACATTCCCTTGATGCAGAAAGTCCCTTTTCTGGTGGTTTTCATCACACATCCAACACTTGAGTAGCTCTTTAAATTTATATTTCCATAGTTCTGCCACTGGATGTTGTGTATTTCCTTAGCATTTTGATTGGTTTTCTACTAGAACCAATTCATAGTAGTTGGGTGCTTACTTCCTCTTTCATTTGTGACTTTGGTGGGACACAAATTTTTATTTCCAGTGATGTCCTTGACCTTCCTAGTCGTTCTTAGTTTCTGGCCAATAATTTTCCTACTCATAGTAGTGTTTTAACTTCTTAATGGCATCATTCAGCGTCTAAGGTTATAGAATCTCAATTTGATCCTTGAATGCTAGAGCTAAGCCATTGATAAATTATTGGATTTTTTCCTTCTCATCCTTGAGATATGGCACATATCTCAACAACTCTAGGAACTTGGTAAGTGTTCCTCATCTAACATCCACCCCATCCTGAGCTCACAAAAGTCCTTTGCGTTGCTGTCATAATATCACTTAGACAAATATTCATCCCTGAAAATCTTCTCAAATTCACTCCAAGTCAATTATTCCTCAATGACGCCTCTAACATTTTTAATATATTCCCACTAGATGTTTTCCTCGCTTTCAAACTATAGGTGGCAATCTGGGCTTTCATATTTTTTGAGTAATTATGAATTCTGAAAAATTTCTTCATGCCCAACAACCAGGATTCTACATGTTTATATTTCTTCATTTCTCCATTAAATGTGGGTGGCTTGGATTTATTAAATTACTCTAGAATATAGTCCTTTTCTCTCCTTACTTGATGGTGATGAGGGTGATAAGAGTGATGAGGGTGACTTCTGGTAGTGGAGCTAGAAGGTTTGTTGGAATGATGCACATAAGTGTTGGTCCTTCCTTCTCAGGTACTTAGTGGTACACTCCATTTCCTAGTGTCTTCACTCTCCTATCTATGCCTCTTCCTAGACACACAACCATTTGCCCCATTTTTTTTTCTTTTATAATTCTCAAGGGCTTCCCTTGCCTCTTTGACTAGTTCCTAGCTCATACTACTTCTTCTTCTGCAAATTTGAGAGGATTTGCAAGAGAATTGCATTTATTTCAACTTGTTTTTCTTAGGCTTGTACCATTCTTTCACTGTCTACTTTAAAAATTCTTACCTCAGCCCTTAGGATCTTTAAGCTGTCCAACCAATCTGGAGAGTTTTCCCCTCCCCCTTGGTCAACTAATATTTTTTCTTCATTTGATCTAGTCTCTTCATCTTTGTGTGTGACTGATCAGAGCTATATTGCACCATTCCAATTATCATTCCTATTTCTTTCATTGTATGTTATTGCATATAATGTGTTGTAGATTCACACCAACTTTTTAGTCACATCAAAAATTACTTAACAATAAGAAATCATGCCCTTGGTCCTACCTTTTGCAGGTTATTATAGCAAACCATTTGCAACAATGATCCTTATCAGTACATCATTATCAACAAGTCAATGAATTATTAACACAATATACAAGCAATCAAACAACTAGACCAACTTATAACACCTAAACATTTGCTTGATTAATTTCTAGATGACAGCATAAGGAATTCTTGCAGAATCATCTTATCACTTTCCCCATGATAGATCCCATCTAGTCCAAGTGTTGAACCTAGATGCTCTGATATTGCATGTAAAAAAATTCCCCACCCTAACCCCAATAAAAAATGTTCACTTGCTAATCCAATCTCCTTAGTAATAGTTAGAGATATGTGATGATATTTTTTTCTTTTTTCTTGTCCTCATAACTGGAACTAAACATCATCTTTACGTTCATCATATCGAGATAAATTCGGTGATTTAAAACGTTACCCCAATCCGACCTCTGGATTAGAATTTATGGTCCTTTGAATTTTTGACAATCAATGGGTGCCATGCCATCAACCCCACCACGTGGGCCCACATGGCCATGCTACATGGCCAAACTTTTGGTGCCACATGGAAATTTGTTAGTGGATCGAAATTGTTCATCGTGCATCAAATCCTGACTCCTTACCCTGGCTACAACCTTCAAGGGTTACCCAGTTATAAATTTTGGGTATACTTCGTGGGTTTCCTTTGGGGTGACCTCCCGGGGTTAGACCTCGACTATCCCCGGTCCTATTTCCCCAGTTATTACTCCAGGGATATTCCTTCTGATGCACATGTCATGACTTTCTCTAAGGTGGACCTTCCTGGGTCAAACCTCTATGATGCCTCCTCGATTCCATTTCCACGACAAATATTTCTGGGCTACCTCGACAATTTCTCCTAGTGCACAACTTGGGTTTTTACCTGGGATCAGTTGTACAGGGATATACCTTTGGGTGTGTCATCCTTCCGCCATCCCCAACATCACTTCCTCAACATCAACTTCTAACATTCCCCGGCTATTTATTTTCATACGCCTTAGTTGTTTTCCTTTAGGAACAAATATCTTTGGTGTACAACATCCTTATGCTTATCTTCTTGATGATAGACATAATCCATCCTTTAATGTTGCCTCCTCCATGATGAGGCTTCTTGTTAGGTTGTGTATATAAGGTTGAGTGGCCAAAATATAAGGATAATTCTAAGCCCGAGGTTGCAACCACGCTACTCACAGCATAAATTTGTGATGTTCAAAACTAAGGAGGTTTTGCCAGATCTTGAGAAACACGCTTGATCTTGAATCTAGTGGTTTTCTTACGGGTTTCTTCCCTTCTAGCACTATGCACCACTCACTAAGGAGTCCCATATTTTCATAGCCACAATGTTTCTACCAACTTCTAGACCTTTTCCACCATTATGTCATAGCCATTAGAACTTTCTAAGGCACCCATCGGTGTTATCCCTCCCAAGCTTACCACTGATTTGTCCTTCAGGGATCCATGGGCTTAATAAGGTACTAATAAGGCTACGAGGAGATCAATTCTCCTCAAATATATACACACTAATGTGCATCCTAGGGCTTGTAGCAACCTGTCTAGCAATACTGCGGTGCTTGTCAAGAATCTCCATGACATTTAGCTATTAGTAGGTACTAAAATTGTATTCCTTTGCGCGAAGTAACATTCCTTGGAACACCATGGCTATCACCAACCATTCAACCAAGAAGATTCCACACCATCTCGTTACCCATATATGGCACAAACTATGGTGTCCAACATGAGGAGATTCGTCATCAAAGCAAATAGAACGAGGATGCATTATGCTAAGAATGCAAGGCTATAAAAATTAAGTCAACACATCCTATAAGGTCGATCCCTACTCATGAGAGTTCATAGATTCTTTGAACCAAGTCTTGGTTTTAATTAATTTGCATACCCATCACCATGCAATATACTATAGAAGGCTTAAGTTTCCCTCCATGTAAATCACAAGTTAATAATACTACAGCGAAAGAATGTCCTCAACATTATCACATTTTAACAACAACCATACCAATGTAGATTATCATCAATGTAAGCATCATATTGTAATAAGAAAAACTTTTCTTCTAAATATTTTTGTAAACAAATAAAGCCTCTTATGAGCTATTCCAATGACTTTATATTTTTCATTGTCCATCAGTTAATTGTATATCAATAACAATATAATCATGTATATTCATTGTGCATAACAACACCATTTCAACTAGAAATGCAACATACAATAATGTATTTTCCTTGTGCATGGCAGCACGATTTCAGATACAAATGAAAACATACAATCATGTAAAGGAATCCATAAGAGTACTTATCTTGTGAAATTTTAGGGAAATTGAATCAGGTACAATGAATCTCCACCAAACATAGATAGTTGTAGCCAGTCCTCATTGACATCTATCACCACCGAGTCATGGCTTGCTCAAGGGATTTTGTACCAACCGCAAGTTGAAATAGGGAGTCCAAAGGCTATCTTACATCCACCCATCAACCACATAGTAGTCCACAATTTCACAGGGAATCCAAAGGCTTACTGCCTCCACCCTTTAGCTGAACAACAACTAGATAAATCCAGACAATCCATAGGCTTCACATCCACCTTCCAGGGAATCGATATGCTTCACCTCCACCTTCCAGGGAATCCAGAGGCTTCACCTCCACCCTAAAACACATTGGTTCCACCCACTAAGGGAATCGATAACCCACTTTCAACTAGTCAAATAAGAAAATGAAGGCTCCAAAACTTATTTCTAGGAATCCAAGAGCTAAACCTCCACTCAGGCTATCAAGGAATTCTAGAGAAAACCCATCTCCACCCTCCAACCCCCTTGATGTTCTAATATTTACCCTCACTTGGAGAATCTCCTCTCATCCCCTATTGCTCAACCAGAAAGTAAGTCATCTTCGTTGGGAGACCTCGAAAAACCATAAATACCTCCCTGTGTGCACTTCTCCATAGTGAACTCCCATGCATGTTCTCGTCCATGGTAGATCTCTCTATTCCTTTTTTCTCACTATGGATCTCTCCTCCTATGTTCTCTGTTCAGTGCTCTTTGTGTTTTGTCTTCTTTATGTTATCTTGTCTGCAATGGTTCTTTTATTTTTTATGCGTTCTTTCCCCAATCCATGGTTGCATAACCTCTAATAGATGACATTCCTAGGAGATCTCGCCAACCAATGGAAATTGAGCCACATACTCCTCTGCCTAAATTCTTTAATGTAGTTAAAAGAATCCCATTAACTTTATCCTCTTCCAAGTGCCCTGCAATGTATGGGTTCTCATTAATGTTATCCCTTTTATTCCTTACCCCAAGAAACATGGGCTATGTACTTTTGCAGGGATTACATTAAGAGAACCATTTCCATTAAAAGCACAATAGCCAACCTTCAATGGTTGTCCCAAATAGTCCAATTTCTCTTGCAGCGAGTAAACTAAACATCGCAAGCAAGCAGACACCCACTCTTTGGAATCCATGTCCCATAACTCCACCCACAATTCTCCTATGAATATATTCACATTGAAAAATGAGATTAAGCAATTGGGCCTATCACACAACCAAATTCATGTAACTGGAAACACACAAATTAACAAATGCATCTAAACAGAAGAAAAGCAGAGCACAAAAAAACCATAAAAATATGATTCAACTTGAAACAAAAAAAAATAGATGAATTTCAAACAAAAGAAATAGAACATTTTATCATCAATGTTCTTATTTTTCAATTAAAATTTCATTTGAAACAAGTCCAATCATAGTACTTTTTATTAATAGGAACACATACAGTTTCAAATAAATGTCATTTTTCCACAATTTTATTTTTATTTCTAAGTCTTTCAAAACATAATACACACGTTTTGTTCTTTATTATTACTTTTTAATAACAATGTGATAATATTTTCATTACTAGATTATATTAAAAAAAATGTGTATGCTATTATTCCAACACGCTTAAATTTAAATCTAATTAAATCTAAATCACGTGCCATTATGTTGATCAATAGTTTCATCCACCTATAATTTTACTAGGTATATATAATTAAATTTCATAGAATTGACTTTGAAAACATTGTCATTGTTTGGATCACAATTTACATAACCATATTGCCTAATGAATAAAGTAATAAAAATATAGTCATCTTAGCTTCACCTTTGTAGCAGTCCCACACATAGACAATTATTATAGCCCTACCTAAAGTTTGATGATGATTATAACTCTTCCATAAAGAACAAGCTATACATTTGTCTTGCGGAAGAAGCAGTTGTGCCAAACAAGAGTTTTGTGGAGTCAAGGATGTGTGTGGAATAAAGGATGTATGGAAGAAGGGGTATATGCGCAAGAATACACATACGAAGGAAATGCATGTGTGGAGCAAGAAACACAACCCTTCTTTTGCACAAATGGAATCTGGTTTAGAATAAATAGATTCTTTCACTGGTAAATTTGTAATAGAGAGATTACTTTTAGCTTTTTTTAAAGGGTTCATCCTGAGCCATTTTGGAAAATACATTCACATCATCTATAAATTTTTTAAAAAGTAATCTATCACATTGTTTTCTATATTGGCTGTCTACTATGTACTGTAGGTATTATTATGGTGTATATAATATTTTTGTAGCTAAATTCTATGGAAGAAATGTGCTTCGCACAAAAAATATTGAACATAAAAAATGACAAATACTATATAATGAAATTAAAATAAAAATTAATTACATAATATTTTAAGTTATAATAAGATAAACATGGAGCTTGATGCAACGTCACTATGGGACTGATTCCTTGTGACAAAATTATAGTGAATCATTTAAAATTAATAAGGGCCATAGACTACAAGAGCCTCAAGATAGGGTTTATATGTAATTTAACAGAAAGGTTTATATCTCACTGCAGGACTTCATGTAAGTACTTATGCCTTAATAGTAAGGGAGCGGGGCACAATTAGCAGGAAGTGAGAGATTGGGTAGTCCTACAATAACTACAAATTTGGTGTCACACTACAGGAGTTTTATAAACTGTGTTCCTCATGTTTATGATTCAACTTGAAACACATTGAAAATAAATGATTTCCAAACAAAAAATCAAAGCACATTTTATCATCAATGTTCTTATCTTTTAATTAAACTTTCACTTGAAATAAGTCTAGCGGCTGTATTTTTTATTAAGAGGAATATATATAGTCTCGATTTTACCACAATTTTATTTTAAAATTTTGAAAAACATAAGATATCTATTCTATTCTTTATTATTACTTTTGAATAACACACTTTTCAAAAATAATTTTAAAGCAAGGCTTGTGCAGAGGTAAAGTCTGTGTGCAAGTAATGTATGTGTGGAAGTAAAGCATTTGTCAAGGTAGAAGGGTAAGTTCCACTGCTCTGCACAACCTGGGACCTAATTCAAATTATTTAATTTATAATCATTTTGGAAAATAATCCCAGCTACTTAGAGTTAGGAGACCCAAAATTAGTGTCAAATATTTATATTTATCTCTGCACTTCCGCACAAACTAGCTTCCTGCATCCCTTCCTTACACACAGACTTTAGCTCTGCACATAATTTAGTGAGCATGGTTAAATATCCACAGTTAAATAATAAGTCTAGGTATAAAACTAGTGGATGCATGTGCAGAGATATTCGCACAAGGTGGGGCTAGAAGACTTATTATACATGTTGTTCTTAATAGAAAAAATATGGTTAGTGAACTTGTTTCAAATGAAAATCTAATTAAAAAATAAGAATGTTGATAATAAAATCCTTCTGTCATAAAATATAAGAATGTTGATAATAAAGTCCTTCTGTCATAAAATGCCAAGTTCAAACCAAAGTTAATTGAAACCAAAATTTATTATTAAAAACTTTGAAGAACGTAAGTGATATTTCACTTAAAGTATGAGAATGAAAATCAAAATTTAATTTTACAAAATTGTATTCTAATCATTTAAGAACATATTCATGGTATAAAACTTGGAAAGCTCATGCTCAATTAATACTTCTGGCCACTTTCATGGGATTCAAATCCATACAAGGTTTCATACACAATGTTATCTGAGAATTATTCACAACATTCGTGGGCCAACTTAGAATATACAAAACATAACATATTATACTAGAACAAAGTAATCATACAACAAAATAATAAACCAGGATTTCCAACAAAGCACTAAAACTAGAGTTGTAGATAGACTTTGGAACCCTTGATTTATGGAAATCAACCTCTTTATCGCGGAGGTTGTTTAGATCTAACATTGAGAATCTTTTTCCAGTGCAATCTCCCTGCTCACCCACTATGTTGTTATTGCACATTCTCTCCTCAATTGTCCACTGCTCCATTATGGTAAATAGTTATAGAGTAAAAGTAATAAAACCTATTTTCAAATAACCCATGATTCCCAAGGTGAAAGTAAATGATAAAATTCGATGTAAATGATAAATAATAAATTTATGGTGAATAAATTAAGAAGATGTAATAAATTATTATTTATTTACGGAGGCAAGGCGTGTGAAAAGGAAAGGCATGTGTGGAATGGAATGCATATGTAGAGGAAAAGCATGTGTAGATAGTTAATCGAAAAAATAAGTGCATTGACCACAAGCTGGACTGAAATTGGCTCCCATGAATGGTAATGTAAATAACATACTTGCAACAAAAAGTAGTTCATAGCAACAATTTATGATGAAATGAAATATAAAATATGCACAAAGAGAAGAAAAAAAGATTACTAATTAGCAACAAATTGTGCAAAGAGAAAAACTGAAAAATATGTTATGTTCAAAATGTAAGTGACTTTACATTTAGATATTAAATAATGTCATTTTTAATGTTGACAATGATATTGTCCATCGAAATTGTAAAGGTTCCATTTACTGAAAAATCATGTAACAAAAAAACAGTCTCTGAGAAAATTGTATTCATAAGAAAATAATGTTTTGCAACCACACTTTGTGCAATAAAGCATGTTATCTACTGGACACTCCATTGTTCTAATAATTCTTTTATTTTGGAAACACTGAAAGGGGTGTGAATAAATATTTCACTTCAATTATTTAATTTTCAATCTTCATATCATTAATTAACATCACGAGGGCATCACTAGGGGAGAAATACCATACCACGTGCATTCATATTGGGGGATATATATTGAGGAAAATATGACATAATATATTGATCATACAATAGGGGGTAAAGGAATTTTATATGTTGTGTATAAAAAATGGAGCTCAAAGTTAATGAAAAAATATAAAGTGGTATAAAAATGTTAATGAAAAGATGGATACCTACAATATATAGTGAAAGTAGGGGTTTTTTAAATTTGGAAGGTGTATTGGGCTTGTATTATTAGGGAGTTAAATAAAGTGATTTTTTAGATATTTTTCAATATGTAGTCAAATTAAGGGTATTGTTTAGTATGCCACAAATGCACGTGTTATGTCAAAGGTTCATTGAGTGAAGCCCCCATGATTAACATTAACATCAGATAAAAAATATAAATCAATAACACCATTCAATAAGGCAAAATATCAAAGACAATACATAAGATATTTTAGGTGGAAACTCTTCCCGGAGAAAAATCGTCGAACACTTCTTAATACAGGTCTTTAAAATTTACATCGATAAGAAGCTCCAACTTCCAATATTTTCAACATCAACTAAAGTAGGCTCCAATCCCTTGTTTTATAGGTTCCAACCTAAAGGACGCTCCAATGCCCTAGTTTTATGAACTCTGACTGAAAGGATGCTCCAACACCCTGGCTTACCAGCTCCAACTGGAAGTGTTCTCCAACATCCTGGATTTATTAAATCTAACTAAAAGGATGCTCCAACACCTTGCACACGCTCCAAACTGCCATAGCACTACCTGTTAGGATTCCAAGAAACTCTCTTAGGTTGTAGCTTGGATATGCCTGGTAACATATAAATTCAACTATTGTTGCAGGTTTAATGGAAGGACTGATAGTTTAGTTCAAGCTAGATAACCACTTCTACTTTGTTTCACTCTAGACATGCATGAAAACCCCCAGAATACAAAGCTTTAGACCACCAATTGCTCACAGTTTGAGGTATTAGGTGAATATGGAGAATACTAACCACACCAGCAGATGCACAAGACCATGTGATGGCTGGCTGCAACTAGTAAAGAAGTTTGTAAATCTAATCTACTAATGTAAGGACAGGATGACATCTCTCCTGCATTAGCAAGAAAAGGAACCTGGACAACCTATTCAATGATGTATATAGGATTCTAGCACAGAGATAAGATGACAGTCATCTAGTGCTAAACATCAAGAGCTCAAGAACATAGCATATCAGGCACAACTTAGAATAGAGGAAAATGGAAAGTGAGCAGTTAACAGCAAAAGAAGCTTGTATTAGTTGAAAATGAAGACGAGACGCTGCAAGTGACAAAATATCTACAGTCTCCAGAAGTTGAACCTTACATCAAATTCCAACCCTGATTACATCTTGTTTCTGGGTATTTATAGATTTCATTACAAGGGCACTTGGCCATTTTAGGTATGGAGGGGTCATAATTGACCACCAACCGCATTTAACTGCCTGATGGAGTCTTTGAGTGTGTTTGCTTGCTTCAGTGAATGAATCTGATCTACTCAAGTGTTGTGCTGTCCCTTTTGGTCATTGGAGTGCTCGTACCAGTGGAGTCCATAACTGATAAATTCAGTTACAGGGTCGTGTTGCGTCCTTTTCCCTCTTGGCCATGTCTTCTGTTAAATATGGTTGTTGGGAACTGACTGTGACTGGTACTGGCAAACTGGTTATCTCCTTCCTTGGGCAACAGAGTGGTCAAGGACGTGGAATGCATGGGCAAATAGTCAATCGGGATGAGAAGGAAGGATGACCGTCGGATCAAGGAAATAGACAGCAGAGATGGCTCGACAGAGGCTACAGGTCGAGGTGGGAGTGGGGTGAATTGGGGCCATCAGATCTTCGGTGGATAGATCGGATGGTCATCAGGCTAAGGAATTGCACGATTGTTTAACGGGTGCAGGCGATTTGGATGGGCGGTAATGGTATTCATCGCACCGCTTTCGGGCGTGAAGCGGTAAAGCCTGAGATCACACGATTCCATTAAGAAATCGACACATAGCAATGGATGAGAGAGAAAAACCGCTGTCATCACAAGCTATCGTTCGATTGTGTTGTAGGCACGGAAAGAGTGAAAAGCGTCGGATCGTGGTAGAGAAGGATCTGAAAATGGAGAGTAATCAGATAGGTTACTTTATCGGGCGCGATGTGGGCCGCTAGATTGGCAGGGGTTAATCAACAGTGGGAAAGAGGTGCGATGGGTTTATGAGCACACGAGGTCATATGGGTGTAGTTCTATGACAGGATTGGGGTTTGTGCTCGAGGCTAAAGTAAAAAGGGGCTTATTTTGTAGGGTTTAGTAGCAAAATAGAGAAATGGAGGGCAGAGAGAAAGCGGGATAGAAAAGAAAGAAGGGAAAAATGACCAAATATGAAACCTCTTTGAGCACAATCAAATAGACCAGATCTCTTCTATCCCTGGAAAATTAGCATTGCATAGCAGAGCTAACACTACCCAACCACCCTTAAGTGTTCTCAAACTCCAACCTGAAGGAGACTCCACTCTCCACCCTGCACTACCCACACACCACCTTGCCACCCTTCAATTTTTCAGACCAAGAGAGTAAATCCATGAATGAATTGTGTTTTTCATTAAGAGAAAATATGGATATATACAAGGACAAGGAGACTATTGCGATTCATATTCCATTATCTCTTCATCTCCTAAATCCTTTTTTTTATATTTACAACATTTACATGGATTTTCTTAATCCAAAAGATTAAGTTTCAACATTCTCCCCATAATCTGAAGGAATGTTGGTGAGTCCAAGCATCATTTTGAATCTTTCAAACTTTTCTCTTCCAAGCGCTTTGGTGAAGATGTCTACAATTTTCTCATTTGTGGAACAATGTCCTAAGTGGATTATCTTGGCCTCAACATAATGTCAAATCAAATAATACTTTGTATTGATGTGCTTGGTTCAATCATGGAACTTTGGGTTCTTGGCCAGCTTTATTGCATAAGTGTTATCAATCAAAAGAGGAGTTGAATGCACTTGTTTCTCCTGTAAATCCTCCAAAAATTTCCTTAGCCACATAATTTCCTTTGTTGCTTCAGTTGTTGCCACATATTTTGCCTCAATTGTGGAATCTACTGGAACTAATTGTTTGTAGAGACAACCCTTGATCCAAGACTCATAACATAACGTGAAATGGATACTCTAGTTTATTTATCTCCATCAAATCTGAATCAGAGTATCCAAACAAGATGAAGTCATCCACCTTTCTATACTTGAGTCCAAAGTCTCAAGTTCCCTTAAAGTACTTCAAAACTCTTTTGTGGCAAACCAATGACCCTCACAAGGCTTTTGCATAAACTTGGAGAGGACTAAAATAAAAAATGAAATGTCTGGTCTAGTAGTAGTAAGGTAGTTTATACTTATTACAAGTTGTATATACCTTGTTGCATCCTCAAATTATTTTCCTTTAGTGGATGTGAGCTTTAAATTTTGTTCCATTGGAGTAGTCAAAGGATTTCACTCGGCCATGCCAAAATTGTTCAATAGATATCTAATGTACTTCTTCTGAGAGAGGAATATAAACTTTGAATGTTGGGTTACTTCAATACCAAGATAGTAGTGAACATATCCCAAATTTTTCATCTCAAAACCTTTCCTTAGTTCTTTCTTTATGGATGCAATGTCATTCTCATTGATCCATATCATCAGAAGATTATCTACATACATCACACGATATACAACTATTTTACCAACTTTCTTGATAAACAAAGCTGCATCATTAAGATTATAATGTTTGAAATTGAGTTTCAAAATATGCTCAGTCAATTTCTCATACTAGGCTTGTGATGCTTACTTGAGGCCATATAAGGATTTTACAAGCTTCAATAATTTGTGTTCTTGACCCTTCATAACAAATCCTTCTGGTTGGGGGATAAAAACATTCTCTTTCAGATATCCATTCAAGAAGGAAGTTTTTACATCCATTTGATAGAATTTCCAACCTTTTTGAGCTACCAAGGCAAAGAGTGTCTGAATTGTAGCCCATTTTGTTGTGGGGTAAAAGGTATCCTCATAATCAACCCCTTCCTTCTATGCAAAACCTTTTTCCACAAGACTGGCTTCATGCTTTTCAAGTGAGTCGTTTACTTTATACTTGCTCTTGAAGACCCACTTGCATCCAATTGGTTTGGTTCCCAATGGGGGATCAACTAACTTCTAGGTGCCATTGTTTATGAAAGTATCATATTCTTTTTGCATCACTTCTTTCCATTCATCATGAGAAGCGACTTCTTTGAAGGAAGTTGGTTCAAAATTTGTAGACAAATTTAGTTCAAAATCATAAGAAACATCCATATCAACAGGTGAATTGGGATTGTCTACATCACCTCCATTTTGTCTAACAACACTTCTTGTTCCTGTATTTTCAACCTCATCAGGACAAACATTTTCAAGTGTCTCTGTCAGCTATTTTAGAGGGCCTTTCTAAGATGTCCTAGGCTTCTTAGTTGACTGAGATGGAGTTGAATCAAGATTTAGCCGCCCAATTATATCAATCACATCACTCAAAATGTCATGTTAATAAATGGTTGAGCTTCATGAGGGGGAGAGAGTGCTTCAACCAGATATTTCACATATTGATCCAGCATAGGGATCCACCCTTCAAGATGTGAAATATTATTATCAAACTCTTGAAAATACTTTGCATGTGTGGATCTATCCAAGTCATCAATCTATCACTCAACAACATTTTTAGTCTTGGAATATTCACGAAAGATCACATTTCTAGATCTTACAAACTTCTTATTCACTTCATCACAGAGATGGTATGTTTTGGAGGTATTTAATTACCCCAAGAAGATACATCTTCGACTCCCTGCGCCGAGTTCTTTTCTTTGTTCCTTAGGTATCAAGGAATAACAAGTGGATGCCTCACCAAAGGAATGTGGCCATACCAAATTTCATAGGGAGTCATATTTTTGATAGCATGATACAGACACCTATTCTTTGTATACACAATAGATAGAATTGCATCAACCAAAAACATCAGCTTAACATTATTGAAAAACATCATCAAACATACCATATTTAAGATTGTCTTGTTCATTCTTTCAGCTACTCTGTTATGTTGGGGATTGTAAGGCACAATTGTTTGATGTTTGATCCCATGCTGGCGAAGATAGTTTTCAAATTCATTTGAAGTATATAATTTTCCATTATTAGTATGAGTAGAGCCAATATTGTGCATCATTTTCAATCCATGCATGAAAGTTCTTGAATGTTTCAAAAGTTTCATATTTGTTCTTTAATAAATAAACCCAACACATTTTGGTATAGTCATCAGTAAATGTCATCATATATTTATTACCATTTTCAGAAGGAAGAAGCATTGGGTGACACAAATTAGAATGAATGATTTCAAGTATTCTATGCACTCTGGAATGAGAATCATGAAAATAATTTTTGTTGTGCTTTCCTAAGATAAAAGCAACACATTTCTTAAGTTTCCTAGGAATAGTTGGAAAATCAATAACTCCATTTCTCTTCAATAAATGAAGGTTGGCATAGTTCAAATGTCCAAATGTAGCATGCCATAAAATACTTGATGGAAGTGTACCTTTATCATAATGAGAACTATATGAAAAGTTGTGTGCATGAGCAGTGGTTCCTTGTAGCTTCAATAGTCTTTCTTATTCTATCCCATTCATGACAAGTGAGAGATATGATGCTTTTTTAACCTCAAACTTGCCATAAAATATGTGAATGGAGTGTCTTTGTTGGCGGATGTGGAATAAAGGTAACAAGTTTCTCCTCAACTTTAGGAGGTATAGCACATCCTGTAGAGGAATGTCTCGAAGACCCTGTAGTTTGAGCTTAATGGTGCCAAGCCTTGATGGCTTGAGTTTTGACTTGTATGCAAAGTAGACTGCCCCATCAACATTGTCAGTGAATTATTCAAAGAAATGTCTTATGAAAGTCATGTGGAAAGTTGCTCCCGAGTCAAGCAACCAAGCATATTTCCATGAAGCAAGTGAAGCATTGAATAAGTCTTAAGTAACTCTAATGTTGCAATGTGCTACAACATAATGAGAAAACTCAGGTTCTTTTCCTTTCCCTTTATCGGGTGTTTTACCTTTTTCTTCATTTCTTTCCTACTCATTTTTTTCCCAAGACAACTTACATGTAGAAGCATCATGTCCAGTTATGTTACACCATATGCAATGAGTATCAAACCTTTCTCCTTGGAAATTCTGCCCCCCTGCCTCTAAATTTCTTCCTTCTTCCTCTTCAACCACCTCTTCCTCTAGGAGAATCCTATGCATGATTCTTCTCTTTATGTGCAAGGCACACAACTTCTTCAGAATACTGGGGAGTTATATTCTTCCCAAAAGCCTTCTTTCTTTTAGCAAACGTCTTCTCAAGGGATTCAAAGGAAATCTCCTTAAGTTTTTCACTTGCTTGCAATGACTTAAGATAATGTGAATAAGTGGTATATAGTGCCTTGCCATAGGCTATTAGAGGAACATCTATTTCAACACCAGTGGCTTTTATGTCATGCATAATGGATCGTATTTATTATGCTAAGGCAACATGGTCATCATTTTTCAACTCAAGATTGAACAACTTGATCATCAATTGAATAACTTAAAGCTCCATGTGTGATTCATATAATTCCTTCAAGTTCTTTAAAGCTTCAAAAACAACTGAAAATGGTGAAATATGATGACTTACCTCTTCATTTATTGATGCTGCAATCAAGGCATAGGCCTTGTTTTTCTTGTTTTCCCAAATGACAAGCTCCTAGTCTGAAGTTGGATTTTCAGGTGCATTGTCTCCTCCTTCAGAAATACCTTTCCAAATTTTGTTGAAAATGAGGGTGTGTTTTATCTTCCTAAACCACTCATGGTAGTTCTCTTTACTAATGAGAACTACTCCCACTATGGATATGAGTGAATGCATCATAAAAAGACTAACTTTGAATTCGAAATCACAACCTTTATTGATATCTTCTATTAGATAAAAGATTGATTTAATTATATGGATGAAAAAGCTTCACAATAATTCTTTAATGTGGCATATAATATATCGCCATTCCTAATATTATATTATGTGTCACCACTCCTTAATATATTAATGTGTCACCACTCCTTAATATAATGTGTGTCCTCACTCCTTGATATATTATTGTGTCACCACTCCTTAATATAATATGTGTCACCACTCCTTAATATATTAATGTCACCCCTCCTTAATATAATATGTGTCATACATATTCACTTCAACGAACTGTCTAAGAGCCAATGGAGCACGAGGGCACATCATACTATACACTCACGAATGAACATATTAAAAATGAAGCTCATAAAAAAATAACGCACGTGGAAAATATATACTTCAAACAACGTGTCATTGTACATCATCACATCCATACTTCAAACAACAACATCATATATACTTGAAACAACAACATCGAGCAGTCCATCAAGAAATTTCGACACATAATATGTTCTGCTTTCAATTTATGCACCAGACCGACGTTTTAATGCATTAAATTCGTATTTGAATGTACATAGCATTCAAATGTGGGTTTTCAATTCAATGCAATTTATAGGTTTCAACCATCCTCAACGCATCAAAAGTTTAACCCATAGTGAAGAAGTGACCATCGCATATCATAACCATTGAAATCACAAAGTCTTCACACCAGTTTTCGACCACGCAAATGAAACCACGATCATGACCATATTCTTTTTGTACATCAAGCATCCAACCAACACATTAATCGAATGTTCACAAGGAGCTCCAGACACAACATCAACATAAATTATTATCAACAACCTTCAACATTCCCCATTAAAACATACACAGAACTGAGTGTTGAATAGAGAGAAAAGAGAACACAAAAATAAATTAGCATTCTATCCAATGAATGTTGAATATAGAGAAAAGAGAACACAAAAATAAATTAGCACTCTATCCAAACACACAACCCTACAATTCTAAGGAAAATGGTAGGAAATTAGCACCTGTGCTCTGATACAGGCCAAGGGAGTAACTCCACAAATTAATTGTGTTTTTCATGAAGAGAAAATATGGATATATACAAGGAGAGGGAGATTATTAGGATTCATCTTCGGTTGTATCTTTGTTTTCCAATTCCTTTATTTTTTTATTTACAATATTTACATGGATTTTCCTAATCCCAAAGATTAGGTGTCAACACAATTCACCACACCAAACCACATTTCACAATTTTTAGGCTAGTTCCACATATGCTCAATATATATAAAAACTGCAATGTACATAAAACTTAGTTATCTTCTGTTCAGGTTACATCAACCTATCATCAAACATCTAGATATATAACCCTAATTTAATAATCAATTTAGAAGCAATTTAAACCCTATCACTCATCATTTTCTCATATAAGAAAATAACTTGACAAACCCTTTAGAATTATACCAGCAACCTACATACATTTTCCACATCCTCTAAATTAATGAATACATACATCCTTTCTATCCATAACACAAATATAACCAAACCTTGGTAGTAAACTTAATCCATCTCAAACCAACAATCAAACCATCAATATATTTGAAGGCATTTCCCATACAATCCATCTTACTATCGAACCTTGATCAATAGCTCTATCATACTTAGAAATACACGCACCATGCAATACAAGGCTTATAAAAATTTTGGTCATTGATGTAACAAGGAAAAAATATTTTTAGTCAAAACCCTAATCAAGATTTTTTATCCTGCAGACTTTGTATTCTGGTCCAAAATCACTTACAACACCAATGCTTAATGCAACATTGAACTTACAACATTTCTTGCATACATTACTAGCTCAACTCACTTTTTATGTTGCCACAATAATCCCTGTCATCAACTATAAACCTTAAGGTAGCTTAACAACCATAAACTTGATATCATAGAAACAATATTAACTTCTCTTCTCTCTTCAACAATATATTATCATCTGCAGCACTTCGTCGTCATACTCACTCAACCATCCATTCTCAGCCTTTGCAACCCATGAATGTCGTTCCTAAATGTACAACTCAATACAAACTAAACAGGTTCTCTCATACCTCAAGTTTGCTTCATTGAAAAGTGTGTCATTGATTGTGCCTGAAGATGTCACTGATTATTTTGAATGTGCGTCTCATTGATGTCGTTGCCCTTAATTCTGTTGTAGATGAAAACCTCTTCTAGGGCTAGAAATTGGTCAGCCCACTCTTAAATTAGTCCACAAATAAATAATGAATATATGCTACTCAAATGCGTCCAACACAAAAATAATCTAATAAACCTAACTGAAGCTTAGAGATGTCAACAAACATGATTCTTTGTGCAACAAATTTCCTTTGAAATTACACTAGATTTTTGCTTCAAGAAATATTAAACCAGGTCAACCAACACGTTTCAAAGATTGCCCCACAAAAATGTTATAGATATAAGTAAAAATATCACAAAGATGTATACTCTTATCATAATCTGCATAATGTTACATATTTCCGATAAAAATTCTACGAACAAGTTCGATCATAGATTGCGAGTCAAACCAAATCAGAATCATTTATTAAAAGACACTTGAGGGACACCTCTGATTTGAACTAGGTATCATAGGTACTAGGTTGAAATGTATGGAGATGATAAATACGTCAAATGCCATAGTGAAAGGAATTACATAAATGATGCATCAAAACACAAAGTTTATGCCATATATTTGTTGCCTTTAGAGAGGATACACAACCAAGTATATCCAAAGATCTTGTGAGTATGATTTGGCGAACTTATTGCAGATGTAATATTATAGAATACTGACTCACACACCATTCAAAAGTGCTATAGTCTACAGAATATATTTAGACCAATGCAGATCTGTTCAAACTTTATGCACTGCCAACTTACAATATTTAAGTTACGACTTTAGTACATTGTCATTTAAAGTTTCCAGTTACTCATCATGGAATGTAAAACCACCAAAAATCCATTCAAACTTCAGGCATTGCAGATATACTCGAAACCACAAGGATTATAGTATAGGTTCATGAAGAGTCTCAATGCATGCAATACCCTACATTCATTTAGAGTCTCCACTTACTCACCTTGCAGAGATATACCTCAATGTATCAATGTTAAAATCATGAAATATGATAAATCCACCGCAGAGTTTAGAGTACATATACACCACAAGTTCTAAAGTATTAATGTTCGATATTCACCACTAATAAGCCATGCATATCAATGTCATATCTCACTACAAACTCGAGTATATCAATGTTAAGGCCACAGAATTAAGTATCAATTTTAAGCTTTGATGTTCATTCCATATACCCAGTGAAGAGCCATAACAAGAATAGAGAAGAAACCCAAATTTCTTCAAATTAGGCTTGTTTGTATGCTTAATGTGACTACCCAAGGCTGCATAAACAATTCAGATATATCTGCCTTCATTTCTTCATAAATGAGTGAATGATTACTATTTATAATGATTTTGAGGAGATTCAATAGAGAAGTTGACATGATCTCTTGGAGGGAAAACAATCAAATCTAAATTTTAAATAACAAAATATTTTGGAGCCTGCAATCCCCAATGAATATAAGGGTGGACCTGCCTTTAAAAATTAGATAATATGACTTTGATAAATAACCAAATTTGACTTTTTAATAATTCCTCAATAATAAAATCCTTCGAGGCCTCAAGATTTTGACAAATATGTAGCTAATTATGAGTTTCCATGTCATCTCACTTTGGAGACTTTAACCATGGAATGGGGCATGAATTTTGAGCGGACATATCTAGTCAACCATGAAGACTTATCAGGTGTGCCACATACATTTGGAATTAGCACAACGAGGAGTATCAATTAGTGAAGGTCTCCAGAGAAAAGACATTGATTTTCCCATCCAAATTCTTCATCAAATGTGGGGTGTCATGACTAGATTATCCTTCTAGGGCTTATTGACCAATGGAGCTTCTAATCAATGAAATTAATTGAAAAACATTAAGATCATTCAAGGATGATGTTGATATCAATGATAACACCATTCAACAATCTCCCCCTTTTTCATTGATCGAAACACACATACTCCCCTTTGCAATTATTGTTCCCATTGTCTTTATGCTTCTAATCTTCTTCTCTAGATTTCTCTCCCCCTTTGACATCAATGGAAAAGGTTACTCCCCTTGACGAAATATATTCCTTTGACTTCTTGCAATATATATTTCTTCCTTTGACTACTTTTCTCCCCTTGGCATGTTATGCCTCTCATCGCTTGCCATAACTGACTCTACGTGTGAATATGCATCAATGAGAATAGCCCTTTTTCAAATATCAATCTTGAAGGATAACTTCTACGACTTCACACACTAACTAATTTGCAATGTTGCTAACTACTGCTTTGATGACCGTCGAAGGATAGACCTTCAACTACCACTACTTAGGCTCCCCCTCTTCAATATTCATAAGACAAGGAGCCATCAAGGTTGATTCTCCAAAGTAATGTGTGAACTAGATCTATATCCAAATCATCCTAATCCGAAACGCCATCCATTGTAGATTCATCATGATCTTTTGAGTTTACAAAACTTGAGAGAATAACCATTGGGAATCCTTATTTTACCTATTCCTCTTTGTTCAAAACTTCTTGTACCCAATGTTACATTTCTCCTTCATATTTTATTTCCAAACACAAGCTATATATCCATATATATCACATTTGAAACACTTTATATTGTACCTAAAGGGTGAAGCAATTGATGTATAATTTCTTCTAACAAAGTCATTTTCAAACCTATCATGTGATACTGCATACTTGCTTCTAGGGTTTTGATAATGTCTTCAATCCCTAGCCAAATGCCCGAAGTTAGAACATGAGAACTAATAACCATTAAACATATTAAGGTTGCTTCTAGGGTTTTGATAATGTCTTCAATCCCTAGCCAAATGCCCAAAGTTAGAACATGAGAAACAATAACCATTAAACATATTAAGGTACCTGGATGAGATGTATTTTCTTGAAGGTCTTCTGTAAACATTCTTTCTCGGAGGAAGTACAACCTTTTGTTGATCCTTGTCCTTGATACTTCATTGTTACTTCTTGGAGCATCATTATCTTTAATCTTCTTTTGACCTTGATTTGGCCTTTGAAGGATCTTGTTGCTAGGCTTCTCATCAATCTTACTACATGGGGGCTTGGAGCTTGTGCCTTCATTGCATGGGGCTTCAACTACTTATTCCAACTTCATATTTAATTGAGAAATGAAATTATTGTTCCTTTGGTCATCCAACAATTTCTCCTTTTTCCATTTCCTGAGCTTGTATATTTTAGTTACGACAACGTCAAGTTTTGTTTGCTTTTGATCAATATATTCTTCTTGAAACAAGTTTTTCAAGAATTTTCTTTTTTCTTCTGCCTCCTTTACTTACAATTATAGAAGGGTGACCTTTTCTATTGCTTTGTTAAAATATTTCATTTTTTCCTTATTCCTTTTTATTTGATTACAAAGCTTGTTTATTTCTACTAGAGATGCATCAAGTTCCTTTTCCTTTTGACCAAATTTTGCTAAGTACTTCTGAATAGATTCCTTATTTAGCCTATCAATATTTTCTATTTATTTTTAGCTTCCTGAGCTTGAATTATTTGAAGGGAAAATTCTTCTTCAAGTATTTGATTTTACTTCCTTTCTTTTTTAAGATCACATATGGTATTGATCAATTCTCCCTCCTTGTTGACTACTGCTTCCTCGTCCATTTCATCTAAATCACAATCATCATCATATTCTTGATCTTGACCTACTTTCTTCTTTGAGTAGAGATAATGGAGCTTCTTCTAGAGGATTTTGGCTGATGAGAATTGATCTCATTTAGATTTTACAGGGTCTAGCAGAGATCTTAGAATGACATTCAATGCTTCTTTATTGTACCTTCTAGATTCATTGGTAGATGTGTCTCTAGATACGATAGAGTGTGAAACATCACTTTCATGTTGAGAAAAAAAGCATAGGGTAGATAAGGCTTAATTTCTCTTACTTGATAAGTACTTGTGAATTTTAGATAGTTTCTTATTATGTGTTATGTATTCTTCATCAAGCAATTATACAAATGTTCAATTAACTAGGAAAACAAAAAGACAAGAGACACCATAATTAGGCTCAAAGCTGGGAAAAAACTCCGCAAGGGGGAAAACCCAACAATCCTTCTCTTTTAGAATTAGATCAAAATGAGATATCCAAGAACCAAGACCAAAAATATAACTAAAACATCAAGTCCAACCCTCCTCCGAGTCACCTCCAAGAATTAGTAAACACAGGTCATACCTAGTACAAATCTAATCTCCTTCTTGAAATTTTGGTTTTCTTCTTGTCAATGTCCTAAAATTTCGAGTCTACAATAGAGGGACAGAATCGGTACGTAGCTTCCTTAGAATACTTTTCCTGATTTACAAAATCTATCTTCCACTTGTGCAAAATTCTCTCTCCTTTATTTGGTACGTTTTCTCCTTTGTTGGTTTATAAGATAATTATTTTTATGTGCTTGTATATCTATCCCAAATAGATCGAATCTATCTTCTATATATACATGTTTGCATGAGGTCTAATAGGTTGGTATTGGAGGTCCAGGCCAACTTGTTCCAAGGAGGGATAACATGTACATTTGGTGGACTTATGACACACAAAAAAATAAAATTGTAATTTTCTTACAAATGTCCAAATGGGACATTACTCAAATAATTTTCTTTTAGTGCATAATGAATTATTTTACTATATCTAACTTTATGAGCATGAAGAACATGGTTTTACCAAATATATCAAGGAACCAAACAATTTTTGGTACAACGATGTATCACCAATATTAGAAATATTCAAATTCTTGCTAAAGGGTACTACCAAGGATATGCCATCGGTCATCAAGATTATTTTCCAAACTTCAAGTAGTATTGTATCCATCCAATATCTTACAACTCCCCTCTCTAGCTGAGGTAAGTGACATTCTTCCCTTTTAAGTCTTGCTTTCATGTTTCCATCTAATTGACTTCTTTGATGTATATATTGAACTACTTTCTCCTTGTCTATTAATATTCATAAAAATCTTTTTACTTTGTTGTGTTCTTCCAATTCTTCCATTTATTATTCAAGATTAGATTGTTCTTGTCTTAACTTGGAAACCTTATTAGAAGACTATGAAAGAAACAAAAGACAAATTACATAGACAAAACTATAGTAGTAATCAAAGAAACGAGATGTAGAGTACTTATCTTTTAGACAAAGGTTAGTTCCCTCTTAAACTTCGACCTTTTCATCAACCATGTCCTTACATCAACATGATATCATTTATGTCATCTCTGAGAGCTAACTGTTCTTCTTTAAGAGGAAACAATTAGTTAGGATAGGATTTTCTAATTCAAACTTTGCTAGAGTTTAGAAACCCTAAATTCTTTAGTTTCCAAAGTCTTCAAGGCCTGCAATTCTTTTAAACGATACAATTTCAAGTACAAAACTTTTTTAGTTGCAAACCCTAGAAATGCTTATTTACAAGCCTTCTATATATAACATGGAGTTCATTTCATTACTTGATAAAAAAATCCTAGTCTTCTTATGTAAGGAAATGTTCTAAATTCTAACATATCAATTATGTCACGATTTCTAATATATTCATGCAGACCCATCACTACAAAGGAGAATAAGATCGTTAGCTTGTTCTGCATGTTATTTCATAGATTCTTTATAATCTAGAAATATTAGCATTCTATGCAAAACAAGAGAAATTTGAAATGAATAGAAGTTATACATACCTTTTGAACCTTACCTATTCAACCCTTCAATTATTTCATTACTAAGATTAGGTACAAAAGATCAATCCATTTTGTAAAGTTAAGGTACTCTTCCATCAGACATTTGTTCTTTTGTAACAGAGGTATTTTGACTTTTCTTTAGTTGACATGTATCATCTTCCTTCAGACATTCAATTATATAACTAGAATGTTAACCATTTTCATACATACATCATATATATAGAAGGCTTTACTCTCTCCATAATCGTCCAATATCTTATCAAAATCCTTCATTGTATTAGAATGGTGAGCTTTGTAGTTAGTCCTTTTATGTATAGCATAGTTTCTTCATGCATTTATGTCACAGAGATGAGCCTTATATATCTTCTTATCACAATCCTTCCTACAAGGTGATATAACATGATATTTAGTCTTTACATTATACTGATAAGTTAACTCCTTCTTCACAACATAAGATTCTTATGATTAGATGTAAAATTTTGTAATTTTTTCATTTTCCATCGATTCACATAGAGAAGATTTATATATTTTTTGGCCCCTTACATTATTTTGTTCCTTATAGATGCAACTTTCATATTTCACTATCTATCTTTACCTTCAAACTTCATACTTTACAATCTCAAACCTATATTTTAATTAGCCTCTCAAATTTACTTGGGTGAATAGAACTATAATTAAGAAATGAAAGTATACAATAAATAAGGGAGTGGATGCCCTTTCGTATGGTTCCAAAAAAAATGAAGCTTGCTTCTATAGTATATTTTCAAGAAATTTGGGTGCCTTCATTTATCACAAAGATCTCAAACTTGTTACTTTCCATGCCTGGACTAGTACGACAGAGATGATGTTTGATACAATTTATATTTTATACTTAGTATTTGGATAATTTAGATTCATAAGTATATATGATACAATATAGTCCACAAATCCTTTTTAGGGACTTCATATATCATGTCACAGAAGGTTTGTATAAACCTCAGAGAATATCAAGAACAAACTTTATCCTTCTTATCCACTTGTGCGAGGACTAGCAGAGATCAAATATAACTTTTTTTTTGTCCTTCAATAATCCTTCTTCTTATTTATTCTTCATTATCTTGGATATTATATGAATTTATTTAGATTTGTAAACTAAGGGTTATGATACTTAGAGAAGTTCCACAATAATCTATTCAGATTTCAGAGCTATGAAGTTACAATAAGCTTGGATGTCCTTCGTAAGCTCAAGTGCCTTCGAGAAATGTCACAATAGAAATTTTAAATGAAATAGATAATTGTCACATAGGTTTGAACTGTTCTTTTAATCTTCTTTATCTAGCTGGAACAGGAGTATACGAATTTCATCTTCTCTCTTCACACTTTTGTCATTATTCCTTTTGTCATGTCCTTAGGCTTCTGAAGTTTGTTCAGACTTAGAGATGAGGAGGTAATGATAAATTGATTTCAACAACCTTCATTCAGTGATCTTAGCCTCTTAGGTTCTCTTGCACACCAGAATTAGTCCTTCTTACGGTGTTTTCATGCTCATGTCTTAACCATAGTTATGATACCATGTTGAGAAACCAAGCTTATGGTAGATAAGGCTTAATTTATCTTACTTGATAATTACTTGTGAATTTTAGATAGTTTCTTGTTATGTGTTATGTCTTCTTTATCAATAAATTATACCAATGTTCAAACAACCAGGAAAACAATAGACAAGAGACACTATAATTAGGCTCTAAACTAGTGAAAACCCCCATAAGGGAGAAAACCCAACAATACTTCTCTTCTAGAATTAGATCAAAATGAGATATCCAAGATCCAAGAACAAAAATTTCACTAAAATATCAAGTCCATCCCTCCTCTATGTCACCTCTGAGGATCAAAGTCAACATAGGTCAAACCTGGCCCAAATTTCATCTCCTTCCTGAAATTTCTATCTTCTTCTAGTCGACATCCTAAAATTTTGGGTCTACAATAGAGGGACCAAAATAGGTCTATAGCTACCTCAGAAAACTTGTCCTCATTTATAGAATCTATCATTCACATGTGCAAAATTCTCTCTACTTTATTTTATTTATTTTCTCCTTTACTGGTTTAGAAGATACTTATTGTTATGTGCTTATATATCTATCCCACATAGGTTGAATCTATCTTCTATATATACATGTGTCTAGGATGTCGAAAGGTGGCTCTTAGATGTCTAGGCCTACTTGTACGTTTGGTGGACTTATGACCATGTGGGCTTTACTTAATGAACCTTTGAAATAACACATTTGTTCATGGAATACTAAACAATACCCTTAATTTGACTACATATTGGAAAATATCTTTAAAAATCACTTTATTTAACTCCCTATAAATTTGAATCCAATACAATTTCCCAATTTAAAAAAACACTACTTTCAATACATATTGTAGGCATCCATTTTTTCTTTAACATTTTTTATACCCTTTTATATTTTAACATTAACTTTGAGTTCCATTTTTTATACAAAACATATAAAACCCCTTAGCTCCTATTATATGCTCAATATATTATGTCATTTTTTCCTCAATACATATTCCCTAATATGAATGCATGTGGTAGCTCCCCCAATGAAGCCCCTGTGCTTATGACACAAAGAAAAATTCAATTTTTTTCTTAGAAATGTCCAAATGAGACGTGGCTCAAATAATTTTCTTTTGACTCATAATGAATTATTTTAACTCTATTTGACTTTATGAGCATGAAGAAAATTATTTGAGCAAAAATAAAATATAATAATAATGAATATAACAAATATGTCAATGATATAGTTGCATTACATTATGATGACTGACACTAGTTACAATTTCAACACTCTCTCTTAATTAGGGAGGTTTCCATAATGAATCAATAGGATATTATCAAGTTGAAATATTCATATGAGAAAGGATCCAGATTAATAAGCATCAATGATGATTTACATCATCATAACCAGTATTGTCAAAATATCAAGGCCTTGATAAGTATGTTATATCCCTCCACTAGATAAGAGGACAATGTTGGGAGGCATGAATTTGGACACCACCGCCTGTCAAGGCACATACCTCACCTAGGTGTTATCAAGGTATGACCTCACAGGACCATTTCCTAATCCAAGGAAATGTAGATCCTCCAAACCATTCTTTACCAAGTCCATGTATCCAACTTAGGATGTTAATCCTAGTAAACCACAATACATGACCAAAGAATGTACATCCTTAATTCTTATCCAATCCACCATTCTCCCTACTAGTGTGCACGCACTAGGCTTATGGCTGTTAGTCCTAGCCATTGTACGCGACCCCTGGAGAACATACTTTCCATCCTTAATCCTTATCAACGAGTGAAGAGATCCTTACTCCCTCTCAACTAGGGAGCAGATATCCACAAGCCTAAGCATGTCTAAAAAATACTCATCCTTTCCCCTAGAAAGAAGAACCATTAATGTATCAAATACTTGTTCTTCCATGGATATTTTTTGTAGCTTCTCCGCTCCTATCTGCATCATACTCTTGAATCATAGAGCACTTTAACCTTCCTAGTTCTCTGACGATCTTCATGCAGCTTTGATCAATATCATAATTGAATACAACATGTCATTAAGTAGTTCAATAAACACATTTTAGATCCAATCTTCTTCAAAATTAATTGTTCAAGCCTTCACATCTTCTTCCTTCGCATTTCAATAGAACTTTTCCTCATGTTCTTCCAAGAAATCAATTCCAACTATCACCGGTATCTTTATCAACATTAGTATTGTCAATCTATGTGTTCTTGATTCAAATATATCAAGGAACCAATCACTTGTTGGTACAATGATGTATCAACAATATAAAAACTCTTCAACTTCTTGCTAAAGGGTACTAGCAAGTATATGTCATATGTCCTCAAGCTTCTCTGCCAAACTTCAAGTAGTAAATTATCCATCCAATATCTTACAACTCCCTCTTTCCAACTAATGTAAGTGAACTTCTTCCCTTTTATTAAGTCTTGCTTTAATGTTACCATCTAATTGACTTCTTTGATGCATACTTTTAACTTTTTTCTCCTTGTCTATTAATATTTTGAAAAATCTTCGTGATTTACTACATTCTTCCAATTCTTCCATCTATTAGTCAAGCTTATATTTTTCTTGTCTTAACCTGAAAAGTTTATTAGAATACTATGAAAGAAAAAAATGCAAAGTTCATAGAAAAATAATAGTAGTAATAAATAAAGGAGATGTAGAGTACTTATCTTTTAGAGGAAGGTCAATTCCCCCTTAAACTTGGACCTTGTCATCAACCTTGTCCTTACATAAGTATGATGTCATTTCTGTTGTCTTTAAGAGCTAAATATTATTCTTTTAGGAAAAAAAATTAGTTAGGATCTATGGTTTTATAATTCAAACTTTTTTAGGGTTTACAAGCCCTAAATCTTTTAATTTCCAAAGTTTTCAAGGCCTTCCATTCTCTTAAAAGTTGCAATTTCAAGTGCACAAATTTATTAGCTACAAACCCTATAAATGGTTATTCACAAGCCTTCTATATATAATACGGAGTTGATTTCATTAGTTGATCACAAAAACCTATTCTTCTTATGCAAGTAAAGGTTCCAAATGCTAACATATAAATTATGTCATGATTTATAATATAGTCATGCAAACCTATCAGTATAAAGGCGCAGAAGATCATTAGCTTACTATGCATGTTATTTCGTACATTCTTTATAATCTAGTAGACTTAGCATCCTATGCATAGTAAGAGAAATTTGGAATGAATATAATTTATACATACCTTTTCAACCTTACCTGTTCAACGCTTCAACTCTTTCTTTACTAATATTAGCTAAAAAAGCTCGATACATTTTGTAGAGTTAAGATCTTTTTTCATTAGATATTTGTTCCTTTGTAACATGGGTATTTTGAATTTTATTTAGTTGTCGTGTATCATCTTCCTTCAGACCTTCAATTCTCTCCATGATCTTCAGATATCGTTCTTCATCGTATCAGAATGGTTGACTTTGTAATTATTCCTTCGTTTATGTATAACATAGTTGCTTCATGCATTTTTGTCACAAAGATGAGCCTTATATATATTCTTATCACAATCCTTCCTTCAAGGAGCTATAACACTAGATCTTTGGGCTTGACATTATACTAATAACTCAAATCCTTCTTTAGAAGATACAATTGTTATGATGAAATGTAAACTTTTGTAATTTTGTCCTTTCCCATAGATTCTTCACATAAAGAAGATTTATAGATTTTTTGGTCCCTCACATTGTTCCGCCCCTTATATATGTAGCTTTCATATTGAATTTTACATATTTACCTTCAGACTTCCTACTTTACAGTCTCAGACCTATATTTTAATTGGCCTCTCAAATTTACTTGGGAGAGTAGAGCTCAAATTGAGAAATGCAAGTGTATGGTAAATAAGCGAGTGGATTATCTTTAGTATGGTTGTAAAAATAATGAAGCTTGCTTCTATAATAATTTGTCAACAAATTCAGGTGCTTTCCTTGTCGTAGATCTCTTAGACTTGTTACTTTCCATTACCATACTAGTTCCTTTCAAAATTGAATGTCACTAGGACAAAGATGAGACCTGATATGGTTTGTATTTTATAATTTGGATTTGGATGCTTTAGATCCATAAGGATATACGTTAGTATAGTCCACATTGCCTTTTTGGAAACTTCATATAAGATGTCACAAAAAATTCATATAAACCTCAGATAATTTCAAGTGCAAACCTTGATCTTCTTATCCACTTGTACAAGCACTAGCAGAGATCAAATATAAGTTTTGTTTTTTTTCCTTCAATAATCATTCTTGCTCATTATTCTTCATTATCTTAGATATAATATGAATTGATCATATTTGTGAACTAAGGGTTATGATCCTTAGAGAGGTGCCATAAAAATCGGTTCCGATTTAAGAGGTATGAAGTTATAGTAAGATCAAATGTTGTAAGTAAGCTTGAGTGCCTCAAAGAAATATCACCACAGTAAGTTTGAATGCAATAGAGAATTTTCATAGAGGTTCGAACCATTATTTTAATATTATTTTTCTAGTTGGAGCATGAGTATACAAATTTCTTCTTTTATCTTCATACTTTTGTCTTTATTCCTTTTTTCATGTCCTTAGGATTTCATAATTTGTTCAAACTTTGGAAATGAGGAGATACTGACAAATTGATTTCAACAACCTTCATGTAGTGATATTATATTCTTAGTTCCTCTTAAACACTATACTTAGTCATTCTTAGGGTGTTTTCATTAGTGCTCATGTCTTAACCATAACCCTGATACCATGTTGAGAAACCAAGCATAGGGCAGATAAGGCTTAATTTCTCTTACTTGATAATATTTGTGAATGTTAGTTAGTTACCTATTATGTGTTATGTATTCTTCATCAAGAAATTATACAAGTGTTCAATCAAGTAGGAAAAAAAAGAGACAAGAGACACCATAATTAGGCTCCACGCTAAGGAAAAACCCCATAAGAGGGAATACCCAAAAATCATTCTCTTATAGAATCAAAATGAGATATCGAGGATGCAAGACCAAAACTACCACTAAAACATCACATTAATCCCCCCTCCAAGTCACCTTCAAGAATCAAAGTCAACACAGGCCAAACGTGGTCCAAATCTGATCTCTTTCCTGAAATTCCACTTTTCTTTTGGTTGATGTCATGAAATTTTGGGTTTGCAAAAGGGGGACCATAATAGGTCTGTAGCTGCCTCAGAAAAGTTGTCCTCATTTATAGAATGTATCCTCCACATGTGCAAAACTCTCTCTCCTTTATTTGATATGTTTTCTCCTTCACTGGTTTAGAATATATTTATTCTTATGCGCTTATATATGTATCCCAAATAGATTGAATTTGTATTCTATATATACATGTGTCTAGGAGGTCGAATAGGTGGCTCTTGGAGGTCTAGGCTAACTTGTACATTTAGTGGAATTATGACCATGGGCTCTTCACTTAATGAACCTCTGACATAGCACATGCGTTCGTGGCATACTAAATAATACCCTTAATTTGACTACATATTGAAAAATACCTTTAAAAATCACATTATTTAAACCCCTACCAATATAAACCCAATACACCTTCCCAATTTATAAAAAAACACTACTTTCACTAGATATTGTAGGTATCCATTTTTTTCATTAACATTTTTTATACCCAATTATATTCTTTCAATAACTTTTAGCTCCATTTTTTATACACAACATATAAAATCCCTTTACCCCCTATTATATGCTCAATATATTATGTCATTTTCCCCTTAATATATATCCCCCAACATGAATGCATGTGGTATGGTATTTCTCCCCCAGTGAAGCCCCCGTGCTTAAGACACAAAGAAAAATTCAAATTTTCATTTTCTTACAAATGTCTAAATGGCACATGACTCAAATAATTTTCTTTTGACTCATAATAAATTCTTTTAACTCTATTTCACTCTATGAGCATGAAGAACATGTTTTGACCAAAAATAAAATATAATAATAATGAATATAATAAATATGTCAATAATATAATTACATTAGATTATGAAGACTGACACTAGCTTCAATTTCAACATTCCATGAGGTTTCAAATAGGATTCCATTATGGATTCCCATATTTCATATCTAGCTTCATCGAACTGAGGAGTTGGATAACCAACTTGACTCTCTTAATTAGTTGTAACAACTTTGGATACTACTACGATACCAGAGACTTCCTTTGATCGTTTAGATGTGTACTTCTTTAAATTTCCAATTTTTGCACTTCTGGGATCCGCCTTTCGGTTGTTAAGCTGCAACTAAATGAACCTGCTTTGATACCAATTCTTAGAAATACAAAGACGGGGTTGTATCAATATTTCACTTAAATTTGTTAATTTTCAATCTTCATAGCATTAATTAGCATTAGCATTAAATTAAAAACATAAATCAACAACACCATTCAATAATGCGCAATATTAAAAACGATACACAAGAGATTTTAGGTGGAAACCCTTCTGGGAGAAAAACCACCAAACGCCTCATAATATAGGTCTTTAAGATTTACACCAATAGGGAGCTCCAACATGCAAGATTTTCAAGATCAACTGAAGCAAGCTCCAACCCCCTATTTAATAGGATCTGTTACACAAAATATTGTCACCATGACTATTTGCAGTCAGTATGGGTCTATCATCATTCATACTGTCCTCCTTAGCAAGTCTCAAACCTCAGCTCTTCATGTCAAGCTTTGAAAATGAGAGAAAGTCCTTAAAAATCAATAAAGCTCTGGTTCCGCACTTTCTCTCACTGTTGCCTGTGGTCTCGTACCCCTTGTTCATGTTACCTACGAACCTGCCCGCTCTGTCTCTAAAGGAGTGGATGTGGACCCCTGTGAAAGTAAAAAAGGCACAAGTTTATTCTTAAAAACTCACTTTGGGTTAATTCTGGATGATTCTAGAAGGAATCTTGACGTGGATGGTTTGCTCCTAGGTGGTTCATGCATCCCAAAGCTAAAGGAGCTAATCCCTTGATGAGAGGAGCTTATCCCTTTGAAGGAGGGTTTATCCCTTTGAAGGTGGACCTAGTAACTTCCCTCCATTTCACTATAAATTAAGGCATTGGGCTGGTTGCTAGAGAGGTTAGAAGCTGAACATTTTTTAGGGTAAATGCTGTTGGAATTGAGACTTCCTAGTTAAGCTTGAGAGGAGAGATTACATACCTTTTGGCTTCATTGGGAAGAGAGTGAAACTTGTCAAAGTAGAGGAGATTCTTGCTGGACCCTAGGAGGAGCTTGTACAGCATCAAGGCACTAAGGTTGTAAAGTTCTTCTTTGATTAAAGTTAATACAATCAGATTCATTTTTCTCAACAAATTGTCTTATGTGATTTGTTTCATGAATTCCTTGATCATCATGATAAGTATGCTTTATTATATTGGCTTTTCAGGTGCTATTTAATGTGTGTGCTTGTTTGTGTTTGTAGATTCTTTACAAGGAAGCTCATTTGGATCAACGCAGCGTGGCTTCTACAAACTTGCACTGGACCCAAGGTAGGCCTAAAACACTTGTTTGCCTTTATCTATAAATTGCGTATTTAGAGAAAGATAGAATTTTTTTGGTTTGCTTGTCGCTAGATATCATTAGATACTAGGGAGGTCAGTCTTGTCCGCAAGAATGACTTATCCGACCGACAAAATGGTGACTCCACTGGGGACTTGAATTTTTTATTTTTCCTTTGCTTTTACTTTGACTTGAGAAACTGTGTCTTTGTTTCTATTTTTGGCTTGATGTGTGTGGGATTGGGTAGGTTTAGTAGATCTTGAATTATTTTTTGTTTTTCATACTTTTGGGAGAGGACCGCACCCTCTGCTTGTAACATAGTGCGGACATACCCGCACTTTTGCTTTACACACAGAGCAGTACCACACCTGGGTAAACTGGGAGCCTGCGGACCCTGTCAAAATTTTGAAAAACTTAAGATTTTCTCTTTCAGTCAGCTTAGGATTTGTTTATGTGTTTTTAGCCTCTGCCCAGATCTGCACGTGACTTGTCAAGAACTTTTCTTAGGTTATTGGCATTAGGGTTTTAGGTGAAATTCCTAGAAGTTTTGGTTGCCGGGCTTGATTTTCATTTTGGTCTTGTAGTATCTCAGAGCTTAGAAGCCTTAGAAACCTCAGATCACCTTGGTTTTTGTTGGCCTTCTTATGAGTCTGACCGTTTTCTAAAATTTGCCTTTGTTGAGGAATCCATTTTGTTTTTCTCTTTGCGAAACTGCGAAAGGACTTGTGTTAAAAGTTTTGGATTTCATTTTTAGAAAAGAAAACAAAAATTGGTTGTTTTTTGACTGATTTGTGATTCTGGACAAATTAGTCCTTAGTTTGCTTATAGCTAAGTAAAACATCCTTGAAAAGAAATCTTGTAAGCTTTTACTTCAATTAGCTTTTTAGAATTTATAGATCTCAAGATTAGATTTTTCCATAATTTTGAGTGTTTTATAAAAATAAAAAATAAAAATCTCTTTTGAAAAAAGTTTGTTTTTGTAGTATTTGAGTGTTTGAAAGAAAAGGGAAACTTTCGTGAGCATAACTAGTTGTCTCATTTTTTAGTGTATTGGAAAAGACAAAAAGCTCTTCTTTTGATTTGTTTGTTAAGGAAAGAATTGTTTTTATAAGCATTTTGCATTCTCAACACTCTCTTTAGCTAGAAATTCATTGAAGGGAAAAGATTGCTTATCATCTTAAGTGCATTTTTTAGTGAATTGGAGTCTAGTCTTCACACCATAAGTTTCATCTCCGCACATTTTGACTTAAGAAAAAACCAATAAAAAATAACGCTTAAAGTAAAATCTATCTAGTAATATTTTTATTTCTAGGGCTCTTTATCACCAACATAGCTTAGGCTAGTATCTTGGAGTAGGGAGTAATTAAGTCTCCAAGATAGTAAAACAAACAAGTAGTTGTATCTTGCGGTAGGAGATAAATTCCAATTGTTACATCTATGCTCTGGGAAAGCTACTCTTAAAGGAGAAGCATGAGATCATATCTGAACCAGTGTGGGAATCAATCCTTCCTCATTGGGAACGATAGAAGATATTCACATATTAAAAATGGTAAACCTTGGATTGACCATTGTCGAGGAGCCTGGGGTCACTTGTTAGTAAACCTTGGATTATGTCAAGGAGCCTTCAAGGGGATTGAACTTGTTACTCTGCCCTTGCATGCGTATCGAATCGTAGACTGTTCCCCCAGGTATATTTGTTTCCGTTGGTAACCATAGTGACCATATTCTATAGGATTCTTTCCTAAGGTGATGGTGGAGGGAAGATCCCACTGTACCTGGAGCAGACGTCGGCTAGACTCACTTGGATTTTCTGGGGGGTTCTCTTCACTCGAGACAGTTTAGTGGAGAAACTTGTGCCAGTCTATTCATTAAGCAGGTTGCCGGGGTAACTGTTCCAACCGCCATTTCTGTATTGAATTCTACGACATTGGATTTCATCACCAACTAGTGTTTTCGGTACGGAAAGTTACTATTTGTGTGTGGTTTGATTTCCTAGATTCTTTAGGCATGTGATTCAAAATTGTTTGGTTCTTTAGAGGCTTTAGGTGGTTTTCATTGTGTTTTTTCTTTGTTTGCGTGTGAAGTAGTTAAAATATTTAATCGTGGCTGAATTACCGAGGAAGTCTCGTAGACTTCGGGGCCAACCTCCTGAGTTTTCACCGAGCCAACTTGAAGGGCTACGAGCCCTTGTAACTCCTAGTGACAGTAGAGTTGGGTCACCTGAAGAAGGAGATTCTTCTTTAGTGGTACATCCTGATTATCAAGCTCTAGTAATAGATTATAATCCACAATCTATTTCATTTTCCGAAGTTACTGGTAGTTTTTCATCTACTAGTGATTTAACTGAGGAACCTGAAATATCTGAACTTGAAACTGAACCTGCTGCTACTCCAACATCAAGATATTCCTCTCCAACTTCCAGTGGTCCTAGTTCACCCAGGGTAGAAAGAGTCATTACCCAAAATCTTCCTTCTGGACTTATAGCTATTGAAGAACTTGTTACTCCGGAAGAAGGTATCCCTATCCCTGAAAATCAACCAGCTATAGAACTTAGGGAGTGTGAATCGATCTTTTACAGTCCACCTAGGAGGGATGCTTGGTATCTTTCATTGACCAATTTTTTGGAAAACCTGGGACTAAGTTTTTCACCACCTCGCATTCCTTTTCATCCCACACCTAAGGGTTTTTATCCTTCATTAAATATTTCAAGACAGTCTTCCATGTTTTCTCAATCTCCAAAAACCTTTTTATATGGCGTTCCTTCTGTTCCCTCTGGCTATCAGTCACTTACTGATACCTTTTCGGGAGCATCTCCTCAACCTATTGAACAAGGGTTATTAACTGGTAATAACAGAACTAAGCTGTTGAGTGTAGAAGATATTCTTACGATGTCAGGTACTATTCCTAATCCGCAACCTCAAGGTGGCCAGTTACCGCCTGGGGGGCAGCCTCAAGGTCCTCAATTATTGCCTGGGGGGCAACCTCAAGGTACCCAATTACTGCCTGGGGGGCAACCTCAAGGAAAGTACATACCTACAGGACAATACATTCCTCAAGGTCAACCCCAGACTTAGTATATACCTCAAGGTCAACCCTAGTATCAATACATGCCTCAAGGTTATCAACCTCAAGGTCAGTACCCAACCTAAGGTTTCCAACCACCTTCCGGTCAATCATTTGTCCAAGGAGCTGGAAATGTACCTTTGAATTATCAACCCTACCCTCAACCCGGTTATGGTCCTCAATATTCTCAACCTGCTATGGGTCCGTAACCACGGAATGAACTTAGTGTGGGATCCATCTCAATCTCAACAGATCTTGCAACCAAATGTGCACTTGTCATCTCAAACTAGAGAACCTTTGGTTTATGGTTCAACCCAGCAACCTGTCCAGTCTACTATTCAAACTTCTGCATCTTCTGTAGTTTCTCATCCTGGGCCTAGTACGCCTCATAGTCCACCTCAAACAACTGCTGCAACATCTGTTCAATCTACCCCACCTACTTCTGGAGTATCGACAGCTCCAGTTTCTACTGTTCCTGTATCAACTCCTCAAGCATCTTTACCTCAGTCTGGATCCACAATTCATACTTCGGTTCAAATACCGGTAGGACAACCTGGTCCAAGTACGGTTGTCACAAGTCAACCTCAATTTACTTATAAACCGTACCAGGGACAGTACCAATTCGGTCCTGCTGTGCAGCAGCCAATCTATTAGTATCAACCGTACCCTGGATATACATATCAACAACCTCAACAACTCCAATACGGTCCGGTTAATCCTAGTTTTCCGGGAGGATATAATATCCCAAATGCAATACCAATTCCTAGTTATCCTGGATATCCTCCTCCTAGGGTTGGTCTCATGACCCATGGTTCCAGGGACCCTAATCGTCAGTTACCATTCATTGCAACTTTGGACTTGCCTGACTTGTCATGCCTTACGAACGATCCAATTAACTATCTTTCGTTTTGGCTGCCAATGCCGAATAAGTCGCCTAGTGATATTCCTAAGTTTGAAGGCAAATCAGGAGAGGACCCATCGAACCATGTGATGACTTATCACCTCTGGTGTGCGTCTAACTCCATTTCAGATGATTCAATCCATTTAAGGCTTTTTCAACGCACTCTAATTGGTCTTGCGGCCAAGTGGTAAATTGAGTTACAACAAACCACTTTTTATAACTTTAGTCAGTTAACTACTTCGTTTTTAACTCATTTTTAGTTGCCAGTCAGATATGACAATGGCACGGAATTATTAACTTCATTAAAACAGTCAACCTCCACTTACATTTCAGATCACATTCATGAATGGAGATGTTGACGACGTTTAGTGAAAGTTTTTATCCCGAATCAAATCTTAGCTGAAGGGTTTGTCAAATCTTTATTACCGAAAATCACTAAGGATGTAGCTAAGGCAGGAGTCGTTACTGAAGAGAAAGTAATTGCTTAATCTCAGTACCTTGACTTTGTTTATACGTAGTCAGGGACGTTACACGAGAAAATCCCCGACCTTCCTAAACAAAATCAAATAACTGCAGCTCCTTCAGGGTCTCATGCCGCTGATGGTATGATTGGTATGGTTAGTACCAAAAGTAAGAAGAAATCTTCCAATAATTCTTCTCCTATCATAACTTTACCAGATTCCCCAATAGGAGATTCTTCCGCAAAAATTTCTGCCGATATTCATGTTGTAGAGTCATCTACAGCCAAATCAAAATCCGGTGGTAAAAAGAAAGGGAAGAAGGAAAATAAAATAGATAAAAATTCGAAAGAGAAACCATAAAAAATGGAATCAACTGATGAGAAACGTAAACATCGTTATCCTTGTCTCATTTGTGACGAAGAGCATTTTACAAGACACTGCCCTCATCGAGCTGAGGTTGTGAAAATCGTCAAAGGTTTCCAAACGCCTGCTGTTTTGAAGGATCCTTTTCCTAGTCAAGGTAGTAAGATGATAGGTTCTTCCTCAAATGCCTCCGAAGAACCCATAATGATGATGTCCCATGTTACGATTGCGACTCGATCGCAAGATTATGGAAGTAAAAGTCCTGTTGGTGGAAAGGAAGCCTAATCTTCTAATTCAAACCCATCAAATTCAACTCCCGGTTCCGATCCACTACAGATCGAGAAACCTAACCCAGACTTAGTAATCAAACTGCCCACCAAGGGTATACTTCAAAAGTCAGCTTTCAATCCACATGCGAGAGTGGCTCAGAACTATAACATTGTTGAATATTTGGCTATTTCACCTTCGGCAATGTCGGCTTTGGAAGTGCTACAATCATGTCTAGCACAACGTAAATTGCTAGTGTCTGCTATAGGAGCTGTTGACATTTAGGACTCATACCTTATAATTTTCGATCTGGAAAATAGTACACCTCGCTTACCTCATCAAATGGCTTTCCAAATTCCAGTGTTAGTAAAAAATAGACCTTGTTATAGGACTGTGGTTGATGAGGGAGCCTCAATGTTTATTATGCCGATCCAGTGTTGGAGATCACTTGGTTCTCCTACACTTAATCAATCCCCGACAGTTCTAAAGGCCTTTGATGGCCGTGGGTTCCATCCTTTTGGCATTCTACAGGATTTACCTATAGGGGTTAAAGGAAAAATTGTTAATCTAGATGTGGAGGTGGTTGATGCCCCTCTAGATTACAACCTTCTCTTGGGTCGTAGTTGGTCTTATGCTATGACAGCTGTTGTTTCATCGGTCTTTCAGCTTATAAAGTTCCCTCATAATGGAAAGATCGTAACTATAGACCAGCTAACTTAATTTTCATCCGACCCAACCTCTTCTGAAAGTATTCAGCATGTCGGCAAAACAACTATCCCTTATAAGGATGTTGGAGTGGGACTAGTTAAAGATTATGGTTTACTAGGAACTTTTCCTTTTCCTCCTATCAACGCATCGTCTTCTACTGCAACCATTCATATGATTTCATCAGACACTATTGTTTATGATGATCCTTGGATCATACCTTTCGAATCTGAGATAGATTCATTTGGTGATGTTATGCCTTTGAGTCCATATGAAATTGCGTATTAGGCCGTGCAGTCGTTTTCCGACCCTTCTTCAACCGAAATTGACTTAATGAATGTGGTCCATGAAGAATCACTTTGAACATCAAACTCAGATTCAACAACGTTTTCCGAACTTGTTCACAGAGCAAATTCGTGAAATCCTGTGTGTTGATGATTTACCATGGGAAGATCTTCATCATAGATCTTCGTTTTTACCTGAGATTGATCACTTTGAAAATGATTTTTCATCTATTTTTACAACTGATTATATCAAGGAACCTCAGAATCCAATGAAAAATCATGATTCTGAGTTAAATTTAGGTAATATTTCTCGAACTATTCCTATTGACATTTCGGTTAAGCCTGGAATTGTTGAAAACATTCATATAGGTGCCTCTTGTACGGAAAACGAAATCCAAACAAATAAGGCCCTATTTCAAGAATTCCACGACGTGTTTGCCTGGCCATATGAGGAAATGCCAGTAATTGACCCAGCAATTGTTGTTCATGAAATCAAAACTTACCCAGATGCTAAACCCGTCTGGCAACATTTGCATCAGATCCACCCACGAAAAGCTGTTGCTATTAAAGCAGAAGTTGAAAAATTACTTAAAGCAGGTTGCATTTATCTAATTTCGTTAATGGATTGGGTATCAAATATTGTTCCCGCTAACAAAAAGCAAGGGACAATAAGAATATGTATCGATTATAGGGATATTAATCGAGCCTATCCAAAAGACAATTACCCAACTCCCTATATCGATCAAATCATTGATGATTGTGCCGGTAGTGAAATATTCTCCTTCATGGATGGTTTTTCGGATACAATCAAATAAATATTCTACCTGCTGATCAACAAAAAACGACTTCCATTTGTCCATGGGGGACATTTGCTTATTGCAAATTACCTTTTGAGCTTAAGAACACCAGGGCAACTTTTCAAAGAGCCATGTCTTACGCGTTTCATGACATCAAACACATTTTGCAACCCTATCTCAATGATTTACCTGCTCATTCATTACATCGAGCTGATCATCTCATCCATTTACGAGCAATCTTTATGAGGTGTAGGCATTATCGAATTAGGTTGAATCCACACAAGTGTGTTTTCTGTATAGAAACGGGTCGGTCACTAGGGTTTGTTGTTTTGAAAGCCGGCATTCGCGTCGATCCCTTGAAGGTTGAAGCTATTTTCAAATTGCCTCCTCCTTCGAGTCTTCGCCAACTCCAAAGTTTGAAAAGGGAAAGCAAACATTTTACGTTGATTCATTCCTAACTACGCTGAGATTACAAAGGGTTTTACTCGGTTGTTGAAACAGAATACTCCATTCTTTTGGGATGAGATAGCTGACAAATCTTTTGATGCACTAAAACACGTGTTGACCCATGCACCGTTATTGCATCCTCCCAACTACAACCAGGACTACTTCTTATATCTCGCCGCCTCACATTCCACCATTGGAATGGTGTTAGTTCAGGAAGATGAATTCGGTAGTGAACATGTGATATATTACCTTAGTCGAACTTTAAATCCAACTGAGCTAAAATATTCACATGTGGAGAAATTGGCATTGGCAGCTGTTCAAGCTGTCCAACGTTTTCGTCATTACATTTTACTACGCAAAACTACAGTAATTTCCAATTGCAACCCTATGATCTATATTTTGACCAAAACATTTGCTAGGGGGCAAGTACTCCAAATGGATTGTGATCCTGCAGGAGTTCGACTTAGAATTTGAAAAGTCTAAGTCAAAGAAATATTTAGTTTTTGCGGAGTTAATGTGTGACTTCCCGCGTGCTGACACGGAAACTGTGGCGAAGGAGCCCATTGTGGACGAATCCTTGTTTCTAATCAGCACTTTAGATCCATGGTATGGGGATATCATCGTTTATCTCCAGACCCAATCCTTTCGGCCAGAAATTTCAAGATCAGAACGTCGGAAAATATGATTCCAGTCCCAACAATTCAAAATTATTGGAGATACAATTTATTGTCGTGGAGTGAACTCTGTTTTCCGACGTTGTTTAACTCATGAGGAAGCTGAAAGGGTTCTAAATGACTGCCACTCTGGAGCGTGTGGCGGTCATATTTCTGGGTTTGCCATAGCCCAAAAGATATTGCGTGCTGGCTATTTCTGGCCGTCTTTGTTTGAAGATTGTATTAACACGGTATGAAAATGCCACAACTGCCAAATTTTTGATCGAAAGATGTGCGCTCCACCTGCTCCTCTCCACCCTATAATTGCCATCGGTCCTTTTGCAAAATGGAGTATCGATTTTATTACATGTAACCCTCACTCGGGCGGGGGGCATGTGTGTATCATCCTTGCGGTAGATTATTTTACCAAGTGGGCCGAGGCGATGCCTACATTTGAGGCAGACGGCAAAACTGCTGCGATTTTCGTGTTCAATCATATAATTGCTAGGTTTGGTGTTCCACAAGCGATTATCACTGATCATGGGCGTCATTTTCGAAATATTATGATGACTGAACTTATAGACCAACTTTGTCTGCGTCACGATAGTTCAACTCCATATTATCCACAGGCTAATGGTTTGGTTGAAGCCATCAACAAAGTTCTAGTCATCATGATCCGAAAAATAATTGGGATTCATAGGTCGAATTGGCATAACATGCTATTTTCAGCGCTTTGGGCATATCGAACCTCAGTAAAAATGTCAACCGATTTCACTCCTTTTCAACTAGTTTATGGTCTGGAAGCTGTGTTACCCATTGAATGCAAAATCTCGTCATTGCAAATGGCCATCGAATTACTTCCAGCCACTTCCAAAGAGGAAAAACATTTGTTGTACTTGGCTCAGCTAGATGAGAATCGACGTGATGCTGCATTAGCAATCGAAACTCATGCCAAACGTATTAAAGCTCAGTATGATCGAAATGTTACCCCTCGTAATTTTTCGGAAGGAGACCTAGTCTTATTGTACGATCAAGCAAATGATAAATTAGGCGCTGGAAAATTCGTACCCATGTGGCATGGTCCTTATGTTGTTAAGTGAAAGCTGGCAAAAGGGGCCTATGAATTGGTAGACTTTGACGGGGTCTCTTTAGGTAAACCCAGAAATGGTCTTTACCTGAAGAGGTATTATGCTTAAATCTGGGTGTGGAGATTTTTAGTTAGGTTAGTTTTCTTTCTAGCTGGTGTGTTTTAGATTAAAAAGTGTGCTTAGCTTAGAGAGTATTTTTTTTTCATTATTCCTGCTTATCTTGATTTTACTCTTGATATTGCAGATGTCGACGCCTCTCCAAACATACATTGGTTTTGTTGATGGTGCTTATCGTAATACACGAAACATTTCTTCCGCAGCTTGGGTTATCTATTCGCCCTTTGATGAGTTGGTATCTATGCATGGGGTAAGCCTCGGTCAAACAATGAACAACAATGCCAAGTATAGTGCAGTGATTGAGTTATTATCTGAATCTATCTCATTTGAGATTCAGAGTTTGATAGTGAGGTTAGATTCTGAATTCGTTGTATTACAGCTTAATAGAGTATATGCCATTAGAAATCCAGTGTTATTGAGATTATTTTTGAGAGTTCATCTCTTGGAACGTGAATTTGACTATATTGAATATCAACATATTCCAATATATTTAAATACATTAGCAGATGCAATTTCTTCTCGAATGTTAAGTAGACATTTGCAATAATCATACAAGTAAATTTAAAAACATTCCATAATATTTTTTACAAGATAAGCTGGTAATAGTGATATAGTATAGCATAGAAGTGTGTCAAATATACATCGTCTTCAATCATAGGTTGAAAAACACCTTATGATCGGCAAAAATGATAGTACAAAAAGCAAAAATTGTCATATGTGTCTACAACAAGCGATCATCCTATCACTGGTGATGATCACGATAAGAAACCACTGTACGGGCCACCTTACAAAGGAACCTCCTGAAAGGTCCTGGGACCCCAATCACATAGTGCTGTAGCCTAAGAGGAATGTCATCTATCCTGGTCTCTGGAATGTCTACTTTCAAATGCTCTAGATGACTCTCCAATTCGGCCAAGGTCTCTGTAGATTCATCCTGTAGTTGGCTGTTTCCTCTCATAGGGTCGGAGAGTGGCTGGTCGCTATGGGCCTACATCTGCATTTGAAACTTTTGCTATCAATTTTGGGACGAAATAAAAACAAAAAAAAAATTAAATTAGAAAATGTTGAATGATTTTACCTGAGTCATCCCATTGCTCTCCTGGTGGAAGAGTCATGTCTGGGTCACCACGATAATATACCCCAGCATAAGGAAAGTCCTGAATAGAAAAAACTTGGTTCTCAAACCAATGAAAATACTCAGGAGTGAATCAAACGACTTCTGTTCCCTCCTCAGGATGACGGGCCATAACTGCAAACCAACGCATCAGTTTTGGCTCTCGGGGAAGTCCAGCTCCGACAATGAGATGCTGTGGGACCAACATTGGAACCCTCTCTAGACCAAAGCTCACAACTAAAGCACCATATCCAAAGGTCTTCAGTTGTCCGTTGTTTGCTCTAGTCAATTGGCCTTTTATATTAGCCAACACAGCCTCACACTAGTTGAAGATGGTGCCTCGAAAGCAGTCTACTGCCATCCGCATTTGGGATCCAGTGGCTATATGTAGTGTTGCGTTTCCGTAGAGCCTAGTAATAGTAAATGAAATCACTTTGAGTTCAGGAAGGGAGATGGTTATGATATCTATCCCTTTGTCTCTAGTTTGGTCGTTACAAAACTCTAGCCAGAGGCTATCGACAGACTGGCCACCTGGCCTAGTCCTGAATGGAGTCAAATGTTCACCTATCTTAGGCAAACCAGTCAAAAAGTAAATGTCTTCTGGCTCCATTTCGAGCTGGTGACCACCAATAAAGAAGCACTGGTCCTGTATATTCCATCTGTCTACCAGCCACTGCAAAAAGTCCACCTGGGCCCTCATGCCAGGTATGGCCCAGAATTTGTATAAACCGCATGCCTTCAATGCATCAATCGAAGGTTGATGATTAATCACGGCGAGATCTACATCCTTGTGCTCTCGTTCCCGCCAATCAAGCATGATGTATACCCTACATTCAATAAAAAGGCGGATTAGAATATCTAAAATCAAAATTTTTGGGTGAAATTTGAAAAATTTAGGTTTAAAAACCTTTGCTACGGGGACCACACCCTCTCTGTTAGGGACAGTGCATGGCTTTTTTCCTTTTACGAAAAAGTCGGGGTCCGCAGGTTTCCTGTGCTATGCCTGCGGACCCCCGCGCGCAGGTTTTAACCTAAAAAATTTCCTAAAAAACAAAATAAAGCCCTAAAAACAATTTTTAAACGGATAAAATGAAAGAGTATGATGATGTGGATTACCTGGAGGAGACGGCGTTCGATTCCAACGGACGGATTTTCCGCAATCTTCACGGGAAGTTTCTGACCAAAAGCTCTCTTTTCTCACTTTGAAGTCAAACGATAGAAATGAATTTACAAAAGCCCTTTTTGTAAGCTTTTTTGAATAAATGAGTTTTTAATTTGTTTATTTTTCACTTTAAAGAGGTAACTTTTGCAGCATTTTTATCTATTTTAAACAGGTACGAGTAATGTTTGAGTTTTTGTGCAGGATAGCGGATTTTTCAGGCAAAATTGGTTATTTTTGAAAAAAAACATTAGAGTCACCTTTAAGCTCTTTTCTGAATCCTAAAACATGAAAAGGTTGCCAAGTTTTTCTTTTTAAGCTCGTTAAAATGGAACTAAAAAGACGGTCCACTTACAACTCTTTTCTGACCGTATAAACATGAAAAGATTGTCGAATTTTTGTCGTTTCAAATTCGATATTGGTTTTAAAATGACGTGGCGTTGATCGCTTTTTTACTTTTTCAGATCAGAGACACTAATTATGAAAAGTACTCCTTGATCGTAATGGTCAAGCGGTTCTCTCAAGTATTATTTTATATTTTTTCGGGCTTGGGAGACACAAAAATACAAAAAAGGACAACCATGGAGTTTTCTTAAGTTTTTTCAGACTCTCTAAAATTGAAAAACGTCGAGTTTCTCCTATACTGGGCTCATTAAAATTTAACAGTAAAGGACCTATTCAATTACAAACAGGAACGGACCACTCCTTGTTAGGGTTCAAATTTAAACTAAGTTGGACTCATCCGAAGGATGAGCTTATAATCAAGCAAATGTTATCCTCCTCAAGCTTGTCAAAAATAAAGAGGTACTTGCCAGAAATGGTGGGGGAAACGAGAGAAAAATGAGCCTATTTTTCATACTTTGTAACCACTCTTGAACACGACACTTTTTATTCACCTGGGTTGGGAAATCCTTTGCCTAACAGTTGATCAAACCATATTGAAAGTCTTCAGCCGGTTTCTGGGTATTAACTTTGGGTCAATTGTCACCAAACCATCTGTTGTGTCGTTATGTGTTCAAGAGGTCAGTGCAAATAAACCATTCATCTGCAAAATATCTGTCATCCATCTTGACCATCCCTGAGTCAGTCCTTGCAACTAAATTTCTTCAAACTTGATCTATGATTTCATGTTGTGGGCTTGCCTACGACGGATCGCTTTCTATCAACTTCAGCTCATTATCTAGAAATATGATCTAGAAATTGTCAGTACCTTGGGATCTACATGCCTCAATGGCTGGTTTCTCGCCTTCGACGATAGGTTGCATCATTGACCTTCGATAAAAGGATTCTGTGACATGTTCGACATCAACACATCTATTCACATCTCATGGATTGTACTGAGTACTTTGAGAGCCATTGACATTACTGGTGGTTTCTCTCACACTTGTTAACAGTTTACATCATTGATTGGTAATCAAGTGGTGTCTACCATGTTCAACTTCGACACATTCATTCACATGGATAGAATCGTACTATTTCGGGAAGTAGAAATCAAGACCCTGGATCTAGTTTCCACCATCCAGGCTGCGAGGAATTTTGTATTCATTATACAGTGGACTATTCATAAACAGATGGCTGTGTCCATACTGTGTCTACATGTGTCTATACTTGTGATGGATTATAGGATCATTCCTATATCAGAGCAGTAGTTAGTTTTCTAGTAAGTTTTGATCTAAGTAAGGGAATGCCTACCTCAGCGATGATATGATCTCATATATATATTTTGTATTGAATGTTTTTACAGGTTCCAACCAGGCTCTCCACAAGATGATCCTCGAAATGATAAAGTACTTCACTCTTCTTAGATGATAAATGAAATCCTCATCTACTACAGACTTCGCACTTTAGGGGGCAATCTGTTACACAAAATATTGTCACCATGACTATTTGCAGTCAGTATGGGTCTATCACCATTCATACTGTCCTCCTTAGCAAGTCTCAAACCTTAGCTCTTCATCTCAAGCTTTGAAAATTAGAGAACGTCCTTAAAAATCAATAAAGCTCTGGTTCTGCACTTTCTCTCACTGTTGCCTGCGGTCCCGCACCCCTTGTTCATGTTACCTGCGAACCTACCCGCTCTGTCTCTAAAGGAGTGGGTGCGGACCCCTGTGAAAGTAAAAAAGGCACAAGTTTATTCTTAAAAACTCACTTTGGGTTAATTCTGGATGATTCTAGAAGGAATCTTGACGTGGATGGTTCGCTCCTAGGTGGTTCATGCATCCCAAAACTAAAGGAGCTAATCCCTTGATGAGAGGAGCTTATCCCTTTGAAGGAGGGCTTTATCCCTTTGAAGGTGGACCTAGTAACTTCCCTCCATTGCACTATAAATTAAGGCATTGGGCTTGTTGCTAGAGAGGTAAGAAGCTGAACATTTTTTAGGGTAAATGTTGTTGGAATTGAGACTTCCTAGTTAAGCTTGAGAGGAGAGATTACATACCTTTTGGCTTCATTGGGAAGAGAGTGAAACTTGTCAAAGTAGAGGAGATTCTTGCTGGACCCTAGGAGGAGCTTGTACAACATCAAGGCACTAAGGTTGTAAAGTTCTTCTTTGATTAAAGTTAATACAATCATATTCATTTTTCTCAACAAATTGTCTTATGTGATTTGTTTCATGAATTCCTTGATCATCATGATAAGTATGCTTTATTATATTGGCTTTTCAGGTGCTATTTAATGTGTGTGCTTGTTTGTGTTTGCAGATTCTTTACAAGGAAGCTCATTTGGATCAACGGAGCATGGCTTCTACAAACTTGCACTGGACCCAAGGTAGGCCTAAAACACTTGTTTGCCTTTATCTATAAATTGCATATTTAGAGAAAGATAGAATTTGTTTGGTTTGCTTGTCGCTAGATATCATTAGATACTAGGGAGGTCGGTCTTGTCTGCAAGAACGACTTATCCGACCAACAGGATCCAACCTAAAGGAATCTCCAACTCCCTGATTTACCAGCTCCAACTAGAAGGACATTCCAATGCTCCAATTTACTAGCTCCAACTAGAAAGATGATCCAACACGTAGGTTTTTTTAGCTCTAACATAAAGGATGCTCTAATTCCCTATTTTACCAGCTCCAACTGGAAGGACGGTTTAGCTCCCTGGCTTTATGAAATCTGATTGAAAGGATGCTACAACACCCTGCACATGCTCTAGCCTGCCCTAGCACTGCCCTTCCTCCCTGAAGTGTTCTCAAGCTACAGCCTTAAGGAGACTCCACTCTCCACCTTGCACCACCCTGTCACCCTTCAATTCACCATAGTGGATCATGTTTCATAATTTTCAGACTAGATCCACCTGTGCTCAATATAAAAACAAACTACAATGTACATAAAACGTAGTTATATTTTACTCATTTTGCATCAGCCAGTGATCAAAGATCTAGCTATATAACCTTGGTTCAATAATAAAGTTAGAAGAATTTCAAACCCTAAAACTCATCAGTGACCCATATAAGCCAATAACTTGAAAAACCCTTCAGAATTATATTAATGACCTACATACATTTTTTTGCACATCCTCTACATTAATGAGTACATACATCCTCTCTACCCATAACACAAATATTGCAAAAACCTAGTAGTCAAATCAATGCATCTCAAACAAACAATCAAACCATTGACATATATTCATGCATTTCCCATACAATCCATCCTTCTATCAAGCCTTGATCAAAACCTCTATCATACCTAGAAATACACTCACCATAAAATACAAGGCTTATCAAAAATCTGGTCATCAATGTAACAGGGTAAAAATATTTTTAGTCAAAACCCTAAGCAACCTATTCTATCTTGTACACTTTGTATTTTGATCCAAAATCAATTGCAACACTGATGCTTAAAATAACATTGAACTTACAGATTTTCCTTCATACATTACTAGCTCAACTCATTGTTTATGTTGTCGCAACAATCCCTCTCATCAATCATAAACCCTGAGGTAGCTTAACAACCATAAACCCGATATCATAGCAACAATACGAATGCCTCTTCTCTCTTTAGCCATATATTATCATCTACAACACTTTGTGATCATACTCACTCACCCACCCAGCCTTTGCAACTAGTGAATGGCATGCCTCAATGTAACCTTCAACACAAACTGAACATGTTGTCTCATACCCCAAGTCTAGTTCATTGAAAAGTGTGTTAATAATTGTTCCTAAACATGTCACTAATTTATTTTGAATGTGCCTCTAATTTATGTTTCCAACCTTAATTCTATTGTAAATGAAGCCCTCTTCTAGGGATAGAAACTAGTCAACGCACTCTCAGATTAGTCCACAAATAAATAATGAAGATCATCTACTCAAATGTTTCCAACAAAAGAATAGTCCATTGAACCCAACTGAATCTTAGATATGTCAACAAAGAGAATTCTTTTCACAAGAAATTGCCTTAGAAATTGCACCATATTTTTCTTCAAGAAATATCAAACCTTTGAACTAGTTCAATAACACTTTGAAAATGATGCCTTATAAAAATGACATACATCTAGCTAAACATATCACAAAGAGGTATACTCTTATCACAATCTACATCATGCTATATATCTACCATAAAAATGCTATGAACAATTTATATCATAGGTTTTGAGTCAAACAAAATTAGAATCATTTACTAAAAGAGTCTTGAGGGACACCTCTTATCTCAATTAGGCATCAAAGGTACTAGGCCAAATGTATGGAGCTGATAAATAGGCCGAATGCCATAGTGAAGGGAATCACATCAATGATGGATGAAAACACAGAGGTTATGGCATAGATTTTTTCCCTTCATAGAGGATAACATAACTGAGTATATCCAAGGATTTTGTAAGTACAATCTTGCAAAGTTATTGCATATGTAATACTATAGATCGTCAACTCACTCACCATTCAAAAGTATTATAGGCTAGAGAACATAATTAGAAAACCACATATTCCTTCAAACTCCATGCAATGTTCTTACCATATATCTATTTAGACGTTTGTACGTGCTCATTTATAATTTCCAATTACTCACCACAGAATGTAAAACCACCACAAATCCATTCAAACTTAATGAATTGCAGATATACTCGAAACCATAAGGATTGCATTACAAGTTTAGAAAGAGTCTTTGTGCATGCAATACCCTACATTCATTTAGAGTTTCCACTTACTCATCGCAGAGATATACCTCAACATGTCAACGTTAAAACCATAGATATATGATAAATCCACCGCAGACTCAAAAGTATATATCCACTACATATTCAAAATTATTAATGTTTGATATTCACCACTAATAAATCGAGAGTAGTAATGTTGGATATCTATTGCTAACCTGAGCATAGCAATGTTAAGTCCACAAACATAAGTATCAATGTTAGGCTTAGTTATTCATTAAATACACCCAATAAAGAACCATAATAAAAATAGAGAATAAACAAAAAATTCTTTAGATTAGGCTTATTTGTATGCTTGATGTGACTACCCAAGGCTACAAAAGAAATTCAGAGATATCTTCCTTCATTACTTCACAATTGAGGAGCGAATTATCACTATTTATAAATATTTTGAGGAGATTCAATAGGGAAGCTGACATGATCTCTTGAAGGAAAAACAATCAAATTTAAATTTTAGATAATGAAATCTTTTGGAGGTAGGAATCCTTAATGAATATTACCTGGTTGACCTACCTTCAAAAATTAGATACCTTTGATAAACAACCAAATTTGACTTTTAAATAATTCCTTCAATAAAAAATCCTTCCAGGCCTCATGATTTGGACAAATATCTAGCCAATGATGAGCTCCTGCATCATCTCATTTTGGGGACTTTAACCACGGAATGGAGCATGAATTTTGAGTGGGCAGATCTCCTCAACCATTAGGATTTATGAGGTATGTCACATACCATTGGAATCAACACGATGAGGAGTGTTAATTCATAAAGGTATATGATCCGAATTGGATAATTATATTGTTTTCCATCTGTCTCGATGCATTTAGAGTGGAAAAAGTGGAGGAATAAGCTCATGGGACCATTTTACTGGTGGGACCCAGTTTAGCAAAATGGGGCTTGAAACCTTCTAGGAGAATTTTGAGGCATCAAATAACGTTTTTGGGGGGTAAAATTTTTCCACTTTAGCCCCGCACCTTTTCATGTTATTCTACACACATAAATCTTTCCAACGACGTAAGCATCGTGTTAATCGGAGTCCGTATGCAAAAGTTATGCCACTCAGAAGTTGACCTTCCTGTTTTCACACCTATAGTTTGGGAGGATGCCGTGTCAGCCCCCATTATTCATGGAAAAGTGGTTAGCCACATGTTTGTGATGTAAAATAATCTAGAAGAGTCTATTTTGTAACTCTAGTTAAGAGTTGATGTAGTCAAACTTAACCGGGCTAGCAGGTTGTGTTATAACCGAGCCACTAGGAGGAAGAGGCATTCCATTATTTTGAGAAACTTTTGTTCCATAGCTTAGCAAAGATAGCCAAGAGAGATAGAAGGTAGAGCACACAGATTGGATCTATGCACTATAGAAGCCCATTTTCCACAAGCATTACTTATTTGTATCTGCAGCCATATTTCCAGACATAGAAAGAGAGCGAAGCGACCTCACCTTCCAACTGGGTTTTCTCCCGAAAGGATTTCCCAGAGAGCATATCTTGGGTATTATGTGTGTATGAGCTTATTTTTTTGTTCTCTACTTTTCTTCTTGATTTACTTTTACATGCATGCACTAATTACAGTTAATTTTACAGATCTATAAATTAAATAAAACTGTAATAGTGTAGAATCTAATATTTTTAATATAATATTATCAGATATGTTGTGATGAACAGTGGAATATCCATGACAGTTTACGGATCAATATCTAGAGCAATGATAATGATTTTCCCATCCAAATTCTTCATCGAACGCGGGGCATCATGATTGCATTATCCTTCTAGGACTTCTTGACCAATGGAGCTTCCAATCAATGCAATCAATAGAAAAATATTAAGAGCATTCAAGGATGAAAAATATTAAGAGCATTCAAGGAAACATCATTTAACATTTTATGCTCATTGTAAAATGTCTTGAATGATGGAAAAAACATATAAGCTAGCTTGAGTATTCTAGTAATCTGCAATATTTTGTTTGTTGATAGACATACATTTTTGTTAAATTTATAGTGGATAAAGAATGTAAAAATAAAAAAGAAAAAAAAGTGAAGGGATGAAATAATTGCAAAAAAAACTTTAAAAAGATTTAAGATGCTATTGAAAACTTTCTTGGACATTTGTTCTTTCTAGAGTTTGTAAACAATATTTTTTTTTTAAAGCATTAAATGGATCAAGGAAACTCGATAGACATGTATGTATGTTATGCGACCCTTTTGGACCACTTCGAACCATGCTTTTGAATAAGAGAATGATTGTCTTTCTTCTTGCTATATATTTCTACAATTAAATGTATTTATGTCTACATTTCTCACCCTAATGCACCTAGTAAAAATTGAAGTGAAAAATGCAAATAGTTTTAACAAAGAGAGCATGAAAATATGAATTATTTTCAGAATAAATGCAAAAAATGGGGAATAAAAAACAAGAAACAAGCAAAGGAAAACAATATGAAAAGACTCTAGAGAATATTGGGTCATTTTCATTGTTTGTTTCACCATCTTTTAAATATATTTCAAGCTAATGATTTTTTTGTGGGCATCATGTAACAAGCCTTGTAGAGCTTCCAACTGAATAATTTGCATTTGCTTCTAAAAGTGTAGCAATTGTAGTATCTCGAGTAAGATGATGTTCAGAACACAACATTGGTTTTGTACCAATAAAATAGCTTGAAGTCAATGAGATGCAGTGACTAGCATCACCTCTTTCACATTCACTTTTTTTTCTTATGATGTTGAATCATGTTATACGAACACTGCTCCCAATAGAAAAATAGGAAAAGAATTGAGAATTAGCTTATCACTTATGTTAACAATTATTGTAAGTTTTCCATGTACGTCAACAATATTAGCATGTAGGAATTGAGCCTTTGGTGGTGAGTGAGATGTAATATAAGTAGGGCCATACAACACTAAGACATCTCCTTCCAAAATAATCTTGAGTTTCCCATGCAAATGTCAAGTATGTATGGTGTGATTGTCTTTTATTTTGCTTAGCTGTGAAAAGAAAAAACATTTTTATTAGGAGTTTATATCTTTTTCCTGTTTTAAAAATACTAAAATAGAAAAAGAAAATGAAAAAATTAATTAATGTGCAAATGAAAAAATTGTTCTTTATTATTTATTGTGGAAGTGAAAAGAGTAAATTGTTTGTCCATATGATTGTAACCTGCCTCCTCCCACATTTACTCACTTTCATCGATTTGCCCAAAGTAAACATGAACTGAGGGTCGCTATGATAAGACTCAACCTCCTATATTTCCTTAAGGAAATGGAGTCGACAACTTAAGACTTTACTGACCTCCCCTAGGTGCCAAAGGACCTTGAGGAGAAAGCCAACAGCTCCAAGTGTCTAACCCCTAAGTTAACTCTCTATTTTGTTGACCCAGAGCCTCAGTCAATCCCTTGACAAGGCCTCCAAGGGACTGTAACATCCATTCACTCCTATAGGCTTGCTTCCCAGTGAATGTGAACTTTTTCATTTAGTTCTCTGACAACGAACCTGAATTCTAAGCCACTTTTTTAGGGTTAAGACTCAGGCCCCTGTCGAGAACTCAATGAAACTTCTAGAAATGATGAATCACATAGAAACAAGGTTTCCAAAAAAAAATTAAACCAGAACTTGACATGACCTCTCCAAACTAGGACTGACATTCCGTCAAACACATGATGGACATGAAATCTATAGGTCATGAATGCATATCTGAACATAAGGTATGAAAACTTATCTGAGGTTTAAGAAGAAGGATTTATGCCGTCTCACAATAGTTCTCATAACACCAATTAGGTCATGCATTCATTAACAAAACATTCATTGAATAAAATGTGATAAGATCCATACTTAGATTTTTCACATAAACATGCTTATAACCAAAATATAACTAGATGTATGACAATGATAGAATATCCATTAAATCCACAAAATAACAAGCACATTTACTTATCAAAGACAAGATAAAATTATCTCTTATTAACCATATAAAAAAGCCAACCAAGTCAGAGACTTCCATGTACCACCTAACCATATATTGGTCTTAACCAAATCTTTCTTTCAGTCAATCACACTAATTCCATATTCCAATCATGAATGTGGGATATTCATGAGATAAACCAATCCATAAACAACCAAGGGAATCTAGAGGTTAAACCACCTCCACCCTCACCATACTATAATCTCACTTAAACCACCTCTGAGATCACAAAACCAAATTGAGCTTGGATGCCTCTAAATTCCTTCACCGTCCCTTGAGCAATTTTGTTGTCTCCACCCACCTATTGAGGGCTTCCCATAGAAAACCATCTCCACTCCCAACCCTTGGGATTTTCCTGAGACCACTTCACTCAGATCCAAAACCACCCGGAAATCCAGAGCTCAACCAATAACAAATCCCATCACACCATGGCTATCCATAAATGGCAAGGCAACGCCAAAAACCATTGTCAAAACACGACAAAATCGATGCCACCGAAAACAATAAAATCAAATACACACACGCACATACTAAGCATGGCAAAACCAAATAGGAAATCACACATGCATCCTGTTACCTATAAGTATTCTTGTTGAAGATGCTTGTTCCAAGCTTTCCTTACTTGATCTTTTCTTTCCTCTTATTTCCTTGTCCTTCCTTTTCTTTCTTTATTTCCTTCTCATCTTGGTGCTCTTCTCCTCTCTGAGACTAATTCCAAAACTAAACTGGAAAAAAGGCTAGAAACTAATGCTCTGATGTATTTTATTCTTGATGCCTCTAAATTCTTAATTTTCCTTCAATTTCCTTCTCACATGCAACCTGTGACCTTTCACCTCCCTTTTCTCCTAATTTCCTTTATTTTCATAAATAAAATACCAATAATGCATTTTAACCTTTTCAAATCTTTTGTCATTTCCTTTTCCAATTTCCCCTTAGCCATAATACACATCAAGTGATGCCCACTAAGATGTTTTTCCCAACATTCATCTTGGAATAAGTGTCCCATGACCTTGGTCTTATTTTGCCTCTATTAACTTTATTACATGAAATTTTAACCTAGGGTTGTTACAGACCCCTCCCCCTTAGGGGAACACCATATGTGGTGTTCCATGACACCTACAACCAGAAAAATCATTGAAAACCAAAACATACTAGCCATGGATCTTTATACCCCATCTTGTTGCGATATTTACAATGAACAATTTTCTCGAAAGCCAAACCATCATGACAAACATGATAATAACAACTATACCACTTATTGGAGCTTTATAACACAGTTCATTGTGGTATTTACAATACAAACCATACATAAATATGTACAAATACCAAAAAATCATTTGCCTCCACCATAAAACAATGAAGGATACATAGCCTGCATCTAATCATCCATCTCCCACGTAGCGTCATTGGGCCCAAAGTTCTTCCACTACACTTTAACTTGGTCGATTTCTCTGTTCTAGAGCATGAGCTATTTCCGCTGTAATATGCACTGAGGTTCAGGCTAAAATTATCCTTCTAGTTCCACCTGCAATATAGACCAATCAATAACATTATCAACATCATTTACATAAATCTTAAGCAATGAAACATGGAAAACATCGTGGATTTTCACTGTCGGAGGTAGTGCAAGTCTATAGGCCACTAGTCCAATCCTCTTAAGGATCTCGAAAGGCCCGCAATACTAAGATGCCAGCTTCAGACATGACCCAATCCTCAAGGAGCTCTTCTTGGGCTTGATGCACAAGTACACATGCTCCCCAACCTAAAACTCCTTAAATGCATTGTGTTTCTATACATAATTTTTTTGTCTATCTTGTGCTGCCATTAGATTCTTCTTTATAACCTGCATTTCTTGTTCCATTTCTACCAAAATATCTAGTCCAATAAGCACCTTGTTCACTGGATCACTCCAGTTGATGGGAGTATTACACAGGGAAAATTTTAAGAACCCCCCCTAAATTTATAAATATAATAAATGGGCGAATCTCCATGGTATATAGGAAAAATGGAAGGCGATTTTATCAATAATATAATATGTATATATAATTTTTTGGCGAATCTCTCACCAGGCATGGCGAATATTTTACTCAATTATAAAATCTTGTAAGATCTTGGCGAGTCTTTCACTAAATAATAAAACTTTGTAAAGTCCTAGTGAATCTTAGCATAGGCTACATGTTGGTTTAATTCCCCCATTTAAATAGGCTACATTCTAGGTGAATACCATGGGTCAATACAATGTGCCATTTTTGTTTTTATTAATTCTAATATTAGGGTTAATAATGGTTTTTTGCATGGTATTAATAACAATCTAGTCCATGGTATTTGTCCCATAGTATTTTGGCCATAGGTTTCACCTAAAAATAACCCATTTTTTTAGTGTTCGTAAATATAAGGTGACTTATGGAGTAAATATAAAAAAATGTTTTATTTGTTTACCATACCTCTCGTTTATTTATATTTTTATTAATTTACCATACCTCTTTTACAAATATGGTATTTGGCCCATAGGATTCACTTAAATAAACCTTTTTCTTGAGCCTTCATAAATAGAACGAGGGTTATGGACTAAATATAAAAAGAGGGTTCATTTATTTACGATACGTCTAGTTATTTATATTTTTATTTATTTACCATACCTTTTGAGTAAGTATAAAAAGACATTTTATTTATTTACCATACCTCCACTTTACTTATATTTTTATTTGTTTACACCCTTACATGTATATAAGGTGACTTATGGAGTAAATATAAAAAAACGTTTTATTTATTTACCATACCTCCACTTTACTTATATTTTTATTTGTTTACACCCTTACATGTATATAAGGTGACTTATGGAGTAAATATAAAAAATGTTTTATTTATTTACCATATCTCTCATTTATTTATATTTTTATTAGTTTATCATACCTCTTTTATAAATATGGTATTTGGCCCATAGGATTCACTTAAATAAAACCTGTTCTTGAAAATGGGCGAATGGATTCACTTAAATAAAACCTATTCTTGAAAATGGGCGAATGGAAGGTTGTAAGTCCTAATTTCAAGGGCTAAATTTACCTTTTTTACCCTCTCCCTTAAAATAAGGTGGGCTATTTGAGGTGATTTGTAAAAATGTACTATGATACAAAATATTCGCCCACTAAAAATTTAAAACCCCTTAATTTCGCCAAAGGGCGAACATTCGCCCCTAAAATTATCCTTGGTATTACAGCTTCACCCATAGAGTGCCTCAAACAGACTCATCCTTGGTGACTCCTGATACCCAATTTTTTAAGAAAAATAGACCAATGTAAGGTACTCCTGCCATCTCCTCTACTGGTGCATGACATACATCCTCAGCATATCCTCCAGAATCTTTTTGACCGTCTTTGTCTATCCATCTGTATGGGGATGATAAGTTGTACTAAAGGCCAACTATGTCCCCAAACCTGCAGACAACTCCTTCCAAAACATGGAAGTAAACTTATCATCCCTATCTGACATGATCTTCTTCAAAACACATGCAGACTCACTATCTCCCAAATGAACACCTAGGCCACCTCACTAGCTGAATAAGTAGTCTTCACTAGAATGAAGTGAGCTACCTTGCTCAATTTCTTGACCAAAACCATGATAGAATAATGTTGCCTTGATTTCCTCGAAATACTTGTAATGAAATCCTTAGAAATGACCTCCGATTTCCATTCTAGAATCTAACTAGTTTGTAGTAGACCACTTGGATGCTTACACTCTAATTTCACCTACTGATAATCCAAACATCTAGTTGTAAACTATGCCACTTCGTCTTTCAGATTCGACCAATAATAGAACTTCTTCATTGTTGTCAATGTCTTCTGATATCTTGGATGTCCTGAATATGGCTTTACATGAAACTCCCTCAAGATAAAATTCTTGAGCCCACTATCATTCGGCACATAGATCACATCCCTAAATATGACCAAACCATCTACCGTGAGATGATAGTACACACCCTGATCACTTGTACATTGTTGTAACATGTGTCTAAGCTCCATGTACTCATCATCCTCCTGGCCTACCTATAAGATCTGATCTTATAAATATGTCCCATAAGAGATCACTATTGCAACATGGTTCATCTGCACTCTCCTACTGAGACCATCTGCAACCATGTGCTCCTTACCCTTAATGTATCTTATCTCAAATTTGAACTCACTGATCGTCGCCAACCACCTAGCCCACCTGGAATTCAAATTCACTTTGTCAAATAGATATCTCAACCCACTCTGATTTCTCATCAATACAAATCTCCTGCCAAGAAGATAATGCCTCCACATATTTAAGGCATGAATAATAATTGCCAACTCAAGATCATGATTCACGTAGTTCTTCTCGTGCTCATTCATCTTCCTAGACTCATAACACACCACGTGTTCCTCCTACATCAATACCCCACAAATTCCTCTCTTAGAGGCATTTTTACACACCATGAACTCTTTGTCTGGATCTATAATCTTAAGAATTGTAGCATTAGTCAACAAATGCTTCAACTTCTCAAAACTGGCTGCACACTCCTCTATCCATTCAAATTTCTTACCTTTTCTTTGCAATGATGTAATATGATATGCAATGCGTGAGAATTTCCTAATGAACCTCCTGTAGTAACCTGCTAGCCCCATGGACAATCTGACTTCATCCACATTCTTAGGAGCTTCCTACTCCCTGATAACCCTTATCTTTTCTGGATCCACAAGGATGCCTTCCTACATGTCCCAAGTAATGTACCTCTATCTAAAAGAATTTGCACTTGCTAAGCTTAGCATAAAACTGATTCTCTCTTAGCAATATCAATATTGCTGCTAAGTGTTTTGCATGCTCTTCTTCATTCTTATAATATATCAATATATCATTACTGAGTACAATAACAAACTTGTCTAGATAAGGATGCAACACACTATTCATCAAGCACATAAAAGTAGTTGGGGAATTAGTCAAACCAAAAGGAACCCCAACAAACTCATAATGCCCATAGCTGGTCTTAAAAGTAGTGTTATAGATGTCATCTTCTTTGATGTGTACCTGATGGTATCCTGATCTCAAATCAATCTTTGAGAAAACTATCGATCCCTTCAACAGATCAAACAAGTCATCAATCTTCGACAATGGGTACCTGTTCTTGATTGTCACTTTTTTCAACTACTTGTAATCAATGCACAATCTAAGAGTACCATCCTTCTTCTTCATGAACAAAAATGGTGCACCCAAAGGTGGTACACTTGGCCTAATGTATCCCTTATGAAGCATTTCCTTCAGCTGAAACTTCAACTCTGCTTACTCTGGTGTGCTCATCCTGTAAGGTGCCTTTGATGCTCGTGTTGGACCTAGTACCAACTCAATAGAAAATTTCACTTCCCTGTGGGGAGGCAACTCTGGAATCCTTGTTGGAAACATATCCTAAAACTGTTGTAATACAGGGCATCTCATGAATATTTATACATCCTCAACATCCTTACCCTTTTCATTGGAAATATGAACTATAAACATCATACACCCTTTCCTGTATACTTAGCCTACATAGCGGTGACCATTCTCACTGATGTAGGTTTCTTATTTCCTTGTAAGATTATGTTTTCGCCATTATCATCCAGGAACTCAATAGCCTTGTCATAACAATCTACTTTGGTCCTGTGGAGATACAACTAATCCATATCCAAAATCATACCATTTGATTGCAGTGGAAGTACATTCATATTTATTGTTGTAGGTATACCATGAAGCTCAAATGCACAATATCTTACCCATTGATGAACTCCCTTCTTAGTACTTGCAGACAACTGCACCAACCAATTCTCTACATGCACATATTTTATCAAACCACACTTATCCACCAGGTCAGGATTATTATAACTATAATTAGATCCAGGGTCAATCAAAATAGAAAAAACTTGACCACAGAGCTTACCTTTCATTTCAATAATGGATTCCTGGTGATATGAATGCTTGTTGTTGTTGAAAATAGCAACAAGAAATGCTACAAATAGTGTTGCTATAGATAGCATTTCAGGATATATTCCAATTTTAATTTGTCCTTGAATTAAAATTTGAATTTAGTCTCACCAGCTGTTTGAAAAATAATTAATTAATTCATCTTGAGTTAATTAGTTGGTGAAATTCAAACATGAAGTCTTTGTGAAGACATGCAACAGTTATCCCTTTGATTGAGGAAGTTGTCCCTTAATTAAGGAGATAAGGATGATTTGTATTTGAGTTGTAATTAGTTAGCTCAGTTAACTGAGTTAAGTCCAGTTAAATTAGTTCCAAACAATTTGTGGAACTAATTGTGAGTTCAGTGAGTTAATGCATGCATGCATGCAACTAGTATTCTCCAGATAACTGAATATTCTCTCATAAATAATCAATGCATGTCAGTTCAGAAAAAGACCCAGTTGAGATTAAAGGCAGGGATAGTGTACTATTAGTTGTTAGAATATTCCCATGTGAATATCTCTTGCATGCAAAAGGAATTCATTCCTTGAGGATTGCGCAGTTACTATAGAGGTCAGAGCAGTGTGTGAGGTGAGAATCACATAGGTTGCAGCTGGAGGACCCAGAAGAAACTGTGCAAGGAAATAGGAGGCTTGGATGACAAAGAGAAGGCATATGTGTTGTCTATTCTGTCTATGAGCAGCAGTGAGGGATTGTACTGAGAGTTGGATAGCTTGAGAGCTAAAGCTTTGTGTAATCCTAAGATATTTTCCACTTGTATGACAATACAGATAGCAGGGTTTTTAGCTGAGGCTTTCCCTAGAGTATTCTTCTGTGTTTCATGTGTGATTGAATCTTCTTCTATGTTATATGTGTTATGTTTGATCTTGCTCAAAATCTATTAAGCTTCCACAAGTTTGACAGTAGAAGTAGATTAAGTATTTTTCTTTAGTACATTACATAATTAGTTTAATCTACAGTGAGAATTTCTACATGGTATCAGAGCAAAGGTGATCAAAGCGGAGAACAAAATACAAAGAAGGGAGAAGTTTAAAGTTTGAAGTTCTTGATTGTAGGCACAAAATCGATTTCTTATCACATCTCAAAGTAACCAATGGTGTTCAATGGCTTGAGACTCAAGTATGCCCTGGATGGCAACTTGAATTACATAGCATGGAAGGATCACATGGAAGCGGTATTAGAAGACAATGGTTTGAAGGACTTCATTGATCAAGAAGTCCCCAAGCTAGCAGTAACTAATGCCCAAGAATTGGCAGAATGGAAGAAATGTGTGGCGAGAGCGAGGAGGATTCTTCTGGAAGGAGTTCGAGACCATATTGTCTCGAGTCTCCATGGAAAGGAGACTCTGTTTTCAATGTGGAAGACGTTGAAGGACTTATATTAGAATAACAACGACAAGAGGAAGTTGGAGTTGAAGGACAAGCTTTGGAAAATCAAGCATGAAAAGGGCGACACGATCTCTACATATCTGAACAAGCTCACCACCTGCAGAGATGAGCTTGGAAGTGTAGAAATCACGACAGCCGATGATGATATGGTGAGTCTTTCTCTCCTCGGTCTTCCTAAGAGTTGGCATAGTTAGCAGGACTCAGTGAATGGAAGAGAGAAACTGCCAGATTGGGAATGACTGTGGTCGAATCTGATGCAGGAGGAGATCAAGAGAAGCACCAAAGATGGTTGTTCATCTAAGCGTGATGATGAAGAAAATATAGCCTTAGCAAGTAAGGCAAGGAAAGGGAAAGGGAAGGCTTCCCATTCCAAATCGAGTTCTTCCCATGGTGGGAAGAAGATTGACAAATCCAAAGTGCGATGCTTTAATTGTCATGAGGTGCGCCATTATGCAACTAATTGTCCATTGAAGAAATCCAAGAAGGGATCCTCGAAAGGATCAGATGGTGAGGCACTGGCCTCATAGTACGAATTGGATTTTACCCTCATCTCATGCATGGTTTCAACGATTGGTGGGTTGTATTTGGTACTTGGATAGTGGAGCCTCATTCCAAATGACCGGCAATAAGAGTTTATTTAGCATCTTGGGGGAGAAAGACCTCTAGATGTGCATCGAGATGGGCGATGATGGAAATTACAGTGTTTCAGGTGAAGGTACGGTTGTGTTTCAGAGGGAGAATGGAGCTCCTCTCACCCTGAATGATGTAAAGTATGTGTCTGGACTAAAGAAAAACTTGGCATCAGTCGGGATGTTGGAAGACAAAGGCTATGATGTAGTTTTCAGTAAAGGAAAGGCGTTCCTGAGACACATAGCCATGAGTCAGACCAAGAGGATTGTGATTCAAGTGAAGAATCTCTACAAGCTGGAGGTAGATGATTGTGCTGCATTGAGTTCCAAAGTAGAATTGGTGCAAAGCCGATATATTGGCGAGTTATGGCATAGACGATTAGGCCACTTGCATCATGGGTCCTTGAAGATAATGCATCATATTTCTACTGGAATTCCCAAAGGTAAACTTCAGCAATTGGACACATGCAAAGGTTGTACCTTAGGTAAGTATTCAAAATATTTCTTTCATGATCGAGACAGTCAAGTTGAAGCAATCTTGGAGCAAGTTCATACAGATGTGTGTGGACCATTCTCGATAGCCTCCACCGCTAAACAAAGGTATTATGTGATTTTCATTGATGATTTTTCTCGTAAATTTTGGATCTATTTGATGCAGAATAAGGATCAAACCTCCTCAAGGTTTTGTGAGTTCAAAGCTTGGTTGAGAAAGAATTAGGAAAGAATATTAGGGCCTTGCAAAGCAACAATGGTGGAGAGTATGTCTCTCAAGAGTTTAAGGACTTCTGTGCTACAGAAGGAATTAAACGGGAGTTGACGACACCTCATAACCCATAGTAGAATGGGGTTGCCAAGAGGAAGAACATAACGATTGTGGGGGCAGCTCAGGCGATGTTGCATGACCAAGGCCTACCACTTCATTTGTGGGTTGAGGCATGCAACACAACAGTTTACTTGCAGAATGGAAGCCCACATCGCATACTTGGGATGAAGACACCAAAGGAAGCTTTCTCTAGGAAGAGACCAGATGTAGGTCACTTCAGGATCTTTGGCTCATCAGTTTATTTCCATGTGACCAAGGATGCCTGGAAGAAGCTAGAGCTGACAACAGAGTTGGGGATACTTGTGGGGTTCACTAATACTCCCCACAAATATTGGGTGTATTTTCCTACCAGTCAGAGGATAGTGGTTCGCAGAGATCTTAAGTTCGGTGAGCTGAAGGCTATGCGAGTTTCCCTTGAGAGGGAGCTCAAGTTGCAGGCAAAGGAGGAAATTTTGGTTCCTAAGGAGGAGGAGCCTCAGACTGATGCAGAGCAGCCACATGCAGAGGTTTTAGGAGTGGAGACATCCACTCATGCAAAGTGTTCCAAAGAGGGGCAAAAACGCACAAGGGAGGCTGGCAGATTGTTGATGGATGTGACAGAGAAAGTGGGAGAGCCATCTTCTCAGCATAGATAGAGGAGTTCACGTGAGTGGTACACTGGTTACATGGCCCTTTTTAGGGAATGTGTAGAGACCAAACCATCTTCCTTTGAGGAAGTAGTGCAGCAGCCGGTTTGGGTTGATGCTATGGTGGAGGACTATGACTCCATAGTTCAGAACAGTGTTTGGGATGTGGTTCCAAGACGGAGACAAAGTCATTTGTGAGTTATCGTTGGCTTTACAAGGTAAAGCAAGCTGCTGATGGTAGCGTGGAGAAAAATAAGGCAAGGTTTGTTGCCTGTGGTTTCTCATAGGTCGAGGGGATTGACTATGATGAGACTTTTTCTCCCGTAGCAAGGTACTCATCTATCAGATTGATGTTGGCACTATCAGCACAGATGGGTTGGGAGATCCATCAGAGGGATGTGAAGACTGCATTCCTCAATGGCAAGATTAAGGAAGAGGTATACATAGAGCAGCCGGAAGGATTCGAGACCGTCGATCGTGAGTCACATGTGTGTCAACTCAAGAGAGCTTTGTATGGGCTGAAGCAAGCACCTCGTGCTTGGTACACCAGGATCTACAACTACTTCACCAAGTTTGGCTTCAAAAAGAGTGAAGCAGATGCAAACTTGTACCACATCATGGTGGAAGGTATGCAGTTGATCATTGTTCTTTATAGATGATCTGATATTGACAAGTGATGATTAGTTGATCATGTCTTTCAAGGAGGACCTTGCAAGAGAGTTCAAGATGAAATACATGGGTCTCATGCACTACTTTATGGGCATCGAAGTGTGGCAAAAGGATGGGGAAGTGTTTGTGTCTCAAGGCAAGTATGCCAATGAGATACTCAGGAGATTCCACATGGAGAAGTGCAAGCCCATGTAAACTCCTCTAGCAGATAACTGGAGGAAGTAGGATGCTACTTCAGGAGAAGTAGTAGAAGCTACTATGTATAGGTAGCTTGTGGGTCCATTGATGAACTTAGTGAACACACGACCATATTTTTGTTGTGCGGTGAACCAGCTGAGTCAAGCTATGGTTCAGCCTACCAAGCTGTTTTGGAAGGTGGCTAAGCATGTTTTGAGATACCTCAAAGGCACATCTCAGTATGGATTATGGTACAGATGGTTAGGGGGAGTGAAGCTACAGGGCTTCACAGATGCAGATTGGGCAGGGAGTCCATCAAATCGGAAGAGCACATCAGGAGGAATTTTCAACCTTGGTTTAGCTGTAGTTTTTTGGTACAGCACGAAACAGAGGTCAGTTGCACTCAGCTCAACAGAGGCTAAATACATGGCTACAAGTCAGGAAGCATGGGAGGCCATTTGGATGCGGAAAATTATAGTTGGTGTTTTTGATTAGAGGATGGATCCAATTGTGATCTACTGTGATAATCAGAGTTGTATCAAACTCTCTGAGAATCCAGTATTTCATGACAGGTCCAAACACATAGACATTCGGTATCATCATCTCAGAGACTGTGTGGTGAGGAGGATCATGTTGTTGCAGTATATTTCAATCGAGGAGCAAGATGCTGTCATTTTGACTAAGGCATCGTCAAAGTGTAAATTCGAGTTCCATAGAGACAGGATCGGGGTGGCAGATAATCCCTTTCTTGTTTAGAGGGAGTGTTGAAAATAGCAACAAGAAATGATAAAAATAGCATTGCTATAGATAGTATTTCAGGATATATTCCAGTCTTAATTTGTCCTTGAATTAAAATTCGAATTTAATCTCACCAGCTATTTGAAAAATAATTAATAAATTCTTCTTGAGTTAATTAGTTGGTGAAATTCAAACATGAAGTCTTTGTGAAGACATGCAACAGTTATCCCTTTGATTGAGGAAGTTATCCCTTAATTAAGGAGATAAGGATGAGTTCTATTTGATTTGTAATTAGTTAGCTCAGTTAACTGAGTTAATTCTAGTTAAATTAGTTCCAAACAGTTTGTGGAACTAATTGTGAGTTCAGTCAATTAATGCATGCATGTATGCAACTAGTGTTCTCTAGATAACTGAATATTCTCTCATAAATAATCAATGCATGTCAGTTTAGAAAAAGACCCAGTTGAGATTAAAGGCAGGGACAAAGTACTATCAGTTGTTAGAATATTCCCATGCGAATATCTCTTGCATGTAGAAGGAATTCATTCCTTGAGGATTGCACAGTTACTATAGAGGTCGAGGCAGTGTGTGAGGTGAGAATCACACAGGTTGCAGTTGGAGGACCCAGGGGAAACTGCGCAAGGAAATAGGAGGCTTGGAGGATGGAGAGAATGAATATGTGTTGTCTATTCTATCTATGAGTAGTAGTGAGGGATTGTACTGAGAGATGGATAGCTTGAGAGCTAAAGCTTTGTGTAATCCTGAGATATTTTCCACTTGTATGATAATACAGATAGCGGGGTTTTTAGCTGAGGCTTTCCCTAGAGTATTCTTCTATGTTTCATGTGTGATTGAATCTTCTTCTTTGCTATATGTGTTCTATTTGATCTTGCTCAAAATTGATTAAGCTTCCGCAAGTTTGATAGTAGAAGTAGATTAAGTATTTTGCTTTAGTACATTACATAATCAGTTTAATCTACAGTGGTAATTTCTATAGTTGTCCACAGTTGCATAAATCTAAGGAATTCCATAACCAACATCCCCAGCTATCTACGCCTCCTGAACACTATAGATATGAGGCCTGCCACCCTGGTATAATGGAAAATCCTTCTTTCAATGATCTTTTCCACATATCCAACATTACAACAGTCCGTTACCATCACCTCTAGTTTGCTGCTCTCTAGGCTGTGACCCATGTCCCTTCTCAATTGCATTGAACTTCTTTTAAGGAGCAACATTTTCTTTCTCAGCTTCAACTTGAGGTATTCCTCGCTTCAGTGTCCACTTCCCTTTAAATTTCTCATTTCCCTTCAAATCATGCTCAGGATTGACTTTACGCTTTGATTACTCATAATAATGTTTCAACTTATAGATGGATTCCTCCAATGATCTGGGCTCATGAAACTCAATTTGGTCTCTATATGCTGCTGGCAATCCACAGATGAATATCTAACTTTTAGCCTTCTCATTCTTGAGGTAAAGAACATACCTCATAAACTCTAGGAACCTGCCAATGTATTCATCATCTATCAAAGAATCCATCTGCGACTCATAGAACTCCTTAGCTCTATCATCATGGTACCTCTCTGATAGGTATTTATTCTTAAAGAGTCTCTCAGAATCATCTCAAATAAATTCTTCTTCTTGAATTCCCTTAATGTTCTTCATATCTTCCCACCAAATATTTGCTTTCCCTTTGAGACTGAAGGTGACTATCTTAGTTTTCATGTTCTCTGAAGAGCTATGTAATATAAATAATTTCTTCATCCAAATAAACCACACCTCTACATCTTTTGACTTCTTCATCTCTCCATTGAATGTAGGAGGCTTGACTTTTTTGAACTCCTCTGGCAAGTACTCACTCCTCCTATAAGGATGATGACGGTGGTCATGATTATAATGTCTCCTGGATGAGGAACTAGAATGATGCCCATACATACCGATCCTCTTGTTAGGTGTATCTAGTGATCTTCCACCTCTAATTGTATCCCCTTTATCCAACCTATATCCGGACCGAGACTTGCTACCATAGGCTCCATTAATTTTCTCTTCCCACTCTTGACTGATCCTCAACTTTCCATGTCTCTGCAATTCTGACAAGCTCTGAAGAATTGTTGCATTCAATTCTACTTGATTTTCATGAGCCCTTACAATTCGTTCCTACACTTAAACCAACCTATCATTATTTTCTTTGTAACTTATGATCTCTACCCTCAAAGTCCTGATTGTATTTGCTATACTAGGAGATTACTCATCTCCTTGTCGCCCAACTGATCTGTAGGGAGAGTTAAATGAAATGTAATCTACCCTTTTTCTCGTCATCTTTAATACTATTCTTCTTGCAAGTAGGCCATGTTAGATAAACTAAATAGATTCCAAAATCAAAACCATACCTCATTGATGTTCAGGGGAGGCTTATCTCACTTGCAAAATCAGTCCACGATAGCATGATACATGTATAATCATAATCACATCAATATAACAATGTCACGCATGACCATACAAACTATGTACCATGACCCCATGCATGACAACCATAACCATAACAACATTAGATTTTACCCAAAGAGAGCGTAACCTGCTATGATACCACCCTGTAACCCGCCTCCTCCCACATTTACCCACTTTCACCAGTTTTCCTATGGTAAACATGAGTTGAAGGTCACTATGATAAGAATAAACCTCCTATATGACCTTAAGGAAATGGAGTTGACAACTTAAGGCTTTAAGGACCTCCCCCAGGTTCCACATGACCTTTAGGAGCAACTCAACCCCTCCAGGTGTCCAACCCCTAAGTTAACTCTCTATTTCACTGACATAGAGCCTAATTTTCTCCTTTGTCAAGGCCTCCAAGCGATTGTAACCCTCTAGATTCTCCCATAGGCTTGCTTCCCAGTGACTGTGGAATTTTTCATTCAGTGCTATGTTAGTGACCTCGTATTCTAAGCCACTTTTTTAGGGCTAAGACTCAGGCCCCTTTCCAAAACTCATTGAAACATCCAGAAATGATGAATCACATAGAAACAAGGCTTCCAAACCATAACTTGACCTGACCTCTCCCAACCAAGACTGAAATGTCGTCAAACACATTATGGACATGCAACCTACAAGTCATGAATGCATATATGAAAATAAGGATATGAAAACTTATCTGAGGTTTAACAAGAAGGATTTATACCTTCTCACAATGGTTGTCATGACACCAATTATGTCATGCATTCATTAACCATACATTGATTGAATGAAATGTGATAAGAGCCATACTTAGATATGTCATATAACCATGCTTATAACCATCATATAACCAGATAGATAACAATGATAGAAAAACCATTAAAGCCACATAATAACAAGTACATTTACTTATAAAAAGGAAGAGAAACTTATCTCTTATTAACCATATGCAAAATCCAACCAAGTCAGGGACTTCCACATACCACCCGACCATAGATTGGGTTGAACCAAATATTTCTTTCATTCAATCACCCCCATGCCATATTCTAAGCATGAATGTGGGATATTCATGAGATAAACCAATCCATAAACAACCAAGGGAATCCATAGGTTAAACCACCTCCACCCTCACCATACTGTGATCTCACCTAAACCGACTCTGAGATCACAAAACCAAACCGAGCTTGGATGCCTCAGAATTCCTTCACCATCCCTTGAGGAATTTTCTTGTCTCCACCCACCTATTGAGGGCTTCCTAGAGAAAACCATATCCACCCCCAACCCTTGGGATTTTCCTGAGACCACCTCACTCAGATCCAAAACCTTTTGGCAATCCATAGCTCAATCGAGAAAGAATCCCATCACACCATGGCTATCTAGAAATGGAAAGGCAAGGATAAAAACCACTATCAAAACCCAACAAAATCCATGTCATCGATAACAATAAAGCCAAATACACACATGCACATACCATGCATGTTAAAACCATCTAGGAATTCATATATGCAACCTATTACCTGCAAGTATTCCTATTGAATCTACTTGATCCAGCATTTCCTTGCTTGATCCTTGCTTTCCTTTACTTTCCTTTTACTTCCTTATCATTCGTTGTCCTTCTGTTGTTGCTTTATTTCATTCTCCTCTTTGAGACTAATTCAAAAACTGAACTAACAAAAGGCTACAATCTGATGCTTTGATGTATTTTTATTCTTGATGCCTCTAATTTCTTCATTTTCCTTCAATTTCCTCCTTACGTGCAACCTGTGACCTTTCACCTCACTTTTCTCCTAATTTATTTTATTTTCATAAATAAAGTACCAATAATGCATTTTTACCTTTTCAAAGCCTTTTCCATTGCCTTTGCCAATTTCCCCTTAGCCATACTACACAACAAATGATGCCCACAAGAATATTTTTTCCAACATTCATCTTGGAATAAGTGTCCCATGACTCTGGTCTTATTTTTCCTTTATTAACTTTACTACATGAAATTTTTACCCAGGGTTGTTACAATGACTAGTTTCATTGACAACTGCTCCACTATTTACTTTGCGAACTGGCATCTTTATCATTTTTATAAATATAGAAAAAAAACCACGAAGCAAATATATTTTATATCAACTACCAAAATATATACATGGTCTTAGAGGTTTTAAACTCTGATTGTATAACTTAAACATATCTCACTAATCTATTTAATTCATGCATACATAGTGTTAAAAACATGTAGTAATTCTGGATTTAAGAGATCTGTGGTTTGTACTTTTCGAATCATTGACCGGAGAATCCACAGTATGCACATTTTTATACCAACGTTTCAAATCCCAAATGGGATCCATCATCAGGGTTAGAGAATGATGATAAAAGAAGAGCAGAATGGATAGAATAAATACTCATGAGGACACAATTTTTAAGGAACAGCACATGGTCGGCTTGAATCTAAATTTATTTTAATTTTATTTTTATTTTTAATTTATTTTTCATTTTTAATAAATTACTTTTATTTTATTGAATTTTTATAAAAAAAATTAATTTTAATAATTATTAGGTTTATAACCTATAGATTAAAAAGGAATTAGAACTGATACTAATATATATATATATATTTTGATAATAGATTGAACTAAAATATATTAATTTCTATATAAATTAATTTAATATATTAAATTAATTCATATTAATAATTATAAATAATAAATATTTATAATTTATCAATATAATAATTAATATATTAATTAATAGTTATATAGAAATTATTATATTAAAGTATTAAAAAGTTAATTATTAGGTTAAAGGAGCTATTTTAATAAAATGAAGGGATAAAAAATTAATTATTATAGAAATACTAGGGAATATATCAATTTCTATATATAAATTAAATTAATATATGAACCAAATTATATTAACAATTATAAATAATTAATATTTATAATTAGTTAATATAATAATTAATATATTATGCACAAAAATGTAGTAGTTCTATTTATATGCACATCAAAGAGGAATCATTGTCCAAATTTTATCATTTGCATTAGAAAAAGGTGAAAAATGCCATACTATTGAACTATATAATAGAGCACGACCCATGTGAATGCTTTCTTTTGAACATACACATTGGAACAATAAACTTTGTAGTTCAAATGACTGTAACCCCAATCTTCGATTAACAATTGTTTCAAATTCTAAGCAAATAGTGTCTCTTCTTAACATTGCCTAAGTTAAATCAAAGGAAGTAGAGGCTTCAATTATTTCAAAAGTAAAAGAAGACTGAGGCATAAAATAAAACTAGTTGAAGAAGATAACAAATCACTGACAACATCAAGTATATGATATAATAGCTATAAATATATGAGTTTTAAAGATTATGTAGTGTTCAAGTCAACATATGTCTAACAAAATTTCTACAATAGATATTTGAATTCATGTTACAAAGGTTAATGTTAGTTATGTTCCATATGATAAAAGAAAAGAAAAGAATAATGAGAGAAAAAACTATATCTAGAACAAGGGGAGTGGTTTTCTCTTGCTATCTTAAGTTTTTTTTCTCATGCAAAGAAGAAAGTGTTAGGTTGTGTTATATTCTTTCCACGACTAGCCTACGTAGTTAACTGGGGGGTTAGATGGGGGTATAGCCCCCCATTCGTTGCACTGATTATGCAACAGGGAGGTCACAGGGGGTTTGACGGGGGTGGGTAGCCCCCGTCTACAAGGTCGGGGGCAGTGCCCCAGGCAAATTTTTTTCGACCCTATATTAGGTTGGATAGACCTACCTATGGTTTTGTGCATGGTTTTCGCACATGGTTTTGGACATGATGGTTTTCAGTCCATGGTATTGGATGCTTTGGCATGTATAAATATGTCTTGTAATGTTGAAAGGAACATAATGAAAAATCAAGCTGGTAGTCCCGGTTTTGGGATCTAGGGGAAAATATTTGTGTATATGTGTTTTATGTGTTATTCTCTCGCATTATTTATTTTTTGTGTTTTATAATTCGTATGCAAGTAATTTCTGTACTGGGTTAAAACCTACATGTGGTATCAAAGTTGTTTTGGCTTCAAGGGGACACCTTTGTTGCTAAGGGGTTTTTCTCGGGCCTGTGGTACACCCTGTTCAATGGGAGATTTGTGAGATCAATTCTAGTGATGAAAGAAGATGACGAGCAGTAGAAAGATAGAGATCGAGAAATTTAATGGTTAGAGTTTTGAGTTATGGAAACTCAAGATGGAGGATCTGTTGGTAGATAAAGATCAGTGCATCACAGTAGATCCAGGTACTAAATCAACGAGAGTGTCTGATGAAGAATGGAAGAAGTCGGATCGGAAGGCAAAGAGCACAATACGATTGTGTGTCTCGGATTTAGTATTGTTGAATGTATCAAGGAAAGCTACAACGAAGGCTTTGTGGGACAAGTTAGGGACTTTGTACCAATCTAAGTCTCTACTGAATAAACTGTTCCTGTTATCACTCAGGTTGTCCTTAAATCTCCTTAAAGGATACGGCCGAGGTAACCACAAACCAATCTTTGGACTGCAGCTCCTAGCCTACCTGCAATCAGAGAGGGCTCTCTCTTTATAATTTAGCTTTGTTGAAGATGATATTAGGCTAGCTAATGAGTTCAAGGGGGTTTTGTTTATGTTTGGTGGGATGGGGGATTCTTTCAAACAGAGTTGGGATGCATAGTGTGAGAATTTCAAACCATTGGGCATGGAGTCGTGGATTAGGCTTGCTGTTGCATTTTCTTGGTTGCAAGAGGAATACAGAGCAGGATAGCTACACATAGAAAAATATCAAGCTGGAATAAGGATGGAATGAAGGTCAGTGAATGAAAGGTAACTAAGTAGCTCTCATTATGCTAACAGAGGGAAGGTGAATGAACATTTATATAGGAGCAATCAAGGATTCCTAAACAACATTCATATATGAAGGAACTAGTGTAAATATGAGCAAATTAGTATTCATATTTAGGACTAATTTAGAGGAAAACATAGATAAATCACATAAATTAAGAACATAATACAAGTAAGTGAGCTCTGAACTATTCTTTTTTTCTGCTATTTAGATAGTGAAACAATGATGGCATAAAACATATAAACTGTAAACAAAGATAAGAAACACTTATTGGGTTATGCAGAAGCGTTAGGATTCCATAGTCACTCTTCAGTCATTAAAACACAACAGCCAGTTCATCTCCCAAACATTCCAGCGATCTTTGATTATAGAGACTCTCAGAAAATACAGTGCAAGTCTAGAGAGGAAGTTATCGACCAACCAACCCTTAAAATAGTGCAGAGGGTGGTTTAAATAGAAAATATTTACAAACATCCCTTGAACAGGTGTCAAGGGAGAAAATATCTCAAAATATCTATCAAAACAAATTCAAAAGAGATCTGTGCAATAACTGCTTCTAATGCTAAGTTGTGCTGGAAATAAATGCAATAAAATATCTAAAACAGGTGTTCATGAGGGAGCAGCCTCATCAAAATGGCTCTTTAGGGCAGCACATGGTCCTGCAGCTTCAAAAATGGACTGAAAGAGTGCCTTGAGCCACACACTGTCCTCTGTGTGATAACTGTGCTTTTAAGGAAGCAGCGCTGCTCCAAAAATATGACTGGGAACAATGTCTCTTCAATAACTCTGCCTTGAAAGCTTTCATTTATGCCTTTAGGTGGCTTTAAGGCAACAAAAGAAGTGTTGGTGAGCCTTAATGGCTGAATCATGCTTTGTTGACTTTGCTGGGCTTGCTTTGCCTTCATCTGCTTTGAAAAATTGGACTGATACTCTTTGTCGCATCCTGATACACTTTGGCACTGAATCTGGGCCTTTTCTCACCGCTGATATGCTTTAAACTATCTAATCGCCCCTTTATCTACCAATTAAATGCAAAAATAACTGCTGCAAAGACTTCTGTGGCATTTGGGATGCTATCGGCGCTGACCGATTCAAAATAGTATTAAACTTTGAAGAATTGCCGCAAAAAAGAGGAATTGCATGCTACTGATCGTGCTGAGGCCGAGACTGGATTCTGGAGCTAAACAGGGCTTTGGAGCAATCCATAATGGCTTAAGGATGCATGAATTTCTTTAACTGGAGCCGGGCGCGGGCGCTAGAAGAAACCCTGTGAAAAATGGCCGCTTTCCTTTTATAAGGCAAAAATGCCTTAAAACATGAAATTTTACCAAAACTAGGGCAGGAGTGATCACTGTTCATTAGATTAAATCATAGTCGTTAGATCTGGCGCGGGCCGATCCAACGGCTGGCGCTAACTCGCATCGGGGCGGACCATTGGTCCCAACATGTAAAACCCCCGATGAGCGAAATAGCTGGCGGACCCGATCTGATTATAGGCCCTTCTTTATTGCATTTCGGGTCCGGCCCATCGGCGAACCCAAATCGGCGGATTTACAATGGAACGGGTCCGCGGACCCGAAATCCTTTAAACTCTGCTGCATTTGTTATTTCGGCTCCGCCATATCGGAGCAATCCCTCTTCGCTGTGTAACGGGCTCCTTTCGGACCCGAAATCCTTATGCGCCGCGCCTTAATTTTATTTCGGCTCCGCTGGTCGGAGCCATATACATGGGGTGACTGCCGATTACATATGGGCCGTTGATTTGGGGCCCAAAAATGGATCGCTGTGATTAATTCGGCAATTCGTTATCGGCGGGGTCATGGGGCTGCCACATAGAAACGCCGAAATGTGGCGGACCCGATATGCTTTTACCAGTCCACTTTATATGTTTTCGGGTCCGGCCCATCGGCATTATGCCCCATGCCTTGAGACTTAGCCATTTCGCTTATATATGCCACTGCCCCCTCCCGATAGCGATATCGCATCGGAGGGGGATCAAATAGATCCTTTTCTCATAGGATCCATTATTTATTCAAAAATGCAAGTCTTTTGAATTCGGAGGGGGTAACCTTTATGCTTTTGCTTAAATTCTAAGGCATCAGAAGGGGTCCGATGGCCAAAAAGGGAGGATTTTATCATTTTTTGAAGGTTTTTCATGGTTTTTGCATGGTTTGCATATTCTTATGCCTTGGAAGGAGTCCAAAGGCACATAGGAGGAAAGTGATGTGGTCTTGAGAGGGTTTTAGTGGCCAAAGAGGGTTTCATGCCTTATGAAAGCAAACCAAGGTCAATGAGAAGATGGTTTGAGGGGGCAATGAGGGTTCTTGCTGAGTTTCAGATAAACTTAGCAATCCCCAAGGATGCATATGGTTATTTTTCAACCAGGGGGAGGGATAAGTATATAGGGGAGTTATATACACAATTTTAGTAGGGGAAGGGGAAATAGATAGGGAGCTACATAATAAAGTTAGTAGTTAACATGACAAAGATGAGAACAAGCGCTAAGTATGATGTCTTAGGCTATCAATGGGGGAAAATGACTGATAGAAGAAGTGTAAGCATTCCTTGAGTGAAGCAGATCTCCACCAAGGCAAATGATATGGAGAATGATGAATCTAAGAGGTATCAAGCAGATCTTGACCTCTTTGGGGGAAGTTAGTGAGTGATTTGGGGAAAGAGGAAGAAGGGGAGTTAGACATGCCTTGCTTGAAGTCCTCCAACTGAACAACTGCCTTCAACTTGTGATATGATAGATATAACACTTGATAATATGAAATGGATCACAAGCCATGATTCTGCAACCACAAAGCTACCTACCCGGCCTACTCACCTAGCATTTTCTCTTCTTTTTGGTTTGGGTGCACTTGAACTAGCATACCCAGCTTTTTGTTCTTTTCTTCTTGCTGTCCTCCTATCTACAACTACACTTATTGCATCCAGGGGCTCAGATTAAGCTGTTGAGCACCCTTGTTTCTCTACCTATCTACAAATCTGCCAAGATTAAACAGTTTGGACAGATGTTTAAAGGGTTATAAACTTTGGAACCCAGTAACAAGGAAGGTTGTGTACAACCGAGATGTGGTGTTCAAAGAGGTGAAAACGTTATTAAACATGAAGTCCCATTAAAGGAACCTCAAAAGATAGAGTTTGAGCTAAAGAATAAATAATCAAACTCTACAACATAAGAGGACTCAGAAGATGAAGAGCCACAAACTCCGGTTGTGAGAAGACCAGTTCGAGAAATAAGGCAGCCAGAAAGGTATAATCCATCTACTTTCTGTTCAAAATTTACTTTATTTATTACTAATGATGATCCCATAATTGTGAAGGAAGCAGTAGATTCAAAGGATGGAAAACTCTGGAAAGAGGCCATGGTTGATGAAATGGCATCTTTGCACAAAAACAAGGCTTGGGATCTGGTGGAGTTTCCGGCTAGAAGGAAACCCATTGGCAGAAAATGGGTGTTCAAGAAGAAGACAATTAGAAGGAAAGGTGGAGAAATACAAAGCTTGGTTGGTAGCAAAAGGTTATTCCCAGGTGCCAGGAATTGATTTTGGTGATATTTTTTCTCCTGTTGCCAAGGTAGCTTCTATTAGATTACATTTATCTGTTGTTGCTGCTTTTGATTTTGAGGTAAAATAGATGGATGTGAAGACAACATTTCTTCACGGGGATCTGGAAGAGGAGATTTGCATGAAGCAACCTGAAGGTTTCCTGGTGAAGGGTAAGAAATAATTGGTATGCAATTTAAAGAAGTCTCTGTGTGGGTTAAAACAGTCACCATGGATGTGGTATTAGAATTTTGATACATTTATACGGGACTTGGCTTCACTAGAAGCAAAGCAGATCACTGCGTGTATTTTAAATTAATTGGTGATCGTGTTATTTATCTAGTCTTGTATGTGGATAATATGTTGCTGGTTGGAAATGACAAAGAAATTATCCAGGATTTGAAGACCCAATTGTCCTCCAAATTCAACATGAAAGATCTTGGTGTTGTAAACTATATTTTGGGCATGGAAATTAAAAGAGATCGGGCTTAGAGGAAGCTTTAGTTAAACCAGAGGAAGTAAGTCGAGACAATACTGTAGAGGTTTAATATGTAGGATAGTAAACTGGTGAAGGTTCCTATTCCTGTAGGTGTAAAGTTATTTTTTGAACAGTGTAACAAGACACAAGAAGAGGAAGAGGACATGTCCCGTGTTCCATATGCAAGTGCAATCGGCAGCCTGATGTATGTGATGGTCTGTACTAGACCAAACATTGCACATGCAGTGGGAGTATTGAGCAGGTTTATGTCAAGACCAGGGAAGGAGCACTAGACAGTAATGAAGTGGGTTTTTAGGTATTTGGGTGGCACTAGTGATTATGGATTGTGCTACCAAGGAAGACTAGGATTTGATAAAGTGTTGGATATTCATGGATTTGTTGATGCGGACTAGGTTGGAGATCTAGATCAGAGAAGATCTACAATTGGGTATGTGTTTAACCTATTTGGAGGTGCAATCAGTTGGATGAGTAAGAAACAATTTGTAGTGGCACTATCAACTACAGAGGCAGAATACATGGCAGCCACTCATGCAAGCAAGGAAGTAGTCTGGTTGCAGAGATTGTGTTCAAGTATGGGGTTAGTACAGGGAGCTATACGGATAGACTATGATAGCCAAAATGCAATTTTCTTAGCAAAGAACCCTGCTTATCATTCAAAGACAAATCACATTGATGTCCAGTATCACTTTGTGAGGGATATGATAGAAGACAAAAAGGTGTTGCTGGTAAAGGTGGACACTTTGAAGAACACTGTAGATGCATTGACAAAATCTGTGAGCTCTGAGAAGTTCTCTTGGTGTAGAGAAACAATGGGCGTTTCAGGGCTAGATAAATGACTAGGCTCTCCTATGGCCCCCTGTGGAAAGAGAAAAGCAAGTGGGAGAATGTTGGATTGTGTTATATTGTCTCCACAACTAGCCTACATAGTTAACCGGGGGGTTAGAGGGGTGGTGAAGCTCCCCCTTTGCTGCATCGATTGCGCAGCGGGGGGCTCACAGGGGGTTTGAGGGGGGTGTGTAGCCCCCCTTTACGAGGTCCAAGGCAACGCCCCGGGCAAATTTTTTTTGTCCCTATATTAGGTTTGGTGGACCTACCTATGGTTTTGTGCATGGTTTTCGCACATGGTTTTGAACACAAAGGTTTTTGGTCCATGGTATTGGATGCTTCGGCACGTATAAATATGTATTGTAACATTGAAAGGAAAATAATGAAAAATCAAGCCGGTAGTCCTAGTTTTGGGATCCTAGCGAAAATCTCTGTGTATATGTGTTTTATGTGTTATGCTCTCACATTGTTTATTTTCTGTGTTTTAGAATTTGTATCCAGGTAATTTCTATACAGGGTTAAAACCTACAGAAAGAAGATAAGTTTAAGATTAAAATTGTTTACTATAAAGTTCAATTTAGGCATAATCTAGCATGAACTACAACATGGTCACTCCAATATGCATCCAATAAACTGACTTGACAAAAAACAGGATCAAGACTTGTGAAAATATGGTCTATTTGAGACTTTGACTTTGGAGTGTAATTGTTTGTCAATTCATGTAGCCGAATCAATTTCATATATTCAATTAGTTTCTTTTTCCTTTGGCTATTTGAATGCATGTAAACATTGAAATCACTAATAATAATCAACATACAATTCCCATAAATAATGTGTAATTTGACTAGAGATATTATTTCAATCATTGCAAAGATAGGACTAAAAGGAGTAGCATATATGTTCATAATGCAAATAAGTTGTACTACATAAAATGTGACATTACAAGGCTCAACTTTTGTATTGCAATTTTTTTTTGTTTAAAATATGTTTACATTTTTTTTTATGCAAGGGAGGACACCGTGAACAAAGTACGATGCATTTAAATTGAAGTCAGGGAACTCATGTTGGTTATATAGGAAATCTGTTTATTTCTCTTGCAAGCAAATAACCATACTGCTCATAATGTATTCATCTTCTTGAACATCACCAAGATGAAAACACAGTATACTCATGTTCAAGGAGATCAAACTAAGTGCATGGCTATATACAAAATAATTACACACAAGATCAAAGTTCCACAATGTGTTTTCAATCAAGCATTTCATTTTTGTGTCTATTTTTTTGCCAACATGAAAATTGGCATGTGTTAATTTTTTAATCAAGAACAACGAAACCATGGATTTCACTCACGAAATATTTGTGTACACTAAACCATTTGTTATAATGTTACATTGGTCAAATTCAAGTTTCTCTAAAGTTAAGCCTTGTGGTGTATGTATTTTCTTAGTGAAGCTAGTTGTATTGGAAATTGTCTTTGTATCCTGCAATGACGTTTGCTTCTAGTTGATGGTAATAGCTTTGCAACACAATATATTGATGTCCACATTGTTGTAATATGTCTATCATTTAATTCTTGGAAATTTTTTCATTTTAATTATCTAGCAAGTGAATAAAAAAATTATATCCAACGTACATCTTGTCTATTTTCTCCATTTGATGAATATGCTTTCAATGTTTCATTACCACCATTAACAAGGCCATCTTCAATGTCATAGTTTCCAACATATAATTTGGCACACAAAATTATCTTTACTAGTATTTTTAACAGAAACATTTTTACTTTTTCATAAGAGGCAAATTTTGTTTGAATGCTTTCATCCTTGTCAATTGCTTCAAGAACTACTAACTTTGTATCCACATGTGCTAACATTTTTTCATTATGTTTCTACACATATTTATTTTTGTAAAATAGACATGGAAAAAGTGGATAAACTGGTGGTGGCCTATAACAATGGTGAGCGATGAATTATATGTGAACATCTGACCAGGCATTCAATCACAGTTTCTTCAAAATTGAAACAAAAGATATTTCTTTTTTATGCATTGGAATATTGAAAACATATAATTTTACTTTGTCCTTCCCAAAACTATATGGCACTATGAACTTGTTCAACATTGGGTATTGAAATATCAAAGAATATTTTATAGGTTTCATGTGATACAAGTCACCACACATTATCAAATCAATATTTCCAAAGTATTTTGTAGGGGTATGTTTTATTTCATGCCATTGTTTATCAAGATGGTACAATAGTGTGCATCTAGCAAGAGAAACCTCATCAATCAACACAACATGAAGATGTTCAAAGTTTTTTAACAATGTATCCATTTTTTCATTGCTTAAAGGCAAGTATTCATATTTGTTAAAAGGCATGGAAAAGAAAGAGTACAATGTGACACCAACAACATTCAAAGATTATTTTCCTATATAATATACTATGGCTCCTTTGAATGTAATTGGATCGTATTCAATTATATGATTTTACATGCATACAAGAGATTGGAAACTTTCTCTTGAAATGAATATCTTCCCAGTGCCTCCATCTCTAATCATATAAAAATATATTGGTTCCAAGGGATCCCATTTCTTCTTACTCAAGATATATTTTACTATTGTTGCTTGTTCCTTGTTCATTTGTCTCCTTATGCTATATATTCTTTTTCCTCTATTATATGTAGTTGTTTCACAAAAGGAGAAGGTCAGTCAGCTGATGTTTTTATGTGTTTCATTCTGTGAGAATAGTCAAGTCAACATCAATATTGTACTTTTCATATTATTTACTTTTGTTCAAGAAGAGGCCATTGGAAATTGATGCAAATTATACTAAACAAATGTGTTCAATAGATGAAGGCCATTTCATAACACAATTAATAATTGAAGCGTAGAACACATCCTCTGAATCATTTTATTCTTGTAATTTTTTTGGTCATTTGAGCATAGAAAATATTTGGTCTTTGGGAGAAGTATTAAAGAATATACATTTTCTTGAAATCATAAACAAAGGAGGGGACAAAAGAATATATAGATCTTGTTGTGAAAACATTTGTTGCAATTTTACCAAAGCTGTTCCATGTTGGAAAATTGTTTTCATAGTATCAAGGTTTATTTTCTAATATTCTCCTCAAATATGTTTAAAATATGTTGTCATGACTTTATCAAGTGTTGTCATGTGAGATCTATAGTATTTGGATGTTGCATAAGAATCAAGCACAAACTAAGCATTTGTGTTTTCATTCCATAGTTTTGGAATATAACAAAAGAAACTATTTTTCCACATGTTAGTTGTCCTTGTTTTTAGTAAAATTGTTGTTTGGTTTAAACTAAATTTTATCGCATCAAAGTATTCATGCTCCAACAAACCTAAATCTCTCAAAACGTTGTGAAACATATATGTTTCATTTTATGTGGCATGTTCTAGTATTTCAAAAATATATATATTTCTTTTTCTCTGTTTTGTCATCTGCAAACTCAATTGGTTCAAGTATAATTGTTTTCTCATTGGAGGATGGGAAAATTGAACATACAACGAACATTTTTTTTCCTACCAGACTATGTATGATGATGATGTTGAAATGTTTCAAGGTCATTTGCAAGAATCCATGAATCACAAGACAAATATCTATCTATAAATATTTCTATCTCAACACTTGTATTTCTTCCATAGACCAGTGCATTCTTTGTCCAAATAAGTGCATGATCATGTTGGCTTCCTTTCTTTTGGAATTTTGTTACAAAAAAGTGGTCTTGCAATTCACCAAGATACTTGTTATCATGGGAAACTAGACGTCGTAGGGCACCTATCTTATTATTGTAGTAATGTACACATGTTACTAGATCATTTTTTAATAAGCTTTCAAACATGTTTTCTATTATATCATTGTGAGTAGAAGGGTTACTTTTGTCCTTCATATCTTGTATCACATTTACCAATGGTTTCCAATGATGGTCACGACCACTAAAGGAAACAAAAAAATTTGGTGGACCAATTTATCGTATAATTGCATAAAAATTCCTACATAAACCAAAAAAGTAATTTGGGGATGTGTAGTTTGCTCTCAGATCCATGTATCCAACTTCTGATTTAAGAATGCAATCTAGATTTTCCTTTGACTTAAAATATTTTTCTTCCTTTAGTTTTCATTTTCTTATTCTTACCCAAACAGAGTTGAGAACTTGTCTAAGTACAATGCATATTACCTTGTAAAATAAATTTTTGATGTGGTTTACACATACATGGCCCTTGTGCAATATTTCCCATCATGCAATTTTTTTATATGTAAACTTTCCTGTAATATCATATGGATGTTTTTCTCAATAGAAAAGTGTAGGGAAGCTCATTTTCCTCCAATTATTTATCCTCAAAAAATTCTAATGGCATATAGCCCTCAATGCGAGAAATGTTTATCTAATTACTTTGAAGATCATAAATACTATGTGATTCTGTGAACCCATGCAATAATGTTTTTGTTATTGGCTCTTCATTATTTTCGTTGATGTCATTGTATATTTCAATAAATGTCTCAACTACAAGTGAGTCTATGGCCTGCAGAAATGTTTCCTTCCTATTTCATTTATGACAATCCTCTCCATCCAATAAAGCATGGTTTTGCATAAGCAATACAATGCTTTCATGACCATATGAGGTTGAATGTGACCATAAGCATAAGCACTTTTGTAACACATTTTTCTCTTTATCACCTTGAAAATTGTATTTTTTTCTTTTATGTCATGTGGAAATGCATGTTGAATATGGGATGTGTCCGTGGGAACATTTAATATACCTCCAATTAGGCCCATTTGTTGACCTCTATATTTCTAGTCCAATTCTCAATTTGCATTAATGGTAAACACATTTATAATAGTTGTTATTCTAACTCAGTTAGTTTGCACACAATGCAAATATGTTTATTATGTCTATTTTCCTAAGGGCATGAAAATATGGGAATCTCACAATGATCCAAGGATTTTTGACAAGGCTTGCAAGTGTATTCATGTTTTAGTTCCATGTATATAATTGCAACATGTTTTATTTCAAAATGAACTTGTTTATTTGTTATAAAATCCTTTTAAGAGAAAGTTCAAACACAACATGAGTAATCGTAGATAGGAATGTCAACAATTATTTTTTCAAATGTTTGTTCAACGAGTGTGACGATTTTGTTTAGTTGATACTTCCCCTTCTTATTCTGAACTCTAATTTATTTTGATTTTCTATTGATGTTTTCATGGTTTCACTCACTCTTGTTTCTAAGAAACTTTTTTATTGATCAAAGAGAAATATCTTCCCATTCTATACAATTGCTACTTCTTGAAATGATTGGTCTACTAATCATAAATATATTGCTTCGATGTCCATGTTACATGTTTATGTATGTTAACTTTTACATAGTAATCTATGAATTTAATTCAAAGGGTCACTTTATAAAATTGCATTTGAGAAAGTTTGTGCCATAATGCAAGACAAGCAATCCACATCATATTCATGTTGCATTAGATGACAAATTAATTGAAAAGATCTTTCACCACAAGCACCCTTGAAATTTTGTATTGATTGAAGTCCTTGTGATAACATATTGTCTTTTATTTGTGCCCATTTTGTTTGATGAATTCATGCTGAAAACCATCTACATTTCCTAAATAACTATTGATATGTGAATTTCCTTTTTTGCATAAGAGTGGCTCAAAAGTCCAACAAAGGGATTGTCATCATGAAATAGTATGCCATATATGTGCATGTTGTTTCACATAGTATTTTAATTGAAAAAAGAAATATGTCATTGATGCCAAAGGGGATGTGTGGAAAACAACAATAGGACCATCCTTGATGATCAGAAAAGAAATAGGTCACTTCGTGAAGCAGTATGACAGCTTGATCCTTCACAAGGTCTCAGTACATGAGGATATGGGTACTTGAAGTTATTTTAGTTTTTGATGAATATAAAATTTTCAATTTCTCTTACAAATGGTATGGTTTCATATTAATTGTTGATACCTTTCCCATGGCATATTATGATCATAAAAACTCCTCCTGGATGAGAGGTTATGGCCTGTTGAAAACTAGTATTAGTTTGGGGAAAATCAAAAGGCCAAATTATAGGGCCAGACCCAAAATATTAAATTGTTAAAGACCATGCAAGTTTGGATCAGATCCACCTTTGGCTCAAAAGGTCAGCAACCATGATCATGGGAAGCAATGCATTGTTTAATTCCACTAAAAATTGTGCATGTTCAGGATCAATCATTGATGTTGCCAACATATCATTGTCAAGATTAAAGAGAAGTAACGTAAAGCTTAACCCTAAAATAAAAATACAACACGCAGAACTATCTTATTTGATGTGACATCGCACTTGATGATGTGAGTGCAAGTGACATGTGGTGTCACTAGACCCTAAAATGTGGTAGTGTCCAATCACAGATTTGGAATTGCAAAGAGGTTAAATTTGGGTGACAGAAACCCCTCTCCGGCTACCATGTGGATAATTGATTTCATTGACAGGTTGACCAAAGAACCTAAGGTCCAAGCCATGTGGCTTGGTTAGATGGTACATTAACTCAATTGTTAAATACATTAAAAAACTCTATATTCTTCAAAAAAAAAATCAGCCCCTCAATGGCCAATTTCTATATATATGGTCCTATAATTTTTGTTTACATATACTCAGGCTTCAATCAATGTAGTATAATCTGAGATATGGGAAAATTATCTATGGTTGGAATTAAAGAAGATTTATTTGTTAGAAAATTATATATTACGGAGCAATGGAACACATAAAATATTGCAGAAATATAAACACAGAAGACACATAAAACAAGAGAGACACAGATATACGTGGTTCACCCAGTTTGGGCTGCGTCCACCCTGAGTAGCCATTCCTTCCTTTCTATTATCCAACAAAATGAAGAGACACAACCTACAACAGATCCGCTATAATATCCTCTGTTTTCTCTCACAGTCTCACCTCTCTGTTTCTCGCTCGGAGAATACACATCTATTACACAGCCTCAAATACAATGCCCTCATACAAATAGAGGAGTTTCCTTCTAGGGAAAAAACCCTAAACTAAACATAAGTTCTATCGTTAGATCATCCACCTAATGAACAGCCCAGATTGACTGGAAATTACTATACTTTTACAAGGCAATTTTACATCTGTTTTTAGCTTCGGGGGCGCTGCCCCCGAGCCCCCGCTAGCCCCCGAACCCCCCAGCCAAGGGGGATCGGCCCCCCCAGGGGGGAAAGTCCCCACCGCACCTCCCTGCGTGGAGGGGTATACAAACTTCATGGGGTATACATCCGGCTGAAACAAAGACCTCTAAACAATCATGCTCCACACACAACAATCTCCCACTTGGAGAATGATTGTAGCAACTCCACCACTGCTTCATTTACTGGAAAATGACTCCTCTTTGGACTTGGTTGTTTATCATCTTCATCGTCATCCTTGAAGACCAATTGAAACTGAGCATATTCTCAGTTTCTACCTGGTTACAACTTTTGTTAGCATATCTGCTGGATTCTGCCTAGTGTGTATCTTTTCCAGCTTCAACTCTCCATCTTCCAACACTTATCGTATGAAATGGTACTAAACTGTATGTGTTTAGTCCTAGAATGAAACGCTGAGTTCTTTGTAAGATGAATGGCACTTTGGCTATCACTGTATAATGTGCCCATATCATGCTCCTTACCCAATTCACCCATAAACCTTTGTAACCAAATCATTTCTTTACTAGCCTCTGTAGCAGCAACATAGTCTGCTTCTGTTGTTGAAAGTGCAACAACACTTTGGATTTTTGAAACCCAACTGACAGTTGTTCCACCAATAGTAAATACATATCCTGTAGTGCTCCTCCTGTTATCTATGTCACCTGCCATATCTGCATCAACATATCCTTGTAGGGAAATGTTTGAACCACCAAAGCATAATTCTTGATTTGTGGTACCTTTCAAATATCTGAGAATACATTTCACTACCATCCAATGTTCCTTTCCTGGATTGTTCATGTACCTGCTTACAACTCCCACTGCATGTGCAATATCAGGCCTTGTGTAGACCATTGCATACATTAAGCTTCCAACTACTGATGCATATGGAACTTTAGACATATAATCCATGTCTTCTTGGGTCTTTGGGCACATTTCCTTACTAAGTTTGAAATGGCTAGCAAAAGGTGTACTAACTGGTTTTGCATGTGCATATTAAATCTTTTCAACACCTTTTGTATGTACTCATTCTGAGACAATGTTAATTTATGATTTTCTTGTCTCTAGTTATTCTCATACCAAGGATTTGTTTTGCAGCTCCCAAATCCTTCATTGCAAATGAATTTGCCAATTTTCTTTTGAGCACATTTATTTCCTGCATGTTAGACCCTGCAACAAGCATGTCATCTACATACAATAACAATATAATATAGCTGCCATCATTTTTATTTTTCAGATAAACACAATGATCAGAGTGACATCTAGTATAACCTTGTTCAGACATAAAATTGTCAAAGTTTAGATACCACTGCCTTGGAGCCTGTTTTAAGCCATACAAGCTCTTCTTCAACTTGCACACTAGTTTCTCCTTCCCTTTCACTTCATATCCTTGTGGTTGCTGCATATATATCTCTTCCTCCAAATCCCCATGGAGAAAGGTTGTCTTTACATCTAACTGCTCAAGATGCAAATCTTCAAATGCTACTAGACTTAAAACAATTCTGATTGAAGTCATTTTAATAACAAGAGAAAATATTTCATCAAAATCAATATCTTTCTTCTGTGCAAACCCCTTCACCACAAGTCTAGCTTTGTACCTCTATTTTCCTCCATCTTTTTCCTTTAGCCTGTAAACCCATTTATTCTTCAATGTAGTTTTTCCTACAGGTAACCTGACTAAGTCCCAAGTCTGGTTATGAATTAATGAGTCCATCTCTTCTTGCATGGATACCTCCCACTTCTTCCTGCTTTCAACCTGTATTGCTTCTTCATAACATTCGGGTTCACGAGAATCAGTCAACAATAAATAATATAATGAAGGAGAGTATCGTTCAAGGGGTCTACTTATCCTGGTAGATCTTCTAACACCAATTTCAGGTGTTTGGGGTGCCTGTTGCTGTTGTGGTGGTTGTTGATTATTATTATTTTCAGGCACCTTTACTTTTTCAGTAATTTCATCAAGGACTTCGTGTTCCTTGTTTTCTTTTTCCTGTTTCTTTTCCTGCAATTGATTCTTATACAAGACCTTTTCATTGAATATTACATCTCTGCTCCTAATGATTTTGTGATTTTCGTAATCATATAAGCGATAACCAAAATCATTAACACCATATCCAATAAAGGTACATTTCTTTGACTTTGCCTCAAGCTTTGTTCTATTTCTTTATCAATATGGACAAAGGCCTCACAACCAAAAGGCTTAAAAAAGAGTAGTTTACCTTTTTACCTATCCATGCTTCCTCTGGAACACCACCATCCAAGGAACTTGAAGGCCCTCCGTTTATTAGATAAACAGTAGTATCTACAACATCTGCCCAAAACTGTAAAGGCAATCCTGCATGCAATCTCATGCACCTTGCACGCTCCATGATTGTTCTGTTAATCCTTTCTGACACACCATTTTCTTGTTGTGTTCTTGGAACTGTCTTCTCTCTGCGAATTCCATGTTCTGAACAGTACCTATCAAACTCTTTGCTACAATATTCGCCTCCATTGTCTAATCTAAGACACTTCAATTTCTTTCATGTCTCAATCTCAACCGAAGCTTTCCATTTCTTGAAAGTATCAAATACATCAGATTTATTCTTAATACAATAAATCCAAGTTTTTCTAGTTGCATTATCAATAAAATTAACATAATAACGAGAGCCACTGAGAGATGATACATGAGCAAGTCCCCATACATCTGTATGCACAAGCTCTAATTTTTCGCTCTTCTTTTCTTTCCCAACTCTAAGAAATCTGACTCTCTTCTATTTTCCATAAATGCAATTCTCATGGAAGTCCAAATCAACATTCTTCAAACCTGGCAACAAATTCCTTGAGTGAAGAATCTTCATCCCCTTTTCACTCATGTGTCCAAGCCTATGATGCCATAATGCTACATCTGCTCCTTTGGAAGTTAAAGCATTAACAGAGTTATAAATACCATTACATAAATACAATGTACCAACCTTTTCGCCTTTTGCTATTACCAGGGCTCCTTTGGTGACCTTCCAAGCTTTATCTGTGAAAGTTGTCACACAACCTTCACCGCCTAACTGCCCTATTGAAATCAGATTTTTCTTTAGATCTAGAACATGCCTTACCTCCTTTAGTAGCCATTGGTTTCCATTCTGCTATTTTACAAGAACCTTACCCATTCCAACAATTTTACAGGTTTTATCATCACCCAAATGAACTTGTCCAAAATCTCCTTGAACATAGTCATGAAAGTATTTTTTTATTAGGTGTGGCATGGAATGAGGCCCCTGAATGTACCACCAAGGAATCAGTAATATTTTTGAAAGAAAGAATCAAAGCATCTTGTAACACCTCACCTGCCACATTTCCTTCATGATTGTTTTCTTGCTGTGCATCTCCTTCTTTTCCCTTCCGAGATCTACAATATTTCTTTAGGTGTCCTTTCCTTCCACATTTCCAGCACACTATCCCCGATCTGGACTTGGATCTGCCTTGCTTTGATTTACTGCAATATCCTGAGCTCTTTCATCTTTCTATTTTTCTTCCCCTAGACTCTGCACTCAAAGCATTACCCGATGTTTCACCGGAGCTTTTCCATTGCATTTTCTCGCTAAGGATAGCACCAACAACATCATCAAACTTTAAAGTACTAGATCCAGAAATAGAGTTACTAATGGCCATTTCTAAACCATTCCAACTTTCTGGTAATGAGCACAAGAATAACAGAGCTCTAACTTCATCATCAAATTTTACCCCTACAGAACATAACTGACTTGTAATAGTATTAAAATCATTTAAATGGTCTACAACAAATCCACCTTCCGACATCTTCATATTAAATAACTGTTTCATAAGAAATACCTTATTTGAGGCCGAGGGTTTTTCATATAGTTTCTCCAACGCCTTAATCAAACCCTCTGCCGTTGTTTCCTTCGAAATGATGAAGGCAACCAACACTGCGAGGCACAACCGTACTATTCCGAGTGCCTTTCCATCGAGAAGGTTCCATTCTTCATCTATCATACCCATCGGCATCTTTGTTTTTCCGCCCAATCGTAGCTATAGATCTTTATAATACAGATAATCTTCCATCTGCATCTTCAACAACGAGAAGTTTTGGCCGTTAAATTTCTTGACCCTAAACTTACCATATTTTGCCATTTCTACCACTCAAACAAGGAACCCTTCTTTCCTGTGAGTTTATCAACCAAATAGACTTTTGGCTCTGATACCTGTTGTTAGAAAATTATATATTACGGAGTAATGGAACACATAAAATATTGTAGAAATATAAACATAGATGATGCATAAAACAAGAGAGACACAGATATACGTGGTTCACCCAGTTTGGGCTACGTCCACCCCAAATAGCCAGTCCTTCCTTTCTATTATCCAGCAAAATGAAGAGACACAACCTACAGCAGATCCGCTATAATATCCTCTGTTTCCTCTCACAGTCTCACCTCTTTGTTTCTCGCTCGGAGAATACACATCTATTACATAGCCTCAAATACAATACCCTCATACAAAGAGAGGGGTTGCCTTCTAGGGAAAAAAAACCCTAAACTAAACATAAGTTTTACCGTCAGATCATCTGCCTAATGAACAGCCCAGATTGACTAGAAATTACTATACTTTTACAAGGCAATTTTACATCTATTTTTAGCTTCGGGGGGAGCCCCTACAGGGGGATCGCCAGCCCCCGGACCCCCAGCCGGGGGGGGGGGGATCGGCCCCCCTGAACCCTTGCGGGAGGGACAAGTCCCCCTTGCACCCCCCCGCATGAAGGGGTGTATAAACTTCCTCGGGTATACATTTGACTGAAACAAAGACCTCTGAATGATCATGCTTCACACACAACATTATTCTAGTTCAATTATTTTTGTTTGGTTTGTGTGTGGGATGAGACCAAGGCCATTCCTTTTGTCTTATTCTGTGACAAACATCGTTTCCACTGGGATGAGGTCGAGGCCATTATTTTGTTTTCTTATTTGATAGAGGTCATTGCCACAAAGACGAGGACGAGGCCATTATTTTTATTTGTCATGTTTAAAGTTTTCTTCCATTGACGATCATCTAAGGCCATTAATTTTGTTGTGACCGAGGACAAGCTGAGGTCACTATTATATTTTGTTGTCACCAAGGATGTGCCAAGGCCACTAATTTTTTTTATTTCCACTGAGGGTGAGGTTTTTGTTTTGTGACTAGGTTCATTTTCAATGAGGGTGAAGCCTTTGTTTTGTGATTGAATTCATTGCCATTGAAGGTGAGGCCTATGTTTTGTGATAGAGGGAGAGGATCTTATTTTTTCTATGAACAAGTTCAATGAGGGCAAGATAATTGTTCTGTGATCAAGTTTATTGAGAGAGAGACCATTGTTTTGTGACCGAGGTCATTGCCACAAAGTGCAAGGCCACTTTTTTTGTGTGACCAAGTTCATTAAGAATGAGGCTGAAGCCATGCGCTTATTCCACCATGGATGAGAGCAAAGTAATCGCTACCATAGCTGTAATAACTGACAAACTTGGGTGCAACATAACCACGTAGACCCATGAAGTTCTGAAGGGTCAATGGATATTTTTGAATAGAGTGAATTCACATTAAATATATAAGAGTCCCATAGTGTACCAACATACATCAAGAGTGCAGTTGGTAAGTCATTAGGATAATATATGGGTGGTCAAAAGTTCGACCTATGGCACAAACATGTTGGTTAATTTTTAATATGTTTGACCATTTTGTAGCACTATTTGTAACTTCCGGTGACCTACATCAAAATCTGGTGGACATTTTATAGAACTATCATCAACTTCTTGTCAAACTGTAGAATGTGCATGAAAAGTGAGTTTATGTTAAACATTTAATTTTGAATATGGTTTATAATGGTATTTTTTGGCGTTGAAGTCATGATTAGTCCAAATCAATTTTAGAAGTGTTGGAAATAATACTGAGAGGGGGGGTGAATCAGTATTATCAAGCAATTTACCAAATCTTCCTTATTTGATCTTTTGAATTATTCTTGCATATCAGTACCATAAAATAATGAGCATGAATAAAGAAAATAGACAGTCACACCAAAGAACACAAGATGTAAGGTGGAAACCCAATGCGGGAGAAAACCACCTGCTGCAATATGTCTCTATCTTCTTTCAAGAAATTCTTTTTACAATGATTTTGTACTGGTGCAGTCCTTTACCAGCACGCAGGCTGCAACCTGCAGAGAGCTACAACTCTCTCTCGTTTTCCAGTTTCTCCTGGAAGGGAGCTACAACCCCCTACTTCTTTTCATGAAGAATCAAATGATCAACAAGTATACAACAGATATAGTCCACTACAGATATCAGATCAGTAATTATAGAAATAACCCAGAACACCTTATGAACAGAAATATACAGTCAACAGATCATCTTAAGACAGGGACGCATATTTTCTTTCTGTGACCTGCGACTGGACGCAGTCTACCTTCCACTGTTCTGCGTGCCGACGCACTGTTCCTCTATGCTTTGCTGCGACCGGCGCACCCAGAAACACTATCGCGCCGCGTCTTTTGCTTCAGAGACGCACCCAATAACACAGTTGCGCCGCGTCCTTTGCCTCAGAGACGCACCTGAGCCTTTACTGTACTGCGTCCCGGCGCACTTTCCCTTCACTGAACCTGCGTCCCTTCAGATATAAAAGATATGAGGACTTCAGAACCAACCCAAACACTCAGATCCACAGATCTGATCATGCGCCATAGAGATCACAGTCCATTAGAAGATTCGCCTTCATAGATCTGGACTAGATCTCACCAAAAGATATTCAACCAAGATGATGATTAATCCAAATGAACTCCTTTGCTTTATATAGGCAAGCTTCTCCCCAAAACATGGAACAAAACCACGAGCCGACACCATAGAAACACAAAACCGTCGGCTAGATACCACACAAGAAACCCCTACGTGCTTTTCTCTGCCTTGAAATGTGTGCACTGGGCGGACGCACCTCCTGAACGGCTGGCCTGCGTCCCTGGACGCGGGTTCTGTATGGTATACCTGCGGGGACGCACTTGCTGAACATATTTCCTGCGTCCTTCTTGATTTATCACCTGAATGGGTTTTCCATCAAGGACAACACCTGAATCATAATGCCAACAATCTCCCCCTTTGGACTTGATGGCAACCACATAATCTTCAGCTTCATTCTCCCCCTTTGACATCAAGGGCAAAGGGTATGCTCCCCCTATGCTCATGCATCTCCAGATCTGTAACCAGAAATCCATCATGAAGGAGATAGAGACATATTGCAGCTATTTCCAAGATCTCCTTCTCCATAATGCCAACAATGCATTATGTGCTCCCCCTGAGCCTATACCACCAATAGGAAGATGATCAACAGTAAGATGATGCATCAACAACCCCCAGCTTTTGCCTGAGGTATTCAAAAGTGTCCCTGGGCAACGGTTTGGTGAAAATATCAGCAACTTGTTCCTTAGAAGGAACATACTCCAACTTGACCTTCTGTTCAAGTACTTGTTCCCGAAGAAAATGGTACTTGATTGGTATGTGCTTGGTTTTTGAATGCATAACCGGATTCTTTGAGATGCTGATTGCACTTGTGTTGTCACATAAGATAGGGATTGGAGGAGTACAAGTGATTTGATAATCCTGCAAATTCTGCATCATCCAAAGGAGTTGGGTGCAACAAGATGCAGCAGCAACATATTCTGCTTCAGCTGTAGACAAGGCAATTGAACTCTGTTTCTTGCTGAACCAAGAGACCAGTCTGGAACCCATAAAGAACGCACCACCACTTGTGCTTTTCCTGTCATCCACGCTTCCGGCCCAATCTGCATCTATATAGGCATGAAGAGTAAGATCTGTATCTCTAGGATACCATAAGCCATAATTTTGAGTCCCTTGAAGATATTTGAAAATTCTCTTCACTGCTTGAAGATGAGTCTCCTTCGGATTTGCCTGAAATCTTCCAACTATTCCAACTGCATGCATGATGTCTGGTCGGGTACCTGTCAAATATAGTAAACTTCCAATCATAGATCTGTAGGTTGGTTGATGTACTGCTGCAGATTCATCATTTGCACTGAGACTACATCCTGTGACCATGGGTGTACATACTGGTTTTGCATCTTCCATGCCATATTTCTTCAAAATCTGCTTGAGATACTTGGTTTGAGATAAAAAGATTCCTCCTTCCTTCTGTTGGATTTGCAAACCAAGGAAATATGTCAGTTCTCCTAGCAAGGACATTTCAAATTCTTTCTGCATGACTGAGGCAAAGCTTTGACTCATAGCTTCTTCATTGCTGCCAAAAATAATGTCATCTACATACACAACAAGTATTAGCAATTTGTCATTTTTAACTTTTATATATAGATTGCTATCTGCTGAACCTTTTAAGAAACCTTGTTGATGAAGATATTTGTCCAACCGGTAGTACCAAGCCCTTGGAGCTTGTTTGAGACCATAGAGAGCCTTTTTCAATCGACATACAAGATTTGGATCATTTCCAAGAATGAACCCATCTGGCTGTTCAATGTATACTTCTTCTTCCAGGTCTCCATTCAAAAAGGCTGATTTCACATCCATTTGAAATACTTTGAAGTTCTGAAAACTTGAGAGAGCAAGGAACATTCGGATGGCCTCAAGTCTTGCAACAGGAGCAAAAGTTTCTTCAAAGTCTATTCCTTCTTGCTGCGCATACCCTTTACAGACGAGTCTGGCTTTGTTTCTAATTACTTCTCCATTTTCATTTAATTTATTTTTGAAGACCCATTTTGTTCCAATAACATTCTTATCTTTTGGTCTAGGAACCAGCTCCCAAGTGTTGTTCTTTTCGATTTGCTCAAGTTCTTCATCCATTGCTTTCACCCAACATTCATCTTTGCATGCCTCTTTCACATTTTGTGGTTCGGTGGAGGAAAGTAATGCCAAATAGCTTGAAGCTTCTGCAACTGTTCTTCTAGTTTGTATACCTGCTTCTTTTTGTCCCATGATCTGAGATTCTGGATGGTTCTTCTGAACATATCTGGATGGAGTCTTTTCTTCTATTCTTGTTCGTTCTTCTGCTTCTTCGTGAGGTTCTTCTTGAGATTCTTCTTGAGGTTCTTCTTCTTCATCATTCTGTCTTTGAGGGTAGCTCTCATCTTCTTCGATGTCTTCACGATGTATTTGCCTAGGAATATATCCCTTTTCATCAACCACTACATCAATGCTGTCAACAATTCTGCCAAGTCTTTTATTGTAGCATTTGTATGCTTTGCTATGTGGAGAATAGCCAAGAAGAATGCCTTCATCTGCTCTAGGATCAAGTTTGCCAAGCTGCTCCTCAGTATTCTTGATATAGCATTTGCTCCCAAATATTTTGAAGTGCTTTACCGAAGGAGTTTTACCACTCCAGAGCTCATGAGGGGTTTGAGTGCTGTTCACCCGGACATTTGTCTTGTTGAGAATAATAACCGCAGTATGTGCAGCCTCACCCCAGAAGGTTGCGGGGGTTCCTGATTCATCAAGCATAGCACGAGCCATTTGTTGGATTGTTCTGTTCATTCTTTCAACAACTCCATTTTGCTGAGGCGTTCTAGCTGTAGAGAATTCTCTCCTTATCCCATGTTCATCACAGAAATCGAAAAATTCATTTGAAGTAAATTCCCCACCTCTGTCAGATCTGAGGCACTTAATTTTGTGACCTGATTCATTTTCAGCCAAGGCTTTGAAGGTTTTGAATTTTTCGAATGCTTCATCTTTGTGCTTCATAAGTCCTAACCAAACAAACCTGGAGAAATCGTCAATAAATAATATCAAGTATTCCTCTCCTCTAGGTGTTCTTTTTCTGAATGGTCCACATACATCTGTATGTACTAGCTCAAGAGGCATGCTAGCTGATCCTTCTTTCTCTGGAAAGTTAGTTCTGGTTTGTTTTCCAAACTGACATGATCTGCATATGGTGTTGTCAGGAATTTTGATATCTGGAAGATCGCGAACTGCCTGATATTTGCAAGCTTTCCTTATTTGTGAGAAGCTTAGATGTCCCAACCTTCGATGCCATAACCAGTGCTCTTCATTCTTGCTTAGATAGCATTGTTGTTGTCCTTCATCAAATATGTATAGATTATTTGGAGTTCTCTTTCCTTTGAGAACTGTTTTACCTGTATCAAGATCACGAACAAGGCATCCATTTGATCTGAATATAACCTCGGTTCTTTGATCACACATCTGGCTGACACTTAGTAGATTATGCTTCAATCCATCAACAAACAAAACATTTCCAGCCTTAACATCTTCTTTTAAAGGAGCAATACCTTTTCCTTTTATAGTTGCAGGAGTATCATTTCCAAAAGAGACTTTCTTTCCCTTTTCTAAATTAGAATAAGACTCAAGTTTTTCTTTATCACCTGTCATATGCTTCGAACATCCACTGTCAATGTACCATAGATTTTCTTGTCCTTCTGCATAAAATGCTATCCCACATCTTTCTGTTTGAGGTTCCTTTATTTTCCATGTTTTGGCGCCTGAGGCTTGTTCCTTTTTCTGCTCTTGTACCTTTCTTTCCGGAAACCTGCTTCTGCATTCAAAGTCTTTATGTCCAAAATTATTGCAAATAGAACATTCAACTTCATTTTCAAGAGCTGAAAAGTTGTTATAGGTCCTTTTTGTAATCCCTGTCATACTTCTTTGTTTTTGAGCTTCCCTAGTCATGATTGTTTTATACGCAACACATTGAGCTGCTTTGTGACCAAAGTTATGGCAAGAAAAGCATTGTCCATTGAAGAAGCTTCTGCGATTATTGGATCTACCAGCCAACTGATTGTAATTTCTATTTTCATCTATTCTTGAACCAAATTGAGAAGATTTTACCTGTGGCTGGTTGTGGCTTTTGTTCACCCTTAAGCTGGATTTCCCCTGATAGTTTCTGCTTGACATTTGTCCCTGCTTTACCTGATGATCTTCCTTGTGCTCTTGCTCATTTCTTCTTGCTGCATCAAGATAACTTTTTGAAGTGGATGCTTGAGAAGTTTCTCCATTATAGCCCAAACCTGTCTTATTTAGTGGAGACCGCTGCACACTGATAATCTCATCCAAAGTTTCAGATCCTTTGACAAACTTGAGATTAATAGTTTTTGTTTTCTCAATTTCTTTTCTAAGACCAACAATTTCACCTTCTAATTTTTCAAGATGTTTTTCCTTTTCATCAATTTGGAATTGTAGAGTATCAATAATCATGTTCTTTTCTTCTATGCATCTCTTGAGTCTAGTAATTTCATCATAAAGGTTATCCACATCTACAGCATCCTCATAATCATCATCTTCAAATGCCATTAACAACCTATATTTATTACCTTGTTCATCTTCATCACTATTTGATAAGCCATCACTATCTTCATGGGTGTAGTAGCTTTTCTTATTTGCGCTTTGTTTCTTGTTCCATCTAACTGGTTCCTTTCCTTTATCCTTATAAGAGCATTTTGCAGCATAATGACCTACTCTTCCACAAGCAAAGCATTTGAAAGGTAGCTTACCTCTGAACCTTCCAGAACCTCTTTGAAGATTTCTGACAAAATTTGATTCTTCTTCCTCTTCTTCTGGATCATGGCTTGCTTCATAGTAATCTTCTTTGCCTGATGCTTTAAAAGCAGCCTCCCTTCTGTCTGATGGTCCTCCCTTTCTCATTTCATAAGCAGTTAGAATTCCATGTAGCTGAGACATAGTAAGAACACGTAGATTTTCTTTTTCTTCTATTGCAGATACTTTGGATTCAAACTTGGGGGATAATGATCTTAGAATCTTTTGAACTACTAGAGACTCCTTTACTTCTTCACCCAAATTTTTCATACAATTTACAATCTCATCTACCCGAAGAAAATAATTAGCCACACTTTCATCATTATACATCTTGAGAGTCTCATATTGAATTCTGAGAGTTTGAAGTTTGGCTTGTTTTACCTGTTCATCTCCTTCATAGCTTGTGATCATTTTGTCCCATATTTCTTTTGCTGATTTGAAGTGCATTACCTTCATGAATTCTGTTTGGGATATACTTCCTAATAGAGTACTGACTGCTTTTGCATTTGTTTCATACTTCTTTTTCTCAGCTGGATCTGTAGGAGTAGCTGAAGGAAAAGCATAGCCTGTTTCTACAATGTCCCAAACTTCAGTACCAAGAGATTGAAGATATGCAGTAACTCTTACCTTCCAATAATTGAAGTTTGTCCCATCAAAAACTGGTGGCCTGATTGATGCTTCTCTCTCATAGTTGCTCATGATGAACGATCTACCTTCAAGCGATCAAGCTTTTCTGAAGGACCGGCTCTGATACCAATTGTTGGAAATAATACTGAGAGGGGGGGTGAATCAGTATTATCAAGCAATTTACCAAATCTTCCTTATTTGATCTTTTGAATTATTCTTGCATATCAGTACCATAAAATAATGAGCATGAATAAAGAAAATAGACAGTCACACCAAAGAACACAAGATGTAAGGTGGAAACCCAATGCGGGAGAAAACCACCTGCTGCAATATGTCTCTATCTTCTTTCAAGAAATTCTTTTTACAATGATTTTGTACTGGTGCAGTCCTTTACCAGCACGCAGGCTGCAACCTGCAGAGAGCTACAACTCTCTCTCGTTTTCCAGTTTCTCCTGGAAGGGAGCTACAACCCCCTACTTCTTTTCATGAAGAATCAAATGATCAACAAGTATACAACAGATATAGTCCACTACAGATATCAGATCAGTAATTATAGAAATAACCCAGAACACCTTATGAACAGAAATATACAGTCAACAGATCATCTTAAGACAGGGACGCATATTTTCTTTCTGTGACCTGCGACTGGACGCAGTCTACCTTCCACTGTTCTGCGTGCCGACGCACTGTTCCTCTATGCTTTGCTGCGACCGGCGCACCCAGAAACACTATCGCGCCGCGTCTTTTGCTTCAGAGACGCACCCAATAACACAGTTGCGCCGCGTCCTTTGCCTCAGAGACGCACCTGAGCCTTTACTGTACTGCGTCCCGACGCACTTTCCCTTCACTGAACCTGCGTCCCTTCAGATATAAAAGATATGAGGACTTCAGAACCAACCCAAACACTCAGATCCACAGATCTGATCATGCGCCATAGAGATCACAGTCCATTAGAAGATTCGCCTTCATAGATCTGGACTAGATCTCACCAAAAGATATTCAACCAAGATGATGATTAATCCAAATGAACTCCTTTGCTTTATATAGGCAAGCTTCTCCCCAAAACATGGAACAAAACCACGAGCCGACACCATAGAAACACAAAACCGTCGGCTAGATACCACACAAGAAACCCCTACGTGCTTTTCTCTGCCTTGAAATGTGTGCACTGGGCGGACGCACCTCCTGAACGGCTGACCTGCGTCCCTGGACGCGGGTTCTGTATGGTATACCTGCGGGGACGCACTTGCTGAACATATTTCCTGCGTCCTTCTTGATTTATCACCTGAATGGGTTTGCCATCAAGGACAACACCTGAATCATAATGCCAACAAGAAGATGCTCCAATCAGAACTTAGACACAAATGTATTTAGAAATGTGTGATATAATTTTGACACATGTTTGATGTTTGGTTAAGTTACAAGCTTGTTGCAGGTGTTTTGGATAGAAGAGGTTAACTAGTGTTGAGGAAAAATTTGAATGACTAGATTGCAATTCTGGTTGGAGAAGAGTTTATGGAAAATAATATGACAACTAGCAATAGAGATGGACATGAATTATCTTATAGTGGTTATAGTTGAGTTATTGGTTGCAGGTTATATGTAAAAGATGTTGATAGTTATTGTTTGTATTTTTTAGATCATTACCCATGATATATTATGAACATGGATCCAATTTGAAAATATGATGAAATAAATGTCCACAAGGAAGAAAAAGAAGGAGGTTGAAGCCTTAATCAAATTGAAGCCTACTCATTATAGAGGTTAGATCCTTAATGAGGTTGAAGCCTAGAGTAGGTTGGATTCTACTCATTGCTCAAGTTGGAGCCTACTATGAGCAACTATTTGCATCTTCTAGGTTGGAGCCTCATTTATGATATAGCTTACCACAAGTGGCAGCTTGTATATTTTGCGTGTAATTGGATCCCATAGGTGGGGGCCTGTAAATTGATGTAAAATAATTGAGAACTAAGAAAAATACGAGTTGGTGGTTTTCTCCCATTTGGGTTTCCACCTAAAAATTTGTGTCTCCTTGTGATGTGATTCTCTCCTCTTGTTGATTGTTTCTTCTCATGTTACTGATATGATGATACATAGATATAACTGATGAAATAATGTTTATGGTTAGCTACTATGTAGATGAATTATTAAGAAATATTGTTAAATTGTGAAATTGATCTCACATTGATTCAACCCGCCCCCCCGGCCTAGTGTGACCTCTAGGCCAACATAGGCCAACAAATGAATTGAAATGAAATTATGGGTTCTTTTGGCTCATCAACAAAATTCTTATTGGTATCTTGAGCCACTTTTACAACCAATGTATGAAAAAGATGTCTCCCTAAACCCCCTCTAGTTTAGTGGACAGTCAAGTGAAGCAAATTGTGATATTTGTTGAAGATAAACCTCATGATCATTGACATTATGCATTTCCATCAATGAATGTATTTAACTAATTTTTATAAGACAATAATGTTTTATTGCATTTATTTTGCAAACAAATTCTAAAATGTTGTATTGTTCCACCTCTCAATTCTATAGAAATATATCTATTATGCAAAAGTACTAAGAGAGAATCAAATAACTGATCTCTAGGAGTAAAATTGAAGTTGTTTAAATGATTCAAATCATGTTTTTCCAAAACAATGTTAATATCAAGTTCTTCTTGCACAAAAAATTTGTTTAGTTTAGTCATATGATTTTATCCATCTTATTGTTTGTTTTATACCTCAAGCACATCCATTTATTATAGTATTTGTCTTATTGGCATCTACGAACTATAGTTTTATAAAAAAACATACAAAAAATAGGAATGATTTTGCTTTTTTTTTCCTTTTCTAGATATTAGCAAAAACAATTTCTATTAATACCATTTACATGTTGCTAAAATGTGCATACCTTGTATCAAATGGGGATTGTATAGATATGTAACGACACTGAGAAATTTGAACAAGTTCCACCTTAGATCAAGATAATTTGTTCCCTCATTAGTCAACAAAGAATCCAATAAAAACAAGAAAATGTTTCAATGTTTCAAGATAATGAGAATCCAAATATTATCTTTCTTAGGAGAATGAAAAATGATTATGGGCTCACCAGCATGAAACCATAAACAATTAAAAAAATGATTCAATATCAACATGTAAATGAATAGTAACGTTGTAAACTTGCATATTGTTGCAAGAACGCTCATCTTTAAACTTAGATTTAGTGGTTCATTGTAGAAAGGGGACCAATGAAACAAACCAGTAGATGCATTTCTTAAATTGCATTAACAAGACAACTTAAACTTTGTCAACTTTATCACCTAAGCATGCTTTTCATGTATGTGTGTGTGTGTTAAAGAACCTGTCATTACATAAGTTATTGCTATGAAATAATACAAAAAAATAATCATATAATGCCACCATGTTATTGTTTCTATGTATAAAAGTTAAAAAAATGAATAAGACACAATATGTAGATGACATTGCTAACCCTACCAGTAGTTAAAAAGAAAAGAAAATAAATGAATATCATATTCAATGTTGATAAGAAATGATATATCCTTAAACAGAAAGGACACCAAAAAAAATATTATTATTTTTTTCAATGGAGAATTACTAATAGTAGCGAAATGATAACAAAACAAAATTCAAACTGAATACATATTCCAAAATGACCAAGAATTAACACTTTGAAAAAAAATAAAAATCATCTCTCCTAAAATTTTGCCAGTGAAACAATCTATGTATTCTTAGCCAAATTCCATGTGCATCGAAGAAATTTGTGTTTCTTGCTCCACACACGCATTCCCTTTACATACCAATTCTCTCATACATACTCCCTCTTCTGGACATCCTTTATTCCACACACATCCCCTTGAAGATAAACCTATGGATCATCGACGTTATGCATTTCCATCAATGAATATGTATTTAACTCATTTTTATAATATAATAATGCTTCATTACGACTATTTTGTAAGAAAAGTCTAAAGTGTTGTATTTTTTCTTCTCTCAATTCTATAGAAGTAAATATATTATGCAAAAGCACTCGAAGAGAATCAAATAACCAATATCTAGGAGTAAAATTGAAGTTGTTTAAGCAAGTCAAATTGTGTTTTTCTAAAACAACATCAATATCAAGTTCTTCATTCACAAAAAAATTGTTTAGTTCAGTCATAAGCTTGTATCCATATTCTTGTTTTTTTTACCTCAAGAGAATCCATTCATTATCTTCATATTTTTGGCATCTATGCACTATAGCTTTATAAAAACAGACACAAAAAAATGAATGCTTTTTTTTTTTCATTTTTTTCTTCTAGATATCAACAAAAACAATTTCTATTAATACCATTTACATGTTGAAATTTCCATACCTTGTATCAAATAGAAATTATATACATTTTTAATGAAAATGAGAAATTTGGACAACTTCCACCTTAGATCAAGATAACTTGTCCCCTTGCAAGTCTAAAAAGAACCCAATCAATACAAAAAAATATTTAAATGTTTCAAGATAATGAGAATCCAAATATTATCTTTCTTCGGAGAATGTAAAATGATTATTCCCCCCCAATATGGAATCATAAATAATAATAAAAAATGATTCAATATCGACATGTAAAGGAATAGTGACACAGTAAACTTGCATACTGTTCCAAGAAAACTCATCTTTAAACATAGAAGGAAGACCAATGAAATAAACTAGTACATGCATTTCTAATATTTCGTATATGTGTGTGTGTGTGTGTGTGTGTGTGTGTGTGTTGAAGAAGTTGCCACTACATAAACTATTGCTATGAATTATAAACAAGTTTTTTTATACAATGCCACTATATTGTTGTTTCTATCTATAAAAGTTGAAATGATAAACAAGCCAAAACATGTAGATGACTTTGACAACCCTAGTAGTATTTAAATAAAAGGAAGTGAATTTCATTATATGTTGATGACAAATGATATATCCTTAAACACAAAGGACAAAAACAAAATATCTATTAATTTTTTTCATTAGAGCCTTGCGAGTAGTAGAAAAATAATAGAAAAATAAAATTCGAACTAAATACATATTCCGAAATGACCCAAACAAAATGCTTTGAAAGAAAATAAAAATCATTTCCCCTACAAATTCACCAGCGAAACGATCTATATATTATGAGTCATATTCCATGTGTGCAAAAGAAATTTGTGTTCCGTGCTCAACACACCCATTCTTGCGTACATACCCACTCTTCCATACATCATTTAATCTACACACATCCCCTTCATGAGACACATCATAGAGTTGAGACAAATCCCTACCTTGTTCTTTAAAAAACTATGTATTTTCAATTTAATTTTCCCATATTCACTTTCTAGACACTTTTTCTTAGTTTTAATAAAACTTAAATGTATCTCATAGATATAAATAAAAATATTAAAACAAATAAAAATATAATAATTATTACTTGAAGTTACCTTAAAATGGATGATTAGATAATGGAATAGGAGGGTTAGCCAACATTCCATATTACATGAGGCCCACATGCCCTCTCTTCCTCACTCCCAATTGTAGGCCTTGGACAATACCCCTCCGCACTAAGCACTTCGGTTAATTTTTCATTTTTTTCATTTGAGCTTCATGTTTTTCTCTCTAGAGGGAAAATGGAACATAACATTGGTTGTGCCTTCAAATACTCTTTATTTTTTAAGTCTCTTTCAACAATACACCTAAATAGTGGGATCTTGACTACTTCAATGCTTACCTAGAAAAACCCAGCTAAAAAAGCACTTGCATAGTGTTTTCAACCTACTAAAATTGAATGATTTAGTACTAAGCCACTGGTGAATCCCTGTATTTTCTTCTAGTTTTGTTAAAGATTCATTGTGGTGCTTCCTGCTAGAGACAATCAATAAACCACTTGGACAATACATTATTTTTCCTTGATTATTTGTTAACTGAATATTGTTGTAAATTCCCTTGACCACTTATTCTTTGTTGTGTTTTTCTATTATTCCTAGCCATGTATATTGTTGAATGGCTAATGACACTTCCCCTTATTTGTTGAAAATTTCTTCTTTTTCTCTTATAGTTTTTCTTGGATATAATTATTCTATGTCAAAGCATATAGTATGTGGAGGATTTTATACTTACGACAAACTTTTAATTTTTGGTAACAAGATTTATTAATTCCATTAACTGTAATACAAATTAAATAACATAACTTAAATTCATCTCACCTTCAAATTTAATAAATATAAAAATGATTAAAACAAATAAAAAATATAATAATTATTAATTGCAATTACATTAAATTGGATGATTAGATAATGGAATAAGAGGGTTAGCCAACATGCCACCTTGTATGAGGCCCATGTGCTCAGCCCCTTATTACTCCTAAATAAAATACATGGACAAAATCTCTCCCCACTAAGCACCTCAGTTGATCCATACACTATCATGGAGATTCCCTGGACAATTCATCACAACAGATCTGATAAAACTATATTTAAAAATATGAAATCTACACTTTTAGGGTTTTATTTTTCTTTATATTTCTATATATATAGATTATGATTAATTGTGTATGCATGTAAATTAAAATTATGTAGAAAATAGAGAACAAAAAATTTAAAACTCACAAACCATGATTGCCACAAGATATGACTAGGAAACCCTTTCAAGAGAAAACCCAGTTGGAAGTTGTGGCTGCTTTGCTCTCTTTCAATGAATAGAAAATGGTTTCGAGCACAAAGAATTATGGTCTATGGATTTTGGGTTACTATAATGCATAAATTATCTCTGTATTCTCTATCTCCTCTCCCTCTCAACTATTTTTTCTCATCTCAGATTAAATGCACTCAAAGGAATAAAACCCATTTTCCTCTTAATGGTCCTATTATAATGCAACCTCATAGCCTACTAGTGGTTATGTTTGACTTCTTCAACTCTTATACAGAGTTACAACATGGACTCTTCTAGAGTATTCTTCATCATAATCACATGGATAGCCACTTTTCCATGAATAATGGGGGTTGACATGGCATCCTCTCTAATTATGGTGGTGAAAACAGGAAGGTCAACTTCTGAGTGGCATAACTTTATCATACAAACTCTTATTGAGGAAATTCTTGCTCCATTCGAAAGGTATTTATGTGTAGAATATGAAAACAATATGTGGTGCTAAATTGAAAAAGTTTTACCTCCAAAAAAGATCATTTGATGCCTCAAATTTCCCCACAAAGGTTTTAGACCCAAATTTGCCAATCTAGGTCCCACCGGTAAAAATGGTCATGCGAGCTAATTCCTCCAATTTTTCCACCCTTAAAACATTGATATGGATGAAAAAAATATAATGATCTAATAAGGATCAAACCTCCCCATTTTAGGAGTATTTTGGTCCTTGAAAGCTTATATTGAACGAGGTGAGGATAGTTTTCCTCCACTTTCTGTTAGGTGTACCATTTAGCTTTGCTTGGAAGTTGTCCTTTCAACCCAATCATCCAATGGTCATGCTACCCCTATCTCTTAGTTCTGGACCTCTTCTACAAAATTTTATCTTCTCAACTATTCTTGAGCATCTAGTTCCAAATCCTCCATAGAAGGTAGGACTTATTCCTCTTACTGATCTAGCGTGGAAGGCTCATAAAGCTTCAGATTCTACACATTCACAACTCAGTAAATGTGCATGTATGGGGATAGATTGAGTCTATATGCATTATCTCCCAATTTTTCCAATATCTCAAATGGGCCATATCATAAAGCCTTGAATTTCTTACCAAGACCATGTAGCCTCTCCTTGTTCAACTGTAACCATACTCTGTTTGCCACCTTGAATGACTTCTCTATTCTATGTTGACCATGATTGTCATTTTATTTTTTTTATGACTTCTAAAGTGTCTCATGTACCTATATATGGATCTTCCTAATCTTATCAAAAAAAAATTCAGCCCTCAAGGCATCCCCTATAATATCCTTCCTCACTCCTCCTTACTATTCATATGTGATATCCAAAGGTGAAGGCAACAAATATGCAAAACAAGTTTCAAATGGGAACTTACTAGAAGCGTGGATTGCTTTTTTATAAGAGTGTTATATATATACCAAATTTTCATCTCAAATTTTTGGATGCTTCTGATTATAACCCCTCAAAAGCTACACCAAAGGTTCATTGACTACTTCTATTTTCCAATCTATCTAGATATAGAATGCTATATACCTCTTCAACATTGTGTCCATATTCTGCCATAATGTAGTCCAAAATGCACTGATAAATCTTATGTCCTTGTCTGAAATGATGTTCCTTGCTATCCCAAATTGCACCCAGACCTGTCCAAAGAACATGTATGTTGCTTCTTTCTCATTGAGAGTACTTCTATAGGGCATCAAAACACACATCTTGTTGAACTTATCAACTACCATGAACAAATAGTAATCTACCTTCATATTTTTGGAAAACCTCCCACAAAATCCATGGAAATGCTTTACCAAGGATGAGTGGGTGCATGTAAGGGATGATATAGACCTTGTTTCTTATTACTAGGATTTCTATTCCAATAAAGCATGCATCCTCTTATGAAACTAGCTACATTTTCTTGCATCTTGGGCAAATACACATGCCTCTGCAAGTTGGCCAATCTTTTCCCTAACCAAAGTGCCCTACAACCTTGGAGGTGTAAGCCTCTTTGATTAGCTACAAAAATTCACGTTTAAGAACACATAACATATCCCATCTTAGATATGGTAGTCAACGATGATGTTGTCATCGTGCACATGATTCTAAATATGAAACTATTTAAACACCTCTATGAATTCCTCATCCTCTAAATATGCCTCTTCGTATGCATCATGGGTGGATGGCTCCATGCGCATCAAATTTACCAAATTTGTGATCTCTAATGTGGGTGGTCTTAAAAGAATGTCGACCAACTTATTTGTGTTGCCCTTCTTTTACTTGATCACTAAATGAAAATGTTGTATAGACCCCATCCACTTGTAATTCATGGTCTTTTGTAGCTTACTCTAGGCCTGCACATATTGTAGTGGTTTGTGATCTATGTGGATTACTATCCCCTTTCCCATTAGATAGTGCTTCCACCTCTTCATATCTTGCACTAAAGGTAGGGTAGTTACGAATTGCCCCATGAAATACTTCAAAATGGTAGCATACAGGCCTTCCTCCCTACATCAAGATTTATCCCATAGCATACCCACTCGCATTTGTCTCCAATTCAAATGGATTCTTGTTATCAGCCTAATTTCCTTCTTAGAGTTAATGTACATGAGCTTTCATACCAATGACCTTTTTCTTGATGCATGGCCCTTGTTTCTAACTACTTTTAGCATATTCACTAAGATATAGTGTTGATCAGGGATAAGATATTTGTATTCATTGTGAACCCTTGTTATCCTACTAGAAACCTTATATATTTCTCTACTATATCCTAGTGACAATGATTAAGCTTCTAGAGTATTTCTTTCCTTATGAGATCGACTTATAGGATCATGTATTCAAGTTGGATTTGGTGTATTATTAGAGTAGTTTCCTAACTTTTCTTCCCAAGTGTCCTGATTCATCCTCCTTGGGAAGCCTCTAAGCCTATTTATTCTAGTGATTCCAAAGGGTCGAGCTAATTGCGAGTTTTGAATCTTGGAGAAATTTGACCTTTGTAGATCATTTTTTTCTTATACATTGAGCTAAAACCCTACTTGATTTTCAAATTCCATGATCTTCATTTACTTTCTTTTAATTGTGTTTGACTATATTTTGTTTACAAAATCCAAAGTCTTGAGCTTTTTCTCTTGTCTTGTGTTCTTGCTTGGGGTTCTTCCTTTTTCCCTCTTTTGAGTGATTTTGTTTAGATTGTTTTCTTGGGTCTATGTTACTATACACTTAGTGAATTTCATCAAAAAGTTAGTAAGTGTGTTGGAAGAAGTTATTTTCATTGTAAAAGGAAAAAGATTATTTACCCTCTTGTAGTTAGCTTTCATCAAATTGAAAAGTGAATTATGGATTATCATATATTTGTATTAGAGGTTTACTAACAAGAGTCTATCACACCATCTAAGTTTCATGCCATTTTCCTATTGATTAAACAATAGCCCTTTAAAATTAATGCCTTAATAAAATTGATTCAACTATTTTTTTCTTTTTACTGGTAGCACACCAACATTAGTCTAGGCTAGGGTCTTGGACTAGGAGTGTGACGTAAACCGCTCCATGACCAAGAAACAAAATTAGCATCTTGCAATAGGAAGGATAAATCTATTTTTAGAGAACTTCTAACACAAGGGTCAATCACGAATTCGAGTGACATAACCTAATTCGTTACTCTTAATGGTGTGGATTACGAAATTTTCACATATTACAAATGGTCTTATTATCATTTTTATATAGCAGTTAGGGACGACTTGGGAGGAGTACACCTCGTTTTGAGGAATCCCTTAAGGGGGTCTCAAACCTTTTTTTTCCTGCCATTATGTGTGAATTTGGTTAACGAGTATCCCCCCAAGACATGTTATTATTGTTGGTAACCATAGTGGCCTTGATTTATGAGATTTTACTTAGGGTGATGGGGAGGGGTCCATCCTTTCTGTACCTGGGGTAGATTTCAGAAATACTCACTTGATACTTTTGGAGGGTACCCTACATATAATAAGGGTACTTATCCCAGGTTTAAAAGGGTCGTTAAGTAGATCCTTGTTATAATAGTGTAAAACATATCTTCACAGTCAACCTATGCCCTAATCAAGAAGACGCTAATAATTGGAAGATCCCTCTTCTATCTCTCAGTTTGTGTGTGCTTAAATTTAGAGTTTATTTTACAAAGTGTTGTTTGGCCCAAGTCACAGTTTGGCAATAGGGGTGTCTTATTGACTTGACTGGATAATAAATATATATTCAACATGGCTAAATAAAGTAACCATCATTCTCATATATTTTTAGGACTTTCTCCTGAGGAGGAGAATCCAGCACCACGTAGATGTAGGTTGACTCCAACATTATAAAACTCAGACCATACTTAGTTTAGGGCATGAGGGATAATCTTGGTCCTAATTAGGAATTTTTTTTTATTGTATAGGTGATTGATGAAAGTCCCTTGCCACATTTTAATCCACCGTTGATTGATCCTCTCAGTCCAGTTCTAGTGCAGTTGAGAACTGATGGTAGTGAGCCTTACTATGTTGAAGTTTCTTACATGGATAGTGAAAACATTTCTTCTTCTACAAAGGGTTTAGGTCCCACTTTACCTTCTAAAGTGGTAGCCTTTTTTGCCATGCCGTCCCTACCACCCCTCGATTTGTTAGGATCTATGCCTCCTTCTACACCTCTTACTTCTTCTTTGGGCATTCCACTAGTCACGTCAATGACCCCATCATGCTTTCCATCTTTACCTGTGTCATTTCCTTCCTCTAACTTTATGTTTGGAGTGATGCCAAGTTCTAGCCAAGCCAAGGGAGCTGGAATATTTACTCTTATTTCATATCAACCTACATTTCCTAACTTGGGTATCAGTATCTTTACCTCAAGAAACATGATGGGAGGACCATTCGTTGCCTCTAGTTAGATAGGGGGAAACTTTCCTTATGGTAGTACTTCTTAACCTAGCTTAAGTTCTATGTTTGGAGGGATGCCTTTCTCTAGAAATTCCTTTTTCTCTAGGGGGCTAGTATATATGGGGAAAATGTTCCCTTTATACCATTATGCCTACGTATTCTTGTTCTCATGGTGGTGCTTCTACACTTGGAGATCCTTTCTGTAGTGTTGGGTATAATCCTATGGGTAGTAAATCCTATGGGGGTAATTTGTTCTCTTGGGGAAGTTTCCTTGGGGGAGATAATCCTTACATACCATCTACCAGACTAAGATATCAAAATATTAGGATGAACTGCAACCTTGGTCATAATTCTTTTGCATTTTCTTATGGGATGGGAGGACCCGATGGTTTGTCTGGGGTTATGGCCCTTATGATCCATATGGTCAGTTACAAATTCCTCTTCTCACTCCTATTGATTTACCTAATATGGAAAAATTGACCAATGATCCCATCATTCATGATCCTAGGTGGCCACCTATGCTTTCTAAGCTACCATATGATATTTCTCAGTTTGAAGGAAAACCTCAGGGGAATCCTTCAACGCATATCACCACCTTCCATCTATGGTGTTCATGTAATTATTTGGTGGATGATTATTTGAAGTTGATACTTTTATAGTGTACCTTGATAGCAAATGCCACCAAATGGTACATTGAACTCGATCACACATCCTATAGTGACTTCACTTCCTTGGTTAGAACTTTCTTGAATCATTTTCAACTACCTACAAGGCAGGATATTGGAACTGACCTTTTGTCTAGCTTTAAACAAGATGATGGAATCCACATTTCTAATCATATCCATGAGTGGCATAGAAATAAGAGGTTAGTATGAACTAGACTCCCTGATGATGTTCTTATAGACTAGTACACCTTCTCCCTTCAACCCCGGATTTCCTACGATTTCACTATGATTGGGGCATCCACATTGGAGTAGGCTACTTTGCATGCTCAACACCTTGATTTGATTTATTCTCATGAAACATTATATAACATTCTTCCCAATTCTCCTCACCCTTCAACATACCCACAATGACCCAAACTAGGACCACAATGACCCAAACCAAGACCCTTGCAAGATTTGTCAGGGAGAGCATTTAACTCATGAGTTCCTGCATATACATGATTTCCATCATCTTCTTGCACCATCAGAAAATTCCTAGTAGCTAACTATATTAACTCATCCATTCCATGAATAGTCACAATAATAAATGGTTTCACAAGATCCTCAACCTCCATAAGGGGACAATGGGGCGGTGGCATAATTTTATCTTGCTGGAACTAATGCACATATCCTTATGTGTTAGGAAGAAGTTAATGTGACTGCACACAAAAAAATCCTATGACATTCCTAAGTCAAGTTTTTCTTCTAAGGATTCGACCACCCCTACTACTTCTCCTATACCTCTCACATTAGATAAGCCTATAGAACTAGTATATCTCCAACTTAACTGTGTAGTTTGAAATTTAACACATAACCTTAATGCATGGGTTTCCCAACACTATAGTATTGTTAAGGACCTTTCCTAAGCACCATGTTCCATGTCTGCCTTAGAGGGTTTGTAGAGCTACCCTTAGCAACACAAAGCCTTGTTGACAGCCATCAGAGGGGTGGATACCTGAGAATCTAGTTGATAACCTTTGATGTTGATGCTCCTCATCATAGAATTTCTCACTAGGTTTCTTTTCAGATCGCTGTACAAATTTTTATTCATGATGTATATAGCACATTGGTGGATGGAGGGTCTTCCACTTATGTCATGTTAACCTCATTCTATAAATATCTCTAGTCCTCAACACTCGTGAAATCTAATGCTACTTTACAAGCCTTTGACAGACATTATTTTGTACCTCACGGGGTTCTTCCAAAGTTTTCCATCGAGCTAGGGGAAAGACTTCTTGTGTTGGCATCGAAGTTGTAAACTCTCTGTTAGATTATAATCACCTCCTTGGTTGTCATTGGTTTTATGCAATCTCTATTGTTCTGTCTTTGGTATTTTGTGTGCTTCATTTTGCCCATGAAGGCTATATTATCATGATATACTAGATTGATTATTGCATATAGTTGACAAATACTACTACTATGGGTACTACTATACCATTCATTGGCAATAAAATTGGAAACTATGAGAGTTTTGGGGAAGCTTTGTTTAAAAATTCATCTCTCATGGGACTTCTTCCTTTACTCCTACTCAACGTTCCTTTTTCTTCTACCACTGCTTCTATGTACATGGTCTCTTCTATCATTACAAACTCCATAGGTCTCATGACCCTTGGGAGGTTCCTTCTTCTATAGATGTATATTAGCATGGAGATCTTATGCCTACTTTAGTGGAAGATATTTCCTAGTTGGTAACCCCATCAATACCTCCCGATTCCAGTCAAAAAATCTATCTCGATATGGAATATGACCAGAATCCCTTACCCACGTGAGCCAACACTCTCCCTCTTCCATGTAACTCCCTTGATGATGACTATTCTTCTCGAAAAACCATCTTGGAGGTCATGAATCCTATTGATAATCCAAGGGATATTATGCCTCTTGATGCCTCTAGTCATCTCGACTTGGAAAATGTATAGATTGGCAAACAAAATCTTGAATCAACCCAAGGGGCATCTCCTCGACCCTCCTTAAAAAGGGCCACCCTTGGACCAAGTCAAGTCTTCGGTTTCTAATGCTAAACTTTCCAATGAATTATTCAACTCGTATCCACCCATTGACGAGTGTTTTGTACCCCCTCTATGTATTTATTGTCATGGCCAAGGAGCTCCACTAACTCACGATATAAATAACTTTTTATGTCCTCAGGTCATTCATAATAATCCTATATTTCTAGTTTTTCCCTGGCATCATCAACCTTTAGGAATTGGGAAGTTCAATGTTTTATGGCATGGCCCCTTCATGGTGTGCCATATAGTACCTCCACTCCTCCAACAATTCATGTATGGGAATCCTTACCATGTGCCAAATAGTGGGCACACTTTGATGTGACCTATTAGATTGATTTATGCTTGTACATGTTATACAAAGGAGTGTGTGTGATGTTTTATCTATCTTTCGTTTGGTTTGTGATGCAAGCTCTTTTCTAGTACATAATATATGCTAAAAAACACCAAAAAAATATAAAACCAAAAAATAAAATATATATGGTCTTGTTTTTACCTAATCCATGTTTTATCTTTTTCATTATGTGATTTAATAATGGGTCTAGTCTTTTTGGATAGTTTGTATAAGATGAGTGACATTTTTTATTGCAACATTAGCTATACCTTAGGTGTATTTATCCTAAACCTGACATATATGGGTATCTCTCATTTCCATCTCAGTTGCATTATTAGCCTTCATTATGTCTTAAATCTGACTTCGTTAAGTTGCGACATTAGCCTCTCGCTTTTATGCACATCATAGCTTAATAGTAGAGTCTACCTGATCACGGATGCCCTAGATTAGAACCTCTATTATTTATTAGTGTCCATGCAGTATCTCACTTATTCTCTTTTGGAATTCCTTCTTTTAAGCCGCCATGACCTAGAATATGAGTCACACTTTTCTCTTTTTTATCAATTTCTAACTTTACCCAAGGAGGATTCCACAACCTTATCCCTTGTGATTAACCATTTTATCCTTCGTTCATTTTTCCATCATTGTCATATTCTACATGGCCTATCATTCACTTTCACTTTGTGTTTTACCCTTTCTTGTAGGCACCATTATGATGAGTGATCTCATTTGCCTATGTCTCTGCCTCTTTATGCTTTGAGCAGCTCCATCATACCGGAACTATTTGATGAGCTTTGGTATTGCAACAAGAATGTTGCAAATCCCAGGGTTACCAACTTTAATTTATCAATATTAGGTTTGTACGAACTTAAGAGGTGACAATGTTTTATACAAAATAATATAATCTCTACTCAAATTTGCTCTGAGGAAGTGAACTAAACCAAGGTGTACATAGACCATTCTACAAACTAAATCTAGAATTTGCAAGAGTGAAATAATTTTGCAAAAAGGAATCCCTAATATAATTGTAGGAATGAAAATGTTGCATGAAAGTAAATTCTAAGCTATTTTCAAGAAATGGAAATGTTGCATAAAAGTAAATGATAATATACCTTTTGTTATAGGCCATTTTGTCACATTTGATCAGTGATCCTCCTAATGGGATCAATCAAAATCCTATTCCCCCTTGTCACCATCTTTCACAAACCCCTAAACATGTACCTTTCATTTCCCAGAGTTAGAACCCTGAACTACATCATCTAAGCCAGTTTGAGGAACAACACTCCGTGCAAGCATACTGGGGTGCATTAACTAGCAGGTTGCACAGTTGTGGCCTGCATTGGTCACCAACAATTTTCTCCCCTTTGCACCTATATTGGTTCTAGAAATTCAGGAATATGATCGGGATTCCAGAAGCTTCACCTTCTAGGAGTTTCCAGAAGTTGTTAGAACTACTTACCATGGATAAATCATTCAGATCCTATCCATCCCTACATTGGAGTTTTCAAAACTTATCCTTTCATGCTATCCCTCCCTCAAAGGTCAATCTATTACCCTAGAATGGTAATTCAATAAGAACTCCTAACTTACCTCTCCTTCCTATATATTTACCTCATTCCACAAGCGCCTGGTTATTTTTTGGATTGGATTTTGGAGAATAATTCTGCCCTTATTTTTTGTAGTGAGTGGTCATCATTCCATGCATTTAGGGTGATTGGAGGTGCATATTGTGACAAGTAAGGGACAAGTCAACAACTTGGAGGATATTTTCTAAAAGATCAACTACTACTTATGGTTGTAATCTCCTTCCATTTATAGTAATGTAATGAATTCATTGTTTTCCTATATGTGATGTTGTTTCATATATTTCAATACCATGTTGATCTATTGAATGAAGTACTTAGATGATACTACATAGATCTCATAGTTTCTTGGCTTGTGTTATCTGACTGTGCAGGTTCTAATTTTGGCAATCGGAGCTAGAATTGAGGCTTCCAAGCTAAAGAAGGAGTGAAGTATGCGAAGGATTACAGGTAGGCCTCACTCCATTATCTATTTACTTTAAGGAAAAGAATTGGGTTTCTTGTCTCTCTGTTGTTCTAGGTTAGCCATCGACCTAGGGTAGATACTTTTTTATGCAATCATAGATCCCATATAACACTTGCAAAAAATTTAAATGCTAATATACTTGCAAGAAATGTAAACACTAGTTTACTTGTAGGAAGGGAAACCTAATCTAATTGTAGAAATGGAACTGCTTAAAATGGAAACTATAACCTATTGTGGGAAACCAAAGACAAGGGAGAAAAATATATTCTAATTGCATAAAATAAAAAGCATAAATCAAATTTAAATCATTGCATTTAAATGAATTATATTCTAGTAACAACATTCATTAAGCATATTGGAAAGTAATCATGTAAACCATCCATGTATCATTCAATTCATGAACTTGTTTACTAACCCTAATTGCATAAATATATTGCAGTGGTGAAAATAAAAATCCTATTTGGTCTCTAGTCTTCATCAAATTGGTTTCATAGCCTAAGGGTCATTATATAGGATCAAATATGATAGCATTCCATGTGCTTGAAATGTGACTTGAAGGTGAGGAATGGTAGTGGAAGGTGGAAGAAGGTTATATGAGGTCCTTTCCAAAATTAGTACCCCTCAAGGGCCCATCTTGCATAAGGAGAAACACAAATGATAGCCTCTAAGAAATCTAAAATGAATTATAATTGAATAGTGTTTTTGAGGAAGAAAGGAGAATGTTGATAGTAAGATGACAGGCTGAATCAATAGTGTTATGCCCTAAAATCCAAAAGTATGACTTGAACACCAAAAATATTACTCAATCTTGCAAAACATCTAAAACATGGTAACAATGTCAATTTCAGAAAATTAAACTAGAAAACAAAAGATGAGTTGAATTTTATTAAAGGTCTTCCTACTGCATGAAAAAATAAACTTATATTCTTATGCTTTCCAATACAAGGCTTACAACCACACTTTCCAACAGATATTATGGGTAATTCTGCAATGGAGACTTTTCATATAAACATAACTTGCAAGATAGGAAATCATGCTAACATAATTATAGAAAAGAGAAATGCATAGGAAAATGTATTAAGGAGAGAGACAAGAGTGCTTGGGTTGGGCCCTAACCCAAGGGAACTCATCCCTCTATAACACACTCAAATAAGGAAACAAAATACTTCTTGTTGATCTCGAAAAGTGCTCAAGTACATGATATGGAAATGAAAATGACAAATACAAGATCCTAGACCTAGTAGTCACTATTCTTCTCTAAAATTTCAAATCCTTCTGAACCCTTGAGATTCCTTATTTATAAAAAAGTGGCTAAGGAGGAAACCTCCTTGAAAGGAGGGTTGCTTCCCTCCAAAATCCCTAGAAAGGTGGATCTAGCTCCCTGTGATCCTCATAATCCTTGTGTGCATCAATTGTTCAATAGATCTTCAAACTGTAGGTCAATAAATATAGGGGTAAAGTTAGGTTGTAGGTGAGTAAATGCAATGAAAAATTCTCCTACATCTTTTGCAACTTCCTCCAATGTATCTCTACATAATAAATGCACCCTTTTCTTGTACATTAATCATGTTAAGCCATAGGATATAATAAGCATCCTTTAATCTTCCTACTCAAGCACATTATAGTAAAAAAGGTGTTGTCAAATGAAAGGAGAGAGGTAAATATATGTTGAAGGATGGCCAGATATGCCTTATTATATACCTATTAGTAAGGCCCATCATCACCACCCTACTAGAGGCGTTACTCATCCTCTGAGTAACTAATCCACTTAATTCCATTCCATTCATAGCCCTGGTGGTAGCCTTGACATCCCAAGGTATCTCTAATGGAGTGCCATCTTGAGGGTGAAACACTGAATTTTTCTCAAACTCTACCCATTCTTGTTGCTCTTATGTCTGCCATTTTCTTTCTTGTAGTCGTAACAAGAAAGGAGGGTTGAATTTAAGCCCAATCCAATTGACCTTCAATCTTTGAACTATTCTCTTATACAAGGGTCTCTTCTCCAAGGAATTCCCCAATCTCTATGGAGAGTGATAATTTATAATTTTTAATATATTTGCTAATTAGTGTCATCTCCTCTAACAATCTTGCAGACTCTTGGTTCCTAGCAACTTGAAAGTGTCCTCAAAGTGCAGGATGGTTTTCTCTTGTTTTTTTATGTAAAGTGGTGCAAATTTGGGCACTTCGAAGAGCAAGAGGCCAATGCCATCAATTATACATCTCCCATCCAAGAATTTGGATCCCATAATTTCATGTCAGTTGATGTGAGATTGTGCATATACAATTATGCTATCTTAGCTCTACCCTCTACACTAGAAATATGACAAAATTCAATGAATTGTTTGTAGTCATGGGAAGGAAGTGATCCATATTGTGTTAGAGTTTTGATTTGAAACTAAATCCACTACTCTTTGAGGAATGTGGCATAGAATTTTGAGGGGTTCCTGCATTGGATGACCTCCATAGCCAAGCTTGCCATAGTTTCAAGTTTCCCTTCTTTTTCCTATAGTTGTTCCTTCAATATATTGTTTTCTATTTGTAGTCGTTATCTCATGTTTGCCTCTTGTAATCTTAATTCATCCATATCTTCACTCATTTTCTTCATATTTTCTTCCATCAAGCCTACATCCTCAATTCCTTCAGACTTGGAAATTTTCATTCAATAGTGAGTTACGCCTCTTTCTTTATCTAGCTCAAGGAGGATTGAAATTGTGAATTTGTGGGGTATTATATGTCCTTGATCATAAAATTTGTAACAAGACTCCATATCTAGTTGTGGATCAGGTTCTTGCAGCTCTTGTGGCCCCTTTACTTCTTCCTGTAGTTGTTCAACACTTTCCTATAGTAATGCTTTGCTTTCCTGTAGAAATTATGTACTTTCATGTTTCTCTTTTCTCCCTTCCTGTAGCATGGCAAATTCCTCTTACAATTGCCTCATCTTGGCTCCCCTAGTGTTTGGTTTCCTTTGTGAGGCTCGAGGATATTTTCCTTTGGATTTGAGGGAGATGATTTATTTAAATTTTTTCTTATCCTTCTCCAATTCTCCCTCCTAGTGACTAGCTGACCCCTCAATGGTGATGTGGGTTGTTGAGAGAGGTTGAGGCTTCCCTTGATTGAGTCTACTACTTTTCCTATTTTTTAAATATAGGGGACCTTTCTTTGGCTACCTCCCCTTGGCCTGAAATGGCGTACTTAAGTTTTCCAAGGTGGCAACCACTTCCTACTCAGTGTTCCTTTCTGCAAGGCTTTCTTGTTATTCTTGTCTTCTTTTCTTCTTAGGTCTAGAAGGTTCCCCAAGGTTTTCTATTCCTTTCTCTGTTTTTTCTTCTTCCTTATCCTCTTCCTCCTCTATTTTTTCTTCTGTTTTAGCCTCTTATTTTTCCTTACCACCCTCTTCTTCTTCTGTAGATCCATATTTGATTGTCCCTTCAAGTTCCAATAATATTTTTCCTAGTGTTTCCAAAAAATCTTCTCTATCCATATCTACAAAATTTGTCCATGAAATAAGGTTTTTGATGTGCTTCGAAGCCTCCATGACAAAGAGTCTTATGATCCAATGATGATCAATGTAATAATGTTTCTCTTACCTCACACTTTGGCTAATTTCCACTATGGACTAAACAAGGAAATCGGGAACACTTAGTCTGCTTGGGATATGCAATTCCATATGGAATCTAAACTCATAAATTTTCCTGATTTTATAGGCACAAATAACATTTAGTCTCACCTCACATGATATGTATTTCAATATGTGATAGTATACTTCATTCCATGGTTAGGGTAGGATCTCTCTTCTAACTCCATTTTTATCTTCAATCAATTTCTCTTCAGGGAGGAAGAAATTATTTTTGGCTGTGATAGCCTATGTCCTCTCCTTCGTGCTCTATATTACTCCTAGAGTCAATGTGGTCACCTTGATACTTATTCATGCATTTTATTGGATAAATATCCCCCTCATAATGGTGGCACTATCTTCCCCTTGAGGTTGGAGGCCTACTGCAAACTCATAAGTAATTTCATCATCCAACCCCTTGAATTTCTCAAAGAAATCCATCCTCTAGTGGTTTACAAAGATGTCTCTAAAAGGAGTTTGTTGGTGGATCCTAGATGATTTTTTGTGCTCTTTTCTATTAAAACTAGCCTCACTGTCCCTATTGTATTTTCTTAAAGTGTTTTCAATGGAATTATGTTGTCAATTGTCAATTTTCATAGCGACTTAGTGTTTTAGAGCATAGATGAGAGGGATAGTTATTTGTTGTTGATTATAGGACTAAAAGTTGGATTCCCAACATAAAATAGGCTCATTCTCCTAGTACCATGCTTATCTTGCAAGAAAAATTCATACCTTGAATTTCTTTTCACTTTCAAGAGTTGGCTACAGGATGCTTTATATGAAAAAAATATGAACAATTCCATAGGCTCTTTTTAATAGGAGGTCATGAAAATTTGTTACTTACCCCTCCCTTGGAGGCTCCTCTATGGCTCTAAGGTTTTCTGGGAAAAGTTGCACAAGGTTGAGCTCTTTTTCACCTCTCAGGACAATCCTGTAGTAGCTGAGGTTAATCTTGTACCACACAATGAGGATCCTGTAGCACCTACTCTATATCTTGTAGTACTAAACCCAAATCTTATAGCTGATATTCCTTGGACTTGTAGCTTCTCTATGGTAACCTTATGGAAAATTTTAGGGGCTAATGTTCGCCCACTGGGCTAATTTTGCATGATTTTCCACAAAAAATATTCGCCATTTTCCAATTTTTATAAAAGATTATTCGCCCAAATTTTAGAATATAAAACCATTTTACCTTAAAAATCGCCAACATTATATAGCGACTATATATAAAATCACTATAAATTTGAATAATTTTACAAATATATCAATAAACATTTTATAGTTTGCATATTAGATATTAGTGAGATTCGCCAATGTTTTAAAATTCAAGAAAATTTTCCATCCTTAAAATTTTCCTTGGTGACTACTAACCTATTATGCCAATGGTGTAGTTAGATCACCTACTGATGATGGTCGTGCGAATCCTTACCATTTTTGGAATGAAACTTTGGTAGAAAAGTCCTCAGGCCCATTTTTCATTTTCTTAAGTGTTTGGTGGTGGGCTTAGTGCATTGTGTTAGATGGCCCCACCTACCACATTCACAACTCATATGTAGATCTGTTGGCCCACTCCTCAAAATCATCACCTTTTTCTTTTTCCATTTTCTCCACGTGTGATGAGGGATAAAAATAACCCTTACTTAACTGTTTGAGGGTGGTTGAGACTACTGAACCACCTTCATCCTACATTACCTCCTCCCTCATTAATTAAAAAAAAAAATAGAATATTATGTGATTAATGGAAGAATTTGGGAGTCTTTCATACTTGTACCTACCTGGTAATTCTTTCTAGTGTGTTGACCACTGGATGTTTGCATGTTATTTTTGAACAAATGTAAGGCTAATTTTCTTGTCACTTTAGTTATCATCCCCTCATTTTCATTGATCCATCCATTCGCTTGTGTTGATCATTTTTGTTTTCTTTGTTTTTTGTCAAATATCCCTGACTGATTGAATATTGACAATAGAGGTTCTTCAGGAGGTGGATCAAAAGTTATTTCTTGTAGGTGAACAACGATCTTGTAGCAACTTGTAGATAGTCCTATAGCTACTCAAGATCAAAGTAATGACCCTCCAATGGCTTTTTGTACCAATCATAATCTTGTATAAAATCTAGATCAATCTTGTGTATTTCACCTGGGAATAAGGGGAGGGGTCCACCATAACCTCATCATCCATTTTCCACACCACTTACTTTCTCCTCCACCCAAATTTCCACTTTATTTCCATTACAAACACTCATTTTCGCCCATTTTCCATCTCTTCACCCATCGAAAATGCCTCAAAACCTTTTACATAGGATATTCAAACTACTATAGGATTGTGTGTCTTCTTGTAGCGTTCACATAGACTCTCCTAAGATGACAATTTTCTTTAGGTAATGCCTCCAAAAATACTGATAATTCATTAATATCCCCTAGACAATGGTTTGGGGCCTTTCTATGGGTGAATAAATGGAAAAAGGGATGAAAATGAGTGTTTTTAATGGACATTAGTGGAAATTTGAGTGGAGGAGATGCTAAGTGGTGTGGAAAATGGATGATTAGGTTATGGTGGACCCTCTCCCTCCTTGTTCCTAGGTCACAAACATAGGATATGTACCTTATTTTTGTACCGATCATAATCTTGTAGCAATACAGGAAAATCTTGTAGCACTTTAGGATGGAGGCAAAATTGAGTGAGGAAGGTCATTTGGTGATGGACGAACTTGGAGAAATCAATGAAGTGATGGAGGACATGTAGAGAGTTAGCTTGGAGAATGTGAATATGGGTTTTTGAAGTTGTCTTCTTGTCTTCTATCCTTCTTTGACTATGAACTAGAACCCTCCTAAAATGAAATTCTAGAAAAATGATGTAACGGATCCCTTGTTCTTCTTTGCTCTTTCCTTTTTCCTTTTCTTTTTTATTTCTCTTTTTTGAGTCTTGTAGGCTACCTCGAAAAAGGTTTTCAACCTATAGGACTACCCTAGGTGCCTCAAAAGAGGTTTTCACACAAGGATCTTTTATTTATTTTTTCTAATTTTTTCAGACTCTTGGACTGCCTCATGGAGGTTTTCAGTTCCATAGCTTGCCTTAGGTTCCTCATGAAGGTTTTCACCCAGGATGTTTATCCTCCTTCTTTTTTCCTTTTTTTGTTTTTTTTTTCTCCTCTCTTTCTACTAAGTAGATGTTAGATGGATTAGTAGTTTTGAGACTCCTAATCACATTCAACTCCTTACTTATTGGATTGGAAAAATCCTCATTTGACAAAGGTTTCTTGCACAGTTTCAATCGGTAACAATTGACTAAAAGTGGAATTCCCTCTTCATTAATTATTCTAATTTGGATAGATCCATTATCTTGACACTTTTTCTTCGGATAAGGACCTCCCCATATTGTCATCAACTTCCTCTTAAAATCCTTAAATCTAGAATCATATAATAGGGCCCAATAACCCTCCTAGAAGGTCCTTTCTTTGATGGGTTTCTTATGGAAATTCTCCCTCTGCAGTTGAACCACCTAAGTGTGCATGAGAGCCTCCAACCTAAATTCATCAAGAGAATTGAGCCATTGCAGCCTCTCCTGATGAGATTTGGTGATGTCTAGGTCTAATTGTGCTGCCATTCTTAGGTTGTTGTACTTAAATTCAATGGAAAACAATGTTGGGTGTGGAGCTAGAATATCTTCCTGATTGTTTAGACTTTTTTTGTTTCATCCATGTTGGATCCATGTTCCTAAAAAGGTGAAAATTCTACCCATATGATACACACCAAGGGGGGTCCAAGGGGGGGCAACGATTGTCTTATGAACCCCCTCCCTAGTTGGCATTCGGGGGTAGCACCACCGAAGCTAAAAATAAATGAAAATTTTCCTTGTAAAATATTGTAATTTCATAGTCAATCAAGGTCATTCATTAGGTGGATGATATGAAGGTAGAAGTTATGTTAATATAGGGGTTTTTCTCCTTAGAGGGCAACCCTTGGTTTATATGAGGGAATTTTATTGCAGATGTGTATTATTATTCAGAGCGAGAAAGATAGAAGATACTGTGTGAGAACGAAGAGGAAATTACAATGGATCTATTGCAGGTTGTATCTCTTCATTTTGGTGGATAATACTAAACGAAGGATTGGTTGTTTCTCCATGGACATAGCCCAAATTGGGTGAACCACATATATTTGTCTCTCTCGTTTTATGTGTTTCTATGTTTGTGTTTCCACAATATTTTATGCGTTTCATTGCTCCTTTAATTAATTTCTAACAACTCGTATCAGAGTACAAGGTATATTTGGATGAAAAAGATGTAGGAGAGAAGGGTTCCTAGTTTGAGTGGGAGAAATGGTGTAAGATGGTAGGTTTAGGGTCAAGAAATATAATGGCCAAAACCACTAGTTGTGGAAGATGCATATGGAATATTATTAGTATCAGAAATATTTATACCCACCATTGCGTGGAAAATCAAAGAAGACGACAAGTATGACATATGAAGAATGGGATATTCTTGACAGAAAGGCACTAGGAACAATACGATTGTGTCTGGAAGCATTGGTGGCATTCAACATTTCAAAGGAAATGACAAAAAAATGTTTAATGATGACATTGGCCAAACTATATGAAAAACACTCTACCTCAAATAAGGTATTTCTTATGAAGCGTCTATTTAATATGAATATGTTAGAAGGTGGATCTGATGTTGATCATTTAAAAAAATCTAACGCAGTTACCAGTCAGTCAAGTTCTGTAGGGGTAAATTTTAACGATGAAGTTAGGTCTCTATTATTTCTATGCTCATTTCCATAAATTTAGAATGGCTTATTCATTGTTGTTAGTAAATATATCTCTAGATATAATACTTTAATGATGTGTTGGTTCTATTGTTAGCGAGGAAATGAAAAGGAAAATCTCGGTGAGACAATAGGTAATGCTTTGACTACATAGACTAGAGGAAGAAAACTAGAGGGAGGAAAGAGACTAGGAAATCGTAGTAAGTTAAATAAAGGCAGATACAATTCTACATTGGGGACAATGTGCTGGAATGCAGGAAGAAAATATACCTAAAGAAAGAATGTAAATCTAGGAAGGGAAGAGAAGGAGATCAACAACAAGAGAACAATCATGAAACGAATGTGACAGGTGATGTGTTGCAAGATGCTTTGATTATTTCATTAGAGGACATTATTGATGCTTAGGTGTTAGATTCAGGGGCCCCATTCCATGCCACACCTAATAGGAAACCTTTTCATGACTATGTTCAATGAGATTTTGGAAAGGTTCATATGGGTGATGATAAACCCTATAAAATCATTTGAATGGGTAAGGTTTTTTTAAAGAAACAGAATGGAAACCAATGGTTATTAAAGGAGGTAAGGAATTTTCCAGACCTAAAAAAAAAAAATCTAGTTTCAGTAGGCCAATTGGGAGGTGAAGGTTCTGTAACTACTTTTAGAGACAAAACCTAGAATGTCATTAAAGGAGCCCTGGTAATAGAAAAAGGAGAAAAGGTTGGTACATTGTATTTATCCAATGGTATTTCTAATTTTTTTAATGCTTTAACCTTCACAGGTGTAGATATGACACTCTGGCATCATAGGGTCAGGCACATGAGTCAGAAGGGGATACAAATTATTCACTCAAGACATTTGTTTCCAGTTTTGAAGCATAGTGATTTGGATTTATGTGAAAATTGTGTTTATGGAAAATTGAAGAGAGTTAGATTTTTCAGAGTTGGGAAGGGAAAGAAGAGCGAAAAATTAGATATTGTGCATAAATATGTATGGGGACCTTCTCAGGCCCTCATCTCTCGGTGTCTCTTGCTATTATGTTACTTTTATTAATGATGCAACTAGGGAAAACTAGATTTATTGTATTCAAAATAAATCTGATGTATTTGATAGCTTCAAGAAATGGAAAGCTTCGGTTGAGAATGAGACAAGAAAGAAGTTAAAGTGCCTCAGATTGGACAATGGAAGGGAATAATACAGCAACGAGTTTTATAAATATTTTTCAGAGCATGAAATTCGTAGAGAGAAGATAGTTCCAAGAACACCACAAGAAAATTATGTGCTAAAAGGATGAACAAGGCAATCGTGGAGCGTGTAAGGTACATGAGATTGCATGCGGGATTTCCCTTACAATTTTGGGCAGATGTTGTAGATATTGTTGTTTATCTTATAAACAGAGAGCCTTCAAGTTCCTTGGATGGTGGTATTCTTGAGGAGGCATGGACAAGTAAAAAGGTAAACTATTCATTTTGTAAAGACTTTCCGTAGTGAATCCTTTGTCCACATTAATAAAGAAAATAGAACAAAGCTTGAGGAAAAACCAAAGTAATATACCTTTATTGGATATGGTGTTAATGATTTTGGTTATTTCTTATATGATTATAAAAAATACAAAATCATTAAGAGAAGAGATGTCATCTTCAATGAAAATGTCGTGTTTAAGGATTAAATGCAAGGAAAGAAACATAAAAAGGAAAATAAAAAAAGTTACACAATGCTTGATGAGATCAAAGAAAAAGTAAAGGTTCCTGAAAATCATAATGATCAACATCCATAACAACAACAACAACCACAATAGCAATAGAAACCGCATACACCTAAAAGTGGTGTTAGAAGATCTACGAGGATAAGTAGCCCCCATAACTATACTCTCCTTCATTATATTATGTATTGTTGACTGATTATGGTGAACCAAGAAGATATAAAAAAGAAATGCAGGTAGAAACCAAGAAGAAGTGGGATCAAGCCATGGAAGAAGAAATGGACTCCTTAATGCATAGCTAGACTTGGGACTTAGTAAATTTTCTTGCAAGTAAAACGACATTGCAGAATAAATTTTTTTATAGGTTGAAGGAATAAGATGGAGGTAAAGAGAGGTATAAGGCTAGACTTGTGGTGAAGGAGTTTGCACAAAAGAAAGGTATATACTTTGATGAAAATTTTTCTCCTATTGTTAAAATGGCTTCAATTAGAACTATTTTAAGTCTACTGGCATCAAAATATTTGCATCTTGAGCAGTTAGATGTAAAGACAACCTTTCTCCATGGGGATTTGGAGGAAGAAATATATGTGCAACAGCCACAAGGGTATTATGTCAAATGGAAGGAAAAATTAGTGTGCAAATTGAAGAAGAGTTTGTATGGCTTCAAATAGGCTATAAGACAATGGTATCTGAAATTTGATTGGTTTATGCCTGAACAAGGTTATACTAGATGTCATTTTGACCATTGTGTTTATCTTAAAAAGAAAAATGATGGAATCTATATTATATTTCTATTGTACGTAGATGAAATACTTGTTGTAGGGTATATCATGCAGGAAATAAATGTGCTCAAAGGAAAATTGGAAAATTCATTTGCAATGAAGGATATGGGTGCTGCAAAATGAGAATAACCAGAGACAGGAAAAAATGAAAATTAACATTGTCTCAAGGTGAGTACATAGAAAAGGTGTTGGAAAGATTTAATACGCAGAATTCAAAACTAAATAGTACACCTTTGGCTAGCCATTTCAAACTAAATAAGGAGATGTGTCCGAAGTCTCATGAGGAGATGGATTATATTTGTAAAGTTCCATATGCATCAGTAGTTGGAAGCATAATGTATGAAATGGTCTGCACAAGGCCTAAAATTGCACATGCAGTGGGAGTTGTAAGAAAGTATATGAAAAATCCAACAAAAGAGCATTGTATGGCAATGAAGTGGATTCTTAAGTATTTGAGAGGTACCACAAATAAAGCAGGATGCTTTAGTGGTTCAAACATTGCTCTACAGGGATATCTTAATGCAGATATGGTAGGCAATACAGATAACATTAGGATCACCATAGGGTATGTGTTTACTGTAGGTGGAACAACTATCATTTGGGTTTCAAAATTTCAAAACATAGTTGCATTTTCAACAATGGAAGAAGATTATGTTGCTACTACATATGTTAGTATAGAAATGATTTGGTTATAAAGGTTTATGGATGAATTAGGCAAGAAGTAGGAGATGGGTATGTTATATAGTGACATCAAGAGTACCATTCATATTGTAAATAACTAAACATTTCATTCCAAGACTAAACATATACAACTAAAGTATCATTTCATATAGTCAGTGTTGGATGATGGACAGTTGAAGCTAGAAAAGATACACACTAGCTAGAATCCTGCATATATGTTAACAAAAGTTGACAACAAGGGAGAAACTGATATTCTTCTCAATTTCAATTGGTCTTCAAGTATGATGTGAAGATGAGAAAAAACCAAGTCCCAATGGAGTTATTATCCAGCAAGTGAATCAATGATGGAGTTTATATAATCAGTCTCCAAGTGGGAGATTATTGGGTGTGGAGAATGATTATCTTCTTAATTGTTTAAAGGTTTTCTATTTCAGCCGCATTGGATCCTTGTTCCTAATGGGGCAGCAACATCACCTGTATGATCGTCGTTAGGGGGAAACGCCCCTGAAGCTACAAGTAGATGAAACTTTGCCTTGTAAAATATTACAATTTCTTAGTCAATTTGGTTCATTCATAAGGTGGATGATTTAACAATAGAAGTTATGTTAATTTAGGGTTTTTTTTCCCTAGAAGGTTGTTGGGCAATTTAATTGCTTAAATTGCTTTCATTAAATTATCAACCAGGGAAACTCGTAAGCTTGTGATGATGCCAGCAAAATATATGCAGGAGTAGGCAACTCACTCTATGTCTAACTAAATGATTTATGATTCAATATAATATGCGAGGGAAGAGGCTCCTAATTGAGGAGGTCCTGGTTGTCCTTCCCTACAGTATTATAGATTGAAAAGAAATCATTGATTACATAAAACTAGAAACTTGAAATAAAGACAAGAGAATGAATTTCATTGTTTTTCAGAGTCAAACAGAGAGAGATACTAACTTAGTCCCTTGATTGTCCCCTTATATACTGATCCAAACTAAACTAAGATTCATTCATAAGCATAATAAATGCAATAACTTAGACCTATCATGCAAATCAAATATAGAGAGAGCCTAACTTAGACCCTTGGTTGCCCCTCATATGCTGATAAGATTTTAATTTAAAACTCATTCATCAATCACAAACAACTCCTCAAACATCTAGGCAATTAAATGAAATAAGATCTATTATGAAATAAAATGTTTCTTTGATCTTTTTAGAGTGAGCTCAATTCTCTTAAGAAAAAAGTGACAAATTATTCCATATACTACATTAAGACAATTTATATCTAAAACTATATAATGGAAATTTATGGAAAATGAAGCTTTATTCTATTCCATCATAAGTTGGATACATGCTCCAAGAGTCCTCCCTTTGGAATGGAGGAGGTACTCCTATTTATACAAAAACTATGATAACAAACTCATAAATGTAGACCCACTATTGCCTCCTTTGACACACATATTTCTCAACCAATGGTGACACATAACTCTATCCTCCATGATCTCCTCCATGAGGTTCATGATCTTTTCCATGAGGTCCATGATCTTCTCAAATTCTAATTTGAACATAGAGTGCCATATAAAGATGCCTTGGAAGCTTCCTTTGTACCTACACATGTCAACAAACTCATTCTAATTGTTAGGTATAAGTATAAGCATATTATTTTCTAAAGTTTAACCATAAATCCACTTTAAAATATTAAGAATTAATAAACTTTGGAAAAGCATAGTTATAACCCAATGATGAGGTAAATGTAATGATGTGGAGGTGGAATGGAGGTGACATGAAGGTAATATGGAAGTAATGTGAAGGTATTGGTGAATAATGGAGTGAGAATAAGGACTATTTTGAGGCCCAACATACCCCCAAACTGAAGATATTGCATGTCCTCATGCAATCTATTACATTACTTTTTGATACTTGAGCTTGGCTTAAACTCTACATGATATCATTTACTTAACTTTTGCAAAGCATTTTTGATGAACTGCAACTTGGTTGGTTCTTGTGTTTCAACCATATTTTCATTGTTGCATTCAATTTTAATGTATGATCTTTGCATATTGATAATGTGATTTTTATTGAAGAGTATTTTTGTTGGAATGCATCATGGTTGGTCCTTGTGTAACAACCATGATTGTGTTGGCATCCAATTAACTTATAAATACTTTTGACAAAGCCATTTGTATGCTCATGTAATAGTGAATATATTTTGAAGGTAAGTGGGTTTTAAAATGTGATATATGAATATGGATGTTATATGAATGTGAAAAAGTATGTATGTAAATGTATCCTTCCCCTTAAATGGATGGTTTTGGCAGTTATGTGAAATGAGGAAAGGAAGTGAAGTTTTTCCAAAAATTATTATTCTAGCTTTTCGAGGAATTTAATGGTTAAAAGTTAGAAAATATCATACCTTAACTTACCCTTCCAAAAATGGATGAGAGTTGTGCAGGTATGGCTGCAAAAATGTTGTTCATAGTCTTCTTTACTTGGTTGTGAAAATGGTAGATGAAATCGAAAAAGTGAATCTTTTATTGTTGCTACATCTGCTGCAAGATCTGTTGTTGGATCTTCTGTTGAATGTTAGGAATTTGCTGCTAAATGCAGCTGAAAATGTATAAGGCTTGGAAGGTATACAAAATATAGAAGTTACATTCCCCCCCCCCCCAGCCTTGTTTATTGACTTGTCCTCAAGTCATGACAAACTGAAAAACAATGAAAGGAAATTGTCTTCATCTGCTACAAAATTTGGGTCTTCAAGTCTTCAACACTCGATGGCACAAATCTTAATATGTGAATAAATGTGCCAGTGTCGAACATAGCAAGAAGTTGTTGACCTAGTGGCCATTAATGAATGCCACTAGTCAACACGAGAGCTCTCACCATTGATTCCAATGAGAGTCAAGGTACCTAAGTACATCTTGCCAGAGCCACTTGTAAGATCCAACGATCAAGGGACATTGGTGTATTCCCATGATTGCTGGCGAGAGAGCCTGTCATTAAGGCATACAAGCCTCAAGGTACTAATAATGACTCTAGTCTTTATCCCAAATAAGGTGCTGAGGTCGATGGGTCAAGACTTGTTAGAAGGGAGGCCTTAAGGAATCCTCCATCATCTAACATGAGTATGAAATAATGATTTTGAAGGACCATAGATGGAAAATTTGCATTGAAGCAGGGTTTATTTGGAAGAAAAGGAAAATGGGGTGACTCAGCTTTGTAAGGGAGCTGAATGACTTTATTCATGGGCTACAGGTTAGTGAAAGAGACAGGAAAATGACTGTGAAGGAAAATGAACAATGGATCAAGGTTTTATTTGAAAACATGAAAAGGAAAATGGAATGGAAAATTTATTGACTAAAGAAGTGGGAATGCAATGAAGTTTTTATTTACTGAAAAGGAGTAGAAATATAATGGAAAATGTAAAGGGAAATGAGGCGAATGTTTATTAATTGAAGAAGCATGGATGCAATGGAGACACTGGCATCTGAAAGGCTTGCATTGAGGACTCATTGGGATTTACAATTTTACAAAGGGAAGAAAAGACTAGTTGTAATGAATATGGACTTATTCACATGATTCATCATAAAATTGATCTGTTGGAAGTCCAATTGTCGACAAATTAGACTCCTTGAGTGGTCATCTGATTAACGCAAACTTGAAAAAACTTGGCATTCACAAAACATAAATATATCCAAGCAAAAGTGATCAATTTCTACTTGGTTTTTTATGAAAAAATTAAACACCAATGAAACAGATTTAAATAAAATCAAATGTATAAGTTAGCCCAATTCCATGATTTTTTTAGAAATCCATTTTCAAATATGAAATGAGTATAATTAATTCCCTTCTTATGTAATTTTTGTAAATAAAATTCAATTTTGTTGCAATTATGCAAATCCCGAACATAGTCAAAATTGTTTCATGATTTGCGTCGAGGATATCGAATTTCACATGTCGTCCTCGATCTTGTATTTGCCAAAATCTGCATCATTTAAAAATTGCAAGATGTTTAATACAGATGCATCAAATAAAAATAAAAATTAAAACATTCAGAAAGAAAACTAATTGTTACTCCTTGTCGAAAGTTTCGTCATGTCGTGATTTTTTGTGCTTTGCCCATATACCATAACATCACCAACCCACAATGTTACACATGAACAAATATCAAATGCTTGAATGGAGCGCACATACAAAGTCAATGCATATGTATAAGACATATGAACCAATTTTAATATGTGAACCATTGTACGAAAGTAATTGTAAAAACAAAATTTCAACCTGCAATAAAGTGACCATGAAAGAAGTTACCAATGGTATCACGTCATTTTCAACCTTCAAAGACTTATCAATGCACCAAATGCATAAGCATATCATGTCAGATAGAGTTTGCGCAATAGAAAAAGGAGTCAATGCGTTGAAGGATGTGGCAGATCTGGAGGCTGATGCAAACACTGCATTGATGAATTTTCTAGTTCTGGAATGTGTTGCAAAAGCTGAAACGAGTTGCAAAGAATGCGTGGAAGGCAGATCTGGAATGTGCTGCAAATCTGAAGTTTGTTGCAAAGAAAACTCTATTTGATTAAACTCTCCAGCGGCTCAGCCTTGTACATCTTCAGCATTCCACTATTCATCTTGCCCCATTTGGCACAACGCTGATGTCCATGTTTGCATAAGTATTTTAGAATATAGTGTTCTTATGACTCTAGTGCCTCAAAATCAAATGCAAAGGGGAGAGGTCTTCCAACAACTGGAGGATGGCAGACACATATATAATACAACCCGTCCATTTCTTGCTTCTGAACCCTACCAAGCAGTTCAATATAGAAGATTCCCCTAATGCACTTCGCCTATTTCTCTACCACAAGCACCTTTAGATAGTGCTTTACCAAGCATTCGAGTGTACTCAGCCCATGGTTTCATGCGCTTGGCATGACGCTCCATGACCGGTTTCATTAGTTCCAACACACCCTCGTGGAACTTCTCATAATACAGTGCTTTGCTGCCTTTATATTTATAGTTCTCTGGTGTGGCTTTCGCACGCAACACTTGGACGATGGATTCCTTCGTTGATTCTGAATCCATCTCACTAACCCATCCCAATGCAAAATGTACACAGTCATCGACTTACAAACATCACGCCACTCACCCTCTATTGGGGAAAACATATCGTATTTGAGCAGCACCTCGATCTTGGTCAGCTAATTCTCATCAGAATAAATATTAGTAACCAACCACAGCACGCGTTCATAATTATACTTGTACATCGAACATGTTGTTAAGACTACTTTGATGGACTGCCAGAAGATGCTTCTCACAACTTTGATAAAATGCGTTGGGATTTGGGGATCAGGCGGGATGTATTTGAAAATTGTTATTAAATGTATCAGAATCTGAAATCACGTGAAATCGGCAGAAGATCACAGGAAATCCGAGAGGCCGATTTTTATGGTGGCACAATCAAAAAATAAATAAATGACAAACAGTCCATTGAGAGATCTCAGCAATAAATCCAGATCTTTCCTCTAAAATCTCCATCGTATTAAGGAAATGAATCAGATTTTTTTACTTACCATTGTTCTCCACGAGATTCTTGCCAACTAGGTGATTTTATAGAGTATACCTGATTGTTGTTGAAGTGTTGTAATCCCTTGATTCATGGCCCACTTAACTGATTGTCTTCATTGGTCAGATCGACTTCAGCTACATCGCCGATTCTGAAGCTGGAGATTATTCATGCCAGATTTCGAGATCTACTCCAGATTTTCCAAACCGCCCAACCATAACATCCACCTGTAATTTTTCTAAATGACACCAAGATAGTTTTGTTAATTCAAACTCATCCTTTGTCCAAAAAAAAAAGGATCTGGATATTTTCAACAATTTCGACTCTTTTCTACAAATCATAAATTCATAGCTAAAGACAATGGAATTCATATTAGATGTTTTATTTGCAGGTTTTATTGAAGGTCAATGGCGAAAGGAAACCAAATTAGTCATGTACGTCACTGCAACAACTCTTTGAACGATGTTCTATGATTTGTTTTATTGGATGTAGGTTTTTAGCGAAAATTTCTTGCTATTGGAGAGAAGTATTACATATGCTAAATAACCTCAAGACGACAGTCAATCCAACCTGCGTGCTTTTTTCTCAATTGTTGGTTGAAGCCTAGCTTGATGAAATCCAAAGAAGCATGCGGAAATCCACGCTCCATCGTTTTGGTTTTCTAGCTTAAATTTTTTTATTTACATTTGTTATGTTTCGTTCTTTAATGTCGTGTTTTGTTTGTTTGAATGCATCCGTTTATGTTTATTTTGATGTGTTTGGATTTTTAATGATTTTTTTTAATGTGTTTTGTGTTGTTTTTATTTAATTTAATATTTTTTAAGTTTTTGTTTTTAATTGTTTTGTTTGTTTAGTTTTTGTATATTTTGTTTTGTAATTATTTTTTAATTTGCTTTTAATGTTTTGCATTTTTTTTATTATGTGTTTTAGAAAAATCTAATTAAGATTTATTTATTTATTTATTTATTTTTTTTTTTTTAAATGATTTAGTTACTTTGAGACAAATCTAAGTTGGAGATCAAAATTTAAACAAATTTTCAGAATGGATAGTAAATTTAGATCTCCTAGTTATTTATCTAGATCTATGAATTTTAGTGCGAAATTTCATTCCAAGGCTAACTTATCCAGTTTTCCTTTCTGATCTTCTAGGTCGCAACAAGGCGCAAGAAGAGAGCATACTTCGGAGTTTTGTCAATTCTTTATACATTTGAAATTTTGAATTGGAAAAACATAGTAAGAAGAATTGATCTCAAACCTCAAATTTTAGTGCTTTGAACTCCACTTGTTTTCCTTCTCACAAATATCTTTTTGATTGTAGATCTTCCTGCCAAAGGTTAGTGAATGAGGTGGATCTTACCGCACCACCAAAATGCCAAGAAATAAATGAAATCGAATTTTTAAAATCAAAAACTTAAAAAAACCTTCCAAGCTTGGTTTTATTTTCCTATTCTATCCTACTCCCTTTTGAGAAAGAATTTTTTTTTTTTTTTTTTTTTCAAGTGTAGGAGTATTTCCAATGAAGCCATTTACGGATCAATGTCTCTAGTATGCTCACCTCCAAATTTGAAAAATATACCTGAATGTTTGCAAGGATATGAGAGATCAATTGCACATTTGGATTAAATGTTAGGATTTGTTGAAGAATGGAAGAATGTTGTGGCCTAGTCACCTTTTGAAACCAATCTTCAATGTAGTCCTCATTCTCTTGACTCTCCTCCAAATGCTTGAACATCATTCTAGATCTCCTGTCCATAAATGGATGGATTAGTTCAAAACTCTTATAGTGAAAAGATTGATTGAAATTTATGCATCCTATTTATCATGATTTATATATGCAGCTAAAAATGAGATTCAAAGCTAACTCCTATGTAAACTTCCCCGTGTTACTAAGATCTTTCTTTCACGAAATAATCTTTTCAACATGAGTTAGCTTTTCCAAAGAAAAATACTAGTATTGAATTAAATTCCTAATGCCTAATCCCTTAGCACCATCCCCGGCAACGGTGCCAAAATGTTGGGCAATTTAATTGCTTAAATTTCTTTCATTAAATTATCAACCAGGGAAACTCGTAAGCTTGTGATGATGCTAGCAAAATATATGCAGGAGTAGGCAACTAACTCTATGTCTAACTAAATGATTTATGATTCAATATAATATGTGAGGGAAGAGGCTCCTAATTGAGGAGGTCCTGGTTGTCCTTCCCTACAGTATTATAGATTGAAAAGAAATCATTGATTACATAAAACTAGAAACTTGAAATAAAGACAAGAGAATGAATTTAATTGTTGTTCAGATTCAAATAGAGAGAGTGACTAACTTATTCCCTTGATTGTCCCCTTATATACTGATCCAAACTAAACTAAGATTCATTCATAAGCATAATAAATGCAATAACTTGAAACTTAAAAGTAAAAGAATGAGTTTCAACTATCATGCAAATCAAATAGAGAGAGAGCCTAACTTAGACCCTTGGTTGCCCCTCATATGCTGATAAGATTTTAATCTAAAACTCATTCATCAATCACAAAAAAATCCTCAAACATGTATGCAATGAAATGAAATAAGATCTATTATGAAATAAAATGTTTCTTTGATCTTTTTAGAGTGAGCTCAATTCTCTTAAGAACAAAGTGATAATTTATTCCATATACTACATTAAGACAATTTATATCTAAAACTATATAATGGAAATTTATGTAAAATGAAGCTTTATTCTATTCCATCATAAGTTGGATACATGCTCCAAGAGTCCTCCCTTTGGAATGGAGGAGGTACTCCTATTTATACAAAAACTATGATAACAAACTCATAAATGTAGACCCACTATTGCCTCCTTTGACCCACATATTTCTCAACCAATGGTGACACATAACCCTATCCTCCATGATCCCCTCCATGAGGTTCATGATCTTTTCCATGAGGTCCATGATCTTCTCAAATTTGAATTTGAACATAGAGTGCCACATAAATATTCCTTGGAAGCTTCCTTTGTACCTACATATGTCAACAAACTCATTCTAATTGTTAGGTATAAGTATAAGCATATTATTTTCTAAAGTTTAACCATAAATCCACTTTAAAATGTTAAGAATTAAAATTTGGAAACGCATAGTTATAACCCAATGATGAGGTAAATGTAATGATGTGGAGGTGGAATGGAGGTGACATGAAGGTAATATGGAAGTAATGTGAAGGTATTGGTGAATAATGGAGTGAGAATAAGGACTATTTTGTTACCCAACAAAGGCAACCCTCAATTTATATGAGGGAATTGTATTGTGGTTGTGTATTATTGTTCTAAGCGGGAAGGAGAGAGGATATTGTGTGAGAGCGAAGAGGAAATTACAACAGATCTACTATAGGTTGTATCTCTTCATTTTCTTGGATAATATAAAAGGAAGGACTAGATGTTTCTCCATGGACATAGTCCAAATTGGGTGAACCACGTATATTTGTGTTTCTCTTGTATTTCATTTCTTTGTTAATTAATTTTTAATAAACTAGCTCAAATGGAGTGAACCCAGTGGTGGTTTTCCATGTGGTGTTATAGGCACAAGTGGCTTCCAAAAGTTTGGTTGCTCCATCCTTTTTACTGATGTTTACAACCTTAGTTAAGATTTTCTCTAAATCCCTCTTTGTCACTTCTATGTGCCCATTTTCTTGAGGATTATAAGGGGTGGATTTTTTGCACTTTATGTGATGTTGCTCCATGATTCCCTAAATTATATTTAAAGTGAATTGAGCCCCTTTATTAGTGACTAAATCCCTTGGGAATCCAAACTTATAAAATATGTTTTCTCTTAGAAACTTTTCCACCTTCTTCTTTGTTGTTACTTTTACTACTCTTAATCCATCGCACTTTGTCAAATAATGAGTGTACACAATGATGTATCTATTTTTTCCGGATGGGGGATCAAGTGGACCAATGAAATACATGCCCCACTTCTCAAATGGCTCAAGATTCAGTTGAGGTTTTGAGGAAATTTCATCCTTTAGTGTAGAATTTCCCATCCATTAGAATTCATCAAATCTAGCAGTGTATCTTCTAGCATCTTGGTGTAGAGTATGCCAATAGTAGCCTGCCTGGAGAATTTTGAAGGTTTTCCTCTTGAGAGAAAAATGGCTCCCACAGGGTCCATCACGACAATCCGAGAGGATGTAAAATACCTCATATTCCCTTACATGCCTCCTCAAAGTTTGATCTAGTCCCAACCTGAAAAGTTTTCCCCTAATCCATGTCAGAGGGGCACTTTTTTTTTAACAATTTTTCTCTTCTCCTTGGAGGAGAAAATAGGAGGGAATCTCCCAAAAATCAAGTAATTCTCTATATCATTAAACTAAGGAGACAACAGTGAAATAGAAAAAAAGTTCTCATTCAGAAGATAATCATCTATCATTTCTTCATTTCTTGTAGGCAATGCTAATCTAGACAAAAAAATCCACAACCACATTTTCCTTTCCTAGCTTGTTAATAATTTTCAAATCAAACTATTGCAACGCTAAGAGCCATATAATTATTCTAGCATTGACATCAGGTTTTTTCATTAAATACTTAATGGCTTCATGATCAATATGTACAAAGATTTGGTATCATGTGATATAATTCCTAAACTTGTTCAAGGAGTGCACAACAACTAGGAGTTCCTTTTCGATAACAATGTAGTTGAGTTCAACTTTGGTTAGATTCTTACTAATAAAATATATGGCATAGGGAAACATACCTTCCACTTTTCCCAAGTTTCTCCTACAGTATTATTAGATGCATATTTGTGGATGTGGAAGGGAAAGACCCAATTGATACCCCTAAGAATTGGTGTAATGGTCAATTTCTCCTTCATCTCTTTGAATGTCTCTTAACAGTTTTTTGTCCAAAACAAATCTGAATCTTTAGTTAGAAATCCAAACAAAGGTGAAGCCAACTTACTAAAATACTTCATAAATATCCTATAATATCTAGAAATTCCAAGGAAACTCCTAACATCCCTTTGTTTCTGAGGGACATGGACCCTTTTGATAATGGTAATCTTGTTAGGGTCAACCTGGATCCCTTCTTTGGAGAGGAAGTGACCTAGGACAATCCCTGCATTCATAAAAAAAATCACAATTTTTTGTACTTAGTGAGAGATTCATTTATATGCGTTTATTTAGAAATTTACAAAGGTTGAAGAGATATTCCTGGAAATCATTCCCATAGGGAGTGAAGTCATCCATATAAATTTCAATTGTGTCATTAACAAGATTAGTGAAAATACTCAACAATGCCATTTGAAAGGTAGTAGGGCCATTACACAAGCCAAATTAAAGGAATTTATAGGTAAAGGTCCCCCATGGATATGTGAATTTGGTCTTATCCTGATTCTCAGGGCTCATCTGGATTAGATTATGCCCACTAAAACCATCCAAGAATGAAAATAATTTCTTCCCTGCAAGACCATCAAAAACCTAATCAATGAAAGGTAGGGGAAAATGTTATTTCTTTGTAGCCTTGTTGAGTTCCCTATAGTCAACACATATTCTCCACTTCCCATTCGTCTTGGGTAATATAAAAAGAGGAAATGCCCACTCACTATTTGAAATACGATAAATGAATCCTACATCCAATAACTTTTGTAGTTCTTTTTTCAGAATGCCTTTAAGGGTAGGCTTGATAATCCTCTGAGGTTGGTGCATAGGTTTACATCATTATTTGGTGTATATATGATGTGTACAAAATGAGGGATGCACCCTTTTAATCTCTTTATAGTCCCAAGAAAAAACATCAAGAAGTTTCCTTAACAGAATGAGTAGTTTCTCTTCTTGCTCTGTTGAGGGAAGGATTGATATTTCAAGGTTTTGGATGGAATGATTTCCATGATCGTATCATCATCTTGATTAGAACTAGCAGTGAATAGTTTGGCCCATGGGTTGTTCTCAAGTTTCCTTAAGGATTCCTCTACTAGCTCATCAATCGACACAGAAGCAGGAGGTTTGTTCTACAGAACGTTATCAATAAGGTCATCCTCATTTAGTTGTCTACTTCCTACAATTGTGTCTAATATATATATATATATTGGGTAGGGGGTGACTGATAAAAATATTCCTCTTTTTCTTCCTCTATCCACATAGGTAAATCATGTTTAATAAGGGATTGAGCAGGGGTGTATAGTGCAAGTTTCTTTGTAAGGTGTCCATTTTTAATTGTCATGTTTCCATCCGTGCAATTGAGATATCCATTAAACGAGAGGATATCCATTAAACTTGGTTTTGGATTGGAGTACAAGGAAATTTGTGGGGTAATCCTAGGAATCAATGGAAACCATCACATCCTCAATAACACCCTCAAGGGATACTATGGATCTTTCTACGAGTTACAGAACTATGGTGTTTTTTCATAAGGTTCCTTAGAGTTTGACCTTCAACATAATTTCACTAGTCGTGACTATGATTGAAGCCCCAAGGTCAATCAATGTGTTTGGGACTACAATATTATTAATGTGTAAATCCACTACCGGACTACCAGGATCCAAATACTTTAGAGAGATGACCTTCCCAAGAATTGGATTGGACAACTTCCCAACAACATTGATAGTGGGGGCATCTCTTTTTCTTCTTCCAGAGCTCCTAAACACTTTTGATAAACTTGTTATAATTAGGGACATCTTTGATGCCCTGAAGAAGGGGTATTTCAACACAAAAAATATTCAATTCTCTCAAATCATGTTCAGCCTCTTCTAGGAGGTGTTTTTTAGGTTTGACCAACCTTTTAGGATAGGGAGGTATATTAGCCTGAGGGACACTGCCTTCCTTTTCTTCTTCAAGATCTTTACATGGAAAAGGTGGGTGAGAATCTAGAATTACCTTCCCATACCTAAGATTGATTTCTTGGATCTCCACAACATAGGCAGGATAAGAGGTTTCTCCACTATAGACATGTTTAACCTGATTGTTGTTTGGGTACAAATAGGGTTGGGCAAGCATCTAAGGCTACTTGGATGGATTATCATGGGGTAGTTGTGGTTGAGGTGGAGGAATAGGCATTATCGCAAGTGTTTTGGATTGCTAAGGCCTCCATCCTTGTGAATGGTTTCCCCATTGAGGAGGTTGAGGTTGATATGGCTGGAAGGGTGGATTGACAAGCTAAGGATGGTAGGACCAAGGAGAAGGCATGGAAAAAGGTGAGTGGGATGTAGGATATGAAGGCTGAAAGGATGCACTCTGGTTTGGATTGAAATAAGGCTAGTATGCATCTTGCATGCCTTATGTATATGGTTGAGGGCCTTGTGGTCTCCTTTGGTTGATGAAACAAAGTTGCTCCAAGCTACCCTCTACCCCTTGGTATACAAACTTTAGTTTTGAAAGAGAGGGGCATTTTTCAATTGCATGGTTCTTCTCACAAATAGAGAATACTTATATAACATTTAGTGGGCACTCATTTATGGGGTTCCTCTTGGTGCACCTAGGGAAAAATACAATTATTTCGCTTTTTGCCTCCTCTTTCTTCTTCTTTATTTGTATAGTATCCATATGTAAGTCAAAGGTATGCAACAACTCACTCTTAAAGTCTTCCAGCATACTCCCTATTTCATGTTTAATAGTTGACGTAGAGGGAGAAGAATTGAACATGTCATGACTAGACCTATCTCTCTTCCATGCAACCCTAGAATGATTCTTAAATATTGTCTTGGTGTCTTCATAAGTTAGCTGGTAAATGTCTCCACTGGACAACATGTTAACAATCTCCATCAAATCCTCCCTAATCCCCTAGAGAAGTACAAGTGTCAGGTATTTTGGGTCAAGGGTATAGTTAGCCTTTCTGTAATTGAATTGAAATATTGCTTCATAATCCTATAATGATTCATTTGGCCCTAGTGTTATTTTGAATATCTCTTCTTTTGTTTACCTTGATCTATAGTAGTCCTTGTATTTCTGATTGAAAGCTTGCTGCAATTGAGCCCAAGTGGTGATGCTACCTCCTTCATGTTCATGAACCGACACAAGGCTACCCCCTTGAGTGTAGAAGGGAAAAACTTTAGCTTCCTCTCATCATAAGTGTAATGATGGGTTCTATAAACCATAACAAAATCGAACATGAATGTATCAGGGTCCTCAAAATCTAGGCCATTGAAGTGTGGGAGAGAAGTGGGGCTTATATTCTTCATTTTCGCTTCCCCATTGGTTTCTATGATAGGAAACAACTCAATTTACCTATTTTTATCCATATTTTGGGTAGGTGATGTAGGTTCATCAAGTATATTTGGCTGCTCACCTAAAATATTTTCCAACTCCTCTGTGGTCAGAGTAGGAGGTTCACAGTCACCAAAGACGAGTAATGGTTGACTACTTGAAGGAGTGGGGGGTTTTGGTATAAATTTCCCTAAGTTATCTCTATTCCTATGAGACATGAAATAAATGTGTGTGTTTTTTGTGGTTCTTTTATTTTTTTAGGTCTTTTCTAGATAGATAAAACCTAATGCAAAGAAAAATTTATTTTTCAAGAAATAAAATGGAAAGAGAAAGAAACTGAAAGCATAATCAACACCTACTTTGACACCTCCCCAGCAAAATCACCAAAAAGTGATGAGATCTGGTATTTCAACAAGAATGTTGCAACTCCTAGGGCTACTAGCTTTAATTTATCAATTTGGGGTTTGTAAAAACTTAAGAGGTGATAGTGTTGTATACACATTAATCTAAGCTCTACTCAAGCTGCTTCTGTTGTAGTGAACCAAACCAAGATGAATAGAGACCATTCTACAAAATAAATATACACTTTGCAAGAATGAAAGAATTATGTAAAAAGGAAACCCTTAACTAATTACAGAAATGAAAATATTGCACAAAAGTAAAGTCTAAGATGTTTGCAGGAAATAAAAATGTTACATAAAAGTAAAAATTAATCTACTGGTAGAAAATGTAAATGTTAATCTACTTTAAGGAAATACTAATGCTAATCTACTTGTAGCAAATGTAAATGCTAATCTACTTGTAGGAATAAAAACCTATTGTAATTGCAAAAATGTAAACTCTAACCTATTGCAAGAAACCAAAGACAATGAAAACAAACATATTCTATTTGCATAAAATAAAGAGCATAAATCAACTCTAAATCATTGTGTTCAAAGGAGATTGTATTCTAGTATCTAGTCTTACTAGAGATCCTTAAACTTGGTTTGTGAGCCTAAGGGTCATTATATAAGTTCAAAATGAAAAGATCATGCACAGAGGGAAATTTTGGTCGAATTTGGGGAGCTTCTTCACAGTGCTACAAGATGCTACAAGAATACCATGTTTTTCTACAAGATCAAATCCGAGAGCATTCTGAGGGTCAAAAAGGTGAATTGAAGGTAAGGAAGGATAGTGGAGGGTGGAATAAGGTTTTATGAGGTCCGTTCCAAGATTAATATCGCTCAAGGGCCCATCTTGCACAAGGATAAATGCACATAGTGGCCTCTAACAAATCTGAAATGAATTCTTGGTGAATAATGTTTTTGAGGAAGTTGTTGAGGAAGTAAGGAGGATGTTGACATTAATATGACAAGTATGATAGTTTTATGCCATGAAATCAAACAATATGACTTTCATACCATAAATATTAACCAATCTTGCAAAACACCTAAAGCATGCTAACAATGTCAATTGCTGAAAATTAAATTAGAAAAGAAAGGATGAGTTGAATTATATTCAAGATCTTCCTACTGCATGAGAAATCAAACCTATCTTCTTATGCTTTCCAATACAAGGCTTACAACCACACTTTATAAGAGAGGTTATGGGTAAGTCTACAAGGGAAACTTTTCAAATTAACCTAACTTGCAAGAAAGTAAATATTGTTAACCTAAGTACAAAAGAGAAAAATGTGTAAGACAATGTACAAAGGATAGAGACTAGAGTGCTTCAGTTGGGCCATAACCCAAGGGAAATCAACTCTCTAGAACACCCTTAGATTTAAAGCAACAAAATACTTCTCAGTAATCTCAAAAAGTGCTCAAGTACATGATATAGAAATGAAAGAGACAAGTACAATATCTTAGACCTAGCAATCATTATTCTTCTCTAAAAGTTCAAATCCTTTTGATCCCTTAGGCTTCCTTATTTATATAAAAGTGTATGAGGGGGAAGCCTCCTTGGAAGGAGGGCTACTTCCCTCCAAAATCCCTCAAAAGGTGGATATAGCTCCCTGTGGTCCTCACAATCCTTGAGTGCATCATTTGTCCAATAGATCCTTGAACTATAGGTGAGTAAATACAGGGAGTAAGTCAGATTATAGGTGAGTAAATGCAGGGGAAAAACCTCCTACCTCTCCTCCCATTGCCTCCAATATTTCTCTGGATAAAAAATGAACCCTTTTCCTACACATTAATCATGTTAGGCCACAAGATATGATAAACATCTTTTAATCTTCCTAATTAAACACATTATAGTAAAAAAGGTGTTATAAATTGCAAGGAGAGAGGTAAACATATGTTGAAGGATGCCTAAATGGGCCTTATTATATATCTACTAATGAGGCCTATCACTATTTTCCACCTTTATACCACTTGTTCCTCTAGGACGAGCTTCCTTTGTTCCCTTCTTATGTTCATTAAACCCTAAAAGCAACCGAGCTCCTTTTATCTTTATTTTCATCCATGTTAAACAATGAAAATGTTGAGTTCATTTTGGTCTTCTTTTCATGACTCATTAAGATTATGAAAATCTGGAGCTTCCTTTTCCCACCTTTTCATGCTCTTAAAACCTATATGAAAATCCTGAGTTCTTTCCATCTTTTCCTACTTGTTAAACAAATTGAAAGTCGGCGAGCAATCTCTTTTCCATTCTCAAAGCTCATTAGACTATGAGAAGGGTAGAAGCATATTTTATCTCTTTTTTGGCCTCATTAAAATTTACGAAAAAAGGAACCTATTGAGCATACTTTTCTTCTCTTTCCCGGTCATTAAACCATGAAGGAGACTAAAAAGAGAAAATAGGAGGGGAACATTTATTTCTTTTAGTCATTAAAATGAAGCAACAATTACGTTTCCCTTGAACATGGAACCTATCTGCATCATTATCTTATAGTTTGATTTTAACTTGCCGTAGGATCCATACCATACATATGAGTCTATTTACTCCTCCTGTTGGATACTCTTCTAGTCACTAAGGAGCATGTTGCAATGATTCTTTTGTCATTGCACGGTATCACAAGGTGCTCATTAGTCATGTTGCCAAGTCACTTTTGTTTCATGTCATTATGTGTTCAAGGGAAGTCTTAGCTTGTGTCTGCCATATGTTTTCCTCATTGACCTTTTTATGCCTATCATCCCTGTGTTAGTTGTACTTCATCATCTCATGACTTCATCCATTCACATCATCTCTTGGTTTTTTCTATGTCATTTGATGGGGTATACATCAAGGCCCTCCTTCGATGGATCTTCTCCTTTTTACTTTAGCTCATTATCAAGAAGCTTGATCTAGGAACCAATAGTATCTTGGTGCTTCCAGACCTCAATGGAAGGCTTCCTTGTGATCGATAATAGGTTTACATCATTGAATACTTATTGGTCCAGTTTACCAATGTTTGACCTCAACCCATTTTTTCAGACTTACTAGATTGTAATAGGTATCTTGGAGTCCATTTTCATCATTGGTGGGTTCCCTCAGATCTATTAATGGTAAACCTCATCGATCCACATTATAAAAAAGGGTCCACAATTAGTTATAGTGGGCCATAACTAATAAATAAAATGATTAACCCACATTATGCAAGGAATATGAGTAGTTAGGGTTTTGCATCTCACGAAACTATATATTGTCGAAGATAGTAAGGGAAGCCATAACTTGTGATGTGTGATTGAGTTATTATCCACTGGAGGCTGCTCCTCAAAGAGGAAAGTGAACAATATTGTTGTAAATCTTTAAAAAATATCTCTATTTTTTTCATCTCATTGTGTAATTTTCTATGGTATCTCCAACATATTTCACACTTCTGATATTTTTTATGGGTCAAGCATACTACAAGTGGTATCAGATCAATTTCTCGAAACATCCGCACCACCAATTTTAGAAAAACAAAATTAGACTAGAGACATGTTCCAACATCTTTAAACTATAGATATACGTCATTACGCGCATCAACCTATGGCTAGGGAAGCATACACGGAGGAACTACAAGAGGTGGTGACATTTTTTGGACTCCCATATAACCCTTGTTGGTATCCCTTTGAGTAGTAGTACATCATATAACACCTATACATAGAATACACTTCCACGTACCTCTTTGTTGACAGTGTTGGACTCGCCAACATGTCAGGGGGTCTCCCTTGTAAGAAGTCCCAACTAGACCTCAAATTGTTTGGGGTAGGAGTCCCAGCAGTGGGTAGTATAGTATTGTCTTGACTATGGTTGCATGCAGAGGTAAGTAATATGTCCTTGTTGGAAGAAATGGTGTGACCTTTCAGCAAGTTAGAGAAGGTCCATGAAAGGTTATAACACACGAAATGGGAGAAGGGTGTGCCCCTTAGAAGCCTCTAATAGCACATAGATATAAAGGGAACACACGAGCTGAAATACATCATGAGATGGAAAGAAGGATAGCCAACAATCCAAAGTGATGAGTTATACCAACAACATGCTTCGATAAGATTCATATAAATACATACGAAATAGTCCACACATACATGCATAAACTACAACTACATACATCATTAGAGTAACCAAGATAGTTAAACTACAATAACAATATATGCATGAAACATGTTGCCTCTGTTATATTAAAATAGTGAAAGATCCAATCATACATAAAACCATGATAACCACTAGCCCCAATAGTGGAATGTTACAGTCACTGTCTCCTTCTCCTCCAAAGAGATGTACCTGCTCTGCACTATGGAGAAGCCAAGGCTCGTTACAATACACTTCGAGCTTTCTCTAAGTTAAACCTATCAGAAGCTTGGCTCCCAAAAGCCTGTACAATGAGTTATGAGGTTCTATATATAACAATGGGTGGGATGTCTCTTGACATTCCCCTTTGTGACTCTTCAACTACCCTCATGACTCTTCAACTTACATATGATTGTTTACATTCTACTATTGACACTTTGTCTTTCACTTTACAAAATGTTTACAATACAATCTGCACATGTACCCATCTGAGACAAAAATGGGCTTGAGTTAGCCATACAAGACATCACTTAAACCTGAACAACTGTGGAAACACTAAATCGTCGACATCCTCTTGATGATTGATGGTATCGAACTGATGCCAATCTTGGTAGTCTGTTATGGTGTCCATGTACTTCATGGTGACATCCTTCTGAAAGCGAACTCTTGCCTCTGTTGCATCCGGGTACACTGATTTGGAACCTCTATCCAACTCGTCATATAGCATACACATCATGGTCTTGAGTGCAACTAGACCAGTGACATACTTGTGCATAATGTTTGCATTCATCTACAAATCTGTATTGGTGGCTATGCACATCAACTGCACGAAGCATATCTCCATCTCCAGTTGGACTTGGTTCTTTGCCTTCACCTCGGTGAGTGTTCCAATGGATGGGATCACATGCATGCACACAATGGCATCCACGCCCTGAACACTCATGCATGTGAAGCATGTAACGTCGTGATGAGCCATAGGAGTTATTCATAGTTCTAGATTTGACTCAGGATGTGTACCTTCAACTTCAAAACCTTTGGCTTAATCATCTTTGGCAAGTACAATGAAGCTCCCTTGTACCTCATTGTCCATATCTACATGTGATCCACAACAATGTGTATGTCTGTCAAGATGTGTGCTCTCCTAACACAACGCTACTGCCAACCATTAAGATGGAAAACTGACTTATGCACGGTGACGGAATGGGAGTACAATTTCCGCATGATTGCCTCGAGAGAGAATACTTCATCAAGTATTGCTTTCTTCAACTCTTCTCTAATGAATGTTGTGGCTTGCTCTTCTCCATGCTTAGCTACTTGCAACTCCTTAGCCATGTGCTCATTCTCAACTATCAAGAATCTCACACTTGAGCTGGTGGCTTTAGCATATGCCTTTGTAGCATTGGCCAATACAGCTAGATGTCTACGCACATCGAACACGATCACTCGTTCTTGAAAATATGCAGGATAGACATGGACATCTAGAGTGGACACTCTACGCGACTGCCCAACTCTGTGTTGTCACTCGTCAAAGGATATGTTGTGCACATGTGATTCTGGATTTTCCTCAAGGATTTCAGTGTCTCCTTGATCACTTGGGACTTGCTTCCCTCCGATATCTGGTGAAGTTGGTGGAGTGACCTCTTTGTCATTGGGCATGAGGTTTATATCATGATCTTGCTCTAGCTGAACCACATCTGTGTCCATTTGTTCCAACATGTATTCAATCTCTTGAGAAAAGGCATGTTCCTGCGATTTTTCACCTTGTTCGCTATCTTCCAGTTGTTCTAATGAATCAATAACCTATATTAGCGCAGTTTCATCATTGTTTGCATGCTACACCTCCTGTTCTTCACATTCCTCTTGTGCTTCATTCTCTCTTTTGCGCAGCTCTTCTTCTTCCCTTAGTTGTTTCTTCACCTCCTACAACTTCTTCTCTACCTCCTCAAGTTTCTACTTCTCCCTTTGCCTTTGTGCAATCCTTTTGTTGCATTGTTGCTTCCTTGCCTTAATATCCAAAAATACTCTTCTTACAAGTGCATCTGCCTTGAAATTGCATCTTTACTCTGCCTCTGTGTTGTTAGTAACCTTTCTCTTGCCTTTGTCATGCACAGGTTTGTTTCCCTCTGTTGCTGCTAATGTTGTTTCTCTCAAAGATGATGTTTCCTTGTACGCTGCTAACCATTCTACAACCACTCTGACTAGTTCATTTAGCCTTGAGAAGTTGTAGCAATATCTCCATGGGTCTTCCTCAGGCCAATGACATGCCCCATGCATCCAAGGATGATACACTCTCGCACAATGGTCTTCCACTAAGAGACGTGGGTCATATGGATTGAAACTCCTAGTGCCAAAAGTGAACCTCTTGAATTCCTTCATCTCGGCCTCGGCATGCTTGAGATTTTGCATCTGATACAACCCGATTTGCAAAGGAAGAGCCGGCCAAGGTGCCTTCTTCTTTGTGTGTAGTCTCATTAACAACCCTATCAAGATGTGGTATGCAACCTCTTGCATGACCAGCTTATCCATTGCAAACATCGGTAACACATGCAGAGCCTTCTCCACGTTGTACATTCGGATGAAGGTGCCAAGGGGTGAGGCATTGTTATAGATATTTTTGTGCCTTACAGCATTGAGCATGAAATGTCCATAATCCAGGGGATCCAAATTCCCTAAATGAGTTGTTCCTACCCCTAGAGGAACAAGGTCAACCAATGACAGCTTCTCCTAGAAGTTCTCCACCAAAAACCACTCAAAAACAGTCAATTCAGGATCAATTCAGTGGCTCCATTAGCTGTCTGCGCTGAAATGCAGAGATTACATTGGCTAGGTGCACTGCAACACAGGTAGAAGCACTACCAGGGTGCGCTGAGCGGCAAATGACAAATGGCAAGCTCATTCAACGAGGTGGAAAGACCCTGGAAGCTTCCAGAATCTTCTCCAATGACACTTGCCTCAATGAATTCGACTAGTGATGAGTAAGAGGTCCTCAACCTCCAAGTGGAAGCAAGAACTAACAGAGAGAAGCCACAAGTCAAAACATAAGCTGACTCATCCTCTCTGCTTACATCTATATATGGATCTCTCACCCAGAGGTTCAGGAGGCTGGAATTTTGTTGTTGCAAAGAATTGTTGTTGGTTTGATATTGAAATCATTGGGTGCTTAATGCTTTGAAGGGAGGTGAAGAAAGGATTTCATTCTCTGGGAGGTAGATGCTGGATTGGAACTCTCTTGGTTGTATCTTCTCCTGAACCTTGTTATTTCATCAATAAAGCTATCTTAGTTTCTCCTATATACTTATGTGTCTTTGATGTATGATTGCATTAGTATGTTTAGTTTATTTCTAATCCTGAACTAGTTATGAATATGAATCTGTCTTTGTGTAGTTTTCCCTTCTTGTGATCTTGCAGGAACCTGTTGAAGCTAGGCGAGTGAGAAGGCAAGTAGCTGGGAACTCCCAAAGAGAAGAGAAACCGGATCGAGGGACAAATGGAAGACACCGGTTAGTCCATCCATCTCTCTTCATTCTCAATTAATAAAGGAAGAATACTAGAATAGCTGTTTCTGTTTGTTGCTAAGGCACTGTCACACCTTAGGTGGATAGGATCGTCCTGCATAGGCATTTTTCCCCACAACAGGCATACCAATTTTCTATGTCAACCAATGCATCCATCGCTTCCTGCAACATTGAAGGTAGATCTTGCTCAAAGATCATCCTATACACGGGGGTGAAAAAGTGGTTTGATAGTTGTAGTATAACTCCATGGAAACTACACTCGGAGAACAACCTACAATAGGTCTGCACAAAGGTTTCTGAAGGTGTCCATGCCCAATCCAATCCAGGGAATTGCTGACGACCATAGATTTCATCAAGAATGTAGGAAGACATGAAGATATTTTATTGCTGACCCTTGGGCGAATGTCGGGCATATGTTACTTGTCCCTTCAACAGGAAAGCCAACATGTCGGACCAATTGAAAGGTCTTCCTTCATTCGCCAGTTCATCCAACATCATCACCCAACTCTATGGGAAGGTTTCTATACTCTCTTGGTCGTATAAGAAGCATGCGAAGATGACCAAGAACTTATAAGCCTTTCACAGTATCCTTGTCTTGTATACTTGTTTGGGTGTTGTCCTGAAATTAGATTGGTGAAGGGTGCATCCATTGTGTTTACCCGTTGCGGCAAGTGATACATCTCCTGAAAGCTATCTGCCCTAAAGGTAGAAAGTTTTTTTCCACTCACAGTGCTCAACACCATTCTCTCTAGATCAGTATGCGAGACAATCCATTGGATCATGTCCACGCATGGAAATGCAGAATACTTGCATGCAACATGGTACAAGCTAGACTTGTGTATGTTGACATAGACTCTGCAATCCTCCAAATTCTCCTCAAAGGTGCATGAAATGATGTCATTGATGTCCTGATGTTTGATCTTGATCTCCTTGTTTATGAAAAACTTAGTGTCTTCATAGATGGGCAAGCTCATAGACACTTGCTCGACCACATCTCTAGTTGCAATCTCAATGGTGTCCTTTGAACCTACTCTCTTGGAAGCCATTATACTTGTAATAATGAGAGACTGGTGAACACCTATGATACTTGGAGACAGAGCAACACTCATGTCAAGAAAACTATTAGTTGAAAACCAAAAGCAATTTGAGGATTGACATGTAATGCACCTGGGTAACTAACCAGGAAATTTGCTCAATTATCTCTAGGAGGCTGGGAGACTGACTGCCAGAACTGTGCAGAGCATAGTCTAGACTTCTAGTGAGTTGACTAACTACTAAAACTACGCAGAGCAGAGTCCATCTTGGCCTGTTGAGGATTGTAACTTCCCAATGTGTGGATTCTGTCAGCATGACTACAACCCGGGAAAATTGTACTGCGCAATTCCGAGGGCCAACGGAGCCACTACTTCTCACAATTGCACAGAACACATCTTGGGAAGCCAGAGTGAGGCAAGCTCTGTGCAATTTCTGAGAGCAAGGCAAGGCCTTCAATCCTAGAAATGTGTAGTGCAATCTGGGCAATGTAAGATCCCGACCAGGGCAGCTCAGACCCGCCGATGGGCTACTGAAAATAGTGAGGGTTGAATGCATGTGCACAACTAGGTGTAGACATGCATGCAATCAGTGAGCGCAACATTTAGTCAAACGGGAAAGCAATGAAGTGTGTGAAGCAAGTTGCCACAATGGTGACCGTTAGTGTAGAAACATTGTGATGCAAGTGACAGTAGGAAATGAAATGGAAAACTTGAAACAATGCTTCTACAAGCTAACATGCATTAAAACGACAAAAAGCATTTAGAAAAAACAAGCAAACAACACTCACACAAACTGAAATACAAAAAGTGATAGAAAAGAAGCAAAAGACATGAAAAGCGGACTTACACAGAAAAAGTTGTGATAAGTGTGCCAAAAGTTCCTAGATGCGTTAGGAATTCCAGAGCTCCAATATCAAAGTGAAGAATGAGCTCTGAAGCGTCGAATAAATAGTTTTGACAAGATCGAGGCTTATGACGCACATGCCACAAATCTAGGAAAAAGTGACACTTGGCAAGAGGTTTCTAAAATAGCTTTTGCATGTAACCCCCAGCTGCTAAACATAGATCCATAAAATCTAGGGATGATATTTGCTTTTTCTTTTTTTTCAGGAAAAATATACCCATGCATGCAAGGCAAGATTTCATAGTCCTCGAGGTAACTAGTCAACTTGTGAGCACATGTAATAGACAACAAGCCTTGGGATGATGTTTGCATAGTTTCTGGGCTGAGTGGCTCTAGCTGCCCCTCAATCTCTTTGTAATTTCTAGACTGAAGCCAAGGCTGCCAGCCAGAACTGCACAAATTCTAAGAGAAAACCTGGTGATGGACTACTCTACATAAATTTCAAGGGGAAGGTAGCCTACATGCTCTGCACAATTTTGGAGAGCAGTTAGCTTCCATGATACTCTACACAATTCTGGAGAGCTAGGATGTTTTCCCTCTAGTTATGCACAATTCTCCATGTCAACACAAGAACCGGTTGAGGACCAAGTGACAGGAAGTCAGCTTGCGGGTGAAAGGAAAACAAGTTAGTGAACACAAGCTAATCTGCCAAAGAAGCTCAACTGAAATCATAAATACCTGGGCAGTGCAAGATATACTACTAAGGATGGTTGGTAGGGAGGCTCCAAAATGAAGCTAAGAAAAAATTTTGGAGGATGGTTGTAGACGCTACAACACTCTAGTATGTCGGAAGCCCCCCAAGGTTACCCTAAAACCAACCTTAGATAAGTCCTCAACCCTCCTGATCCTACCATACACCAAGAATGACACTAGAGGAGATTACACGCATGTAGCTAGGGTAGTCAAGTAATATGACTAAGGGCAAGGTCGATCCTTATTAGTTAGGACTCTGAAATATTGAGTCAAGTACTATTGTTGGACCCCTAGCATATATCGTGATCTATAACACCTAACATTCCTTATTGCCATAGTTCCCTCATTTCTTGTTTATTGGTCATGACATTTTTTCAGTATCCATAAGTTGGGGTGTCTACTACCATAGTCTTAATCAATTGGGACAACTAAATTCCTACACATTTTGCAGTATCCAGTAGTTGGGGTTTCTTCCATCACAATATTTATCAGTTGGGACCACCAAATTACTACACAATTTGTAGTTTCAAGATTTTGGGATTTCAGTCGTTACTGTATTGATCAACTGGGAGTAATACTCCTATTAGAGTAAAAAAATATTGGTGGTCCCAAATTCCCGCTTGCAAGAGAACTCTCCTAGAAGATTCAAGATGACGAGTTAATCATAGTGATACCGTCTACTAGTAAGCATCCATTTTTCACACAGTCACATATTTTTCCGAGGTGCTTTTAAGTGACCTACATCAACAAACTCCCCATATTGCACCCATTGTAGCCATAATAGTTTCAAGTAAACCAAAATTTTGATTCAAGAACTTTTATGGTTACTATGAGGGCTCAAGCTATGGAAAGTCTCTAGAAAAAAGAGGAAGACCTCGAGGCAAGCCTCACCACCAAAATTGAAGAAGCAGTTACAAAGGCCTTAGATCCGATACTACCATACATCAAGGCTAAAGGCCCCATGGGGGAGGGGAACCATGTCATTAGAAACCTAGAAACAAAATCTGACCATCATCGATATGAGGGGTATCATCACTTTCACGGGGGTCACAAATATTCTAGCAATAAGACACCTAAGATTGACATGCACAAAATTGACGGTTCTAACCCAATAGTGTGGGTGACACAAATGGAACAATATTTTAAACTTAAAATATCTAGGATGATGAAACCAAGCTTCCTATTGGAGCTCTTTATTTGGACCAAGAATGCTAGCAGTGGCGGCAATGGCATTAGAAATTCTATATAGGAAAGTCAACTTGGTATATGTTCTATGAAGCCATTTGTGCTTGTTTTGACAGGGAATCTCCTTTTTTGGGTTGCCTCACGAAGCTCTAACAAATTGGTACAGTTTGAGACTACATCATGGCATTTGAATAACAGGTCATTTAGACTGAGGGCCTAGGGGACACCTTCTTAATGGAATGTTTCATTAGTGACCTCAAGGAATTCATCCAAGCACATGTTAGAATGCATCAACTAGCTACTTGGTTGGAAGCTTGCCATAAATATTTACATGCATAAAGTGTTATTATTTCCAAATCTAGTTGTCCTTCATTCATAGCAAAGGTGCATCCCACCACTTCTAGTGGCCCCGCCCAAACCATTAAGGTGCAAAGAGTGTCACTAGCAGAATTGGATGAATGGAGAAGACAATGATTATGTTACTATCATGATGACAAATATTACCAAGGCCACAAATGCAAGGAACCAAAGTACTTTTGGATTGGCGCGACTAAAAATAGCCTAGACGATGAGGTGTAGCCCACTAAAGTGTCTAGGGAGCAGATAGAAGAACCCGAGGATGCCACAACAGATACTACAACAACACTCAATGAACTGATTGTATCACTCCATACATTAGTAGGTGTTTCTTCTCCAAAAACACATAAAATCAAAGGATTTATTAAGCATCGACCAATGATGGTATTGGTTAATACTGGTCGCATGCATAATTTTTCCCATATATGGTTTGTTGAGTTCGTGCATTATTTTATGAGGGCAATATCAAATTTTCACATCCCTATAGCTGATGGAGGGACCATGAAATGTGAAGGACGTTAAAAGAAGATAAAGCTCCAGATGGAGAGCTATCACTTTAAAACACACATGTTTTTCATTGAAATGGGAGGTTGTGACAGCATCCTTGGATTCGAATGCCTTCAAACACTAGGCCCCATTACCATGGACTTCCAAGAGCTATATATGGGCTTCGAACATAATGGACACACTCCTACACTCTATGGGTTCCAGGTAGGTTCTCTTACCATCATTAGCTTGCATAAAATGGAGAAGCTTTTAACAGAGTGACACCATGGGGTATTTTTTGAATTCAATGAAATCCATGCCATTGAATCAAGCCCTACATCCATTTATCCAAATATACAAAAGGTGTCATCACCATCAACAAGTGTTTGAAAACCCAACGAACTATCCCCTTCTCAAGATGAGCATAATCATAGAATCCATTTGATTTTGGGTAGTCAGTCTCCCAATGTTCACCCCTATAGGTATCCATTCACACAAAATAATGAGATTGAAAAGATTATTAAGGAGTTATAAGAAGCAGGCATGATTGATCTCAACAAAAACCCTTATTTGTCCCTAGTTGTCATGGTTTTAAAGAAAGATGGAGAGTGGTGCATGTGTCCCAACTTCAAGGCCCTCAATAAGCACACCATCAAGGATAAGTTTCCTATTCTAATATGCAATGATCTCCTTCATGAACTCCATGGCACCCAATTATTTACCAAGTTGGATCTTCGTTCGAGCTATCACCAAATCAGAATGAAAGTACCACACATTCACAAGACAACTTTAATAACCCATGAAGGTCACTATGAATTTTTGGTTATGCCCTTTCATCCTTTTAATACACCATCCACCTTTCAAAGTTTCATGAATCACTTTCTCAAGCCATATATTAAAAAAAATTCCCTTTCTTTTCTGGTGATATACTCATCTACAAAAAAACATGGGAAATACATCTTCAACATGTAGACTAGGTATTGCAACATATGAAGGATAATAAATTATTTGTCAAATTGTCCAAGTGTTCTTTTGGATTGGAAGAGGTGGAGTACTTGGGACATATTTTTGGCCACAAAGGAGTACAGGTGGATCCAAAAAAGATTCTAGAAATGCAATATTGGCCAGAACATTAGACCTTGAAAAGTCTGTGGGGATTTTTTGGTCTCAAGAGATACTATCGTAAATTTGTCAGAAATTATGGACACATTTCTAGACCCATGAAGAATCTTCTCAATAAAATTGTATTCCTTTAGAAGTAAGTGGCTCAATAGTCCTTCTTCAATCTCAAAAAGGCCATGTGTTCCACCCTGATTTTGGCCCTCCCAGATTTTACAAAACCCTTTGTGATCAAATGTGATGTCTTAGGGATAGGCATTGGAGAAGTCTTAATGTAAGAAGGTTGACCAAGAGCCTTCACAAGCCAAAAATTAAGTGGTAAGAATTTGGGTCAATCTACTTATGAGAAAGAAATTATAGCCATCTTACATACAATAAACACTTGGAGACCATACTTCCTTGGATTATGTTTCCATACCTGAACTTACCCTTGTATTCTAAAGTATGTTTTGGAGCAGCGCTTAACATCTCCACTGAAAAATAAATTTCTTAACAAAATGTTGGACTATGAATATGAGATATTCTATAAGAAGGGTCGAGAAAATGTTATGGTTGATGCCTTTTCATGAAAATTTGAGGAGGACAACACCCTCTTATCCTTAGCTTTGCCGATACCATCTTGGATTGAGGCATGCACAGAATGGTTTTCCCATCCATCTCTTTCCTAGCTAATATAAAGGTTACAAGTGGATCCTAACCCCCCAGTGGGTTACGCTTGGCGAGAATATATTATTTGATATAAATATCATTTGGTTCTCTCCCCTAACTCCACTCTCAAACCACGGATCCCAGTAGAGATGCACTCCTCACCCATCACAAGAACTTTGGGCTTTTAGAAGACTTATGCTTGGGCATGTCTCTCCTTCTTTTGGGAAGGGATGAAATAATGCATTCATATATTTGTTGATGAATGTGATGTCTACTAGTGAAACAAAGTGGAAACAATGAAGAAACTAGGAACCTTACAACCCTTACCACTAACTTCTTCTATATGGAAAGATGTCTCCACGGATTTCATTATAGGTCTCCCTAAATCAAGAAACAAGCCAGTCATCATGGTGGTAGTGGATCAACTCTCAAAATAAACCCATTCTTATGCCTTACCATGCCCTTTCACTCCAGCTTTGGTGGGTCAAGTATTCATGGATCAAATTTTCAGACTACATGGCATGCCTACTTCCATTGTGTTTGATCATGATCCCACCTTCACTAGAAATTTTAGGAAGGAGCTATTCAAGCTACATGGAACACAACCTCGAATGAGTACAACATATCATCCCTAGATGGATGGTCAAACAAAAGTAGTAAGAAAATGTTTGGAGACCTACCTATGATGCTTTGCTTTGGATAGACAACATCATGGGTGAAATGGTTATCTTTAGCAGAATGGTGGTATAATAATAATTATCATGAAGCAACCAAGATGACAATGTATGAGTTGGTGTATGGCCAACTCCCACCTTTGCCAACTTATTATCTTCCTAGATCTTCCAAAGTGTATGTAGTTAATAAGTTACTTCAGAACTAAGCTTCCATTCTCGCTATTCTGAAGGATAATATCCATCAAGAAAAAAATTGGATGACCAACATTGCTTAGAAAAGTATTTTGAAGTGGGTGACAAAGTGTTTCTTCGACTCCAGCCTTATAAGCACATGTCTCTCCAAGGAAAGGGCCTCCAAAAATTAGTTCCAAAAGTGTTTGGGACTTATTAATTGAATTAGTGTATTGGCTTCATCGCCTACAAACTTTCCCTGTTGAAAACTTCAAAAATCCACCCTCTCTTCCATGTATCTTACCTCAAGAAAGTCATGGGGCACAATTAAAAGGTACATACCATATTTCCTGAATTGGATAAGGAAGGTTCTATTTGTGTCCAACCATAACAGGTCCTAGATTCATGGGAACGATATCTTCATGGCCACACTATCAAGGAAGTGCTCAACTAGTGGAAAGACACATTACCAGAAGACACGACATTGGAACTAGAAACATTTCTCTAGAAATTTCCACAACTCCAGCCTTGAGACAAGGCTACTTTTGAAGGGGAAGGGAATGTTAAGGTTTGACCCTAACCCCTTTATTAATTTAATAAGCCCAAGAGTCCCCATACGAGTCATGATTAGTTAGTTTAATAAATAAATCTTGTAAGTGTTGTAAGTGGTTGGCCCACATTATAAAAAAGGGACCACAATTATTTATAGCAAGCCCTAGCTAATAAATAAAGTGGTTAACATGCATTATGCAAGGGACCATGAGTAATTAGGGTTTTGGGTCTTAGGAAACTATATATTGTCGAAGATAGTAAGGGAAGTTTTTCCTTGTGTTCTATAATTGAGCTCTTCTCTACTGGAGGTTCCCCCTTGAAGAGGCAAGTGAACAGTATTGTTGCAGATTTTAATAAAATATGTCTATTGTTATTATCCCATTCTGCCATTTTCTATGGCATCTTTGGCATATTTCACACTTTTGATATTTTCAGTAGGTCAAGCATACTACATCTCTCTCTTATGTGGCACCCTTCCCAAGATGCATTGGATTTATGTACCATTTATGTACTTTGAGGACTACTCTGGGTAACCTCCTGTCTAATGTGTCCATAGTCCTACTCGTTATGGAAATTGATACACTACCACTAAGAGCTATTTCTCCATTGTCTTGGCCCTGACAAGATTACCACATAGCATAGTAATATATGGAAAGAAGTAAACAAATCAATGGATCTGAAATCAAATCAAATTTATCCTTCATGCATAGATGCTCTATCTAGGATTTGAGATGAACACTTTAAATCCTCACAAATTGGTGGTGGATGTTGTGTCTAATGTGGAGATTCTTTCCCTGACCAGGATATCATGTCCTCCCCAATAGATCCAAAACCTGCACACAATCACCACCAAATAAGGAGCACAAATGGCCTTCTGCAAAGGACTATTAGCTTAAACAAATGAACATAAACATGAAAAAATGATTATGCATTCATATATGATAGGAGGGAACATCCATTTATATTAATCATGAAATAAAAGTAATAAAAATGTATATCTTCACAAGTGGATCCTCCTCCCTAAATTTTGGTAGTCTCCCCCTCTCTGAACAGTATGAACTTGAGAACAATATGTCTCACAAACTCTAATTTATACTTAACTCTAATGGATGTTTAACTCCTCAAAGGCACTATGTTAATGCTTTCCCCACTGGAAGATATTTCCACTTGCTGTTATGGCATGGACTGGCTCTACTACTGTTGAAAATGAGGCTATGAATTTCCTTAAGTATTGTGTTGCCTCAACGAAACTCTTAACCTCATAAAAATTAGTAGTCATTGGCCATTTTGTGATAGCCTCCATCTTGGTAGGATCTATCTTCAACCCTGATCCACATATCATACACCCTAGATACACCAAATAATGTTGTGAAAACTCCCACTTATTGATATTTGCTAGTAATTGGTGCTTCCTTAATGTGTCCAACACTTGCAACTAATGTGAGGTGTGCTCCTCCGAGGTAGCATTGTATACCAGTATATCATCTAAATAAACAATAACAAATGAATTTAGAAAAGGGTGCAGTAAATCATTCATTGGCCTCATAAATGTAGTTGGTGCATTACATAGGCCAAACGACATGAATAACCACTCATACAAACTTTTCTTGGTTTTGAAGGTAGTTTTCTATCTTTCTTCTTCTTTAACTCAAACCTGGTGATATTTAGACTTTAACTCTAGCATGGTGAAGTATTTCATAGTGATGTACATCTACACCAAAAAGAGAGCCTCACCTTTAGATACCATTTGTGGTTCATCTCGTGTTTTAAAGAGAAGTGGAGGGTGAATTTACCATTTTGTATTTTAAAGAGCTTGACCAAAATAGCCAAGAATGTGTAATCTTGTCTTAAACATGCTGAGGCCAAATTGTTCCATCATCGATTAATTAAGATAATGGTAGAAGAGGTGGTGAGGAAGAGAAAACATACTTGGAGTCACTTTCTGTTATGGGGAGGGTTTGAAATAAACCTTTTTTTAGTCGCGAAAACCCATAAAATGAGAGAATTATGGAAGAAAGGGAGATCCATTTCACTTAAATGGAAAAGGAAGGACTTGGAAGAGGAATATTCTCACAAAGATCAAGTAATGGAGGAAGAAAGGAAATTTTTGTCGAAGTTAAAGGCCATTTGGTTCCAAGAAAAATAATCCCTCTCGAAAGACTAAGGAGGTTATAACTATTGAGGAGACAAAATTCGTTGAGAAGAGTATGGAAGTATTAGTGGCCAAGAAAAATGTGAATTAAAAGAAGGACCACCACAAAAACAATAAGAAGGTTGTAGCGGAGAAAGGAAAAGACCATGAGGCATACGGAGAAACCTTTCTAGGGTTACTCATAGTAGTAAAATCAATCAGTGGAAGAAATTTAACCAGATAATCATTTAGGAAAAATAGTTTTTGTCAAAATCACACCTTGCAAAACTTGAACATGTTTTATGGATGGTAGGTGTATGATTTAGGAGGAAACCATCGAACTTGTAATTTTTTATACAAGCCGAGTAGCAAAGTCATTTCCATTGGAAATTATTGTGTCTAAGGTATGCAAAGAAATAAATCAAAACTTGCTTAAACTTCCTTATTCTGACTCTGATATGGAGGAATTTGTAGTCTAAATAGACTACATAACCGAAGGTACCTAATCTAGTAGGATTTGAACGGTTTGGAGTGACCAAAGGTGGTTGATGCTCCAGAAGCATTAAAATACTTCAGTTGCAACAAGTGAAATACTTCACCATGCTAGACTTAAAGTCGGGATATCACCAGGTTTGAGTTAAAGAAGAAAAAAGCTAGAATACTACCTTAAAAACCAAGAAAAGTTTGTATGAGTGATTATTCATGTCATTTGGCCTATGTAATGCACCAACTACATTTATGAGGCTAATGAATGATATACTACACCCTTTTATAAATTCATTTGCTATTGTTTATTTAGATGATATACTGGTATTCAATGCCACCTCATAGGAGCACATCTCCATTAGTTGCAAGTGTTGGCCACATTAAGGAAGCACCAATTACTAGCAAATCTCAAGAAGTGTGAGTTTGCACAATAGTATTTTGTGTATCTAGGGTGTGCGATAGGTGGAGCAGAGTTGAAGATAGACCCTACCAAGATGGAGGCTATCACGAAATGGCCAATGACTATTAATTTTTATGAGGTTAAGAGTTTCATTGAGGCAACACAATACTTAAGGAAATTCCTAGCCTCATTTTCAACAGTAATAGAGCCACTCCATTCCATAATAGCAAGTGGAAATATATTCCAATAGGGAAAGCATTAACATAGGGCCTTTGAAGAGTTCAAGAGAAGTCATTTATTTAATATCCATTACAATACTCTGAAACCTTCATCCCATTTTTTCCTTTCTTGATCTAGTTTTGTATCAGTATCATTCTATCTCAATCATGATACCTGTTTCAGGTCATTGATGAGGGATACATCAAGGCCCTTCTGCAATGAGTCGCTTCCTATCAACATCAGCTCATTATCTAGGAAGTGGACTTAGAAACATTCCTTGGTACCTTGTTGCTTGCATACATCAATGGAAAGTTTCCTCACTTTTGGCGACAGGTTTACATCAATGGCCTTTAACCAAAATATTATGTGTGGTGTTTGACATCAACTAATTTATTCACACCATACGGCTTGTACTATAGTACCTTAAGAGCCATTAAAATCATAGGTGGTTTCTCTCATGTCTGTTAATAGCTTACATCATCAATTGGTAATCATATGATTTCTACCATGTTCGACCTGATCCCATTGGTTCACATTGTTAGACTCGTACATTGGTTGGTTACGTGAAAGAGATAGAAGACCCTGGATCTAGTTTCATCCATCCAAGAAGCCATTTCAGGAGCTATACTATGGCCATGATCATACATACAGTCATCCAATCATTGGTCCACCAGTTGTCATATGTGGACATGTCTTTTGATCATCATACATGTTATATTAGCCTATGTGCTAAGTATGGGTATTCCTCCCTCAGCAACAAAGATGTCATGATGAAAATGTATTATAACAGATGAAGCCTGTTGGTTGTTCTAGATCCTAGCTTTTCATAAGGTAACACACTTCATTCATTAGTCACCATTTCTGACTTTGTATTTAAGGGGTAAATCTATTATAGGCCATTTTTCCATATTCGATCAATGGGCCTCCTAATGGGATCAATAAAAATATATTCCCCCCTTTTCATCATCTTGCATAAATCCCTATGCATGTTTCTTTCATTCCCCAAAACTTCTCCCTGAAAGTGCATCATCTAACCCAGTTTTACAACCAACTCTTCTTGGCCTCCTATTGGACATCGTTCACCTACAGGTTACTCCACTGTGGCCTGCATTGATCACCTACAAGATTCTTCCCTTTACACCTGCGTTGATTCTAGAAATTCAAGAAAAAGAGAGAAATCCTGGAAGCTTCCTCTTCCATAAGATTATAGAATTTGTTACAACCATTTACCTCAGACAAAACATCTGGATCTTATCCTATCCTACTTTGGAGTTTCAACCCCTTATCCTTTGATCCCATACTCCCATCAAAGGTGGATCTAAAACCTTAGATTAGTAACTGGATAAGAACTCCCAACTTACCCCACTCCTCTATACATTTACAACCTTCCATAAGCAAGGGGTTTGATTTTTTAGAGTGATTCTACCCTTATGTTGTTGTGAGAGGTTTCATTTCATGCATTTAGGGTGATTGGAGGTGCACATTGTGACAAGGAAAGGAAAAGTCAGCCTTGGAGGAGCTCTTCTACAAGATCAACATCTATTTATTGTTGTGAACTCCATCCATTTATATTAATGCAAATAATTCTCTATTTTCCTATATGTGATGTTGCTATTTCCTATATTTAAATACCATGTTGAACTATTGAATAAAGTATTTAGATGATACTGCATAGATCTCGTAGTTTCTTGGTTTGTGTTATCTGGCTGTGCAGGTTCTAATTTTGGAAATCATAGCTAGAATTGGAGCATTCAAGCTAAAGAAGGAACGAATCCTGCGACAGATTCCAGGTAGGCTTTATATTGTCATCTATTTACTTTAGGGAAAGCATTGGGTTCCTTGTCTCTTTGTTGTTCTAGGTTAGCCACAAAATCTAGGGGAGATACTTTTATCCACAATTGTAAATCTCGTATAACATGGGGTACATCCTGTAGTACTTCGTGAGGTTGTCCTATAATCCCAAAGCACTTTATTCAACTTGTTTTCCTAATCCTTATGATGAATGTACGTCATTTTTGTGAGAATGGCTTCTAGTACATTATTGGTGGACTCCACTTGACTGTTTTCTTGAGGTGGTATGGGGTAGAAGTTGTGTGCCTGATTTTATACTGCTCGGTGATAGATTTAATGAGTTTAGATGTAAAGTGTGCCCCCTGATCCATGAAAATTTCCATAGGCATGCAAAATATAGTGAAATATTCTTCATAAAGTTAGTTTTCCACTGCACACTCATTAGCTTGGGGTAAAGCTTTGGCCTCAACCCATTTTTTGACGTAGTCATTACACATGAGAATAAATTTATTATTCTTTGACATTGGTGTGATTGTGCTTACAAAATACAATACCCACTTATCTAATGGTTTGATCAACACTTGTGGATGTAATGGAATTTCATTAGCTTGCACTAGTCATCCCATTTTTTGACAATCCTCACACTACTTTAAATATTTATTAGTATATTTAAAAATGTTCGGCCAATAATATTGAGACTACAATATCTTGCAGGTTATTTTTTTGTTAGAGAAATGACCCCCATAGGGCTCATTGTGGAAAGCCTTTAAAATTTCAAGCATCTTGTCCTCCCAGATGCACCTTTGAATGATAAGTTCACCCTCGTATGGAACAATTCACCATTAATCCAAGAATATGAGGAACTCTTGCTTATAATTTTTTTCTTCCCACAAGCCAGTAACTATGGAGGCATCAATCCTGTTGCTAAATAGTTCACGATGAATGCAAACCAAGGTAAGTGAGTAGACACTACACGCAACTATTCATTAGGGAAATTAACATATACAAAAACAATATCACCTTCATCTTGCAATCTAGAAAAGAAATCAAAAACCTGATTTTATTTACCAGATCAGTCCACAATTGTGACATTAAATTCATGCAGTAAAATTCACCTCGTAATCCTACCATTGGTTACCAGTTTTTTCATTAGGTATTGTAGGGGTGCATCGTCAGCGTGGATAAAAAAATCATAACCTATAATATAATGTCTGAATATATTTATATAATGCACCACAACTAAGAACTCCTTCTCCATCATAGTGTAGTTTAGCTTAGAAAGGGTTAGCTTCTTACTAGTATAGTAAATGGCATAATAATGTCGGTCTTCTTTCTGCCCAAGAATGGCCCCCAAGTTTGTTTCTAAGGCGACATTAGAAATATGAAAAGGTGGGTACCAGTTAGGGCCCTTCAATATAGGTGCAACATAAAGTTTTTCTTTCAAAGTTTCAAATGACATTGACAACGATTCCCAGTTGTGTGAGGAATCAAGTCGGAAAGAGGTAGCCCTAGTTGATTTTTTTTTTATCATGTGATTATTATTCCCATAATTATTCACATGTTTATATTATGAATAGAGAATGTTGAAGGATATATCAACATAGAGAAAACTTTGTTATCTGCAACATGTTAGAACAAGTAAGGATAACTGAAGGAACCACAGACCTGAGATTTGGGTTGTGGATGCACGCAATAAAGCATGGGAAGGACACTAGTGGTAGTGTTTCCTAGTGTTTATGGATAAAGACAATGTGTTCTCTGGATGTTCAATACTATTTTTGTACATGTTTTGGTGTGTCATGTGTATTGTGTATGTACTATGTTGTACCATGTGTATGAATTATGTCATATCATGTGTATATGTGTATTGGTTGTGTTGTACATTGTATATATGTGCATGTGTTGTGTAATGTTTTGGGACAAGATAGTGTGGGACTACCTAGGCCCATGTGTTGTGTAATGTGTTAGGACATGTAGGTATGTGACTGTCTGGGCCCATGTGATTGGGATAGAAATTTATGGGACTATATAGACCCATTTGATTGGACAAGTAGGTATCGGATTTCCTAGGCCTATGAAGGTGTGGAATACACCTATATTCTTGTTAACAGAAGACTATCAGTATTGGTTGTTCCCATATTTGTGGGGTAGTGAATGGGCGTATATGTATGTATATGTATATGTATATACACCATTGGATGCTTTCCAGAGTGGGGCAACTAATATAGCGTGTGGGAAGTCACCGAGAAGGCAAGGAATGCTTACCAAAGTTGGGCAACCAATCTAGTGTGAGTACAAGGTTGAAGAGAAGAGAATGCATTGGATGATTTGTGGAGTTGGGAAACCAATCCAGCGTGTGTACAAGGTTGAAGAGAAGAGAAGGAATTGGATACTTTCCATATTTGGGAAACTAATCCAATGTTTCTACAAGAGGAAAGAAGGCCATGGGGTGCTTGTTGGAATTGGTAACCCACCAAGTGTGTAAAGTAAAGAGAGATCCAAAAATAAGTATCAGTGTTTCACTAATTTTTATTAATTTCTAAATTATGAAAATGAATTGATATTCTAATTTATGATAGTTGGTTTATGAGATAATTTGGCTTGTTATGATAGGAAGAAAAATAAATTGCAAATGTCACCTCATGAATAAACTATTAATGAGGTATGATTTAAATGGTTTCAATTTCCTTATGATGAAACTCATGGATATTTGTGAGTTATGATGTAGGAAAGCATGGAATTTCCAAATTTGGGTGCATCAAATTTTATGCAAGGTGAATATAAGTAGCTTGATTATATCAAAGTGCAAAGTGGCACACTGATTAAAGTTTTCAGGAATAGGGCCATTATGGGACATAAGCACTCAATGTTGTCTATTGATTTCGATGAAGCATGCTATGACATATATAAAATCATTGAGGTAGGGAATTTACTTGGTTATGAAATCCTCTTGATGCAAGGAAGTGGTCCCAAGGAATGGATCACCCAAAGGACTGAAAAGTAGAGAAGGGGATTCCTGAACTTGGAAGGTGATTGACTGGACTGAAGGGGGATTTGACCACCCGAGGGATTGGGAAGAAGAGAAATGGATGCTAGAAAATGATTTTGGTTTTTAAATGGTCATGAGCATGCTTGATTGGAATCAGAAGCACGTTGGGAGTGTTCTAGGAAACAATGGGATAGGAATTGTTTGCTCAAAGAGAAAGGAGAGTAAGGATAGAAACATTTCATATTGGAGTGTTGGGCATGGGATCGCCCAAGAAAAGTTTTGGGGCTTAAAGCCCAGATTTTGGCTAAAAGTGTAAATCCAATGTAAATACTCCACATTTTTTGGGCGTGGATCACAAAGTTGTAATGAGTCATAGGGTTTTCCACCCTCAATTTTGTAATGTAATGTCAACTTTAGAGATCTACCCATGGTTCGTGGACCTTGGGATTGTATAAATAGAGCGAGGCTCTAATTTGTAAGGATAGAATTAGAGTGATCATGGAATAAGGATAGTGGAAGATCTAAGTGTAGAGTCGATTCTTTGGGTCGTAGAGCAGGAGAAGGCTCTGCAGCTGAGTGCGCAGAGGCCTAGTAGTCCACAGCTGAGTGCACGGACCCCTGCAATTGAGTGTGCAGAGGCCTAGTAGTCCGCAGTTGAGTGCGTGGACCCCTGCAGCTGAGTGCATAGGGCGAGTCAAGTCTGTAATTGTTGAAGCATTAATAAACATAAGTTTTACTTCAATTCTGAGTATTTATTTCCTATTTTCTGTATCAGATATATTGGGTATAAATTGCATTTCTATTGTCTATATGGTGCGGGAACATATATAACTGTGTAGATTAAATAAATGTGAGTTAAAGTATCAGGTTACGCGAAGTTTACTAACATCTATAAGAGGATAATTAAGATACATGGTGTACTTGGGGAAATAGCACAGATTGCTGCCATAGTAGCACGAAATCAACTCAGCCCCCTAGTTAGGGCTACACAAAGGACAATTATAATAGATCGTGAAGGTATCGCAAGTCATAACAGTGAGTGAAGTAACCTACACAAAGGTAGGCATAGTTGGACTAAATCGACCCCTCAGACATCTCAAGGGTGCAAAAATTTGGTTCCACCATCCCCCCATACTGCTTCGGGTGAGACTTCAGTTTGTGCATCACGCGCTGATGCAGAAAGGGCCAGTAGTGTAGGGATTTGTTTAGCTCATTAACTCCGAACCTGGGTTAGGCCCCTTAAGCCAACAAGTGGTTACATTGCCGGGATCAGAATCTGCATAGAGATGTCTGATGTCGTATCATTGGAATCCAACTAAGAAGAAAATTGAAGGTTGGTTGGACAAGAGGACTCATGAGTTCGTGACACAAGAGAATAGGAACCGCAACTAACAAAAGAAGAGTGGTTAGACTGCTACATGTACACAAAGATCCATGAAATCTTCTTTGCATCTTTTCCCACTGAGCTATAAGAGTGGATAGCGAAGCTAGCAAATAGACAAGGAAGGTGGAAACTCGACAATCCTATTGTGTGGACCCCAGAGTTAGTGCAAAGGTTGGAAGCATCGAAGGATAAGATTGCATGCACCAATGATCACTAGCTCGATCGAATTATAGGAGGATTTATTACTGAGTTCGTGGTTGACACCTAAGTTAGCTACAGTGAGGCAGAGTGACCCTTTCTCAAGGGACAATGAGGTAAGGACGTAAAGTCTCTGAATACTTGGATTAAAATGTTATTGTGTGAAAAGAGGGTTATGCAATTACCTTGATGTTCAGGGCTACATGAAGTGGAAAAACTTACAGGAACGAACGAAATAAGGGACCAGAAACTAGCCCCTTGATTTCACCACCGCAAGGGGATGAGGAAGAACTTGTGAAGGTTTCTCTGCGAAGTACAATCCATCAGATAAGGCAAAGAATTCTACAAATACCACCCCCACCCACACCACCACCAGCTTCACCGCCTTCACCTCCATCTTCACCCTTACCACCTCTGCCACCACCACAAGTCAATATGGCAAGCACGATAAAGTTGCCTATGTTCAAGGGATTGGGAAATGGGGAACTGGACCAATTTTGGTTTGTGGTAAGAGCTGTATGGGAAGCACAGGGAGTTACAGATGAAAATATAAAGAAAGTGACACTAGTTAGCGCCTTGTAGGACCGTGCGCTGACCTAGTATATTAAGCACTCCAAATATAGTCCAAATGCGAGAATCGTGGATACCCGAGAAGCACTAAATAGAGAATTTAGCAAGCCAAAGTTTGAAGCATAGTCAATCATTGGATTCAAAGAAATCACGATGCCACTAGGTGAGACTCCTTGGGAGTTGGATCAAAGGTTGAAGTGTACGATTCACGAAGCTAATATGAATCTGATGGATGGGCCACATCTCAAATGGTTCGTGGCATCACTAATGCCACATTTAAGGAGTGTGCTATTGTAGCAGAAGTTAACAACTCAAGCAGAGGCCTTAGAGATTGTGATGAGGCTTCATGAGACCCCAATGCAGGATCCTAACATGCGAGTTTAGCAGATGCATGCGCAATTGAAAAATTTATTCCTGGATATGCAGAGTTTGAAACAGGATAGAATAGCTCGACCAGAAGTGTGCGAAGAGGTGGGGTGTGTAAAATGCAAGGGTCGGGGTCATGATAAGGACAATTTCTCGGTTTTCGAAAATTACCTCGCGAGAGGAGGACTGATGTCATTAAGGCTAGAAGCACAAGTAGGACCTAGCGCGGAACCTTCTTTGTGGTGCGCGATTTGTCAAATTGGTGGAAAACACACTACGAACAACTTCCATTTGCTATAGAAGTACACGTAGAATTTGCAATAGTTGTTCTATAATTTTTGTAGGTCGATGGGACACGATGAGTGCACTTGTAGAAGCTATGAGCTAATGATGGATAGAACTCCTACCTACAGAGTTCAGGCCAAATCGCTGCCCATAGACTAGAATGTAGGAGTGGTGCGAACAGGATTTCACGGGTGCAGATGTGGCCAAGGGGGAGGAGGACCTAGAAGAGGTCATGGTCAGTTGATCTGCTACAATTACGAAGGCTCATGACATTATGCTCGCGATTGTACGAATATGACGTAGCCATCGTATTTATATTGCACCTTGTTTGATCATGAGACAGAAGATTGTCCTATGCTGATAGCTAGGATACCTGACAAAGGAGCACTATCACCTCCTGCAACTCAAAACCTGTAGATGATGAGGTCTGAGCCACGTGAGGAAGATCCAAATTTGAAAATTGTGCTCTGAAGTGGAATCGCAATGGGAGATGACAAAGGCAAACAATCATAGGATAGTACTTGGGTTCACAAAGCCTCGACGAAGGAAGCGGAGTTTGACTTGGAGCGTGCTCGGGAAACTTTCATGGAAGCTAAGAAGAGCTTTAGGGAGGCCTCCACTTCAGGAAGCAAAGATAGACTGCAACCGGAGATGAATCCATCCATGCTTACGACATTCTTGGAAACATGTATGAAGTTACTGCGTGACAGTAAAGCATCAACAAATGCACTGGGACCGTGCCAGGAGAACTGCACGTAATTCGGAAGATTGGGAAGCATAAGACAAGGACGGGAAGAGAAATGAGGTTAACCACACAGATTGGAGAATATTATATGGACCAAGTAATTTTGGATTTAGGATCGGATTTGAATGTTCTACCGAAGCAGACATGGGAGCGCATGGGGAGGCCTATGCTGCAGTGGTCTCCTATTCAATTGTGAATGGAGAACCAGCAGAAAATAATACCCATGGGGTGATTGCAGGGAATCACTGTGGATATTGAGGGGGCAAGTGTGCTAGAAAACTTTGAAGTAATAGAGATTGTTGATGACAGCAATCCCTACCCTGCGCTCTTAGGAATTGATTGGGCCACTGACATGAACAGGGTGATTAATCTGAAGAAGTGCAAGATGATTTTTGAAAAGAAGTCACTACGCGTACTTATACCTCTAGAGCCTGCTAAAGGATCGCGCTACACAGAACTGGTGCACGACTATGAAAGTGATGATGATTTGGACTGCATCTATAAGATAACAACGTGAAACTAGGACTGGGTGAATCCCACTACAGATGGACAGCTTGCATGGGAGCGCGAGAGCTCCTGTACTTCAAATTCGAAAGAGGAAACGGAGCAGTGGAAAAATCGGTTACATGAGGTGACTACACTGAATTGTAATATGATGACAAGGTCACCGCGTTGTGTATCGAAAAAAGTAAGGGACCTGCCTACTTATGATGGCCTAAGTGAGGTAGATACCTTCTTGAATAAATTTGAAAGGGAGGTGCCAGAAAAGCAACACTTCCAGGCTTTGAATTGGGTATTGCACACTACACTCACAAGGTGGTGGGGTACGAACAAAGGAAGCTTTGACGACTGGTGCAAATGTAGAAGGATGATGTGCACATGGTTTGGGAAGCCTAGAGTGCGACTAACAAATAAATACAATTGGCAGGATAATCTGTGCACACATCTAGCCAGGTGGATGCCAACATATGGAAAACAACCTACGTGGATGTGCATGAACTCCGTGCTAAGAGGTATGGTCACTAAGCGTGTGTTGGGGGGACAGATGTGCAACTGGCTCTCACAGATAATATGTGGGAAGAACAATTGCGTAGAAGGTTATCCACGCGGAAGTATTTGACAAGGTGTGAAATGCGCTGAACAAAGTATGCAATGCACAATGAAGTGATTGGGACTTGCGCGTACCCAGACAAATGCCTCTTTAGTTGGTCGATAGAGTAGAAGTCGTAATGCCTATGGAGTTTATCATGTCTAGTCCACGCATATTGGCGATCTCAGGGGTAATGGATCGTGGAGCCCTAGAAGAAAGGCTTGCGCTATTGTAAGAGCTCAAAGAACAACAGTTGGGACTCAATGAAGAGATCTAGTAGGGTGACCTTAGGCTCCAAGAACTCATGAATGAAATAGTTCAGTTGAGGGAGAAAAGTGCCATGGCGGAAGCGGAAGTCAAGAAGCTTAAGGAAGGAATAAAGAAGGACTTTCTTGATAGAAAGACCTTAGTAATAGAGGAGGATGAGCTCGATTACATTGATAGACTTAAGGACCACCGCCAAGAGTTTCTAAGTTTGCTGCATGGGATGGGACCATATGTTATTAAGGAAATCATAGATGGTGATGCAGTGCAGTTGGTAAAGTTAAGTGGCGAACTCTTCCCAGGAAAAGTAAATGGTAGTTAGTTGAAGCCTTACACAGGTAGGCTAGCCATCTAACTAGCCACAGGAAGTATAGTCTTAGCTCTCCAAGCAGCTGAAAGGGGGCATGGGACTATAAACTACTCTACCAGAGAGCTGCGCAATGTCAAGACTATGCGCAGTAATTAGGTGTTACAGGGTCTGCAACAGTGCAAGAGTAGCTTCCCTATCGCACGGGTTGGCTGGGAAGTGATCGTTATAGTCACTATTCACTATGTGATGCTTGGTTTGAGACCAAATGGAGTAGGTGCAAGCATTTAAGGTGAACTTTATGGGCTAGATTTGGGAAAATCTACCACCGAGGGAGAATTAATGGACTGGATTTGGGAACGGTCGAATTCGAATTCAAAAGGCACTATAAATTGAAAAGGGCTCCCAAGCAAACAAAACTTGGCCATATGATAATTGAGCTATTGGGCGCCCAAAGATTCATGAACCCCGATTTGTTCAATCTTTTGAATTCGAAGGCATTGTTTGAGTACTTACTTGAGCCGTTCAGAGATTTGTGGAACAGAAATATGGCAGCGTCTGAAGACGCCATGGATATCGGAGAGATGACTGCTGAAGAGGTCGTGCAGGCCATGACGAAAGGAGACGCCCTAGAAAGTGTCGGGATAGTCGTATAAATCCCTAAATCACTATGCACACTGAGACCCAAGAAAGATAAGCAGCCTATGGTACCGATGTGGGTGTCCCCCAAGAATTTGTTAAGGACGAGGCTCACCATGGAAGAAAAGGGCAAGGCAATCAATTTGGAAGCCGATGAGGAGGAAGAAGACTTCAAAGAAATCCTGGTAGAGGAGGAGGACAAAGAAATGGAGGAAGAAACCCAGGGTGTGGACCCTCTGACCAGGTTGCCCGCGTATGTTCCTCCGTGGGAGGGGAAAGCACAGGTGCCCAAGGACCTAGATGAGAGCAAGAGCTCTCTGTAGACTCTGGTGCTAACCGATGACATCGTTTTTTATGGAGCGCACTTGGGATGGGTGTCGGTTCTAAAATTTGAAGACTAGGATCTCGCAGACCACGCGAAATTCCCACATTTGGTAACTGTGTAGCTAATGCGGCCAAAGAAAAATACAGCAGAGGGAGTCATAGAATTGGAGCTGCACAAGTGGTTGCAAGGAGTAGAGAAAGAAGGGTTATTAAACTTGCTCTGGGTGTTGCATTACCATCATGCCCCACTGACTATCTTTGTCATCAGGCAGTTGCTTTGCTTGGTGCATGATGGGTGTTTGTGGCTAGAGGAGCCTATCCCCATCACGGATCATCTAATTCACAGAATTACCCGGCTCCCTTGTAAAGTGGAGGATCCAGCGAATATATCCGAGGGTAAAAGTGATGATTTGACCATCGCAAAGGCCATGAAGAAGAAGTTCAAGTTAGAGAAGAAAAAGAGAGAGTACGTGATCTCCAGTATCAATATCGATGCGATCAAAGTCGCGATGTATATATTAGCCAGGAAATTTATGTGGAAGTGTCGCACGGATGAGGTTCTTACGCCAGTGGTTGCACTTGCTACGTAGTGCGCAGAGGGGGTCCAGTTTAACTGGGTGGATTACTTATACAGGGAGTTCCTGGAAAACTACCACAAGGCATAGGAATAGGGGAAGAATTTCCACTATGCATGGCCTCTACTATCCATAGTGTTGGTGGCTTGGGAATTGCCTGAGGCAGCCAATTCCCCACAATTGTGAAGGATCTTCTGGAGGTAGCGAAGTATGATTCGTTGTGGGCAACTAAAGACATGCAGACGATTAGAGACAGCAAGATATTATGAGTGTTCATGGAGATGAACATCAGAATGGGGATTAACTGCAAGCCGTAGTTATTACCCACTATCTATAACAGTCTGTAGATTTTTGTGGAGTTCAGGGTAAACTTTCATCACGTGTACATCAAGGCGAGGAAGGACCCTGTGAAGGAATGGAAGGAGCTGCCATATCTGGCGACGAACGATGTCATATTCATCGTGCTTGAGTCGTGGCCGCTGAAGTGGCGCACTCACGCCAGCTCCACAGTGGAATTAGAAAAGTCCACTACACAGAGGAAGAAGGAGGAGGCAAAATTGTGGATGGCATAGTTGGCGGAGAAGATAAGGAACGAAGCAGTAGTAGCAAAGGCACAGGAGGTGTGGGACACTGCGAAAGCATCAAAAGAACAAAGGGAAATAGAGAAGGAGCGTGAGGCTCATAAATTTCCTTCGCCTGAATGCCCGAGAGAGCAGATGGGGCCGCAGAAAAAGTTTAAAGCCTCTAAGACTTCTTTCGACCCGATCACCATCATTGAGGGGGATCTCCATGACATAGGGGAGATGGTGTGAGACGTCACCGTGGAGGCCCTCCAACAGTTTGTGGAGGAAAACTAGATGGTGTTGGAGGCCCTCCAGACACAGATACAGGAGTTACAAGTGTGCACTCCTCAGATTGGTACTCTATCAACCAGCCTCGCAGTAGGCACGGTCGCGGCTGAGGAAATGTTGTGTGCCCACATGACCAACACCATAGTGCTACAAGAGGGCACACTGGTTACAGAAAATGAGGCTAATAGGCCTATGGTCAGTGCACTGAAGGGAGTTGGGATAAACATGGTTACGCTCCCTTGGCAAACGCTTTATGTTCTGCATGATCGAGTGACTGCAGAATTGCAAGCCAGGGAGGGTCATACGCTCCAGGTGATGAGCAAGAAACGGATTAATGTTGAACAATTGAGCTTGTAGCACAATAAGGTCATGACACAAAACAGACAACTAGTGTAGGTGGTTGAGGAAGCCTACCAGATGGTCCCCGAGTTGGCCATCCCAATAGAGGAACTAGCAGAGGCGCGCATCCGAAGACTAGCAGCAAGGGTATGTGAGGCAAAATAATAAATGCTTAAGGTTCAACTGGAGCTGAACCTTCAAATAGTTGAGCTACAATTCAAGGCACAACCTTCAACTCCGCCTGAGGTGAAGGAAGAGCGCACCAACACCATTACAGCAGGAATAATGGAGATCAGCAATGCAACGAAGGACTACACTAAACTGTTTGAAGAGTCATTCGAGGTCCTCACCACTCTATAGGATGACCCAAACATACAGTGCTTAGAAAAAAAGGTGTGCGAGCTGCAACAATAGTACGATGAAATAAAAGGGACCGTGCAGATGGTGGCCCTTACACAGAGGCTCACGCGGATGCAATAGGGAAAACCACTAAAGGAGCAAGTAGATGCTACGCGACATAAGGAAGTTGTCTTAAAGGCATGTGTACAACCATAGATCAATGCGTTCATCATTACAACATCGAAGCCAAGCTCGCACAGATGCAGGGAACATAGGAATAGGTGCAGGGTAGCAGTTTAGCTACAACGGTCTCTGAATAGCACATCCAAGAAGTGCAGAAGGCAGCTGCTCAATGCATTGTCGATCTTGCAGCAGTCCAGGCAAAGTTGGGAGGTCTCCATGCGAAGATCTTCACACCGACAGAGTGACTCAAGGGAAATTCACAATGTTTATGTTGGGGGCTTGTTGGGTGCGGTATCCCCCAAGGAAAGTTTTGGGGCTTAAAGCCCAGATTTTGGCTAAAAAATGTAAATTCGATGTAAAGACTCCAAATTTTGTGGGCGCGAAGCACGAAGTTGTAAAAGAGTCATAGGGTTGTCCACCCTCAATTTTGTAATGTAATGTCGGCATTAGAGATCTACCCATGGTCCGCGAACGATGGGATTGTATAAATAGAGCAAGGCTCTAAGTTGTAAGAATAGAATTAGAGTGATCATGGAATAAGGATAACAGAAGATCTAAGTGTAGAGTCGAGTCTTTGGGTCATAGAGTAGGAGAAGGCTCTGCAGCTGAGTGCATAGAGGCCTAGTAGTCCGCAGATGAGTGCGCGGACCCTTGCAGCTGAGTGTGCAGGGCGAGTTGAGTCTGTAACTATTGAAGCATTAATAAAGAGAATTTTTACATCAATTCTAAGTATTTATTTCTTGTTTTTTGTATTGAATATATTAGGTGTAAATTGCATTTTTGTTGTCTATATGGTGTGCGAACATATATAACTATGTAGATTAAATAAATGTGAGTTAAAGTATCAGGTTACACGAAGGTGACTAACATCTATAAGAGGATAATTAAGATACACAGTGTACTTGGGGAAATAAAGCAGATCACTGCCATAGCAACGCGAAATCACCTCAGCCCCCTGGTTAGGGCTGCGTGAAGGACAATTATAATAGATCACGAAGGTATCATAGGTCAGAATAGTGCGCGAAGTAACCTGCACAAAGGTAGGCACAGTTGGACTAAATCGACCCCTCAGACATCTCAAGGGTGCAGAAACTTGGTTCCAGCATCCCCCCATACTACTTCGGGTGAGACTTCAGTTCGCGCACCGCGGGCTAATACTGAAAGGGCTAGTAGTGTAGGGATTTGTTGCCTAATTAACTCTTAACCTGGGTCAGGCCCCTTCAAGCCAACATGGAGGTAAGAAACACTCAAGAGAAAAGGCACAGATCAAAGTTGAATTGGGTGCATTACAAACACCAAAAGACTAAAAAAAGGGCCATTCGAAAATGGTCTAGCAAATAAGGATGTAATACCCATATTTTGTTTGTTGAGTAAGTGGATCTAAGACTTATGTGTGAAGCTTAATTTTGTTATGTTTTTACTAATAAGGACACTGAGGATAGTGTTCCATTTAAGGGGGTGGGGTTTGTGACACCTTTGGTATGCCTTCTCCCTAATTTTTTTAATGAAATAGTACTTTGAATTATAAATTAATATATTTTTATGTAATGGCCTAAAGAGTGGGACCATAGACTGATGATCTAAGGAGGAAGAGGAAAATAAACTTCTCTGGATCTAGCTAGCACCATTGTTTAATTTATGGTGCATATTATCAATTAAATTAGAAGAAGAATCAAAGAGGAGATGAGGAGTCCAAGAGGAGCATGAAGAGGCACTCATATGAAGTTATAGAAATGAAATTACACAACAATAGTGGGGTTGGATTTTATTCTAGAGAAAACGCATGAGAATTGTTGGAAAAACCTGCAAAGTGGAGGAAATGAAATTCCTTAAAAAACTAAATTGAGACTTGGAGGAGCTTAAGGAATTTTGAGCAAAATGGGAATGAGTGCTTTCCAAGAATTTATTGAGCAACCACTCAGGGTGCTTGCTAAAGAGTTGATAAACCACCTAATTTTATAATTGATCCATGTCTTTTTTGAGCTAAGTATGACCTCCTACTAAAAATTATCGAAGGAAATTACCCTTATATCATGGATCTAGCTTGATGGTGATTACTGCAAGTGATTCTAGCTACTATGATTCTAAGGTTAGGAGGAAAATTGAATTCCCACCTTCAGTTTGACCATTTATTTTATTATAAACGAATGCATTTAGCTAAGAGTTGTTAAATTAAATATTATCCTTGTGGAATTCAATGTGTAGCTTTGAGAAATGTTACATAGTTGTAAGATGTTGGTGCATGAGGTTTATTTACTGAAATGTTTGAATGTTTTGTAGTTTTTATTATAATGTTTGTCATGCATTTTTAATTTGAATTCTTGAAGATTCTTTACAATTCATGTGGATATCCTGTATGTGTTTGATATGGTGATAATTTTCTTATATCTATAGTGTGGGATTTCATTCCACTCTGTGAAAATGAGAGGCTATTCCTTGATTATTTTCTCAAGGAATAGGTCTATTTTGTGTCTATTTCGAGCATGCAAATTGGTCGAAATACCTTTCCATGAAGAGAAACACAATATCTATCAATTCGATTGAATAGTTGCATTAAGATAATTTGGTTATCATGCCTTGTTTGAAAATTGTGAGCTTAGGAGGGGTAGCTCTATTTTGTTTATATATATATATATATATATATATATATATATATATATATATATATATATATATATATATATATATATATATATACCTTCACCTATGTATAGGGGTGTAAGGGGCTGAGGTCCCTATAAGTTGAGGAGGGATGGTGTTAATGCCAAATATGAGCATGCATTTGAAGCTTAGGAGGTATATATCTGAGAGCTTTATAACCATATGTATATGTTCATATGGATATTAGTGGGGGTTGAGCCTTATAATTACTTGGTCTCATAATTTTGATATCTCATGTTGCATTTCTTCCTCTTCTTCATGAGTCATGGTAGAGCTTTCAGGTTTCTTACTAAGTGTTTCCATTTTCTCTCTTTGGGGCATCAATTAATGATCATTATTCCTCACTATACCTTTTTAATCACTTCAAACTAATTTTTCAAACCAAACTTATGCAAATTAACAAAAAAAAAAAAAAAACTGCACACCTTTTTCTTCTAGGTAGTAGATTGATCTTGAATCTGTTTTATCTCTGAACTTTAAAAACTCCAAGGTCTGAAATTGTGACCTATGGTAACCCTCTGTGTCCTCTTTCCAACACCACTAGTCTAATCAAAATTGAATTCTCCATGAAAGTGTTATTTCAAATCTCCCAAGATGACCTTATTATATAACTTTTCAGTAGATAAAACTTCTATGAAGTGTCACGTGTCACTGTTTCGACCTTCGGACCTAAAAATGAGATACAGAAAACTACAGTCCATCCTCTTTTTTTAATGTCTTACGAAGTTTCAATCCGATGCTCCGAGAGAAAGTTATGACGATTTTCCCAAGGTCACCTATTTGGGATGTAACTTGAGAGCTTGCATAAACCCTAAGTTTCTTGGATCATCTATCCACCAATAGCACAAGAAAAGATCTAAAATTCGAACCCGAGGTGCATCAAGATTTTGAATAAAATGGGTTTTAATTTCAGCTTCAGAAACATCGTGAAAAAACGTTATAGTGAAAATTCCACAATGACTTGTTTGGAGCAATGAAACCCTAGAATGCAAACCTTTGATACCAAATGTTACGCAACTAGCTCATAAGATAGAAGAAACGATAGATCAACGACTTCAAAATCAGCCTCTTCGAGTGGGTAACCTCCTTTACATTACGCAAATGAACAACTATTGGATGATACAAATGACAAAACCTCCTTTCTATATATAGGAGTCTAAGGGGACACAATATAATCAAAGCCGACATAACAATAATAATATAAGGGCACAACAATAACAATAGTGGGCTTCTATGGGGCACACTAATAACAATATGGGGATAATAGGGGCACAACAATAATAATAATGGATACAATGACAATAGTAATGGGGGAATCACTAGTATTATAGGGACCAAAAATATTACTTCGGCTTCCCCACTTACCCCATGGGCAGACATGGTCCCCTTTGTACCTACTTAGTTGAAAGTAACACAAGATTCAACCAGTTCATAGTGTTTCGAATTGGGAAGGGTATTTTAACTCGCGAGGTTAATATTTTTAGATTATATTTTTTCATCTCTGGTGTTGCTCCACTGCCAGCAGGCCTTAACAGTACCCGACAGAATCACGCAAGGAACACAAGCATTGTTCCACTTCCAGTGAGCCTGGATAGTGCCCCGATGGAGTTTCCTGCTTCACCTCTCTGCACAAGAATCCTTTCTCTTCTTTCACCTTTGTTATTTTTGAAAGAGAACTATGCATTCGCACTTATTTATTTTTGGGGCAGAAGAGGGATCCTGACTTATTAAGAAAAGGAGAGGTTGTTCCTTCATAGAAGCATGTAAAGACCTCTGATTCAGGTTTGATCATTTTTTCCCCTTCTTCATTTCTACTAGTTCGATAAGCTTGAACACACCAAAGCAGAAAACTGAGTGTAGGTATGAGGTTCACATACTAGACATAGGTTCATGGTTTGACCAAAGCTCTCCTTACAAATGGATCATTTTCCGTCAAGACTTCATCGGCCAACATTTACAACCAAACACAATGAAGACAAACACGGGACTAGCCAAGGGCTGCAGTGTCACAAGAATCTTTGAAATTCAGCCACATACACATTCAGAAGCCAGGATGCAACTCCAGGCACAACACTTATTCGCGTAGTGAAAACAAATGGAAACTAAACAAGGAATGACACAAAGTAAAAAGAAAGTAGACACAGAACTAGGAAACCAAAGTTGAAAGACAATACAACAAAATGACTAAAGTGAACATGATGTAAAACCAGAATAAGAAAACCAGGATGAGCTACCGAGAACGAGTGCAATATTAGTGCAAGGAAAGGAAAAATACGATGTAACTAATCCTACTCCTATCCTAACAGCTAAGAAATTAGGGTTACGTGTAATGAAATTTCTAGTGAAGCCACCGTAGTTGTTCCCGACCTACATCCACAAATATATGAACAATTAAAACAGATAAACAGTGATGTGCAATAGAAAACACAAAAACTTGAAAAACTTTCACATGGGAAGGAAGGTCTTGCCTATGGGCAGAAAAATGTGTCACAGCCACTACTTTTACCTAATGCACATGCTTACCTCTTTGATGGATACCATTTTTCAACAAACCTCGGAAACATTTTGCGGGTGTGTCCTTGTCTGCACCGAGAATCTTAGAAAGAATGAGGAATGATTAAAAATTTGTGCCTATAATAGAGCTTGCCAAGTAAGATCCTTCTATTCATTCAATGATTGCATCGTAAAATTCATAATGGTCATCTTCAAAGCCTCATGATCTCTGAAAATATGAGTTTTCGATTCGAGAAGCAAGATCACGATGGGAATCTTGTAAATAAAAATAGATCTGATCATCCTTGGTGGTCATGCCAAGACAATGAGGACTTGCCATAACCATCAGCAAAGGCTGAAGTGCCTCACTTGCTTGACGGAAATCTAAAGAGAAAGATATTAAGAAATGAAGATTAGAGAGTGCGAAGCAACTGTCATCAGATGTGACGATGGGAAAATGATAAGCCGAATGATAGTCACCCAAGATAGAGCAATGATCAGATGAGCTAGTTGAGACATCAGATTCTCGGTTTGTAATGAACAAAGAAAAATCCATTTGAACAATCTTGTGAATGCTTTGAATAATGGAACCAAGTTCGATGTAAGCTAGATATAATAGATAGATTTGTAGTGCAAGGTTCGAAAGAAGGCCGAGGAGCTAACCATGAAGCCGGAAATCTGATAAGTATGATTGCGGGAAGAGATAGTCTTTGAGATGATCAACTTCATAATTCCATGACTTCATGAGAGATGAACATTCCCAACCCGAGTTTAACGTAAGAGTTTTGCATGAAGACAAATGAGTTGTAATACATTCATCAATTTGACCATACAAGAAATTTTAAAAATTTGAAAGATCAAACCTAGAATACCAAACATTTCTTACACGGGGATCCACATCGAATGAAACCATACAAATAGACGGATTGTGCATGAGAAACCATATTTGATTTGGTTCAGGGGGCTTACCAAAGTCACGAAGTTCTGAAATAACCATCAATGGACGTTGAAGTGCCTCGACTCCTTGGCACGTCCCAGAACTTTCTAGAACTATAGAATCACATTTTGAAACTTGAACTAGATCATTCATGGCTTAAGGGTGGTTGTTGTTGCTAATTTCAAAACTGCTCTTTGGATGGCAACCATCTATGTCGCATATTTCACTAGATTTTCAATTTAAACAACAATCAGATTACTCAATTGAAGAGGATATTCTGATGGTATGTCCAAAGATAAATGAATTTGTGAACTCACATGAGCAAGCTGATTTGACGAATTGTCTTCGTGCAAAAGAAGGGATGCCAAGGAATGGGTAGGACACTCTATAACTAGAATTTTTTCAATCTTATCATGGACAACCTCATCGCCTCATGTCAATCAAGGAGATAACTCATCGGATGAAGAAGGAAGAGAACATGGAGTATCTCTGATGCATGTAGATGCGTTTCGAATGGTAGGACGCAAGGAGAGATGAGATGAAGAGGAAGTTTCAATATAGATGTCTTCTTTAATTGGAGCACACTCTAGATCTAAGTTAGAGTCTTGATGAGAAAACGGAAGATCACATGATGTTCTTGGTCGTTCATCACGGAATATGGAAGCATGGGAGTGGTGACTGCCCAAGTCTGGGGGTTGATTGAAATAATTGATTGTGCAGGATTTATCCACTGAGATTAGAGGATTGAGAATCATTAAAGAATGGAAGCTCATTATTTTTATGTGCACAATTTTGAAATAGAGAGGGAAGATTGATAGTGCCCTCACCTTTCTACTCCTCTTCTTGTGTAATGTGACTACCTTACGCCTGATCAAAATTTGAGCTAACAACTTGAGAATCAAGAGAATGTGAATGACTAGCTAGTGAAGCGGATTGATCAAGTGAGTCATGCTACAAGGAGTCATGGATTGTAGATGATAGAGGATGGAAAATATGCAGTTCAGATTCAATACTTAAGTTATGAATGGTGACATCCTCTTGTGGAATGGAGAAGTGAGTCTTAAATGTAGGCTTCTTGAGCCATTTTGGAATGTCCTCCATTGAAGTGGGAAATGAATGAGAAGACGATATGGGGACTTGATGCGCAAACTTCTTAGCTTCATGATGACCATGAGGGGGCACCCACATCAGGACTAGAAAAGGAGGAGAAAAAGGAAGAAATGGGGTGGTGGGCTACTCCTCTCCAATCTGAGGTGCCTCATGATCCACAAGAGATGGGAAGGAAGGGAAATCAGGAATTTCACCGTATTGAGAAACATGAACCAAGTGTTGGAACTCTTATCTCCCAAAATCTGAGTTCAAAAATTGGTCAGGAATTTCACAATAGAGGTGAAGGAACTACTCAGCAAAGTCCTCATCTGAATCATTAGGTTCCAATCTTAAATGACAAATTCCTTTATAGACATCTTCGTGGTTGTGCTTATCGAAAGCTTTACACAACGTCTTGGCAATCTGAGCAAGTGAATGGATAGAAGAAATGGGTAATGTATGACACCATTTCTTAACACGACCTTCGAATGTGAGGGTGAGTAATCTAGTCATGACATCTTCGGACTCTACTTTGTTACAAAAACAAAGATGGATAACCTGAAAGAGATGTTCACGAAAATTTGATTCATCCTCACCATCGAACCTAAGTTTGGAGAAGTCATGAATGAGTTTTACAGGGATGGTACAAATAATCTCTTTGGAAAAACATCCTAGGATTATGATTTCGGGAAGAGCCATTTTAAAATTAAGAAATTTAAACCAAACTCAACGAGTGTAGCCTGTTGTCTGGCCCTCCATCTAGTGCCAGAAATGTTGATAGTGCTGGACCCACCAACATTCAAGGGATATCCCCGGTATGAAGTCCAAACTAGACTTCACACCGTTTGGTGTAGGATTGCCATCCAGTATAAAGGCCCAATTGCAATATACTTAGAGATATGTCTTGCCTCTAGCTGTCAGCACATGAGATCGTTGTGTTGGCATCTTCAAACAACAAGGTAAGTGTGCTTGGTGAGTGCATAATGTAACTTGTGTCTCCATTCTCTTACTACAAATAGGGAGAGTAAAGTGAGCCTCTAAGTGAGAAGTAATAGTACCACCCAGGAAGAGACACACGTGAACCAGAAAAGTTTGTCCAGCATCCAAAAGAATAGTCCACAACAGATGTGGCAGTCGTTAAAACCGAAGTGCGAGGGGACAACATGTACAAAACCTAGCGGATTAGTCCACATGAATGTGATGGTCGTTAAAACCGAAGTGAAGGGGACAACGCGTACACCACCCAGTGGAGTATTCCACACGGATGTGACAGTCATTATAGCTAGAAAACAAAGATGTTCTATCGAGTATACCATGGAGCAGTCCACAAGGATGTGAAAGTGGTGATATCCATTACACAAAGGTGGCCTATCTAGTATCCCACTGAGTAGTCCATAGGGATGAGACAACAGTGATTAAAAAAATACAACACATTTCCAACAATGTAATTGCAAAAACAACCGAAGTAGTCCAACTATCTTAGTACATGTGAAACAAACATGAATTACAAATGGTGAAAGAATAGCCTTACAAACATCTACAAAATATTCTTGAAGCCGTGTTGGCCTTAACATGATTCTGAAATAATCAAAAGTCCCAAGACACATATGTACACCATACATAACTAGTCCTAGTAGTGGGACATTGGACCCACTCCTTTCTCCTCAAAGAACTGACTGTCTACTCTCAAGGCTATGTGGTAGGAGCCAAGCTTAAAAGTCCTTACTCATACAATGGGAGGGGTATATATAGCCAAGGGTGATGCTTGACCCTTGTGGCTCTTGGACTACCATCATGACCATTCAACTTCCTATGAATTTTCAACTGACATGACTCTTCATTTTCATGTGTGTATCCATTGAACATCAACTTTACATTACATTTGGTTACAATAGATTTGGACCATAATAGTGATGTGGCCTTGGCAACTCATGACACAACTTGACATGACACTGCTAACATGTACTACCTGGTTGTGGTGGCCAAGCGATTATAAGTGATGAATGTACTCTTGGTTGTGCTTTATCCTCTCTACCATACGGCTTGATGTTGCAGGGTCTTCAATGGTCTTGGTCTTGCAAGATGGTTGTGTGCATATGTTTCTTTCGCTTGAGCTTCTCTTGTCCACCCAATTGCAAGTAACTCTTCTAGCATGTTTTCTCCTTCTTCATCTCGTTCTTTGTCTTGCCATGATCCATCAGTGTACCTGTTCCTACAATTCACTCATGATAGGATGACATCAAATCCAAAACCTCTTAGTCTAAGATGCATGCATTGTTTTCCATGATCCAGGCTTGGGACAAATGATAGGTTGGGAATAGGACCCAACATCTGCACAATGCATAGTTCCACATGACATGGACGTGGATTGACCATTGAGCTTGTGCAAAGCACAGTTTAGGCTTGGATGAGGAACTTTGCAGCACAGTCTACACTGTCGGGAAAAATTACGCAGTGGTCACTTGGAGGCAGGATTGTATAGTTGATGTCACTAGTGACAACTACAAGGTGGGACCCTAACGGACACCTTTGCACAGTTTCTAGAGGGAAGACATGGCAGGATAGCAGAGGGACTAGAGGACAGGTCTATGCAGTTTTTGAGAGTAGTGAGTCCTGGTTGATGGAGGTCATTGGGAGGACACCTCCTTGCAGTTTCTTGGAGCAATGTAGGCACAGGTCTCTGCGTAATGTGGGGTTCCAGCAAACAGGAAGAATATTTTATGACTGATCTTGTGAAGTGTAGAGTGTAGGTCGGGCCTTGAGGAAGGAAGACATGATGCTCACCTTTGGGATTGCATAGTGCAAATGACCAAGAGGACATCCTCAAGCACTACACAGTTCCAAGAAGCAGAGCAGCACCACTAAGGGCTGATATTGCATAATGTAGCTTAGTCAGGGTCTGATGAAGTAGGGTTGTTCAGTCGGAGACATTTTCAGGAAAATAGCTAAGTGTGAGAGGCACATGAACTTGTGAGAACTTCGACATTGTGATCACACACTTAGCATACTTCAACAACATGATAAGATTTATCACTAGGACAATAGAGCAAAGCATGACCCTCTGTGGGACTGTCTAGAGCTGAAAGAAACAAGTGCGACACTTGGGATAGGCCCTTGGACGACAATGATAACACTTGTGTGATAGTGCTTATAACTTTGTGTATGAGTGTGATAGGTATTCACCTGGTTAGGGCAACTTGTATACACAAATAGCAACCTTCATGGTCACCAGAATGGTTCACAAACATGACATAACAACCAAACATGTCAAAAGACGATAATTGATCCAACAAATGAAATGGAGCAAGACACATAGGGGAAACACATGGAATGAATTTCAATGCTTGCAACCATGCATTTCATTAAAGACATAATGATATGAAAATGATAAGTTGTCCTTCAAGCTACAATAAGAGGTGTATTTCAAAGGATGTGCTTTGTTTTCTATACCTACCCTCCAAAGGGTTATGCATCAGATGGAGTCTTCATGCGATCTCGATCTTCTATCATACCTTGGGTTTCTTGGTTTGCTTATCTTCCTCCACGGCTCCATGACAGCCTCTAGCATTTCATCCTTCTTGTGATCACAGGATCCACAGTAGGCTCTGAAATTTGAGTACAGGCCAAAATATTGGGGGGTGTTGCAGCCACTACAAGACATTTCCTGAGTGCATGTCTCCAATATTTATCATAATCGAGGGTTTCTTCCAAACCCTAACCTCATAGTATCCTTCAAACCCTAATAACAAAATTTCCTTAGGATTTCCTTCAAACCCTAGTATTCTTTTAGGTCTCAACCATCTTCTCTTGCTTCCAACAAAGGTGACCTCATAGGGGTGATAATGACTTTTATTCAACCCAGCTCTGATACTATATTAAAAATTTATTATGAATATATTGTTCTTTTCTTTGATAATTTCATTTCAACATTTGCAAATTAAATTCACCCCATAACATCATATCATTATTCATATTTACAACATTATTCAACAACATATGTAATTATATAGAAAGAAAAACATCATCATCAATGCAATAGAACATAAAGGAACAATAGAAGAAAATAATTCACACATAGAGACATAGATATTGGTTAGATACCAAGGAAAAACCCACTATAAGGAAAACCCTTTCAAATTCTTCTTCTTATTAGATTGTCATTGAATGATTCAACAAAAGAGAGAATACAATTTAATCCATATCTTTAACCATAATCCTATCCAACAATATCAGCTAAACAATATTCATAATATGAACCCAACAATGCTAATAATCAAAACTCTGTCTCAGAATACTGCAATCAATTGTCACTATATGTGGTCAGCTGTCGAACCCTGTAGTCAACGAGTGAAATATGTGGTCAATTGATGAAACCAAACCCTAGGTCCCAACCACACACATAGAGTGATATGCATGCATCTGAAGGCCTCCAACCATATTCATGAGCTAGCATGCCTATGGTTGTGACCAAAAATTGCTTATGTCATGCTTTTAGTCAGAAACCAAAACCCTAGACACGTGTACCAGCTTAGGACCTTATAGTTTCAGACCTGTGCGAGCCAATCTCCACAAACTGCCTCAAAACTATGTGAGACAAAACCAAAGAGGAGAATAAAAGAATGCTTCATGATCATATCTAAATGAGGTTGAGGTCACTTGTATTTATAGAATTCCAAGAGTGTCCAATTTGCTTTACAATTGACTTGATCAAATATGCACATGTGGGCTTTGATTCAAAAATACACTTTCCCTTCTCCAAGCCGAGCACTTCAATAGTAAAAATTGGTCCTCTCAAAAAGAGAAATCTCGTCCCATGATTGGAATTTGTCACTAAGCTGCCAAATTAACACTTTCCCCGATGTGCTTCTCTTGCAAAATATTTCTTTGCAATTCGACCACCTAAGTATGCATGAGATCCTATAACCTAAGTTCATCAAGGGCATTTAGCTATTACAGCCTCTCCTCCTGAGCTTTGGTGGTGTCTAGATCCAATTGTGTTGCCATTATTAGGGTGTTCTATTCAAATTCAATGGAGAATAATTCTTGTTTTCCATAAACCAACTCAAAGGGGGTGAACTTGGTGGTGATCTTCCATGTAGTATTATAGGCCCAAGTGGCCTCCAAAACCCTGGTTGTCGAATCAATTTTGTTATTATTGAAAACCTTAGTTAATTTTTCTTCTAAATCTCTATTGGTCACCTCCACTTGCGCATTTTCTTGAGGATGAGAAGGGATGCACTTCTTATGCCTAATATTATGCTACTCCATAATTCCCTCAATCAATTTAGAAGTGAATTGAACCGCTCGGTCAGTGACCAGCGCTTTTGGGAAACTAAACTTATAAAATATGTTCTCCTTCAAGAACATTTCTACCTTTTTATCTATTGCTACATTGAATGCCTTCACTTCAACCCACTTTTTCAAATAATCAATGCATACAATGATGTACCTATTTTTTCTATATGGGGGGTCAATAGGCCCAATGAAATCCATGCCCCACTTCTTAAATGGCTCAAGAGTCACTTAAAGTTGTAGTGGCATTTCATCATTTTGCGTGGGCTTTCCCATCCTATGGCATTTATCACATCAAGCAATGTACCTCCTAGCATATTGATGTAGGGTAGGCCAATAGTAGCCTACTTGAAGAAACTTGAAACTTGTCCTCTTAGAAGCAAAATGCCCCCACAGGGTCTATCATGGGATGCTGAGAGGATATCAAAGGCCTCATCTTCCCTTACACAACTCCTCAAAATCTGATTTGTTCCCAATCTAAAAAGGTTTCCCCCATTCCAAGTGTAAGGGGCACTCTTTCTTAACAAAATTCTCTTTTCTTTGGAGGACATATTAAGAGGAAATTTTCTAACAACCAAGAAGTTTTCTATGTCATAAAACCAAGGTGGAAGTAATGAAATAGCGGAAAGGTACTCATCTTGGAGCTAATCAACTATCATCTCTTCATTCTCTATAGGCAGGGTCAGTCTAGACAATAAATATGCAACCACATTCTCTTTTCCTAGCTTGTCAACAATGGTTAGATCAAATTGTTGTAATAACAGTAACCATCTAATGATCCTAGCATTGACACCAAGTATGTTCATTAAATACTTAATGGTTGCATGATCAGTGTGCATAAAAACTTGGTACCATGTAATGTAATGTCTAAACTTATTCGAGTGTACAATAGACAAATGCTCTTTTGAGTAAATATATATTTGAGTTCAACCTTCGAAAAAATTCTTACTATAACGCCTCCACCTGACATTTACCCAATTTCAATGGTTTGCGAAGGTAAACATGAGACAAAGAGTTACTATGACATGAGCTGGCCTCCTTGTAAATGGATTCCGGGAGATTAAACCACCTCCACCCCCAAACCTTGGTAATTTTCCTAAGACTACCTCATCTGGTTCTAAAACCTTCCAGCAATCCAAAGCTCAACCAAAAAAGAATCCCATCACACCATGGTTATCCAAAAATGGAAAGTCAAGGTTGAAGCCACTGTCAAACTAGGAGAAAATCATGCCAATGATAACAATTGAACCAAATGAACAAATGCATGTACCATGCATTCACAAATCAGCTAGGAAATCACCCATGCAACCTGTTACCCACAAAATCCTCCTACTAAAGTTGCTTGATCCCACCTTCCTTCCTTGTCCTTTGCTTTCCTTGTCCTTCCTTTCTTCCATTCTTACTCTCCCTTATTGGTTCTCTTCTCTCTCTGAAACTAATTCGAAAGCCAAAACTGACAGAAATAGATGAACTAGTCCTTAGAATCCTTTTTGTCATTGGGGCCTCTATTTTTCCTTCAATTTCCCTCTCATGAAAATGTGTGACCCTTCATCTCCTTTTTTTCCTATCTTCCTTTATTTTCATAAATAAAATCCAAGTAATGTCGCTTTTCCTTTGCCAACTCCTTTTCCAATTTCCTTATCCATAAATAAATTTAAGTGACACCCACTAGGATGTTTTTACCAACATTCAGCTTGGAATATGTGTCCCATGACCTTGGTCTTATTCTTTTTCCTTTATTAACTTTATTACATGAAATTTTAACTCAGGCTTGTTACAAACCCCTTTCCTTGGGGGAACATCATCCTCAGTGTTATATGACACTTATGACCAACAAAACCATTGAAAACCAAAACATACTTCCTATGGAGCTTTATAACATAGCTCAATGCAGTATTTATAATAAACAAATGTTGAAATCCATGACCAACATGACAACATGACAATCATACCACATATCAAAGCTTTATAACACAACTCATTGCAATATTTACAATAACAATCATACATATATCTGTACATATACCAAAACTCCTTTGCCTCAACTAACAAAAAATTAAGGATGCAAATCCCAAATTTGATCATCCATCTCCCATGTAGCTTCCTCGGGATCAAAGTGCTTCCACTACACTTTAACTTTCTCAATTTCCCAATTCTGAAGCATGTGTTGTTTCTGTTGCAATATGCACTAAGGTTCCAGCTAGAATTCTTCTTTTGGCTCCACCTGCAATACAAACTAGTCAATCACAAGATCAACATCCTTCACATGTATTTCAATAAATGAAACATGGAAAACATAATGGACTTTCACTGTCTGCGGTAGTACAAGTCTATAGGCCACTGGTCCAATCCTCTCAAGGATTTCAAAAGGCCTACATATCGAGGCGCCAACTTGGCACATGATCCAATCCTTAAGGATATTATCTTGGGATTGATGCACAAGTACACATGCTCCCCAACCTAAAACTCCTTAAATTCCCTATGATGATCTAGATAACTCTTTTCTCTATCATGTGTTTCCATTAGATTCTTCTTGATAACCTACATTTCCTATTCCATCTCTACTTAGAAGTCTAGTCCAATCAATACCCTATTCACTAGATCACTCTAATTTATGGGAGTATTACAACTTCACCCATAAATTGTGTCAAATGGACTCATCCCCAAGGACTCCTGATACACATTATTGTACGCAAACTCTATCAGTGGAAGATACTCTTACCATTTTATCTGCTAGTGCGTAACATACATCCTCAGCATATCCTCAAGAATATTGTTAACACTCTTTTTCTTTCCATATGTCTACAGATGATAAGTTGTATTAAAGGCCAACTTTGTCTTAAACCTGCAAACAAATCCTTCCAAAACCTAGAAGTGAACTTTGCATCTCTATCTGATATGATCTTCTTGGGAACACCATGCAATCTCACTATCTCCTTGATGAAGACTTGAGCTACCTCACTATCTGAATTAGTAGACTTCATTTGAATCAACCACAACCACGATGGAATCATACTACTTGGATGCCTTTGGCAAACCTGTAATGAAATCCATCGAAATTACCTCCCATTTCAATTCTCAAATCGGAATTGGCTACAATAAACGACTTGGATGCTTATACTTGGATTTTACCTATTAACAATCCAAACACCTTACGATGAATTCATCTACCTCTTTCTTCAAATTTTTCTACTAGTAAAAATTCTTCACAATTGAGTCTTATGATATCCCAAGTGACCTAAATACAACTTGACATCAAAATCCCTCGAGATAAGCTTCTTGAGTTCACTATTTTCCAGCACACAGATCCTATCTGTAAATCTCACCAAACCACATGTCGTGAAATGATATTCCACACCTTGATCACCTGTAATTTGTTGCGGTAACTTGTACTTAAGCTGCTAGTACCTATCATGTTGTTGCCCTATCTACAAGATCTGCTCCTGTAAATTTGTCCCATATGAACTCATAGTTTCAATGTGATCTACCTACAATCTTCTTCTAAGAGCATCTACAACCATGTTCTTCTTTCCCTTAATGTCATTGATCTCGAAGTCAAACTCACTAAGTCTGGCCAACCATCTAAATTTCCTAATATTCATATTAGGTTGGTCAAACAAGTATTGAGCCCACTGTGATCATTCATCAAAACAAACCTCCTACTAAGAAGATAATTCCTCCACATCTTCACTGCATGAATGATCATTGCCAACTCAAGATCGTGAGTCACATAATTATGCTCATGCTAATTCAGTTTCCTTGACTCATAGCATACCACCTATCCCTCTCACATCAGTACTCCACCAAGTACTCTCTTGCAAGAATTTGTACACAGCACAAACTCTTTATCTTGATTTTTAACCTTTAGAACTAGAACATTTGTAAGAAACCACTTCAAATGCTCAAAACTAGCTGCATATTCCTCTGTCCATTAAAATTTATTTTCTTTCCTTTGTAAAGATGTAATAGGATAGGAAATCCATGAGAATTTCATGATAAACCACCTGTAATAACCTGCTAATCCCATGAATGATCTAACCTCATCCACATTCCTAGGAGCTTCCCATTCCATGATAGCTCTGATATTTTTTGGATCCACTGTTATGCCTTCCTTGGAAACAACATGTCCCGAGTAATGAACTTATATCTAAAAGAAACTGTAGTTACTAAGCTTGGCATGCAACTGATGCTCTCTCAACAATATTAATAGTGTTGCGAGGTTTTGTACATGCTCTTCCTTATTCTTAGAATATTTCAATATTTCATGAATGAATACTATCACAAACTTGTCCAAATAAGGATGCAACCCATTATTCATCAAACACATGAAAGTAGCTAGAACATTAGTCAAACCAAAAGGAACTATAACAAACTCATAATGTTGATACCTGGTCTAAAATGTGGTCTTCTAAATGTCCTCTTCTTTGATGTGCGCCTGATGATATCATGATTTCAAATCAATCTTTGAGAACACTACTACTCCCTTCAATGGATCAAAGAAATCATCAATCCTCAGCAATGGATAACTATTCTTAATCGTCACATTTTTTAGTTTCATGTAATCAATGCACAACCTAACAATATCGTCCTTCTTCTTCACAAACAACACTAGTGCACCCAAAGGTGATACACATGGCCTTATCTATCCCTTTCCAAACATTTCCTTCAACCGCAACTTCAATTCCACTAAATCTTGAGTTCTCATCCTATAAGGTACCTTTGATGTTGGTGTTGCTCCTGGTACCAACTCAATAGAGAAATTCACTTCCCTGTGAGGGAGAAAATCTGAAATATCTGGTAGGAATACATCCTGAAACTACTACAAAACCATATACCTCTTCAATACTTCAACATCCTCAACATCCTTACCTTTATCACTAGAAACATGCACTGCAAATAATACACACCCTTTCCTACAACTGCACTTGGCCTGCATAGTTATGACCATTCTTACTAATGCAAGCTTCTTCTTGCTGTTGGGTTGTGTTATATTCTTTCCACGACTAACCCATGTAGTTAACCAGGGGTTAGAAGGGGGGCGGAGCACCCCCATTCGTTGCGTCGATTGCGTAGCGAGGGGAGTCACATGGGGTTTGAGGGCTGCAGGTAACCCCACTGTATGGGGTCCATAGAAAAGCCTCGAAAAATTTTGGTTTTGGACCCTATGTTACGTTGCGCGGACCTACCAATGTTTTTGTGCATGATTTTTGCACATGATTTTAGATGCGATGGTTTTCGGTCCATGGTTTTGGACATGATGGTTTTCGTGCCATGGTATTGGATGCTTCGGCATGTATAAATATGTATTGTAACATTGAAAGGAACATAATGAAAAATCAAGCTGGTAGACCCGGTTTTGGGATCCAGGGGAAAATCTCTGTGTATATGTGTTTTATGTGTTATGCTCTCGCACTGTTTATTTTCTGTTTTTTAAAATTCATATGTGGGTAATTTCTGTACGGGGTTAAAAGCCACATTTAGTATCTGATTTGTTTTGGATTCAAGGGGACGCCTTTGTTGCTAAGGGGTTTCGCTCGAGCCTGTGGTAGACCGTGTTCAGTGGGAGATCTGTGGGATCGATTCTAGTGGTGAAAGAAGATGGCGAGTAGTGGAAAGATAGAGATCGATCAATTTAATGGTCAGATTTTTGAGTTATGGAAACTCAAGATGGAGGATCTGTTGGTGGATAAAGATCATGGATCGCGGTAGATCTAGGTACTAAACCAATGGGAGTGTCCGATGAACGATGGAAGAATTTGGATCGAAAGGCAAAGAGCACAATACGATTGTGTGTCTCAAATTCAATATTGTTGAATGTATCAGGGGAAGCTACGACGAAGGCTTTGTAGGACAAGTTAGGGACTTTGTACCAATCTAAGTCTCTGGTGAATAAATTGTTCCTACAGAAAAAGTTGTATAACCTGAGGATGAAAGATGGAGACTCGGTGACAAAGCATCTAAACACATTTAATATTGTGGTAAGTCAGTTATCGATTGTTGATATCAAAATTTCAGATGAAGATAAGTGCATCAGTTTGTTGTGTTCTCTACCAAATTCGTGGGATAGTCTGGTTATTGTAATAGGTAGCAGTGCAACGGCCTTGCAGTTTGATGAAATAGTCTCATCCTTGCTGACGGAGGAGATGAGACGGAAAAATATGGAGAGCCAGAATGGTGATTCCTTGTTTCTACGAGGATAGTCCCAGAACAAAAACAAAAATAAGTCATCGAGTGGGAGATCTAAATCTAGAGGGAGACCTAAATCTCCAGGAAAACCTGTAAAGGTGATGTGTTGGAAATGTGAAAAGGAAGGGCACTACAAAAGGGACTGTAAATCTAAAGCTCCTGACAAAGGAAAGGGATCTAATGATGCTCCTCCTGCAAAGGTGAAAACCACCTCAGATGAAGGTGGGGATGTGTACTTGGCTTCTTCAATTACACATGTAGATCATGAGGCATAGTTGATTGACTCAGGTGCATCCTTTCACTTCACTCCCCATAGAGAGTGGTTCTACGAGTATGAGAAATACGATGGTGGTGATGTCTTCTTAGGGGATGAGAGGAAGGCTATAATCATTGGTCGTGGAAAAGTAAAGTTGAAGTTCCAAGGTGGAAGGGTTAGAACACTTCTGGGTGTTCTACATATTCCTGCATTGGCCAAAAAATCTGATTTCTGTAAGCAAGCTTGATGATGCTGGTGTAAAAACAGTGTTTGAGAAGGATACCTGCAAGATGGTTCAGGGAGAACTAGTATTGATGTGAGGAGTTCAGATTGGAACTCCATACAAGCTGCAAGGTAGAACTATTGTTGATGGGTGTTGTTAGAGCCTAGATTTGCCTCAGGCTAAAAAGACAAGGTTCTAGGTCCACATCAAACCATGCTCAGCCTCGTAGCTAGCCCTACGAGGACAGGAGAGGGCTGTCTTCGGGTCAATCTCAGCGAAAGATAATCGATGGGGCTTGAGATGACTGTTTAACAATTGATCTTAGGCTAGGTATTAAGTACAAGAATTTGTTTAGAGTTTTTGGGGGTTTTGTTGGAAAAAAGGGATAGGCAAATTTTGGGTCCGGGGATGAGGGCCAGTTCTAGCAGAGTTCAAGTTGGGGAGAGAAAATCAATGGTTAGGATGCCTTAAATTGAATGAAAGGATAGAAAGGACTGCTGAGAAGCTGAATAGGGCAAGATTATATCAAGGATCCTCTACAAACTGAAGAAAACATATAAAACTAAACAAAAGTCAAAGGCAGAGCATAGCAATTTATGAATTCCACCTTAAGTACTCATCAATTTAATTTCAGAAGCAAGAGAATGGAAATGGCATACATAAACATTAGTGAACTTAAAAATACATGGAGAAAAAAAACCATCGAAACACAGAGCCACAAGGATCCCAACAAGTGCTACAAAACCCAGGTCTTTCCTTTGCCAAAATTGCAGAAATAAAATGTACAATAGAGTGCCAAGCAATCCCAAATGTCCAACCCTGAAAATGACTGAGAAATTACGTAATATAGACAAGCCAAAACTATTCCCTTGCCTCTAGGGGTCTAGCTCATCATTCTAGGAGTTGTTTGAACCAATTCTAAACAAGGAACTGAAATCTAGGTAGTCAAACAACTTACCCCTATATGCTAGGAAACTGATTCATTCACTCACATTTCACCTTTTGGTGAATGAATCTTCTAGAACAAGTAAAAATGTGCCAATGTTACATCATGGTTATCAAATTACATCATGAAAAGTCAAGAATAACATCAAGAAGAAAAACTGGTCAAAACTGGGCGAATTTCTAAGATGAACAGTGAAAAATGGGCAAAAATCCTCTATGCACAACGCCTAATTATCTATGCATCGCGCCACTTTGGAGCTGATTTTGAGGCACTTCCTGAAGTCAAAATTGAGCCCAAGATAGCACCTTGGAAATCCCTACCTGTCTACTTTCCAACCCAAGTGGAATTTCTGGATTTGGATGTCATTTTTCCCTCCAAAACTTCAGTCTCCCAAGACTGCTTCCTGTGTGCCAAAATAGGGGCAGTGAGGTCATTTTTTGGGTGTTTTTGGCCTCCTGAGGACTCAAAACCTGCCCAAATTTCTTTTCCATGCACCAGAAACCATGATTTTTTCATGAAAAATCCAAAAATGTAACCTTTTTGCAATTTGGAGCTCCCTAGCAAAAGCGCGCGCCACGTGGCGCGACACATAGGGAGAAAAATGCTATTTTTTGTGCCAAAATTTGTCAAAATGCCAAAAATGCCCCAGATTTCTTGAAATTTGGGCTGGAGCTTCTTCATTAAGTGTCATGTTGGGCCAAAGAGGCTTTGGCCAATATCTGAAGACGATCAAGCTCCCTTTGCCTCTTTTGCTTCCTTATTACCTTCTTTAATTTTGCCTTTAAATTCCTGATTCGTTCCTTGCACACCTTGTTCCATGCCATGTAGTGGAAAGCCATGTGTCTCAAAAATGCATGGTCCTTATCGGCCTTGTCCAACAGTTTCTCTAAGTGGATGTTGACTCTCTCGAGATTAGACTCCCGATCATCATTAATCTCTTGTTCCAATGAAGTGAGCTCAACCCTTCTCCTTTGTGCAGCTTGACGATTCTCGCGGATGTTTTGTAACTCCATGATTGCTTGTTGATCTTCAAGCTGTTTGTTCCTCTGCTCCAAATATTTCATGGTCCACTTAGCTCTCTCCAAGTCAAGCGATAAGGCTTGGATCTCTGTTTGCTGCTCCTGGATGATCTCCCTAAGTTTGGCACTTTGTGGGCCTGTATCTGTATCATCATCATGAATGAGAATGAAGTCGGTCTCTCGTTCACCTGATGGCCCCTCATCCTGCATTTGCCTCTTGCCTTTGTCCTATATCTATGGTGCTGATGTCGGAAGCGAGGCCCCTTCCACACCGATTGGAGATAACACTCACTTCGTTGCTGCAAAAAAATGTCTAGTGCCCCTCTGATATGTGATGAATACCAACACTCTAGCAGTCTCATGGAGCTCATACTGATGAGAAGGTCCACCTGTCTCATGCTTGACCTCTGATCATCCCTGTGAAGCTCTGAAGAAGTCACGAGAGATGAAATCATCCTAAGTGATGCCCTGTAATCCAAGCTGATGAACCACCAAAATCTTGATGACAGCAAAATGGTAAACACTATTAAGTTGCTACTGAGGGGTTTTATGTTGCACAAGGGTGGTCATCCTCTCTATGTTCTGGCAAATGAAATACAAAATGTTCATCATCCGTACCCTGGTGAAATGCATGAGAAACCTGATGTGATAAGCATATAAACGAGAGAACCATCCCTCACAGCTGAAATACTTCATGATCAATTTCATTAGTGGAGCATATTCATCTTTCAGATATCGGAATGGAAACACTCTCTTGAGCTGCCTCAAGAAACCGGTTTTAATGTATGGCTCATAATGCTGCCAGTCAATCTTCTTCCTCTTGGTCCATGGTTCCCCAATGTTTTTTATGTCGGTTGCTAGTGAGATAGATTCTGGTGTAAGTTTGAAGGTGACACCGGCTAAGGTAGCATGATCTCCATGTAAATGCAACACAAATAGGCGAGCCAACTCAAGATGAGATTGAACATTAGCCACCTTTTCACAAAACTCATAGCATGACTGATGTTGGAAACAAAACATGGCAAGAGGGCAGGCCTGTAATTCAGTGAAGGTGATTGGTTCTTCTCTGATATGTCTTCCTCCTCTATGAGGCCTCCGGGGTTCATGTTCCTCCATGGGAGAGTCACTTTGGTTTTCCATTTCCTAATCCGATGAATGCTCAGATGCCATGACTGTTGTTTTCAAACTGCCTTGGAGAAAAAGATGTTGGTGTATAAAAACTGTTTGGACTGCTCTTTTAGTGATGTGTCAAAACTCTGCCACCAAGGGGAAAATAAATGAAACAGGGACTGTTAGGAAGGGGAAATAATATTAAGGGATTAGGGACTATTGGGACAGATTTGTTAGGGAAATATGGGAGAGGATTTAGGATTTATGTGTGGGAATAGGGTTTGGGGTTTCATATTTAAAAGTTTGGTAAAGGGAATTTGGGATAGGGGTTTAGTAACTTTAGGGGATAGGGAACAATGAAGTCAGGGAAAAACTGGAATCAAGGATAAAAGAAAATGACGGAAAAAGAAAAGCTTGGTGGCCAACAAATTTTTAAACCCTAGGTAGCAGCTTATATGTGAGGAATTCAAAATGACAGGGCTTGATCATTTATTTGGAAGCTCAACCCATCAACCATAACATACACCATAAACTTGGATGATGAACAGGGAAGGAGGAGATCAACCTACTTGAATTCAAGAAAAATTTGCACGTTTTGGGCGTTTGGAGGTCGTTCTGGAAATTTTTGGGCCAAACAGCTGAGTGCGCCCCGCAGCTTGCCCGACGCACCGTGCTGTCCCAGTGCGCCGCGCCCGTTCAAAATTACACTGGATGATCACGCCCAATGCACTGTGCCTCCCTAGTGCACCGCGCCACCTGCTCTATGTGTCACGACTCCTTCCAGCTCACAGTTTCGGAATTCGAATATGAAATTCACTTTTCCATAGCTTGACTTGGCTTTCCAATGATCTCTTGGCATACTAATGATGTTTCAAACAATGAAAAACACTTATATAGTGATGGGTTTGATTTTTGCCTCTTGAAAACCCATTTTCTTATGTTTAGTTTTGGCACTCTTTAACACTTTAATACAGCTCTGTTTTTCAAGTTTATTTTTTATTTTGGCTTTAAATGATGAATCTTTTTGGCATTTTTGCAAGGACGATGGCATGTTTTGACCAAGGAAGACCAAGCCTATGCCTGGAGAGTTAATTAACTAAAGAACTTTAGAAAATGTTACAAAAGACAAAATGTTGACTTTTCTTCAAAACAGAGTTTTGAAGAACAGTCATAATCCATCAATATGATGATGAAATTCGTGAAATAAAAAACATGTGTAGAACCTCCCTCTGGCTTGCTGGCATTTGGACACTTTAACAACTCAATTTGTGAAACCCTAGACCTATGATTGACATGACTCTTTGCCCATTAAAATATCAAACATTGACTGTCATGGACTTTAATAAACATTGATGAAAAGACCTAAGCCAGCAGGTACAAGACATGAGGGGAATGAATGACAAAGCCCTTCCGTCAGATTATGGCATGCTCCTAAATGGAATGCAGGTGATCGAGCAGGATGGGACACCTAAAAATGAAATGCAAAAAGAGTTTTGATCTCTGACGGAGGGATGACCAGACCGACTCTAACATTGGCTCCAATGGGGATGGTAGCTCCTTGGAGGTGCCAAGAACGGCAGATCTCTAGAAGAGCTAGACAGTGCCTTCGTCCATTGGGCTATGGAGTCATTATTTCGACAAACAACACAAGACTCTGACTCAATTTATTTGACTGAAAGTTGACTCAAACCGACTCAGTTGTGAAACCAACATGACTGGAAACTGACTCACAAATGACTCATGACTGACTTAACTAAAACAAGAACTTACAAAGCTTATTGAAGGGCATCATTCCATCAAGATTTCAAATCATGATGACAACCACCTGCATACTAATGAAATATGTACAATCATGTGCAATGATGTTGTGGGGAAAAGTATCCAACACGGAATGACCCTATCCCACTCTAAGGGTGATAGTTCCTTAGCAACAGCTGAAGCAAAGCTATCTAAAGTTACTTCTTTATGACATGCAAGAGATGAAAGGAAGAGATCCACTTACCGATGTCTTGCGCAAATGGTCGATCCAATCTCCTCTATTTGCTGCTCGCTCCCAGCTCCAAGTCTTCTCACGGACCCAGCTACACGAGATCCTGCGAACAAGACAAGAAAGGGAAACTACAAGAAGCATGCATTCATAATTGATTCAAGGATTAGCATAAATCAAATACGCAAGTAAGACAATACACCATTGAAACACATGCGAATAGAAGAACCTCAAATGCTTTATTAATATAAGGAAGTAAGGTTCAGGCGGAGATACAACCATGAGAGGTCCAATCCAGCGTCACCTTCCCGACGGAAAGAAATCTCCTCTTCACCTCCCTCAAGCAATCACCCAATACTCACAACTGTAAACCAACAGCAATTCTTTGCACAAAATTTCGGCCCTCCAGATCCCATGGGATGAGATCCTTATATAGAGTTTTGGAGTGAAGATAAATCAGCTTGATGTGTGACTTGTTGTCCTCTTCAACTCCAGTTGTTCTTCAGTCCTTGAGTCCACTCAGAGTTTCTACCTTCCACTTGGAGTTTTAGAACCTCTTTACTCATCATTAGGCGAATCTTCTGATCCAAGTGTCATTTTGGAAGCTTCCTGGGCACTGGCACATTGAGAAAAGATTCCTCCACATGTCAAAGTACGCCCAGCGCAGGTAGCCTTTGTTGCACTTGCTATGCAGCGCAGGTAAACCATAGAGCTTTTGACATTCAGCGCAGATGCTTAGTGGAGCAGCTGCTTTGATCCAAAATTGACCTGTTTTTGAGTGTTTTTCAGTGGAGAACTGATCTGTAGTGCTGTGGTTTGCTGACCTTGTTCCTCTAGGGGTAGGAACAACATGTTTAGAGACTTTGGATCCCTCAGATTATCGACATTTCATGCTCCATGATGTAAGGCACAAAAATGTCTATAACAGTTGCCCCCTAAAGTATGAGGTCGTTTATCGGGTGAAATGCTTTATTAGGAGGATCCGAAGTTCATTCAATCGTCGGGAGGTGACCTATAACAAAATACAATACAATACATTATCTTTTCATACTTTCTTTTCATGATCTAGCTGATGCGGGCATTTCCCATGCTCAACTTTATAAATACATTTGCTGTACATAAACAGACGATTGTCTGATAATAGACTGATAATTCTCTGCTTTTAATTATCATTCCTTTAGTAGGATGATCATCTGCTGCACATGTCTATGTTTTTATCTCCTGAATATATATCGCAGCCCGGATGGATGAAACTAGATCCGGGGTCTTCAAACTTGTCCGATCTTCACTCTAGTACAAGTCGATCCATGTGAGAATTTCTTGAAGTCAAACATGGAAAGACATCGCTTGATTACCAGTCAATAATGTAAACTGTTAACAAGCGCGAGAGGAATCACCGATAATGATGATGACCCTCAAGGTACTGCAGCACAATTCACGTGGCGTGAATATAGGATCTGACGTCGAACACCACGCAAAGTCTCCCGGTCGAAGGTCATTAATGTATACCTATCGCCGGAAGTGAGAAACTTGCCATTGAGGCATGCAAGCTTCAAAGTACTGAGGGGGGTGTTCCTAGATCAACTTCTTGGATAGTGAGCTGATGTCGACAAGAAGTGATCCGTCAAAGGAGGGCCTTAATGAATCCCACATCAGTGACACGGAACAGAGCTAGTGATGATGGTGAAAACGATCTGTGAAATATGATTCAGGGTGGCGGTAATGGAAGGATGAAAGATGATGTATGGTAGTGGATGGGACCCGGTTGACACTTTCTGAATGACATCTCTTGAACATATAACGACACTGATGTGATGGATCGGTAGCATTACCCCATGTACAGATGGTATGGCGAGACCATGGTGAAGGGACCGGTGAATGATAATAACCCAACCCGATATTTACGGAGGCAAAAGTGTCATGTTCAAGAGCGACTTGCTACCATTAAGCTTTGAGGTTCTTCCCAATTTTTCCCTAGTCATTTCTGACCAGTACCTCTTTATTTTTGTCAAGCTTGAGGAGGATAACATATGCTTGTTCTATAACCTGCCCTTCGGGCAAGCCCATCGCTATGTTTTAACGAGCCTAACGATAGGGAAACTCGTTCTCGTCTAAAGACAAGTTTGTCGCTATCTAATATTTTTAACGAGCCCAGCGACAAAGACAACTCGGTCCTTTTCATCTTTAGAGAGTCTGAAAAGGGTACATAAAGTGGACTCCAGGGGTCCTTTTTCGTCATCTAATCCCTTCAGCCCGAAAAAGTATAAAACAATACAGAAGGGATGAATGTTCGATATCTTTATCGAGCCGAACTAGACAAGCGCTCGATCTTTTTGTGCAATAATCCCTCAGGTCCAAAAAGATTAAAATCTAGAGGAGGGATAACTCTTCCGGTCCTTTTAACGAGTTGGAAGGCCAAAACTCGTTAAACTTTTCATATTTTACGAGTCAGTGAAAAGAGCTCAAAGAAGACTCGTATTTTGAGGAACGAGTGATAAACAGGGATAGCAGCAGATTCCAGGTACAGGTTGGAATTTTCCAATCACGGCAGTATTACAAGGATGGCCAAGTGAAATCACTCTTCGCAGTTGTTCCTCAAAATAGGTAAACAATCAAGTGGATGTGAATGATCGGCCAAATGAAAAGTGGAGGTGACGGTGCACAAACACGACCAAGGCTTTTATGGCTGATGAATTTACGGTCTCAAATGGTTATTTACTGGTTCATTTTTTCTTGATGAGCTTGAACTATGGGGGAAGCTTGCTCACATGCTTATGTTTATTTTTTAACGAGCATGAAGTCCGCGTTAAAACTGCTCGGATCTTGCGTTTATTTTTTAACGAGCATGAACTTTGCCAAACTGCTCGTTTGATAAGGTCAAATTCATATTTTACCATGACTAGTTTTTCTTTTCCAGAGATAGTACTGTTTCATCAATTGCTGCAACAAACTTGTTAGAAACGGATAACATGAAGTAAAAATACTAATATTTCACTTTGAACTACGTAAAAAGCAATTAAAAGATGTTTTTACCTCTCATTTTACCATTTCATGTGCATTTGGTTCGTTGGAGCTTTGGAGGTGCCTCTTCCTCTCGATTTTTCACCAGCTGATTTCGGGAGATTCTGTGGACGATTTTCAGTGCCGTTTCCACCAGGTAGGAGCTAAACCCTAGCTCTATCTTTTCATGGTCTTATTTCTCAGTTTTATGCTTGTTTTCCTGCCCCCATGAGCCCCTGGGGTTTCTCTAGGGCGCTCTGCCATCAGCGCAGGTGCCGCATATCGAAACCTGCGTTGGGGGTTTTCATTTTCAAAGGAAGTTTGTCTCCCAACGCAGGGGAGACCCTTCCCCACCTACGTTGGGCGCAGAAAACTTTTTGGTTGCATACTTTTTCATGAGAATTTTGCCATTTTCTTTTTCCGAGTCAGGGATCTTACTCCTCCTCTTGTTTGTCTTGCAGAGTTTATTGGAGCAGAATGACTCTTACGTGGCGAGAACGAGAGCATGAAGAGGAGGACATGATTGCCCTCCATGATCCTATTACCATGAGCGCATTACGGAACTGTGGCTTGCTAAAATTCTTCCGCATATCTAGCATGAGGGCACAGATACGTTTACTGCAGTACTTGCTTGATGCTTGGGATCCTGTTAACCAAGTGTTCCAGATTAGTGGCAAGTCCATCCCTTTGACCATAGTGGACATTTACTTCTTGACTGGGTTTTCAAGGCGGGGTGCCCCCATTTCCTTGTCCGGTTCGGCCCGGGGGAGCGATTCCATGAAAGATTATATCCGTCAGTATTGTAGGGAGGGATCCCAGCCGAGCAGAGACGGCAAGGTTTCTATCCGTGATATCACTGACAGGTCTCTCAGGTCCATTTTGTACACGATTTGTAGGATGGCCGGCAGCGCATCCCCTCATGTTGCCAACAGGTCTTATGTGCAGCACGCCCTGGAGTGTCTTCAGCCGCAAGTTTTTAACTGGTGTGATGCAGTACTGGTTCAGATGAAAAACCAGTTGACCAAAGTAAAGGACGGGAAACTGAAGAATTTTGGCTTCGGTTCAGTTTTGACTGCCTTCGCTTTGGAGAAGATACCCTTGATGCAACCTCAGTATATTATTCTCGACTTGCCATCTCCTACTGAGCCACGCATGCAGAGGTGGGTTGACCACATGTCCAGACATGCAGGTCAATCTCAGATTACTTTTACTGATGCCTTCTTTAGGTGGTTCGAGCGGCAGGATATGGCTTTTTCCGAGCATCCATATATTGGCATGGATTTCCGAGGTGATCCAGATTTGATGCTACCGGATGGCGAGCAGTGGGGTGATCTTGGTAAAATCTTGACGTTATCACTATTTACTTTTTTTTTTATTTATAATGTCCTTGTGCTTTACTCTATCAAGACTCTAATCAAACTCATGTGTGCATGCAGATGTTGGTCCCGTCCGTCCAGCAGTTCGTCTGAGAGCTCCGGCCGCTGCCCCAGCAGGGGAGGCTCCTGGGAGAGCTATTCTCCGTGACCTTGACTTGGCCGAGACTCTTGCAGCTGTGCAGGAACAGGTCGAGGGTCTTACCCTTGGGATTCCGGATGTACGGATCGACGAGCTGCCTCTACGATTGCAGCGACATACTGCTGGTGTTCCTAGACGATGGTCTCGTCTTCTGCGCATGATTGCACAGGCCGTGGCATGTTATCATAAGCATCACTAGGCTAGGGTGCCCCCCAGCCATTTTTGAGTTTTGGGGTCGTATGACCGATTTTGTCTTGGTTACAGAACATTATATGTAAACCGTAAACAGTTATATATATTTTTGATTTTCGGGGTTTATTCCAGTTTTTATGTGATCCATGTATGAAACATCGATGATGCTTCTCTTTTTATCAATTTTGCAAATGTCTATCTAACACATAGTTTGCTAATGAGTCGGTTAATGTGTTTAAGTTTCTGTAAATGTGTTGATATTGGATAAAATCAAACTGTCTTTCCAAGATTTTAACTCTTAGGAACTTGCGATAAATAGCTGGATTTCGGACAGAGTAGGTACCATTGAGCTGTAGTACCACGAGCTGTGAGTCTAGCCTAATGACTAGCTGGCGTACGCCATGGGTGATGGCATCAGAGAGGAGCTCTATCAACGCGCTATACTCAGCGATATTATTTGTTGATTGACCAATACATACCCCCCTGAAACTCACTAACTCGCCGCTTGGGTCAAAAATGGCCCATGCTGCAGAGGATAGGTTCCTTGAACTACGACTCGCTCCGTCAGCATATCCAACCCACGGTTCCAATGGATTTGACATCTGCAATAAGTGTAAAAAGCGGATTACTTAAACCGGAACAAACGCTTTAGCGAAAACAAAAATGTAACAAAAGCATACAGGTTACTATTAGGCATAGTAACGCTTAAGGTACAACCCGTTGCGGGGTTGCGCCAGTGGAATCCCGTCATAATCTACCAACTCGTAGGCTCCTTTTGCTAATACACTCTTAACAATATAAGGGCCCATCCATAAGGACTTAAATTTCCCAGCTCCCAATTTATCGGATTCTTGGTCATAAAGCAAGACCAAATCACCTTCCGAGAAGACACGGGGTTTGACATTTTTGTCGAACTGCGCTTTGACTCGTTTCTTATGGGCTTCGTTGGCCAAGGCGGCATCACGACGGGTTTCATCCAACTGGATTAACTCCAAGAAACGAGCTTCTTCTTCTAAGGTTCCGAGGAGGAGATCAATTGCGAGTTTAAGGGACGAAATTTCACACTGGATTGGTAGGATCGCCTCTAGGCCATACACCAGTTGAAACGGTGTGAACCCAGTGGCATTCCTTACCGATGTTCAGTAGGCCCACAAAGCCGAGTACAGGATCAAATGCCATCTTCTTTTGTGAACCCCCACCATCCTTTGCAGCATGCGCTTCAGGACTTTGTTGATTGCTTCAACCTGTCCGTTAGCTTGCGGATAGTACGGAGTAGAGCTGTCGTGAGACAATCCTAGTTTGGCAGTTAATTCAACCATCATGTGATTGTGAAAATGTGATCCATGATCTGTCACTATGGCCTGTGGTATGCCGAATCTAGCGACCACATGATTAAAAAAGAATAGGGCTGTTGTTTCACCAGTGTTATCCAATGTAGGCATCGCCTCGGCCCATTTGGTAAAATAGTCAACCGCGACTATAATATACCCATGCCCCCCGGTCGAGGTGGGGTTACATTGCATAAAATCGATGCCCCACTTGGCGAAAGGCCCCACAGCTATTATTGGCTGTAAAGGAGCGGGGGGTCTTCTGGTTTTGCTATCAAAAATCTGGCATGCATGGAAACTTCTGACTGCGGTTATGCAATCTTTGAACATGGTTGGCCAGAAGTATCCTGCTCGTAAGATTCTTTGTGCTGTAGCATATCCAGATTGATGCCCCCCACAGGTGCCTGAATGACATTCATTCAGGGCTTTTTCGGCCTCCTCATGGGTTAGACACCTTCTCAGGACCGTATCGACACCACGACGGTAAAGCGTATCACCGACGATCATGTAGTCTTTTGCTTGGTATCGAATGCGTTTTTGTTCTGAGTGAGAGGTGTCTGGCCGAAACTTTTGGGTTCGGAGATAAACTATTATATCTCCATACCACTTATCACTTGCTGATATCAGAAACAAACTTTCGTCCACGATCGATTCTTTGGACGTTTCATCGTTGGACGATCACGGGTGATTGCATAATAATTCTGCGAAAATTAAAGCTTTCTTTGATTTGGATTTCACAAATTCCAGATCAAACTCTTGAAGGATAGCTATCCACTTTGAATATTTGCCCCCAAGCAACTGTCGCGACAGTATATAAGTCATGGGGTTGCAATCTGACAATACGGTGGTCTTCCTGAAGAGGACATAATGCCGAAATCTTTGTATCGCTTGAACAGCAGCAAGTGCTAGCTTTTCAACATGAGAATATCTACTTTCTGTATCATTTAAGTTTTTACTTAAATAATATATAGGGTGTTCAATTCCATCGGCTTCTTGAACTAAAACCATTGCTATGGTCGTATCTGCTGCAGCCAGATACAGGTTAAAGTCCCTTAGATAGTCTGGGGCATACATTAATGATGCTTTGACTAGCGCTTCTTTCAAAGCATCAAAGGAAGCTTGTGCAACCTGGTCCCAGACGAAAGGTACATCCTTTTTCAGGAGACGGGTATAACCTTTAGCAAGTTCTGCGTAATTTGGAATGAACCTCCTCAGAAAGTTTTCTTTCCCTTGGAGTTTCTGAATCTGAAGCAAGTTCGAAGGTGGAGGCAAATTAATGATTGCCTGCACCTTGCAAGGGTCGAGACGAATCCCATCCCTGGAGACTATAAAGCCAAGTAAATGACCAGAACCGACGCAAAACACACATTTGTGCAGATTGAGTCTTATCTTGTAGTGTCGGCAATGTAGAAATATTGCTCTTAAATGTTGCGGATGATCAGTCCGCTTTTGCGAATGAGCTGGAAGATCGTCGAGATAAGGTTGAACGATGTTCTTGATGTCATGGAAAGCATAATTCATTGCCCTCTGAAACGTCGCTCCTACGTTCTTTAATCCAAAGGGTAATTTTCGATAAGCGAATGTGCCCCATGGACAAATAAATGCAGTCTTTGACTGGTCCTGTGGGCGGATATTAATTTGATTATACCCGGAAAATCCGTCCATAAACGAAAAGATTTCACATCCGGCACATTCATCAATTATCTGGTCGATGAAGGGTGTAGGGTAGTTGTCCTTTGGACAGGCTTGATTTACATCCCTATAATCGACGCACACTCGTATTGTTCCTTGTTTTTTCATAACAGGGACAATATTCGATACCCAATCGGTTAGAGGAACCGGGTAGATGAAACCAGCATGGAGAAGCTTCTCAACTTCTGCTTTAATGGCAGCGGCCTTCTTGGGGTGTACCTGCCGAAGCCGTTGTCTTACTGGTTTGACATCAGGATACATCTTAATTTCATGTTCAACGGTACTCGAGTCAATGCCTGGCATTTCATCATATGACCAGGCAAAGACATCTCTAAATTCGCGGAAAAGAGCTTTATATATTTCTTGTTCTGAAGGGGAACAACCTTTGCCGACATAAATATTCTCTACAATGTCTGTTTTGGTCGAGATATTTATGGCTATAGTTTCTTCTATATTGGATAGGTTTCTCTCGGAGTCCACCGTATTTACAGTATTCGTTAGGAATTCAAATACTGAGGGGTGATACAGGTCACCTTGAGTATCTTCCTTAGGAAGGGAACGATGGTGGTTATCATCCCATGGTGCCCCCTCAATCCACAATGATTGCAGGATTCCTTCGTCACTTGCATGCACTCGTGACCAAGGATCCAAAGGGGTACCACATTCTCCTGACCTATCTACCCAAACGCTTGACGAGCATTGATTTGGGCTCGCCTCCCATGCCTGAAACATTGATTGCTACAATATTTCGATTGGGCTCGGGTGCAAGACCATTACCCGATCCATGATGACTTTGTCTTTTGCGACCTTCGTGGAAGATATCATGTTGCAGGTAGCCACCAATGGTACATTTCCTATGTACATATGATTTGGTAGCGAGAAAGTCCCCATCATCGTGGGGTCTTTCAACAGGCCTACTCCTATATCTTGAATCGAATGATCGCTTTCATGGATCATGGGAATGCTTCCCGTAACTTGTGAACCATTAAGGAGGAATTTCTGTTGGTCGACAACTGTAATCCCTCCTTCAAACGGGAATGCGATCTTCCTAAAATAAGTCGACACGACAGCTGCCATGGCATAAATCCATGGTCTTCCCAGTAGGATGTTGTAATCCAGATTTCCATCTATGACTTCAACATCAATCTCTACTGTTTTTCCACCTAGTTCAACCTTCAAGTTACTTAGAATACCGTAAGGGGTATATGTCCTACCGTCAAAAGCCTTTAGTGTTGTCGAAGATCTCGACAAGGTTGGCGACCCTAGCGTTTTCCAGCAACTCATCGACATAATACATGTAGATGCCCCCTCGTCAATAATTATTCTGTGAACAGTTTTGTTGAGGGCCTTCACTTGAATAAGGAAAGCTAGTTGAGCTGGTAACTGAGGGTCATACCCTTTGTGGTCAAAGGACACAAGATTGGAATCCTTAGGATCAACCCCCCCTATTGCCGATAACAATGCATGCCTTTGGGATGGACAATTTTGTAGTACTTCTAGAGTCGACATAGTGGATGGCGATTGAGCCAAATCTTCTACTACGTTATAATGCTGCGCCGCTCTGGCACGAGGATTAAAAGTCGACTTGTGTACTACACCCTTAGGTGGTTTTATCGTTAATTCTGGCATTATGGGTGGGACAACTTCTGTCGAAGTTGTTGTCGAACTACTTGGTTGATCTTTACCTTTTTCGTTTGACAGTTGCGGATTTCCGTAACCCTTGTTCCTTGTCGAAATCAAAGCATCATTCTGTTGCTTAGAGATCGATAACATTAGTACTTGCGACGGGGAAGCATTTCCACTATCAACCATATTTTGACCTGGTTTGGGAAAAGGATCAGTCAATACAGCTGGGTTCTTTGGACTCTTAAAGAATCTCTTGAGCTCAGCTTTGTATGGACATTCTGTTGTCTTGTGATCTTCGTCACATATCGAACAGGACCATTTCTTTTTCCCTTTCTCAGGAGAGTTCGAAGGAGTTTTCTCAGGTGACGAATCATCCTGTTTCTTCTTCTTCCCTTTGTTTTGTTTCTTCTTGCTTCCTGGTTGATTGGTTTCTTTGCCTTTATCTGCTGATATGGCATTTACTTCCGAAGCAAGAATCTCTTCATGGGCATTTCGATCTGAAGTCTTACGGGCTTTCTGAGGTGAAGCCTTTTTCGACTTCGCGCTTGTAGTGCCAATCACGCCATCTCCGGCATGAGAGTCAATATTCGATTTAGGAGGGGGAGGAATTGAAAATTCAGGTCTGGGGGCATCAGGTATTTTGTCGTAGAGCGTGCCAGACTGAGTATATACCAAGTCTAAATATTGAGCACGAGCAATCACTTGCTCCTCTGTTACGACCCCCCCCCCTTGGCCACATCTTCCATTATAGCCGGAAGTAATGACTTTATAAACCATTCGGCTAATAGCTGATCAGGAACGTATGTTTTCACCATCCTACGACGGCGACGCCACTCATGTATGTGATCAGATATGTGAGTAGCTGTCGTCTGTTTGAAGTTGGTCAGTATCTCGGTTCCTATTTCATACCTCATAGGTAATTGAAAATGGGTTAGGAAAGTCGTGGCTAAGGAGCTGAAATTTTCGAAAGAGGTTCTTGGCAATTCTATATACCATTTAGCCGCCGGACCTGTCAATGTCCTCTGGAAGAGGCGAAGTCTTATCGAATCATCATTCAGAGTGTTCGATGAACACCATAGATGAAAGGTCATGACGTGATTCGACGGGTCTTCACCTGGATTTCCATTGAATTTAGGAATGTCGGAGGGAAGTTTGTGAGGAATCGCTGGCCACCAAGGGGCATAAGCAATCGGATCGTTCGTCAACCGATGTAAATTGGGTAACTCAGAGTTGCCACGAATGGCAGCTGTTGACTCAGATTAGGCGAAGCGTACCCAGGATACGAAGGGATCGCCTGAGCAGTTGGTCTTTGCATACCGGCATAATGTATTTGATGCTGGTATGATTGATACGGTTGGTGGACTACCCCACTGTAAAGTGGTTGGTTTTGATCGTATTGTAGGTACGGTTGTCCATTGTTCGCAAAAATCTGCTGCTCGGTACCTTGGTACACATGCTGGAACTACGGTTGTTGATACTGCACCAACCATGGTTGTGATACCATTGGTTGGTGTGCGATGCTTACCACTGGGCCAAGATGAGGGGTAAGCGTACCCGTTTGTGCTTGTGTCGCCCCGCCAGTCGGCGATTGTGGTTGGGTTGCAGGGTCAAAGGGTTGTTGCATTACAACCTAGGAAAACTGAGGTTGACATGCAACAGGTATCGTTTGAACTTGCGACACAGTCACAATTGCTGGTGTCGTCGGGATGTTCGTCACAGGCATCTGTTGTTGCATAGAATACACAACTCTTGGTTGCTGGGGTAGCATAGGTATCCAACCACTTGTAGTTATTCCAGTATAACCTGAGTATGGTTGTGAGCTCCCGTATGGGTAACCTCCCGGAGGGGGTAATGAAAAAGCATATTGCCCCCCATACGGTGGTGGTACGGAACCGAGAGGATTTATTACACCTCGAGGACTGGATTGCCCAAACTGATTTCCGAAAGGATCAATCTGTTGAGTTCCAACATAGGAGTTGCCGGGTATTATCCCGGGAGAACAAACAGGAACAGACCATACTGTCGTCATGGCCCCCGAAGGGACCCCCTCCAGCTATTGAGAGTTAGGGACAGATGGTATGCCGGCGAACATTGTCGGAATGACTGCAGGGAGTTCTGTTGTCACTGTGTCATTTGGCACAGTCCTAGATGTTGATGGTTGTTCAGACATTTTGAGTCTATCCAGTAGATTGCCTAGTGATTCTTCGGGAACTTCTCTGGGTGATAGGCTAGCTTCTGATGCAGTAGGAAGTAGAGTGATCCCTGCTCCAAAATGCGTTGGAGTAGTTGCTTGCGGATCTTCTACAATTTCTTCTATTGCGATCAGACCGGGTGGAAGAGGAAGATCGTCAGGTCCGTAGAATATTTCTGGTGCCGAAGAAGGGGTTGTTTCGACAGCGACAGTTGTTTGAGGAGCAAGACTCTCTGAACCGATCACTGATGGAACTGATTCAGTAACACAAGTATTTGCTCTTAGACTAGGATCAGTGTTACTGTCCTTCTGGGGCTGTTGAACTTCTTCAATAGGGGCAGGGTTTCCAGAAATGTTTGGAGTAACTGGAACCTCAGATGTTGTCGGAACACTTGTTCTAACTTTGACAGGAGATTTGGAACCAGTTGAACGAGATCGCTTTGCCCGGGTTGTTTTCGATTCCGGAGACAAAGACGGTTGACTCGTGCGCCTCCGCGAACGACGGTTCATCGATTGACTTTCTTCCACGGTTGCGGATTACTTGATCAACCAACAATGCACAGGGTAAAAATGTGTTTTCGAATTGAATTAATTTTAGACGCTTTTTAAGACACAACTTGCTTTTTCATGTTTTAAGAGTCGAGAAAAAGCTAAAGATGACTCTAGTCTCCTTCAATGTATTAACGAGCCCGAAGTGACAAATGCTCGGATGGACTTTTTCAGTTATAGAGTTTGAAAAAGGCCAAAAGAAACTACTCTGGAGTTCTAGGCAGAGGGTGTGCCAAACCTTTCGCGAAACCACAGAATACGTTTTACAGTACGAGTGGTCGAACTTCGTGAATGCTGTGTTCACTGCATCGCAATCAGTGGGGCGGCCGACACGGCTTCCTATGGATAAAGGCTTTGTTCCTATAGGGGTCCCCCAATATACGCGACGGTACGCGGGGGCACAAGTCCGTATTAGTGCTATCGTCCCTCAGGAGGAATCACCCACCTTCGTAGAGATCGACAGTCACTATGTTTAACGACGCCGGTTCACGTCTCTACCTAGACCTCTACTGTGTTTCGTTATGTTTCAAAGCGTTTTTAGGTAAATTCAGTTCGTTTTAGGTTGATCTTGCTTAGCAGTTTGCCTTTATGGATCACCACGTGATGTATGATACAACTCCTAAATGCAGTCTAAGAATGATAAGCAAGCTTTTTCAATTCTTTCAACTTATGAAAATCTTAACTACTGAAGGAAAAGAAAGACATCATCTTTTCAAACAGATCATAGAGCACACACTGATGCACTTTCCTAAATCGACATGCAAACTGTCAAAATGCACATGCACAATGCAAGCATTTCTTTTCTTCTTCCTTAATGTTGATGTATTACAAAAAGAAAGCTGTTGTATGATTTCGAATTCAATTTCAAGCGAAAGCAAACAAGTTTTTGTCCAATAATCAAAAGAACACCATAAGATTCACTCGTTTCAACACAAGAAATACTAAAATTCGAACCATATAACGAAAGCAAATGCTCAAGCAGCTATGAACAGCAATAAACTAGCTCTTAGAATCACAACGACACTTTATCACAGGTCTAGATTCAAGAGGTCACAGCAAGACTAGTTCACTTTCGCTACGGGAAACTGTGAATGACAACAAGAAATACAATAAGAACAATCACGGTTTCTTCATACAACTGAGGCGAAATGAAGGCAAAGAAAGGTAGTTTCAGCTGGGTATACAGGTTGACAACAGGCTGCAAAAACAATATTGAAAACTGGGCAACAGGCAGTGGGGAACCCCAGTTGCACAAGGCAAAACTGGATCAGCGCAGGTGCTGCACTGTCAATCTGACATGCAGCGTAGGTAGTCCCTTTGGAACCTGCGTTGCAGCACAGGTAGCCTTTGCTGCAGCTGCACTGAAGAGACAACTCTCGTCTCTCTCAGATTCCGGGTCACAGTTTGCTCAAAAATCAATGGTTTTTGGCCAAATCAGAGGCTATCAGTCAAGTATACACTAGAGGATGATTAAGGAAGATGAACACTATCACAAAGAGCTAAAAAGAGTCCTTGTGGATCAGCTCTTCAAATCCTAAACATGCCCAGCACTGATCTAGAGTAGCTGCCCTCTACTTTGCATTTGAAGTATTCGAATGCAGTTCGATTCGGTACTCCCTTTGTTTAGGAAATGAATAGCAAGAAACACAAGCTACCAACAAGACACGATCCCCAGCGGAGTCGCCAATCTGTTGTGGGGAAAAGTATCCAACGCGGAATGACCCTATCCCACTCTAAGGGTGATAGTTCCTTAGCAACAGCTGAAGCAAAGCTATCTAAAGTTACTTCTTTATGACATGCAAGAGATGAAAGGAAGAGATCCACTTACCGATGTCTTGCGCAAATGGTCGATCCAATCTCCTCTATTTGCTGCTCGCTCCCAGCTCCAAGTCTTCTCACGGGCCCAGCTACACGAGATCCTGCGAACAAGACAAGAAAGGGAAACTACAAGAAGCATGCATTCATAATTGATTCAAGGATTAGCATAAATCAAATACGCAAGTAAGACAATACACCATTGAAACACATGCGAATAGAAGAACCTCAAATGCTTTATTAATATAAGGAAGTAAGGTTCAGGTGGAGATACAACCGTGAGAGGTCCAATCCAGCATCACCTTCCCGACGGAAAGAAATCTCCTCTTCACCTCCCTCAAGCAATCACCCAATACTCACAACTGTAAACCAACAGCAATTCTTTGCACAAAATTCCGGCCCTCCAGATCCCATGGGATGAGATCCTTATATAGAGTTTTGGAGTGAAGATAAGTCAACTTGATGTGTGACTTGTTGTCCTCTTCAACTCCAGTTGTTCTTCAGTCCTTGAGTCCACTCGGAGTTTCTACCTTCCACTTGGAGTTTTAGAACCTCTTTACTCATCATTAGGCGAATCTTCTGATCCAAGTGTCATTTTGGAAGCTTCCTGGGCACTGGCACATTGAGAAAAGATTCCTCCACATGTCAAAGTACGCCCAGCGCAGGTAGCCTTTGTTGTACTTGCTATGCAGCGCAGGTACACCATAGAGCTTTTGACATTCAGCGCAGATGCTTAGTGGAGCAGCTGCTTTGATCCAAAATTGACCTGTTTTTGAGTGTTTTTCAGTGGAGAACTGATCTGTAGTGCTGTGGTTTGCTGACCTTGTTCCTCTAGGGGTAGGAACAACATGTTTAGGGACTTTGGATCCCTCAGATTATCGACATTTCATGCTCCATGATGTAAGGTACAAAAATGTCTATAACAAATGAGCTTTCCAATGTAACCAATCTAGCAGATGGCTACATACCAAATTTCTGCTCTCACTTTTCTCAAGTAGGCGAAACAATGAACCTGTAGGCAACTCAAAATAACCACTGAAACCAAAGCTTATGATAATGAACCAGGCAATATTTATCCTGAAGAATGCCTAAGGGATCTTGAAAATCCTGAAGCACTAGCTTATCTTGAGATCTAGTTGCAAAAATACAAGTACTCCCTCCATTTTGATTTGAAAGAACAATTGATTTCCGAGAGATAGGAATGCACAGAGAGGTATGTGTTTCTGCCATCTGAGTGTTAGCTGTAGGTTCCTTGACCATGAGAAATCTTGGCATATTGTCTCTCTCAAGCTCATATTCCTCAACTTCATGGTCTAGGTCATTCTTAAACAAAAAACAATCTTCAGGATTATCAAACATGACAGCCTTATCATCTTTGTGAAAGAAAATATTATATGTTTGATGATCTATAAAAATGATTACGAGACCGTCATCATTTTCAAAAGAGGAAGAAGTTTCACCAACACTTTCTTGACCATGTGTGCACTGCAAATCTGCTTTAGCTTGGGCTATAACATGACCTTTCAAGAGTTGATCTATCTCTTTTTCAGACAAAGGAGATAATACTTTCTATTTTGTTTTGCTCAAGCGATTACTACCTTCTTGAAATAAAATTTCAAAACATGAGAAACCTGAATGACAGTCCTGATCTTCTGAAATTTGGAAACATTGTTGACCATCTTCATATGACATGGTAATCAAATTATCCTTTATCACTGAGTTATCGAAAGAAGATTTTTCACTTACTTGAACAAAGATCTCATTCTGTTTTTCATGAAATGATTGGATTACCTCCTCATGAAGGCTTGGGTCAGTAACTTTGTCTTCTTCATTCCAGATGATCTCAACAATAGAGATCCCCTTCATGGGATTCAGAACAAGGTTGTCTTCATCATCACGATCTGCATCTAGATCTGAAATAGATGACTTGACTTTATCACATTCTGAAATTGAAACTTGACTTTCATGCATGTTGTCTTCATCTATGGACAGATCTAAAACAAAACCTTCTCTTTCATCATTTTCCATTGTAACAAGATCTTGATCTCGCTGCAAAGCTTCCTGAGCATCTTCATGGGAATCCTCTAGGTTCTCTTCATGTTGCTGAAATGGATTCTCGTACAAGGCTTCCATGATCTCATCATCCATGAAGTCATCATCTTCATAATATTTCTCAAGGCTTTCAATAAAACTATAAGCATGTTTGCAATAGTTCTGAACTAAATTTAATGATGGATAAGAGTCTTTATACCTTTCAAAGAACATGGCATGAAAATCCTTCAAATAGTAAATACAAGCAGGCGGCAAACTTTCATACCAAGATCAGGCTTCACCTTCCAGAGTGGCCATGAATATCTTCATCAAGCAATCTTCAGGAAAATCAACCTTCAACTTGCGAATATGTATGTGAAATCTAACCAGATGTAAAGCAGCATCCTTCCTATTATCATCTTTAAACATAGGCAAATTCCTTTGCCAATCCACCTTAGGCATTTTGTTCGGAAAACCTAGAATGTGATCTCGGCTCATGGGAGTGTATCTTCTTGCGACTCGTTCCATCTTTAAAATCTTAAAGCTACTGATCTTCTTGCAGTGGAGTCACCATGAAGCATTGATTTCTGGATTTTTCAGTGAATGGAGTCGCCGGGTGAATGATTTCAGCCTATTGAATTCTAGACTCATCACCCAAAGTCTAGAACGATCTGATGTACTGGGGGGTAATTCACAAGTCAATTGTCACGCTTACAAGCTAGACCGGAGATTGACTGAAGCAGCGTCTATTCACTTGCGCTAATGCAAAGCAAAAGCGTTTCAAAGGCTACCTGGTGTGACTTCAGGCTCCGTCTGTAGCTTATAAAGCAAATAACATCAAGAAGCAAACCATTTTCTTCCCTAGTATGTTCGCCACTATGTTAGAGCCTAGATTTGCCTCAGGCTGAAAAGACAAGGTTCTAGGTCCACATCAAACCACGCTCAGCCTCGTAGCTAGCCCTACGAGGACAGGAGAGGGCTCTCTCCGGGTCAATCTCAGCGAAAGATAATCGATGGGGCTTGAGATGACTGTTTAACAACTAATCTTAGGCTAGGTATTAAGTACAAGGATTTGTTTATAGTTTTTGGGGGTTTTGTTGGAAAAAAGGGACCGGCAAATTTTGGGTCCGGGGATGAGGGCCAGTTCTTGCAGATTTCAAGTTGGGGCAAGAAACGCAATGGTTAGGATGCCAAAAATTGAATGAAAGGATAGAAAGGACTGCTGAGAAGCTGAAGATGGAAAGATTATATCAAGGATCCTCTACAAACTGAAGAAAACATATAAAACTAAACAAAAGTCAAAGGCAAAGCATAGCAATTTATGAATTCCACCTTAAGTACTCATCAGTTTAATTTCAGAAGCAAGAGATCGGAAATGGCATACATAAACATTAGTGAACTTAAAAATACATGGAGAAAAACACCATCCAAACACATAGCCACAAGGATCCCAACAAGTGCTGCAAAACCTTGGTCTTTCCTTTTCCAAAATTGCAGAAATAAAATGTACAATAGAGTGCCAAGCAATCCCAAATGTCCAACCCTGAAAATGACTGAGAAATTACATAATATAGACAAGCAAGAACTATTCCCTTGCCTCTATGGGTCAAGCTCATCATTCTAGGAGTTGTTTGAACCAATTCTAAACAAGGAACTGAAATCTAGGTAGTTAAACAACTTACCCCTATATGCTAGGAAACTGATTCATTCACTCACATTTCACCTTTTGGTGAATGAATCTTCTAGAACAAGTAAAAATGTGCCAATATTACATCATGGTTATCAAATTACATCATGAAAATTCAAGAATAACATCAAGAAGCAAAACTGGTCAAAACTGGGCGAATTTCTGAGCTGAACAGTGAAAAATGGACAAAAATCCTCTATGCGTCGCGCCTGATTCTCTATGCATCACGCCACTTTGGAGCTGATTTTGAGGCACTTCCTGAAGTCCAAATTGAACCCAAGATAGCTTGTTGGAAAGCCCTACCTGTCTACTTTCCAACCCAAGTGGAATTTCTAGATTTGGATGTCATTTTCCCCTCCAAAACTTCAATCTCCCAAGACTGCTTCCTGTGTGCCAAAATAGGGGCAGTGAGGTCATTTTTTGGGTGTTTTTGGCCTCCTGAGGACTCAAAACCTGCCCAAATTTCTTGGCCATGCACCAGAAACCATGATTTTTCATGAAAAAACCAAAAATGTAACCTTTTTGCAATTTGGAGCTCCCTAGCAAAAGCGCGCGCCACGTGGTGCGGCGCATAGGGAGAAAAAACCTGTTTTTTGTGCCAAAATTTGTCAAAATGCCAAAAATGCCCCAAATTCTTGAAATTTGGTTCATTAAGTGTCATGCTGGGCCAAAGAGGCTTTGGCCAATATCTGAAGACGATCAATCTCCCTTTTCCTCTTTTGCTTCCTTATTGCCTTCTTTAATTTTGCCTTTAAATTCCTGATTCGTGCCTTGCAGACCTTGTTCCGTGCCATGTAGTGGAAAGCCATGTGTCTCAGCAGTGCATGGTCCTTATTGGCCTTGTCCAATAGTTTCTATAAGTGGATGTTGACTCTCTCGAGATTAGACTCCCAATTATCATTAATCTCTTGTTCCAATGAAGTGAGCTCAACCCTTCTCCTTTGTGCGGCTTGACAATTCTCGTGGATGTTTTGTAACTCCTTGATTTCTTACTGATCTTCAAGTTGTTTGTTCCTCAGCTCAAAATATTTCATGGTCCACTTAGCTCTCTCCAATTCAAGGGATAAGGATTGGATCTTTGTTTGTTGCTCCTGGATTATCTCCCTAAGTTTGGCACTTTGTGGGCCCGTATCTGTATCATCATCGTGAATGAGAATGAAATTGGTCTCTCATTCACCTGATGGCCCCTCATCCTACATTGGCCTCTTTCCTTTGTCCTATACCTGTGTTGCTGATGTCGGAAGCAAGGCCCCTTCCACACCTACTAGAGATAACACTCACTTCGTTGCTGCAAACAAATGTCTAGTGCCCCTCTGATATGTGATGAATACCAGCACTCTAGTGGTCTCATGGCGCTCATACTAATGAGAAGGTCCACCTGTCTCATGTTTGACCTTTGATAATCCCTGTGAAGCTCTGAAGAAGTCACGAGAGATGAAATCATCCCAAGTGATGCCCTATAATCCAAGCTGATGAACCACCAAAATCTTGATGAGAGCAAAATGGTAAACATTGTTAAGTTGCTGCTAAGGGGTTTTATGCTGCACAAGGGTGGTCATCCTCTCTATGTTCCGGCAAATGAAATACGGAATGTTCATCATCCATACCCTGGTGAAATGCATGAGCAACCTGATGTGATAAGCATATAAACAAGATAACCATCCCTCACAGCTGAAATACTTCATGATCAATTTCATTAGTGGAGCATATTCATCTTTCAGATATCAGAATGGAAACACTCTCTTGAGCTGCCTCAAGAAACCGGTTTTAATGTATGGCTCATAATGCTTCCGGTCAATCTTCTTCCTCTTGGTCCATGGTTCCCCAATGTTTGGTATGCCGGTTGCCAGTGAGACAGATTCTGGTGTAAGTGTGAAGGTGACACCGGCTAAGGTAGCCTGATCTCCATGTAAATGCAACACAAATAGGCGAGCCAACTCATGATGAAATTGAACATTAGCCACCTTTTCACAAAAATCATAGCATGACTGATGCTGGAAACAAAACATGGCAAGAGGGCAGGCCTGTAATTCAGTGAGGGTGATTGGTTCTTCTTTGATATGTCTTCCTCCTCTATGAGGCCTCCGGGGTGCATGTTCCTCCATGGGAGAGTCACTTTGGGTTTCCATTTCATAATCCGATGAATGCTCAGATGCCATGACTGTTGTTTTCAAACTGCCTTGGAGAAAAAGATGCTGGTGTATGAAAACTGTTTTGACTTCTCTTTTAGTGATGTGTCGAAACTCTGCCACCAAGGGGAAAACAAATGAAATAGGGATTGTTAGGAAGGGGAAATAATATTAAGGGATTAGGGACTATTGGGACAGATTTGTTAGGGAAATATGGGAAAGGATTTAGGATTTATTTGTGGGAATAGGGTTTGGGGTTTCATATTTAAAAGTTTGGTAAAGGGAATTTGGGATAGGGGTTTAGTAACTTTAGGGGATAGGGAACAATGAAGTCAGGGAAAAACTGGAATCAAGGATAAAAGAAAATGACGGAAAAAGAAAAGCTTGGTGGCCAACAATTTTTTAAACCCTAGGTAGCAACTTATATGTGAGGAATTCAAAATGATAGGGTTTGATTGTTTATTTGGAAGCTCAACCCATCAACCATAACATACACCATAAACTTGGATGATGAACAGTGAAGGAGGAGCTCAACCTACTTGAATTCTTTTGCACGTTTTGGGCATTTGGAGGCCGTTCTGGAAATTTTTGGGCTAAACAGCTAAGTGCGCCGTGCAGTTTGCCCAACACGTCGCGCTGTCCCAGTGTCTCGCGCCTCCCCAGTGCGCCGCGCGACCTACTCTATGCGCCGTGACTCCTTCCAGCTCACAGTTTCGACATTCAAATATGAAATTCACTTTTCCACGGCTTAACTCAGCTTTCCAATGATCTCTTGGCGTACTAATGATGTTTCAAACAATGAAAAACACTTATATAGTGATGGGTTTGATATTTTCTTCTTGAAAACCCATTTTGTTATGTTTAGTTTTGGCACTCTTTAACACTTTAATACAGCTCTGTTTTTCAAGTTTCTTTTTGATTTTGGCTTTAAATGATGAATATTTTTGGCATTTTTGCAGGGACGGTGGCATGTTTTGACCAAGACTAGGGTTGCGCCTAGAGAATTCAATAACTAAGAACTTTAGAAAATGTTACAAAAGATAAAATGTTGACTTTTCTTCAAAACAGAGTTTTGAAGAACAGTCATAATCCATCAATATGACGATGAAATTCGCGAAATAAAAAACATGTGTAGAACCTCCCTCTAGCCTCCTGGCATTTGGACACTTTAACGACTCAATTTTTAAAACCCTGGACCTATGATTGACATGCCTCTTTGCCCATTAAAAGATCAAACATTGATTGTCATGGACTTTAATAAACGTTGATGAAAAGATCTAAGTCATCAGGTACAAGACGAGGGGAATCAATGACAAAGCCCTTCCGCCAGGTTATGGCATGATCCTAAATGGAATGCATGTGATCGAGCAGGATGGGACACCTAAAAATGAAATGCAAAAAGAGTTTTGATCTCTGACGGAGGGATGACCAGACTGACTCTAACAGGTGCAACAGTTCTGTGGTTCCTGAAAGTGGAGCAAAAAATATAGTGGTCTCTGAAGAGAAGACGATGTTGTGGCATCAAAGGCTTGGACATATTGGAGAGAAGGGACTTCAAATACTTCATGGTAAAGGTATGGTAGAAGGTATGAGTAATATCTCTCTGGATTTTGATTTCTATGAAAATTGTGTATATGGGAAGCAGAATCGAGTGAGTTTCCCCTCTGGTGGTAAGAGGGCAAAACAGATATTAGAGCTTGTGCACAGTGATGTGTTTGGACCAGTTAAGGTTCCATCACTGGGTAATTTTGTGTACTATGTATCATTTATAGATGACTTCTCAAGGAATACATGGACATATTTCCTTAAGAAGAAATTTGAATTCTTTGACAGGTTTAAATAATTTAAGGCTCTGGTGGAAAATCAGACAGAGAAGAAGATAAAGGTGCTAAGGATAGATAAAGGTGGAGATTATGCAGTAAGGAATTTGAAGAATTCTGTAAGAAGTGTGGTATAGTACGCAAAAGACCACTCCATATACACCTTAGAAAAATGGAGTTTCAAAAAGAATGAACAAGACGTTGATGGAAAGGGCAAGAAGCATGCTCAGTGGTGTCAGTTTAGGACAGGAATTCTAGGTAGAGGTGGTGGAGACAACATGTTACCTGGTCAATAGATCACCTTCATCAGCGTTGGAGGATAAGACTCCACAAGAGGTATGGACTAGTAATAAACCCTCTCTTTCACATTTGAGGGTATTTGGATGTGATGCATATGTACATGTTCCAAAGGTGAAACGAACCAAGTTGGATAGTAAATCTGAAAAGTGCATCTTTATTGGGTATAAGGACAGTTTAAAGGGTTATAAGCTTTGGAACCCAGTAACAAAGAAGGTTGCGTACAACCGAGATGTGGTGTTGAGAGAGCTAAAATATGTTATTAAACATGAAGTCCAATTGAAGGAACCTGAGAAGATAGAGTTTGAGCTAAAGGAGGAAGAATCAAACTCTACAGCAAAGGAGGAATCAAAAGATGAAGAGCCACAAACTCTGAGTGTGAGAAGATCAGTTCGAGAAAGAAGGCAACCAGAAAGGTATAGTTCATCTGCTTTCTGTTCAAATTTTGCTTTATCTATTACTGATGATGATCCCAAAACTGTAAAGGAAGAAGTAGATTCAAAGGATGGAAAACTCGGGAAGGAGACCATGGTTGATGAAATGGCATCTTTGCACAAAAATGAGGCTTGGGATTTGGTGAAGTTGCCGGCTAGAAGGAAACCCATGGTAGCAAATGGGTGTTCAAGAAGAAGACAAATGCAGAAGGAAATGTGGAGAAATACAAAGCTCGGTTGGTAGCAAAAGGTTATTCCTAGGTGTCAGGAATTGATTTTGGTAATATTTTTTCTCCTATTGCCAAGGTAACTTCTATTAGATTACTTTTATCTGTTGTTGCTGCTTTTGATTTTGAGGTAGAACAGATGGATGTGAAGACGCCATTTCTTCACGGGGATCTTGAAGAGGAGATCTACATGAAGCAACCTGAAGGCTTTGCGGTGAAGGGTAAGAAAGAACTGGTATGCAAGTTAAAGAAGTCTTTGTATGGGTTAAAACAGTCACCAAGGATGTGGTGTCAAAAATCTGATACATTTATACGGGGACTTGGCTTCACCAGAAGCAAAGAAGATCACTGTGTGTATTTTAAATTAATTAGTGACCGTGTTATTTATCTTGTCTTATATGTGGATGATATGTTGCTGGTTGGAAATGACAAAGAAATTATCCAGGATTTGAAGACCCATTTGTCCTCCAAATTGGACATGAAAGATCTTGGTGCTGCAAACTATATTTTGGGCATGGAAATTAAAAGAGATCGAACAAAGAGGAAGCTCTGGTTAAACCAGAGGAAGTATGTCGAGACAATATTGTAGAGGTTTAATATGCAGGATAGTAAACCCGTGAAGGTTCATATTCCTATAGGTGTAAAGTTATCTGCTGAACAGTGTCCCAAGACACAAGATGAGGAAGAGGATATGTCCCGTGTTCCATATGCAAGTGCAATCGGTAGCCTGATGTATGCGATGGTATGTACTAGACCAGACATTGCACATGCAATGGGAGTATTGAGCAGGTTTATGTCAAAACCAAGGAAGGAGCATTGGACAGCAGTGAAGTGGGTTTTCAGGTATTTGCGTGGCACTAGTGATTATGGTTTGTGCTACCAAGGAAGACTAGGATTGGACAGAGTTTTGGACATCCATGGCTTTGTTGATGCAGACTGGGCTAGAGATCTAGATCAGAGAAGATCTACAAGTTGGTATGTGTTTAACTTATTTGGAGATGCAATTAGTTGGATGAGTAAGAAACAATCTATAGTGGCACTATCAACTACAGAGGCAAAATACATGGAAGCCACTCATGCAAGCAAGGAATCAGTTTGGTTGCAGAGATTGTGTTCAAGTATGCGGTTAGTACAGGGAGCTATAAGGATAGACTGTGATAGCCAAATTGCAATTTTCTTGGCAAAGAACCCTGTATATCATTCAAAGACAAAACATATTGATGTTCAATATCACTTTGTGAGGGATATGATAAAATACAAAATGAAGTTGTTGGTAAAGGTGGACACTTTGAAGAATACTACAAATGCATTGACAAAATCTATGAGCTCTAAGAAGTTCTCTTGGTTTAGAGAAGCAATGGGTGTTGTAGGGCTGGATAAATGACTAAGCTCTCTTGTGGCCCCCTCTGGAAAGAAAACAACAAGTGGGAGAATGTTGGGTTGTGTTATATTCTTTCCACGACTAACCCACGTAGTTAACCAGGGGGTTAGAAGGGGGGCGAAGCCCCCCTTCATTGTGCTAGTTGCATAGCGGGGGCAATCACAGGGGGTTTGAGGGGTGCAAGTAACCCCACTCTATGGGGTCTGGGGCAGCACCCCGAAAAATTTTGGTTTTAGACCCTATGTTAGTTTGGGCGAGCCTACCTATGGTTTTGTGCATGATTTTCGCACATGATTTTGGACGCGATGGTTTTCGGTCCATGGTATTAGATGCTTCGTCATGTATAAATATATAACATCGAAAGTAACATAATGAAAAATCAAGCTTGTAATCCCGATTTTGGGATCCAGGGGAAATCTTTGTGTCTATGTGTTTTATGTGTTATGCTCTTGCATTGTTTATTTTCTGTGTTTTAGAATTCGTATGCAGGTAATTTCTATATGGGGTTAAAACCTACATTTACCCTACAAGATTCTCTTCTCTCCATCAGCATTCAATCACTCAATAACATTCTCATAACAATCCACCTTAGTCTTGTGAAGGTACAACCAAGGGCCATACTCAGAAGCATATTGTATGATCCTAATGGAAGCACATTTAGATACGCTAATGTAAGCATACCATTCAACTCAAACACACAAGCTCTTACCCAATGGTGAACTCTTTTCTTAGTACCTATAGCCAACTGCACCAACCAAGACTCTACATGTATTTCTTTACTCAAACCACACTTATCCACCAAGTCAGGATTAACATAACTATAATTAGATCCAAGTTCAATCAAAATGGAAAAAAATTGATCATAGTGCTTACCTTACATCTTAATAATGGATGCCTGGTGATCCTCTTTCTTGTTATCAAATGTTTCATAGAACCAAGGAATGCTCTGGCTCACATCCCCAATTGTCTACACCTCCAGAGCACTGTAAATCTAAGTTTTTCCACCTTATTACAATGGACAATCCTCTTGCAATGATATTTTCCATATATCCAACATTGCAAAGGCTCTCTTCCACTACCCTTATTCTTCTTCTCTCTAGGCTGAGGTCCATGTCTCTTATCTACAACATTAAACTTCTTGTAAGGAGCAACATTTTCCTTCTCACCGATATCCTAAGGTCTTCCCCGCATCAGTGGCCACTTTCCTTTAGTCTTATCATTCCCTTTCCAATCCTTCTTAGACTTGGACTTGCGCTTTGATTGCCCATAATAGTTCTTCAAATTTCCAATAACTTCCTCGAGCGATTGAGGCTCATCATACTCAATATGATCCTTGAATGCTAATGGCATTCTATTGACGAATATTTGAACCTTTGTCTTCTCATCGTTGAGATAAGGAACATACCTCAACAACTCCAGGAATTTAGTTATGTATTCCTCATTTGTCGTAGATCCCGTCTTTAGCTCATAGAACTCCTTAGCCTTACCATCACAGTATCTCTATGACAAGTACTTCTTCCTAAAGAGTCTCTTGAATTCATGCCATCTCAACTCCTCTATTTTGATGCCTTTGAGATGCTTTACATCTTCCCACTAGATGTTTGGTTTCCCATGAGACTGGAAATAGTTATCCTGGTTTTCATTTTCTCTGTATAATCATGCAACTCGGGGAAAATTTTAAGGATGGGAGTTTATCTTAAAATTTAAAAATTGTTTGGTAATTTAATTGAAGTTAAATTACTTACATAAATTTCCAACCAGGGCTAGTATACTGATGAAGTGTATGTGCATTGTATATCCTAGAAGTTCTTATTATTCAATCAATTCCTAAATCAAATCAATATGTCAGCATGCACATGTTAACTACGAAAATAAATGTGTTATTCTAAAAATCAAAATGATCATAGTTGCTTAAAATAATTAATTGCAAACTAAAATCACCATAAAATTATCACACTTGCTCAAAACAAATATCACACTTTGCACAAATAAATATCACTCTTGCTCAAAAGAAAATCACACTTTCTTCACTCTTGTTTGAAATAAATCACACTTGACAATGAAACTAAATTCAAATTGCTAAAAGTATTAACTCTAAATTAAAATTCTACTCACACAACTAAACTACAAATCTATATCAATCTCACTTCACTCTACAACAAAATTATTAAGCAATCTTAATAAAACAATCCTAAGAATTCATTCAAAAATCAGAACTAAGCATTTAAACAAACTAATGAAATGCTACAACAAAACAGAGAATTGAAATGCTATTTACAGTTAATGAAAATCTTACAAATCGAGGGGGCCCTCCTGCAAGATGTAAGCATTAGCATAGCTCCTCTACAAGACTAAGTATGCATCTATACCACACACAACAAAGGAATGAAACAAAAAGCAGAGTCTTATATTTGCAACAACAGATTTTTTCAAACAGTAATCTGACCCCCATCAAATAGATTACAGTGGTTTTGTAGATCTTTGAAGCTACTAGGAATTCATAATTTCATTGCATGAATTCTACCATGAGATAAAATCAAATATGTTTTGAAGGATTTTAGGATAAACTGTGAGCCCAACTATGTTCATAATAATATTTTTACCATGAATTTGCTTAAGAATAGCTCGTTCTAGCTTATTTGTTGATTGTGCATTAAATGACAATTTGAAAAATCGTATATTCACATAATCTGCAAAATAAGGCACCAAAGATCTTCGAAAATATCTCAAAATGGTAAAAAATTTAAGAAAACGGATGACAAGTAACTTAATTAGGCTCCTGCTGAACAAAACCCATGTTCTTTTGTTTTTGAAATTCGCTTTCATTTGCTCAGAAAGTGCGTTTGAAGTTGATTGGTCAAAACTGCTGCGTTTTTCCCTTGATTTGATGCTGGAGGTCCACACGTATGAGCTGGGTGGTATTTGACCAATAAAAATCCATATTGAAATCTTTAGAAACAATGTACATGTGTTGGATTTCCTTCTCGAGTGGTTCTACTACCTCAACCATGGAGGTAGCTATGGAAAATTGACAAAACTGCAGAAACTTGAACTTGCTAAACTGTCATTAGTTAAAACCATGCAAAATTCTTCTTAATCTACTAAAAATAAAGGAAAATAATGTTAATTAACCACTTAGACATATAGAGACATAGCATGAATAATTATGGTAAAAATAGTGGCAAGTCAGTGAAATGATGCAATGGATGGTTGGAAGTAATGGCTTAATGAATGACAAAGACAAGTGAAAATGATGACAAATCAGTGACCCAACATCTCCCCCACATTGATATCTTTGCATGTCCTCATGAAAATTGAGTCCCAAAAATGAACTCATATACCTCTTTTCTTTATCCACACAAGGTTGTCCTATTTCATTCTTGGAGAGTGTTGCTTTAAAAGATGTTGGTTAATCTTATCAATGAATTTCTTCTTATATCACATGTCCTTTCTCCTTGCTAACATCATGAGAGAATGAAACCTTGATAATTGCTTGATTTCTTCCATAAAATAAAGATTTTTTTTTTTAACACTTTACTGAAGTCCACACCAAGTCTCATCTCCATGGAATAAAGCTAATTTCCAACACCCCTTTCTTTGATGCCTAAATCTGAAAGTTGAATGTTTCAATGGAAAATGAAACATCAAAGAAAATAAAAAAGGAATGCACACCATGGAAAATACAACTTCCAAGAAGTTATATCTAATCCAAAGTAGCTTCTCCAAAAACATACTATTTTTTTATTTTCCTTCTATTGTATTCATCTTAGAATCCACGTCACCCAATTGTGCTACAATCAGACCATAAAGTGTCCAAGAAATGGAGTTGAACCAATAAAACCATTTCCACCGTACAAGAATTTTCCACCAAAGAACAATGAACCCATAGAAGATATTCCAAGAGGAATAAAAGGTTGATGAAATGATTGAAGCAATGTGGTAACTTGGAGTAATAACAACTGGCATCATCCCAAAGTAGGTGAAGTAGAGGAAACTGAAAAGCATGAAGAAGAGGAACCATAAAATCTTGGCAAATGTCCACTCAAGAGAAATCATGGAGCAGACTCAAACTGATTTTCATTAGTAAAAATGAGTAACAACTTACCACATCTAAGGCTTAACTCAATTCTTTTCAATGTGGATCATGTTTATTACCATACTTTTGGAGGTGTGCCTCAAATCCTTCTTTATGCATGCTGAAATAGGGTATCAATGTCCTCTACATGAGCCTTGATGAATATGTGTTGAATATGTAAAGAAAAGAAAGCATTTTCTGTTGTTTCTAAACTCATGTTGCATTTTCTTTATGATATGAAAATAACTTGCTGCCAATTCTTTTACCTTGTTCTCAAGTCTTATTCTTGTTTGTTGCATATATTCTTGCAAGGTGTTATCGGGAAAACTAGTGTCCATTTGGAGCTGATAGTCCCACTAAGACGGGTAGCTATCTTAGAAATAAACAGATTAAAGTTACTTGTGTTTTCCTTTATGAGAAATGGATGAGAGAGAAGCAGAGAGCACCAACCTCAGTCTTTCTCTGGTCTCCTTGCTTGTTTCCTCTCTCCTTTGATAGAGCTTTCGCCACTCCTTTCTTACTTGTCCCGCTTCAAAGAACACTTGTAGAGCCAAGGAAGAAAAATACCATCAAAGCATAGAGATCTATAACCATAAATAATGTAGGATCAGATGTACATTAACCATATAAATTCATACATAAACAAGATTCAGAGATATACAAGCATATGGAGGAAAACTCAAATAGCTTTATTGATAGAAGTAGTAGAAGAAAGGATTACAACCAGGCTATCTGATCCAGCGTCATCCTCCCAACATGAAATCCCTCTTCACCTCATACAAAGCAAGATCACCCAACAATGTCTTCAAAGAGAAACCAATAGCACTTCCTTGCAAATTACAAAATTCTAGCTCTAGATCTCTTGGATGAGGGATCCATATATAGATGTTTTCAGGAGAGTGAGTCAGCTTTTGGGATTTTGACTAGTGTCATTTCACTAATAGTTCTTGGTTCCACTTGGAGATTTCAGATCTCTTACTCATCCCTGGGCAAATTTAGAGAGCAAGTGTCATATGAGCATTTTTTAGAAGATTCTTTGGGTTTCCACCTAGAAAACTACTTCTGCCATTTGTCTGCTCTCACTCATCTCACCCTACAGAAGGGCTTTCTAGTATTCATTGCACCCCCCATGTGTAATAGGCGAGATGCATCACACCCTATGCATGGAGCAGTTTGTATGGTCCTATTTTGACCAGTTCTGAGTAGTTTTTCATGGAGGGCTTCTGGGAGATGATGTAATCAGCTGACCTTGTTCCTTTAGGGTATGAAACAACACTTTTAGGGGTTTAGAAGCCCTTGGTTTATGGACATATGTGATTGGGTTTGTGGTGCCCAAATATGTCTATAGCAATTTCCCCCTAAAGCATGACGTCGTAAATCCTTTTGATGTCGGGTGAAATGCTTTGTAATGTGGATCCGAGGTTTTTCGAAATGGAAGGTGACCTGTAATAAGATATAATACAATAAATTATCTTCACAATATTTTCATGATCTAGATAAGGCAGGCGTTCCCATGCTTAGCTTTATAAATTCATACTCATGTACATAAGACAGACAATCGTTTGTGTGGCAGACTGATGATTCTGGTAGAGCCATCATCCTTTAGTTCAGATGATTATCTGTGCAGAAATGATGTACATTTGATGTTTTTATTTTCCTAAATATATTGCAGCTCGGATGGATGAAACTAGATCCAGGGTCTTCAAACTTGTTCAATCTTTGCCCGAAGTACAAGTCTATCCATGTGGAAAGATGTTCTGATGTAGAACATGGAAAGACATCGCCTAACTACCAGCCAATGATGTAAGCTGTTAACAAGCGCGAGAGGAATCATCGATAATGATGATGGCCCTCAAGGTACTGCAGCACAATTCACATGGTGTGAATACATGAGCTGATGTTGAACACCATGTAAAATCTTTCGGTCGAAGGCCATTGATGTAAACTTGTCGTCGGAAGTGAGAAACTTGCCATTGAGGCATGCAAGCTTCAAAGTATTGAGAGGGTTGTCCCTAAGTCAACTTCTTGGATAATGAGCTGATGTCGACAAGAAGTGACCCTTCGTAGGAGGGCCTTAATGAATCCCACATCTATGACATGGAATGGAGCAAATGATTTTGTGGAGGTGAAAACGATCTAATGATACAAGGTTCAGGGTGCCAGTCATGAAAAATGGAGAGAGAAGGTATTGCAGCGGATGAGACGTTAGCTAGGTTGGTGAATTCTTTGAGCGACTTCTCTTGAACATTTCAGTGACACTGAGATGGATTGATAGCGTTAACCCTAAGGTGGATAGTACGGTGGACCAATGGTGATGTGATTGGCGAACAGAATAACCCAACCCAACTCAATCATGGTGACGGAGTGAAAGTGTCATGTTCAAGAGTGACCTGCTACCAATGAAGCTATGCAAGTTTCTTCCCGTCGCTATGTTTTAACGAGCCTAGCGACAGTGAAACTTGCTCTTGTCTGCATGGACAAGTTTGTCGCTATTGTTTTAATGAGTTTAATGACAAAGATAACTCGATCATTTTCAATTTTAGAGAGTCTAAAATGGGACGTAAAGGCAACTCCAGTGGTCCTTTTTCGTAATGTAATCCCTTAAGTCCGAAAAAGTGTAAAATAATACGAAAGGGATGACTTTTCGATAGTTTTAACAAGCCGAACAAGACAAGCGCTCGATCTTTTTGTGTAATAATCCCTCAGGTCCAAAAAGATTAAAATCTAGAGGAGGGATAACACTTCCAGTCGCTTTAACGAGCTAGAGAGGCCAATTGATCGGCAATCTTTTCATATTTTATGAATCAGATGAAAAGAGCTTAAAGGAGACTCGTTTTTTGAGGAATGAGTGATGTTTTGGATAGCAACTGGTTCCAGGTAAGGTTTGGAACATTCCAATCACAGCAGTGTAAATAAGGTGGCTAATAGAATTACTCATCGCGTCTATTCCTCAAAAGGGTAAACAATCAAATGGAGGCATATGATCGGCTAAAAAGAGTGGAGGTGATGGTAAGAACACTACCAAGGTTCAAAAACTGATAGTCATGCGATCAAAATGGTTACTTACCGGAGGTGGGGTTCATTTTTTAATGAGCTTGAACTCTATGGAACCATTTTCTCATTGCTAGGTTTATTTTTTGACGAGCTTGAGCTTCATGTAAAACTGCTCATGGCGAGGTTTATTTTTTAACGAGCTTGAACTTTGTGTAAAACTACTCATGCCAGTCGTATAATAAGGATGTCTCATCGATAGGTTCATTTTTTAGAGAGCTTGCCCCATTCGAAACTTTGCTCCTGAGACTTTCGTTATGCAAGCTAGGAATGACCAACCTACAAGTCTAAAGGGTTGAGAGCCTACAAACTAAGAAAATAAATGGTCGCTTTTCACTTGCATGCAAAAAGTTTTCCATGCCCCCAAGTATAACGAAATAGAGTTTCCAGGTTACCATACAGAAGTTCTTGCATTAGTAAGATTGTTTCATCCACATGTGTAGACAAAACACTTCCTTGGGTCTGTCCATCGAAACAGACGAAGGTGATTCTAGCTCCAATCACCTAACCTTTGATGCAGGTATCCTTTTCCAAACTGATCCATTATCCTAAATGGACAAGATTGTCAGAATAGTCATATTCCTACGAGAAACCTATCTTGTGTCTAGGGTTTTTCTGCCGAAGAAGACCAAGGCGCATGCCTCCTGGGTTTCAGTCACAATCACCGAATCACTCGCGATCATTAGGTGGATGGACTAGAGATTGATGAGACATTCCTTGTGTAAAAATACCAGTTAGGGATGGAATTTGACTAATAGTTGTGTTTGAACCAAGGAACGAAAGCTGGTCTACGAGCTAGACCACTCTGCCTTCATGTGGAAAACACATCACTCGAAAGAGTGAAGAAACGATAGCTCCCATGCTATAAATGTAGTCACGCCCAAGGAGTAGATTGTAATCTAGAGGTCCTTGAACTACCATCATATTTAGATGAACGGTTTTCCTTCTCAAAGTTATAGGCAAATTTGGAAGGATCCCTAACAGTCGACTGGTTCCTTTGTTGAAGCCTGTCAGATTTCAAATCTTAGGTAGATGCGATGGCGAACCAAGCGCTTTCCAAGCAATTGAGGAAGGGATACTCACAGAAGCCCCTTCATATATAATAATACTAACCATGATCATTCTTTAAGCTTGTACTATGATTTGGAATGGTACATTAGATTGTAGGTGGGGTCTGCCTAGTAGATTCCAATCGAAGGAAACGACTAGATTGCTTGGAGGTGGGACCGAATAAACAGTCAGATTCATCTCTAATGAACTTCCTTCCTGCGGTAAAGGAATGGGTAGATTTCCCCCATATTCATCAGAGTCTGTGTTTACGAAAAGAATTTGAATGGTGTCGTTCTCATTCTATTTGGTGACAATATCATCTGAAGCTGGGTCCTCTGAAGACAAGATTGGGTCGACTGCCATCTTGACTTGTTGACTTTGGTCTGGTGTGGACTCAGAGGATCTATCCTCAATGATAGGTGCTTCGACCAACAACAGTGGTGTGTCAGTCATATTTTCAACTAGCGATGGACTCGGCAAGAGTTCCTTGTATCGAGGAGGAAGTCGTTGCGGTAATGCTGGATGGTTATCCAAGACTCTTTTAGCTTCGTCTAAGAAGGGAAAATGGTGGAGGGCATGATCACCTTCACACTGTCTACAAGGAAATTTGGATCTTCCTTTTTCTCCATTGACTTCGTTTTCACTAGTTGAAGGTGTGCTTTCAACATGATCGTCAGCGGTTGAAGACACCAGATTGTGCAAGCGGGGAGACCAGTCCCTCAAGATCCGTGGCATGCAGGGACAATCTTGATGATAGTGGTCTCCCTTGCAAATGACACTTGGAGATTTAGATTTGGAAGGTGCAGTGTGTGGATTTTCACCAGATGATGTACGGTTTCCCCCTTTTGTTGTTGGGTTCTTCTTCTTCTCATCCTTCCCTTTCTTCTTCTTCTTAGTTACTTGGTTTTTAGCGTTATTAGCTTCACCAAGCGAAGAGGAAGAAGGAGAGGGAGAAACAAATGAAGTAGAAGGTGGGGGAGAAACTTCATCTGGTTTCTGATTTGATTGCTGAGGAATTGTGGTGTTTTGAATGACAAAGGTCGAGAAAAGCCATACAGGCAGGTCAGTTCTGAGTCCTGGAAGGGACAATGTGGCCATGTGTGGAGCATCAACATCCCCCCAAGAGGAGAAGGGACTACGATTTCCCCCAAGGGGAAATCCTTGATTGGTAGACTCCATTTCTCAACCTAAAGACCAACGAAGGAACAGTGACGTATTCTGATTAAAATAAATTTTATGACGCTTTGACACAACTTGCTTTTTCAATTTTTAAGAGTCGAGAAAAAGCTAAAGATGACTCTAGTCGCCTTTGATTTTTAATGAGCCTGAAGTAACAAATGCTCAAATGGACCTTTTCTTTTAAGGAGTCTAAAAAGGAACGAAAGTGACTACTCTGGAAATCTAGACAGAGGGGATTACCAAACCAATTGCAAAACTGCAGAATACTTTTTACAGTACGACAGTCAATCTTCCTAAATGCTTTGTTCAGTGCATTGCGATCGATAGGGTGGAAGACATGGCTTCCTAAGGATAAAGGATGTAGCCTATTGTGGTCTCCAAATATATACTCGACGGTACGTGGGAGCACAAGTCCATACTGGCACTTGTCATCTCAAAGAGGAGGAATCACCCAACTTTCGATGAAAGTGATAGGTACTAGGCTTTACGACATCGGAATACGTCTCTAGCCTAGACTTCTAAATGTTGTGTGTTAGGTTCCAAATCGTTTTTATGTTCATTGAAGTTTATTTTATAGTTTATCTTTCTTAAGAAGTTTGCCTTTAAGGTTCATTGCATGATGTAGATATACAATTCCTAAATATGCAATCTAAGATGATAAACAGTCATTTACTTTCTTTTTGTAATGAAAATCCTAGCTACTAAGGAAAGAGAAATGAAATTCTTTCAACATAGAGCAGAGAGCACACACTAGATGCACTTTTCCTAAATCAACTTCAGCATGCAATCTTAATGCAAATGCACATGCATGTATTGTTTTTCAGTTTCCTTAATGTGAGAATGACAAAAAGAAAACAAAGTATAGATCTGAACTATTCTCTTTCAAAGCAATAGTACTAACAATTTTCTTTTCAAAAAACGAAAGTAGGGTCAAGACAACACTTTGCGATTTTGAATTTAAACTGCTTTCGACACTTGAAATACTAATGATTCAAATCAAATACAATGGAAAAAGTGTAATCGACTATCTAAAAGAGGAATGCTTTGTAATACTCTTTTTCTTGACTGAAAACGACACTTGCGACACTTTCAAATCAAAAGACGACAGTTTGATTAAGCTACTATTTGCAAAGGAGAACTGTAAATGATGAAAAATACATAAAAAAAAAAACATTCACAATTCCTTTTGATGGAGGCTGAGTAATGCAAAGGAAGATGGTTTCAACAGAGATATACTGATCATAGATAGCAAAACTACTAAATAAATCTGAAGAAAATGAATAAAAAACCAAAATCTGGAGGCAGAAACAGTCTCATCTGATCATCGCACCTGTAACACAGGGAAACAGGGATGCATCTCACCTACATCACATGGGAGGTGCGATGCATCCAGACTGCCAATGAGAAACAGTGTGATGGTCCAGGAATGAGACTGAGCTTAGTTTTTGCTCACAGTTTGCAACTAAGTTCAGGAGTTTAGGCTGAGCTAATGATAGGCAGTAAACACAAAGTATAGGGGCTGATCTAATAAGTTTATTTGAGCTACCACCAGGGCACTTAGGATGTTTGCAAGCAGGATGTTTAGTTCATAAACCAACCCAGAGATTGACTGAAGCAGTGTTGATCTACTTTACAGTTTCATAGCAAAAGCAGTTCGAAGGCTAGCTGGCTTGACTTCAGGCTCCGTCTGTGGTTTATAAAGAAAACAACAATAACAAAACAAACAAACTATTCGCTCCCCAGTGGAGTTGCCATTTTGTTATCGAGAAAACTAGTGTTCATTCAGAGCTGCTAGTCCCACTAAGACAGGTAGCTATCTTAAAAAAAACAGATTAAAGTTACTTGTGTTTTCCTTTATGAGAGATGGATGAGAGAGAAGTAGAGAGCACCAACCTCAGTCTTTCGCTAGTCTCCTTGCTTGCTTCCTCTCTCCTTTGATAGAGCTTTCACCACTCCTTTCTCACTTGTCCCACTTCAAAGAACACCTGTAGAGCCAAGGCAGCAAAATACCATCAAAACATAGAGATCTATAATCATAAATAATGTAGGATCAGATGTACATTAACCATATAAATGCATACATAAACAAGATTCAGAGATATACAAGCATATGGAGGAAAACTTAAATATCTTTATTGATAGAAGTAGTAGAAGAGAGGATTACAACCAGGCTTTCTAATCCAACATCATCCTTCCAGCATGAAAGCCCTCTTCACCTCATACAAAGCAAGATCACCCAACAATGTCTTCAAAGAGAAACCAACAGCACTTCCTTGCAAATTACAAAATTCCAGCCTCTGGATCTCTTAGATGAGGATCCATATATAGATGTTTTCAGGAGAGTGAGTCAGCTTCTGGGATTTTGATTAGTTTCATTTCATTGATAGTTCTTGGTTCCACTTGGAGATTTCAGATCTCTTACTCATCCCTGGGCAAATTCAGAGAGGCAAGTGTCATATGAGCAGTTTCTAGAAGATTCTTTGGGTTTCCACCTAGAAAACTGCTTCTGCCATTTGTCTTCTCTCGCTCATTACACCCTATAGAAGGGCTTTCTAGTATGCATCACACCCCTTGTGTGTAATAGGTGAGATGCATCGCACCCTATGCATGGAGCAGTCTGTATGGTCCTGTTTTGACCAGTTCTGAGTAGTTTTTCATGGAGAACTTCTGGGAGATGATGTAATCAGCTGACCTTGTTCCTTTATAGTATGAAACAACACTTTTAGGGGTTTAGAAGCGCTTGGTTTATGGACATATTTGATTGGGGTTGTAGTGCCCAAATATGTCTATAACACAAGGTAACATCCTTGTGATATCATACTCATAGAAGAAGAAAAAAATGTGCAGCAATCGATACAAATGGGCAGACCACAAAATCATTATCTTTGATCTTTAGGATTGAACTCACTTTGGTTTTTATCTCTCTCTAGGATACTTCATTTTACTAGCATATTGTTGTGTAGACTCCAAATAACTTTGAGGATCCTTTTTTTCTATTAAAATATTTGTGAGTTGAAATTACTGTACATGCCTTAACTAATTCCATCTTTTGCCTAGTAGAGGAATGAAAATAGAGCAACTTTCATTTACCTTTATTGTCTTCAACATATAATATGGGAAGGTAGGACCATAGTGTCATAATTATATGCATTGAGGTATATTGCATAAGATATGTCACAGAAGTGATGGACACTAACCATTGCCTTCATTCTTTCACAAGCACATATCATCAATTAGCTTTTTCTCCAAACCCTTCAAATTCTGACTTGAACCTAGCTCTTAAGCACATCATATTCAAATTTCCAAAAGCTAGTAGATTGATATCAGATTTCAAACTCAGGGACTGTAAGACATTCATGATGACTTCTACTATGGATCACAATCATGCCAAGCTTTCATACTCATGATATTTGCATGATGACTTTTGAATATATTGCACATTATTTCTTGACGACAAAACTTGTGGATAGAGCATGAATTTGGTATGAGGGATATATCAATGATGGAAAATATGGTTGAGGGTTAAGTCAATGATGAAAATCATGGTTGAGGGTTAGGTCAATGATGGAGAAGATAGTTTGTAAGAATGGTAATTGAAGTGGTTATTTATCACATTTTCCTAAATTTTTAATAAACTAAAAAAACCTTATGCAAGTTTTTAAATCAAGTTTACCTTTTCAAAACTTGAAATGTTGAAGTAGGTGTCGTAGATGTTGGAATAAAACCATTCTACTGGAAAACAGATTCTTGAATCTTGGGACTTTCAAAATTCTGAAAATGGTTTTTCATGCCATCCAATATTGCACAAAAACATATGCCACAAACTCATTTTAAGGCCAAATTGAGTGCTTGAAAAGGGAAATGGTGTATTTTTACTTTTTCTACCATGACATACCTTCAAAATCCCATTTTGATGAAGAAAATATGTTATTATGCAAAAATACTGAAATCTGGCCTAATCTGTCCACAATGGTGAAAGATGAATATCCGCCTTAAAAACCCACAGAAAAGTCCCGGAAAATGACACTTTTTTGGAATTTTTCCCACGTATTACTCAATTTACCATATTTCGAGAAAACCCAGAAGCTCGGAATTTTTTTATTTCTACTCCAATCTCTTGCAATATTTGTGCCAAAACTGCCTCTCGAACAAGTTGCTACAGCGAAAACAAGTTGTTACAGCAATAACTGTAGAAAATGCAACTTTCCGTAGCTATTGCAGAAAATGTCAATTTCTGCATAAAGTTGTTTTCTCTGAGCTTGAATTGCTGATTTGGATTGTGTACTACATGCTGAAGTAGAAACCATGAAACATAATGCATATTGAGTGAAATATGCCCATTTTTATTGATTTTCTTTGAAAAGGAAATGAATGAAAAAGAGTTATAGTGGTGCCATCATGCTTCTGTTGAATGAAAACAAGATGAGCATGCTGCCACAAGAAACCAATAAAATGTATTGCTGCAAGTTGTTGTTGATTCCATAAAACCATATAGTCTTCATCAAAACCAAAATTCATGATACAATTCTAACCATGTGAATGAATGTGCTGAAGTCGAGCATGGAAAGAAATCATTGGATTACCAATCAATGATGAAAATCGTTAACCAATGCGAGACAACTCTCCAATAATGTAAATGAGTGTCAAGGTACCTAACTGCATCTTGACAAGGATGAATGAATGTGTTGAAGTCGAGTCACCTGCAAGATATTACAATTAAGAGACATTGATGTATTCCCATTATTGTCAACAAAGAGGCTTGCCATTTATGTATGCAAGTTCCAAGAGACTCCAAATAATCTCTCACATTGATCCCAGATAAGGTGTTGAGGTTGATGGGACAATATATGTTCCCCAGCAACAACGCCAAAATTTTTGGTAATTTAATTGATGTTAACTTACTTACATAAATTGTCAACCAGGGCTAGTACACTGATGAATTGTATGTGCACTTATGTGCTAGAAGTTCTTATTATTCAAGCAATTCATAAATTAAATTGAGATGTCAGGGTGCACATGTTAACTATGAAAATAAATATGTTATTCTAAAAATCAAAATGATCACACTTACTTCAAAGAATTAATTGCAAACTAAAATGACCATAAAATTATCACACTTGCTCAAAATAAACATCACACTTTGCACAAATAAATATCACTCTTGCTCAAAAGAAAATCACACTTGCTTCACTCTTGTTTGAAATAAATCACACTTGACAATGAGACTAAATTCAAATTGCTAAAAGTATTAACTCTAAATTAAAATCATACTCAGATAACTAAACTAAAAATCTATATCAGTCTCGCTCCACTCTACAGCAAAATGATTAGGCAATCTTAATAAAACAATCCTAAGCATTCATTTGAAAATCAAAACTAAGCATTTAAACAAACTAATGAAATTCTAAAGCAAAACAGAGAATTGAAATGGTATTTACAGTTAATGAAAACCTTACAACTCGAGGGGGCGCTCTTGTAAGATATAGGCAATAGCACAGCTCCTCTACAAGACTAAATATGCATCGATACCACACACAAAAAAGGAATGAAACAAAAACAGAGTCTTGTATTTGCAACAACAAAATTTCATTGTATGAATTCTACCATGAGATAAAATCAAATATGTTTTGAAGTGTTTTAGGATAAAAGATGAGCCAAAATATTTCCATAATGATCTTCTTACGACGAATTTGATAAAGAACATATTGTTCTCGCTTATTTGTTGACTGTGCATTACATGACAATTTGAAAGACCTTATATCCACATAATCTGCAAAAAAAGACTCCAAAGATCTTTGAAATTCTCTGAAATGGTAATGAATTTAAGAAAATTGCTCATGAAGAACTTAATTAGGCCCATGATGAACAAAACTTGCCTTGTTTTTTTTCAGAAATTCACTTTTTCATTTGCTTAGAAAACACATTTGAAGTTGACTGCTCAAAATTGTTGCATTTTCCCTTGATTTTATGTTGGAGGTCCACACGTGCGAGCTGGGTGGTATTTGACCAATAGAAATCCATATTGGAACCTTTAGAAATAATGTCCATGTGTTGGATTTCCTTCTAGAGTGGTGCTACTACCTCAACCATGGAGGTAGCTACGGAAAATTGACAAAACTACAGAAACTTGAACTTGCTAAACTGTCATTAGTTAAAACCATGCAAAATTCTTCTTAATCTACTAAAAATAAAGGAAAATGATGTTAATTAACCACTTAGACATATAGAGACACATCATGAATAATTATGGTAAAAATGGTGGCAAGTGAGTGAAATGGTGCAATGGATGGTTGGAAGTAATGGCTTAATGAATGACAAAGACAAGTGAAAATGATGACAAATCAGTGACCCAACAGAAACCTTGGTGAATCTTACTAGACCCTAATATGCACATTGTGAAATGTTTGGTGATATTTTTGTAAAAATATTTATATTTATAATGATTTTATATTAGTCTCTATAATATTTTGGTGAATTTTAAGGTAAAATAATTGTGTACTATAAAATTTTGGCGAATCGTATTTAGAAAAAAAAAATGTGAATATTTTTTTTGGAAAAAATGTGAAAAATTAACCCACCTGCAAATATTGTCCCCTATAATTTTTTGTGATGTATGTCAAAGAACTTCTTCATCTCAAGAAACCATGATTTTGCATCTTATGGGTTCTTTAACTTCACATCAAATGTAGGAACATTTTCTTTCTTAAACTCATCTAGTAAGTATCCCCTCTCACTCCTCATGTAAGGATGATAACAATGATGACCAGGATACCTGTCTAAACTAGAACTAGAATAGAACCCATAACCATTTCCTCTCCTACCAGGTGTATCGAAGAACCTACCATCTCTGACTATGTTATCCTTGTTCGACCTGTACCCTCCATGATACCTGCTACCATATCCCCCATTAGTCTTGTCTTCCTATCCATAACCGATAAGTGGTTGTCCATGTCTCTTCAAATATAAGAAACCCTGAAGGATAACTGCATTGACTTCTTTCTTTTCTTTTGCCTTGGGAAGCCTTTCCTATGACTGAATGATTCTGTCATTATCTTCTTTGCAACTCCTTATTTCTTCCTTTAAACTCCTTAAAGTTTTTGCTATCTCGGGAGACTACTCCTCTCTTGTTTACTTATCCGATCTATAAAGGGGGCCTTGTGAACTATAATCCACCATTCTACTAGTGATCTTTGATCCTCTTCTTCCTGCAAACATACCATTTCAGATAACCAAATATATGTTGAAGAAAGTGTAACTAGGTTCGTTCTTCATGACATTGTAATTATGATTCATAAGAAAATGAATTTATTATACCTTCTTGCATGGGTTTCATGAGCAAGAAGTTTATTTATTTAGTAGTGGCTCTTATTGATAGCGTTAGGATAAGTCAAAGAGTCAATGTCATGTATTAAGAAGCTCTTCTTGAGCATGAGAGAAATATGAGTCTATGGAAATGATAAGTAGCCCTCCAAGACAGGCACAAGAAGAAGTCTGCAAGCTTAACAATGAAGAAGAACAATCATGTCGGCCTCAATACATGTATAATTGTCAAGTCGGCTCATAAAATGAGACACGTCGGTTCAGTGGACATGACAACTTATTTATGGAGACATAACAACTATAAATAGGTGTATAGGGTCACCATAGAAAGGCATACTTTTTGGATAGCTCTGAAACTTCGGTCAAGTACAGTACCTCTGAAATCTCAGTCATAATTATTGTGACATCTTCGGACACCTATCTGAAGTCTCAGTCAAATTCAGGGCTACAGGAATATCATATGGATTTGTATAGTACCTCAGCTAGGAGAAGGATCCTATGGTTTTCAGATGAGTATGACAGGGGTATATAGTCCCACATAGTCTTGGCATAATCATGATAGTAAGTCAATCCTACAGTGATATATTCTTGGCATAGCCATGACAAGTAAGATCTTGGTGAACACAAGACTTCATTGCAATCATGATAAACGCAGTGACATTCTCGGTCAAGATGCAGACATGATATTATCATAGTTATGATCTCAGTGAAGGTTGTGATGAGACAATCATGATCTCTATGGATCAAAAGGGCATCTCTTCAATACATATCTCAATATTATCTATTTTATGAAGACCTCCGTGAAGGGACAAAAAAGATGATACAACAGTAATGAAGTGGTGCAGTAATGGTGCAGCAACGATGATGAGATCAACATTGATAAAGAAAGAGGATTGGTTTCCTGGTCTTGGAGTGGCTTAATAGGTCAAGGGTCATGGTATTGGTATTCGTCAATTGGAATCTCTATAAGAATAAGTTTGTGTCAAATTTCCTCTACAAGAGGGAGAGTTTCTGGCCCTGGCAAAATGCAAACATCTTGTGTGCTTGTCTCTTTGTTTTGGTAGCTATTTGATGAACTAAAGATACACTCTAATAATAATAAGTGAAGATTGGTATAAGAAGAAAAATTGAAAAACACCTCACAAATAGTTATCATACTAAAAAATAATCTCACTAACTTCATTAGCCCTAGATTCTTCAATAATATAAACATATTCAACGTACCTTAGTGAAGTTTAGGGGAGGTTATCTCGTTTGCACACATCAATCTAGGTTAGCGTAATAAATAAATAAATATATATATATATATATATATATATATATATATATATATATATATCTATATATATATATATATATATATATATATATATATATATATATAATATATATATATATATATATATATATATATATATATATATATATAGATATATATATATATATAGATATATACATATTCATATCAACATATTGACATCATGCATGATAAAACTAACTGCATAAAATGACCTCATGCATGACAACCATAACCATGACAATGCATGCATAACAACATGCATCTAACCCATCCAGTCCAAGTATTTGAACCATGCTTTGATACCACCTTGTGGCATCATATATCACCCAAAGAGAATTAAACTCACTTTGATGCCACCCTGTAACACCTTGACCTCACATTTACCTAATTTCACTAGCCTAGTAGGGTAAACATGAGACAAAGAGTTACTATGACATGACCCAACCTCCTAGCTCCAGTTAAGGAAGTGGAGCCTACAACCGAGACTTACTAGCCACAAACTAACATTCTACAAGGCTTATAGGACACTTAGCGGCCAAATAACCACCCCAGGTGACCAATCCCTGAGCTGGATAGCTTTTTCAATGACTTAGGCTCACAACCGCATTGACAAGCCTGCAAGGGTGTAGTTGTGACCCTCCAACCGCACACATAAGCCTATAAGTGTGTGGTTATAGCCCAAATTCCTTAGTTCAGAGGGTGCAGTCCCAAGATCTAAGCCACAATTCCAATCCATCCTCCAGACCATTGCCTAGAAATTCTTGATGCTTTCCAGAATGATAAATGACTTAATTAAATTGTTTTTCATACTAAAATTGAACAAGAACTTGACCTAACCATAACATTCATTTCGTCAAACATATGGTGAACATGTAAACTATAGGTCATAAATACATATTTGATCATAGGACTGTAAAACTTATGTGAGAATCACTAAGAAGGTATAATTCCCTCTCATAATAGTTGTAATAACACTTGTTATCCCATGCATTCATTAACCAATAAATACTTATCAAATCCTAAACAAGTCATAGCTAGAATACATTACAAATCCATGCTTATAACTATCATATAACCAGATTAATAACCATGGTAGAATATCGATTAAATCATCAGAATAACAAGTACAAGTACTCATAGATTACAATAGGAAAATAACTCTTATTAACTTATGCAAAAGCCAACCAAATCAGGGACTTCCACATACCACCCAACCATAGATTGGGCTGAACCAAATATTTCTTTCATCCAATCAACCTCATGTCATATTCCAAGCATCAATGTGGGATCTCAAGACATAAACAACCAAGGATTCCTGGAGATTAAACCATCTTCATCCTCAAGCTACCGTGATCTCACCAAAACGGGTCAAGAGATCACAAGCCCAATACAAGCTTGGATGCCTCAAAGTTTCTTCACCATTAGCTTAAGGAATTTGCTTGTCTCCACCCACATGTTGAGGTCTTCTCAAAGATTAAACCATCTCCACCCCCAACCCTTAGGAATTTTCCTGACACCACCTCACTGAGTTCCAAAACCTTCTGGCAATCCAAAGCTCAACCAAAAAAGAATCTCATCACACCATGGATATCTAGAAATGGAAAGGAAAGGTTGAAACCACTATCAAACTAGGAAAATCTCATTCCAATGATAGCAAATCAACCAAATGACCAAATTCATGTACCATGCATTCCCAAATCAACTAGGAAATCATCTATGCAACTTGTTACCTACAAAATCCTCCTATTGAAGCTACTTGATCTAACCTTCCTGGCTTGTCCTTTGTGTTCCTAGTCCTTCCTTTTCTTTCCTTGTCCTTCCTTACTTGCTTTCTTTCTTGCTTTCTTTTCTTGGTGTTCTTCTCTATCTAAAACAGATTATAAGCCAAAACTGAGAAGAAGATGTGAACTATCCTCAGAAGCCTTTTTATCATTGAGGCCTCTATTTTTCCTTCAATTTCCCTCTCATGAAAATATATGACCCTTCATCTCCCTTTTTTCCCATTTTCCTTTATTTTCATAATAAAAGCCAATTAATGCATATTTTCATTTTCCAATTCTTTTACTAATTTCCTTACCCATAAGTAAACCAAAGGGACACCCACTAGGATGTTTTTCCCAACATTCTACTTGGAATACATCTCCCATGACCTTGGTCTTATCATTTTTGCTTTATTAACTTTATTACATGAAATTTTAACCCAAGGTTTTTACAGTTATTGACGAAAAAAATAGCATCAGGCAACTTTACTTCCACTTGTCCCAAGGTTTCCCCTACAATTTTGTCAGATGCATCAGTGTGAATGTAAAAATGCAAGGCCCAATTTGTGCCCCTAATAACTGATGCAATTTTCAAATTCTCCTTGATCTCTTCAAATGCTTCTTAAAGCTGGTTTGTTCAACAAAAATCTAAAACTTTTGTCAGCAAACCAAACAAAGGTGAAGCCATTTTACTAAAATATGTGATAAATATCCTATAATATCCATGTAGTCCTAGGAAACTCCTAATATCCCTTATTTTTTTTAAGGATAGGGACCCTTTTGATAATGGAAATTGTGTTAAAGTCAACTTGGATTCCTTCCTTAGAGAGGAAATGCCCTAGGACATTCCTTGAATTCATCAAAAATTCACATTTTTCTAGACTTAAAGAGAAATTAATTTCAATGCATATTTTCAAAACTTTACATAGGTTAGAGAGGACTTCTTCAAATGCATCTCCATAAGGAGTGAAGTTGTCATTATAAATTTCAACTACATCATGAACAAGATCAGGAAAAATACTCAACATTTCCCTTTGGAAGGTATTAAGGGAATTACACAAGCCAAAAGGAAGAACCCTGTAGGAAAAACTCCCCCATGGACATGTGAAGGTGGTCTTATCCTAGTCCTCAACACTGATTTGAATCTTATTGTACCCATTGAAACCATCCAGAAATGAGAAGAAAGTTTTCCCTACAAGACCATCAAAAACTTGATCAATAAAAGGTAAGGGAAAATTATCTTTCTTGGTATCCTTATTGAGTTCCATGTAGTCGACACAAACCCTCCATTTTCCATTATTTTTGGGCACAATAACAAGAGGTGATACCCACTCACTATCTGAAATAGGGTAAATGAATCCTACATTTAACAATCTCTACAATTATTCTTTTACTATGTCTTTAAGGGTAGGGTTCATCCTTCTCTAGGCCTGGTGAATAGGATTATGGCCCTCTTTGATGTATATGTGATGTGTACAAACTGAGGGATTGAACCCCTTCATTTGTTTATAATCCCAAGCAAAGGCATTAAGGTGTTTCCTTAAGAAAATGAGAAAGTGTTCTTCTTGATCTAATGAAAGGGAAGGATTGATTTCCGGGGCCCTAGATGGGTTGATTTCCATAATTTTGACACGATATTGATTAGAAATAAGAGTAAGTAATTATACTTATGGACTGTTTTCAGACTACCCTAAAGGATCCTCTTTTAATTCATCAATTTGCATGGTAACAAGATGTTTGCTTTGCATAAAGTTGTCAATAAGATCATCCTCATCTGACTTCTTTCTTACAACAATGGCTTCAATGTATAGACTAGGTATGAGGATGATTGATAGAATTCTCCATCTTCTTCCTCCTCTACCCACATAGGCAAATCCTTCTAAACAAGGGGTTGAGAAGGGGGTATAATACATGTTATTTTGTGAGCTGCCCATTCTGTCATGTTCCCAGCTCTACAAATGATATAATCATCAATAGTAGCTATGCAAGGTCTCCTTAGGATGAGAGGATACCCATTGAACTTAGTATTATGTTGAAGTACAAGGAAATCATTGGGGTAATCCTAGGAATTGATGGAAACCATCACATTCTCAATCATGCCCTCAAGGGGTATTGTGGATCTATCTGCAAGTTGTATCATAGTGGTGGTCTTCTTTAGGGCTCCCTGAAGGTTTCACTTAAGCATGGTTTCCCCGTTCATGACATTGATTGCATCCCTAAGATCAACCAGTGTGTTGGGGACTACAATATTGTTAATATGTACATCCACTATCGGGCTACCTAGATCTAAATACTTTAGGGAGAGGATCTTCCCAAGCATTAGATCAGCCAAATGCCCAACAACATTGATAGTGGGGGAATCTCTCCTCTTACTTCCTATCCTCTTGAAACATTCTTCCCTGATTAGCTTGTTATACATGGGAACATCTTTGATGGCCTAGAAGAGATGTATTTTGACACACAGTTTCTTTAGTTCTCCCAAACTTTCAGGCTCTTCTGGGGTGCATTGTTTGGGTTGCCCCAACCTTTCAGGGTAGGGAGGTATATTGTCTTGAGGAGTACTTAAATTCTTCTCTTATTCAATATCTTCTATTGGAGAATGAGGGTGACCATTAGGAAGTACCTTCTTGGATCTGAGGTTGATTTCTTGGATTTCTATAGCATAGGTAGGATAGAAAGTTTCTCCACTATAGACTTGTTAAGCATGCTTATTGTTTGGGTTTGGATTGGGTTGATAAGGCATTTCGGGTTTCTTGGGTGGATTATTGTGAGGTAGTTGTGCTTGGGGAGGAGCAAGCATTAAGGCAGTTGGTTGGAATACCATAGGTCTCCATCCTTGTGAGCGATATGGTTGGAAAGGTGGATTGACCGGTTGATGAGGATACTAAGGAGGATAGGACCAAGCGGAAGGAATGGACCAAGGTGAGTTGGTTGGAGGATACCAAGATTGAAAAGGTGCATTATGAATTGAATTGAGAGGAGGTGAATAGTGTATACCTTTCATGCCTTGTTGATATGGCTGAGTGTCTTGTGGCCTTCTTTGGTTGAAAAATCAAAGTTATTCCATGCCTCATTCTACTCCTTGATATGCCACCTTCATACCTAGAAGAGATGGACATTTTTTAGTTGCATGATTTGCTACACAAACGGAGCAGATTTTTATTACATTCAATGGGCACTCATTTCTAAGGTGTCTCCTGGTGCATCTAGGGAAAAATATAACTAGTGCCCTTTTTTCCTCCTCTTGACTTTTCTTGATCTGCATTGTGTCCATCTACAAGGAAAATGTATGTAACAATTTTCTCTTAAAATCCTCTAACATACTTCCTATTTCATATCTTGACTAGATATACCTCTTTTCCTTGTGTCCCTATAATGGTTCATGAATATTGTCTTGATTTCCTCGTAATTGAGATAGTCAATATCACCACGATACAGAATGCCAATGGTTTCCATTAATTCATCTCTAACCCCTTGAAGTAGTACAAGCTTCATTAGCTCTAGATCGACGACGCAGATAACTCTTCTATAGCTTAGTTGAAACCTTTCTTCATAGTCCTCTAGGTACTCACCTAGTCCTTGAGTCATCCTCAAGGTTTCTTCTTTGGTGTCCCATGATCTATAATAATATTTGTATTTCTAGTTGAAGACTTGTTGCATTTGAGCCCAATTGGTGATACTACCTCCTTCCAAACTCATGAACCAATGCAGGGCTTCATCCTTGAGGGTGGAAGGAAACAAATTTAGTTTCTACTCATCATAAGTGTGATCATGGTTTCTATAGACCACAATAAACTCAAACATGAATGTATCAAGGTCCTCAAAAGCTAGGCCATGAAAATGTGGGAGAGAAGTGGGGTTGATGTTCTCCATTCTAGCCTCCCCAATGGTTTTTTTGATAGGAAAAAGTTCAAGTTTCTTTTTTATATCCATCTCTTGGGTGGGTGATGTAGGGTCCTCCTCCCCTATAGGTTCTTCAAAGATATCTAGTTTCTCACCCAAAAGGTACTCCAAATCCTCTGTGGTCAAAGTAGGAGGTTCATAGTCACCTAGAAGTGTAGGTTGACTACTGATAGGAGTGGGGTTTTTAGGTAGGAATTTCCATAATTTGTCCCTAACCCTACGAGACATGAAATAAATGTCTTTTTTACATCATTTTCTACAGATAGAAAAATGATGATTTTTTTGGTTGTTTTTCATCAAATAAAATGGAAAGAAAATGCAACTCAAAGCAGACACAACACCTACTTTGACACCTCCCCAGAAACATCGCCAAAAATAGATGAGACTTTGTATTACAACAAGGATGTTGTAACTCTCAGATACATAGATTTTAATTTATCAATCTAGGGTTCAAAGGTGACAATGCTATATGCATAGTAAGCGATATTTCTACCTAAGCTACTATGAGGCAATGAATCAAATTGATATGTGAAGAAACTATTTTGTAAGCTCAAAGAAGGTAATTTATTGAATCTAATTTTGCAAGAAAGAAAATAATTGAAGCCTTACTTATCCTACTACATAAGAGAAACTTTGATCTACTTGCAAGGAAATAAATGTTTGGAGAACAAACCCTAATCTATTGTAGAAAATAAATGATAGGAAAATAAACCTAATCTAGATGCATGAAGTAAATACCATTAAATCAAACCTATTCTAATACATTCAAAGTAAATTATATTCTAATTACAGAATCCAACAAATGCTCAAGAAATATCAATGGAAACTACTTATATTCTATTGAATTCATGATCAAAACAACTAACCCTAATTGTAGAATTGAAACCATAGTGATGAAAAGAAGATTTCCAAAAGGTCTATGATCTCCTCAAGCTTGTTTCCAAGGCCTAGAATAAGTTTTGGAAGGGTAATGAGAAAAAACAAGGCTTAAGAATCAATTATGGTCAAATTTTGATGAATTCTGCAAGGTGCTACAAGATGTTGCAAGATGCCCTGTATTGCTACAGGATTGCATCTAAGAGTGGTTTGAAGGTTCTAGAGGTAAAATAAAGGTGGGAAAATGTATTAGGAGGTTTGGGAAGACACTGAAGGACCTTTCCAAGATTAGATCTCCTCAGGATCCCATCTTGCAAAAGGGGAAAAAGAAAACTAGCAATCTCTAGCGAATTTGTGAGGTAATTTTCTGTGTGCAGAAAGTTTAGAGGAATGAATGGGAATGGAAAGAGGGTGTTAAGGAATATGATGAGTATGAAATGAAAATTATATTTCTTTTCCATTCAATCCAATATATTTCACTTGCACACAACGTGGTTATTCAACTAGCAAAAATCATGATCTAAAGACTGTTAAAAATACTAATTGTAGAAAACAAAAATGCAAAGGAAAGGATGAGTTGAATTTAATCTAAGATCTAACTATTGTATAAAAAGAAAGAATATATTGTTGTGCTTGTCCCTACAGATCCTCAAGAGAAATGACTCATAAATTTGCAAAGGAAAAACTTTTTCATATAAATAGTTTTGCAAAAAGAGACACAACTACGCTAAGTTCAAAAAATGAAATTCATAATAAAAGTATACATGAGAGAGGCTTGAGTTCTTGGGTTGGGCCCTAACCTAAGGGAACTCATCTCCCTTAAAACACACTTACACTAGAGTCAAAAATAAATAAATAAAAATCATTGATCTCAGAAATTGCTCAAATGCATAACAAGGCAATGGAAATAACAAGTAACAAGCTCTAGCTCCAATAGTCACTATCTCCCTCTAAAAAGTCAAATCCTACTGAGCTCTTAGGATCCTTTATTTATACAAAAATTAGTGAGCATGGGGGCTTCACTATGGGAGAAATATCATACCACATGCATTCATATTGGGGGATATATATTGAGGAAAAAATGACAATATATTGAGCATATAATAGGGGGTAAAGGGTTTTTATATTGGCAAGTATAAAAAAGGAGCTCAAATTTAATGAAAAGATATAAAGGGGTGTAAAAAATATTAATGAAAAAATGGATACCTGCAATATTTAGTGAAATTAGGGGTTTTTTAGATTAGAAAGTTGTATTAGACTCATATTGGTAGGGGGTTGAATAATGTGATTTTTAGAGGCATTTTCCAATATGTAGTGAATTTAAGGGTATTGTTTAATATGCCACGAACACACGTGATATGTCAGTGGTTCATTGAGCGAAGCCCCTGGGTGAGTGAGCGGGAAGCCTCCTTGGAGGGAGGGTTTCTTCCCTCTAAAATCCCTGTAAGAGTGGGTCTAGTCTATTAATATTCTAATAGCCACTGAGTGTAGTAACTGCCCCAATAGCCACCCAAGTTGTAGGTGAGTTAATGCAGATAACGAACCTCCTACATTTCCTCTCGTTGGTCTCCAATGTGTTCAGAATTCAATAGGGAAATGTATATGTTAATTCTCTTAACTTTTATAATTGTTTGTGTTACCATTTTACTTATTAGCTTTGATCTTTATTATTCTAATGTGAAATACATCAAACAACTACCAAAATAGTAAGAACATTGAAACAGTATATACGCTGCAAGCCAGGGCCAAAACCCCTCCTCTTGAGGGGAAAACCAAAAAATCTCTTCTTGTCTTTCAGATATTTCAATTGACGAATACCATGACCTAAACTCAGACAAATACCCTCCAATATAAAGTATTCCTCGGCCTATAGCTTCAATATCTTCGACTTCCCTGTAAATCCGAAATTTTGCTTCCCAGCAACTGCTGCTTCTTGTTTAGGAGACTTTGGTCTCCTTCTAACTGTTCTTCCCTTGACTTTTCTTTCCTTTATTTGAGTCCTAGGGCTAGTAAGAAACCCTAAGGGACCTTCGCTTGCCTTCTTGCTCTTTTTGCTTCCAAAATTGAACCTTAGACTTCCAAGTGCAGAAACCCTAACTTCATACTTCCAGAAGAATATGCTGCTCAAAGTTTACACTACCCTAGAAGATTCTTCTTCCCAGAATAAACTTATACCCAGATTTCATATTGCCCTAGAAGATTTTGTTGCTCGGACTTTACACTACCCTAGAATATTCTGCTCCCTAGAAAAAACTACTACCCAGATTTGGTACTGCCTCAGAAGATTCTACTGCCTAGATTTCGTACTGCTCTAGAAGATTCTGCTACCTAGAAGAAAATGCTACCCATATTTCATACTTCCCCAAAAGATTCTGCTACCCAGAAGAAACTATTTCCTAGATTTCATATTGCCCCAGCAGATTTTGTTACCCAGAAGAAACAGCTGCCCAGATTTTGTACTACCCTAGAAGATTCTACTGCCCAAAATTCGTATGAGAGACGAGTGAAATTAATGATCCAAATGGAGGATGAGTTCCTCTTATATATAGGCTTCCTTCAAGGGTGGACATGTCTCTTCACTTAGGCTGACTTGATAGCTCATGTAGGCCAACTTGATCTTGGAGGTATTTTGACATTTTCAAGACAAAATAAATTTTCTCTTACAATTTATAATGTGCCCATAGGGTCTTCCATATATGACAATGACTCTTAAACCCTATAATAACTCAATGGGTGCTTGACCTATAAAATAAACTAACTTGAGCATGAAACCCCTTCTCCAATAATAATAGTAAATTCTTTTTCATTTTATATATATAAGAATACATTTCATACTAATGAAGACCGAACCTAGTTACACATTTCTCAACACTCCCTCTTAACTAGGGAGGTATTCATAGAAGGTACATGGTCATTCCCAATCTGAAGAGATATCATAAGAAGAGTCGGATTGGTAACCCATCTTTCTAAAATCATAATTACCAATGTTGTTATATAGCAAGGCCTTGACTAACAACTCTATCCCTCCACAACATTATAGCATAATGCTGGGAGACCAATGATGTGTAGACACCAATATCATTGTCTCTCCAAGGTACATACCCCATGTAGGTGTTCCCATAGTATGACCTCTCGTTGGACTATTCTTATCTTGGGTAGCTAATCCTCAAATAATATCGATCCACAACTACTCTTGTCTTGAATGCCCTACCACATTCTCAAAGAGTATCGAATGCCAGATGGTTAACCAACCCTCCATTCTTTCTTCCCAAATGAATACAAGAATGCTTGTTTCTATCTCTCCCTCTAAATCCGAGAGGACGAATCCACCAAACCCATCTTGTCCCTTAAGTATACAAGCTTCTTGTTTGGAAGTGATTTTGTCAATATGTTGTCTACTTTCTCATCAATGGAGATATATCGTAGTTGTACCACACCATTTTGCACTAGCGCTCGTATGTAGTGATACTTGTTGTTGATATGATTTGTCTTCACATGAAACACTTGATCCTCAAACAAATGAATACACCTTGTAAAATCACAACGTATCACTCTAGGGTTCATCGGTCCTTCAAACAAGTTAGATAGCAATTTCCTTAACCAAACTACTTCCCTTCTAACTTCACATGTTGCAACATAGTCTACAATCAAATTTTTCTTTCCTTCTTTCAGCAGCACTACAAAATGTATTCTCCAGTTTCCTTTTCCTTCTCATGGCCCTGACTCATACTTACGGTTGTTAGTCCTGGTCTAGTGCATGACACATGAAGCAGAGAACCATATATGTTACTCCCTTTCAACCAAGAAGCACCTCTTTATCCGGACTCCCTCTAAATCTTAGGGAGATCTCTTCTATTCATGCTTCCTCTGGGAGATTAGCTTCTTCTTTTTCGACATAGGAGAATATTTTTGTGGCTTCCAATCATTTCATCGGAGTTATCATCAACCTCATCATGCTTGTCACATCGAGCATCTTCACCAAGTTGAATATTGTGTACCTGCACAGCTTAGATAGAAAGTACAACCAAATCTATAGAAGTGTGATGTTAGTAATATCAGAATCATAGAATCATTTCAACTTTATACAAATCAGATACCCAGACTTTTTAAACAAGAGACATATACTCTTCAACATCCTGCTAGGGACTTTTGTTATACACCCTAGACTATCTCATAACAACATTCACTCCATCTAGGGTTTCAATTTTACTTCCAAAGGTATGACATACCTTACTACAACATATACCAAACCCTAGAAACAATTTAAATTATATATCTACAAAGCATCTAACATTCTTTAAAAAATACACATGTTAGAATTCTCACTCAGGATTCATACAAATCCTAGATTTCATACAAAAGAATCAATCAAAGTCAATCACAGCTTAGTCATTATTATGACCATCTTCCACTCAGGTTAGCTCCAACCCGTAGATTTCTAGGCAGCCATCAATCAATCGCAAACATGACCAACTACTACTGGGGTTAGTTGCAAACCCTATATTTACGAGTAATCATTAGACTTAACCAAAAATTAAAATTTCAACAATATCTTTTATAAGTCTCAAATTATATAGTCAACATTCATCGGATATTTCTAATTCAACTAAGATTCAACTCCAAGACCTTAGGGTTTCATTTTCACAAATATCAGTAAGAGTTAGACTCACAACCATCTTGTTTACACTAGGGTTTGATCAAACAGACACACATATCAAGGAAATCATTTCTAAAGACAATGTAAGGGTCTTTCTCACACATTCCACTAAACCCTAATGAGTTAGGGTTCCAATATATAACACAACAAACTCTACATTACCAAAACTTCAAAGGTTCAGGATTCTTGGGAGATCGCACTTTTGGGCTAGAAGGTGCGCTCTAGACCTCCAGATCACACTTTTGAGGCAAAAAAGTGTGATTTCTTCTCCTTTATTCCTAGTCGAAAAGTCTCGGAAAAATTTTCCATCTCTGTCGTGGTTGGTTCATGTGACCTGCGAAAAAGACAAGAAAACTTGCGGAATTTAGAAATTTGATAGGTCTAGGTTTAGAATGCTAGTGAACAACATTAAGAGACTGAAAAAGAAGAAACCCTAAGCTAAAAACTGAAGGTCATCCAGGTTTCTGGATCAAAAGTAAAAACCCAGTGGAGTCGCCAATTTTGTTGTAGTGTTTTCTTCTCAAAGGTGTACGAAAAGAAATCACCTAAGACTGTGGATGACAAACAGTATCAACAATATAAATGGTTGCTAAGCATTGTAGTTCTGCAGCAAATGATAGAAACAAAACCTACCAAAGTGTTGATCTATGCCACAATAATAGTTAAACAACAAAATGAAATAGTAATAAATGCGGGCAACTCCAATAATCCAATGGAAAATAGATATACAAATAATATATTTTATTAAACAAAACCTATGAAGGGAACAAATAAATGTTACGAGTCCCCCTCTATGTGATGGGTTCTTGGCTATCCTCAAATGTCTTTAGATTTTGTAGAGTCTCTCTCCTCTATAATATGTAAACCCAACAAATAAAATGTTTGAACTCAATGGGATCTCAAAATGGAAAAGAAAATGGTGTGCGACAGTGATAGTAATCAGAGCTGCAACACTGAGTGCAACAATTAAAATAATCAAAAGTGAATGGAAAACCCTTCTATTTATAACAAAATATTGAGTTATCCTCGAATAATGTGCAATAATAAAATATTATTCACCCCATTCTAGAAATAACCACTTGGAATATTTTATTATATTTCGTTAGGAGGGAAAAAGTATTTAAAATTTTATTTAGAAATAATAAATAAGTAAATGATTTCTTTATCATCTCAAGAAATTAGTTAAGGAATAATAAACAAATAATGGTTTATTTAATTATTCCTAAGGGATTTATTCAAACTTGACAAGGAATAATAATTAATTAGTGATTAATTAATTATTCCGAGAGAAAAATAAGATAATTAATCATTTATGTGTTTATTTTTCATAACTGGGTCAAATATGACAAAGAATGTTAATTAAACAATGGTTTGATTAATTATTCCTAGAAGATAATTAAATAAATAGTTATTTATTTAATTATTCTTCATGGGTTTAATTATAAATTACTTAACAAATGTGGTTTATTAAGTAATTTCTCGCAATGAAAGCAATTTTACTATGGTAAAATTTGCCTTACATGGTGTACTTCGAGCTGCTCAACAATCAATGTACCTAGAGATAGAGAGGACACTCATGGCAACCAAATGTTAGCTTGAAATCAAAATCACTTCAAAGGCATATCATGCAACAAATTAGGCAATTGTTGGGCAAGATTGCGCAAATCTGTGTTTCAAAGGTGACGAACTATTAGCTATACATGTTTGTTACGAAATCCCAGCTACCAGTGGGAGATGATGATGACGAGGACTGCACAATGCATAGTCCAGTGTGGCTTACTAATGACTGGAACCGCTTAATGCGTAGTTCAGTCTGGCTTTGATGTTGGCTGGGACTGAGCATTGCGGAAACCCAATGGGGAAGGCTCTACAACTGGTTCCTAGAAATGCGTAGTGCGTAGTTGGAGCCAGTCACTGGTAGCCTCTGTGAAATTCTTCGAACCAAGGCAGAGCCCAGGATTTTGGTGATAATTTCTAAAGACAATGTAAGGGTCTTTCTCACACATTCCACTAAACCATAATGAGCTAGGGTTCCAATGTATAACACAACAAACTCTACATTACCAAAACTTCAAAGGTTCAGGATTTTGGACTTTATCATTCATCCCTAACAAGTTAGGTTTTCCTAATCATACCAAAATCCCAAACATGGCATTATCAACAAAACTTCAACTACAATATCCCTAATCAACTTAGGGTTTCATGCATTCACAATAGCATACCCTTTGGTTAGGGTTTTCAAGAACCTGTCTACGGTTCTACAAAATCAGATAAGAGTGGGGTGGGTAGATTTAACAAGAGATGAATCACCCAAACAATAATCACTAAGGTTCAATACAACTAGTCATAACAAGGTTAGTAATAGATCATCAAATGAATAATTCTTTCAACCAATGTATTCAAAGCATACCTTTGCTTCTTGACTAACCTTGTTTTGATAGATTCTTCTTCTTGCAGATGTTTTTCCTTGTTTCGAGAGATCCTCCTTCTTGTAGATGTTTTTCCTAATCAAGAAAACAGAGGGAGAAAGGTGATTAGTATTTAATATAATCAAAACTAAGTGAGTACGTGAACCCAAAATTGAAAAGACATGAGATACTTATCTTTGAGAGTTGTTGGGGGCTCCCTCTAAAGCTTGAGGGAAACCTAGAAACTGGAACAAACATAATGTTGTTGAGGTGGATGTTTCTTCCATCTTCTAACTTTATGGATAATGATCCAATTCCTTTCACAGGATAGCTAAATTTCCACAGAAAATGCAGATTTTCCTTTTGATAGGTCTTCAATTGGTGGGAGTGACCAGTCATGTGCCTTGATGCACTGCTATCAATCACCCAGGTGTCTTCATCTTAAAATATCCTAGAGATAGTAGACAAGAGTCCTTCATCCATTTCTATGAGTGATTATCTATTTGAAGAGAATATGAGACTCCATACCTCTTTGATGCCTTTCTTGAGATGGCTTGCAATCTTCTTGATGACCTTCTTCATTGTAGAGGAGATATTCATGATGCCCTTAGAGAACCAAAGCTCTAGTTCCATGTTGAGAATTCAATAGGGCAATGTATATGTTAATTCTCTTAACTTTGATAACTATTTTTGTTACATTTTTACTTATTAGCTTTGATATTTATTATTCCAATGTGAAATACATCAAACAGCTATAGAAAAAATAAGAACAGTGACACAGTATATAGGCTGCAAGCCAGGGCCAAAACCCCTCCTCTTAAGGGGAAAACCCGAAAATCTCTTCTTATCTTTTAGGTCTTTCAATTGACGAATACCATGACCTAGACTCAGAAAAATACCATCCAAGATCAAGTATTCCTCCCTCCAGTTACAGTATCTTCGAATTTGAGAATCTTTCAGTTCTCTTCTTATTGCGCTTGACCCTCTGACTGTGGAATTTTGGTAGGTTTACAAAAATGGGTCATTCATACAACTCCTCGTCTCTTACAATTCCCTTCAACTTATTTCATGACTGATGATAGATTTTTTCATCATTCAAAATATTAGAGAACAACTAAAACCACATTGTAACTAGCTGAGAAGTCTCTCAAGTAAATCGAGGACTAGTTGGTGATATTTTATCAGGGAGTAAAGGTTGTCCCTTTTCTGGTCCCGCAGCTATAGGACTATAAGAGGAAGAAGATATCTCTCTGAATATATTTGTGATGAGGCTCATCAATAGGTAAATTATATGGGCCTTAATGCTACTTTCCATCTTATTAAAATCAACTTTTCTCACATTTCTTTACATATTTTATTATACTTTTCTTAGTGAGAAGGGCAAAGGTGAGATGTTATGTCATGTGGCCTAATGTCCATTAATTGCAGGATTTGGAGTAGTTTTTGGCTAATTTAATTGCAGGGGCTCAAAGTAGACAAGTAAGAGGGATTTTAGGAGATTATATCTCCCTCCTTAACTCCTCAATCACTCAAATATTCCTCCACCAGATCTCATCATCTCGGAGTTACAAGCAGCCAAGCCAGTGATAGTTGAAGACAAGTTAATATAGAGTTTGGGAGCTAAGCCTCCCTAATTTTAAGGAATTTTTTGGTAGCTTCAATTGTATAAATAAGAAGGCCCATGGCCTCATTAGGATTCAACTTTTTATTGTAGCCAAGAGGCAATTTTGAGCTTAAGATATTGTAATTGTTATTCTCATGTTCTTTTTGACATTTTGGTGATAATGAAAAGGGTGTCTTTGATCCAGAACTAAGTTGACTCGGAGAGCTAAAGCTCTTGGGTTAGGGCCCAACCCTACCAGCAAAGGTTCCTCTCCTTTTTGTATATGTATGTTTAGATTACATCCATAGTTAATTGTTGAAGTTATTTTTGCTTCATTTCATTTACAAGTACTTGAATGATTGTTTAGTTTTGCTCCCATTAGTTGAAAAGGTAGATCAGTGGTACAATAGTGAAAGTGAATACTTCAGAAAATCTTGTGATAGTGGCCTCTTCCTCATCTCCCTCATGGGATCATGGTTTGAGGGCCCCACTCTCACAACCCCAAAAATAGATTTGTCTCTTTAGATCATTGCATGGCTAGGGTTCTTGATTGAGTATATTACTGTTTATAATTCCTTAGAAGTACCTGCAGTTTTCATTTTGGTTTCTTGAAGTTGTTGTAATCTAGAAAGCATTGCATTTCACATATTTCACCATTAGCCATCAATAACTCTGTTTTTCCTAAATTCAACTCATCTTTTCCATATGTAAATGAAGTTATGCATAAATGAAGGAAAGAATGTGTGTTGTTGCAGGAGTTTCTGATCTGCAAGGAGAACTCATTTCACCAGCCTCATCCAAGTCTTCTTCACCCATACTGCCAAAGTCTACCAACCCCTAATCTGAATTTTTGTTTTGTAGCAAAGTGGACATCTCCCTTGAGCAAATCCAACCATCTTGAAGAGTTGGGTTGAGACTTGGGTAGTGTACACCTCCTCTATGCCTTATCCCACCATCAAACACCTTTCCCACACTTTATTCCACCTCTCCTACCTTCCTATAGCTTTCAACTTGTTTCTTGTAGTAAACCAGGACATCTTGTAGTAAAACCAGGACATCTTGTAGTACTACAGGAAACCCTATAGTAGCCTGTTTTAAGCCTAAATTGAGCAGAAATGATCATCTGAGCTTGGATTAGGACTTAACTTGGCTTCCATACCCTCAATACCATTCTGGATCTGTCTTCTTGTGCCTTTCTCCCTTGCAAAATATCAGATTGGTTCACTTAGCATTTACATTTATAAAATTGAAAATAAAAAAGATTCTCTTCTACAATTTCTAGTTAGTACATGCATACAAAAGTCATAGTAGTTTTAGGATAATTTCCATGCTTACTTACTCTAAACAACTAGATGTTATAATGCAAGGCTAAATTAGGTCTCTTTTGCAAGTAATGTGTGTAAATTCTTAGTTGGATAATTTCATGTCATTTCATAGCACTTTCTCATTCATCATTTTCATTTCCTAGAGTAGGCAACATTTCCTTTCTGCATTAAAGATAGTTTTCCATTTGTTGTTAGTAGTCAGACTCCTTCTAGTCAATAGAAGACTGGTTTGAAAAACCCTAGTGGTTTATTACCCCAGTCGAAAAGTGACAAGAGTAGACCATTGCATCTATTGTGTATACATCACTATCACCTCCAAGTTTGTACTAACCTCGGGTTGATGAAGTAAAGTTGGTAGCACTAGGAATTGCAACATTCGTGCTGCAATACTAGAGCTCATCACTTTTTGGCGTTGTTTCTAGGGAGCTCCAGTGATGAGCTCTAGTATTGTTGATCCAAAAATGGATCCTGAATAAACCTCTAAGTCTAAAAGACTTCACATAAGAGGTAAAAGGTGCCAAATGGCACAAATCCTTTGTAAATTAGAGGAAAATGAAAATTGCAGATTGCTCCTAGAAATAGTCTCATTGCAGAAATCTCTTCATTCTAAATCCAGCGCAACTTAAATGGGCAAAAATGGACACTGGATGAAGGAGTTGTAAAAAGAAATTTGCCCAATGTCCTTAGAAAAGGAGGCAATTTCATTAATCTTCAAACTATATTGATAATGTTGATCTTTGGTATAAGCTCACGGGCCAATCCACAGCTGACACATGGCAGGCCGAAATTGGGTCACGTGGCCCACTCTGATTGGTCTAAGAGGAAATGAGGCATTAACGCTCACGGGCCGTTGGATATAAAAGATCAATGGACGGGAGCGAACCGCAACAATGAAGCATTGATATCGCATCGGTGGATGGCTATATAAAGGAGGGACCTCAGGTCTTAAGGCATCGTGGCATGCGATCACTGAAATATCACATCGCATATAACCAAAGGGAAGGACTTACACACAGGCATGAGGACTTGCGATATGCAACTGCGCTTTATCACATCACTTAAATCCAAAGGAAAAGGACTAAGACCTGTGACCAGGTGACTTGCCGATGTGCGATGGGCCGATCAAGGGGAGATTAGATATCAGTGATCGAAGGAGCAGAGCACCCATACCCCTGTGACATGCGATAAGGGATGGGCCAATAGCGCCGATATGCGATTGGCAATCGGCGATCAGATCGCAACAATACAAAGGGGAGCACTAGGCCTTAGCAACATGCGATATGCGATACGCGTAGACCTGAAATATTATATATGCAGATCTATATCCCTTTGAGATCTGACTTAATTCTTTCCACTCATATTTTCCTGTGTAATTCCAAATATCTCTGTGTATTGGAATTCTATTCCGTTTTCGGGAATTTGTCCAAAAACAAAGGCTGCCTGTGTATTTTCCACTGTAAAAATGGCTTCCATTCCTTGTGCCACATTGTAAGCGGGTGTTATATTATAATCATGCATTTTGTAACAGGGATGCGTTATGCAATATGCAAAGTCGCAGAGATTGATTGAAGAGAGAGGAACGGATAGAGAACAGAGAGCCACAAAGACAAAAAGGGAATGATTCCTCATGATTGGGGACAAAGGAACAACTGGAAGACAGGGATCCTGAGGCGGACAATGAACAGGTAGCATCATTTGGCTTAAAAGCCATGAATATCAAAGATTTTTGGCTGCTGAGTTATTGATGGTGGTCGAGTTGTTGTTTGTTGCTGAAGCAGAGCACAAGCAGGCAGCGCTGAGACAACAACGCAGAAGCAAAAGAGCAGCCTACAAGGTCACTTGGAAGTAGAGTGAAAAGCCAAGAGGGCTATGAACTGATAGAGAGCCAAAGAATCCAAAGCAAAAGAGCCAAGAGCCAAAGAGTCAGAGCCAAGAGCCAGAACCAAGAGCCAGAACTAAGAGCCAGAGAGCCAAGAGCCAGAGCTTCAAGAGCCAAGGGATAAAATGGTGTCTGAAGCCACTGTTTATGTGTAGAATAGCAGGAGTTGAGCCAAAGAGCTTGTAAAAATTCTTATACCATAATCCGAGAGAGCCTAGTTGAATTAACTAGAGCTCACAAAGACATAGCCCAAGAGTTGTGGGTGAACTCCAAATTAATATTGTTGTTCATGTGTCTGTTTTATTGTTGCCTTGTCTCTGCTGCTTTATTTACTATTATATGCATTTATATATCAGTTTCCGCACATTAATTTATAGCACATAATCAGTTTAAACCAAATACAAGCATCCACCTATATTTTTAAGCATTTCTTATTTCCGCATTGGTTAATCAATAAGACTTGGGAAAATTTAAGGCTTTGGAAGTGGGAGAGGTTCTTGTAAGTTAGACAAGAAGCCTAACAACCCAATTTTCAGAACAGGTGGTATCAGAGCTTGAGGTTTGATTAACCTCACCTTCAAAGAAGGTTATATTAGAATGCTTGATTGACAAAGCAAAGATTGCTTGTCTAAAAGGTGTTTGAATAGCAAGAGGCTGATTGTATGCTTGTTTTGTAGACTGAATATTTTCTGAGTTTGTAGAGGTAAAGGGAAATTTGTTGATAGCTCAGTCCAGGAAGGACAAATAGGAAGAAGGGTTGAAGGCATTATTCTATCCCAAGGACCTCAAGGCAATCCAAAGCACAAGAGGTTTGTTGCAAGAGGTTGCTTAAATAAGCTCTTTATTTATCTTGTTGAAGTTTTTTTTGTTCATTGGCATAATGACAACTTCTACAAGTGGGTCCTCAAATTCTGCGTTCTTCACAAGATTCCTTGATGAAGACATGAAGCAAGAATTATCCACCATGATGGATATGGTGAGAGAAATGTATGAGGATGGAAGGAAGAGCAGCATGCTTAGAAAGTAGCTGAATTCCATGAAGGAAGAGAAGCAGTTGCTTGCTGACAAATTGCAGGAAATGGAGAGGCAACTTCATATTGAAAATATGAACCTGAAGAGGATGCATGAGTTAGAAACACAGCTCTTTGTTGCCCAAGAAGCCTTAGTCAAGTATCAGCTTGAAGAAGAGGTAAACCATCCCAATTTGTCTTCAAATTCTTCTAAGAATGCTTATACTGGTTCTTTTGTAAACATACTAAAGGCATAGGTTCCAAGCTAATGTCCAAGATGGGCTATGAAGGAAAGGGCTTGGAAAAACATGCACAAGGTATTGTTGAACCAATAATTGTTGAGGAAAGGCCTAAGTATTTGGGCCTCAGCTATGGACAGTCTTATGGATAGAGTTCCAAAGCTACCATGAAGGCCATTGAAATAGACCCAAGAAGGAGTTTCATTTCATGCCCTCTACCTTAGAAGTGTGAAGGTTGTATTCAAGAGGAATGCAATAGCTTGAAACATCAATTGCAAAATGCAGGTGTTCAGGAGCACACACTTGAACCAGAGAGTTGGGGAGACTCTAACATCCTTGAGGTGATTGACGGTGTTCCAAAGGGAGCCACTGCTTCATTTGCTTCACCTCCTCATAAAGGAAATAAAGGTGAAAGAGGCAGGTATAAATATGGTTCTAAACACATTCCTTTTGATTTTGCAAAGCATGATGAATTTCCACATTTGTATGGGAAAAGAATTGCATGTTACTTTTTTGGTTTGGAAAACCATGATGTTTCTAGATGTTGGAAGAGAATGGCCACATACAAGGAGCAGAAGAAGGAAAATAAGCAAGAAGACAAAGGTCCATTGGACAAGGAAAATCATGCTGTCAATAGGATGCACATGCAGTGCACTTACTTCCATAAGCAGGGACATCTTGCTGCAAAATGTTGGACACTAAATCCAATAATGCTTCCACCAAAGCTAAAGAAAGTGGAAAGAGAAGATGGCAGAAAGGGAAGTGAAGATTCCTTGACGAATGTGTCTCAAAATTATTCACATGATGATGCTGATGTGCAGAAAAAGTTAGTACCTTTGAAAGGGATTGCTAAGGAATGGTTAGAGTTCTTATCCGATTGAGATTGCATGTCTATTGATGCATCTACATTATATTGCATTTCAGCTTCGAAAGTACAATGTGCTTAAGTGAAAGTTGAAGGACAAAATGCATGCATGAGCATGAGATGCATGAACACAGGAATGTTGATGATTTCCTTGTTTTTGAACATGTATGTGTAATTAAATTGCAGGGTTGGTTGACATGCATGTGATGCCATGTTGACTTGAAAGAAGTTAACTTGATCTCCAAATGGAGATAATGATGAAAGTTTCATCTTTTCGAAAAAGAGTCCTAATGGTCTTTTTCTACATGCTTGACTTGAAGGGTCATTTGTTTAAAGGCATGTTTTGTGGGCCTGTTGTCTAGTCCATCATTTGTATACAGATGTAAGACATGGAGGTGTTCACAAGATGTGAAAATTTGTTTCTTTTGTTGAAGCAGGAGTTTAGGCAATCCAGTTGTTGTCTGTATTTTTGTTGTTGTTAACAATTGTTGTTGACAGCCTTTCAAATAAGTACAAATGAAAGTTTTGTGGAGCAAATGTACTTCACATTTATTCGAGCCACCTTGGATCAATGATCAAGGAAAAGAAGTTCAAACCACCTTCTATGACTAGTTCAGCAGAAGTTCTGTAAGAAGGCAAGGAGGAAGACAGTTCTTCCTGGGAAGACCAGCCCATCCAAGAAGGGAAGTGGTCAGAAACTTTGGTTCAGAGACACTATGAAAGGAAAGTGTAGGGAGGTTGAAAGAAGAGGGTGAGTCACTCTAATTTACTATTCAAATCAGTATATCAGTCTTTTGGAGACCAAAAGTTCTCTTAGTGGGAAGGCGTGATCCAAGAATGGATCTTGAATAAACCTCTAAGTCTAAAAGACTTCACATAAGAGGTAAAAGGTGCAAAATGGCACAAATCCTTTGTAAACCAGAGGAAAATGAAAATTGTAGGATGCTCCTAGAAATAGTCTCATTGCAAAAATCTCTTCATTCTGAATCCAAAGCAACTTAAATGGGCGAAAACGGACTCTGGATGAAGGAGTTATTGTAAAAAGAAATTTGCCCAATGTCCTTAGAAAAGGAGGCAATTTCATTAATCTTCAAACTATATTGAAAATGTTGATCTTTGGCATAGGCTCATAGGCCAATCCACAACTGACACATGGCAGGCCGGAATCGGGCCACGTGGCCCACTCTGATTAGTCTAAGAGTAAATGAGGCATTAACACTCAAGGGTCGTTGGATCTAAAAGATCAATGGACAAGAGCGAACCGCAGCAATGAAGCATTGATATCGCATCAAGGGATGGCTATATAAAGAAGGGACCTCAGGTCTTAAGGCATCACAGCATGCGATCGCTGAAATATCGCATCGCATATAACCAAAGGGAAGGACTTACCCACAGGCATGAGGACTTGCGATATGCGATTGAGCTTTATCGCATCACTTAAATCCAAAGGAAAAGGACCAAGACCCATGACCAGGTGACTCGCCGATGTGTGATGGGCCGATCAAGTGGCGATCGGAGGAGTGGAGCACCTAGACCCTTGTGACATGAGATAAGCGATGGACCGTTAGCGCCGATATGCGATCGGCAATCAGTGATCAGATCCCAACAATACAAAGGGGAGCATCAGGCCTTAGCGACATGCGATATGCAATACACGCGGACCTGAAATATTATATATGCAGATCTATATCCCTTTGAGATCTGACTTAAGTCTTTCCGCTCATATTTTCCTATGTAATTATGAATATCTTTGTGTATTGGAATTCTGTTCCATTTTCGGGAATTTGTCCGAAAACAAAGGCTGCCTATGTATTTTCCACTGTAAAAATGGCTTCCATTCCTTGTGCCACGCTATAAGTGGGTGTTATATTACAATGATGCATTTTGTAACAGGGATGCGTTATGCAAGATGCAGAGCCACAAAGGATTGATTGTAGAGAGAGGAACAGACAGAGAATAGAGAGCCACAAAGGCTAAAGGGAATGATTCCTCATGATTGGGGAAAAAGGAACGGCTGGAAGACAGGGAACCCGAGGGGAAAAATGAAAAGGCAGTGTGATTTGGCTTAAAAGCCATGAATATCGAAGACTATTGGTTGTTGAGTTATTGATGGTGGCCAAGTTATTGTTTGTTGCTGAAGCCGAGCACAAGCAGGCGACGCTGAGACAGCAACGCGGAAGCAAAAGAGCAGCCTACAGGGTCACTTGGAAGCCGATTGAAAATCCAAGAGATTTTTGAACTGATAGGGAGCCAAAGAAGCCAGAGCGGAAGAGCCAAGAGCCAAAGAGTCAAAGCCAAGAGCTAGAACCAAGAGCCAAAGAGCTAGAGTCAGAGCCAAGAGCTAGAGCTTCAAGAGACAAGGGATAAAATGGTGTCTAAAACCACGGTTTATGTGTAGAACAACAAGATTTGAGCCAAAGAGCTTGTAAAAATATCTATACCATAATCCCAGAGAGCCTAGTTGAATTAACTAGAGCTCACGGAGACGTAGCCCAAGAGTTGTGGGTGAACTCCAAATTAATATTGTTGTTAATGTCTCTGTTTTACTGCTGCGTTGTCTCTACTGCTTTATTTACTGTTATATGCATTTATATATCAATTTCCACACATTAATTTATAGCACATAATCAGTTTAAACCAAATACAAGCATACACCTATATTTTCAAGCATTTCTTATTTCCGCATTGGTTAACCAATAAGACTTGGAAAATTTAAAGCTTTGGAAGTGGGAGAGGTTATTGTAAGTTAGACAAGAAGCCTAAGAGCTCCATTTTCAGATCAATTGCAGCAAGGATGTTTGGTGGGCTCCAGTATTGTAGCAATAATGCTACAACTCCTGGAGCTTCCTATCTCTAATTTTATCAACCCGGTAGTTTGTACAAACTTGGAAGCGACGGTGCTGTATGCACAAGTACTAGCTCTTGTCGCAGCTGTCACTTGGTCAGCTGGCACAAGTCCGCTAGGGCTTAAGCCAACTTCTATATGCTCACAGAAGAAGCTTTATGAATGATGGACGAAAGCTAACTGAAAGGAGACTAGTCTATTTGCAGAAAGAAACTGAAAGCCAACAAAGCATGAAAACCCTAGTAAACCCTAATTTGACTAGCTAGGCCCTTACAATGCAAAACTGTGAATGAAACTACTACCAATGATGCCATTACTTGTAGTGAGCTTAAATGCATGCATCTAAGCTACTTGCATCTGAAAATACATGTTTTTGTATTTTTTCATTAAGTGGTTGGATTTATTGTGATGATGCTTTTGATTAGGGTTTGGTTGTGCAGGAGCGGTTTGAATGGAAGGAAAGCATGGGCAAGGTCAGGATGGCTAGGGGAGGTCCCTGAGGGTCTCTAGCATCAGTCCACAGAAGTCTACCACGTTCGGATGCTCAGCAACCGAGTTTGCAGGCTTCTACAGGAAGTCTGCAGGGGATCCTACAGGAAACTCAGGGATTCTACAGGAAGTCTGTGCAATTCTACAGGATGTTTGACCGTGGAAGTTTTGGGAGATGGTGAAGTGTTGGAGTGGTGTGGGAGGATAGGTGAGATGGAGATGGAACTGGTGATGGCTCAGGAGCAGAGAAGTCAGATGGAGGGAGAGTGCATGCAGTGGGTTGATGGCTGGAAGGATGGGATCAACGAAAGGTCAAAAAGATGAAGCTACGTGGCAGTGGATGAATTGGAGGGTAAACGAGCTGGACAGAGGCCGAGTAGGTGGCTTGAGGAGAGGTTAAGAAGAAGAAGAAGGAAGTGGAATGATATGGAGCAGTGTAAATGAAACAAATGACTTATGTCTTGCACCAAAAACGATAACTGTGCCATTAAACCTATGAACAGCAATGGAAAACCAAGAAAAGAAACCGTGCATGGAATGAAGAATGTAGAAGTATGGTTCAATATCAAAAGTGCATGGATGGATCTTCAACGAAAATGTCTATGTTGCAGCTTGCATGGAAGTGAGAAGAACTGTGTTTCTTTTTGGTGGTTGATATGGACTGCACCCCAATCCCTAAGCAGAGATGGCAGTGAGCTCTAACAACCTTTTTCTGGAGCTCCAATAAATTATAACGATCCTCTTCTAACCTAAGCAACTGGAAGCAAATTCACCATAAACTAATCCTATTCAATCTCATAAAAACTACATCAGCAGACTGTAAATTCGAATTGCATGTCAAAAATAAAGAAACGAAGTGCTGGAACGAAATGCAAATAACATTACAACACCGAGGAGATCTATTGCTCTCAGGTTGGGCCCTAACCTGAGAGCTATAGCTCCCTTAGAAACTCAGAATGAGATCAAAATCTGCCTGCCTTTATCCATAACCAAAAATCTGATGTCATGCCAAAACTGGCTTACAAAAAGGACTAACACCGAGCTGTAGCTCGTATTTCCAAATTACAAGAGTAATGCAAAAGTTCAAAAAGCTTCTCTCCAAGGCTACGGCCTCAGTATTTATGCAAAATGATCATCCAACAGGTGTCCTTGATTTGTGGAGCTCGGCTGTCCAACTAAAGGTTAAACTGCTGATCCTGTAGAACAGTTATAACTGTTGTTCCTGTAGAACAGTTATAACTACTGTTCCTGTAGAACAGTTGGCTGCCTCTACGCTCGGTGGGGAGATTGGTTGGAGCTCGGAGCTATGGTGGGAATCATGAGGAAGGTCCCCAAGACTGTGGACATCCTCTCCTAAAAACCAGCAGTGCCACCTTACTGTCTCCTTGTCTCCTTTCTCGTGGTCTTTGCTCCCTTTTAATGCCAAAAACCTGGAATCATCATGTATTAGTCACGTAGATAGAATGCCTACCCTTCTTCCTACAAACAACACGAATAAACCAAGAAATGAATGCATAAGCAATAAAAAATGAATGGTTTGAGCAGAGCAAGTAGGCCAAATGAGCCCAAATTGTACCAAAAATTGGGGCTCATCATCACCCCCCGGCTAAACTATTTGCTCATCCTTGAGCAACTTTTCTTTGGCTCCTCGTCTTTGGCCGAGAACTAGAGCTCGGAGCATGCTTTTCCTTTCCTGTTTTTGGCGTCCCTGCCTTTTCTGCCGAGGGTGGCGCTTCTTCCTTTCCTGTTTTTGGCGGCCCTGCCTTTGCTGCCCCTGGTGGTGACGAAGGTGGTGCTTCTTCCCCCTTTCCTATTTCCTTGAGTCGGGCTTCGGAAGGTGATTGGCCTATTTTTCGTGTCCAGGAAGTTATTTTTGGGCTTCCCTTCTCGGGGGTGGCTGATGTTTTAGAGGGGGTTCTTGCACTGGGTGAAGTAGGGACATCCCCCAAAATGGTTTGGCTGCTGGGTGGAGGCTGTGGCTTGCCCGTGGTTATCCTCTTGCTTCTCCTGGCTTCAGATGGTAGAGGGGTCTCCCTCTCTCTCTTCTCCTTCGGTTTTGGAGGTGTACTGAGGGCGGCCAGCGCCGCTGCTGCCTCCTTTTCGAGAATACCAGCCTTCTCTTTCTTGCGTTTTGCTCTCTAAGAGCTCCTTGTAGAGGGCCTCTCCTTTTCAGATTTCGGGCTTCCTGTAGAAGACCCTGCTTTGCCCACTTCCGGGCCTCCTGTAGAAGATTCTTTCTTTCCCGATTTTGGGCTTCCTGTAGAAGACCCTTTCTCTATCTTCAGGCTTCCTGTAGGAGCCTGTTTCTCAATGACTTTCGAGCTTCCTGTAGAAACCCCTTTTTCCAATTTCGGGCTTCCTGTAGAAGCCTTTGCCTCTGTTTTTGGGCTTCCTGTAGAAGCCTTTGTCTCTGTTTTTGGGCTTCCTGTAGAAGCCTGTTTCTCAATGATCTTCAGGCTTCCTGTAGAAGCCTTTGTTTTTGTTTTCGGGCTTCCTGTAGAAGCCTGTTTCTGCTTCCCTGTAGACACAGGTGTCTCCACCTCTGCTTGCTTGCCTACCTGAGTTTTGATTTTTGCTTTGGTTGCAGGTGCTGTTGAGGTACTTGGGCTGACGTGGACCACCTCAGCTTTGTCCATTCTACTCTTCATCCTCTTTTCTCTTGCTGACAAGATAGGTGTGCCACCTTTTTCTTTGTCCTCCTTTTCCTCATGCTTCCTCCTTTGTTCTTTCTTTTGTACTGTGGTCGGGGTCTTCTAGCCTTCTTCTCTCTGTCCCTCGGCCACTGCTTCTTGTTCCTCACTGCTGGAGGAACCCGTTTCTTTGATCAACATTTTAATGTCCCCATCTTTTGTCAAATTCCGGAAGGATTCCCATGAGAGGGGAACCTTATATGAGTGCAGCGCATCCTCCACAAGAAGCTTGATCAACCCATGGTGGGCTATCTGATCTGGTATGCCCTCTTTCAGCTTTGTGGCACACTCCATTAGAGACTGCAGTAGGTAATAAGGGATGCTCAGTTTTTGTTCTACAGGAAGATCAATTCGGTGCCTCAATTCAGTGAGCAACCGAAAGTGATATGTGTACACGATGCTAAAACGGCCTTCACAAGTGCTATATTTCATGATTTGCAAACTGACTTCATTCCATGGTGGCAACAGGCTCGTTCTTCGCACCCCATTTTTGCCCTCTGAGAATTCTTCCTCAGGTGGAAAGAATTCTTTCTTTGCCTGCTGGCTCAGCTTTCTTTCTTCCTTATCCCACGGCAAACCCATAGGAAGTTCTGTGATCCGGCTGATATGTTGCGGGGTGAGCTTGAGGCTTAGACCTCTGAAGTTCACTGTGGCCAGTGTCTGGGATTTAGGCTTCAGAGCCTGCAAGAATTCTTCGGCCACTTCATCATCGTAACCCTGCAGCTTATCACAAAAAGACATCCATTGTGCTCTGGTGAAGAGCTCTACCACTGCCGGGTTTTCCCTTAATTTGGTTGAATCAGTGGGTTCCCGTCTTATAAACCCACCCGGCATGATGAACACGGTTGTTTTAATTAAAGGTGGCAAATGCGAAAGAGATTTGGTCTATTAAGACAGAGCATGCACATAATCCACAAAATTCAACACAGTCTACTTATACTGACATCCTGTAGAACGACAGCATAGGCACAACAAACAACAATTTCACCGATATCTTTATGACCAAACTGTGGACGATGGTCTTGCCACTCTTACTAACCAGTTTCATGAAGAGTTCAGGGTTACCTCTTTAATTGGCCACCTTTTTTCGTGAGGCACCCGCTTCCCTGTAGAAGACTGCGTTTCTGTAGAGCTGCGTTCCTGTAGAAACTGTATTCCTGTAGGAGCAGTGCACAATTTTCGGGGAGGACTGTAGTTGGCCCGCGCTCGAGGTGTGCTTCACCGGTGTTCTAGTAGCCAACAGCTCGGCGTATCAAAGTGCAGAGGATATCAGAATAGCCACCCGAGTTTGAAGTGGTGGTTGATAAATGCATGCGCATGATCTAGCCGATTAGATTTTGAATCGGCGCAATCCGTGGCGCGGGGGGTGAGCTGTCCCCGCCGGACCGTTGGGCGATGTCATCCATCATTCGCCTGCGTATTCACTTGCTGCCGCATCCATTCCCACAGATCTGCCGCCGCCTTTTCCTGTTAAACTCTTGCTTCCGACGGGAGTGTTCTCACGTGTGTGCCGCTCATTCTCTTTGTCGTGGCCGCCACCCAATCATCCAATTACACCATAACTAGCCGACGTGGCCAGTCGACTGGCCATACGGCCGCTCAACCATTCACTTTTACGCCATGCAAACAATTCAAAGCAAAATTCATGCGATTTGATGGAAGGAAGGGTCGAGACACTTACCTGCGTGGCTGCACACGATTTTTCTAGTCTTTGGACGATGGTGAGTGGATCTACCTGCTGCATACGAACTTACACAGACCCGGAGGCTCGTGGTTACAGGCTGCAGACGATGGAGTGGATGCTTTGGTTGCATGCGCCCGCGTTTCATCTCAGATGGCGGTGCTGTGAATGGTATCCACTCTAGCAGGTTGAACTGTTACAGGATTCCCGCGAGGTGTCTCGTAACAGTTCTTCCTCCTTGGGTGCATGCTGCACGACGGAGGATCTGGCCTTTCAATCACGTTCCCGGAGCTTCTGATGCCTGTGGTATGAGATCTCAGCATTTGTTTATCTTTGAAAATGGCTTTTCCCGCGAGAACTCATCGATCTGCTTTGTTGGTGCAGGGAACTTGGTTGCATGTCGACAAGGATGGTGGAGCAAGGTGACAGCAATGTGCAAGGGTGCCAACAGAGGCTTGCATGCATCCAAACCCATCCATAGTCGCTAAATCTCCTTTTAAGATGAATTCTGGGCCGTCCCAAACTTCTACAGGAAGTTTCCTGTAGACACAGAGCTTCCTGTAGAAAGTTCGAGCTTCCTGTAGAAAGTCTGCACTTTCCTGTAGAAAATTCGCGTCTTCCTGTAGAAAGACTGCATCTTCCTGTAGAAGACTCAAACCATGATAAAATTGCACATACCTTGAGAAAGCATGGGTACCCTTGGAGGAGGTGCTGGTGAGGTCTCTTGACAGCATGATAAGGACCCTTAGCCTTGAGTTGAAGGGCTTCCTCTCCTCCATAGAACATCTGCAACCTGCATGCAATTTTACCATATTTTTCTTATTGTTTTTTTCTTTTTTTTTTGAAAGATAACAAGGGCGCCTCAAAGAGGTTTTCACCCGTGCCATCTTCCCTGAGCGCCTCAGAGAGGTTTTCACTCAAGGATCTTTTTCAAACCTTTTTTCCTCTTTTTTTTTTGAAATACAATAGGGGCGCCTCAATGAGGTTTTCACCCCTACCACCTGCCTTGGGCGCCTCAGAGAGGTTTTCACCCAAGGATCTTTATTATTTTTTTCTTTTTTTTTTTCCTTTTTTTTTTTTTTTTTCATATCCCTCAGGGTATGCCAGAAGCAGAGGCAGAACCCCTCTCTAGGACCAATACAGATTTCTCCATAGTTTTGATGAACTCTTGTCTTGAGAGAGGTCTCCTGTAGATCTTCAATCGATGCCCATTGACAAGCATGGGAATGGCTTCCTCATCAATGGTTCGAATGAGGACAGATCCATTGTCATGGCATTTCTCCACTGCATATGGTCCTAGCCATCTGGTTCTCAGCTTCCCCTTGAAATCTTTGTATCTGGAGTCATACAACAAAACCCAATCTCCCGGCTGAAATTGCTTGTCATGGAGATGTTGGTCATGCCACACCTTTCTCTGAAGTTGAACCACTTTTGAGTGAAGGAGGGCCTGCATTCGGTGCTCATCCAAGCCATTCAGCTGCAGTAGCCTTTCTTGTTGTGCATGGCTGAGATCTAGGTCCAGCTGAGCTGCCATCCTTAAAGTGTTGTATTCAAACTCAATGGATAGCAAAGCTTTCTTCCCATAGACCAGCTCATACGGTGTGAAGCCAGTGGTGTTCTTCCAAGTGGTGTTGTAAGCCCATGTGGCTTCAACCAGGCGATCTGCCCAGTCCTTTCTGCTGCTGCTCACCACCTTAGTCAAGATCCCTTCTAATGAGCTAGTAGATCTTCAACCAGGTTGGAGGTGAACTGGCTCCCTTGATCGGTGAACAGCTCTCTTGGATAGCCAAACTTATAGAAGATGTTTTCTCTTAGGAACTCAGCCACCTTTTCTTCTGTTGCTGCTTTGATTGCTTTGGTCTCTGCCCACTTTGTCAAATAGTCAGTACACACAATGATGTAAGTCCTTTGCCTCGAAGAGGGGTTGATTGGGCCCACAAAGTCCATGCCCCACTTCTCAAATGGCTCAAGAGTCACTTGAGGTTGGAGAGGCATCTCATCCCTTTGGGTTGGTTTCCCCATTCTTTGGCATTGGTCACACTGACTGACATATCTTCTGACATCTTGATGAAGTGTGGGCCAATAGTAGCCTGCCTGCAGGATTTTGAAGGCAATTCTCTTTGCTGCAAAATGTCCTCCACAAGGCCCATCATGACAAGTGAGGAGGATATCAAAGACTTCCTCCTCCCTTACACAACGCCTTAAGATCTGATCAGGGCCAAGCTTGAACAAATTGCCCCCGATCCAAGTAAATGAGGCACTTTTTCTGATGATTCTGCTCTTCTCTTTGGAAGATAGGTGTGGAGGGAACTGTGTTGAAACAAGATAGTTTGCTATATCAGCAAACCATGGAGAGAGTACTGAAATAGCAAACAGATGTTCATCGGGCATCTGGTCATCCACTGTTCCATCCTCATCTGCAGACAAATCCAATCTAGATAAAAAGTTAGCAACAACATTTTCTCTACCTGGTTTGTCAACAATGGTCAAATCAAACTGCTGCAATAAAAGTAACCATCTAATAATACGAGCATTCACATCTGGTTTATTCATTAAATATCTAATTGCAGCATGGTCAGTATGTACAAAGGTCTGGTAACCAGTAATATAATGTCGGAACTTGTTCAATGCATGGACCACAGCCAAGAATTCTTTCTCGGTTACAGTGTAATTCAGCTCAGCTTTGGACAAGTTTTTCCTAACAAAGTAAATGGCATATGGAAGTTTTTGCTCAACTTGTCCTAAAGCTGCACCTATGGCTTTGTTCGAGGCATCACTGTGGATGTGGAAAGGTAGGGCCCAGTTTGGACCTCTCAGGATTGGGGCTGACACCAACTTGTCCTTCAATTCATTTAAAGCCCTCTGACAATCGTAAGTCCAATTAAACTCCACATCTTTTGCCAACAGGCCAAACAATGGCGAGGCTAGCTTGCTGAAATCTTTAATAAATCTCCGGTAGTATCCTGCTAATCCCAAGAAACTCCAGACATCCCTTACCTTTTGAGGAGGTGGAACCCTCTTGATGAGAGCAATTTTGTTAGGATCCACCTGCAACCCTTGGCAAGAAATGGTATGGCCTAGCACAGTCCCTTCAGTCATTAGGAATTCACATTTTTCAGGGCTAAGGGACAAGTTCATCTCGGTGCATTTGGTTAGGACTTTTCCCAGGTTGGACAATGCTTCCTGGAAGTTAGCCCCATAAGGAGTAAAGTCATCCATATAGATTTCTACTGCATCATGGACCAGCTCCGAGAAGATGCTCAAGACAGCTCTCTGGAAGGTAGCAGGAGCATTGCATAGCCCAAAGGGAAGGACTCGGTCGGCAAAGGTACCCCAAGGACAAGTGAAGGTGGTCTTATCTTGGTCTTCCGGGCTGATTTGGATTTGGTTGTACCCGCTAAACCCATCCAGGAAAGAGAAGAACTTCTTTCCTGCCAGTCCATCCAACACTTGATCTATGAAAGGTAGAGGGAAATGGTCCTTCTTGGTAGCTTTGTTCAGTTCTCGGTAGTCCACACAGATTCTCCATTTCCCATTTTTCTTGGGAACCAACACTAGAGGGGACACCCATTCACTATCTGAGATGGGGTAGATGAACCCGGCATCCAACAGTTTTTGCAATTCTTCCTTGACAATGTCCTTAAGGGCTGGATTCATTCTCCTCTGACGTTTCCTAACCGGTTTACAATCCTCTTTGATGTATATATGATGGGTACAGACTGAAGGATGGACTCCTTTCATTTCCTTATAGCTCCAAGCAAAAGCATCTAGGTGGTTGGCCAACAGACTACACAGCTCCTTTTCCTGGGAAGGAGATAGGGAGGAGCTGATCTTCAATGCTTTCTCAGGGCCGAACTCCACATTCTTGACTCTGGGAGTAACAGGGTTGGTTGTACAAAGATCCACTAAGGTGCTAGCTTGGGCATCCTCCACCAATTTCTCTAAGGGTAGTGCACTTGGAAGGTGGATTCTGGATCAAGGTCTCGATCAAGTCATCCTCGGTTGGGGGGTCTCTCCTAGTGGTATCTAAGGTGCACAGAGGTGCTGAGTACACCTCGTCTTCCTCTCCTTCTTCCAACCAGAGTGGTAAGTCATGCTCTAAGGAGGGTTGGGCAGGAGGGTATAGGACTAGCTACTTGGACATGGGACCATTTTTTATGGTCATGTTTCCTGCACGACAACTTATGTAAGCATCTGCAGTAGCTAACCAAGGCCTTCCCAAAATGAGAGGATATCCAGTAAGCTTTACCTTTGGCTACAGAACCAGGAAGTCTGCAGGGTACTCCCAAGAGTCAATAGATACCAAGACATCCTCCACAATCCCTTCGGGGGTCACGGTGGAGCGATCTGCTAATTGCAGTACTATCGAGGTCTTCCTCAAGGAACCCTGAAGATTAAGTTTAAGCATGGTATCCCTGGTCATCACATTAATGGTGGCCCCCAGATCAATCAAGGTGTGAGTTATAATGGTGCCATTGATGTGAACATCTACTACAGGACTTCCAGGATCTAGGTACTTTGGGCAGATGACTTGTCCTAACATAAGGTCAGACAGTTGTCCTATGACATTGATAGTTGAAGCATCTTTCTTCTGTTTGCCTGGGTGTTTGAAACACTTCTCCTTAACCAATTTGTTGTATATTGGCACATCCTTGATGGCTTGGAGAAGTGGTATTTTTACACACAACTGCTTGAGCTCACTCAGAAGCTCATCCTCCTCCGGGTTGGGTTGTGTGGTGGCTGTTAGTCTCTCAGGAAAGGGTGGAATAGCCTTTGGTTCACTTTCCTGTTTATCTTCCTCATCCTCTGGGGGAGGAGGTTGGCGATCTGGTAGAGTCTTTCCAGATCGAAGATTGATCTCCTGGATCTCCACAGCATAGGTAGGGCATGAGGTTTCCCCAGTGTATACCTGCTGGGCCTGTCTATTGTTGGGGTTCGGGTTCGGTTGAGCAGGCATTTGAGGTTGCCTTGGAGGAGCAGGAGGTAATGGCTAAGGTTGAACTGGTGGTGGAGGCAAGATGGCAGGAGGAGTGTTATATTGGGGCCTCCACCCGACTGAGGTGCATTCCATTGAGGCTGTGGCTGGGCATGTGAGTGATATGAATGAGAAGTAGGTTGAGTGGGGTACTGAGGTGGATAAGACCATGGAGGAGGCATGGACCATGAAGGATGAGCAGGGGGACCCCAGGAAGGCATGGGAGTCGATTGGTTGGGGCTGTAATAAGCTTGAGATGCCCCTTGCATCCCCTGCTGATAAGGTCTAGATCCCTGTGGCCTCCTTTGGTTGAGGTAATAGAGAGGTTCAGTGGGAGCTTCTGTCCCTTGCTACATGGCTTTAAACCCAGGTAAGGTTGGACACTGATTTGTGGGATGGTCCTCCTCACAAACGAAACACACTTCAACCGAATGCAATGGGCATTCGTTCTTAGGGTGTCTCCTTGTGCACCTAGGGCAGAAGACAGCCAAGGCTCTCTCAGCTTCTTCTTTCTTTTGCTGAATCCTGAATGTGTCAAGCTGCATGGCAATGGTCTGTCTCACCTCACTCTTAAGATCTTCTAATTGATTTGCAAGCTCATGTTTGGAGAAAGGGACACTAGTTGAGAGGTGGTTTCCTCTACCTCGTTTCCGAGCTGCCCTGGAGTGGTTTCTAAACACAGTCTTGATGTCCTCATAAGGCAGTTGGTAAATGTTCCCCCCAGCTAACATGTGAAGGGTATCTAAGAGGTCTTCAGGGACTCCTCGGAGCAGGACCAACTTGTGGGATTCAAGGTCAGGTGTGCACCTGGCCCGCTTATAGCTTAGTTGGAACCTCTCCTCATAATCCTCTAATGACTCATCATTTCCCATGGTCATCCGAAAGATTTCCCCCTTTGTTTCCTTGGACCTACAGTAATCCCGGTACTTGGTATTGAAATCTTGCTGCATCTGAGCCCAAGTGGTGATACTATTCCCAGGTAAGCCCATGAACCAGCGTAGTGCTACATCCTTAAGAGTGGAAGGGAAAAGTTTCAACTTTTGCTCATCTTCAGTATAGTCATAGGTTCTATAAAGGACAGCAAACTCAAACAGGAAGGTATCCGGATCTTCAGTAGTCAGCCCATGGAAGTGAGGTAAGGCGGAGGAGCTAATGTTCTTCATTTTCATCTCTCCATTGGTCTCTCAGATGGGGAAGGCACCTTCTCTTCTCTCATCTTCTCTTCTATTGTCAGCCATAGCTTCAGATGGAGTGGTCTCTAACTCTTCTTCTACTATAGGATCTTTGTATATCTCAGGATGTTCACCTATAGGTTCCTCTGGGTCACTGTCACCAAAGAAGAGAGAAGGGTGACTCAGTGATGTGGTGGGGGTGTTTGGTAGGAATTTGCCTGATCTATCTCGGTTCCTACGAGGCATGAAATGGAAAAGACTTTCTTTTTCTTTTGATTGCTTTTGCTTTGCTTTTCTTTTGGTACCTGCAAAACTGAGACAGATTGATCTACAACTAACTATGAAAGATGCAGAATTAAACTGAAAGCAGGAAAGAACTAATCTACTTTGCTCAAATGAAATTGCAAGAATGGAAATGCTAGTCTACGCTTGCAGAAAGGAAATGCTAATCTATGAAAGCAGGAAATGCTAATCTATGAAAGCAGGAAATGCTAATCTATGAAAGCAGGAAATGCTAATCTATGAAAGCAGGAAATGCTAATCTATGAAAGCAGGAAATGTCTATGCTACTTTTGCAGAATGGAAATGAAGTAAACTACTTAGCAGAAGGCAAGAGTAAGAAAGTAGAAGAAAAGCAACAATTACTAATACTCTGACGCTTCCCCCGCAACGGAGCCAAAAAGATGGTGGGCTCCAGTATTGTAGCAATAATGCTACAACTCCTGGAGCTTCCTATCTCTAATTTTATCAACCCAGTAGTTCGTACAAACTTGGAAGCGACAGTGTTGTATGCATAAGTACTAGCTCTTGTCGCAGCTGTCACTTGGTCAGCTGGCACAAGTCCGCTAGGGCTTAAGCCAACTTCTATATGCTCACAGAAGAAGCTTTATGAATGATGGACGAAAGCTAACTCAAAGGAGACTAGTCTATTTGCAGAAAGAAACTGAAAACCAACAAAGCATGAAAACCCTAGTAAACCATAATTTAACTAGCTAGGCCCTTACAATGCAAAACTGTGAATGAAACTACTACCAATGATGCCATTACTTGTAGTGAGCTGAAATACATGCATCTAAGCTACTTGCATCTGAAAAGACATGTTTTTGTATTTTTTCATTAAGTGGTTGGATTTATTGTGATGATGCTTTTGATTAGGGTTTGGTTGTGCAGGAGCGGTTTGAATGGAAGGAAAGCATGGGCAAGGTCAGGATGGCTAGGGGCGGTCCCTGAGGGTCTCTAGCATCAGTCCACAGAAGTCTACCATGTTCGTATGCTCAGCAACCGAGTTTGCAGGCTTCTACAGGATGTCTGCAGGGGATCCTACAGGAAACTCAGGGATTCTACAGGAAGTCTGTGCAATTCTACAGGATGTTTGACCGTGGAAGTTTTGGGAGATGGTGAAGTGTTGGAGTGGTGTGGGAGGATAGGTGAGATGGAGATGGAACTGGTGATGGCTCAGGAGCAGAGAAGTCAGATGGAGGGAGAGTGCATGTAGTGGGTTGATGGCTGGAAGGATGGGATCAACGAAAGGTCAAAAAGATGAAGCTACGTGGCAGTGGATGAATTGGAGGGTAAACGAGCTAGACAGAGGCCGAGTAGGTGGCTTGAGGAGAGGTTAAGAAGAAGAATAAGGAAGTGGAATGATATGGAGCAGTGTAAATGAAACAAATGACTTATGTCTTGCACCAAAAACGAGAATTCATTAACCTACGATAACTGTGCCATTAAACCTATGAACAGCAATGGAAAACCAAGAAAAGAAACCGTGCATGGAATGCAGAATGTAGAAGTATGGTTCAATATCAAAAGTGCATGGATGGATCTTCAACGAAAATGTCTATGTTGCAGCTTGCATGGAAGTGAGAAGAACTGTGTTTCTTTTTGGTGGTTGATATGGACTGCACCCCAATCCCTAAGCAGAGATGGCAGTGAGCTCTAACAACCTTTTTCTGGAGCTCCAATAAATTATAACGATCCTCTTCTAAACTAAGCAACTGGAATCAAATTCACCATAAACTAATCCTATTCAATCTCATAAAAACTACATCAGCAGACTGTAAATTCGAATTGCATGTCAAAAATAAAGAAACGAAGTGCTGGAACGAAATGCAAATAACATTACAACACCGAGGAGATCTATTGCTCTCAGGTTGGGCCCTAACCTGAGAGCTATAGCTCCCTTAGAAACTCAGAATGAGATCAAAATCTGCCTGCCTTTATCCATAACCAAAAATCTGATGTCATGCCAAAACTGGCTTACAAAAAGGACTAACACCGAGCTATAGCTCGTATTTCCAAATTACAAGAGTAATGCAAAAGTTCAAAAAGCTTCTCTCCAAGGCTACGGCCTCAGTATTTATGCAAAATGATCATCCAACAGGTGTCCTTGATTTGTGGAGCTCGGCTGTCCAACTGAAGGTTAAACTGCTGATCCTGTAGAACAGTTATAACTGCTGTTCCTGTAGAACAGTTATAACTGTTGTTCCTATAGAACAGTTCGCTGCCTCTACGCTCGGTGGGGAGATTGGTTGGAGCTTGGAGCTATGGTGGGAATCACGAGGAAGGTCCCCAAGACTGTGGACATCCTCTCCTAAAAACCAGCAGTGCCACCTTATTGTCTCCTTGTCTCCTTTCTCGTGGTCTTTGCTCCCTTTTAATGCCAAAAACCTGAAATCATCATGTATTAGTCACGTAGATAGAATGCCTACCCTTCTTCCTACAAACAACACGAATAAACCAAGAAATGAATGAATAAGCAATAAAAAATGAATGGTTTGAGCAGAGCAAGTAGGCCAAATGAGCCCAAATTGTACCAAAAATTGGGGCTCATCAATGTTGCAACTCCTAGGGCTACCAACTTTACTTCATCAACCTAGGGTTCATACAAACTTGGAGGTGACAGTGTTGTATACACAGTAGATGCAATGGTCTACTCTTGTGACTTTTTTACTAGGGTGATAGACCACTAGGGTTTTTCATACCAATCTTCTATTGACTAGGAGGAGTCTGACTACTAACAACAAATGGAAAACTATCCTTAATGCAGAAAGAAAATGTTGCCTACTTTATGAAATGAAAATGTTGATTGGGAAAGTGCTATGCAGTGACATGAAATTATTGAGCTAAGCATTTACACATATTACTTGCAAAAGATATCTAATTTAAACATGTGTTCTAACATCTAGTTATTTATACTAAGTAAGCACGGAAATTATCCTAAAACTACTATGACTGTTGTATGCATGTACTAACTAGAAATTGCAGAAAAGAGTCTTTTTGATTTTCAATTTTATAAATGTAAATTCTAAGTGAACTAATCTGATCTTTTTCAGGGGAGAAGGAAACCAAGGAAACAAGTCCAAAATGGTATGAAGGGTATGGAAGTGAAGTGTAGGCCTAACCTAAGCTTAGATGATTATTTCTGCTCAATTCAAGCTTAAAACAGGCTACTACAGGGTTTCCTATAGTACTACAGGATGTCCTGGTTTTACTACAAGATGTCCTGGTTTACTACAAGAAACAGGCTAAAAGCTATGGGAAGGTAGGAGAGGTGGAATAAAGTGTGGGAAAGGTGTCTGATGGTGGGATAAGGCATATAGGAGGTGTACACTACCCAAGGCTCAACCCAAATCTTCAAGATGGTTGGATTTTCTCAAGGGAGATGTCCACTTTTCTACAAAACAAAAATTCAGATTAGGCGTTGGTAGACTCTGGTGGCATGGGTGAAGAAGACTTGGATGAGGCTGGTGAAATGAGTTTTCCCTACAGATCAAAAACTCCTACAACAACACACATTATTTCCTTCATTTATGCACAACTTCATTTACATATGGAAAGTACGAGTTGAATTTAGGGAAAACTGAGTTATTGATGGTTAATGGTGAAATCTGTGAAATGCAATGCTTTCTAGACTACAACAACTTCAAGAAACCAAAATGACAACTGCAGGTACTTCTAAGGAATTATAAACAGTAATCTACTCAATCAAGAACCCTAGCCATGCAATGATCTAAAGAGACAAATCTGTTTTTTGGGCTGAGAGTGGGGCCCTCAAATCATGATCCCATGAGGGAGATGAGGAGGAGGCCACTATCACAAGATTTCTAAAGTATTCAATTTTACTATTGTACCACTGATCTACCTTTTCAACTAATGGGATCAAAACTAAACAATCATTCAAGTACTTGTAAATGAAATAAAGCATAAATAACTTCAACAACTAACTATGAATGTAATCTAAGCATACATATACAAAAAGAAGAGGAACCTTTGCTGCTAGGGTTGGGCCCTAACCCAAGAGCTTCAACCCAATGATTCAACTCATTGCTGGATCAAAGAAACCCCTTTCATTATCACCAAAATGTCAAAAATAACATGAGAATAACAGTCACAATATCTTAAGTTCAAAATTGTCTCTTGGCTACAATCAAAATACGAATCCTAATGAGGCCCTAGGACTTCTTATTTATACAACTAAATCTACCAACATATTCCTTAAAATTAGGGAGGCTTGGCTCCCAAACTTGATATTAACTTGTGTTCAAATATCACTGGCTTGGATTCCAATGAACTCGATGGGTTTGGTTGCTTGTAACTCCGAGCTGATGAGATCTGGTGGAGGAAAATTCGAGTGATTGATGAGTTAAGGAGGGAGATCCAATCTCCTAAAATCCCTTTTTCTTGTCTACTTTGAGTCCCTGCACTTAAATTAGCCAAAACCTGCTCCAAATCCTATAATTAATGCACATTAGGCCACATGAAATAACATCTCACCTTTACCCTTCTCACTAAGTAAAATATAATAAAACATGTAAAGAAATGTGATAAAAGTTGATTTTAATAAGCTAGAGAGTGGCATTAAGTCCCATATAATTTACCTATTGATGAGCCTCATCAATTTGCAAGATCCTTATAGTAACTTCTCTATTGAATGGGATCATATGTAGCTCGTGAGGGTTCAACTTTCTTGATGACAGGTTGTTCAGAAGGGCCCTTATCACCACCATTTCGAGTGTGTCCTCATGTAACAACATTAATGTTCAATTTTTGGACTTTTTCTCATTTCTAAAGTTTAAAATTAATCAAATTAGCTCCTCTTTATCGATTATGCTCTTAACATCAAGCAATTAATTTAGGACAATCCTTTGTTGCATGGGAATTAACACAACATTGTGAACACCATGGTCTTTTTGGAAATGGGAAATCCCTGACTACATGTCCCTATTCATCATAATTATATCATCTAATATGCCCTCTTCCACCAGTTCTTCCTCTTATATAACCCTCACCTTCTCTTCCACAAGTCGATTCATTCACTCGAAAGGAAGAATGATCCAACCAATCATCCAGAGCATCCAAAGCTTGACATTAGTAATTACTATGTGTGGGAGATCCACAAAGCTCACAAAAAATGGAATTAGGCACATTGGAACACTTCTACAATATAGGACATAACCGAGGTGAATGACCATAAGAATGGAAAATTTCACAATATTCATTAGAGGGTGTACCTTGTTGGTTTGGAAAATCATGATATTATGTCCTTGAAAGGGAATAATTGATTATACTTGCACAACTCCTCCTGAAAGCAATGTTTGTGAAGGAGGGGGTCGTATCAGAAAATTGGAAGGTCCCACACCTCGCAACTACAGACACTCTGTAACATGGTGTCCCTCAGTGTAGCAACCTACGCACCAAACCCAAGGAAAACCAAGTTTTTAAGTATTCATATCCTTCAACCTCTCAGTTAGAACAACAATTCAATTATGTAGATCAACCAAAGAATGATCACTGGAAGTAGAGCTTGGTTTGGAGTGGCCAGTATATCCTTCAATGGCCTCAATTTTTATTTCTTTCTATAAAGCTTCTACTAAGGAGTTAATCCTCTGTTGAGTAAAAGGCATTCTTGTTAATGGAAATAAAGCCTGAATAAACCATTCTTTCTTATGGTATGTTTGGATGGGATGAGTTAATTTTCCCACATAATCTTTGAACCTATGCATGCACTCCCATGTAGATTTCCCTTCCTTTTGTTTCATATCTCGCAACTTAGTTAAACCCTACTACGTAGTCTTAGGCAGTTTGAATTCCTTAATAAACTCCTCTCTTAGTATATCCACAATCAAGGTTTGAATGGTTGGTGTAAACTTCATATACCATTTAAGGGATCTTCCCCTTAATGTAGTTTGGAACTCAACTAACTTCGTTGCATATAGGATTGCCTTGGACCTTTATATAGCCCCACATAAATACCAATGTTTTCCGACATCCTCATCCCCTCGACTCCAAAACTTAGGATATTGGGTGAAATAACCCACTACATTCCCATTGATTGGAGTAGAACTAGGAAAAACCAAAATAAACTCTCTTATACTAGTTTGAGACATATTTACCAAATTTTGCTGACTACTAGAAGAACTAGGAACTGTATCTACTTTGTGAAACTCCAAAGTCTTAACAAGCTTGTGTTGGGAATCACAATTTCCATTAGACCAAAACCCACAGGTGTTAGTCAATGATCGAATGATCAGAGATAAGGATCCATGAGAGTCGGTTAGTCCATGTCACGAAAGACATGGGGAGCATTGGTTTATCCAATGTCCAACAATCTCCCCCCAAAGCGATCCAGTGTGTATTGAACTCGTGACCTATGCTTTGATATCACTTGTTAGGAATCATGATTATCGTTAAACCAAAACCTGCAGTTGTTAGTCAATGATTTCATCTCCATAGATAAGGATCCATGAGAGGCGGTTAGACCATGTCGCGAAACACACGGGGAGCGTTAGTTTATCCAATGTCCAACAGCTTCGAAAAGAACCTTACCATGTTTTGATAAAGTACAAGGGGAAGGGATGGAGGAGAACCAATTGTGTTGTTTTCTTGCAAAGTATTGACTTCATGGGAAGGATTGTCTTCTTGGAATAATATGCACATCATAAAATGCATACATTTATCTACAGGAGTACTAGGGTCAGTTACCACGATCTTCAGGTTTGGTGTTCAGGCTTCACATGATTCCTAATGGACATCATCATAACCTTGAATTTTCTCTCCTATCTCACTTTCTCTAGCTTCTTTTCCTCCACTAGAACTATCATCTCCTCCCAATCCTTTTGATGGTCCCTAGAATTATATAATTTATTAGGCTCATTTGATTATTTCTAGACACTTGAAATATGTATTTGACCCCCTTACTTGCATATTATGGAGTTAATTCATAGTATTAATGTGTTCTTAGGAATTCGATTTCCCATTTCTTATTATGTGCCTAATATTATTATTTTTTTGCAGAATATTGAGAGAATATTGAGTGAACTCTAAAAGATCTACAAAATGAGAGAATCTAGGGACTTATTCCCTACCAATAAATGAATGGAATATTATGAAGTTATTGAGCATATTTTGGAGCTCCATTGATTGTCAAAATGTAAGAATGTGCTCCCCACCAAAAGAGGATCTTGAGCTTGGTTGGCTTATAAAGGATCTATCCTACTTGGAATTAGAATTCAATGATGGGACCAGATCCACAATTTTATGGAATTGCAGGGAAATAATCCCCCTCTTCAAGGACGATGCCCCTCAATTCTTTTTGTATAAATAAAGGGACCTAGCATTCCAATAGGAGGTTTGAATTAGTGGAGAATACATTTAGAGGAGTAGCGGGCTTCTTTGCTAAGTATTTTATTATGTACTATTTTGGCAGTGAATGAAAGCCATCTTATTTTCAATCGGATCCATCTTTAGAGGGATGATTCCTCTTGGGTTAGGGCTAAACCAAAGGCTCTAGTCTCTCTCTTTTGTGTATTTTATTCATGCATCTTCTTTCTTGTATCTAGCTAGCAGTGTTTATGTTCCTTTATGTAGAATTTGCTTGTGAGAAAGTTGCGTGTGCATGTATGTTAATCACCTCTCTTGTGGGAAGTGTGGTTGTAGATATTGTCTTGGCAAGCCAAAAACATACTTAATTTCTTGTTTTAATAGTTATATATTGAATCAATTTCCTTTTTCATCTCTTTTTTCTACAATTAAATCATTTGTTTGGTAGCCTTTCCAAGCATCAAATGAACAATATATCTTGCGTGCGGGTTAGGGTATGGGTGTGCAGGGTTGAGCATTATCATTTACACTTTTCATTCCATTACCAACAATTTCCGTCTTTCACCAACAACCTCTTCAAGCACATCGTTTACAGAGATCGCCTTTCATATTTGTTAGAGGCCGCAATGTGCATATTTCCTTATGCAAGATGGGCTCCTGAGGAGCACTAGGCTTGGAGAGGGCTTCATACACCCTTCCCATACCTTATCCAAAAATATATTTCCTTCAAAACACCTTCTAAGCCCACATATTTCTCTCGGGCTTGATCTTGTAGTAAAACAAGACAATCTTGTAGAACTTTGTCTCGATCCTGTAGCACTATGAAAAAAACCTCCAAATGCATTATGATTTTCCTGACAACACTCTTGACCACCCATAATCACTTTATGATGATCATAAGACCATAAAAATAAATAAAATGGATTCGTAGACCTAGTAGGAACTTTTCCTTGGTTAATAAAATAGATAGACAGTCATTCCCAACAATCATGTAGCAAAACAATAGTAATTTTATGCTATTTTTTAACATGTTTTAACGAGGCTCTTTTGAGTTGATTCCACTTGGATTGAGTCCTAAAAAAATTCTATTTAATAAAAAAATTCACCCCATAGAATTTTCACTTGATCAGGTTAGGCATTTGGTAGGTTAACTAGCTCACTAGTTCTAGAATTTCTAGTTTTTAGAGTAGTAATTTTCTGCTATTTTTTAGCACATCTTAACAAGGGTATTTTTGAATGATTCCACTTGTATTGGAGTCCTAGGACATCCTAATTAATAAAAAAAATCACCCCATCTCATTTTCATTTGATTTTCTTGGGCATTTGGCAAGTTAACTCGAGCAACAAACATCTTGTAGCAATCCTATAATAGTTTGTTTTCGAGATCTTCCTTGCCTAGATTCACTCCAAATTCATGGTAGAAGTAGATTTATAGCCTATGAATTCTCTGAGACCACTTTGGTTAAGTTGAGCCTCGGTCCATTTATCTCTTACATCACTTGCTTCTTGAATGTTGATTTTTGTAATTATTCTAGATTTCCTTTCCGCAATTTACTTTATGCAAAGTGTGATTTCCTTATTACAAGAGTAATATATGACTTTTCCTTTCCTACAAAATAAAATAGATTTACTTTAATACCATTTCCTTTCCAAAAAATAGATTATATTTTCTTTGTTTTCATTATGCTTTACATTTTTTTAAATAGAATAGATTTCCTTTCCTTTCCAACAAAAGTAAAATAAGTGTGCTTATTGTTATTGGTGGCTTACCTAGATATTTGCTCATTTGAAGTTGTTTCATTTCCTTATTTCACTTGCATCAAAGGGATTCAGAATAGGAAGAGGAAGGTGTTTTCTACACATACAGTGTCGGCCCCTCTTAAGTTTGTACGAACCCCGGGTTGATAATTTAATTTGGCAGCCTTAGGAGTTGTAGCATTCTTGTCGTAATACTGGGGCTCATCACTTTTTGGCACCATTTTTAGGTAGGGTGTCAAAGAAAGCACTCTCTTTTTCTTGGAATGAGTCCCTCTTCCTTTTCTTCAAAAATTAAATTGCATTAGGCATCTTTTATTGCATTGCATTAGGATTCTCATTAAAAAAAATTAGAAACAAAACAAATATTTCTTCGACACCACAAATCCCCCCACTTGATCATGTGCAGGTAGAAGAAGAAAATGTGGTAGAGAAGTGATCCAGGAGGCTCTCGTCAGATCAGTTGCATAGGTCATCGTCAGTGTTCAATGTCGTTGTTGGCATTCAGTTCAGTGTCGCCAACAATGACAATGTTGTTTATGGTTGATCAAGTGATGGCAATGGTTTTTCATGGTGATATGGTTTTGTACATGGCTATCGACATGTGGTTGTCGTCAGTTCCACCAAGATTTGGTCATCAACATTTGTTTGTCATTCGCCTCGCAGGATTTGGGTTTTGTCGTCCACTTGTAGGTTGATCGTTGACATGGGTGTGTTGTCCATTGTAGGGGTTCGATATGGTTTATCGACATAGGTTATCGTCCTGTGATGTTGGTACAAATGTCACATTGTGACGAAGAAAAGGTACATAGGTTATTTTGATGTAAGACGTAACCTAATACATAATAAACCTATGGTACAAACCTAATGATAAACCATACTACCTAAAACTACACCTTAAAACCATAACTAAAGACATAAACCTGAACTCTAGACCTTACCTAAGTCCTACCTAACCTCTTTACATTACAACTATGTCATAAACAATGCATAAAACCATATGTTTAACTCTCGAGTTATGAAATATATTAAAACACACAATAAAAACTTTATAAAATAAACTATCAGTCCCTAACTGCCAGTTGACCGCGCGGGGTTCTAAACCGCAGTGATTACATGTGAATAGAGCATAGGAGTTAACCATCTGGTTTGGAGTTAACCGCGGGCCCTCACCACAGCGGAGTTAACTCAGCATGTGAATGCGGGTTCCAATGACTAGACAATCAGGAGTTAACCACCAGGTTTGGAGTAACCGCAGCATTTACCGTGGCACGCTGTAACATGTGAACAGGGAGTCGGAGGTTATGTTAACTACAAACCAAAATTTCTGAAGGTTAACCACTAAGTGGCAGCCTGTGGTTAGACCACGGCTGGTCACACATCACCGTCAACATCCTCTGCCTGGTCAACCTAACCGCCAGCGGATTATGGTTAATATAATATATTTTTTGGTTTTGCAATTAAGTTTTGGTTACAAACTAATGCGAGTACCATGGTAAACTATCCTAAGAAGTCAAGAGGTGAATGGACTAGGGCCCAAGAACCCAAAAATAAGCCATTCATTCCAAGTTTAGGCTAGAATAGGTTTGAATGTACCTGCAGACCTATAAGAGGTGTTTTTTGTTCATTGAAGTGGATATTGGTGGTTTTGGTTTTTGTATGCAGATTCTGGAAGTCATAGGCAATTTTTGTTTTCAGTGTAACAAGAGCATCCGGAGTTGGAATTGGGAACCATGACAGGCGTTGGAAAGATGATTCAGAGAGCTTCCTTTTGACAGTGATTAGAAGTTCCTACATGCACATTCAGTCTGATCTATTCTCTGTGTAATCAAACTCCTTGGTTTCAATTCTAATAAAGCGGTCTCCCATCTTGAAAGCAGACCTGGAGACGTAGTCCATCAAGGAAAAACTCCATAATCAACTTTGATGTCTAGTATCACTGTGTTTTTACTGTTTTCACTTCTGTTATGCATCTTACTTATGTTTAATCAACTGTCATAAAGTCTTTCTTCTCAAGCAGTTTCCTCGATTTCTACACTTTCAGTTAACAATCAATTCAATAATGGCTAATCAATTCTACATCAGTTTTAACATATGATCATTTCAGATCATATAATTTGGTATCAGATCAAGTTGCGTTTGTAGAATTTTCCATTGAATGTTAACCAGGTCAAAGTCGCAATGAGGAGAAGGAATCCTTGAGCAGATTGATCCAGAGATTGGAAAACGATGAGTCGTTCATAAGTTGACCATGACAGGATCTGATGTAGGTGAAAACACTAAAACTAAGATGAGTGATGAACAGTTTCAGCAAGCATTCTTGACTATGTAGCAGATGTTGGGAGAACTGTATGAAGACAAGAAGGCGAGAGATGCAGCTTCTTCTTCAAAGACATTGAAGAAGGATAAATGTAAAGGAAAGGATAATAAACTGCCTTCACCTCCATCATCTCCATCATCATCTTCTTCTTCTTCTTCCAGTGTAGAATCTGAAACAGAAAAGAAACCTACGAAAACATATCTTTTGAAACTTGATGTAAATTTTGAGTTACCTATTTATGATGGCGAAATGAATCCTGAAAAGCTAGATAACTGGATTAAGCAATTAGAAGTGTATTGTCGTATTCTAAAAATATCTAATGATAAAATGAAAATTCAATTCACTACACTTAGAATGGGGGGAACAACTTTAATCTGGTGGGAAAGTAAAACATAGATACATGTAAAGCGAAAAGGAAAAGTCATCTCTTCATGGTCTAAGTTTTTAAAAGCTCTTAGGAAACAATTCCATCCTTTAGGATACATGCAGCAAGCTGTTATTGATTGGTAGCATATGAGGCAAGGTAAAGGGCAGAGTGTTCAGGAGTTTACTCAGGAGTTCAGAAAGAAATCATTGGCGCTTGGTATTTCATTAGATACACGTGAAACTTTATTAAAATACATCAGCAGTTTACATTCATATTTGCAGCATACATTATTGATTTTTAATCCTCATGATTTTGATGAAGTGTGTGTTCAGGCCATACATATTGAATTAGGTGGTATGCCATTCAAGTTTTCATCGCAATCATCCAAAGAGTTGGAAATCAAAGATTCCAATGATAGTAAGGGTAAGAATAATTCTAAGAGAAAGAAATTAATGATAGCTCAGAAGGAAAGACCTACTTGTTCTCATTGCCAGAGAATCGGTCATGATGAATCGAAGTGATGAAAACTTCATCCAGAACTTAAGCCCAAAAAGTTCCTTAAGGAGAAGGATGAAAAGAAGGAAACTGCAGCAGTCCAACAAGATCTAGGTTCAGATTCAGGTGATGAAAAGAGGATAACTGCCATGGTTACGACAGGTAAAACTTGCGACCCTAGTTCAAGTTCGAATAATATTGCATCTTCATCAAACATAAATCCTTCAAATGAGGATAAAAGAGTTGAATTGTTTAACATATGGATAACTTCTAAGCATACAAAGATAGATACAATGTTTGACATTGCATCATAGGCGAATTTAATCTCTGGAATATTTAGTTAAAAGTTTGGGTTTGGAAACACAAAATCATCCAAGAACTTACCCATTAGGATGGCTAAATAAATCAACTCAGATAAAAGTCACCAAACAGTGTCAATTAAGATTTGCCATTACAGCTAATTACATTGATGAAGTGGAATTAGATGTGGTTCCAGTAGACATATGTGGAGTTGTCTTAGGAATTACTTATCTTTATGATCGTGATGCAGTATTTTATAGGAGAGAGCATAAATATCACTTTCAGAAAGATGGGGTTGAATTTATTGTCAGGGCACATCAAAGTAAGAATCACTTGAATTCAGTTAATGCTAATCCGATGAAGCGATCAATAAGTTCAAACAAAATATTTGTAATCATGTGTGTAAAGGAACAACATAACAATCAACATGATGCTTGTTTAAGTTATGGGACTCATATTAAGGATAGTTTTATCAAAGAGATAGAAACTATTCCAGTTCTATGTAAAACTAAACACCTTACTCATAAGCAGGGAATACAACATGAATTACAATTGATGACTAAAGCTCCTCTTCCTAATGTCAGAATGAATCAATTCAGTCCAAGTTTGGAAATTAACTGTTACAGGGATACAGGTCAGTATTGGGGAAGTCGGTGTTCAATTTATGTTATATTGTGTCACCATTTGATGTTTCGAATAGTTTGGAAACCTCTTTTCAAGTGGGGAGGAAACCTATTTGTTTTCATATCAAATCCCTTTCTAAAGCAGTGTCAAAGTATCTAAGAGAAACTTATGCATCAGGGGAAAGTGCTAATAAATGGAAACATCATTTAATGAATAAGGAAAAAGTGATTCAAACAAATAAACAGCTAATTCAATACTTTCAAAGACAAACTAAGTTGCAGAAATTTTCATCTTACAGTTTGATGGGTTTATGGCGACAAGTTCACTTAGTAATCATGAAGCAGGAAAGTATGTCAACTCAAGTAGTTGGTTTGATGTCAAAAGTATCTTTGATTGTCTCTGTTATTCCGCAAAATAGATTGTTAATACATGTTGATGGTATTGAACAATATCTAGTAGAGACAATTTTCAAAGATGATTATGAATCACTAACTCATGGTTCTTCATGGAAAGAAATCAATTGCCATGTTCATAATAGGTTGTTTGACCATCGTCGCAAGTTGTTCATACTACAGATGGATGGAATAGGTCACCGACTTAAAATATGCCATGGTTAGCATCATCAGGGTCATCACTTGCAGGTGATTGATCGAATGTATTAGTACATCATCAAGTCAAGGTGGAAAGTGAGGGAGCTCTACCCTCATCGACTATTTGTTTAGTCAAACTTTTGTGGTCCAAAAGCTTTCAAGTGGAGAGGATTGATCCAGGAGGATCTTGTCAGATCAGTTGCACAGGTCATCGTCAGTGTTCAGTGTCATTGTCAGCATTCAGTTCAGTGTTGTCACCATCGACAATGTTGTTTATGGTTGATCAGGTGATGGCAATGGTTTTTCATGGTGATATGGTTTTGTACCTAGCTGTCGACATGTGGTTGTCGTTGATTCCACCAGGATTTGGTCATCGACATGTGCTTGTTGTTCGCCTCGCAGTTTGATCATCGACATGGGTGTGTCGTCCGTTGCAGGGGTTCGATATGGTTTGTCGACATAAGTTATCATCCTATGATGTTGGTACAAATGTCACTTTGTGACGAAGAAAAGGTACATATGTTGTTTTGATGTAAGACCTAACCTAATACATAATAAACCTATGGTACAAACCTAATGATAAACCATACCACATAAAACTACACCTTAAAACCATACACTAAAGACATAAATCTAAACTCTAGACCTTACCTAAGTCCTACCGAACCTCTTTACATTACAACTATGTAATAAAAAATGCATAAAACCCTATGTTTAACTCTCGGGTTATGAAATATATTAAAACACACAATAAAAACTTTATAAAACAAACTATCAGTCCCTAACCACTAGTTGACCATGCAGGGTTCTAAACCACGGTGATTACATGTGAACAGAGCATAAGAGTTAACCATCAGGTTTGGAGTTAACCATGGGCCCTCATCGTAGTGGAGTTAACTCAGCATGTGAACATGGGTTCCGACGACTGGATAGTCAGGGGTTAACCGCTAGGTTTGGAGTAACCGCAACATTTACCGTGGCAGGCTGTAACATGTGAACAAGTTGTCGGAGGTTATGTTAACTACAAACCAGAACCACCGGAGGTTAACCACTAAGTGGTAGCCTATAGTTAGACCGTGGTTGGTCACATGTCACCATCCGCATCCTCCGCCCGGTCAACCTAACCACCAGCAGATTATGGTTAATATAATGTATTTTTTGGTTTTTCAATTAAGTTTTGGTTACAAACTAATGCGAGGACCATGGTAACCTATCCTAAGAAGTCAAGAGGTGAATGGACCAAGGCCCAAGAACCCAAAAATAAGCCAATTCATGCCAAGTTTAGGCCAGAGGAGGTTTGAATGTACCTGCAAGCCTATAAGAGGTGGTTTTTGTTCATTGCAGTGGATATTGGTGGTTTTGGTTTTTGTATGCAGATTCTAGAGGTCATAGGCAGTTTTTGTTTTCAGTGTAATAGGAGCATCCAGAGTTGGAATTGGGAACCATGACAAGCATTGGAAACATGGTTCAAAGAGATTCCTTTTGACAGTGATTAGAAGTGTCTGCGTGCACATTCAATCTGGTCTATTCTCTGTGTAATCAAACTCCTTGGTTTCAATCCTAATAAAGTGGTCGCCCATCTTGAAAGTGGACTCGGAGATGTAGTCCATCAGGGATGAACTTCGTAATCAACTTTGTTGTCTGGTATCGCTGTGTTTTTACTGTTTTCACTTCTATTATGCATCTTGCTTATGTTTAATCAGTTGTCGTAAAGTCTTCCTTCTCAAGAAATTTCCTCGATTTCCGCACTTTTAGTTAACAATCAATTCAATAATGGCTAATCAACTCTACATCAGTTTTAACATATGATCATTTCATATCAATAAGTTAGAAGGAGGCATGTAGTAGCTCTACTTTGTCAACTCATATTAGCAAGATATGAACTACCCCTCATCTTTCAATACAAGCTATAATGCATAATTTCAACCTTGGTATCCACCTAGCACCTCACCTTGGTCTCCATGGCCTTATCCTTCTCAATCGGGTGGTCCATATTCATGGCTTTATGTCGACAACAACTGCCTCAATGGGGTGATCCATATTTCCCTCAAAATCCTCAATATCCTCCATACCAAATTCAATGCTTCCCATCCCATCCACCTCCACCACAACCACATCCTCAAACACAACCATTTCAGAGACATACTCCCACTCAAATACCTACACAAACATTTCCAAACCCAAACAATAAAAAAACTCAGGCCACTTCCAATGTTGAGATAAAAAATCTCCAAACAAATCATCTTGATCCAAATGATATTCATCTTGGATTGGAAAGAGTATTGCAAAGAAGAAATTCTCTTATTGAATAAAAACATCCAAAAGAAGAATAACCATAGGAGAATAAAGAATCATGGACCATATTTGATGGAGAGCGGTGTTATAGACATTTTTGTGCCTTACAGCATAGAGCATGAAATGTCAATAATCTAAGGGATCCAAAGTCCCTAAACAAGTTGTTCTTACCCTTAGAGGAACAAGGTCAGCAAACCACAGCACTGCAAGTCAGTTCTCCACTGAAAAACACTCAAAAACAGGTCAGTTTTGGATCATTGCAGCTGCTCCACTAGGCATCTGCGCTGCATAGCAGGTACAACAAAGGCTACCTACGTTGCATAGCAAGTAGAACAAAGGCTACCTGCGTTGGGCGTACTTGGACATGTGGAGGAATCTTTTTCTCAAAGTGCCAGTGCCCAGGAAGCTTCTAAAAAGACACTTGATGATAAGATTCGCCTAATGATGAGTTAAGAGCTTCTAAAACTCCAAGTGGAAGACAGAAACTCCAAGTGAAGAACTGAAGAACAACTGGAGTTGAAGAGGACAACAAGTCACACATCAAGCTGACTTATCTTCACTCCAAAACTCTATATAAGGATCTCATCCCATGGGATCAAAGGAGGCCGGAATTTAGTGCAAAGAATTGCTGTTGGTTTACAGTTGTGAGCATTGGGTGATTGCTTGAGGGAGGTGAAGAAGAGATTTCTCTCCGTCGGGAAGGTGATGCTGGATTGGACCTCTCATGGTTGTATCACCGCCTGAACCTTACTTCCATATATTAATAACGCTTTTGAGGTTCTTCTATTCGCATGTGTTTCAATGGTGTATTGTCTTACTTGCGTCTTTGATTTATGCTAATCCTTGAATCGATTATGAATGCATGCTTCTTGTAGTTTCCTTTCTTTGTCTTGTTTGCAGGATCTCGTGTAGCTGGGCCCGTGAAAATACTTGGAGCTGGGATCAAGCGGCAATCAAAGGAGATTGGATCGACCATTTGCGCAAGACATCGGTAAGTGGATCTCTTCCTTTTATCTCTTGCATGTCATAAAGAAGAAACTTTAGATAGCTTTGCTTTCAGCTGTTGCTAAGGAACTGTCACCCTTAGAGTGGGTTAGGGTCATTCCGAGTTGGATACTTTCCCCCACAACAGACTGGCGACTCCGCTGGGGATCGTGTCTTGTTGGTAGCTTGTGTTTCTTGCTATTCATTTCTTAAACAAAGGAGTACCGAATCGAACTGCATTCGAGCTCTTCGAATGCAAAGTAGAGGGCAGCTACTCTAGCCCAGTGCTGGGCATGTTTATGATCTGAAGAGTTGATCCACAAGGACTCTTTTTAGCTCTTTGTGATAGTGTTCTTCTTCCTTTAATCATCCTCTAGTGTATACTTGACTGACAGCCTCTGATTTGGCCAAAAACCGCTCATTTTTGAGCAAACTGTGACCCGGAATCTGAGAGAGACGTGACTTGTCTCATCAGTGCAGCTGCCACAAAGGCTACCTGCACTGCAACGCAGGTCCCGAAGGGGCTACCTGCGCTGCATCTCAGATCCACAGTGCAGCACCTGCGCTGATCTAGTTTTGCCTTGTGCAACTTGGATTCTCCACTGTCTGTTGCCCAGTTTTCAGTATTGTTTTTGCAGCCTGTTGTCAACCTGTATACCCAGCTGAAACCACTTCTCTTTGCCTTCATTCTGCCTCAGTTGTATGAAGAAACCGTGATTGTTCTTATTGTATTTCTTGCCGTCATTCACAGTTTCCCATAGCGAAAGTGAACTAGTCTTGCTATGACCTCTTGAATCTAGACCTGTGTGAAAGTGTCGTTGTGATTCTAAGAGTTAGTTTATTGCTGTTCATAGCTGCTTGAGCATTTGCTTTCGTTATATGGTTCAAATTTCAGTATTTCTTGTGTTGAAACGAGTGAATCTTAAGGTGTTCTTTTGATTGTTGGACAAAACTTGTTTTCTTTCACTTGAAATTGAATTCGAAATTATACAACAGCTTTCTTTTTGTAATACATCAACATTAAGGAAGAAGAAAAGAAATACTTGCATTGTGCATGTGCATTTTGACAGTTTGCATGTCGATTTAGGGAAAGTGCATCAGTGTGTGCTCTATGATCTGTTTGAAAAGATGATGTCTTTCTTTTCCTTCAGTAGTTAAGGTTTTCATAAGTTGAAAGAATTGAAAAAGCTTGCTTATCATTCTTAGACTGCATTTAGGAGTTGTATCATACATCACGTGGTGATCCGTAAAGGCAAACTGCTAAGCAAGATCAACCTAAAAAGAACTGAATTTATCTAACAACGCTTTGAAACATAATGAAACACAGTAGAGGTCTAGGTAGAGACGTGAACCGGCGTCGTTAAACATAGTGACTGTTGATCTCTACGAAGGTGGGTGATTCCTCCTGAGGCACGATAGCACTAATACGGACTTGTGCCCCCACGTACCGTCGCGTATATTGGGGGACCCCTATAGGAACAAAGCCTTTATCCATAGGAAGCCGTGTCGGCCGCCCTATTGATCGCGATGCAGTGAACACAACATTCACGAAGATCGACCACTCGTACCGTAAAACGTATTTTGTGGTTTCGCGAAAGGTTTGGCACACCCTTGCCTAGAACTCCAGAGTAGTTTCTTTTGGCCTTTTTCAAACTCTATAACTGAAAAAGTCCATCCGAGCATTTGTCACTTCGGGCTCGTTAATACATCGAAGGAGACTAGAGTCATCTTTAGCTTTTTCTCGACTCTTAAAAAGTGAAAAAGCAAGTTGTGTCTTAAAAAGCGTCGTCATATAAAATTCATTCTAAACGGAACATAATCACCCCTTATTCCTACGTTGATCTTAAGGTTGAGAACATGGAACACACCAACCAAGGGATTCCACAGCATGGGACCCCTAGCCCTTTCTCCTCTTGGGGAGAAGTTGGTGCGCCCCACATGGCCACATTGTCGCTTCCAGGACTGACAATTGGCCTGCTAGTTTGGCTATTCTCGACCGCTGTAGTTCAGACCACCATGGTTCCTGAACAGTCGATTCAACAGTTAGACCAGTCTAGAGCTACCCTCCAGCCTTCCACTTCTTATGAGCCTTCCTCTGATCCTTCTTCTTCGAAAGGTCAAGCCGCCAAAAGCAGAGCTCCCATAGAAAAGAAGAAGGAAAAGAAGAAGAAAGAAAAGAAGCAAAAGGAGCCAAAGGCGCCTGGGGGCAAGCAAAAGGCATCTAACGAAAACCCACACACAGCACGGACCGGGCCCAAATCGCCATGTGTCATATGTAGAGGAGACCACCTCCACCGTGATTGTCCCAGTATTCCCCGGATACTAAGGGACTGGTCCCCTCGTTTGCACGATTCGGAAGCGTCAACCTCTGAAAACCAGGTTGAATGCTTACCATCGACCAACGAAAGTGAAGGTCGCAGACGACGAAGAGGGATGAGATTCCCCTGCGAACTGTGTGAAGGCGATCACACCCTTCGCCGTTGTCCCTTTTTAGACAAGGCAAAGAGAGTTTTGGAAGATCAACCGGTGGCACCGGTGCTACTTCCTCCTGGATATCAAAAACTCGCGCCAGGTCCTTCGTTGGTCGAAAATACAGTTGTCTTGCTCAGAGGGCCAGCTGAAGTGTCAGTCACTGAAAGTGAACCTACTGAATCCGGACCGGACGAAAGTCCAAAGGTCGAAACAGCAGTTGACCCGGTTCTCCCTTCAGAAGTTTCATCTTCAAACACCACAGTCACTAAGGATTCATCTTCAGTTGACGCCCTCACAGAAGAGAGTAAGGATGACACCGTCCAGGTTCTCTTCGTCAACACCGATTCTGATGAACATCAGGGCAATGTGCCCACTCCTTTATCGCAGGAAGGAGCGTCATCAGGATCATATCCGGCCGTATATTCAGTCCCACCACCAAGCAACCTAGTTGCGTCCTTTGATTGGAACCAACTAGGCAGACCCCGGTTACCAGCTAGTATACCATTTAGAATTATAGTCCAAGTATACAAAATGGTGATGGCTGGAACTATCATTGATGAAGGGGCATCTGTGAGTATTCTGTCCTCTATTGCTTGGAAAGCACTGGGTTGCCCGGCGCTTTTGCCTGAGACAAGAAATCTCTCGGGTTTTGACAGAGGAACCAGTCGACCATTAGGGATTCTACCTAATGTGCCTATTACCTTGAAAGGGAAGGCTGTCAAGATAAATTTGATGGTCATCCAAGGACCCTTGGATTATAACCTACTCCTTGGACGAGACTACATATATTGCATGGAAGCAATAGTCTCCTCACTCTTTCGAATAATGTGTTTTCCATACGAAGGAAGAATGGTCAAGCTCGTAGACCAACTTTCATTTCCGGGATCGCGCATCGCAAATAGTCACATACCCATCCTCAATGGTCTTTTCGATCAAGAAAGGTCTCTTCCCCCGGTTCTTCTTCCTGATGAATGCGAGTGATTCGGGAAAGGAACGCAGGAGCCCAGGGGGCATGCATCCTGGTCTGCTCTGGAGGCAGAAGAAACCTTGGGTGTAAAGTAGAATTTCCACGGGAGAATATGACTAGTCCGTACCCCATCCCCTCCTTCATCTTTGAAAATCTTCCTTTGAGCCATATTCGTAGAGAAGAAGGACAAGAAGACAAAGAGAGACTGGGAATCTCAGAAGGGGCTATTAGGAGTGGGGTTGTTCTAGAATAAGATTCTTCTGTCAAGGTTACTTGTTTGACAAAGGTCATTCACCTTTGTCTAGATAGGTAGGCTCTACCAAAGAAGGGGATCCGTTTGCGGCAGCAAGTAGTAACCATCTTTGGGTAAAAGGCAAGCCTCACCCATTAAAACAAATGTTTTAGAGGATAAGTAGGGGCAGCCTCCAAAGAAAGAGATTCTATTGCTGCAACAAATTGTAACCATCTTTGGATAACCTAATGATAGACATCGCCGAAGAAAGTTTCTGTTTAAAAGAATTAACAGAACAATCTTTGGGTAACCAGAAAGAGGTAGGCCCCTCCCGGTAAAACAAATGTTTTACCTGCAAATTGAGGGGTAACCTTGAAATTAGACTTACACCTGGGGGCATGCAACCCTCTTGGAATGCAAGCACGGGCGGCTATTTTGTTTTTTAGTTTTTTAGGTCCTCCCTTTAAACCTGTAGGTCTAACCCGTTAAACTCATAGGATTAGCCGATACCCGGCTTGCACAAAGAGAGGATATGGAGCATAGCTTCGTGAGATAAAGCTCCTTAAAAAATAGCTATCTCACACGAGACCTTCCTACTTTATGACTGGTAAAAACGAGCAGTTTTGGCAAAGTTCATGCTCGTTAAAAAATAAACGCAAGATCCGAGCAGTTTTCGCAAGTGTTCATGCTTGTTAAAAAAATAAACGCACATGTGAGCAAGCTTCCCCCCAGAGTTCAAGCTCATTAAGAAAAATGAACCGGTAAATAACCATTTGAGACCGTAAATTCATCAACCATAAAAGCCTTGGTCGTGTTTGTGCACCGTCACCTCCACTTTTCATTTGGCCGATCATTCACATCCACTTGATTGTTTACCTGTTTTGAGGAACAGCTGCGAAGAGTGATTTCACCTAGCCATCCTTGTAATACTGCCGTGATTGGAAAATTCCAACCTGTACCTGGAATTTGCTGCTACCCCTGTTTATCACTCGTTCCTCAAAATACGAGTCTTCTTTGAGCTCTTTTCACTGACTCGTAAAATATGAAAAGTTTGCCGAGTTTTGGCCTTCCAGCTCGTTAAAAGGACCGTAAGAGCTATCCCTCCTCTAGATTTTAATCTTTTTGGACCTGAGGGATTATTGCACAAAAAGATCGAGCGCTTGTCTAGTTCGGCTCGATAAAGATATCGAACATTCATCCCTTCTGTATTGTTTTATACTTTTTCGGACTTAAGGGATTAGATGACGAAAAAGGACCCCTGGAGTCCACTTTATGTACCCTTTTCAGACTCTCTAAAAATGAAAAGGACCGAGTTGTCTTTGTCGCTGGGCTCGTTAAAAATATTAGATAGCGACAAACTTGTCTTTAGACGAGAATGAGTTTCCCCATCGTTAGGCTCGTTAAAACATAGTGATGGGCTTGCCCGAAGGGCACGTTATAGAACAAGCATATGTTATCCTCCTCAAGCTTGACAAAAATAAAGAGGTACTGGTCAGAAATGACTGGGGAAAAATTGGGAAGAACCTCAAAGCTTAATGGTAGCAAGTCGCTCTTGAACATGACACTTTTGCCTCCATAAATATCGGGTTGGGTTATTATCATTCACCGGTCCCTTCACCATGGTCTCGCCATACCATCCAAATGGGGTAATGCTACCGATCCATCACATCAGTGTCGAGATATGTTCAAGAGATGTCATTCAGAAAGTGTCAACCGGGTCCCATCCACTACCATACATCATCTTTCATCCTTCCATGACCGCCACCCTGGATCATATTTCACAGATCGTTTTCACCATCATCACTAGTTCCGTTCCGTGTCACTGATGTGGGATTCATGAAGGCCCTCCTTTGACGGATCGCTTCTTGTCGACATCAGCTCACTATCCAAGAAGTTGATCTAGGAACACCCCCTCAGTACTTTGAAGCTTGCATGCCTCAATGGCAAGTTTCTCACTTCCGGCGATAGGTATACATTAATGACCTTCGACCGGGAGACTTTGCGTGGTGTTCGACATCAGATCCTATATTCACGCCACGTGAATTGTGCTGCAGTACCTTGAGGGTCATCATCATTATCGGTGATTCCTCTCGCGCTTGTTAACAGTTTACATTATTGACTGGTAATCAAGCGATGTCTTTCCATGTTCGACTCCAAGAAATTCTCACATGGATCGACTTGTACTTAGTGTGAAGATCGGAAGTTTGAAGACCCCGGATCTAGTTTCATCCATCCGGGCTGCGATATATATTCAGGAGATAAAAACATAGACATGTGCAGCAGATGATCATCCTACTAAAAGGATGATAATTAAAAGCAGAGAATTATCAGTCTACTATCAGACGATCGTCTGTTTATATACAGCAAATGTATTTATAAAGCTGAGCATGGGAAATGCCCGCATCAGCTAGATCATGAAAAGAAAGTATGAAAAGATAATGTATTGTATTGTATTTTGTTACAGGTCACCTCCCGGCGATTGAATGAACTTCGGATCCTCCTAATAAAGCATTTCACCCGATAAACGACCTCATACTTTAGGGTGCAACTGTTATAGACATTTTTGTGCCTTACAGCATAGAGCATGAAATGTCAATAATCTAAGGGATCCAAAGTCCCTAAACAAGTTGTTCTTACCCTTAGAGGAACAAGGTCAGCAAACCACAGCACTGCAAGTCAGTTCTCCACTGAAAAACACTCAAAAACAAGTCAGTTTTGGATCATTGCAGCTGCTCCACTAGGCATCTGCGCTGCATAGCAGGTACAACAAAGGCTACCTGCGTTGCATAGCAAGTAGAACAAAGGCTACCTGCGTTGGGCGTACTTGGACATGTGGAGGAATCTTTTTCTCAAAGTGCCAGTGCCCAGGAAGCTTCTAAAAAGACACTTGATGATAAGATTCACCTAATGATGAGTTAAGAGCTTCTAAAACTCCAAGTGGAAGACAGAAACTCCAAGTGAAGAACTGAAGAACAACTGGAGTTGAAGAGGACAACAAGTCACACATCAAGCTGACTTATCTTCACTCCAAAACTCTATATAAGGATCTCATCCCATGGGATCAAAGGAGGCCGGAATTTAGTGCAAAGAATTGCTGTTGGTTTACAGTTGTGAGCATTGGGTGATTGCTTGAGGGAGGTGAAGAAGAGATTTCTCTCCGTCGGGAAGGTGATGCTGGATTGGACCTCTCATGGTTGTATCACCGCCTGAACCTTGCTTCCATATATTAATAAAGCTTTTGAGGTTCTTCTATTCGCATGTGTTTCAATGGTGTATTGTCTTACTTGCGTCTTTGATTTATGCTAATCCTTGAATCGATTATGAATGCATGCTTCTTGTAGTTTCCTTTCTTTGTCTTGTTTGCAGGATCTCGTGTAGCTGGGCCCGTGAAAATACTTGGAGCTGGGAGCAAGCAGCAATCAAAGGAGATTGGATCGACCATTTGTGCAAGACATCGGTAAGTGGATCTCTTCCTTTTATCTCTTGCATGTCATAAAGAAGAAACTTTAGATAGCTTTGCTTTCAGCTGTTGCTAAGGAACTGTCACCCTTAGAGTGGGTTAGGGTCATTCTGAGTTGGATACTTTCCCCCACAACAAGCGGCCATTGGAACCTAAGATTGAATAATTATACTATGCTTATCATCAGATCCTTTATGTGTTTAAAGGACCAACCAGAAAATAGTAGAAGATTTGAATGGCATAGAAAAAGAAGGCAGGAAGAATTATCCAAATGAGAAGGCAAACAAAGGGCGTCATAGTTATATTGAAATTTGGTTCCTGACAATCACTAAGTAGATATTTTGAGCCTACACATGATTTTATCTGTCATCTTGTTATGCACATGGCTCCATACAAAGTGTTCCTACACTTGAAAGAGATTTTATTTTTTTCAAGTAGAGTAGGATAGAGGAATAAAAGAAAAAATGTAAAAGAGGAAAAGAAAATAAGGGAAAAAAATAAAATCTCAAGTGAAAACCTCCTTTTAGGTGCTTGGATTAGCACATTGATTGAAAACCTCCTTGAGGTAGTCAGCTGGTTGGAAAGAAAAAGGAGAAAAAAAAGAAGAAAAAAACGATCCTAGGTGAAAACCTCCTTTGAGGCACCTAGGCAAACCTGCTAGTTGAAAACCTCAGTGAGGTAGCTATAGGCCTAAAGAAAAATTGTTCCAGTTGCATCGAAGTGTTTGCATGTAAGTACTCTTCCACCCACATAAGGAAAAGAAATAGGTATGTGCCACAAAAAGGGATGAGAAACAAATCAGCAATGAGACAAGCAGAAAGCCAAAAAATAGTCAACCTTGGGCTTCTTACCTCTTGTGAAAATTTCTCAAGAAGGGCCAAGGAAAGGTCAATTCACCTCTCTCCATTCTCCTAAAATGATTCCATACCTTTTCCCCTTCCATTTCATCAATTTCTAGCTCATTTTGAGCATGTTCCCGAAATGTTATAGGATTGTCCTATAATGCTACAGGATACAAAGAATCTTGTTAAAAAGACATAACAGGGCCAATTTTTCGATTTCTGAAGGGGAGGAAGGTGTCTTTGAACTCAAAAAAATTATTCCCACCTATTCCAAATTCAAAAACTCCACTCGGGTCATCCTACACCATCATTTCAAGCTCATTGTAGTCTCATTTATAGGCTTGTTTTAGAAAAAAACTACAATAACAACTTTTTCTTGCCAATTTAACTTGGGGAAGGAATAATTGGCCATGGATACTTGTATCATCACTTTACCCGATATCCATTAAGTTCCCAGAGAAACAAGAGCTCCAAGAAATGGTGATTTTATGAAGTCTTTGTGATTGCTACATGAAACTCACTTTCCTGTAGCAGCCTTCAAAAGCCTAACAAAACCACCACTACTTAGCAAGAATTGAAGAGAAGAGGCCAGGAGGGCCCTGACATCATCAATTGCATTTGAAGAAGACTCCAACAACATGAAAAAGAAGGTTGGGCAACCATGCAAGAAGGACAAGAAGATCCAGTCATGAAGCCAAGCAACTAGACATGAAGAAGAAAACCCTTGACAATAGTCATCAATAAAGAATCAGGCCTCCATGTAACACCTGCAACACAGTATTTTCCTCCAACAACACTTGCAAAACAAGTCTTCAATCCAAAGCATCATCACCATCAAGAATATCCACAGGTAGGCAAGGTATGTAACTGATCCTTTGGGCTTCATGAGTACTACGTAATTTCTCTTCTATGTGTTTAAGTATCGAGGATCAATAAAGACAACCATCCACAAGCTAAATTCTTGGCCAAACTCAATCTTTACGTGGCCTTGTTTTTATCACCATTAGCCTTGTTTCCATCTAACCTCGGTTTCATCACCATTAACCTCATTTCCATCACCTTCATCCATTTTCAACTTTCATCCATCATCTCGAAGCCTTTCCCATTATTTTTCTCAATGTCCTATAGTTGCTATAGGAAAGTTATGAGTTGCTACAGGATTGAAAAAAAACATAGAGAATAAATTATTTTTACTATAGCTTGAAAACCATACATCCAATGGCCGAGATGTTTTATGGGGATATGCATAAGGATGATGGAAACATGCTCAAATATTTTCAAGTGATTCCAGTGCACACTTTTCGAGATATTTGTTGCTGTCACCTACAAACATTTTTCATTTTTCTCAAAATTCATGCATCCATTGGGCAATATTGTTTATGGGGAGATGCATAAGGATGATGGAAACATGCTCAAAATATTTCAAGTGAATCCAACCTACTGTTTGAGAGATATGGATTAAACAAGGTTGCTACAAGATTGTCGTGTATTGCTACAAGATTGTCCAAATTTTCTACATGATTGTAATCAGAACATAAAGAGGGTTCAGATCTTGTGTTTTTCATCGAGGAAGAAGAGGAGGGATCCACCACACCTTCAGCATCTATTTTCCACACCACCTTGTCTCTCCTCCACCAAAATATCCACTTCTGTCCATAAAAAATACTCCTTTTGACCCCTTCTTCCATCCCTTCCACCACAGAAAAAGACTTTTACCCTTGACAACATGATTTTCATGAATTATTAGTTTTTTAGAGGTAGTTCCTACATGGAATTATGATCCTAGAATGGTCTCTATGACTGTTACAGGAAGACACACAATTATGTAGCAGTTTACACAAACCCTACTAGACCACTGCTGGATTACCAAATTAAGAAACCAACCATCACAAATCCATTGGAGAGTAATTTATTTAATCTAGAGCACTACAGGAGGCTAATTCTACCCAAAAAATAATAAACAACAAAGGAAACCATCAAGATAGAGGGTAAGTGCCATCTCTCCTCACCACTATTTGACACAAAAATTAAATGAAACCACTCAATTGTCAGAAGAAAGAACTCTGTAAAATTTACAATCTGAGTTTCTATAAAACAACAACAAATATGATGTAGTAAATGAGGAATTGGATGATTTTTTTTTCAAAGTGATGGTGTTGTGAGTACAAATAAGTGGATGCACATATAGCATAGTAAACATAGAAGCATACAGGAAAACCAATGACACCACAGCAACAAAGGCAAGTGGAGGATAGTTGGAAGGAGAAGGTTGAGTTGCTCAAGGGTGAGCAACAGTTTCAGCAAGGGGGAGATGATGGGCCCCATAATTGTATAATTTATTAGGACCATTTTATTATTTCTAGACACTTGAAATATGGAATTGACCCCCTTACTTGCATATTATGGAGTTAATTAATTGTATTAATGTGTCCATAGGAATTCTTTCCCCTTGCTTATTGTGTGCCTATTATTATAATTTTTTGCAGATAATTGAGATAATATTGAGTGAACTCTAAAAGATCTGCAAAATGATAGAATCTAGGGACTTTTTCCCTACCAATAAATAAATGAAATATTATGAAGTTATTGAGCATATTTTGGAGCTCCATTGATTGAGAAAATGTAGGGATGCGTTCCCCACCAAAAGAGGATCTTAAGCTTGGATGGCTTACAGAGGATCTATCCTACTTGGAGTTCAAATTCAACAAGGGAACCAAATCCACAATTTTAGGGAATTGGAGGGAAATAATCCCCTTCTTCAAGGAGGTTGCCCCTCAAGTCTTTTTGTATAAATAAAGGGACCTAGCATCCCAATAGGAGGTTTGAATTAGTGGAGAATAGATTTAGAGTAGCATGCTTATTTGCCTAGTATTTTGTTATGTACTATTTTGACAGTGAATGAAAGCCATCTTATTTTCAGTTTGATCCATCTTTAGAGGGATGATTCCTCTTGGGTTAGGACCCAACCCAGAGGCTCTAGTCTATCTTTTTTGTGTATTTTACTAATGCATATTCTTTCTTGTATCTATCTAGCAGTATTTCCTTTCGTTTATGGCATAATTTGCTTATGAGAATGTTGTTTGTGCATGTCTATTAATCACCTCTCTTGTGGGAAGTGTTGTTGTAGATATTGTGTTGGCAAGCCAAAAATATAGTCAATTTCTTGTTGTAATAGTTAGATCTTAAATTCATTTCCTTTTTCACCTTTTTTTTATGCAATTAAATCATTTGTTTGGTAGTCTTTTCAAGCATCAAAAGAACAATATATCTTATGTGCGGGTTAGGGTATGGGTGTGTAGGGTTGAGAATCATCATTTACACTTTTCATTCCATCACCAACAATTTCCTTCTTTCGTCAACAAACTCTTCAAGCAAATTGTTTACAGAGGTCACTTTTTAGATTTGTTAGAGGCCACAATGTGCATCTTTCATTATGAAAGATGGGCTCCTGAGGAGCACTAGGCTTGGAGAGGACTTCATACACCCTTACCCTACCTTATCCCACCATATCTTGCCTTTAGAACACCTTCTAAACCCACATATTTCTCTTAGATCTGATCCTATAGCAAAATAGGACAATCTTATAACACTCTGTCTTGATCATGTAGCACTGTGAAAGAAACCTACAAATGCATTCTGATTTTCCCCACAGCACTCTTGACCACCCCTAGGCACTTTATACTGATCATAAGACCATAAAATGAATAAAATGGATTCATAGACCTAGTAGGAACTTTACCTTGGTTAATAAAATAGATAGACAATCATTCCCAACAATCCTATAGCAAAACAATAGTACTTTTCTGTTAGTTTTTAACACGTGTTAACGAGGCTCTTTTGAGTTGAATCCACTTGGATAGAATCCTAAAAACATTCTATTTAATAAAAAAATTCATGCCATAGCATTTGCACTTGATCAGGTTAAGCATTTGGTAGGTTAACTAGCTCACTAGTTCTAGAATTTTTGTTTTTAGAGTAGTAATTTTTTGCTATTTTTTAGCACATCTTAACAAGGTTATTTTGGAATGATTCCACTTGGATTAGATTCCCAGGGCATCCTACTTAATAAAAAAAATTTACCCCATCTCATTTTGATTTGATTTTCTTGAGCATTTGGAAAGCTAACTCGAGCAACAAACATCCTGTAGCAGTTTGTTTTCGAGATCTTCCTTGCCTGGATTCACTCCAAATTCATCGTATAAGCATATTTATAGCCTATGAATGCTTTGAGACCGCTTTGGTTAAGTTGAGGCCATTTATCTCTTACATCACTTGCTTCTTGAATGTCGATTTCTGCAATTAGTCTAGATTTCCTTTCTGCAATTTACTTTATGCAAAGTGTGATTTCCTTCTTACAAGAGTAATCTAGGACTTTTCCTTTCCTGCAAAATAAAATAGATTTTCTTTAGTATCATTTCCTTTCCAACAAGATAGATTAGATTTGCTTAGTTGTCATTATGATTTAAATTTTCGTGAATATAATAGATTTCCTTTCCTTTCCAACAAAAGTAGAATAGGTGTGCTTATTTTTACTGGCATCTTACCTAGATCTTTACTCATTTGAAGTTGTTTCATTGCCTTATTTCACTTCCATCAAAGGTTGTCAGACTAGGAAGAGGAAGGTGTACGTTGCACATACAGTGTCGACCCCTCTTAAGTTTGTACAAATCTCAGGTTGATAATCTAAGACCACTTTAGGCATTCTCTTTTAACCTAATTAAATGCATAATGCTCATTGTTCAAAATTTTCTTGATTGATGTCGACTAATAATAACCTCTATATATATATATATATATATATATATATATATATATATATATATATATATATATATAGATATATATATATAAGCTAGCATTTTTGATACATTTTATACTTTGACTTTTATCGAGCTAGTTAAGCTAAATTATTGAAAACTCAATTAATTTTATAATTAAAAAAAAGAAACCACAATGCCTTCTCGTTCACAATCTTTAATCGATTAGTTAAAAAAATCAACCTACTTTAGTTGATGTTTCATTCAATCTTCCATAATTTATGAGCCTCAATGTTTTTCAAGATATAAAAGGACAATAGCATATCGAGTGGTTTTAAACTGATGCAAAGTCTCTCCCCTCCTTTTTCCTTTTACGATTTTCAAAGCAAACCCTCTGATAGACAAGTAACCCTAACCTTATGCCAAGCTACCAAAGATCATAATTGATACTCGAACTTACTTGGCCTGTAAGACTCGCTATACTCGATATATTTTATTTATAACAATATGCAATAATAAGTCACTAGTCTAATTTATCAACTAACAATCTATTTTTCCCCTTTTTTGAATTAACCACATATTTTTGTCTCTATATTTGAATTAAAATCTAAGTGACTATCTATTTTTTCCCTATTTTTGAATTAACAATATATTTTTGTCTCTATGTTTGAATTAAAATCTAACTCACCTGATTTTTACGCCGTAAGGCATTTCCCTTTGAAATCAACTTTCCTCTTGGGTTACGTGTACATTTCTGAGCCTTTGATTTCAGTGTTAGACGATGAAAATAATCTTACCCATCCAATTGATTAGACGGTATACTATGCGACCCAGCAGATCAATGCTTGTACTTCTAGGTGCTTCTCCGTGTACGCTACTTCTAGGTGCTTCTCCGTGTGGAGATCTTGCACTTGCCCTGGCTCGGCGATACTATATTCCAGGACCCTGGATCTGTGGAAATCGACTTCAAGAAACCCTTCATATCGATCATAAGGTAGCAAATGACATTCTGACCCTCAGAACATACCCAGTCTGCTACAGGACCCATGAGATGATTCCAGGAGGTCTCGCTCAGCCTAAAAAGGGCTTGGATTATCACCACTAGATGCCTTGGATTGTCAGCGGCCCCTCATCCATGATGATCTCCTCTTTCATTTTATTGATGAAGAATTAGTCTCTACCCTCAAAGAATTAGATAAATCCATGAAAGAAGCCGAGGCAGAAGAATTGGAGCTCCAAAAATTGGAAATTGAGGACAAAAATGGCAAATGGCTTGATGGAATCCATGAGAAGTATGAGATTCTCAAAATCCAATTCAGGGAGAAGCTGGAAGGGTTTGTCCTGCCAGCATGAGAAGAAAAATACAGAAGGTATTGCCAGCTGAAGGTGTGAGAGTGAAGCATATCAAAAGTGGGGAGGATGTTCAGGTGCCCAGAAGATTGGTTGCCATATTCCTCTTCATGACCATGGCAGATTTTATTAATCAGCTATTCAGTTTTCAGGACGTTCTGTTTGATAACAAATTACGGCGTATAAGGGGAATACATGGACTGCTCTCTGGCCTGGGGATGGTAAGCCTGGGCTTTGGATGAATTCCATTTCTCGAATGGGAGCTCTCTATACTGTAATTGTGAGGGAGGAGAAACTGCTCCAGAGGGAAGAAAGGAATCAGAAGAACGAAGAAGAGAAGAAGAAGAGGGGTTTTGAAGAAATAGAGCTTGTGATCCCCCGTGTACTGCAGAGCTATTCTATTTCCATCAGATCAGGTGACTGCCAGAGATTTCTATTGGGAAGTTGTTTGTATGCCCCTAGGGGAGAAGACCCATGAGAAGGCGGAGACCCTTCTTGCAAAAGCATGTGAGCTTAATCCTTTCATAGGAGAGCCCCGTGTTGTTCTTACTTAGATATACAATTCCTAAGAGAGATATGATGAAGCAGATAAGGAATCAGAGACAGGGCTGAGGCTAATGTTAGAGTGGGGTACAACTTGGGACAAGAGGATGTCATGGGAGGGGTGGATTGCTTGGACAAGGGTGTTACTGATGAAGGCCAAGGAGAAATCGTGGCCTCACACCTCCTGGGGGATCTTGAATTTAGGCCTTGTCAAGTAAGGCCAGAATTTCAGATATTAATGTTATTCTACAGGTTGGGGGATCTTAAATTTAGGCCTTGTCAAGGCCAGAATATGAGATATTAATGTAATTCTGCAGGTAATAATTTTATTTTTCGCTTAAATTTGTTGTTACATAGTAAAATTTATGAAAACATTTTAATGTAATGGACTCGAAACAAATGTTTGTTTGGAGTGAAATATGCCATGGATGCTTAGAGTGATTTTTACGATGGTCATATTGAATTTAAATTTTCTAATTTTATTTGATGTGTGATGTAGCAGTGTCTGATAAACCACTTGGGGTTTTCATGCATCGATTCAGAATGCTGAAATCCAAGTGTTAAGTTTATTTTATTGGCTTAAAGTTATATATATATATTTCATGTCATTCTTGTTTCCATTTTCATTAAGCTCTGGAAACTTTAGTTGTTGCTTGCATTTTAGATTTCACAGAAAGTTTCTACATTTTGTTTGTTTTGCACATATTATCCTATGCTTGATGTGCATCTCACTTTTGCTAATTTGATCAATTTTTAAACATTGTTGTTTTATCCTCAATATGTTTATTATTTAAGCTACTAGATTACAACAATTAGGTATTCCACACACTATGTGGCTTGACCGTAATTACTGGTAGAAGGAAGGATCATCTTTACACTTTGTCTCAACAGGGAAATTACAATAGTGAGGTGAACATTCTCTTTCAATCTAACTGCAAAAAAGGATAACACTTAAGGCATTTCAAAAGGTCCTCTCAAACTGGGGTTTTCATGATGAAAATATTTAGTTACATAGCATTTATAGTATTTGAGCTTCAAACAGCTAGAAGCCAGCTACTAAAATGGTTGTCTTTAAGAATACTTGCACTTAATTGAAAAAAAATAACAGCTAAAACCAGTGATGTTTCATTCATTAATTTTACAGATTGAAAATACTGCTGATATTTATTTTAAAATTCATCTATAATTTCCTTAAAATATTTCAAAGTGAGGCGTTTCCCCTTTTACTATTGCCAAAATAATCCACCTTTGCCTTCACTCTTTGCTTCTTGATGATGCTTTCTTTATTTAATCACTTATGCATTCTGCTGGAAATTTTGAGGATTGAATGCAAGTGGAGATAACACAAGAGGCAAGGACGTATACCAGGAAGTGAGAAGAGAGGATTCATTATATCCATGGCTAGCCCATGTAGGAAGCCATAAAGAAGACACCTGATTCTCCTTCTCATGGTCTCATCCCTTGGTACATTACTTACGAACAAACGAACAGTTTTCTTCGCATAATAGTAACATTAGCTGCTAGATGGATAGTTGATATAATTGGCAATATTTGGAGCTTCATATATAATTCACCAAGGCTGCCCCAAGATGAAAGCTCCAATGCCATTTGTTGGAGCTCTATATATGATTCACAAACAGCCCCCAATGCTCCAATTGATGTACTCCCAATTAGCTGGATGTTCGCTAAATGATGAACGACCAATGAGCTGGAGATCTGACAGAAATATCTGTTTCACCAACAAGTTTGCTATCTCAACATGCTCATTGTCTATCTCATTAACGCCAATCCCTTTCAAGTGAGAGATTGCACATAAAGCTTACAAAACAACTGCTTTCAAACATCTAAAATTTTGTATGTTCATCTTTAGGAGTCAAATTTTTTTATGTCATACATCGATGTACAGTTACTGATAAAAAAATGATGGTGTTCTACAACCTGAGTGGTTTCCTTTTTCCTTTTTCAAGGAAAAGTATTGCAAATCCTCTATTTGACAAAAAGGAACAGATATCATTTAAAAAAATATGTAGTACAACCTAAATAAAAAAGAATGGAAATCACATTCTTCAAAGGTATGTAGTAAATACAAATAGATACTCGTTTAGGTATTCAAAAATATCCACTTTACAAAGAAATTCTCAATCCTGTTGTTGTTTTTTGCTTTTTCTTTTAACTCAGTCCACCCCTGGCAAGGGATTTATAGCTACCATCTGTAAGTCGGCTTCCAAAAGCTCACTTTTCACCAAAATTGTCTGATTCTTGTCTGAGTCAAAGCTTTTTAATTCATAAACTTTTTTCAGCTTCCAAAGGCTCAATTTTCACCAAAATTGCCTGCTCCTTGTCCGAGTCAAAACTCTTTGATTCATAATCTCTCTTTACTCATCTTCATAAAGTGTCCTTGTGAAATGTCTTTTATATGGTAATATTAGATGTTCTTATACTATTGTGGTTACTCTCCAATGCCCTGTCATTACGTTTCGGTGGTCGTTCCCTCTGATCTCGATGTGATTAATTGGTTGAAAAGGCAAAGACCCATTGTGGGCAGCTTCTTGGCTATTCACAAGTTCATCTGATCTTAGTACTTTTATATCAATACAAATATGAGGTCTCCATTTGCTTTTAAAAATAAGAAATTGTTAGGGTGGCAACCAATGACTATATGGTATCGTTTGTTGCTTGCAGTCCTGCCTACTGTGCTAGACATCACAGTTGAACACTCCAGATGATTCTCAAGTTATTTTAAAGGTATGCTATCTCATAAAAAATATTATCCAGTGCTTATGATGGTAGGTGATAACATAAGTCTTGTCATAGATGTTCGATCCAACTTTAAGAATTATGATGAATATAATCCAATCTTGCAGCATCCAGACCTATGGATAGTTATGTTTGGTTCGACAGTAGATTTTAATATATGTTTGTTTTATGGAAACAGGGAATTTCCACAGACCATATTCTTGATTTATGCCGATTATTAGCTGTGAATGTGGAGACATGCCATCTGACCAACTATTCTTTATCCCATGAGGTAAGAAAATCAGTAGTTCAAAAGCTCATTAAATAATGGGATTGTTTGACAGGCTGGTGGATTGCAATTGACTGATTATGTTCAGAATATCATGTGGTATGACCCTACTTGTATTAAAAACACAGGTGTTCGTGTCAAGATAGAAATAGCCATGTACAGTGAAATTGGTTCTATTATTAGTTTGTAAAGCTTAAGTGTGACCATGGCAACATTGGCCATCTTAGTTTTCTTGAAGTATCCATGACTTGGTAAAAACTTGAATTATACCAGGTTCGTGGCAACAGGTTGAGGGATTCATCAGATTTTGCAACCTTGAAGCCCTGTGCCCTTACTATTGTAGAAGGTAACTAATAACTTTGCTCCCCCATCTGAACAAGTCAGGGGAGATAGCTAGAAATTTTGTCTTGCCTTTCTTTAAAATATAAATGTTTTTATCTTGAAAAGGGGTCAGAAATAATGCTAAATCATAATATTAGAAAATTGTTCTCTTGTTTCTTGAAGTGATCTAAACTGAATTTCTACTTGCATACGTTCTTCAAATATATATGCAAAGAAGAATATGCATTGTTTATACTCAAAGTTTGCATAATACTCTATATATGATTTTCATTTATTTTTCCTTTGCAGAGGACTACACTGAAGAGCATGCAGTTGCACATATTAGAAGATTACTGGACATTGTTGCCTGTACAACATGCTTTGGTTCTTCAGGAAAGCAAGGGGAACCTTGGTCTAGGCAGGGAGGTGGAAAAGAATCAGCTCACTCAATGACAGAGAATGTGGCTGAACAAAACAATGATGTTGCTCTAAAGAAATATTACCTAGCAATAAAGAAAGAAAAGAAGCAAACAAGGATGGAAAAGACAATAAACCAGAGACCTTTCAAAAAGTTGAAGGTAAGGTTGAGGCTAGTGAAAAAGAAAATGATGGAGAGGAGAACTCAAACCAACATTCTTCTAAGGGTGAAGGAAGAAGCAAATCCTCAAAAGAGGGGAAATCTGAGGCCAGGGCAGCTATGGCTGCTACCAAAGAGGCCACAGATAAAGGGGATATGACAGGAATGTGTCCTCCCTCTAAACTTGGCCAATTCTATGAATTCTTCTCGTTCTCACATCTCTTGCCTCCTATCCAATGTTAGTATACCATTCCCTGCAATTTTTTATAATTTGAAAGATGGTAAGCCTGGGCTTTGGATGAATTCCATTTCTCGAATGGGAGCTCTCTATACTGTAATTGTGAGGGAGGAGAAACTGCTCCAGAGGGAAGAAAGGAATCAGAAGAACGAAGAAGAGAAGAAGAAGAGGGGTTTTGAAGAAATAGAGCTTGTGATCCCCCGTGTTTGATCACTGCAGAGCTGTTCTATTTCCATCAGATCAGGTGACTGCCAGAGATTTCTATTGGGAAGCTGTTTGTATGCCCCCTGGGGAGAAGACCCATGAGAAGGCGGAGACCCTTCTTGCAAAAGCCTGTGAGCTTAATCCTTTCATAGGAGAGCCCCGTGTTGTTCTTACTTAGATATACAATTCCCAGGGGAGATATGATGAAGCAGATAAGGAAGCAGAGACAGGGTTGAGGCTAATGTTAGAGTGGGGTACAACTTGGGACAAGAGGATGTCATGGGAGGGGTGGATTGCTTGGACAAGGGTGTTACTGATGAAGCCCAAGGAGAAATCGTGGCCTCACACCTCCTGGGGGATCTTGAATTTAGGCCTTGTCAAGTAAGGCCAGAATTTCAGCTATTAATGTTATTCTGCAAGTTGGGGGATCTTAAATTTAGGCCTTGTCAAGTCCAGAATATCAGATATTAATGTAATTCTGCAGGTAATAATTTTATTTTTCGCTTAAATTTGTTGTTACATAGTAAAATTTATGAAAACATTTTAATGTAATGGACTCGAAACAAATGTTTGTTTGGAGTGAAATATGCCATGGATGCTTAGAGTGATTTTTACGATGGTCATATTGAATTTAAATCTTTTAATTTTCTTCGATATGTGATGTAGCAGTGTCCGATAAACCACTTGGGGTTTTCATGCATCGATTCAAAATGCTGAAATCCAAGTGTTAAGTTTATTTTATTGGCTTAAAGTTATATATATATATTTCATGTCATTCTTGTTTCCATTTTCATTAAGCTCTGGAAACTTTAGTTGTTGCTTGCATTTAGATTTCACAGAAAGTTTCTGCATTTTGTTTGTTTTGCACATATTATCCTATGCTTGATGTGCATCTCACTTTTGCTAATTTGATCAATTTTTAAACATTGTTGTTTTATCCTCAATATGTTTATTATTTAAGCTACTAGCTTACAACAATTAGGTATTCCACACACTATGTGGCTTGACCGTAATTACTGGTAGAAGGAAGGATCATCTTTCCACTTTGTCTCAACAGGCAAATTACAATAGTGAGGTGAACATTCTCTTTCAATCTGACTGCAAAAAAGGATAACACTTAAGGCATTTCAAAAGGTCCTCTCAAACTGGGGATTTCATGATGAAAATCTTTAGTTACATAGCATTTATAGTATTTGAGCTTCAAACAGCTAGAAGCCAGCTACTAAAATGGTTGTCTTTAAGAATACTTGCACTTAATTGAAAAAACAGAACATCTAAAACCAATGATGTTTCATTCATTAATTTTACAGATTGAAAATACTGCTGATATTTATTTTAAAATTCATCTCTAATTTCCTTAAAATATTTCAAAGACAGGCATTGCCCCTTTTACTATTGCCAAAATAATCCACCTTTGCCTTCACTCTTTGATTCTTGATGATGCTTTCTTTATTTAATCACTTATGCATTCTGCTGGAAATTTTGAGGATTGAATGCAAGTGGAGATAACACAAGAGGCAAGGACGTATACCAGGAAGTGAGAGTACAGGATTCATTATATCCATGGCTAGCCCATGTAGGAAGCCATAAAGAAGACACCCGATTCTCCTTCTCACGGTCTCATCTCTTGGTACATTACTTACGAACAAACGAACAATTTTCTTCACACAATAGTAACATTACCTGCTAGATGGATAGTTGATATAATTGGAAATATTTGTAGCTTCATATATAATTCACCAAGGCTGCACCAAGATGAAAGCTCCAATGCCATTTGTTGGAGCTCTATATATGATTCACAAACAGCCCCCAATGCTCCAATTGATGTACTCCCAATTAGCTGGATGTTCCCTAAATGATGAACGACCAATGAGCTGGAGATCTGACAGAAATATCCTTCTCACCAACAAGTTTGCTATCTCAACATGCTCATTGTCTATCTCATTAACGCCAATCCCTTTCAAGTGAGACATTGCACATAAAGCTTGCAAAACAACTGTTTTCAAACATCTAAAATTTTGTATGTTCATCTTTAGGAGTCAAATTTTTTTATGTCATACATCGATGTACAGTTACTGATTAAAAAATGATGGTGTTATACAACCGGAGTGGTTTCCTTTTTCCTTTTTCAAGGAAAAGTATTGCAAATCCTCTATTTGACAAAAAGGAACAAATATCATTTTAAAAAAATATGTAGTACAACCTAAATAAAAAAGAATGGAAATCACATTCTTCAAGGGTATGTAGTAAATACAAATAGATACTCTTTTAGGTATTCAAAAATATCCACTTTACAAAGAAATTCTCAATCCTGTTGTTGTTTTTTTCTTTTTCTTTTAACTGAGTCCACCCCTAGCAAGGGATTTATAGCTACCATCTGTAAGTCGGCTTCCAAAAGCTCACTTTTCACCAAAATTGCCTGATTCTTGTCTGAGTCAAAGCTTTTTAATTCATAAACTTTTTTCAGCTTCCAAAGGCTCAATTTTCACCAAAGTTGCCTGCTCCTTGTCTGAGTCAAAACTCTTTGATTCATAATCTCTCTTTACTCATCTTCATAAAGTGTCCTTGTGAAATGTCTTTTATATGGTAATATTAGATGTTCTTATACTGTTGTGGTTACTCTTCGATGCCCTGTCATTACGTTTCGGTGGTTGTTCCCTCTGATCTCGATGTGATTAATTGGTTGTAAAGGCAAAGACCAGCTATGGGCAGCTTCTTGGCTATTCACAAGTTCATCTGATCTTAGTACTTTTATATCAATACAAATATGAGGTCTTTGTTTGCTTTTAAAAATAAGAAATTGTTAGGGTGGAAACCAATGACTATATGGTATCGTTTGTTCCTTGCAGTCCTGCCTACTGTGATAGACATCACAGTTGAACACTCCAGATGATTCTCAAGTTATTTTAAAGGTATGCTATCTCATAAAAAATATTATCCAGTGCTTATGACGGTAGGTGGTAACATAAGTCTTGTCATAGATGTTCGATCCAGCTTTAAGAATTATGATGAATATAATCCAATCTTGGAGCATCCAGACCTATGGATAGTTATGTTTGGTTCGACAGTAGATTTTAAAATATGTTTGTTTTATGGAAACAGGGAATTTCCACAGACCGTATTCTTGATTTATGCCGATTATTAGCTGTGAATGTGGAGACATGCCATCTGACCAACTATTATTTATCCCATGAGGTAAGAAAATCAGTAGTTCAGAAGCTCATTAAATAATGGGATTGTTTGATAGGCTGGTGGATTGCAATTGACTGGTTCTGTTCAAGATATCATGTGGTATGACCCTACTTGCATTAACAACACAGGTGTTCGTGTCAAGATAGAAATAGCCATGTACAGTGAAATTGGTTCTATTATTAGTTTGTAAAGCTTAAGTGTGACCATGGCAACATTGGCCATCTTAGTTTTCTTGAAGTATCCATGACTTGGTAAAAACTTGAATTATACCAGGTTCGTGGCAACAGGTTGAGGGATTCATCAGATGTTGCAACCTTGAAGCCCTATGCCCTTACTATTGTAGAAGGTAACCAATAACTCTGCTCCCCCATCTGAACAAGTCAGGGGAGATAGCTAGAAATTTTGTCTTGCCTTTCTTTAAAATATAAATGTTTTTATCTTGAAAAGGGGTCAGAAATAATGTTAAATCATAATATTAGAAAATTGTTCTCTTGTTTCTTGAAGTGATCTAAACTGAATTTCTACTTGCATACGTGCTTCAAATATATATGCAAAGAAGAATATGCATTGTTTATACTCAAAGTTTGCATAATACTCTATATATGATTTTCATTTATTTTTCCTTTGCAGAGGACTACACTGAAGAGCATGCATTTGCACACATTAGAAGATTACTGAACATTGTTGCCTATACAACATGCTTTGGTTCTTCAGGAAAGCAAGGGGAACCTCGGTCTAGGCAGGGAGGTGGAAAAGAATCAGCTCACTCAATGACATAGAATGTGGCTGAACAAAATAACGATGTTGCTCTAAAGAAATCTTACCTAGCAATAAAGAAAGAAAAGAAGCAAACAAGGATGGAAAAGACAATAAACCAGAGACCTTTCAAAAAGTTGAAGTTAAGGTTGAGGCTAGTGAAAAAGAAAATGATGGAGAGGAGAACTCAAACCAACATTCTTCTAAGGGTGAAGGAAGAAGCAAATCCTCGAAAGAGGGGAAATCTGAGGCCATGGCAGCTATGGCTGCTACCAAAGAGGCCACAGATAAAGGGGATATGACAGGAATGTGTCCTCCCTCTAAACTTGGCCAGTTCTATGAATTCTTCTCGTTCTCACATCTCTTGCTTCCTATCCAATGTTAGTATACCGTTCCCTGCAATTTTTTATAATTTGAAAGTAGTAGTTTTCAATCTTGTGTATAATAGAAATATTACGCGAATGCATATATCCCATACAAATATGGATATGATGTTGAAAGATTTTCCATGTACTCTTCAAGCCATCAAACTATGGTTCTTTATTTGATTGTAATGCAATGATTCCAGAAAATTTTGAACTGTGAAGCATGGCAAATAATGTGCACATTGCCAAATTTAATTTGTTGATTTTCTTTGGAGCTTATGAGTTAGAACTTTGAAGGGAAAAAAAAGTGAATTACGAATAGTATTTTAGTGACTAATGACATTGGGATGTACAGTCATAAGGAAGTCCACAAGGCAATCTGTTGAAGACAAACGTCCTGGAGATTTTTTTCTATAGACGTGAGCGCTTCTTATCCAATCCTACACTAATTTTGACCTTCACCTCCATAATGGCTAGGAACTGAATTGTTTCTTCTGTAGATTTCTTATATTTGTCATGCTATTTCCCCTGATATACAGGTGAAGCTTTGCAATGGAAAGTTGGTGACTGTAACAGCATCCACCAAAGGTTTTTATAGTGTTGGAAAGCAGCTTGTTCAAAGTCATGCACTTGTCAACTTGCTACAGCAGTTGAGCAGGGCTTTTGCAAATTTCTATAGACGTGAGCACTTCTTATCCAATCTTGCACTAATTTTGAGCTTCACCTCCATAATGGCTAGGGACTGAATTGTTTCTTCTATAGATTTCTTATATTTTTCATGCCATTTCCCCTGAGGTGAAGCTTTGCAATGGAAATTTGGTGACTGTAACAACATCCACGAAAGGTTTTTATAGTGTTGGAAAGCAGCTTGTTCAAAGTCATGCACTTGTTAACTTGCTACAGAAGTTGAGTAGGGCTTTTGCAAATGTGAGTATCTTTAAGGTCCAAACTATACTTCTATTGCACCTTATATTATTTAATTTCTTACAAGATGCCTTCTCTCGTGTTTAAGAAATTGACATCAGTGTTTAATGTTTGGGCATCGGTCTTCTCTTTGTGGGATAGATCTTCTGAATGTTTTAATTTCCTTCTAGCTATTAAGGATTTAAGAAATTATAATGATTTTGGATTTTGAAATAGTTTGTTGTGTTGATAAAAATTGAGGCTTGGACATATTTGTTGTAGACGCTTTCTTCATGGGCTACATCAAGTGCTGAAGAGGTTGCTTCAACTGGACCAGGCAATCGCTTTTTTCAACTTTATGTAAGTTTATCATTTCCACCCATATGATTGTCTTCCCATGTTTTCTGAGATGTAATTGAGTTCATATCCATCCAATTGTATTATAGGCTCCTAAACCAATGGTAAGATCAGTTATATTGCGTTGGGTTTACTAAATGTGGATGTATGAGTGGTGTTAAAATTTAGATGTCATTTTTGGCAGGTTTACAAGAATAGGAATGTTGTTGCACAACTTGTTAGAAGAGCGGAGAGGGCTGGTTTTAAGGCAATTGCACTGACTATGGACACACCTTGACTTGGGCGGAGGGAGTCTGACATTAGAAATAGGTAGTGAAAATTCATTCTATTTTAGATTTGCTGGCAGGACTAGGTAGACACATGGGATAAATCTTATATTCAGAGTATACTCCTCTTTAACGTTATGAGTTTGTACCCATGTTTTAACACTTTCTCAGCTCTCAATAAAAATCATAACATTGTGGAATTCTTTTACGATCAGAAGCGACGCTAGGATTAGAAAAAGCATTTAGCACCTATAACGTATCAAACTTAAAATAAGTCAGAAGTCTCCATTTTATCTGGGATTCCTCTTTGTTCATCCCTTGTGTGACATTGAGGTATCTAATGTTCTGAAAAGTCTCATTGTGATATCCACTAATAGAAGGCATGGGTCTAAAAATTGTTTAGTTTGAGTTTGTGAGTAGGATGTGAAATGGTTCAATTTGTTTCTGCATGGTTGTTTTTTATTTTTTTACAAAGATAACCCTTCAATTGCTTGCATATTATGAGTTTCTTATGGATTCCACAATCTCCCCTGTTTAGCTACTGTACCTTCAGCTAATACATAGTCATTTGAAGAAGATGTACCTTCAGCTTCCGTATCTATTTTTTCACCAACTTTATGACTGCAATCAGATTAGATAAACATTGAATAGCTCTAATTTTCAATTTTAGTCACCCTGTCTTGGGCCAAACTTTTGAACATTATGGCACCTCTTCCATTACAAGCATCAGAGGAATTGACATTGTTACAAAGATTTTGGTTGATGTTGTATGTATCAGGTTCCGTCCCTGTATATTGGTTGATGTAACAAAGGTGGATCTGAGTACCACTGTGTTGGGATTCAAGATAGCAATGCCTATTATGATCGCTCCAACTGACATGCAAAAGATGGCTCATACCGAAGGTACGCATTAGATTATTGTATTACAGTTAACATCCTATTTTGATGCATATATTTTCTGAAAGTGAATCCATCATCTTTTACAGGAGAGTATGCTACTGCAAGAGTTGTTGGAACTATAATGGTTTTGGAATCGGTCTTCTCTTTGTGGGATCGATCTTCTGAATGTTTTAATTTCCTTCTAGCTATTAAGGATTTAAGAAATTATAATGATTTTGGATGTTGAAATAGTTTGTTGTGTTGATAAAAATTGAGGCTTGGACATATTTGTTGTAGACGCTTTCTTAATGGGCTACATCAAGTGTTGAAGAGGTTGCTTCAACTGGACCAGGCATTCGCTTTTTTCAACTTTATGTAAGTTTATCATTTCCACCCATATGATTGTCTTCCCATGTTTTCTAAGATGTAATTGAGTTAATATCCATCCAATTGTATTATAGGCTCCTAAACCAATGGTAAGATCAGTTATTTTAGATTTGCTGACAGGACTATATAGACACGTGGGATAAATCTTATATTTAGAGTATACTCCTCTTTAACGTTATGAGTTTGTACCCATGTTTTAACACTTTCTCAGCTCTCAATAAAAAGCAGAACATTGTGGAATTCTTTTAGGATCAGAAGCGACGTTAGGGTTAGAAAAAGCATTTAGCACTTATAATGTATCAAACTTAAAATAAGTCAGAAGTCTCCATTTTATCTGGGATTCCTCTTTGTTCATCCCTTGTCTGACATTGAGGTATCTAATGTTCTGAAAAATCTCATTGTGATATCCACTCATACATGCTAGACAGTGAGGCACACCTCTGTGTTGAGATTCAATTCTGGTTCCATAATTGTTTTTGACTTCTATTGATTTTTCTTTGTCAAAAATGTAGATTCTCATTGCCTCGAATTGTGCTTCTGCTTCTCCTCAAAAGAGACCATCAATGAAGGAGGTATTGCATTTTATAGAAAAATTTCCATCATCCACAACCGATTAACCAATTATTTCTTCCTATGTAGCGTCCTTGCTTTGACATAAGTTGGACAGAGATGAGGACTTACACCCACATTCCGTATTCAACAGCTCTACTTAGACATTGACATAACTGATATAGACACCTCTATGATTGGGACTCAAACAAACTCTTCTGTCAACTCAGCTGCTTATGAAATCTCCAGAGTCTTCTTAAAAATTTCAATATTTCTACAGTTGAGGATTGTAGAAAAACTCAGGGATCAAACTTAACTCCATGCTTATGAGGCATCCGTGTTCTCACAGTTTACTTGCAGCTCATTCTCAGTTTTAATGGGAAGGTGATACATGGTGTATTATTGTTGTAGTGGTAGGGGATGGATTTTAATTGTTGATTGGACCAAAAGAAATTGATGCAAATTAATATTGAAAATTAGATTTATTGGTTTAGCTATAGTTTGCATATACAAAGAAGAAACTGCTCCTTTTTCAGGTTAGAATATTTACATATACATGTTCATCTCAGCAACAAATGATAATTTATCAAAACCATGAGAATGCTACACAACTTCCTTCATAAGCCTTCTTAGGAAAACCATGAAATAAGACAAGTGACCCTGTGCTTGTATTTGTATCTTATTCTACATAACATCTTCTTACTTAGCTGGAGAACAATTGGCTGCAGTATTTATATCAGTTTCTATGGAATGTTTATGCTGTTATATATTGAATAGGTCCATTATACCATATTACTGTTCTGTAGAGTCTATCCCTGTTTTCTCTTCTTTAGAATATATATCAACCCTTTTGTTTTGTTTCAAGGATATGTTGCAGTTTATTTTATTTCTCTTTTATCTTTAAGATGGATATTTATCTTTTTTATCACCACGTTCTCTGTGGTTCATTTAAATTGGATATTTTTCATTTTGTTCACTGAGTTCTTTGTATTTTGTTATAACTAGTTATTGATAATTTTGCCAACTGAGTTCCCTGAGGTCGAGTATAATGCTTTCCTTGCTTATCAAAGAGTATTGATTCCTTTTCAATTTCAACATTTTGGATAACCAAATCCAGTTCTCTGTAATCATCGCAAAAGGGAGTCCATTATCATGTAGGGTTTGAATTGTTATTCTTCGCTTATTGCATGCTAATCTTGATCATCTTGTTCAGCTTCTAAGGTTCTTAGTGGCCTATCCTTTTCAGATCCTTTGACTAACACTATATCTCTCTAATCTTGCAGGATGGTCATCAAACTCTTCCTTTTATCTGCCATGGTTGGCCAGGATTAAAATTGCAAAGGGAGTAGCCAGAGGCCTGGCTTATTTACATGAAAGGAAGTTTGTTCATGCAAATATTAAGCCAAGCAACATCCTTCTGGGCTTTGACATGGAGCCATACATAGCAGATTTTGGGCTAGAAAAACTACTGGACACTGCCAATGTCAAGTATAGTAGCTCTGCTATCCACCTAAGGAACCTTGAAGGTATATTTTCAGGGAGCAAACGCTTGGCTCCCGCGATAGCCTGCAAACAACGTTTTAATTTAAAAGAGAATTATCATGGTAAATTGGTATAAGAATATTAGTAGAAAAAATCACCTAGTTATAAGCCTAAATATTGGCAAAGGCTAATTCTTCATGTGGCATAATCAATTAGCCATGTTATCTTGCTACATGATGCAAAAAAATGACCCATGGATCCTCATACTTTTTAGGGCTCTTTTTCAATTCAATAGGCTTATCTTCTTCTTCTTCTTCCTGAGATGGTAAAGATAATGACTCAAGAATGACTCTAAGCTTACTAGATAACCAAATTCTCAACATACCTTGCAATTTCCACACTAGCCACTTACAGATTTTCAAACATCAATGTTTAGATAATAAATAATGGATGGGCATAAAAAAAAACATAAACATTAACACCAAAAATAATAATAATCACATGAACCTACTGAGAAAGCGGAAACACATAAGATATCATCTTCAAATTTTATACTTTGGAGAAAGGCAATCTTGAGTACCATGATCAAATAAAGAAACACCAGACTACAGGAGAAGTGAGTGTTAATTTTTAAAATTTTGATATAAACATTGGTTTTCAAGAGAAATTGCAATTAACAATGTACAAATTACTGAATAAATAATTACCAATTAAACTTTTAAGTCATGTTTTAATGGGTTATATGCTTAAAAATCTAGTATTCCAATGCATATTTGTTACACCTCTATTATAGACCAAGACAAATGTAACAAATCAATGTACACTAGTGGATCAATATGATTGTTTTCACATAAGGCTTGATCATTAAAAGGACATTAAGGTTTGTACCTTTTGGGACAATTGCTAGTATAGTCAACATTAGAGAAAATACAAATGACCCAGAACATGAGAGAAAATACAAATGAACTAGATCCATTAAAACCTTGAAAGTTTGTTCATGAACTCTTCGAATTTGGTATAAAATGTGTACTGTATTTGAAACTTCAATTTGCCATTAAATTAATGGGACATGAATTCCCACAAAGGAGTTCAAAAATGTGCAATTAAGTTGAGCTTTCATCTTGTCATTCAATTGATGGACACTGAATATTAAATATAAGATAAATATATAGGAGTAGCATGTGAGTGTCAGTTTTATAAAGAAGATTCTTTTTATTATTAATAAAAATATAGATAGTTAGTTTCATTTTAAAGGGTTATAAATATGAGTTATAAATACAAGACTTAAAAGGTTGTAAATATTTAAAGTGTTGTAAATATGAGTTATTAATTATATTTACTCAAAACCTGATAAATAGCAATTTAGCAATTTCTTTTTAATTGAGTGACTCAAATTCATGTTTCTTTAGGTTGAAGGTAAAGCCACTAAAGTGGAAAAAATTGTGATGTCAATAATTAGAGGGATTGTCATCATGGGGTGATAAGAAATTTAATATTCCAAGAAGAGGAGGTAGTAGTAGATTCTAAATAAATTAGCAATGCAACAACATAAATGCTTGCAACAAATTTAGAGAGATCCACCTTGTTGAATAATGCACACACTACATGGATAATGAATTTCCGCACTTTATGCCTTATGGCATTTTCTTTGCAACATCTGGTAGAAATGCTAGTTATTATTTCTAGAATGTGATTTTATATACAAATGCCATCATGCACTCAATATCATTTGGTCAATGAAAATAATTAGCCATAAGAAACTTGTGATATACAAAAACATACAATATTTTAATAATAATTTATCCATTCGGGGAGGAGCATGTGATATAATAATAAATACTGAACTATATCCCCTCAAATTGTGGAGCAAGAGCAAGTGGCACTGTAATATTATTATTCTTTCCATTGGGCGATTCTAGCAAATCCATCTTGAATTTTTCCCTCTTAAGTGCCACTGAACCAGAGGAAAGGTATCAACTACGGAAATAACTCGAGGGCTAGAGCCAATGGGAATAAGGAATGAAGAAAAACAAGAGCTTCGTTTTAATTTGAATTTTTCCTGTCAGCCGAGTGGGCCAACCTCACGACGTTTCCACAAATTTTGTCGGCCATATGTCTTGTAGTCCTTACAGCAATAACATCGAGGGCGAATGAGGTATATTGAGCCAACCAACCTTATCACTTTTTCAATTTTCAAAAGTAGTTTGTGTCTTTTTTTTTAGTTTTTGTTGATTTTTGGAGTAATTTAAATAAAAAAAATTATAGTTAAATTTTGGTTTGCATTATTTTAATTGGTTTTTAGATTTTTTTTATATGGGTTTAGCACTTCTAAAAATTTATAGTTAAATTTTGATTCGCTTTATTTTAACGGAGTTGTTTTTAGTGCGATTTTTTGGATTTTCTAGTTCAGGAAAAGTTTAGGTAAAATTTTGATTTGTGTTATTTAAACTGTGTTTTTAACTGTATATAAGAATTCAACGCACTGAAAAACCCTTAGGGCACTTGGATTGTGCAGGGGTTACCCATCAAAATTATGATTTCAATAAATTCCTGCGGGATTTTAGAAAAATTATACCGGGAAAACCCACCAGAAAAAAGCTTCCAAAAAGTCGCACTAAAGACAACTCCATTTCAAAATCTAGTAGTTTTAAGACTTTTTCGAAAGTTTTTGGTTCATTTTCCAATTTAATTGGTTTAGAATTCTGTATGGATTTATTGAAATCATAAATTTGATAGGTGAATTTCTCACAATAAAAATGCTCTAAAATTTTTGAAAGTGTTGAACCCGTATAAAAAATCTGTTTTTGAAGGTGCTGAACCTATATAAAGAGTCTGAAAAAGCACTAAAGACAGCTCCTATTTCAATTGGTTTTCAGATTCTTTATATAAGTTCAACACCTTCAAAAATTTAGTTTCCAGATTTTTTATATGGGTTCAGCGCTTTCAAAAACTTTTAGAGTATTTCTATTGAAAAAGAACATTTCTATTGTGAAAAATTCACCTATAAATTTATGATTTCAATAAATCTCTACTAAATTCTAAACCAATTAGACCCAAAAAAACCCATAAAAACACTTTCAAAAAATTACACTAAAAACAACTTCTTTTGAAAAGTATTTCATTCCATTGTCAACCTTGCCTATGTCTTTAACCAATCAATCTCGCTCAAGTGGGACAGTCCTCTTTACGAGGTATGCCATAAAATCATAAAATCACAGTGTGGCCCCTGCAGAGAAGAGACAGGGGTGCGGCAACGACAAGGCCTCACACATGTGCCCCGGTCCCCAAATTAACTCTGAGAAACGTACAGACCTTTTAACAATTAGCTAAATGACAGAAGCAGCACGATCACCGATGGAAAATGGCATGCGCGGGATTCGTGGTAACGAAGTGCTTCTGGTTTAATTTACTGTTTTGAAGGACTCGAAAATTGAAGGGCTTCTCATGCCCTGACACGGTGGTGAGAAATGAGGAATCGGTAATTTGGCGGATCACAAATGGTGTTGTGCGCCGGAGTTACTCATCTGATTTTCGGTTTCTAGCACTGGTTGGGATCTGTATGTAATCTGTCCTAATTCAACCTTCTACCGCACCTAGGGTACCTGAATTTTTGCAGGAGTCAGTCAAAGTTGTCAGTGCATTGTTCGGGCGTTGGCCTGTAGGATTTCCGAGGCTTTTAAATACTAAAAGCGCGTTGGTTGAACGCTTGCTCCGGAGAAATGAACAGGGCCGGGACTGGAACCCTTGACGCTTGGCATTATCGTTGTATTATTATTAGTACATCTGGCAGCTGCGATTCGTAAGCTATACAGTCGGGCCTGCCTGGATTTTTGTGTGTTTTGGGGCAATGCTGGTTCACAAAATACAAGGGATTGAGATTGCGGGCTTCGGACCAAAGTGGCAATGGCACAGAGAATCAGCAAATAACTAGGCCCCTTGGTATTTTGATATAAGATGGTCTTCTTTGGTAAGTAACTGAGAAGTTTTCTAAGGAACTAACCATGGCAGCTCTGGGAGGCTTAGCCATAGGGTTGACTGTTGTGTTTGGGGTATTCCTGCTAGTGTTACTGGCTGAACTCTACTATTTATTTTACTGGAAATGCCGGAGTCCTTGGAACATGAGGAGAATCACTAGTGTGGCCACTGAATTCACAGAAGGGGCTTTCAACTTCTCTCGTGAAGATGGACTGGTGGGTTCTTTGGGTTCTCATTCCATACGAGAATCAGCAGATCCGGAATCTTTAGCAAAGCTTTTCCCTCTTAGTAACTCAGAACTTAGCAACAACAGCCTGTACATGCAAGAAGAGCTCGGAGGATCAAGGGTTCTGTTCACTATCATAGAAGAAACCAAAGAAGATATGGAGGGTGAAGAATCTGTGGGTGATCATAAGAGTACTTTCTCTGGATGCCCTTCGCGCTCTGGATCCCCTTCTCCAAATCACTTGGAACGCCGTTTTCAGCAACAGCAGAAACAACTGCAAAGGGATGCATTCTCCATTGGATTAATCCCACAACAGCTCTGGCACGAGCAGCAACAGGACTGGCAAGAATCTCGTCACTGGATGGCCACTTCCCCATCTCTGGAGCCGATGAATTACTCAGAGTTACCAGCCCAATACAGCTGTTCCCCTTCTTCCTCGCCTTCTCGGCTCGCTTCTTTCAGGCCACCTTCACCCTCGTCTCCCATTTCTTCCCCATGGCGAACTAATTATGAATCGTCACTTCCCGCCTCTGCAAGAAAAGAATCTCAACACCAAAGTTTCTATGCTGTGATTTCAAATCCCATGTATGATAGCAGAAAAATCTGGTCACTCCCTACTGATTCCTTCGGCACCCATGTTTCATCCCCTTCTCTTCTCGACACTCCCCCCTTAACCCCAATGAGAGCACCTTTAGCTGCTTACTCAATGAGCGGCATTTCATTCTTAAGAAATCCCGCAGAGAGCAGCGATTCTTCCCCTTCTTCTAAATGCAGTTCTTCTTCCTTCTACTAATCTTTTTCTTTGGTCCCAAATGGGAAGGACAAGCAGCTCTGTGAATCTATGGGAAGGACAAGCAGCTCTGTGAATCTTCATTGATTGCAATAAATAGAGGGCTCTGTATCCCACGCATCGGCAGCTTCTTGTTGCGAGATGGACAAAAGTGGCGCTCAATAGCCATGGAATATTTAGTTTAAAATTCATGTACAGGAGATTCGTATGATGATTAAAAAGTAGATCTGTGAGGCTCGTCTTTGTCTGCAGAGCAAATGTTAAAAGTCCGGGTTTGTGTTATTCCATTTTAGCGTTTTTTTTTCATTCAATGATGGCTAGTTCTCCAGCAATTCCTGGTGGAGGCTTCTTTTCCGAAAAAATGTTCTCAAATTATTCAGACAATACGTCTTATTTCACAGACTCAGGTGATTCTGTCACTCGTTATGATGGGATTGTTTGTCTCAAAATGCTTGTAATGATGAACGCTGCACTGTTTGCATTAATCATGAACTTTTGAAGTATCTCTGTAGGTTTGAATGATTCTCAAAAAGCACTTTTGAGGGCAGGCCATGATTCATTTCCTTTATTTTTTATAACATGATGTAATTATAGGAGCATGGTGAATATTCTCTGGTAACGTTGCATTGATGTGTTACATTATCATTATAGTTTAAATTGATGTTGCATTCTTGTGTTAACATTATAACTTGATTTGTATTTGAATCAATACATAAACATGATGTATGGATAAGGTTATATTTTTTGATAATTAATAATCAAAAGATTTTATAAAAATTATAATATTGATATTGTATTATTGCATTTACCATTTTTATATTTTTTTAAATGTTATTGATTGTATAATTATGCTTAGTTTGAAATAAATTTAAAATGGGTTATTTTATGTTTAATTAATGATAATTTATTTATTATAATTCATTTTATAAATATAATGGATTGGTATCTTAACTTATACCATTTAAGAAGTTTAGTTGCTTTAGTTGCTGTGTTATATTAATATGATTTTAGTTGTTATGTTATATTAATATGATTTTGTTATTTGGACATAACCATCTATGTTTTAATTAAACTCAAGGTAGGCATCTTCAACAACTCATAGCCTTAGAGTGCATATTTCACCATATGTAAAGACAATTAAGTTTGCTTTTGAATGAATTTCGCCATAAGTTTGAATATATATATATATAACACAAAATAATAAATAAAATCACTTGATAATAATGTTAATCTCATTTGGATATTTTTTTAACAAAATATAATATATAGAATATTTAATAATAAATTTATATAAACACTTATATAAGCATTTTATTATATATGTTTTTTACTTAAAATGCAGGTTCATTCTTCTTATATATATATATAATTACTTAAAAATAATGCTAATTTCATTTGCACACTTTTTATAACAAAATTTAATATATAAAACATCTAATAATAAGTTTATATAATGTTTTATATAAATATTATATTATATTATTTTTTACAATGAAAATGTGTTGTACAGTGGGTGATTTAGGTAATTGACTGTATGTTTGATGTTTAATACATCGCTTCTTTGGGTGCACGACAAGTCAATGCAACATTTCTTCAAGCAGGTTTGACTCCGACAAGGTTGTAGAGCCCAAACAAAACGACAATGATCAGTTATTGTCCGCTTAATTAACATATCGTAGATTCATAAGGCACATTTGATTATTCTACTTAGGCTCAAGGTCGATTTTAAAACATGAAAGTGAACTTAAATCAAACCACAATTGAATTTGAGGCAAACCTAAAGCATTTTCTGAGGTTCGTCAAGGTTCAAATTCGACGAACCTTGTGACATGCACCTAACCGTAAGCAACCTATTGTTAGCTCCCCCAAGCTAAGCATACTTGAACAACTAACTATCCAACATGAAACCCATGTTATCATGTATCTAGGCTAACAAATGATTATGCTTTATGAAGCATTCACATACCTCCAGTGCACTTATCAACGCTATCATATGCTGCAATAACGCACAAAACCCATCACATTGTTGAGTCACATTGTCCTCTCATGTCCTAGGTTCACTAGGGATTCAAATACCTTTGATGCACTTTTCAATAGTATTGTCTTGGCATGGTAACACATGTAATCCATCACATTGCCAAGTTGCACCACCCTCGATCAAATATTGCTATGCAACACCTTGTCAAATGTCTACCCGTCCTACAAACGACATCCTTGGTCCTCTTAGCCTATGTAATAATAAATTGTCTCAACCATCCCATAGCTACTACCCGTGTGTCAATCACCAAGATTACTAAATCATATGAACTCATTGTATACTCTTAATAATGTATGTTGAACATGCCATATATATATATATATATATATATATATATATATATATATATATATATATATATTACAATGAAAATGCACTGCACAATCGATGACTTAGGTAATTGATTGTATGTCTAATGTTTAATGCAATGCTTCTTCGGGTGCACGACAAGTCAATGCAACATTTCTTCAAGCAGGTTTGACTCTGACAATGTTGTAGAGGCCAAACAAAATGATAATGATTGGTTATTTTCCGCTTAATTAACATACTGTAGATTCGTAGGGCACATTTGATTGTTCTACATAGGCTCAAGGTCGATTTTAGAACAAGAAAGCGAACTTAAATTGAACCACAGTTGAATTTGAATCAAACCTGAATCATTTTCTCAGGTTCGTCAAATTTCGAACCTCAAGGTTCAAATTCGACGAACCTTGTGACATTGCACCTAACCATAAGCAACATATTGTTATCTTCCCCAAGCTAAGCATACAACTAACTATCCAACATGAAACCCATGTTGTCATGTATCTAGGCTAACAAATGATTATGCTTTACGAAGCATTCACATACCTCCAATGCACTTATCAATACTATTATATGTTGCAATAACACATGAAACCCATCACATTGTTGAGTCACATTGTCCTCTCATGTCCTAGGTTCACTAGGGATTAAAATACCTTTGATGCACTTATCAATAGTATTTCCTTGGCATGGTAACACACGTAATCCATCACATTGCCAAGTTGCACCACCCTCGATAAAATATTGCTATGCAACACCTTGTCAAATGTCTACCCCTCCTACAAACAACATCCTTGGTCCTCTTAGCCTATGTAATAATAAATTGTCTCAACCATCCCATAGCTACCACTCGTGACTCAATCACCAAGGTCACTAAATCATATGAACTCATTGTATACTCTTAATAATATATGTTGAACATGCCATCTATCATACCATTATCCATAGTAACTCAAATCAAATCCATATAATAAAGTTATGAAGTACATATTCATTTGTATCTTGCTTGTCATGATTATTTAAAAATAAAACAACTAGACGATTAAAAAGGTTGCATCCTTTGTCATATTTGCTAACTCTCCCATACTTTGCACATTGGAGCATCTCCAAAGGATGATGGTCGACCACTACCATGTCAAGTGTGGGATGAACGACAAAGAAAGATTGGGTTATTCAATTATATATTTAAGAGGAACTAGTATTGCAATAAGAAAAAGTAATCAATAGAAAATGATAATGTTTGCATTCTAAATCTAATATTTTAAAATAATTATATTTTCTTAATGATAATTAATATTCTAAAATAAGTATTTAAATTTATTATTATTATGTTGAAGGTGTTCTATTATGAGGTTGTTCCTCAAGCTAGCGTTTATAGATTTATCATCTGCCATGTAATCTGTAAACTCATTATTTTAAAAATATTTATTTTTAGAGCACATAAACCTTCAGGGAATGAGAATCGAATATTGGCAATGACCTTCAGGCGATGAGAACAGCTTTTTAGGTTGGTCAGGTATGGTTCCAGAAGTGACCATTTCCATCCATTCTCACATTCATCAATTTTATCATAAGTGACCATTGGCCAATCAAAGGACACGCCAGGTTTAGGAGGGTTGGGGGTTATTCCTCCTCCTTCTGACAACTTTTTCTTTCTAAGTTTATTGGTTCTAATCTTATTATCTAAGACTATCTTATATAATACAAATTTTGAGGGATTAGGATTATTTCTCATTGAGTTCTATTATGAGGTTGTTCCTCAGGGTACTATTCATAGATTCATCATCCACCACGTAATATGTAAACTCATTATTTTAAAAATATTTATTTTCAGAGCATGTAAATATCATAGTTACTTTGTTAACACGACACCGTTGTGAAAAGCACAAGTGTTCATTTCATGGCATTCCATGTCACCAAGATTAGTATCAGTCTCTATTACATGTTTTCACCCATTGCCATCTCTTTTCATCTAATATTGTTTTCAACCATTGCTGATTAATTGCACACATCCTCAAAATTCTCAGAAGGTAAAATCATTTGATCGGGAAGGGAGATGACGAGCAACATGATTCAATGCCAAAGGGTTTTCCAGCTTATGAAAATCAAGAGTGTCAAGAGACCATATCAAAATATTACCAATAGTTGCTATTTTCTTTGTCAAATCTCTATGTATGTGGGTGCTTGATATTAGTGTTTTTGTCAATCATATTTTTGTATTGGGGAGTCCTACATATGTGCCTTTTTTGTGTTTTTTTCTTCAAGGGTGGAAAAACCCCAAACACTATGCAAAACAACTTGGCTGGTTTGAAAAGCCAACAAAATGTCGTTTTAAAGGTGGGAGATGGCTAATCCTGACAATCATTGTTCATTTCAATGAAGTGGGCAGTTGAAACATCTTTAAGACGATAACTTCTTATAGCTCGCTGCTTCAAGACTGTTAACGCCATTATTGTACAAATGTTGAACGTATTTTGACTTTTAACATTCGATGTTTCTAGATCCTCCTAAAAATTGGTATTTTAAAGGGCATATGGATAGTTTATAATACAGTTTATAAGTGTTTTCTTAAAAATAATCTAGATAGTATATTCTAAATGTTGTCATTTTTGGTATGTGATCCTAAGGAAATCTAGACTCATGGAATGTTTTTTAGTACTCTTGGCTTAAAATTTCTATTAATATTCAGAAAAAGGAAAAAATGTTGTTTGGGCATTGAGAATTTTTGAAAAGTAGTGTCTTTCATTATCTGTGGCTTGGAAAGTCTCATTAATCTTCAAAAACATAAACATTGCTTGGGCACTTACAAATTTATCAAAGGTAGTGCTTTCATCAATTGTTTTATGTTGCAACTATTACTTCAACAATATCCAATAGCATCCAATTTAAAAAAATTCCATTTCTTCAATTAACCAATGACAATAGAGGAATAATAGATAGAACAATTATACAAATGCACAATGAAAGACAACCAAGAGACAAGAGACACAATATTTGGTCAATGACCAGTGAAAAACCCCACAATGGGGAAACCCTTTGCAATTTTTCTTCTATTAGATTGTCTTCAAATGTTCAACAAAGAGAGTACATCATCCAAGAGTTAAAGTCAAGCCTTGACTAGCCAATATCTAATATCAAATATCCAAGAATGATAATATGTCAAGAAACTATCCAAGTCAGAGACAAAAGAGAGAGATGAAGTCAACAATAGTCAAATATGATCCTTCTGCAAAATGTCCAGTCAACTACAGTCAACAGTTGCAAAGTTAGTCCTAACCAGTCAACGTTCAAGGGTCAATACATTCCTCTAGCATCTCGGTCAAAGTCAATCAATATCGACCTCAAATGTTGGTTAAAGTCAACCCAAAACAGCGAGTCAAACTCACTCAATTTATACTCTTTATTTTGTGGTCAAACCTTCGGTCAACCCTGAAGTCAATGCCAATCAACCTACCCAGATTTCCTCGATCTGTGTTCCCTCCAATGCAGCCTAGAAAAACAAAGATATTCCACCCAAAACACGCAGTCAAATATGGTCAAACAATCCTTGGTCAACGTTGGACAATGCCAAGAAACAATCCTGCAATTTAGCCCAATCAGAAAATGACTTTTGCCCTTTGCAGATGTGAGAGATACCCTGCAATTTTGAGTTGTAAGAACCAATAGAATGAGGAGAGAGAAGATATGTTGTGAGTTGATGAGTTGATGTGGTGCCAATTGAGGAGGACTCAACTTGTATTTATATGCAACTTTATGGGTGCCATCTTATCCTTGAGATGTGTCATTTGACCCAAGGCCAACCTTGATAATTTTGTACTTTGGGATTGACCTAAAAAATCCACTTTTTCTTATTTGAATTGAGCACTTAAAAAGTCAATTTTGGTCCTCTCAAAAAGAGGAATTCAATGCAATGGTTGGAAGTTTTCACTATGATGCCAAATTAGCATTCCCACTCAACTTATAAGAAATTCCAACTGAATCATGTGATCATCATATGTATCTTGTCATCATGTAATGTATATCCCTGCTCATCTATGCTTGTCTCTGCTTGAACATTCTCGAGTCTAAAGAATAAGAATTGCTACAGGGGAGCTCCAACTACCACCCTATCTCTATCACCTTCAGGGAGTCTTTGCTACCCCCTGGAATCATCATCATCATTGGGGAGCCATAACTACCACCTAGAACCAAAGACAATGGGAGAGACCAACCTACTCCAATGCATAGGGATCATGCTTTATCCCAAAGTCCCTGACAATAAGTGAGATCAACTTACCAAAGGTTAGGATCACGCTCTACACTATTGTCCCTAATCATCCATCTTAACCCTAAAGAGTCAAATGGTAGAACACTTGCATCCAACAACTTGGGTGAGATCCACCTACTGCAAGGGGTAGGGATCACACTCTATCCCAAGTCCCTCAACCCATTGGCCAGATGAGAGAGGTTATCCCATAGAGTGGGCAAGACGCTAACTAGGGGAGATCCTAGGTCTCAACATCCAAGCAGTCAGAGGTCTCTCATCCCTAGGAGCCCTATAGCTCCATTTCTAATCTTGGGAGATCAACCCGAGGGGAAGAGCACTTTCTCAATGCCCTTGATCAACCAGGACCCTTATTAGAAAAGGTCATCTCAACCAGTCCAATTTTCTCCCTAAAGACCAAGAATTTCCCTTTCGGCAAAACCTTGGTGAGGATATCATCTATCCGCTCATCTATCAAAATGTGAAGAAGTCTTACATATCCTCTTTGCACCATATCTCAGATGTAATGATATTCGATCTCTATTGTCAGCCGGATAAATCGTTCTTGCGGACAAGACCAATCTCCCTAGTATCAACTGATATCTAGCGACAAGAAGAACAAGCAAACCTACCTTTCTCTAAATATTGTGATTTATAAATAAAAGCCAAAAGGTGTTTTTAGACCCTACCTTAAGTCCAACGCTAGTTTGTGGCAGCCACGCTTCGACCATCTGAATGAGTTTCCTTTTAAAGAACTTGCAAACACAAACAAACACACATCAAATAACACCTACATAGCCAATATAATAAATCATATTCATCATGGTGATCAAGGAATCCATGAAATAAACCATAGAAGACAGCTTATTGAGAAAAATAAACTTGATTGTATTAACTTTAGACAAAGAAGAACCTTACAACCTTGGTGCCTTGATGTTGTACAAGCTCCTCCCAGGGTCCAAGCAAGAATCTCCTCTACTTTGACAAGCTTCACACTCTTCCCAATGAGGTCAAAAGGTATGTAATCTCTCCTCTCAAGCTCAATTAGGAAGTCTAAATTCCAACAGCATTTACCCTAAAAAATATTCAGCTTTCAACCTCCCTAGTAACCAGCTCAATGCCGCATTTTGTACTGCAGAGGAAGGAAGTTACCAGGTCCACCTACGAAGGGATAGAGTCCTCCTTCAAAGGGATAATCTCCTCACATCAAGGGGTTAGCTCCTTTAGTTATGGGATGCATGAAAAACTAAGGAGCGAACTTTCCACCTCAAGATTCCCTCTAGAAGCTTCCACAAATAACCCAAAGTGAGTTTTTAAGAATGTACTTGCGCCTTTTTTACTTTTACAGGGGTCCACACCCATTACACAGAAACAGAGCGGGCATGTCCACAAGGAACATGACCAGGGGGTGCGGGACCGCAGGTAATGCTAAGAGAAAGTGTGGAACTAGAGTTTTAGAGATTTTCAAGGACTTTCTCTCATTTTTCAAGGCTTGACATGAAGAGCTGAGGTTTAAGACTTGCATAGGAGGAAAGTATGAGTGGTGATAGACTCACATTGATTGCAGAATGTCATGGTGACAATATTTTGTGCAACAGATTTCCCCCTAAAGTGCGAAGTCTGTAATAGATAGTATTTGTCATCTAAGAAGAGTGAAGTACTTTATCATTTCGAGGATCATCCTATGGAGACCCTGGTTGGAACCTGTAAAAAAATTCAATACAAAATATATATATGTGATCATATCAAAACTGACTAGAAAACTAACTAAACTGCTCTGATATAGGAATGATCTTGTAATACATCACAAGTATAGACATATGTAGACACAGTATGGGCGCAACCATCTATTTATGAATAGTCCACTGTATAATGAATAACAAAATTCCTCACAGCCTGGATGGTGGAAACTAGATCCAGGGTTTGATTTCTGCTTCCCGAACTAGTACGATTCTATCAATGTGAATGAATGTGTCGAAGTCGAACATGGTAGAAACCACTTGATTACCAGTCAATGATGTAAACTGCTAACAAGTGTGAGAGAAACCACCAGTAATGTCAATGGCTCTCAAAGTGCTCAGTACAATCCATGAAATGTGAATAGATGAGTTGATGTCGAACATGTCACAGAATCCTTTGATCGAAGGTCAATGATGCAACCTGTCGTTGAAGGCGAGAAACCTGCCATTGAGGCATGCAGATTTCAAGGTACTGATGATTTCTAGATCATCTTTCTAGATAATGAGTTGAAGTCGATAGAAAGCGATCCGTCGTAGGCAAGCCCACAACACGAAATCATAGATCAAGTTTGAAGAAATATAATTTGCAAGGACTGACTCAGGGATGGTCAAGATGGATGACAGATATTTTGCAGATGAATGGTTTATTTGCACTGACCTCTTGAACACATAACGACACTGTAGATGGTTTGGTGACAATTGACCCAAAGCTAATACCCAGAAATTGGCTGAAGACTTTCAATATGGTTTGATTAACTGTTAGGCAAAGGATTTCCCAACCCAGGCGAACAAAAAGTTTCGTGTTCAAAAGTGGTTAAATGTTTTTCTGATACACAAAGTATAACAAACAGGTTCGTTTTTCTCTCTTTTCCCCCACCATTTCCGGCAAGTGTCTCTTTATTTTTTAACAAGCTTGAGGAGGATAACATTTGCTTGGTTATAAGCTCATCCTTCAGATGAGTCCAACTTAGTTTAAATTTGAACCCTAAGAAGAAGTAGTCCGTTCCTGTTTGTAATTGAACAGGTCCTTTACTGTTAAATTTTAACGAGTCCAGTATAAGAGAAACTCTATGTTTTTCAATTTTAGGGAGTCAGAAGAGAAACTTAAGAAAACTCCATGGTTGTCCTTTTTCGTAAATTTGTGTCTCCCAAGCCCGAAAAAGTATAAAATAATACTTGAGAGAATCGCTTGACCATTACGATCAAGGAGTACTTTTCATAATTAGTGCCTCTGACCCGAAAAAGTAAAAAAGCGATCAACGACACATCGTTTATAACTAATATCAAATTTTAAACAACAAAAATCCGGCAATCTTTTCATGTTTATACGGTCAGAAAAGAGTTGTAAGTGGACCGTCCTTTTAATTCCGTTTTAACAAGCTTAAAAAGAAAAACTCGGCAATCTTTTCACATTTTAGGAGTCAGAAAAGAGCTTAAAGATGACTCTAATGTTTTTGTTGAAAATGATTAATTTTGCCTGAAAAATCTGATATTCTGCACAAAAACTCAAACATTACTCATACCTGTTTAAAATAAATAAAAATGCATAAAAAAGTTACCTCTTTAAAGTGAAAAATAAACAAATTAAAAATTTACTTATTCAAAAAAGCTTATAAAAAGGGCTTTTGTGTATTCATTTTTATCATTTGACTTCAGAGTGAGAAAAGAGAGCTTTTGGGTAAGAAACTTCCCGTGAAAATTGCAGATAATCCGTCTATTGGAATCCAAAACCGTAACCTCTAGGTAATCCACATCACTTTAATCTTGCATTTCAACTGTTTGAATTTTGTTTTTAGGTTTTTATTTTGTTTTTTAGGAAAAATTTAGTTTAAAAGACCGCTCGCGGGGGTCCGTAGGCGCAGCATGCGAAACCTGCAGACCCCGACTTTTTCCTACACAAGAAAGAGCCAGGGGCCCGCACCTGCTGTTTGGGCAGAGTGCGGACCTACGCATTGTCTCTAACTGGAGAGTGTGGTCCCCGCAACATAGGTTTTACAATTTCAAATTCTTCAATTTCCGCCCAAAAACTTTGATTTAAAATGTTCTAATCTGCCTTTTCTTTCAATGTAGGATATACACTATGCTTAGTTGGCGAGAACGGGAGCACGAAGATGTGGATCTTTCTGCAATTAATCATCAACCTTCAATAGATGCATTGAAGGCATGCAGGTTATTTAAATTCTGGGCCATACCTAGCATGAGGGCCCAAGTAGACTTTTTGCAGTGGTTGGTGGACAAATGGAATATACAGGACCAGTGTTTCATTATTGGTGGCCACCAGCTCGAAATGGAGCCAGAGGACATTTACTTTTTGACTGGTTTTCCCAAGGGAGGTGAATAATTGACTCTATTCGTGACTAGGCCAGGTGGCCAGTCTGTCGATAGTCTCCAGTTAGAGTTTTGTAACGACCAAAACAAGGACAAATTGATTGATATCAAAACCATTTCCCGTCCTGAACTCAAAGTGATTGCATTTACTGTCACCAGACTCTGCGGGAGCGCAGCACTGCATATGGCCACCGAATCCCAAATGCGGATGGCAGTAGACTGTTATCGAGGTACCATCTTCAACTGGTGCAAAGCTGTGTTGGCTAATGTAAAAGGCCAACTGACTAGAGCAAAGAACGAACAACTGAAAAACTTTGGATATGGTTTTTTAGTTGTGAGCTTTGGTCTAGAGAGGGTTCTGATGTTGGTCCCACAGCATCTTTCCGTTGGAGCTGGACTTCCCCAAGAGCCCAAGCTGATGCATTGGGTTGCAGTTATGGCCCATCATCCTGAGGAGGGTTCAGAGGTTGTTCGATTTCCTCCTGAGTATTTTCATTGGTTGGAGAACCAAGTTTTCATGATTCAGGATTTTCCTTATGTTGGGATGGATTATCGTGGTGACCCAGACATGGATTTTCCACCAGGAGAGCAATGGGATGACTCAAGTAAAATCATTTTCAACATTTTCTAATTAAGTTTTTTTTTGTTTTTAAATCATCCCAAAACTGATAGTAAAAAGTTTCAAATGCAAATGTAGGTCCACGACAACCAGCCACTCTCCGACCTTATGAGAGGAGACACCCAACTGCAACAGTACCAGCCCCACGGGATGAATCTACAGAGACCGTGGCCGAATTGGAAAACCATCTAGAGCGTTTGATAGCAGACATTCCCAGGACTAGCATAGATGACATTCCTCTTAGGTTACAGCGCTATGTGATTGGGGTCCCAAGACCTTTCAGGAGGTTCCTTTGTAGGGTGGCCCGAGCAGTGGTTTCTTATCGTGATCATCACCAGTGATAAGATGATCGCCTTTTGTAGACTCATATGACATTTTGCTTTTTTTACTATCATTTTTGCCGATCATAATATGTTTTTCAACCTATGATTGAAGACGATGTATATTTGAGACACTTCTATGCTATGCTATATCACTATTATTGGCTATCTTGTAAAACATGTTATGGAATGTTTTTAAATTTACTGTTTGATTATTGCAAATGTCTACTTAACATTCAAGAAGCAATTGCATCTGCTAATGTATTTAAATATCTTGGAATATGCTGATATTCAATATAGTCAAATTCACGTTCCAAGAGACGAACCCTCAAAAATAATCTTAATAACACAGGATTTATAATGTCATAAACTCTATTAAGCTACAATACAACGAGTTCAGAATCTAACCTCACAATCAAACTCCGAATCCCAAATGAAATGGATTCAGATAATAACTCAATCACTGCACTATACTCTGCAATGTTTTTTGTTGTTTGACCGAGGCTTACCCCATGCATAGATACCAACTCATTAGAGGGTGAATAGATAACCCAAGCTGCGGAAGAAATGTTCCGTGTATTACGACAAGCACCATCAGAAAAACCAATGTATGTTTGAAGAGATGTCGACATCTGCAATATCAAGAGTAAAATCAAGATAAGCAGGAATAATGACAAAAACACTCTCTAAACTAATCACACTTTTCTAATCTAAAACAAACTAGCTAGAAAGAAAACTAATCTAACTAAAATCTCCACACCTAGGTTTAATCATAATATCTCTTCAGATAAAGACCATTTCTGGGCTTACCTAAAGAGACACTGTCAAAATCTACCAATTCATAGGCCCCTTTTGCCAGCTTTTGCTTAACAACATAAGGACCATGCCACATAGGTACGAATTTACCAGCGCCTAGCTTATCATTTGCTTGATCATATAGTAATACTAGGTCTCCTTCCGAAAAATTACAAGGTGTAACATTTCGATCGTACTGAGCTTTAATACATTTGGCATGAGTTTCGATTGCTAGTGCAACATCACATCGATTCTCATCTAGCTGAGCCAAGTACAACAAACGTTTCTCCTCTTCGGAAGTGGCTGGGAGTAACTCTATGGCTATTTGCAATGACGGGATTTCGCATTCAATGGGTAACACAGCTTCCAAACCGTAAACTAGTTGGAAAGGAGTGAAACCAGTTGATGTTTTTACTGAGGTTCGATACGCCCAAAGCGTTGAAAATAACATGTTATGCCAATTCGACCTATGAATCCCAATGATTCGTTGAATCATAATGACTAGAACTTTGTTGATGGCTTCAACCAGACCATTAGCCTGTGGGTAATATGGAGTAGAACTATCGTGACGCAGGCCAAGTTGATCTGTTAGTTCAGTCATCATGATGTTTCGAAAATGATGCCCATGATCAGTGATAATCGCTTGTGGAACACTGAACCTAGTAATTATATGATTGAAAACGAAAATTGCAGCAGTTTTACTGTCTGTCGAAAATGTAGGCATCGCCTCGGCCCACTTGGTAAAATAATCTACCACAAGGATGATATATGCATGCCCCCCGGCCGAGTGAGGGTTACATGTAATAAAGTCAATACCCCACTTTGCAAAAGGACCGACAACAATTATAGGGTGGAGAGGAGCAGGTGGAGCATGCATCTTTCGATCAAAAATTTGACAATTGTGGCATTTTCGGACCGCGTCAATACAATCTTTAAACAAAGACGGCCAGAAATAGCCAGCGCGCAATATCTTTTGGGCTATGGCATACCCAGACATATGACCGCCACATGCTCCAGAGTGACAGTCATTTAAAACCTTTTCAGCTTCCTCATGAGTTAAACAATGTCGGAAAACAGAGTCCGCCCCACGACGATAGAGTGTATCTCCAATAATCTTGTATTGTTGGGATTGGAAACGTATTTTCCGTCGCTGAGATCGTGAAATTTCAGGCCGAAAAGATTGGGTTTGGAGATAAACAATGATATCTCCATACCATGGGTCAAGAGTGCTGATAAGAAACAAGGATTCGTCCGCAATGGGCTCTTCCGCCACAGTTTCAGTATCAGCACGCGGGAAGTCACACATCAACTCTGCAAAAACTAAAGATTTCTTTGACTTAGATTTTTCAAACTCCAAGTCAAATTCCTGTAGGATAACAATCCATTTGGAATACTTGCCCCCTAGCAATTGTTTTGTCAAAATATAAATCATAGGGTTACAGTTAGAAATTACAGTAGTTTTGCGTAGTAAGATGTAATGATGAAATCTTTGGACAGCTTGAACAGCTGCCAAGGCCAATTTCTCCACATGCGAATATTTTAGCTCAGTCGGATTCAAGGTTCGACTAAGGTAATAAATCACATGTTCACTACCGAGTTCATCTTCCTGAACTAACACCATCCCGATGGTGGAATGAGAGGCGGTGAGATACAAGAAGTAATCTTGGTTGTAGTTGGTAGGATGCAATAACGGTGCATGGGTCAACGCGTGTTTAAGTGTATCAAAATATTTGTCAGCTATCTCATCCCAAAAGAATGGGACTATTCTGTTTCAACAACCTGGTAAAACCCTTTATTATCTCGGCGTAGTTAGGAATGAATCGAAGTAAAAAGTTTTCTTTCCCTTGCAAACTTTGGAGTTGGCAAAGAGTCGAAGGAGGAGGCAATTTGACAATAGCTTCAACCTTCGAGGGATTGACACGAATGTCGGCTTTCAAAACAACAAATCCCAGTAAACGACCCGTTTCTATACAAAAAACACATTTGTGTGGATTCAACCTAATTCGATTATGCCTACATCTCATAAAGATTTCTCGTAAATGAGTGAGATGATCGGCTCTACGTAATGAATGAGCAGGTAAATCATTGAGATAAAGTTGCACAATGTGCTTGATGTCATGAAATGCGTAAGACATAGCTCTTTGAAAAGTTGCTCCGGCATTTTTCAACCCAAAAGGTAATTTGCAATAAGAAAATGTCCCCCATGGACAAATAAAAGTCGTTTTGGTTGATCGGCAGGTAGAATGTTAATTTGATTGTAACCCAGAAAACCATCCATAAAGGAGAAAATTTCGCTGCCGGCACAATCATCAATGATTTGATCGATACAGGGAGTTGGGTAATTGTCTTTGGGACAGGCTCGATTAATATCCCTATAATCGATACATATTCTTATCGTTCCTTGCTTTCTGTTAACAGGAACAATATTCGATACCCAATCCGTTAAGGGAATTGGATAAATGAAACCTGCTTTAAGTAAATTTTCAACTTCTACTTTAATAGCAGCAGCTTTTCGCGGGTGGATCTGACGCAAACGTTGCCAGATGGTTTTAGCATCCGGGTAAGTTTTGATTTCATGAACAACAATTGCTGGATCAATTCTTGGAATTTCTACATATGACCAGGCAAACACGTCACGGAATTCTTGAAATAGGGCCTTGTATGTTTGAAGTTCATTTTCCATACAGGAGGCACCTATATGAATGTTTTCAACAATTCCAGGTTTAACTGAAATGTCAATAGGAACTGTTCAAGAAATATTTCCCAAATTTAGCTCAGAATCACGATTTTGCAATGGATTTTTTGGTTCCTTGACATAATCAGTAGTAAAAATAGATGAAAAATCATTTTCAAAATGATCAATCTCAGGTAGGAATGAAGATCGATGATGAAGATCTTCCGATGGTAAATCATCAACAGACAAAATTTCACGAATTTTCTCATCAGTATGAACAAGTTCAGAAAAAGTTGTTGAATCTGAGTTTGATGTTGAAAGTTATTCTCCATTTACCACATTCATTAGATCAATTCCGGTTGAAGAAGGGTCGGAAAACGACTGTACAGCCTGATACGCAATTTAATAGGGACATAAAGGCATAGCATCACCAAATGAATCCACCTCAGACTCTAAAGGTACGATCCAAGGGTCATCATAAACAATAGTGTCTGATGAAATCATATAAATGGTTGCAGTAGAAGGCGATACGTTAGGAGGAGGAAAGGAAAAAGTTCCTAGTAAACCAGAATCTTTAACCAATCCTACCCCAACATCCTTATAAGGGATAGTTGTTTTGCCGACATGTTGGATACTTTTAGAAGAGGCTGGGTCGGATGAAAAGTAGGTTAGCTGGTCTATAGTTATGATCTTTCCATTATGAGGAAACTTTATAAGCCGAAAGACCGATGAAACAACAGCAGTGATAGCGTAAGACCAACTACGACCCAAGAGAAGGTTGTAATCTAGAGGGGTATCAACCACTTCCACATCTAGATTAACAGCTTTGCCTTCAACCCCTATAGGTAAATCTTGTAGAATTCCAAAATGATGGAACCCACGGCCATCAAAAGCCTTTAGAATCATCGGAGATTGATTGAGTGTAGGAGAACCAAGCGATCTCCAACACTGGATCGACATAATACATGTTGAAGCTCCCTCATCAATCACAGTCCTAAAGCAAAGTCTGTTTTTGACTAACACTGGAATCTTGAAAGCCATTTGATGAGGTAAACAAGGTGTACTATTTTCTAAATCGAAGATTATAAGGTTCGAGTCCTGAATATCAACAGCTCCTATAACCGACAATAGCAATTTACGTTGTGCTGGACATGATTGAAGCACCTCCAAAGCCGACATTGTTGAAGGGGAAATAGCTAAATCTTCAACAATGTATAGTTCTGAGCAACTCTCGCATGTGGATTGAACGCTGACTTTCGAAGTATACCCTTAGCAGGCGGTTTGATTACTAAGTCTGGGTTAGGTTTCACGATCTGTTGCGGATCAAAACCAAGAGTTGAAGTTGATGGGTTCGAATTAGAAGATTCTGCTTCCTTACCACCAATAGGACTTTTACTTCCATAATCTTACGATCGTGTCATAATCCTAACATGGGACATCATAATTATGGGTTCTTCCGAGGCATTTGAAGAATAACCAATCATCTTACTGTCTTGTTACACTAAAAAATGTCACCTTGACTACTTACAGTTAGTATGGCTCAAATCAACAGTCATGCTACCCTCTTAGGCAAGTCTAATGCCTCTGTTATCCATCTCAAACTCAAAGAAGAGAGAAAGTCTTGTAAAAACTATGTTTATCTCTGGGGTCGCAGGTTCTCTCTAGCCTTACCTGCGGGGACGCTGACCATGTTCACAAAATCTGCGTCCATGGACGCTCTGTATGTTAAGGGACAGGTGCGTCCCTCTGTAAAAGGCAAAATGCGCGAGTTTTATCTTGAAAAAGTTACTTGTGGTTACTTCTAGAACATTCTAGAGGTCGGTTTGATGAAATGGATGCGCCTCCAGTTGGTTCATGTATCTCTATTAAGGGGGAACTTATCCCATCAATAAGGGAGCTATCCCACCCAAGAGGGGGATGATCCCATTGATAGTGGACCTGAATAACCTCTTTACAGCACTATAAATAAAGACATTGAGCCAGAGGGAGAGGAGGTTGGAGCTATACATTTTCTTTGGGTAAATGCTGCAGGATTTAGGTCTTCCATTAGAGCCTTTGTAAGGAGAGATTGTCTTTACTTGATTCTACTTGGAAGAGGGTGAGCTTTGTCAAAGTAGAGGAAAACCCTTGATGGACCCTGGGAGGAACTTGCACAACACCAAGGCCAGGTTGTAAGAGTTTCTTTGTTTCGTTATTAATACAAACTGGTTTATTTTTCTCAATAGCTTGTGTTAATGAGTTATTTCATGTGTTCCTTGGTCTGCATGTTGAATATATGTTTTATTATATGAAATGCAAGTGCTTGGTAATTGTTTGATTGTTTGTGGTTGCAGGAATTGACTTGAAGGAGGAGCTCATCCGGATCGTCAAGAACGGACTTCAACAACAGCGTTTTGGAATAAGGTAAGCCTAAACACTTGTAGTTTTCATGTTGTAAAAGGTGTATTTAGAGAAAGATCACTCCATTTTGTCTTGTTTGTCATTAGAATGTCTTAGACTTCTAGGAAGGTCAGTCGTGTCCGCACCCTTGACAAATTCCGTGTGACAAATTGGCGACTCCGCTGGGGAATCCATTAATGAGAAAGTCTTTTCCTTTGTGTGAACTTTGCTCTGAGAAAATCATTTTTATTTTCTGGTTTTTGACTGTGAGAATTAGTATTTGGGTGGCTTAGCTTTAGATTTAGTTAGATTTGGTTTTTCTTAACTTTTCCAGAAGGACGCACCCTCTGAGTACTGCACAGTGCGTCTTTGGACGCGCTGTTGCCGTTTGCACAGAGCGGGCCCGCACCTGTTCTAACGGGTTGCCTGCGTCTTCCTGTAAAAATTTAGGAAAACTCCATTTTCGCTTTAATTGCTTTTAGATTTTGGTTTTTCTTAGTGTTTTCTGCCCAGATCCTTTAGTACCCTGTCAAAAATTTTCACCTGAACTTGTTTCATTAGCATTCCTGCTTTTAGCTTTCATCAATTGGGTGTTTTGAGTCTCTTTTTTGAGAAATTCTTAATTTGATTTCCTTCGGTCATTACTTGGAGGTTTCTCTCAGTCTTTTCACAATTTTGCATCTTTTTGCTTTTGTTTTTGCAAAAAAAATTCCCCCTCATTCGCCGGGGGGGGCTAAATTGTGTATGAGTGTTAATCGCCTTTGAGTGTTTTTATGTTTTGATCTTTGGAACTCTCACCCAATTTTCTCAATTTTCACTTGATTGGTTCTTAGATCACATTAGAATCGTCTTGTGTTTGAGAATTCTTTTGCATAGATCACATTTGCACAATTAGAATTCTCATTCTCAGAATATTATTGAAAAATGTGCATAGATTACATTTGCATACTTTTCGAGTGAATTGTGCTTAGATTACAATTGCATAGTTTACATTCTGAAAAATCAATCGTAGATTTAGATCAGCTTTCTTTGATTTGAATTTACACAAAAATAAAAATAAAAAAATGGTTTGGAATTGATTTGCATTAGTTTTTCTTGATGAAATTAGTGCATTAGAGAATTTGTTATATTTTCTCTTAGTGATCAATTTTTTGCATTGTTGGAAGTGAATGGAAACTCTCTCCTTACTTTAGTTAGGATTCATCGAATTGAAAAGATCACATTATCATATTCGATTGCATTCAGTTGAGTTGGGTCATAACACCATTGGTTTCATCTCCATTTACCCCTTTGAGTAATAACAGCCTTAATAACACAGCGCTTAATTAAAATTCATCTAGTAATTTTTACATTTCTAGGGCTCTGAAACACCAACATAGCTTAGGCTAGGGTCTTGGAGTAGGTGAGTACTTAACTCTCCAAGACTACAAAACCAAACAGATAGTTTATCTTGAGTAGAATAAATCCAATTGTTTCAATTGCACTCTGGGAAAGCTCCTCTTAAAGGAGAAGCACGAGCTCGTGTCCGAACCAGTGAGGGGATCATTCCCCCCTCGTTGGGAACGACGCCAGACAGTACGTATTACAAACGGTAAACCTCGGATTAACCATTGTCGAGGAGCCAGGGGTCACTTATCGGTAAACCTTGGATTGTTGTCAAGGAACCGGTAAGGGGATTGAGCTTGCTACTCTGCCCTTGCGTGCTGTCGGAGTTTAGACTGTTCCCCCAGGTGTATTTGTTACTGTTGGTGACCTTAGTGACCATAATCTTTAGGGTTCTACCGAGGTGACGGTGGAGGGAAGGTCCCACTGTACCTGGAGCAGACGTCGGCTATACTCACTTGGATTTTCTGGGGGGTTCACTTCACTCGAGACGGTTAAAGTGGAGGAACTTGGTCCAGTCTATTCATTAAGCAGGTTGTCGGGGTAACTGTTCCACCCACTATTTTTGTACTGGATTCTGCAAGGTTGGGCTTCATCACCAACTAGTGTTTTCGGTCCGGAGAGCTTACTGTTTGTGTGTGGTTTGACTCCTAGATTTGATAGCGCGTGTTAATTTGTTTGTTTTTACTTTTAGAGACCATAGGTGTGAATTGTGAATTGTTAATTTTAGTTTTAAATTGTTAATAAAATTCACTGAAGTTGAATATAATGGCAAATGTTCCGGAATTTATCAACCTAGGAACCCCTCCTAACGAGAATCCTAGTACTTTTCCTTACTTTGGAAATGTTGGTCCTCCTTATATGGCTACTTTGTCATTACCTGGATTTACAATAGGTTTACCGATATGGTTATTTTCAACTTCGTTGGCCCAAAATACTCAAATTGTTCCACCTCAACCGGATGCTTCACCTCAACAGAGTTCACCATCTCAACATCACCAACCTTCTGTTGACCCTTTACCCTCTTCGCCTAATTTTTCTTCCTCCATTTCTTCCTCTTCGCCTGGTAAAAGCCTTGATGCTAGTAACCAGGAGTCTAAGAAGAAGAAGAAAGGGAAGAAGAAGAAGAAGAAGAAGCAAGCTAAGAAAGAAGTCAACCAACCGACCACGGCTGTAAGTGTTAGTTGTGTTGAGGAAAACTCCAACATGCATCGTAAACCCAAATACCCTTGCAGGCTTTGTAAGGGTGACCACTTCCTTGTCAATTGTCCTGGGATTCGAAAGGTCTTGGAAGTATGGTCAGAAAAACCTCATCAACTTTCTGTTGATCTTTCAACCAGTGATAGTCAGGTTCCTGGGAAAAAGGGTAAAGTTAGGTTTCCTTGTAAGTTGTGCAAAGGGAGTCATCAAACTCACATTTGCCCTCACATGGATGAAGCCTCAACATTGTTGGAAAACCTTACTGTTCCACAGCAAGAATTTCCAACTGGTTACCGTAAATTTTCTCCCAACCTACCGTCAACTGACGGAGTGATTAATCAAAATTCAAGTACAGTCGATCACACTCTTCCATTGGAGAGTGAAACTCATGTCACCCAGGTTGATGATCCGTTAGTTGATCAAGTGGTCGATTCAATTTCACATTCGGTCGATCACACTCTCCTTTTCGAGAGTAAATTTCATACCGCTGATGTTCTTCTTGTTACATCGGATTCTTCTATGCCGGGGGGCATTTCACCTGTTTCTACAGAACCCCCTCCAAGTACTGAGGTCTTTTCCTTTGATTGGAATAGACTGACAGAACCTCGTCTTCCTTCCTCCATCCCTTTCCAAATCATTGTCAAGGCTGGTGGTAGGGACATACATCGTACTCAGGTAGATGAAGGTGCTTCTGTTAGTATTTTATCCTCAACTGTTTGGAAAGCTTTGGGTTCCCCTCAGCTAGCGCCTATTACGCAGAATCTGAAAGCTTTTAACAGAACCATTAGTGAACCTTTAGGGATCCTTCCTAAGTTTTCTATTACCTTGGAAGGTAAAACTATTTGTGTTGATCTTATGGTAGTTCGAGGTCCCTTGGATTTCAATTTACTCCTTGGGCGAGACTATGTTTATGCAATGAAAGCTGTCGTATCGACACTCTTTCGCGTGATGTCTTTCCCTCACAATGGCAGTATTGTGACTGTAGACCAGCTTTCATTCCCTAGTCTTGTCTCAACTACTAATAATATGACGACCCTAAATGTTCCTGATTCTAAAGTGGTATCTACCCTGCCACGGGTAAATTATGTGGCAACCGGTCCCATGTTTTCAGTTACCGAAGTAAGTGAGCCTCTCACTATTTGCTCATCTTCCTTTGATTTAGATCCGGTAATTGACATGGAAAACTCTATGGGATTACTTGAACACGATGTTCTTATCCCTTTTGAGTCCCTTGACATGTGTTCCTTCCAAAGAAGTATTCTTCCTTCGGATGAAGACCTCTTGGAAGCCATGATCAAGGTGTGTCCATTGACATGTCTTTCCTCCAGTTGGAAGCCATGATCAATGTTACGAGGATAGTTTTTTCTTGTATCAACCTCGTTAAAAAATGAAACAGGCTGTCATGAGGACATTTCTTTTACTGAGTCAACCTCATTAAAAAATGAATCAGCTAGTTTTTAGGTCATATAGATAGTTAGAAAGTAGGATTGCGAGGAAAGTTCCTTTTACTGTGTCAACCTCGTTAAAAAATGAATCAGTGTATGAGGATAGTCCTTTTACTGTGTCAACCTCGTTAAAAAATGAATCAGTGAATCGAGGAAAGTTCCTTTTACTGTGTCGACCTCGTTAAAAAATGAATCAGTGTGTCCGAGGAAAGTTCCTTTTACTGTGTCAACCTCGTTAAAAAATGAATCAGTTAGTTCGAGGATAGTTCCTTGTCTTGTGTCAACCTCGTTAAAACAATGAAACAAGGATAGGTTATATAGGAAAGTAGGATTAGTGAGGAAAGTTCCTTTTACTGTGTCAACCTCGTTAAAAAATGAATCAGTGAGTGTGAGGAAAGTTCCTTTTACTGTGTCAACCTCGTTAAAAAATGAATCAGTGTGTGCGAGGATAGTTTTTTCTTGTATCAACCTCGTTAAAAAATGAAACAAGGAGAACGAGGATAGTTTTTTCCTGTATCAACCTCGTTAAAAAATGAAATAGGCTAGCATGAGGATAGTTCTTTTACTGAGTCAACCTCATTAAAAAATGAATCAGGTAGATTTTAGGTTATGTAGGTAGACTGTAGAAAGTAGGATTATGAGAACAGTTTACTGAGTCAACCTCGTTAAAAAATGAATCAGGTATGAGGACAGTTCCTGTTACTGAGTCAACCTCGTTAAAAAATGAATCAGGTATGAGGATAGTTCTTTTCTTGTGTCAACCTCCTTAAAAATGAAACAACTCCCTTTTCAAGTTAAATATTGAAAGTAAACCTTCATTTCATCCAGCCGGTTGAATGCAATGAAGCTTGGGGGGCATGTACCTCATTTCGCATCATTATGCTGGGGGCATGCGAAATTTTTTAGCATAGTTCCTTGTCTTGTGTCCAGCTCGTTAAAAAATGAAACAAGGGTAGGTTAAGTAGGTAGATTGTAGAGAGTAGTCATGAGCATAGTTCTTTGTCTTGTGTCAAGCTCGTTAAAAAATGAAACAAGGATTTTAGAGCATAGTTCCTTGTCTTGTGTCAAGCTCATTAAAAAATGAATCAAGGTTTTTAGAGCACAGTTCCTTGTCTTGTGTCAAGCTCGTTAAAAAATGAATCAAGGTTTTTTAGAGTATAGTTTTTTGTTAGGTAGATTGTAGAAAGTAGTTATGAGCATAGTTCCTTGTCTTGTGTCAAGCTCACTAAAAAATGAAACAACTCCCACGAGTCTTTCCAAGATTTTGAAAGTAAAGCTTCATTCCATCCACCTCATTGAATGCAATGAAGCTTGGGGGGCATGTACCTTGTTTTGCGTCATTATGTTGGGGGCATGCGAACTTGAAGCAAGCATAGTTTTTCGTTTCAAGCTTGCGTAAACATGAAACCGAATCCGAGCATAGTTCTTTTCCTGTGTCAAGCTCGTTAAAAAATGAAACAAATCCTCCTCTAATTGAGTCGAGAGTTTGACTAGACCTCATAGATGTTAGGTTGTACGTTTAGGTTAGTTATTTCAGTTTTTGCATAATTTTCTTACAGTTTTAGGTCGAGTCTTTCAAATGATCTCGTTCTTGAACCTTCATTTCATCCCAATGGTTGAATGAAATGAAGCTAGGGGGGCATGCACTCTAGCAGTTATGCTTAGGGGGCATCAAGCACAGTTTTATCTCTGTTTCAAGCTTGTGTAAAAATGAAACTAATTTGAAGCATAGTTTTTATCTGTTTCAAGCTTTTGTAAAAATGAAACCTATCTTGAGTCAATTTCAGTTATTTTCAAGACTCGTTAAACTCATGAAAATCCCGAGATTATTTTGCTATTTTTCATTCTCGTAAAACAAATGAAAATGCCAAGTTCTTTCCGTCTTTTCCTGCTCGTAAATTAAATTGAAAGTCGGCTATATGAGTACATTTTTATCATTTTTTCGAACTCGTTAAAACTTACGAAAAAGTGAAACCTTGGAGTTCTCTTTTAAGCCCTTTTCTGACTCCTAAAACATGAAAAGATCGCCGAGCGTTTCTTTTACACTCGTTAAAACAGAATTAAAAGACGGTCTCCTTTTAGCTCTTTTCTGACCGCAAAATCAGGAAAAGATTGCCGGGTTTTTGTCGTTTCAAACTCGATAAGGAAATAAAACGACGTGTCCTTGATCGCTTTTTACTTTTCAGGTCAGTGACACTAATTATGAAAGTACTCCTTGGTCGCAAGATCAAGCGGTTCCCCCAGGTATTATTTTATACTTTTTCGGGCTTGAGGGACACAAATCTACGAAAAAGTTCAACTTGGAGTCTTCTTAAGTTTTTCAGACTCTCTAAAATTGAAAAACGCCGAGTTTCTCCTATACTGGGCTCGTTAAACATTTCACAGTAAAGGACCTGTTCAAATTACAAACAGGAACGAACCACTCCTTCCTAGGGTTCGAATTTAAACTAGGTTGGACTCGTCCGAAGGATGAGCTTATAATCAAGCATATGTTATCCTCCTCAAGCTTGTTAAAAATAAAGAGGTACTTGCCAGAAATGGTGGGGGAAAAGAGAGAAGAATGAACCTGTTTGTTACCTTTTGTCTCAAAAGAAACTTTATTACCACTCTTGAACACGACACTTTTCATTCACCTGGGTTGGGAAATCTTTTACCTCACAGTTGATCAAACCACTTTGAAAGTCTTTAACCGGGTTCCGGGGATTAACTTTGAGTTATTCGTCACCAAGCCATCTGTCGTGTCGTTATGTGTTCAAGAGGTCTGCAAGCAAAACTTTCATCTGCAAAATACTTGTCATCCATTTGACCATCCCTGAGTCAGTCCTTACAGCAACATTTCTTCAACTTGAACAATGATTTCGTGTTGCGGGCTTGCCTGCAACGGGTCGCTTTCTATCGACATCGACACATTATCTAGAAAGATGACTTAGGAATCGACAGTACCTTGAAGTCTGCATGCATCAATGGCAGGTTTCTCGCCTTTGACGTCAGTTTACATCATTGACTTTCGATCAAAGGATTCCGTGAAGTGTTCGACATCAAAACATCTATTCACATTTCACGGGTTGTGCTTGGTACCTTGAGAACCATTGACATTACTGGTGGTCTCTCTCACGCTTGTTAACAGTTTACATCATCGACTGGTAATCAAGTGGTTTCTAACATGTTCGACATCAAATAATTTAAATCACATGGCTAGAATCGTACCAATTCGGGAAGTAGAAGTGAAGACCCTGGATCTAGTTTCTACCATCCAGGCTGCGAGGAGTTTTGTATTCATTATCTATGTAGACTAATCATAAACAGATGGCTGCGTCCATACTGTGTCTACAACAGTCTATAAAAAATGATGTACTGCAAGATCATTCCTGTATCAGAATAGTTAGTCCATTAGTTAAAGTTTTGAATCTGAGTATGGGAATGCCTACCTCAGTGATGATATAATCTTATCCATGTATTTTGTGTTGAAAATTGCAGGTTCCAACCAGGCCATCCACAAGACAATCCTTGAAATGATAAAGCGCTTCACCCTTCCTAGAATTACAAAACCCTACTCTATTCCAGGCTTCGCACTTTAGGGGGCAATCTGTTACACTAAAAAATGTCACCTTGACTACTTACAGTTAGTATGGCTCAAATCAACAGTCATGCTACCCTCTTAGGCAAGTCTAATGCCTCTGTTATCCATCTCAAACTCAAAGAAGAGAGAAAGTCTTGTAAAAACTATGTTTATCTCTGGGGTCGCAGGTTCTCTCTAGCCTTACCTGCGGGGACGCTGACCATGTTCACAAAATCTGCGTCCATGGACGCTCTGTATGTTAAGGGACAGGTGCGTCCCTCTGTAAAAGGCAAAATGCGCGAGTTTTATCTTGAAAAAGTTACTTGTGGTTACTTCTAGAACATTCTAGAGGTCGGTTTGATGAAATGGATGCGCCTCCAGTTGGTTCATGTATCTCTATTAAGGGGGAACTTATCCCATCAATAAGGGAGCTATCCCACCCAAGAGGGGGATGATCCCATTGATAGTGGACCTGAATAACCTCTTTACAGCACTATAAATAAAGACATTGAGCCAGAGGGAGAGGAGGTTGGAGCTATACATTTTCTTTGGGTAAATGCTGCAGGATTTAGGTCTTCCATTAGAGCCTTTGTAAGGAGAGATTGTCTTTACTTGATTCTACTTGGAAGAGGGTGAGCTTTGTCAAAGTAGAGGAAAACCCTTGATGGACCCTGGGAGGAACTTGCACAACACCAAGGCCAGGTTGTAAGAGTTTCTTTGTTTCGTTATTAATACAAACTGGTTTATTTTTCTCAATAGCTTGTGTTAATGAGTTATTTCATGTGTTCCTTGGTCTGCATGTTGAATATATGTTTTATTATATGAAATGCAAGTGCTTGGTAATTGTTTGATTGTTTGTGGTTGCAGGAATTGACTTGAAGGAGGAGCTCATCCGGATCGTCAAGAACGGACTTCAACAACAGCGTTTTGGAATAAGGTAAGCCTAAACACTTGTAGTTTTCATGTTGTAAAAGGTGTATTTAGAGAAAGATCACTCCATTTTGTCTTGTTTGTCATTAGAATGTCTTAGACTTCTAGGAAGGTCAGTCGTGTCCGCACCCTTGACAAATTCCGTGTGACATGTCTTGACTAGGAAAAGGATCCTTTAAGACAGCAGGCGTTTGAGAACCTTTCACAATTTTCGCAACCTCAGCACGATGAGGGCAGTCTCTTGTAAAATGCTCTTCGTCAAAAATGAGACAAGGATAACGAGGTTTATGTTTCTCATCAGTAGATTCTGTTTTATCTTATTTCTCTTTCTAATTTTGCTTATTTTTCTTCTTCCCCTTCTTTTTATCGCCAGATTTTGATTTGGCCGTAGATGATTCTACGACATGATATCGGCGGAATTTCAGCGGAAGAGTCTCCTGTCAAGGAATCTGGTAGAGTTATGATAGGAGAAGAATTCTTTGAAGATTTCTTCTTACTTTTGGTGTTAACTGAACCAATCATACCGTCAGCGGCATGAGACCCTGAAGGAGCTGCAGTTATTTGATTTTGTTTTGGAAGGTCAGGGATTTTCTCATGTAAAGTACCCGACTACGTATAAACGAGTTTAAGGTACTGAGCTTGAGCAATTAATTGCTCTTCAGTAACAACTCCTGCCTTAGCTACATCCTCAGTGATTTTAGGTAATAATGATTTAACAAACCATTCTACTAAGATTTGATCCGGAATAAAAACTTTCACTAAACGCCGTCGACGTCTCCAGTCATGAGTGTGATCTGAAATATAAGTGGACGTTGACTGTTTTAATGAAGTTAATAATTCTGTGCCATTGTCATATTTGACAGGCAACTGAAAATGAGTTAAGAATGAAGTATCTAGCTAACTAAAGTTATAAAAAGAGGTTCGCGGTAACTCGATGTACCACTTGGCCGCAAGACCAATCAGAGTGCGTTGAAAAAGACGTAAATGAATTGAATCATCTATAATGGAGTTAGATGCACACTAGAGGTGATAAGTCATCACATGGTTTGACAAATCCTCTCCTGATTTACCTTCAAACTTTGGGATATCACTGGGAAACTTATTCGGCATTGGCGGCCAAAACGGAAGATAATTAATCGGATCGTTCATAAGGCACGACAAATCAGGCAAGTCCAAAGTTGCAATGAACAGTAACTGACGATTAGGATCTCAAAAACCCTGGGTCATAAGACCAGCCCTAGGAGGAGGATATCCAGGATAACTTGGAATTGGAATTGCATTTGGGATATTATATCCTCCTGGAAAACCAGGATTAACCGGACCATACTGGGGTTGTTGAGGTTTCTGACAAGTATATCCAGGGTACGGTTGATATTGGTAAACTGGGCTTTGAACAGCAGGACCGAATTGGTACTGTCCCTGGTACGGTTGATAAGTAAATTGAGGTTGACTTGTGACAATTGTACTTGGACCAGGTTGTCCTGCAGGCATCTGAACCGAAGTCTGAAGTGTAGGCCTAGACTGAGGTAAAGATGCTTGAGGAGTTGATGCAGGAACAGTAGAAACTGGAGCTGCCGATACTCCAGAAATAGGTGGGGTAGATTGAACAGATGCTGCAGTAGTTGTTGCAGTCATTTGAGGCAGAGTTCGAGGCGAACTAGGCCCAAGCTGAGAAACTACACCAGGTGCAGAAGTTTGAATAGTAGGCTAGACAGGTTGTTGGGTTGAACCAAAAACCAAAGGTTGTCCAGATTGAGATGACAACTGCACATTCGGTTGCAAGATCTATTGAGATTGAGATGGATCCCACACTACGTTCATTCCGGGGTATGGACCCATAGAAGGTTGAGCATATTGAAGGGTTGAGGGTAGGGATGATAATTCAAAGGTACATTTCCAGCTCCTTGGACAAATGATTGACCTGAAGGTGGTTGGAAACCTTGGGTTGGGTACTGACCTTGAGGTTAATAACCTTGAGGCATGTACTGAAACTGGGGTTGAACTTGAGGTACATATTGATACTGGGGTTGACCTTGAGGTACGTACTGAGTCTGGGGTTGACCTTGAGGAATGTACTGTCCCAAAGGTATGTACTATCCTTGAGGTTGCCCCCCAGGCAATAACTGGGAACCTTGAGGTTGCCCCGCAGGTGATAATTGAGTACCTTGAGGTTGCCCCCCAGGTGGTAACTGACTACCTTGAGGTTGCGGATTTGGAATGGTACCTGACATCATAAGAATATCTTCTACACTCAACGGTTTAGTTCCGTTATTACCAGTTGATAAACCATGTTCAATGGGTTGAGGAGATGCTCCTGAAAAGTACCAGTGAGTGACTGATACTCAGACCGAACAGAAGGACCGCCATATAAAAAAATTTCCGGAGATTGAAAAAACATGGATGACTGTCTCAACATATTCAAAGGAGGATAATAACCTCTAGGTGTTGGATTAAAAGGAATGTGAGGTGGCGAAAAACTTAGACCCGGGTTTTTTAAAAAGTTGGTCAATGAAAGATACCAAGCATCCCTCCTAGGTGGATTGTAAAAGATCGATTCACGCTCCCTAAGTTCTATAGTTGGTTGATTTTCAGGGATAGATATACCTTCTTCCGGAGCAACGAGTTCTTCAATAGCAATTAGTCTAGAAGGAAGATTTTGGGTAATGATTCTTCCTACCCTGGGTGAACCAGGACCACTGGAAGTTGGAGAAGCAAATCTTGACGATGGAGTAGTAGCAGGTTCAGTTTCAGGTTCAGAAATTTCAGGTTCTTCAGCTAATTCACTAATAGAGGAAACACTACCAGTAACTTCAGAAAATGAAATTGGTTCGGAAATATATTCTGTTGCTTGAACTTGATAATCAGGATGAACAACTAAAGAAGATTCTCTTTCTTCCGGTGACCCAACTCTACTGTCACTAGGAGTTACAAGAGCTCGTAGCCCTTCAAGCTGGCTTGGTGAATACTCGGAAGGTTTCCCCCGAAGTCTACGGGACCGTCTCAGTAATTCAGCGATGATTAAATATTTTAATTACTTCACACACAAACAAAGAAAAATCTCAATAAAACCACCTAAAGTCTCTAAAGAACCAAACAATTTGAATCACACACCTAAAGAATCTAGGAGTTCAAACCACACACAAACAGTAACTTTCCGTACTGAAAACACTAGTTGGTGATGAAATCCAACGTCGCAAAATTCAATACAGAAATGGTGGTTGGAATAGTTACCCCGAAAACCTGCTTAATGAAATAGACTGGCACAAGTTTCTTCACTAAACCGTCTCGAGTGAAGAGAACCCCCTAGAGAGTCCAAGTGAGTCTAGCCGACATCTGCTCGAGGTACAGTGGGATCTTCCCTCCACCATCACCTTAGGAAAGAATCCTATAGATTATGGTCACTATGGTTACCAACAGAAACAAATATACCTGGGGGAACAGTCTGTGATCCGATACACACGCAAGGGCAGAGTAAAAAAGATCAATCCCCTTGAAGGCTCCTTGACATAATCCAAGGTTTACCAACAAGTGACCCCAGGCTCCTCGACAATGGTTAATCCGAGGTTTACCGTTTTTAATATGTGTATATCTTCTATCGTTCCCAATGAGGAAGGATTGATTACCCCACTGGTTCGGATATGATCTCGTGCTTGACTCCTATAAGAGGAGCTTCCCAAAGCATAGATGTAGCAATTGGAATTTATCTCCTACCACAAGATATAGCTACTTGTTTGTTTTAACTATCTTGGAGACTTAATTACTCCCTACTCCAAGATACTAGCCTAAGCTATGTTGGTGATAAAGAGCCCTAGAAATAAAAAGATTGCTAGATAAATTTTACTTTAAGCGTTATTTTTATTGGTTGTTTCTTAAGTCAAAAGGTGTGGAGATGAAACTTTATGGTGTGAAGACTCGACTCCAAAACACTAAAAATGCACCTAAGATGACAAACAATCATTTTTTTTCAATGAATTTCTAGCTAAAGAAAGAGTTGAGAATGCAATTGCTTGGAAAACAAATCTTTCCTTAACAAATAAATGAAAAGAAAAACTTTTTTTTGTCTTTTTCAATAAACTCAAAAACGAGAATACTAATTATGCTCACAAAAAATATCCCTTTCTTTTCAACAATCAAAAACTACCCAAAAACAATTTTTTTCAAAAGAGATTCTAAAATTTCTAGAAAACACTCAAAACTATGAAAAATCTAATCTTGAGATCTATAACTTCTAAAAATCTAATTGAAGCAAAAGCTTACAAAATTTCTTTTCGAGGACGTTTTACTTAGTTATTAAGCAAACTAAGGACTAATTCGTTCAGAATAACAAATTAATCAAAAAACACCCATCTTATGTTTTCTTTTTTAAAAATGAAATTCAAAACTTTCAAAACAAGTTCTTTCAAAGCTTTGCAAAGAGAAAATGAGATCTATTTCTCACCAAAGGCAGATTTTACAAATTGGTCAGACTCATAAAGAAGACCAGCAAAAACCAGGGTAATCTGAGGTTTCTTAGGCTTCTAAACTCTGAGTTACTACAAAGACCAAATGAAAATCAAGCCAGGCACACAAAACTTCTAGAAAATCACCTAAAACCAAAATGCCAATGGAATTCACCTACAAGAAGTTTCTGACAAGACACATGCAGATCTGGGCAGAGGCTAAAAAACATAAACAAATCCTAAGCTTAACTGGATGAAAAGATTTTAGGTTTTTTCAAAAATTTGACAGGGTCCGCAGGCATCCGGTATAACCAGGTGCGGTACCGCTCTGTGTAGTAAAGCAACAGTGCGGGGATGTCCACACTGTGTTACAAACAGAATATGCGGTCCTCTTTCAAAAGCGTTAAAAAAAAAAAAACAATTCAGGATCTAAAAAACTACCCAATCCCACACACATCAAGCAAAAACCAGAAACAGAGAAAAGTTTCTCAAGTCAAAGTAAAAGGAAAAGCAAAAAACCAAAATTCAAGTCCCTAGCGGAGTCGCCATTTTGTCGGCTGGATAAATCGTTCTTGCGGACAAGACCGATCTCCCTAGTATCAACTGATATATAGCGACAAGCAGAACAAGAAAACCTACCTTTCTCTAAATATTGCGATTTATAAATAAAAGCCAAAAGGTGTTTTTAGACCCTACCTTAAGTCTGACGCTAGTTTGTGGCAGCCACGCTTCGACCGTCTGAATGAGTTTCTTTTTAAAGAACCTGCAAACACAAACAAGCACACATCAAATAACACCTGCATAGCCAATATAATAAATCATATTCATCATGTTGATCAAGGAATCCATGAAATAAACCATAGGAGACAGCTTATTGAGAAAAATAAACTTGATTGTATTAACTTTACACAAAGAAGAACCTTACAACCTTGGTGCCTTGATGTTGTACAAGCTCCTCCCAGGGTCCAAGCAAGAATCTCCTCTACTTTGACAAGCTTCACACTCTTCCCAATGAGGTCAAAAGGTATGTAATCTCTCCTCTCAAGCTCAATTAGGAAGTCTAAATTCCAACAGCATTTATCCTAAAAAATATTCAGCTTTCAACCTCCCAAGTAACCAGCCCAATGCCTCATTTTATAGTGTAGAGGAAGGAAGTTACCAGGTCCACCTATGAAGGGATAGAGTCCTCCTTCAAAGGGATAAGCTCCTCACATCAAGGGGTTAGCTCCTTTAGTTATGGGATGCATGAACAACCAAGAAGCGAACTTGCCACCTCAAGATTCCCTCTAGAAGCTTCCACAAATAACCCAAAGTGAGTTTTTAAGAATGTACTTGCGCCTTTTTTACTTTTACAGGGGTCCGCACCCATTACACAGAAACAAAGCGGGCAGGTTCACACGGAACATGACCAGGGGGTGCGGGACCACAGGTAATGCTAAGAGAAAGTGCGGAACTAGAGTTTTAGAGATTTTCAAGGACTTTCTCTCATTTTTCAAGGCTTGACATGAAGAGCTGAGGTTTAAGACTTGCATAGGAGGAAAGTATGAGTGGTGATAGACTCACATTCATTGCAGAATGTCATGGTGACAATATTTTGTGAAAAATCTATATGCTTGAACTTGTCATAAAACAAAATATTCTCTGACAAACTAATCCCACTCTTTTTGTCACAATAGATGATTGTTGTGTCCAAAACCTACTCAAATAGCTCTCCAAGGAGCTTCCTCAACCAAACTGCTTCACAACTTGCCAAACTGGCTGCAATATACTCGGCCTCATCAATGCTAAGGGCTACAGACTTCTGCTTATTTCTCATCCATGATATCATGGCGGATCCTAGACTAAAACAACATCCTAAGGTACTCTTCTTATAAACAACATTACCAGCCCAATCTGCATATGTATATCTATGTAGTCTAACATCTCTAGTGGCATATCTTAGTCCAATGTTAATAGACTGATCCGGATTTAAACAGGAACGCAACAAATTACAGAGATAACCATATACACAAAGATGCAGCGGAAATAATACTTCATTTCATTAATGGAAAATACTGAAATATGCTTACAACCAGAGATGGAAATAAACTAGCTAGGGCGATGGTAGCTTATCTCTGAGAAGAGATGTGATGGCTACATGCCTCTGAACTGTTCTAAAAATTGTGTTACAATGAGGCTCGAAGGCCTATTTATTGTTGAGAAACAATGGAAAACCCTTCACATCCCGAAACCTAACCCTAGAAGATGAAACGCCAAATTGTGGGCCCCGTTTGGGTAAATTGGTACATCAATTTCCCGGGGTCGTAACTTTGGCATACGATCTCCGTTTGACGCGTACGATAGCTCGTTAGAAAGATCTATCCGAGTACTACCACTTTGGGAGCCAACATGGGTCCATGGACCCATGTTGCCCCAGAATCCCAAAAAAACGTCGTTTGGGGCCTCAAAACGGCTCCGGAAGTTCAGGACCCGAAAAACTGCTAAAAATAGTAAACTGTGCTACAATTTAGGAAACTAAAAAGACTGAAAGAGACAGTTGTGGGGGTCCAAATGGGATAGGTGGGTGGCCACCAACATCCACCTGGATCATTCCTCCCCCCTTAGGAAGCAATGGTCCCCATTGCGTTGAGTTCCTCCATCTGCTGAACTTGTCCTGCAATCTCTGATGTGTCCAGTGATGGTGGGAAGCATGGTTGACGATGGTCCACATTGAACATTTGGTGCCAGTGAAGGAATGGAGGAATGATGTGCTCCAAAGCATTGTTCCCCATAGCCTTGGTACTGCTGTAAAGACCATGTCCGAGTTGTCTGAGTTTCTGATGGGTTCTGGTAAGGCGTTCTCTCTGCAGATGTAACCAAACTTTATCGCCCATCTGAAACTTATGTGGTACCCCTGTGGGTGAGGAGAAGTTGTTCCTGTGTTCTGTCATGACCGTATCCCTTTGTTGCTGCTGCTGCGTGGAGGAACCCTTTGCAGGGGTCATGGATGTAGCAACGATCTTCCCCTTATTTTGGGAGTGAACCAGACAGATGAATTTCCTGGTCTGTGATATGAGCTTGCTGCCTTTCTTGGTAGTGATCAAGGATGTGGCAGTAGGTGGGGCTACCTCCGGTATCCTGTATAATGAATTATTCAAAGAAATAATGACAGCACGAGGCCTAGACTCATACACAGCATGTCGCCTCCACAAGTATGGCTGGCCTAATAATACATCACAAACATCTAGAGGTGTAACATCACATAATACCTCGTCTGTGAAGGGTTTGATGTTGTAGGGAAGGCGGCACTGCTGGCGAACTTTCAGATCTCGTCCTTCATGAAGCCACCCGATACTGTACGGCTGTGGGTGTGGTGTAGTCGGTAGGCCCAACCGCTTCACGACCTCTGCTGAAATGAGGTTCTTTTGGCTGCCACTGTCGACAATGAATTGCAGCGGCGAACCCTTCACCCACATCTGTGAGTGGAAAAGACGCTCCCCCTCTTCTGGATTTTCGGGTTCATCTTTCTGGATCTTGGCGGTGGCAACAGTGGCGCTGGGATCCGCATCAATGATTTGCTTCCCTTTGCCATTCCCCTTGTCGGGTTCTGGCTCAGGGTCAGAACATGCATCTGATTCGGAAGCCTTCAACTCAGCCACCAACGACTGCTTGGTCCCACACTCACTTGTGTTATGAGTGGGACTCTTGTGGAACTCACACCACTTCCCTGTGTCCTTCTTTGGCTTCATGGTGTTGTTCTTTTCTTGTGGCTTCGACGGGTTGTCTTGGGTCACCCCGCCCTGGCTTTGTCCTTTGGGCTTCGGATTTGCAGATCCAAAGTCTCGCTTCTTCTGTTTGAACTTTTGCTCGATTTTGACAGCGTATCGGTATGCTGTGCCGAGTGAGGAAATGTTCAAGAACCCCATCTCTTCTTGGATGTATCTATGCAGGCAGCCACGGTATTTGAGTACCAAATGCAGCTCAGAATCTTTGATACCCAACTGTGTGCGAAGAGTATGAAAAATGTTTGTGAACTCCGGCACATCTTGGTCTCGTCCCTGCCGCAGTGTGGTCCATTTGATGTATTTGTCCTCATAGCTTCCGACAGGGTAGTACTGCTCCTTGATGGCATCCCGGAAGTCATTCCAAGTGGGTGCGGCTGAAAATAGTGAGCCTGTACTTTCATCCTTCTGCTCGCAGTAGGTTTCCCACCAGTCCTTGACGTGGGGGGCTGCTTTGAGAAGAGCGAAAACAATCTTTTCCCGACTTGAAAATTCATGAACAGAAAAATACCCATCTAGCAGATTTAACCATTTATCTACGACATCTGCGTCTATTTGACCCTCGAAGATGGGGATTTCAAAATTAACTTGTACCTTAAACGGTGTGGCGTTTCCAGAGTCGCTATTGGAAGCCGATGCGTCGCCTCTGGGTAGCCGCTGAAGGATCTGCGCAAAGCTATCCATCATCGCGTTCCTTTGCCGCTCGAGTGCTTCTTCGAGCAAGATTTTGATAGGATCTCCTGCCCCCTCGTCTTTCTTCTCATCCGCCATGGGAGGCCGTCGGGATTTGCGAGGCTGGTCTTGCAAAGGTTCGACCAGTTCAAGCCCTAACTCCTTATATCCCGACCTCGTTGGGGACATGCAAAGAAAAACAGAGAAAAAGCAGACCGCTCTAATACCACTGATCCGGATTTAAACAGGAACGCAACAAATTACAGAGATAACCATATACACAAAGATGCAGCGGAAATAATACTTCATTTCATTAATGGAAAATACTGAAATATGCTTACAACCAGAGATGGAAATAAACTAGCTAGGGCGATGGTAGCTTATCTCTGAGAAGAGATGTGATGGCTACATGCCTCTGAACTGTTCTAAAAACTGTGTTACAATGAGGCTCGAAGGCCTATTTATTGTTGAGAAACAATGGAAAACCCTTCACATCCCGAAACCTAACCCTAGAAGATGAAACGCCAAATTGTGGGCCCCGTTTGGGTAAATTGGTACATCAATTTCCCGGGGTCGTAACTTTGGCATACGATCTCCGTTTGATGCGTACGATAGCTCGTTAGAAAGGTCTATCCGAGTACTACCACTTTGGGAGGCAACATGGGTCCATGGACCCATGTTGCCCCAGAATCCCAAAAAAAGTCGTTTAGGGCCTCAAAACGGCTCCGGAAGTTCAGGACCCGAAAAACTGCTAAAAATAGTAAACTGTGCTACAATTTAGGAAACTAAAAAGACTGAAAGAGACAGTTGTGGGGGTCCAAATGGGATAGGTGGGTGGCCACCAACATCCACCTGGATCATAGACCCATGTAGATATCTCAATACATGCTTGGCAATGACCCAATGTATGTGGTGAGGCTGGGTCATAAGCTGGCTCAAAGTATTAACTGTGAAGAATACGTTAGGGCGAGTACTTATGAGAAACATAAGAGCACCAACTAGTTGTCTATACTCAGAGGGGTTTGTTAGCTTCGATCCAACAACCTCTCCATATGTGTAGGAAAACTTTTCACTCAACCATGCCAAAGCTTTCCAACAATTTTACAACATATTTTCCTTGTGAAATGAAAATATCTCCCTACTTTTTCCATACTTTAAGTGCCAAGAAATAGTGCATCAAAGCAAGATCCTTCATTTCAAATTCAGAAGCCTACTCCCTCTTACATTCTAGAATGAGAGGGTTTGCACCTATCAAGAATAATTAATCAACATATAATACCAAAATGTGAGGCATACCTTGGATTGTTTTGGAGTACAAATTTGGACCAACACTGCTCCTTATAAATCCTTTCATCAAGTAACTTCCAATTTGAGCATACCAAGCACGAGGGGCTTACTTCAATCCATAGAGAGATTTCTTTAATTGGCATACATGGGTCTTCTTGTTATGATCTTCAAATCTTGGAGGTCGTTCAATATACATTTATTCTTGCAGCAAACCATGTAAGAAAGTAGTCTTCTCATATATTTGATGATGAGTCCATCCTTGAATCGCAACAAGGGCTACTATCGAATGAATGGTAGTATATCGGGTCCCAGGATAAAACATATTATCGTAATCTTTTCCCTCTTTGTGGGAGAATCCATGGGCGATGAACCTTGCTTTGTATTTTTCAATACATCATCTGCATGCTTGATATTATAGAGGCATTTTGGAGGTCACCATTGATCTTCCCTTCAACCTCGACACAACATCCTATACGTTATTTTTCATAATATATTCATATTCTTCAGCCATAACATCCTTCCAGAATTGTTCCTTTACAACTTCTTCAAAGGTATGAGGTTCAACTTGAATAATATTTCTCATAGAAACAACATATGCTTGGTACCTGCATGGATTTTTTCTTTCCCTGAAAGTTCCACGAGCAAGAGCATGCTTCTCAACATCTTGTAGTGTGTCCTTGAGACAAAGTGGTATTTTCCTCATAGAGAGATCACATGGAGGAGGATCCAATGGGTCCATAGGCTCCATGGGATCGTCAACGATGTCCTTCTCATATTCAAGCATAGAAGGACCTTCTAGAATATCCATAGCATTACTCTTGTCTTCAAGAGGAGGAGGTAGAGGGAGGTCTCTTTCTTTTATAAGGGAAACATCTTCATAGAATATTACATTCCTGCTAATTTCAACCTTCCTTTGACCATAAATATATATTATAAATGCTTTAAAATATTCACTATATATCCAACAAACATACTTTTTCTTCTTGCGGCTTCTAGCTTGTTTCTTTTATCCTTTGGCACATGGAAGTATACAAGACAACAAAAAATATGGAGATGACAAATATCGAGCCTGACACTTGTGAATACTTCCTCGGGGGTCTTGTTGTCTAAATATTGATGAGACAACCTATTTTGAACTTATATCATTGTATTTTTTTCTTCACCCCAAAGGAAGTTTGGAAACTTTTGATCATGGATCATGGCTCAGACAACTTCCAAAATGGACCAGTTATTTCTCTGAGCTACTCCATTTTGTTTAGGATTGTAGGGCACAATAGTTTCTTTCTTAATTCCTTCCTTCTTGAAAAATTCTATAAATTCATTTAAGATGTATTCCCCATCGTTTTCAAACCTGAAGATATTTATTTTCTTCCTTGTATGATTTTCAACCAAATCCTTGAACTCCTTGAATATTTCAAATTCCTCATTCTTGTGCTTCAAATATACCATGTCTTCCTTGAGAAATCGTCAATGAAGGTGATTTAATATAGATGACCCCCAAGTGAATGCATAGGCATTGGACCACATATATCATAATGAATAAGATGAAGGATGTCTTTTGTCTTGGTTTTTCTAGAGGGGAATGGTACCCTTATATTTTTTCCACTAGCATACCCAGGGCACACTCCATCATGTTGAGTTTGAACACCGGGGATCGCGGAGACCAACTTCTTCAATTTTGGAAGAGCATCATAATGTATATGGGATGGCCTTCAGTGCCACAACTCACTTTAATGATTTGTAGTATGGACCATAGCTAGAAGGGGTCTTTCAGTGACTCTATAGAGTCCTTAAAACCTAGATCCCAATGTGAGGGCATTTCTCATATAGGATCTAATAGGTCGATTAAGTACTTTTCCTTTAATGAATGAAACTGTCATTCCTTTAACCTCCAAAGAAGATACTGATACCAAATTATTCTTCAATCCCAGCACATACATCACATCGTGAAGCAAAATAGATTCCCTAGAGTCCAAATGAAATTTCATATAACGAAAGCCCTTTACGGGATGAGTGGAGTTGTCACCAAGAATAATTTTCAAATCATTCTCCTTCTATACCAAATTAGAGAGAACCTCCTTATATCCAAATAAGTGGTGAGAGGCCCCACTATCAACCACCCAAATATCCCAAGTATCTAGAGGATATGAACTAGATAATGTGGAAATAAGAACATATTCAGATTGATTAGTAGCATTACTTTCATACTTGGAGTTCCTTGACCTCTTAGGTGGACGATAGTTATCTTCATGATCATCAGGAGAGTCTCTTCTTCTTATTTCATTTATCCTTCCATCTCTTCTATCATCTCCTCTTTCATACAACCTATTCAATATTGAAGCCATGGTTATTGTTGTAGAACCTTAAAGAGTTTCTCTCAGAGCATATCTCTTTTCGGGACGATCACGAGCATAATGACCCTTTCGATGACAATTGTAACATTCAAAATCTTTATCTTGCCTTCTTGAATCCTTGGAATCTCGATTGAATTGAGGAGGTATTCTTGATTTAGATGGCTTTCCCTTTCCTTTCTTCACATTCTTCTTCTTCCCTTGAGCAACGAAGGCAATGGGATCTCCTTCATTTGGCCTTTGAATTCTTCCTATAGATATCATCAATCTTTCCTCTTGATTTCATAGAGAAAGTAGCTCACAAAAAAAAGGGGATCATTTCCCTATTGTTGATAGAAGTAATGAACATGTCCCATGGAGAAGGAAGGCCACTATGGGAAGTCATCACCAATTCCCTGTCTTGTATAATTTCATGAGCTATCCGAAGTTGGTCCTTGTTCTCAGTGATTCTTATGAATAATGATTGCACAATTTCTCGCTTATGCAACTTAGACTCCTTAAGTTGATTTTTCAATTCCCATTATGTGGCTCCAATTGTTCACTTCATACATGCAAATAATATTATCATACATTTCTTTAGAAGTCTTCAAGGATGAAATATAAACAAGTAGATGATCTCTTAAGGAATCAATAATCATATTCTTAGCTTTAATATCACCTTTCTTATACTTAGATTTAGTATCTTGAGGAGAATTTTCAGGTGGTGGTGAGATATTTCCTTCCATTTACTCCAAGACATCATACTCATATAAGGAGACATTAATCCTAGTTTTCCAAGCTGCAAATCTAGATGCATCAACTAAATTTTCATTATCCTTTAAGTATGAGGTAGACATTTTTTACCAAAATTTTTTCCCCTTTCAATTAGCTGCTTAGAAGATGGATTCTCTTGCTCTATGTATCTTGGGCTTGTCTTCACCTCAGCCCTGATACCATGTTAATTTTTCATCAATTGTTCTATGCGGAAACTATTACTTCAATAATATCCAATAACATCCAATTTAATAATTTCCGTTTCTTCAATTAACCATTGACAATAGAGAAATAGTAGATAGAACAATTATACAAATGCACAATGAAATACAACCAAGAGACAAAAGACAAAATATTTGGTTAATGACTAGGGAAAAACCCCACAAGGGGGATTCCCTTTGCAATTCTTCTTCTATTAGATTGTCTTCAAATGTTCAATAGAGAGAGTACATCATCCAAGATTCAAAGTCAAAATTTGACTAGCCAATATCCAATAATGATAACATGTCAAGAAACTATCAAAATCAGAGACAAAAGAGAGAGGTAAAGTTAACAATAGTCAAATCTGATCCTTCTACAAATCTGTCTAGTCAACAATGCAAAAGTAAGACCTAACTAGTGAAGGGTTAAGATTCAAAACGTTCCTCTATAAAATTAGTCAAAGTCAGTCAAGTTCGGCCTCAAATGCTGGTCAAAGTCTACTCTTACTTCTGCGACCAAACCTGCAGTTAGCCTTGGAGTCAATGCCAGTCAACTTGCCCCATTTCCTCGATCTATGTGCCCTCCAATGTGGCCTAGAGAAACATAGATATTCCACCAAAAAAAAGAAGTTAAATATGGTCAGAAAATCCTTGGTTAACGCTAGAAAACACCTAGAAACAATCCTGCAATTCGGCCCAATCATAAAATTACTTATGTCCTTCGCACATGTGAGAGATACCCTGCAATTCTAAGTTGTATGAACCAATAGAATGAGGAGAGAGAAGATATGTTGTGAGTTGATGAGTTGATGTGGTTCCAAATGAGGAGGAATCAACTTGTATTTATATGCAACTTGATGGGTGCCATCTGATCCTTGAGATGTATCATTTGACCCAAGGCCAACCTTGACAATTTTGTACTTTTGGCTTGACCTCAAAAACCCACTTTTTCTTATCCCAATTGAGTGCTTCAAAAGTCAATTTTGGTCCTCTCAAAAAGAAGAATTCAATGAAATGGTTAACAAATTTCACTGAGCTTCCATATTAACACTTTTCATCATCAGTGGATTTGAACATTTCAGTAATCTTCAGAAATGCACAAAATTAATTAGGCATTTGAGAAAATATAAGGTGGCAATGTTTATTTTTTTCTATAGGCTTGAAATTTTTATTTTGTTAATAATATTAATGATTTTCATGTTGTTTCTTCAATTTCTATGTGAAAACCTTCACATGGAGAACTTTTGAAAAGGTTTTGACGTTGCTTTTCACCTTGCAATTCCATACAATTCCATGGATTGTCCAAAACACTTGGTTTCTTCTCTTGTGCTCTTGATTGACATTGTATGGTATGCTATCTGAAAATATGGACACCCCAACCTGCAAGCACTTTTTGGGAAGTTTTTGAGTCCCTTGTCTCACATTAAGAGGCATATAACATTAAGCTTTGAGTTGGGTATTTTATGGTTTGGATGTATTGAGGCATATAACGTTAAGCTTTGAGTTCAGTATTTTATGGTTTGTTTGTATTATTGAGCTTTGCTACTAATGAGATCCTGATCTTTCAATGGGTTCTAGGTCCTTAGAAGACATGGATTTGCTTATGCTGCAAAGGATATTGTTTAGGGATACCCTTTTCTTGGAATATTTCCCCCAAAAGAGGATGATATAGAATATTTTAATGTGAACCCATTCCCTGTACAAGAACTACTTATGGATCAGATCTCTGAATTTCTTATATGTAAAGCTTTGAACTTTACCAAATGCTATGTCGAAAGTGCCCGAATCTAATAATATTTCAACTATATATAGTGTTTAGGTCTTTTTGACGCAAGAGGATGCTATACTTTGCATATTTGAAACCTATTCAAGCTTTGGTGGATGAATATTGTTGGATCCAAGTCCAAGGAATGGAGTTATGGCTCTAGTGGTTATATCAAGTCATTTGAATTCTTTCATAAAGATATTTGAAGTTTGTACCATAATAATGGATTTCAAGCATATGTAGAATATGAAAAGAGATGGATTTGAGTTTTAAGAATCCGGTTGACATTTTTTAGGAATTGCAATTAGAAATGAAAATTAAATTTATCTAATGCCATTTTACTTAAATGTTGGTTTTACTTACTTCCATTTTTCCCACTCCTATTGATGTTCTTTTGCACCTCTGAGTGGAAATGCTAGTTTATAGTTTATTGATGCAGATCAAAAAGTAAAACGTAACAATGATCATGTGTTCTAATAATGACCATTTATTGAAAGTATGGGACAATATTCCAGATGATATTCAAAACGATTTTAACCCTAGCGATCATACTTTGGGATTACTTAAAATAATTTTCAAACACTTTAAAATGGAATTATAACATTAATTATTGGAATTAATAAAAAAATTCAAATTATCGTTATTACGTGAACAATTAGGATTGTTTCTGTGATAATTGTGGAGGTAATCACAAATAAGATGCCTAAAGAACTAAATACGTTGATTTAACTAAATTTAGAACTAAGTATTATGATGGGTTTAATTATTTTTAGTACCATAAAATTTGAATGCGATTGTAAAGATTTGTCATAATCATAAGTGATAGAAATCAAACAAGGGGAGTTGCATGAAAGTAAGTCATTACCTTGAGCATGAGCTTGAAGGTAGGGCGTGGAGGAGGATAGGTGATAGATGATCTTGATGGTTTGTGGAACAAGAGATGATCTATCTTAGGAAGAGGTAAAGCAAGAGGTAATAGTTATAACAATTGACTCCAATAAAGTGTTGGAAGTAAACCTTTCCTAACTACGTGATTTGTATATGGTTTAATCCTAACAACATAACCATAATGGTGAAATATATTAAATACATGAGCTCTTAGCATCATAAGTATCATCATGGGCGTCCCCATGATTTAGTGGTCGTACTGGTCAGAGCAATTTCTCAAATGCAATTTTTAAATGGATATATGGAAAGTTGGCATGGATTTAGAGAGTAAAGCTGATGAAAATGGTTGGTAAGGTCTATTGAGATAGAGAAAGTGGTGAGAAGGATAATGTAAGGAAATTAAGGAAGGGAATTAAGGAAGAATGCTGCTAAATTCAAGGAAGTTTAGCAATGTGGCCCTTGAAATCTTTTTCAATTTAAACCATTTTACTCCAACAAGAGGATCCCACAGTTTAGTGGCTTCATCCTTTGAGAGAATCCCTAAAAGCCTTTGTCTATTTTTCTAATACCTTGACTCTGAGTCAATTTACTGTTGTAAATGTATGTCAAAAGATCATAGTTTTGTTGCTTCTAATTTCATATCTTGTAGATCACCTGCGTGACAGTCATAAGGTCAAATCCAATCTATGAATTAGTTGTGAGCCAATATACATGACGAATGTGGTGTCAAGAATATAGCTCTATATTTTGCCACAAGATGTAACAAAGTGCTTTGGTCAAACTAGACACAATTTTTTGTTGCATCAAGTCTCTTGAAGCATTTGCGGAAAATTGTTTACATCGTGTACGATAGAAATATTATGGGATCTAGGTTTATGATAGAGAAACTATCTAAAATAGAGAAGTAAGGAATTTCTCCTAGAGTGGAGATAATGGTAGCATCATAAAATGGAAGAGTATAGTCCTAGCATAACAACTAGTTTCATAATGAGCAGGAGTATAAGAAACACCAGTCAAAACAGTAGCAGGAGTAGAAGTGGTGTTCTATCATAAGAAGCCAAAGATGCAAAGATAGTTCTAGCTATTAAATATAGATCCTTTATATGGGGATAAATATCCCTAGTTAATTGATTGAGCTTCTTTCAGTATTACTAGCAAGACAAGGAGAAGATGCAACTAAAGTTATGAGTCCACCTGATGTCTTTGGCACCGACATCTTAGTTTGCATAGTGGAAATAATAAATAGCTATGTTTCACCAACAAATAGGGAACGGATTTCCATTATGCCTGTGTTTTTCATTTTTTCGCTTATGATGATACCATATGGGTGGAAAATGAACAGATGGTGGATGATTTGACATCCTTACCGCATGATTATGTTAACGTGATGCATTTGGCAGTTGAAAACCTTTCAGAAGTGATTCTAGATGGGACGTTGGATTCCCCATCAATAACAACCATCATAAGTGAACAATCACCAAGCGCATTGTTGAATTCTAAAGGCCTTCAACTTGATTTACTGAACCACAATGGTTCTGATCAAGTCTCAACTAAGAATCCGGAGGCCTCCCTATTTCAAGTGATGAAAATTGTATTTGACAAGTAGGAATTGAGGTTTGTAAATAGGGTCTAGATACCACAAGAGCATATTTTTCCAACTATGCAATATAATTGTACCCAATGATGTAGAAAGTCAACATCCTAGTATTAAAATCAATTTTGACTCCTTGAATACACTATCCTTCCCGAAAATGTGGTTTTGTGGGGATAAGCGAATTAAGGGTAGAATATTGAAAGAGATAGGTGTCATAGATCATTTCATTCATATGCAAATGGAGGAAGACAAGTTTGAAGCAAGTTTATATGTTGTTTTTTTGAAGCAAATTATAATCTTTTTCTATTGGCATCAAGGATCACATATGAAAGATGCATTAAGGGAACAAGTTTCTTGTAATTTCATATGGTATGTGAAGACAAGAAGCATATTGGAGTTGATGAGATTCCTACTCAAATAAATGACTTTCAACAATTGGAACATCGGTTGTCTATTATTTGTGGTGGAAAATGTGTTAAGCAGAAACTGCTTTTTTTTCTGGCGAAGATTAAATTTCAACCCTCCATTGGGATGGAATTAGGGTTTTATCATTCAAAGATTTGAAAAATTGTAGGTTCGCTTCGTGACACAACTATTAGCATGTCAACTTGTCAAACTACTAGAAGGAAAACCCTTCAAGATAAAGGTGATAGAGATGTTCCCATCGCCATGAAGAATCTATGCACCATGGACTCAGAGAAAAATGCTATGCAAGAGGAACACACTTGCCCAATTTTTAAAATTAAATAATAAATCAACTTAAATATGAAAAAATCAATTAAAAGCAAAAAGTAAATATTATAAACAATAAATAAAATTAAGAAGAAAAACATATGCGATAGGCACTTTGGCTTGCATGCCACTACGTGCACCCTCTAGGAATCACAAACTACATCTAGAAATCACACACTAAATCATTACCACAACTTTAAACTTCCAAAGCCATCGCTTGATATCTCCCTGGTTGATAGTCTCTGTGTGGAGGCCAGAATTATGAAACTCGCAATCAAGTTTGAATATATATATATATATATATATATATATATATATATATATATATATATAGTAATCCCATTCACATATTTTTTATAACAAAGTTTAATATATAAAATATCTAATAATAAGTTTATATAAAAACTTATATGTGTGTGTAAACTTATTATTAGATATTTTATATATTAAACTTATTATTGGATATATATATATATATGTTAATCCCATTTACATAATTTTTATAACAAAAATTAATATATAAAATATCTAATAATAAGTTTATATAACACCTTATACAATTATTACATTATATAATTTTTTTTACAATGAAGACACACTTCATAGTCAACGACTTAGGTAATTAACTGTATGCCCAATGTTTAATGCATCACCATTTTGGGTGCACGACAAGTCAATGCAATATTTCTTCAAACAGATTTGGTCTCGACAAGGTCGTAGGGCCTGAACAAAGTGACAATGATTAGTGATTTTCCACTTATCTATATATATATATATATATATATATATACAAAAATAATGTTAATCCCATTTACATAATTTTTATAACAAAAATTAATATTTAAAATATCTAATAATAAGTTTATATAACACCTTGTACAATTATTACATTATATAATTTTTTTTACAATGAAGACACACTTCATAGTCAACGACTTAGGTAATTAACTGTATGCTCGATGTTTAATGCATCACCATTTTGGGTGCACGACAAGTCAATGCAACATTTCTTCAAACGGATTTGGTCTCGACAAGGTCGTAGGGCCCGAACAAAGTGACAATGATTAGTGATTTTCCACTTAGTTAACCTATTGTAGATTCGTAGTGCACTCTTGTCTGTTCTACAAAGGTTCAAGGACGATTTTAAAACATGAAAGCGAACTCAAATCAAACCCTAGTTGAATTTGCAGCCAGCCTGAACCATTTTATGAGGTTCATCGAATTTCGAACCTCAAGGTTCAAATTCGATGAAGCCTGTGACATTGAACCTAACTGTAAGAAACCTCTTGTTAGCTCCCCGAAGCCAAGCATACTTGAACAACTAATTATCCAACATCAAACCATGTTGTCATGTATCTAGGCTAACAAATGATTATGCTTTATGAAACATTCACATACCTCTAATGCACTTAACAACATTATTATATGTTGCAATAACACACGAAACCCATCACATTGTTGAGTCACATTGTCCTCTCATGTCCTAAGTTCACTAGGGATTCAAATACCTTTGATGCACTTATCAATATTATTGCATTAGCATGATAACGCACATAATCCATCACATTGCCAAATTGCACCATCCTCAATCAAATCTTACTATGCAACACCTTGTCAAATGTCTACCCCTCCTAGAGACAACATCCTTAATCTTCTTAACCTATATAATAATAAATTATCTCAACCATCCCATAACCACCACCCATGAATCAATCATCAAGGTTACTAAACCACATGAACTCATTATACACTCTTAGTAATGTCTATCGAACATGTCACCTATTATACCATTATCAATAATAACTCAAATCAATTCCATACAACAAAGTTCTGAAGTACATATTCTTTGTATCTTGCTTGTAGTGATTATTTAAAAATAAAACAGCTAGATGATAAAAAGGTTGCATCCTTGGTCATATTTGCTAACTCTCCCATATTTAGATGGACTTTGCACTACCATGTTCAAGTGTAGGATGAATGAGAAAGAAATATATTTAAGAGGAACTAGTATTGCAATAGGAAAAAGTATTTGTAAAAAATGATAATGTTTGCCTTCTAAATTTAATATTTTAAAATAATTATATTTCCGGCATAATAATTAATATTTTGAAATAAGTCTTTAAACATAATAAGTTATAATTTATTGATGAAAAGTAAAGAGTAACAATGATCACGTGTTCCAATAATGACCATATATTGCAAGCAGGGGACAATATTCCATGATTTTCAAAGTGCTCTTGACCCTAGGGATCAGAGTTTGGGATTACTTAAAATAAATTTCAAAAGCTTTAAAATGGAATTATAACATTAATACAATGGAATTAGTAAAAAAAATCAAATTTATCATTGTTACGTGAACAATTAAGATTGTTTCTTGTGAACATTGTGGAGGTAATCACGATTAAGATGCCTAAAGAACCAAATACGTTGATTTAACTAATTTTAGAACCAAGTATTATGATGGGTTTAATCATTTTTTAGTATCATAAAAATTTGAATGTGATTGTAAGGATTTGTCATAATCGTAAGTGATAGAAAACAAATAAGTGTAATGATAAAACCTATAAAACCTTTAGTTATGTCAATTTACACCATATAAAGAAAGGTACCTTTCAAACTTGTTAATTAGGATTACATAATGTGTATATGAATCAACTAATCATTTTGTGTTTTCTCAAATCAATGTTTCTTTTTTATTATAGTATAGTATAAATAAAATTTATATTTTTGATTAAATAATTTTATTTTGAATTTGATTAAAATCATGTTAAAATTTAGTATTTTATTTATATGGATTAAAAAAAAAAATCAATGTTTCTTTTTAATTATAGTATAAATAAAATTATATTTTTGATTAAAAATTTTTGTTTTGAATTTGATTAAACTCATGTGAAAATTTAGTGTTTTATTTATAAATATATAGAAATTTTGTTTTTAATTTTCGAAATTTTTATTTTTTGAATTGGGAATAGAAACAAAATATTTTTAATAGAGTTAAAATCATATTCAAAATTTGGAAATGTTTTTTTTGGGAATATTAACATTAAGAAAATAAAAATTTGAGAATGAATTTCAAGATCCTAGATCTCTCAGAATAGTATTTCGAACCATCTACTATTTCTTTTCAACCAGAAAAAACAAAACCACCTTCATTAAAAAGAGGAGTTTACATATGTTGTATACAAAGTTCCATAATACAATACATTAGAGAACCCCAGGGAGTGACAACTCAAAATCTGAGATAATCAAGCAACATAAATATATCTGCTCATCCAAGAACATGCATCATTAATCTTTACGACCCAAAACTGACCTAGTAAAAGTGGAACGAGACGCTCTGCAATAAAACATCATAAGGCAGAGGATTCGTTGTTCGACCCGACAGGAAACCAAGTAACAAATTTTGCTTAAAACAAAAAGGAAAAAACAGAGCCATAAAAAAAAGAGCAGAAAAGAAATCAATACCAAAAAGAAGCCAAGTTGATCAGATTGAGAAGGATCTTGAGCCAGAAAAGGAGCCATATTGCTAGAAATCAAAGTGAATAAGATCTAACAGGAAATAAATCCCACGCTCGGATAAGACATCAACCTCCATGTTCTACTCCTGGTAGACATGTTGAAAGGAAAGGTCCAAGAAAGAGGGCATCAAAGCCTTGATGTTTTCCATCCAGTGAAATAAGGGTGACACCTTAATAGAGGCCTTCCCTCGCACCCACTCTATGATTGATTTTGAATCATTAATGACCATAAGCTTGTCGATGGCCAACAAATTGACACATTGGAGCACCCCCCACAAAGCAATCACATTTTCCCTGTAATTAATGTCAGGACCACCATGCCAGTAGAAACTAAAGACAAGTGAAGGGAAGAGTTTGATATAAACTCCACATCCACATTGGCCACTAGATGAAGCCCTATCAAAAAAGGCAATGGGAAATAAGCTCTCCAGATACTTATAGACAACTAAGCGCTGAAGATGCTTAGGGCACAGGGGATCAAACTCTTTGAAATATGAAACAATGTGGATGCTTTAAGCCAACGCATCTGGAGGTTTATTTTCAAAGATATATGCATTCCTAATGTGCCATATACCCCATAAAACATACAAAGGCAGGGCTTTGAAATCTCTCAGCCTAGAAGACCAAAAGCGCAGACATGAGATGATGGAAGACCGTTCTGTCACTACTTGGATGTTGAGCAAGAGAAAAAAATCCTTCAAGATGGAAACCGCAAAGGGGCATTTCAAAAATAGGTGGGAGCAATCCTCGAAAGCCAGCCAGTAGAGAGGACATCTTCCTGGGCCTGGAAAGCCTCTCTTTATAAAAAATTCTGTGGTGAGAATGTAGATAGACTTGTTTGGGGTGGACATGGTTATGAAGGTTCAACCATGTCAAACATTTAAGCTTTAAAGGGGCATCCCATTTCCACATAAGAGCAGCCCAATCTGCATAGATATTAGGAAGCGTGTTTGATAAGATGAAAGAATAGATCTCTTTGACTGAGATATTACTAGAAGGAATGTGCCCACCCCAAACAAGTCTCTTCGACTTCTATGACAAAACAATGTCGGTGTCACACAGGGATTTATGATAGTTTTCCCATTCAAGCAAAAAACCCTCTAGGATACTTAAATCCCATGAGTTCAGCCCTAAAGAAGGGAAGAAAAAGAGGGGAGATGTCCCCTAAGGCAGGCTAAGGTGAACATTCCCTATTGGTTTAGGTAATGAATTATGTGGTGAGAGGCAGTGAGATCCAATCATTCCCTTGATGGCATCCAAACCAATATAAAAAATTTCACCTTTTTCCCACTTGCCAACATAGATTACCATAGATCCAAGGTTTTTCTACCAACATGTTATGCCATATGAAAGAAGCCCTATTTTTGGAAGGTGCTCCTGCCACAACCGATTCCTCAATGCAAGATTGCTATAAATACTTACCAGGAATTATTTCTTGCCAAATACGTTTCCCATTGGAGACTCTCCACATGTTTTTGGATAACAATGCAAGGTTAAAACTTTTATTATCCCTCAACCTCCATCCACCCACCTTTGTCGGCTTGGAAAGTGAGTTGTGCCTAATGAGGTGGATCTTATTGGATTTTCCAGCACCAGACCAAAGAAAATGCAAAATAATGGCATTGATTTTGTCTATGACAGTGATGGATTGATCTGGATGGATACTGATTCAGTCTAGTCATGTTAGCTATGTAATGTTTGAGACCAAGATGGTAATAGATAGCAACAATTCCCAACATGATCAGAAATTTATAGTCTCAGATTCTCATGAAACTAGTGCCAAGTTGATGATCAGAAATTTATAGTCTTGGATTCTCATGAAACTAGTGCCAAGTCGAAGAGCTCGTCACGTTGATTTTGATAGTATATTCGATTTGCGAAATGGACTTCGTATGAAGGAGTTATGCAAAGTCAAAGTTCAGGTCAAGCTAGGAAAAAAGTCAAAGTCAATGGTCAACACTCACAGTTCTAGCAAGCAAGGTTCCACTTTAGGGTTCATGGTCAAGGTTCCAGAACCAATCATAGGTTGACAAGTGTCTCTTTCTGGTTTATCAAATTTTTGAATTTGTGATTGGTTGGTTGATTTTTAAATTTGGATTGGTTGGTTGATTTTTAAATTATTTTCTCCTTCTGATTTGTCAAATTTTCGAATTTGTGATTGGTTGGTTGATTTTTAAATTTGGATTGGTTGGTTGATTTTTTGTCAAATTTTCTGGTTTGTCAAATTTTTGAATTTGTGATTGGTTGGTTGACTTTTAAATTTGGATTGGTTGGTTGATTTTTTGTCAAATTTTCTGGTTTGTCAAATTTTCGAATTTGTGATTGGTTGGTTGATTTTTAAATTTAGATTTGGTTGGTTGATTTTTTGTCAAATTTTCGAATTTGTGATTGGTTGGTTGATTTTTAAATTTAAATTGGTTGGTTGATTTTTAAATTTCTGGTTGGTTGATTTTTTAAATTTAAATTGGTTGGTTGATTTTTAAATTTAGATTTGGTTGGTTGATTTTTTGTCAAATTTTCGAATTTGTGATTGGTTGGTTGATTTTTAAATTTAAATTGGTTGGTTGATTTTTAAATTTCTGGTTGGTTGATTTTTTAAATTTAAATTGGTTGGTTGATTTTTAAATTTCGAAAATAATGGAGCGCGACATGGTCCAATGGATAAATGCCACATGGCATCCCGCAGGGACAATTAAAGTTGTGAATCGAACCACAGATTTGTCTATTAGCAATAAAGCACTTCACCACCGCACAAACCATATTAATTGGTAAATATTGGGCGCATTATTATATATATCGTTTATTGTAATGGAAATTGGGGGAAGGGTTGGCGGAGTCCGCCATATCCGGCGGCCCCCTCAAGCCCTCAGACTATTTAGCAAGGAGTTAACGCCATTCTCAAAATCCGGCGCGGAGTTGGCACATATGCCAAAGTTAACAAATATATATGTGGTGGACCTTCACAAAATGGTGCAGTTTACAAAGTCTAGTTATACACCACTGAATAGATATATGCCATGATAGTTAAGTTGTAAGTGTAATAGTTGAAGACCATACGGTGCACGGGAAGAAGGTTGGTTTAATATTTATCAACTGTTTACTATGTTAGACCTTTGGTTTAATGCTCCAGCTTTGCGGGCAACGACGTGCGGAGATTTGGGTCTGACATTATATTTGTTACGCCAGCTCCAATAGAAAGAGACCACAGAGCCATGTCATATGCCACAGGGTTGTGCCAACTCAGCACCGAGTGTTATATGGCCAACATCCAAAGTCTGAACGCCACAGGTATTTGAACGCGGGGGTTATAATAAATGTGACAAATATATCAACGCCAACAAACCTTTGTTACAACTGTTGCCACGGGTAGCAACGTTATTTCACCGCCAAAGTTCTATGTCAAAGATTTTGTTATGGTTTGTATAGTCCACCGCCCGTGCAAAGTTTTATATGAAACAACCCTTGGATATGGTATATAACCATAAGTGCCACATATGGTGGGCGATTTCATAATACAACGTTAATGGTGATACGCCACGGGTCAAGCGTTGTAATTATCCGCCGATGCAAAGCTTCAAACCATATGATAAAAATATCATACCATCACGCGGGGAGTAAGTCTATGTTAAGACTTTGTTTGGAACTACATTCCAAATTTGAATTACACTTCGGATATAGAGTGGGTTATGATCAATGAAAAACCATATAATATATATGGTATGCCATATATAATTGTTGTTGCACTCAAAACTCTAAAGTTAGAGTTATAATTTGAATTGCAATATTGTTGCACCTAAACTCTAAAATTAAACATTATAAAATATTTTTAATGCACCCAAGAAAGACAAAGGCAAGTGAAGTGAAGTGAAGAAGTGAGTGCCGTTTGACAAACCACTGAAGTTGGCATTCCGAGGTCACACGAAAGCCAAATTGAGCATTTGAAAAACCAAAACAGTGGTCTTTGTACGCTCTGGACACTCTGGTAGAGTCCATTCGATTATTGCAGCAACTGATACTTCAAAATCCAGTACATGGTTAATTGTCTCTTGAAGTCAAGCAGAGGCAAGTAATTGAATTATGTACTGCATGATTTCTCATTTTCAGTTGAGGTCTAGAGTCCTTGCAGGAGACTCTTTATATTGCTGTAGTTGACATGGTGATTGCAGGTTGCATGTTATTTTATGAGAGTTATCTGTAGGAGAACATTTCCTTGAAATGGAAATAGCCACATTGTAATCAATATATTAATGTACCTCATTTTTAACACTAAAATATGAGTGGCCTAGCCTTTTGAGGAGGGCCCCGAGACGTAGCCCAGGAGGGGTGAACTCCATCATCAAACTTTGTGTTTTTCTTCCTGGTGTTTGCATGAATTATATGTGTTATGTTCTATATATTTAACTTGCACATGAGAACTAATTCATGCTTGAAGGAACACCAAACAAACATGTTGTTTTGAAGACCCATCTCAACCTTGTAAAGTGTTAGAGGATGATTAGTCTTCAATCACACGTTTTCAGATCATTTTGGTATTAGAGCAGGTTTTGACCAGACTGCAAGGATGAGTAGATGCACGAATGATCTGAATTTGAAACTACTTGAAATTTGTTTGCAAGGTATTCAATTCAGAATTAAACATGTTTAAAAGATTTCCATGTCTTGCAGAAAGAAAACACATGAAATTTTCAGCTGTTCATGACCCATTTAAGCATAGCAGAGTTATTTCCTTTTACTGTTGAACACATTAAAATGGATTTGTTCTGCAAAAGAAATCAACAATAAATGCAAAATAAGTTGATAAAGCAGTTCACCCCCTCCAGGGCTACGTCTGTTGGGTCCAAAGCTCCCAATTGAGCTTGTCCTTGTTTTTATTAAATGCTCAAATTGAAAATACAGCTGAATAGAAGCATCTACAGGTGAAATAGATGGTAAAAATGGATTTAGAACACGTGAATCCTTCATGATTGACTATTGGATCACCTCCAATGGATACCTGCAACCCTATACAGTCTTCACAAAATTGGGCCCTAGTGGCTCCTAGAACTTTCACGGCTCCAAAACCTCTAAAAATGACCTCAGATGGCTGTAAGACCTGCACCAATAGCTTCAGAAGGTCTAAAATACCCAAAATAAAAAAAAAAATTCGTCTAAAACCGACTTTCCTAGCCAAAGTTATGGCCATTTAAAGTTTCTCCAGTTTGCCCCTAGAAAAACTCCAACTAACTTTAGTTAACTCCAGATAGCTCCGCCAATTATGGCGGGTTCGCCAAATTTGGCGCTCCTGCCAAAATTCCGCCAACTTAACTGCAGTTACATTTAATGTTTGGGTGGTTGCCTCGGATTTCGTGCTGGTGGAATATTCCTTTTTTAAATTTTTTTTGAAAAATTAAAATTTCTAATGTTATGGACAAATTCTTCTTTTTGCCATAACTTCCTCATACGGCGACCGTTTTTCGAACCGTTTACGGCGATGGAATTGGGAAGACAAGCAATTTCCAGTCATTCAACTTTAAACCAGTTTTAATCACTTCAAATTTTGAGCATTTTACGACACTTAGGACATGAGCACCTGATCACGCCTCCCCATTGGGAAGCTTTTGGACCCCAAAAGCCTTCAACTACCTGTTAAAGAGGTGAGGGCACAACTCCCTCACTCTGTCCACCTCCATCCACTTTTCCTTGTTCGGTTTGCTGCCTTTGAAACCAACCCGAACATAATCTACACTGCCCCTCCTTGAAGTGTGTGTCCTTCTGTCAAGGATTGTATCTTCTTTCAGCTCATCTAAGAATTCTGGCGAGAAATCTTCTATAGATGGCAGCTGAACAGCATTTTCATGATCAACAATCAAAGGAGGTTCATACAAACATAAGTTCTCCATATTGACAATAGAATACATTTGCATGTAGGAAGGCAAATCTAATTGAAAAGCATTATTTCCAACCTTCTTGAGGATTTTGAATGGACCATAACGAATAGGCTTCAGCTTTTTACCTTCTCCTTGCATCCTTTCCTTACTAATGTACAGCCATACCTCATCTCCTTCTTGAAACTTGTGATCAACTCTATGCTTGTCGTGTCTTTCCTTGTACTTGCCTTGACTCTTCTCAAGCTGTTCTTGAATTTGCTGATGTATTTGCTGAATTCTTTCAATGAATGAACGAGCTTTGTCAATGTCACTATGTCCCTCAATGGCGACATCTTTCTCAAGAATGAAATCAAGAGGTGATTTTGGCAAGTAACCAAAACAAGCTTCAAACGATGAGGTGTTTGTGGAAGAGTGCTTGGCACGATTGTAAGCATGTTGTATGTAGTGCAAATGTTCATCCCAAAGCTTAGGATGCTTGCTGCAATAACCTCTCAAGAGGTGCACAATGGTTTTGTTCACAACTTCGGTTTGTCCATCTGTTTGCGGATGGAAAGCAGTACTTTTCTTCAACTTTGTGTCCATCATATCCCATAGGTTGGACCAAAAAATCCCCACAAATCTGGAATCCATGTCACTAATAATGGAAGTAGGCAAACCAAAGTGAATCCATACATGATGAAAAAATAATTCAACAGTTTGTTCAACAGTTATAGTTTTCTTACAAGGCATAAGTATACACATTTCGCTGAAATGATCAACTACTACATATAAATAATCATGCTGCTTTCGAGATTTTGGCAAACCTCCTACAAAATCCATAGAGATGCTCTCCCATGGTCTAGAAGGTACCAGCAAAGGAGTATACAAACCAAGCTTCATGTTGCTAGGCTTGCTTGTAGCACATAATGAACAACCTCTTATGAACCTTGAAACAGAATCTACCATGCGAGGCCAATAGCAATACCTCTGTAGATGTGCAACTGTTTTGCTCACACCAAAATGGCGAGCAATAAGAAAAGAATGAGCTTCTCTTATGACATTTATCCTCTCCCCCTGTGGTATACACAACTTGCCCAAATGAAACAGCAAATTGTTATGCATGTGATAGTCATTTTCCTCTACATGATTTCCTTTACTCAAGTTAGCATACACATCTTTAAAGTCATCATCAGATGCATATTGTTCTATGTAACTATCATGTACAATGGAATCATTCTTAAGTAAAGTAACAACACCAATAATAGGCCTTGAAATCATATCAACAACCTTATTCAAAGTACCTTTCTTATACCTTATTACCAAATGGAACTGTTGCAAGAAGTCCATCCATCTGAAGTGTCGTGACTGTTGTAACTTGCTTTGTGATTGCAAGTACTGTAAGGGCTGATGGTCGGTATGTATAACAGTTTCTTTGCCCATCAAGTAGTGTTTCCACTTTTTGACGCTTTGTACCAACACATACAACTCCTTATCATATGTAGGATAATTTACAACAGCACCATTAAAAGTTTCAGAATGAAAAGCAATAGGCTTACCATGCTGTAGAAGAACTGCACCCATAGCATAATCACTAGCATCAATTTGTATCTCAAATGGCTGTCTCAAATCCAGTAATGCAAAGACTGGAGCTCAATTAATCTTCTCTTTCAAAGATTCGAAAGCTTTTTGCTGCTTGCCTCCCCATTGGAAAGCATGCTTCACACTTGTCACTGCATGCATAGGAGCTGCTATAGAAGAGAAGTTAGAGATAAAATTCCTCCAATATTGAGCTGCACCCAAAAAACTTCTTACCTCTGTTATGGATTTGGAAGTAGGCCACTTCACAATAGCCTCAATCTTAGCAGGATCAATTCTCAAAGCACCTCCTCCTACTATGTGTCCCAAATAAACCAAAGAAGTCTTTCCAAATTCACACTTTGACATTTTAAGAAATAATTGATTCTTCTTCAAAACATCAAGTACTTTTCTAACATGCATGACATGATCTTCTCTAGACTTGCTGAAAATTAAGATGTCATCTAAGTAGACAATAACGAAATCATCAAGAAAAGGACGCAAGACATCATCCATTACCCACATGAAAGTTGCAGGTGCATTGCACAAACCAAACGACATCACAAGCCACTCAAAGAGTCCTTGTTTGGTTTTAAAGGCTGTCTTCCAAATGTCACTTTCTTCAATTCTTACTTGATGATATCCACTACACAAGTCTAGCTTAGTGAAATATCGAGCATCTTTCAGCTGATCTAGCAAATCATCTATCCTTGGGAGTGGGTAACGATTCTTTACCGTTATCTTGTTCAAGGCCCTAAAATCAACACACATACGCCAAGTGCCATCTTTCTTTGGAATCAATACAATCGGTGACCCACATGGCGAAGTACTTGGCCTTATGAAACCCTTGTCCAACAAGTCCTTGATTTGCTTCTTTATTTCAACATTCTCCATAATAGACATGCGGTACATGCCTATGTTTGGAAGAGGACAATCTGGATGCAAATGGATTTCATGTTGAATATCCCTCTAAGGAGGCAAACCTGTTGGCTCCTGAAACATCTCATGATATGCATCAACTACATCATACAGATCTGATTTAAGTTTTGGATCACAATTGTCAAATGACTCATGATTCACATCAACCTTGGGCTTAATCATAAGAAGAACAAAATTCTTACTTGAATTGACCAGCCTTTTTACCTGTCCTGCATTCACCATCGCTATATTTGTCTTCTTGCGATGAGCTCTAACAATGAACTCCTTGCCATCTTTGAACATATGATATTTGTTTTCATGGCGATGAAAGATAGCTTTCCTGTCAAACAAGTAAGGACTTCCCAAAACAATTCCTGCTATATCAAAAGGTACCACATCAAGTTCAACTGTGTCAATAAAATGTGCAGTAATTGCAAAGCGCAATGTGCACTTTCTTGAAACTTATAAATTTGCATCTTTGCAAATCCATCTAAGTGGATATGCCTTCGGATGTGGAACGGTCTCAAGTTTAAGCTGCTTGACCAAGTCCTCTGATATAAGGTTTGCTTGTGACCCACTATCAAAAAGTGTGTCAATTTTGGTATGTTTTGAAATCACCCTCACATGAAACAGTTCAATTCTTTCTTCCTCATTAGGAGCTTGTACATGGCAGTTTGAGGTACTAGTGTTGGCTTGAGTTTCAATTTCTTTTCCCTTCAAATTTTTCAAACCTATGGCTGCAATTTTGGTTTCATCACCTGAATCTTCCCCTAAATCTTGTGGTGTAGATGTAGTAGCAGCAATTTTCTGTTTCCCTTTGGATTTGTTAAATTGAGGTCTTTTTTTAGGATATAATTTCCAACAGTTTTTCTCCTCATGACCTAGTTTAGAATAGTGTTTACAGATTACTTTCTCACTCTCCTGTTTGACATATGCATTCTTTTTGCTCTTTCCCTTGGAGGTTTTCTCTTTGTTTTTCCCCTTGGGGGGCTTGTTTCTACCCTCTTCAAATGTGTTTTTTCCCCTTGCCTCTAAATGGGTAGCTTGGACACAAACCTCGTCCAGGCTAGTAGGGTTAAACATCAAGATGGTGTGTCTAAGGTAGCTATGCAAGCCACCAATGTATTTCAGCAAGGTTTCCTGGGTCTGCAAATCTACCCCTAACAAGAGAGCTCTTCTCCTGAATTCTTGGGTGTAGTCTTGGACACTTTGACCCTTAAGTTGTCTGAAATTTTGCCAATTCATAATGGCTTTCTGCATGTGAGCAAGAGGATAAAACTGTTTTTTAATGGCTAACAGAAATTCAGGCCATGTTAAGGTAACCTTACCAAATTTCTTGATCTCCTCTTTAGTCTTGGCCTCCCACCAGACCAATGCTGCTCCATCCATTCTCAAAGAAGCCAACTGAATCTTTGTGGCATCATCCTGCATATTCTGGATCCTCAAGTAAACTTCCAACTACCTAATCCAGTTGTCAAGATTTTCTGCATTCACTTCACCATTGAACATAGGTAATTTGAATTTTACATCAAGCTTCAAAAAATGACTTTTTCCAGAGGATCTATGCTTATGAACAGAAGAAGACGAGGATGAAGAGGAAGAAGGTGAAGATGGGGGTGGTGGATCACCATTTCCTCCATGTCCTTTCTTGGAATGATCATCATCCTTCTTACCTCCTGAAGAGCCCTCTCCTTCATGTGGATGTTTGGACCCTTCTCCAGCCAATTTCTCATTTCTTTCTTGGTACAATATCCTCACCATTTCAGTGAGGTCCACGAAATCCTTTCTTAAGACTCTTTCTTCTTCTCTTGGACCTGTCTCTGTAGGAATTTCTCCTTCATGTTCAGACATCCTTGAAGCTTCTGTTGAGACTCTTGAGGGTGAAATTCAAGGTGGAGGTGATGGCTCTCTGGCCTTCCTTGACTGAGGATTCTCTCGTTCTTTAGTCAACTGTCCTTCCCCTCTTTTAAGTTTCAACCTGGTAAGCATCAATACTTGCAAGACAGTTAGAAGATCTTTGCAAAAAACCCTGTGCTCTGATACCAACTTGATCTGAATTTGAAACTACTTGAAATTTTTTTGCAAGGTATTCAATTCAGAATTAAACATGTTTAAAAGATTTCCATGTCTTGCAGAAAGAAAACACATGAAATTTTCAGCTGTTCATGACCCATTTAAGCATAGCAGAGTTATTTCCTTTTACTGTTGAACACATTAAAATGGATTTGTTCTGCAAAATAAATCAACAACAAATGCAAAAGAAGTTGATAAAGCAGTTCACCCCCTCCAGGGCTACGTCTGTTGGGTCCAAAGCTCCCAACCGGGCTTGTCCTTGTTTTTATTAAATGCTCAAATTGAAAATACAGCTGAATAGAAGCATCTACAGGTGAAATAGATGGTAAAAATGAATTTAGAACACTTGAATCCTTTAGGATTGACTATTGGATCACCTCCAATGGATACCTGCAACCCTATACAGTCTTCACAAAACTGGGCCCTAGTGGCTCCTAGAACTTTCAAGGCTCCAAAACCTCTGCAAATGACCTTAGATAGCTATAATACCTACACCAATGGCTTCAGAAGGTCAAAAATACCCAAAATAAAAAAAAAAAATCGTCCAAAACCGACTTTCCTAGCCAAAGTTATGGCCATTTAAAGTTTCTCCAGTTTGCCCCTAGAAAAACTCCAGCTAACTTTAGTTAACTCCAGATAGCTCCACCAATTATGGCGGGTCCACCAAATTTGGCGCTCCTGCCAAAATTCCGCCAACTTAACTGTAGTTACATTTAATGTTTGGGTGGTTGCCTCGGATTTCGTGCTGGCGAAATATTCCTTTTTTATTTTTTTTTTGAAAAATTAAAATTTCTAATGTTATGGACAAATTCTTCTTTTTGCCATAACTTCCTCATACGGCGACCATTTTTTGAACCGTTTGCAGTGCCGGAATCAGGAAGATGAGCACTTTACAATCATTCAACTTTGAACCAGTTCTAATCACTTTAAATTTTGGGCATTTTACGACACTTAGGACATGAGCACCTGACCAACGAAGAAAAGTCGGATGCAAGAATTGGAAGTATCCAATCAGAAATATCGACAGGAGAATGTTGCATTGCGACGCATGGTGAAAGCATCGTAGGAAGAAAAAAAATTATTGCAAGTGAAGATTGAAACCATGAAGAGAAACCGACAAAGAGAAAGTCTCTCAGAACGAAGTCCGTCCATCATTGGAGACAATGAATCATATTCACTTCATCATTCAAATGAATAAATCTCATGTCCATCCACTTCTCCAAAAGCACAGTTAGTGGAAGAAGCGATTGGTACATTTTCCTCACCTTCTGAGGAACCTTCTTATGTGCCAACATATCAAAAAATGGATTCCAAAACTGAGAAGGAAGAGGCTTCAAGAAATCTCGAGATTGGAGCTTTTGAGAAACATACCAAAGTAATTGGCATGAAGCTAATGAACAGGATGGGATATCAGCAAGGAAAAGGCCTCGATAAGCATGGCCAAGGCCGACTCCGACCAATAACTATTCAGGAAAGACCCCAACACAAAGGACCACTGTGGGAAGAAAGGTCACATAGCAAATCCATGTTAGTCATTACATAATGAGAAAATGCCAAAAAAGCTACAGGATCGTAAAGGGAAGCAGACGAATCATTCTAAAAGTGATTCAGAAGGTGAGTCTTTCAATCAAAATTTTATTACGGACATTGTTAAATAGAAATATCCATGTACTTTCTGTGGGAGTAACAACCATCGTGTACTTGAATTCTGGAAGGAAAAGGTTTATAGCAATAAGGTGCATGCTACAGGGAGTCAGTTGCGGAAGGATGACATGACCATGCAAGTAAAGAAAGGTCTGGGAAAGACTTTGGTACAGTTAGGCAAAATCTCGGTATCATCAAAACAGAGCTCCGAAAAATCGAGCAAGAAGACCAATACAAACTCAGGAGAGAGAGTTTGTTCACAGTGTAAGTTGAAGGGACATTCATAAAAAATATGTCCAATGCTACCACATGAAGCGACAACAACTCAATCAGGCCAAGGGGAAGCAACAACAACTTGAAAAGAAGAATGTAAGTCTCCAAAGAAGTCGCTTACTTGGAACTTGGTAGATTTCATGCCTTATAGGTAAATTTTCAATTATGTGTTTGTGATCTATCATCACATCAGTAAGTTTAGTTGAGTTTGTAAATAGGGTCAAGATTTTTTATGTACTGATGAATGATGTAATAAATTCATGATTGTAATAAACTTTTGGAGGTCCAAAAGTCCTGTTGTTGGGAGGAATGACTCGAATGGACCTTGATTGAGTCTGGTCATGTTAGTTATGTAATGTTTGAGAGGAAGATGGTCATAGATAATAGTAGTTCCCGACATGCTCAGAAATTTACAGCCTCAAATGCTCATGAAACCAACGCCAAGTTGAAGAGCTTGTCACATTGATTCTGGCAGTATGCTCTGTTTGCAAAATGGACTTCATATGAAGGAGTTATGCAAAGTCAAAGTTCATGTCAAGCTAGGAAAAAAGTCAAAGTCAACGGTCAACGCTCATGGTTCTAGCAGGAAAGGTTCCACTTTAGGGTTCTGTGGTCAAGGTTCCAGAACCAATGGCAAGTTGACAAGTGTCTCCTTCTGGTTTGTCGAATTTTCAAATTTGTGATTGGGTGGTTGATTTTTAAATTTGGAAAATAATGGCAAGTTCATGTCAAGCTAGGAAAAAAGTCAAAGTCAACGGTCAACGCTCATGGTTCTAGCAGGAAAGGTTCCACTTTAGGGTTCTATGGTCAAGGTTCCAGAACCAATGGCAAGTTGACAAGTGTCTCCTTCTGGTTTGTCGAATTTTCAAATTTGTGATTGGGTGGTTGATTTTTAAATTTGGAAAATTATGGAACACCACATGGGGTTCTGTGGTCAAGGTTCCAGAACCAATGGCAAGTTGACAAGTGTCTCCTTCTGGTTTGTCAAATTTTCAAGGTTCCAGAACCAATGACAAGTTGACAAGTGTCTCCTTCTAGTTTGTCAAATTTTCAAATTTGTGATTGAGTGGTTGATTTTTAAATTTATGATTGAGTGGTTGATTTTTAAATTTTCAAATTTGTGATTGAGTGGTTGATTTTTAAATTTGAAAAATAATGGAACACCACATGGCCCAATAGATGGCCCATCCCCATAGCCTATTCAAATTTGTTTACGAGTCTACTTGACCTCCAAGAGATTCAAACCGCGAACCTGTCTCTCAATACAAAACCACTCCACCACCGTACCAACCATATTACTTGGTAAACATTGGGCGCATTATTATATATATGGTTTATTGTAATGGCAAGTGGGGGAAGGGATGGCAGAGTCCACTATATCCGGCGGCCCCGCAAAGCCCTTAGACTATTTAGCAAGGAGTTAACGACATTCTCAAAATCCGACGTGAAGTTGGCACATATACCAAAGTTAACAAATATATATGTGGAAGACCTCCACAAAATGGCACAATTAACAAAGTCTAGTTATACACCACCGAATAGATATGTGCCATAATGGTTAAAGCTGCCGATGTAATAGTTGAAGACCATATGGTGCATAGGGCGAAGGTTGGTTTAATATTTATCAACTTTTTACAATGTTAGACCGTTGGTTTAACGCTCTAGCTTGGCAGGAAACGACGTGCAGAGATCTGGGTCCGACGTTATATTTCCAATAGAAAGACACCACGGAGCCATGTCATATGCCTCAAGGTTGTGCCAACTCGACGCAAAGTGTTATATGGGCAACATCCAAAGTCTGAACGCCATGGGTATTTTAACGTGGGGATTATAGCAAATGTGACAAATATATCACCGCCAACAAACCTTTGTTACAACTGTTGCGGCGGGTAGCAATGTTATTTCACTGCCGAAGTTCTATGTCAAAGCTTTGGTTATGGTTTGTATAGTCCACCGTCAGTGCAAAGGTTTATATGCAAAAACCATAGGATATGGTATATAACCATAAGTGCCACATATGGCGGGGAATTTCATAATACAACGTCAATGGTGATACACCACAAGGTTTATGTATGCCACGGGTCAAGCATTGTAATTATCCGCCGATGCAAAGCTTCAAATCATATGATAAAAATATCATACCACCGCACGGGGAGTAAGTGTATGTTAATACTTTGTTTGGAACTACATTCCAAAGTTGAATTACACTTCGGATATAGAGCAGGTTATGATCAATTAAAAACCATATAATATATATGGTATGCTATATATAATTGTCGTTGCACTGAAAACTCTAAAGTTAGAGTTATAATTTGAATTGCAATATTATTGCACGCGAAATCTAAAATCAGAGTTCCAAAACATTATAAAAGATTGCCAATGCACCAAAGCAAGATGGAGGCAAGTGAAGTGAAGTGAAGAAGTGAGTAGATTTTGATCAAAATCGAAGGTGGCATTCCGAGGTCACATGGAAGCCAAATTGTGCATTTGAAAAACCGAAACAGGGGTTTTTGTGTGCTCTGGACAAAATGGCAGAGTCCATTCGACACTTGCAACAACCGATACTTCTAAATCTAGTACATGGTCAATTGTCTCTTGAAGTCAAGTGGATGCAAGTAATTGAACTATGTACTTGTTGATGCATGATTTCTCATCTTCAGTTGGGGTCTAGATTCCTTGCAGGAGACCCTTTATATTATTGTAGTTGACATGTTGATTGCAGGTTGCCATGTTATTTTGTGAGAGTTCTCTGTAGGAGAACATTTCCTTGAAGGGGAAACAACCACATTGTAATCAATATATTAATGTACCTCATTTTTAACACAGAAATATGAGCGACCTAGCCTTTTGAGCAGGGCCCAGAGACGTAGCCCAGGAGGGGTGAACTCCGTCATCAACCTTTGTGTTCTTCTTCCTGAAGTTTTCATAAATTATGTGTTATGTTTTGTATAGTTAACTTGCACATGAGAACTAATTCGTGCTTGAAGGAACACCAAAAAAACATGTTGTTTTGAAGACCAATCTTAACCTTGTAAAGTGTCAGAGGACAATCAATCTTCAATCACACTTTTTCATATCATTTTGGTATCAGAGTAGGTTCTGACCAGATTGTAAGGATGAGTAGACACACGAAGCAATGTCAGATGCAAGAATTGGAAGAATCCAATAAGAAATATCGGCAGGAGAATGTTGCATTGCGACACATGGTGAAAGCATTGCAAGAAGAAAAACAAAGCCTACAAGCGAAGATTGAAACCATGAAGAGAAACTAACAGAGAGGAAGTCTCTTAAAACGAAGTTTGTCCATCATTGGAGACAATGAAGCATATTCACTTCATCAGTCGCATGAAGAAATCTCTTGCCCATCCGCTTCTCCAAAAGCACAGTCAGTGGAAGAAGCAATTGGTACTTTTTCCTCGCCTTCTGAGGAACATTCTTATATACCAACATCTTACAAAATGGATTCGGAAACTAGGAAGGAAGAGGCTTCAAGAAATCTTGATATTGGAGCTTTTGAGAAACATACCATAAGAATTGGTATGAAGCTTATGAACAGGATGGATATCAGCCAGGTAAAGGCCTTTGTAAGCATGACCAAGGCTGGCTCCAGCCAATAATTGTTCAAGAAAGACCCCAACATGAAGGATGACCAATCAACATGTGACTATTGCGGAAAGAAAGGTGAGGTAGTAGATCGATGTTGATCATTACATCCTGAGCAAATTCCAAAAAATTTATAGGATTGTAAAGGTAAGTAGGCGAATCATTTTAGAAGTGATTCAGAAGGTGAGTCTTTCAATCAAAATTTTATTACAAAGATTGTTAAACAAACTTATCCATGTACTTTCTGTGGGGGTAACAACCATTGTGTAGCTGAATGCGGGAAGCAGAAGGTTTACAGGAAGAAGGTGCATGCTACAAGGAGTCATCCATGGAAGGATGACGCGACCCTGCAAGTAAAGAAAAGTCTAGGAAAGACTTTGGTACAGTCAGGCAAAAGCTTGGTATCGTCAAAATAGGACTCTGAAAAATCAAGCAAGAAGACGACCAATACAAACTCAGGAGAGAGATTTTGTTCACAGTGTAAAATGAAGGGACATTTAGAAAACATATGTCCAATGCTACCACACGAAGTGAAAACAACTCAATCAGGCCAAGGGAAAGCAACGAGAACTGGAAAAGAAGAATGTAAGTCTCTAGAGAAGTCGCCTACTTGGAACTGGGCATATTTCATGCCTTATATGTAAATTGTCAATTATGTGTTTTTGATCTATCATCACATCAGTAAGTTTAGTCGAGTCTGTAAATAGGGTCAAGACTGTTTATGTTCTAATGAATGATGTAATAAATTCGTGATTGTAATAAAATTTTGGAGGTCCAAAAGTTCTTTTGTTGGGAGGAATGATCCAGATGGATCTTGATTGAGTCTAGTCATGTTAGCCATGTAATGTTTGAGACCAAGATGGCCATAGATAACAATAGTTCCTAACATGCTTAGAAATTTATAGCCTTAGATGCTTATGAAACCAGTGCCAAGTCGAAGAGATCGTCACGTTGATTCCTACAGTATGTTCGGTTTGCAAAATGGATTTCGTATGAAGGAGTTATGCAAAGTCAAAATTTAGGTCAAGCTAGGAAAAAAGTCAAAGTCAATGGCCGACACTCATGGTTCTAGCAGAAAAGGTTCTGCTTCAGGGTTCTGTAGTCAAGGTTCTAGAACCAATTGCAGGTTGACAAGTGTCTCCTTCTAATTTATTGAATTTTCAAATTTTTGATTGTTTGGTTGATTTTTTCTAGTTTGTTGAATTTTCAAAATTTTAATTATTTGGTTGATTTTTAAATTTGGAAAATAATTTTCAAAATTTTAATTATTTGGTTGATTTTTAAATTTGGAAAATAATAGAACACCACATAGACCAATGAATAGATGGCTACCTCGTGGCTTCTCCATAGCCTTTTAAATTTATTTTATGAGTCTACAATGCCTCTAGGAGATTCAAACCGTGTACCGATCTACCAACACCAAAACACTCCACCACCGCACCAACCATATTACTTAGTAAATATTGGGCGCATTATTATATATATGGTTTGTATTGGCAAGCGGGGGAAGGGTTGGCGGAGTCCGCCATATCCGGCGGCCCCTCCAAGCCCTCAAACTATTTAGCAAGGAGTTAACACCATTCTCAAAATCCGGCACGGAGTTGACACATACGCCAAAGTTAACAAATATATATGTGGCAGACCTCCACAAAATGGCACAGTTAACACAGTCTAGTTATACACCATCGAATAGATATGTGCGATGATGGTTAAAGCCGCCAGTGTAATAGTTGAAGACCATATGTTGCACGGAGCGAAGATTGGTTTAAAATTTATGAATTGTTTACTATGTTAGACTGTTGGTTTAATGCTCCAGCTTGGTGGGAAACGACGTGCGGAGGTTTGGGTCTGACGTTATATTTGTTACGCCAGCTCCAACAGAAAGACACCACGGAGCCATGTCATATGCCACAGGGTTGTGCCAACTCGGTGCAGAGTGTTATATGGCCAATATCCAAAGTCTGAATGCCACAAGTATTTTAACGTTGGGGTTATAAAAAATGTGATAAATATATCACTGCCCACAAACCTTTGTTATGGTGGGGCATTTCATAATACAACGTCAATGGTGATACGCCACAAGGTTTATGTATGCGACGGGTCAAGCGCTATAACTATACACCAATGCAAAGTTTCAAACCATATGAGAAAAATATCATACCACTGCACAGGCAGTAAGTCTATGTTAATACTGTGTTTGAAACTAGATTCCAAATTTGAATTACACTTCGAATATAGAGCGTGTTATGATCAATGAAAAACCATATAATATATTTGGTATGCCATATATAATTATCGTTGCACCGAAAACTCGAAAGTTAGAGTTATAATTTGAATTGCAATATTATTGCACCCGAAATCTAAAATTATAGTTCCGAAACATTATAAAAGAATGCCAATGCACTAAAGAAAGATGAAGGGAAATGAAGTGAATTGAAGAAGTGAGTGGCCTTTGAGAAGCAATTGAAGTTGGTATTTCGAGGTCACATGGAAGCTAAATTGAGCATTTGAAGAATTGAGATAAGGATTTATGTGCGCTCTGAACACACTAGCAGAGTTCGTTTGACAGTTGCATCAACTGATACTTCAGAATGCGGTACATGGACAATTATCTTTCGAATTCAAGTGGAGGCACGTAATTGAATTATGTACTTGTTGATGCATGATTTCTCATCTTCAGTTGAGGTCTAGAGTCCTTGCAGGAGACTCTTTATATTGTTTTAGTTGACATGGTGATTGCAGGTTGCCATGTTATTTTGTGAGAGTTCTCTGTAGGAGAACATTTCCTTGAAGGGGAAATAGCCACATTGTAATCAACATATTGATGTACCTCATTTTTAAAAATGAAATATGAGCAGCCTAACCTTTTGAGCAGGGTCCAGAGATGTAGCCTAGGAGGGGTGAATTCCATCATTAAACTTTGTGTTGTTCTTATTGATGTTTGCATGAATTATATGTGTTATGTTCTATATAGTTAACTTGCACATGAGAACTAATTCGTGCTTGAAGCAACACCAAACAAACATGTTGTTTTGAAAACCAATCTCAACCTTGTGAAATGTTATAGGACGATCAATCTTTTTCCACATTAAAAGATGATTGATAGATGGAACAAATGCATCCAAAATATTACAATACCCTGCAAGTCTGCAAGATTGCCCTAACCAAGATAACACGACCACCTAGTGAAAGTCATTTGTGATCCCAGAGCATGAGTTTTTTTCAAATTTGTTAATGAGCCATGTCGAATCCTGAATTCCATATTTTCTTGGCTTCAAGAAGAAGTCGAGATAGTTAAAACCATTTGGCACGGATCGAGTTTTAACTTCAAAGAGAGAAGAATTATGTTGTATATCATCTAAATCCTCCTCATCTGAGATGATTTCTAAATTTTCTCTGTTGATTATAAAATTAGAATCCTTGCAAAATTTAGTGATTACCTAAAGGAAGGCTTCCCATTCTGATACTTTATCTTCACCAAAACATAGAACATAATCTACAAACATGAGGTGCGTAGGGGAAGATTTCCTAGAGACTCTGCATCCAGAGATTGAACCTGCCAAGTTTTCTGCCCTAATAAGTCTTATGTTCAGCGAATCCATGATAAGAATGAAGAGTAGATGAGAGTGGGAACACCCTTGCCGCATCCCCCGAGATATCCTAAAAATATTAGTCGGAACACCATAGGCAATCACTACCATATTTTCCGAGGTAATACAAACCATAATCCATTTGATATATCTGTGTGGAAAGTTGAATTTATGTAGGATCAATCTAAGGAAGTCCCAATCTGCCTTGTCATAGGCTCGAATACGATAAATCTTCATTATACAAGCCTTGAGGTTGTGAGATTTAATTGAATGGATACACTCGTTGGTGATTTCCATTGCATCTTGAATTCTTCTACCAAATAGGAACCCAAATTTCTCTGGAGTGATGTGCAAAGAAAGTATATTTTTAAATATGTTAGCTATAACCTTCAAAATCATTTAATAGATAGAGTTAAATAAAGAAATAGTCCTATAATTAGAAAAGTATAAAGAGTTGGATTTTTTAGGAATGAGAGTAAGAAAGGTTGCATAGGTGGCACCTGAAATTTGACTAGAAGTACAAGATATTCCACCATTTGCAGTAAATTAGAGTGCATTATCTCATATCAGAAGAAGAAATCTCAACATGCCAATTATCTGGGTCTAGGATCTTATCCGTCGCGATATCCTTCAAGGTACTCAAAATCTCTTCTTCATAAATTAGTCAGTCCATCAACCAGATGTCTTCATCGTTGACCATTTGGGGAAATAGACTAGCTAGCTCCATTTTTTGAGTTATATTATGTTCCTCCACCTCCTTTATTTGATTACTGAATAAACTGAAAGCTTCATTACTAATGCCCTTCTCTGATGTTAGTAACCTGCTAGCTTCATCTCGAATATTCCAGATCGAGTTAGCAACGTTTCTATTTGTTGCAACTCTGTGGAAAAATCTAGTGTTTTGTCACCATATTTGATCCAAGACAATCTACTCTTAATCCTCCATTCCTCCTCCTGATATTTAAGAATTATATTCTTCTTGTCCACTAGCTCTAAAATAACCTTCTTTGTTTGATTAGAAAAATGTTCACAGTTTGAAATATGTAAGAGGGAAGTTATGTCCTAATCAATAGGTAATAGATCTCTTCTGAGCCCTTATTTATGCTTAGTGATCCATTCCCTAACCTCTGACTTGAGCATATTTAATTTGTGACAGACCTTTTCCATATGAAAATCGTTATTAGACAAATTTAGGAGGCTACAAGAACTACAAACCAAATCAATAAAATCATAGACATTAGCCACATTTGATTGAATATAAAGGGTAGGGGAATTTGGTTGTTTTTCTCACTCCACTCTAAAAGAATAGCATCATGATTAGAGAGCTTCAAAAAGAAAGAAGAGGACTCGAGCTTCTTCATTCTCGCAAACATAAATGAGTGGACAAAAAAATGGTCAAGCCTTTTTGAAATACCCTCTTCCCCAACTCACCCATTTCTTTAGGAAGGGCATACGGGAAAGGAAGTACATGCTTGAGCATCTTGTGATTTGAGAGATCCTTAAAACATACTACAAGTGGGTCCATCTTAGCCTTATGTCCCTAACATTCCCCAACTTCCATGATAAATTTCATGTCCCATGTGACTATGAGGGAGTGAATATCCAAAATTCTACTGACATCAACCGCCTCCCAAAAATATTTTTTGTTGTTATAAGGGGCACATATATTCAAGATTCAAACACGATTAGCAGATCCCAAGCTATTAACCTTATATAATTATACCTACAAACGACCTATAAGATTTGAAGGAAAAAACCCTGGGTTTCCACATGGCTACAAGTCCACTGAAAAATCCCTGAGTGCTAGTAGCACAAACTTCCCATGTGGGGCATATTTGCTTCCCATCCTTGCTGCCCTCTTGTCCAGTAGTCATGAACATCCTTGATCTACATTATCAAGTTTACCTATCCTGTTAACGATCTCCATAATCACTTTTTTTTACCATAATTTGAGGGGGGACCAAGCATTTTATCCCATACTATCTTCTGTTTGGGGAACTCCATAATTGGGTCAAATCCAACATTCCACTTTTGCAACACTAAGAAACCAAGACCTAAAACCCAAGGCAGAGCCAAGATATTGATAACATCCTCCAATTTTAAGAAATGGAAACTAAACCATCCATTCACTAATATGCTCACCTTAGGCCTGTATCCGAGCAGAGTAGACCAACTTTTTTGTATCCATTCCTTCATCTCGGCTCCATTCAAATTGGAATACTACCACCGATCCACCAGGACTTGCTTCTTCAGTATTTCCACACTCTCCCAATAAACATCGACTCCCATAATGAGTTTCTGAATCTCTTCCTGGACCTTAATCGATTTTTTTTATTGTTGGAATCAGCATGATGAACCTTTTGCAGGGATATGTCCATTTTCTCAAGGATCATTTTTGATGGTTTATGTATGCGACGCGTCAAGCGCTATAACTATACACCAATGCAAAGTTTCAAACTGGTGAGCTCCAGTATTGTAGCAATAATGCTACAACTCCTGGGGCTTCCCGTCTCTTAATTTTATCAACCCGGTAGTTCGTACAAACTTGGAAGCGACGGTGCTGTATGCACAAGTACTAGCTCTTGTCGCAGCTGTCACTTGGTCAGCTGGCACAAGTCCGCTAGGGCTCAAGCCAACTTCTATAGGCTCTCAGAAGAAGCTTGTTAAATGATGGACGAAAGCTAGCTTAAATAAGACTAATCTACTTGGCAAAAATGAACTGAAAGCAAATCAAAACATGGAAACCCTAGGAAACCCTAATTTAACTAGTCTAACCTCTATGATGCAAAGAATGTGAAGGAAACTTCTACCAATGATGCCATTACTTCTAATAAGTGAAAATGCATGAATCTAATCTACTTGCAGCTTAAAAGACATGTTTTTGTATTTTTTCTTTAAGTGGATGGAGTGATTGTGATTTTGTGCTTATTAGGGTTTGGTTGTGCAGATGTGATGCGGAAGGAAGGAAAGCTTGGGAAAGGTTGGGGAGGCTAGGAGAGGTTCCCAGAGATCCTTAGCATCAGTCCACAGAGGTTCCTCACGTTCAGAGGCTCAACAACCGAGTGAGTGGCCTCCTACAGGATGTCTGTAGGGGATTCTACAGGAAACGCAGGGGTTTCTACAGGAAGTCTACAAATTGCTACAGGATGACCTACCGTGGGTGTTTGAAGTGATGGTGGAGTGATGGAATGGTAGGGGGAGATGTGCAAGGTAGGAATAAAGCTGGTGATGGCTCAGGAGTGGAGGAGTAGGATGGAGAACGAGTGTATGAAGTGGGTTGATGGATGGAAGGTTATAACAACGAGATGCCTAAAGAATGAAGTTACGTGAGGAGTGGAGGAGTTTGGGAGATAACAGAGCGGAGCAGAGGTCAAGGGTGTGGTTGTATGCGTGATCAAGACGAAGAAGGAGGTAATAGAACGATGAAAAGTAGTGTAAATAAAACAAATGGCTTATGACTGTCACCAAGATGAAAATTCATTAACCTAAGCTACCTGAACTCAATGAACAACAATATAAAGCGTGTAGAGGAATGTGCATGAAGCGGTGATGAAGGTGTATGGTGCAAGAGTGAAGTGCATGGAAAGATCTATCATAAACGAGACTATGTTGCAGCATGTATAAAGTGAAGAACTGCGTATTTTTGTGGCTGGTATAGGCTGCACTCCAATCTCCAAACAGAGATGGCAGTGGAGACTTCCTCAACCTTTTTTTGCTGGAGCTCCAATGTATTATCAACCTGCTAATCTAACTAAACAACCGAAAGCAATTCAACCATAAGCTAAACTCATTCAATCTCATAAAACCTAACTCAGCAAACCTGTAATTTCAAATTACATGGTAAAGCAATGAACTAAAGTGCTGTAACGAAATGAAAACACATTACAACACTGAGGAGATCTATTGCTCTCAGGTTGGGCCCTAACCTGAGAGCTATAGCTCCTTGAGAAAACTCAGAACTAGATCAAAATTTGCCTTCTTTATTCATAATCTGATGTCATGCCAAATTGGCTTACAAAAAGGAACAAAAACTGAGCTCTAGCTCGTACTATCCAATTACAAGAGTAATGCCAAGGTTCAAAAAGCTTCTATCCAAGGCTACGGCCTCAGTATTTATGCAAAAATGATCATCCAACAGGTGTCCTTGATTTTAGGAGCTCGGCTGTCCAACTGAAGTTTAACTGCTGATCCTGTAGGACAGTCATAACTATTGTTCCTGTAGAACAGTTATAACTGCTGTTCCTATAGAACAGCTGGTTGCTTCTAAGCTCAGTGGGGAGATGGATTGGAGCTCGGAGTTCTTGGTGGGAATCATGAGGAAGGTCCCCAAGACCGTGGACATCCTCTCCTAAAAACCAGCAGTGCCACCTCATTGTCTCCTTGTCTCCTTTTTCGTTGTCTTTTTCTCCCTTTTAATGCCAAAAACTTGAAAGCATCATGCATTAGTCACGTAGCTAAAGTGTCTACCCTCCTTCCTACAAACAACACAAATAAACTAAGAAATGCATGCATAAGAAGTAAAAAGTGAATGGTTTGAGCAAAGAAAGTAGGCCAAATGAGCCCAAATTGTACCAAAAATTGGGGCTCATCATCACCCCCCAGCTAAACTATTTGCTCATCCTTGAGCAACCTTGCTCTGGCTCCTCATCTTTGGCCGAGAACTAGAGCCCGGAGCATGCTTTTCCTTCCCTGATTTTGGTGGTTCTTCCTTCTCTGCCGAGGGTGGCGCTTCTTCCTTTCCCGTTTTTGGCGGCCCTGCCTTTGCTGCCCCTGGTGGTGATGAAGGCGATGCTTCCTCCCCCTTTCCTATTTCCTTGAGCCGGGCTTCGGAAGGCGACTGGCCTATTTTTCGTGTCCAGGAATTTATTTTTGGGCTCTCCTTTTCGGGGGTAGCTGATGTTTTAGAGGGGGTTTTTGTACTGGGTGTAGTAGGGACATCCCCTGAAATGGTTTGGCTGCTGGGTGGAGGCTGTGGCTTGCCCGTGGTCATCCTCTTGCTTCTCCTGGCTTCAGATGGTAGAGGGGTCTCCCTCTCCCTTTTCTCTTTCGATTTGGGAGGTGTACTGAGGTCAGCTAATACCGCTGCTGCTTCCCGTGCCAGAATATCCACCTTCTTCTTTTTGGGTTTTACCTTTTTGGGGCTTCCTGTAGAAGCCTGTTTTTGCAATTTCGGGCTTCCTGTAGAAGCCTGTTTCTGCAATTTTGGGCTTCCTGTAGAAGCCTGTGTCTTAATGGTTTGTGGGCTTCCTGTAGAAGCCTTGGTCTTTGCTTTTGGGCTTCCTGTAGAAGCCTGCTCCTCACTGATCTTCGGGCTTCTTGTAGAAGCCTTTGTTTTTGGTTTTGGGCTTCCTGTAGAAGCCTGTTTTTCACTGATTTTTGGGCTTCCTGTAGAAGCCTGAGTTTGTGTTTTCGGGCTTCCTGTAGAAGCCTGCTTTTGCTTTCCTGTAGACACAGGTGTCTCCACTTCCGCTTGCTGGCCTGCTTGAGTTTTGCTTTTTGCTTTGGGTGCAGGTGCTGTTGAGGTACTTGGGCTGACGTGGGCCACCTCTGCTTTGTCCATTCTGCTCTTCATCCTCTTTTCCCTTGCCGACAGGATAGGTGTGCCACCTTTTTCTTGGTCCTTCTCTTCCTCATGCTTCTTCCTTTGTTCTTCGGCCACTGCTTCGTGTTCCTCACTGCTAGAGGAACCCGTTTCTTCGATCAACATTTTAATATCCCCATCTTTGGTCAAATTGCGGAAGGATTCCCATGAGAGGGGGACCTTATACGAGTGCAATGCATCTTCCACAAGCAGCTTTATTAACCCATGGTGGGCTATCTGATCAGGTATGCCCTCTATTAGCTTTGTAGCACACTCCATTAGGGACTGCAGGAGATAATAAGGGATGCTCAGTTTTTGCTCTACAGGAAGGTCAATTCGGTGCCTCAACTCAGTGAGTAACCGAAAGTGATATGCATACACGATGCTGAACCGGCCTTCACAAGTAATATATTTCATGATTTGCAAACTGACTTCATTCCAAGGTGGTGATAGGCTCGTTCTTCTCACCTCGTTTTTATCCTCCGAGAATTCTTCCTCAGGTGGAAAGAATTCCTTCTTTGCCTGCTGACTCAGCTTTCTCTCCTCTTTATCCCACGGTAGACCCATAGGAAGTTCTGTGATCCGACTGATATGTTCTGGGGTGAGGTTGAGGCTTAGACCTCTGAAGTTTACTGTGGCCAGTGTTTGGGATTTAGGCTTCAAAGCCTGCAAGAATTCCTCGGCTACTTCATCATCATAGCCCTGCAGCTTATCACAAAAACGCATCCATTGTGCTCTGGTGAAGAGCTCTACCACTGCCGGGTTTCTCCTTAGTTTAGTTGAATCCGTGGGCTCTCGTCTTATAAACCCACCCGGCATGATGAACACGGTCGTTTTAACAAAAGGTGGCAGCTGCAAAAGGGATTTGGTCTATGGAGACAGAGCATGCACATACAAAATTTCAATACAGACTACTCATACCAACATCCTGTAGAATGGTAGCAACGATACAGCAAACGACAATTCCACCAATATTTTTATAACCCGACCGTGGACGATGGTATTTCCACTTCTAATAACCAGTTACATTAAGAGTTCAGGGTTACCTCCTTCATTGGCCACCTTTTTCCGCGAGGCACCCGCTTTCCTGTAGATGACTGCGTTCCTGTAGACTACGTTCCTGTAGAACTGTGCTCCTGTAGAACTGCGTTCCTGTAGAACTGCGTTCCTGTAGAAGCCGTGCGCAATTCTCGGGGAGGACTGTAGTTGGCCGCGCTCACGGTGTGCTTGACCAGCGTTCTGGTAGCCAACAACTCGGCGTATCAAAGTGCAGAGGAGATCAGAATAGCTATCCGAGTTGAAGTGTTTGGTTGATAGATGCATGCGCACGATTTAGCCGATTGGATTTTGAATCGGCGCAATCCGTGGCGCGGGGGATGAGCTGTCCCCGCCGGACCGTTGGGCGACGTCATCCATCCTCCGCCTGCGTATTCACTTGCTGCTGCATTCATTCCCACAGATTTACCGCCGCCTTTCCTGTTAAACTCATGCTTCTGACGAGAGTGTTCCCACGTGCATGCCGTTCATTCTCTTTCTCGTGGCCGCCACCCAAACATCCAGTTACACTTTAACTAGCCGACGTGGCCAGTCGACTGGCCATACGGCCGCTCAACCATTCAATTTTACGCTTTGCAAACAATTTCAAAGTTAGATTCATGCGATTTGATGGAAGGAAGGGTGGAGACACTTACCTGCGCGGCTGCACACGATTTTTCCAGTTCTTGGACGATGGTGAGCGGATCTACCTGCTGCGTGCGACATACACAGACCTGGAAGCTCGTGGGTACAGGCTGCCAACGCTGGAGTGGGTGGTTTTGCTTGCATGCGCCCGCGTTTCATTTCGGATGGCGGTTCTGTAGAAAATCCACTCGAGCAGGTTGAACTGTTACAGGATCCCCGCGAGGGGTCTCGTAACAGTCCTTTCTCCTTGGGTGCATGCTGCACGATGGCGGTTCTGGCTTCTCGATCACAATCCCAGAGCTTTTGGTGCAGGTGGTATGAGATCCCATCATTTGTTAATCTTTGGAAATGGCTTTCCTGCGAGAACTCATCGATTTTCTTTGTTTGTGCAGGGACTTGGCCGCATGTCGACACGGGTGGTGGAGCATGGTGACAACAACGTGCAAGGATGCCAACAGAGGCTTGCATGCATCCAAACCAATCCATGGTCGCGAAATCTCTTTTTAAGATGAATTCTGGCCGTCCAAAACTCCTACAGGAAGTTTCCTGTAGACACAGAGCTTCCTGTAGAAAGTTCGGCCTTCCTGTAGAAAGTCTGCACTTTCCTGTAGAAAATCCGCGCCTTCCTGTAGAAAGACTGCGCCCTCCTGTAGAAAGACTGCGCCTTCCTGTAGAAAGACAGCAGCTTCCTGTAGAAGGTTCAAACCATGATAAAATTGCACATACCTTGAAAAACATGGGTGCTCTTGGAGGAGGTACTGATGAGGTTCCTTGACAGCATGATAAGGACCCTTGGCTGTGAGTTGAAGGGCTTCTTCTTCTCCATAGAGCATCTGCAACCTGCATGCAATTTTTACCATATTTTGCTTATTGTTTTTTTTTTTCTTTTTTTTTTTTTTGAAAGATGACAGGGGCGCCTCAAAGAGGTTTTCACCCATGCCATCTGCCCTGAGTGCCTCAGAGAGGTTTTCACTCAAGGATCTTTTTCAACCTTTTCTCTTTTTTTTAAAAACAAAAGCAATAGGAGCACCTCAATGAGGTTTTCACCCCTACTACCTGCCTTGGGCGCCTCAGAGAGGTTTTCACCCAAAGATCTTTTTTTTTTTTTTTTTTTTTTTTTTTCAGATATTTTTTCGGGGTGTGCCAGAGGCAGAGGCAGAACCCTTCTCTATGACCAATACAGATTTCTCCATAGTTTTGATAAACTCTTGTCTTGAGAGAGGTCTCCTGTAGATCTTCAATCGATGCCCATTGACAAGCATGGGAATGGCTTCCTCATCAATGGTTCGAATGAGGACAGATCCATTGTCATGGCATTTCTCCACTGTATATGGTCCTAGCCATCTGGTTCTCAGCTTCCCCTTGAAATCTTTGTATCTGGAATCATACAACAAATCCCAATCTCCCGGCTGAAATTGCTTGTCATGGAGATGTTGGTCATGCCACACCTTCCTCTGAAGTTGAACCACTTCTGAGTGAAGGAGGGCCTGCATGCGGTGCTCGTCCAGGCCATTCAGCTGCAGCAGCCTTTCTTGTTGAGCATGGCTGAGATCTAGGTCCAGCTGAGCTGCCATCCTCAAGGTGTTGTATTCAAACTCAATGGACAGCAAAGCTTTCTTCCCATAGACCAGCTCATATGGTGTGAAACCGATGGTGGTCTTCCAAGTGGTGTTGTAGGCCCATGTGGCTTCTACCAGGCGATCTGCCCAGTCCTTTCTGCTGCTGCTCACCACTTTAGTCAAGATCCCTTCTAATGCTCTATTGGTGACTTCCACCTGCCCATTTGCTTGAGGGTGATAAGGGGTGGAAGTCCTTTGCTTGATCTTGTGATGAGCTAGGAGATCTTCAACCAGGTTGGAGGTGAACTGGCTCCCTTGATCGGTGACCAGCTCTCTTGGATAGCCAAACTTATAGAAGATGTTCTCTCTTAGGAACTCGGCCACCTTTTCTTCTGTTGCTGCTTTGATTGCTTTGGTCTCTGCCCACTTTGTCAAATAGTCAGTACACACAATGATGTAAGTCATTTGCCTCGAAGAGGGGTTGATTGGGCCCACAAAGTCCATGCCCCACTTCTCAAATGGCTCAAGAGTCACTTGAGGTTGGAGAGGCATCTCATCCCTTTGGGTCGGTTTCCCCATTCTTTGGCATTGGTCACACTAACTGACATATCTTCTGACATCTTGATGAAGTGTGGGCCAATAGTAGCCTGCCTGCAGGATCTTGAAGGCAGTTCTCTTTGCTGCAAAATGCCCTCCACAAGGCCCATCATGACAAGTGAGGAGGATATCAAAGACTTCCTCCTCCCTTACACAACGCCTTAAGATCTGATCGGGGCCAAGCTTGAACAGATTGCCCCCGATCCAAGTGAATGAGGCACTTTTTCTGATGATTCTGCTCTTCTCTCTGGAAGATAGGTGTGGAGGGAACTGTGCTGAAACAAGATAGTTTGCTATATCAGCAAACCATGGAGAGAGTACTGAAATAGCAAACAGATGTTCATCAGGCATCTGATCGTCCACTGTTCCATCCTCATCTGCAGACAAATCCAATCTAGATAAAAATTCAGCAACAACATTTTCTCTACCTGGTTTATCAACAATGGTTAGATCAAACTGCTGCAATAAAAGTAACCATCTAATAATACGAGCATTCACATCTGGTTTATTCAGCAAATATCTAATAGCAGCATGGTCAGTATGTACAAAGGTCTGGTAACCAGTAATATAATGTCGGAACTTGTTCAATGCATGGACCACAGCCAAGAATTCTTTCTCGGTTACAGTGTAATTCAGCTCAGCTTTGGACAAGTTTTTGCTAACAAAGTAAATGGCATATGGAAGTTTCTTCTCAACTTGTCCTAAAGCTGCACCTATGGCTTTGTTCGAGGCATCAGTGTGGATGTGGAAAGGTAGGGCCCAGTTTGGACCTCTCAGGATTGGGGCTGACACCAACTTGTCCTTCAATTCATTTAAAGCCCTCTGACAATCGTCAGTCCATTTAAACTCCACATCTTTTGCCAACAGACCAAACAATGGCGAGGCTAGCTTGCTGAAATCTTTAATGAATCTCCGGTAGTATCCTGCTAATCCCAAGAAACTCCGGACATCCCTTACCTTTTGAGGAGCTGGAACCCTCTTGATGAGAGCAATTTTGTTAGGATCCACCTGCAATCCTTGGGAAGAAATGGTATGGCCTAGCACGGTCCCCTCAGTCATTAGGAATTCACATTTTTCAGGACTAAGGGACAAGTTCATCTCGGTGCATTTGGTTAGGACTTTCCCCAGGTTGGACAATGCTTCCTGGAAGTTGGCCCCATAAGGAGTAAAGTCATCCATGTATATTTCCACTGCATCATGGACCAGCTCCGAGAAGATGCTCAAGACAGCTCTCTGAAAGGTAGCAGGAGCATTGCATAGCCCAAAGGGAAGGACTCGATAGGCAAAGGTACCCCAAGGACAAGTGAAGGTGGTCTTATCTTGGTCTTCCGGGCTGATTTGGATTTGATTGTACCCGCCAAACCCATCCAGGAAAGAGAAGAACTTCTTTCCTGCCAGTCCATCCAACACTTGATCTATGAAAGGTAGAGGGAAATGGTCCTTTTTGGTAGCTTTGTTCAGTTCTCGGTAGTCTACACAGATTCTCCATTTCCCATTTTTCTTGGGAACCAATACTAGAGGGGACACCCATTCACTATCTGAGATGGGGTAGATGAATCCGGCATCCAACAGTTTCTGCAATTCTTCCTTGACAATGTCTTTAAGGGCTGGATTCATTCTCCTCTGAGGTTGCCTAACCGGTTTACAATCCTCCTTGATGTATATATGATGGGTACAGAACGAAGGATGGACTCCTTTCATTTCCTTATAGCTCCAAGCAAAAGCATCTAGGTGGTTGGCCAACAGACTACACAGCTCCTTTTCCTGGGAAGGAGATAGGGAGGAGCTGATCTTCAATGCTTTCTCAGGGCTGAACTCCACATTCTTGACTCTGGGAGTAACAGGGTTGGTTGTACAGAGATCCACTAAGGTGCTAGCTTGGGCATCCTCCACCAATTCCTCTAAGGGTAGTGCACTGGAAGGTGGATTCTGGATTAAGGTCTCGATCAAGTCATCCTCGGTTGGAGGGTCTTTTCTAGTGGTATCTAAGGTGCACAGAGGTGCTGAGTACACCTCGTCTTCTTCTCCTTCTTCCAACCAGAGTGGTAAATCATGCTCTAAGGAAGGTTGGGCAGGAGGGTATAGGACTAGTTGCTTGGACATGGGACCATTTTTGATGGTCATGTTTCCTGCCCGACAACTTATGTAAGCATCTGCAGTAGCTAACCAAGGCCTTCCCAAAATGAGAGGATATCCAGTAAGCTTGGCCTTTGGTTGCAGAACCAGGAAGTCTGCAGGGTATTCCCAAGAATCAATGGAGACCATGACATCCTCCACAATCCCTTCGGGAGTCACGGTGGAGCGATCTGCTAATTGCAGTACTGTCGAGGTCTTCCTCAAGGAACCCTGAAGATTGAGTTTAAGCATGGTATCCCTGGTCATCACATTGATGGCCGCCCCCAAATCAATCAAGGTGTGGGGGATAATGGTGCCATTGATGTGAACATCTACTACAGGACTTCCAGGATCTAGGTACTTTGGGCAGATGACTTGTCCTAGCATAAGGTCAGACAGTTGTCCTATGACATTGATAGTTGAGGCATCTTTCTTCCGTCTGCCTGGGTGTTTGAAACACTTCTCCTTAATCAGCTTGTTATATATTGGCACATCCTTGATGGCTTGGAGAAGTGGGATTTTTACACACAACTGCTTGAGCTCACCCAAAAGCTCATCTTCTTCTGGGTTAGGTTGTGTGGTGGCTGTTAGTCTCTCAGGAAAGGGTGGAATAGCCTTTGGTTCGCTTTCCTGTTTATCTTCCTCATCCTCTGGGGGAGGAGGTTGGCGATCTGGTAGAGTCTTTCCAGATTGAAGGTTGATCTCCTGGATCTCCACAGCATAGGTAGGGCATGAGGTTTCCCCCGTGTATACCTGCTGGGCCTGTCTATTGTTGGGGTTCGGGTTCGGTTGAGCAGGCATTTGAGGTTGCCTTGGAGGAGCAGGAGGTAATGGTTGAGGTTGAACTGGTGGTGGAGGCAAAATGGCAGGAGGAGTGTTGTATTGGGGCCTCCACCCCGACTGAGGTGCATTCCATTGAGGCTGTGGCTGGGTATGTGAGTGATATGGATGAGAAGTAGGTTGAGTGGGGTACTGAGGTGGATAAGACCATGGAGGAGGCATGGACCATGAAGGATGAGCAGGGGGACCCCAGGAAGGCATAGGAGTTGACTGGTTGGGGTCGTAATAAGCTTGAGATGCCCCTTGCATCCCCTGCTGATAAGGTCTAGATCCTTGTGGCCTCCTTTGGTTGAGGTAATAGAGAGGCTCTGTGGGAGCTTCGGTCCCTTGGTACATGGCTTTAAACCCAGGTAAGGTTGGACACTGATTTGTGGGATGGTCCTCCTCACAAACGAAACACACTTCAACCGAATGCAATGGACATTCGTTCTTAGGGTGCCTCCTTGTGCACCTAGGACAGAAGACAACCAAGGCTCTCTCAGCCTCTTCTTTCTTTTGCTGAATCCTGAATGTATCAAGCTGCATGGCAATGGTTTGTCTCACCTCACTCTTAAGATCTTCTAATTGGTTTGCAAGTTCATGTTTGGAGAAAGGGACACTAGCTGAGAGGTGGGTTCCTCTACCTCGTTTCCGAGCTGCCCTGGAGTGGTTTCTAAACACAGTCTTGATGTCCTCATAAGGCAGTTGGTAAATGTCCCCCCCAGCTAACATGTGAAGGGTATCTAAGAGGTCTTCAGGGACTCCCCGGAGTAGGACCAAGTTGAGGGATTCAGGGTCAAGTGTGCACCTGGCCCGCTTATAGCTTAGTTGGAACCTCTCCTCATAATCCTCTAAGGACTCATCATTTCCCATGGACATCCGAAAGATTTCCCCCTTTGTTTCCTTGGACCTACAGTAATCCCGGTACTTGGTGTTGAAAGCTTGCTGCATCTGAGCCCAAGTAGTGATACTATTCCCAGGTAAACCCATGAACCAGCGTAGTGCTGCATCCTTGAGAGTGGAAGGGAAAAGTTTCAACTTTTGCTCATCTTCAGTATAGTCATAGGTTCTACAAAGGACAACAAACTCAAACAGGAAGGTATCTGGATCTTCAGTGGTCAACCCATGGAAGTGAGGTAAGGCAGAGGGGCTAATGTTTTTCATTTTCATCTCTCCATTGGTCTCTCGGATGGGAAAGGCACCTTCTATTCTCTCATCTTCTCTTCTATTATCAGCCATAGCTTCAAATGGAGTAGTCTCTAACTCTTCTTCTACTATAGGATCTTTGGATATCTCAGGATGTTCACCTATAGGCTCTTCTGGGTCACTGTCACCAAAGAGGAGAGAAGGGTGACTCAGAGATGTGGTGGGGGTGTTTGGTAGGAATTTGCCTGATCTATCTCGGTTCCTACGAGTCATGAAATGGAAAAGACTTTCTTTTTTCTCTTTGATTGCTTTTGCTTTGCTTTTCTTTTGGTACCTGCAAGACTGAGACAGATTGATCTACAACTATCTATGAAAGATGCAAAATTAACTGAAAGCAGGAAAGGACTAATCTACTTTGCTCAAATGAAATTGCAGGAATGGAAATGCTAGTCTACGCTTGCAGAAAGGAAATGCTAATCTATGAAAGCAGGAAAGGCTAATCTATGAAAGCAGGAAATGCTATGCTACTTTTGCAGAATGGAAATGAAGTAAACTACTTAGCAGAAGGTAAGAGTAAGAAAGTAGAAGAAAAGCAACAATTGCTAATACTCTGACGCTTCCCCGGCAACGGCGCCAAAAAGATGGTGAGCTCCAGTATTGTAGCAATAATGCTACAACTCCTGGGGCTTCCTTTCTCTTAATTTTATCAACCCGGTAGTTCGTACAAACTTGGAAGCGACGGTGCTGTATGCACAAGTACTAGCTCTTGTCGCAGCTGTCACTTGGTCAGCTGGCACAAGTCCGCTAGGGTTCAAGCCAACTTCTATAGGCTCTCAGAAGAAGCTTGTTAAATGATGGACGAAAGCTAGCTTAAAGAAGACTAATCTACTTGGCAAAAATGAACTGAAAGAAAATCAAAACATGGAAACCCTAGGAAACCCTAATTTAACTAGTCTAACCTCTATGATGCAAAGAATGTGAAGGAAACTTCTACCAATGATGCCATTACTTCTAATAAGTGAAAATGCATGAATCTAATCTACTTGCAGCTTAAAAGACATGTTTTTGTATTTTTTCTTTAAGTGGATGGAGTGATTGTGATTTTGTGCTTATTAGGGTTTGGTTGTGCAGATGTGATGCGGAAGGAAGGAAAGCTTGGGAAAGGTTGGGGAGGCTAGGAGAGGTTCCCAGAGATCCTTAGCATCAGTCCACAGAGGTTCCTCACGTTCAGAGGCTCAGCAACCGAGTGAGTGGCCTCCTACAGGATGTCTGCAGGGGATTCTACAGGAAACGCAGGGGTTTCTACAGGAAGTCTACAAATTGCTACAGGATGACCTACCGTGGGTGTTTGAAGTGATGGTGGAGTGATGGAATGGTAGGGGGAGATGTGCAACGTAGGAATAAAGCTGGTGATGGCTCAGGAGTGGAGGAGTAGGATGGAGAACGAGTGTATGAAGTGGGTTGATGGATGGAAGGTTATAACAACGAGATGCCTAAAGAATGAAGTTACGTGAGGAGTGGAGGAGTTTGGGAGATAACAGAGCGGAGCAGAGGTCAAGGGTGTGGTTGTATGCATGATCAAGACGAAGAAGGAGGTAATAGAACGATGAAAAGCAGTGTAAATAAAACAAATGGCTTATGACTGTCACCAAGATGAAAATTCATTAACCTAAGCTACCTGAACTCAATGAACAACAATATAAAGCGTGTAGAGGAATGTGCATGAAGCGGTGATGAAGGTGTATGGTGCAAGAGTGAAGTGCATGGAAAGATCTATCATAAACGAGACTATGTTGCAGCATGTATAAAGTGAAGAACTGCGTATTTTTGTGGCTGGTATAGGCTGCACTCCAATCTCCAAACAGAGATGGCAGTGGAGACTTCCTCAACCTTTTTTTGCTGGAGCTCCAATGTATTATCAACTTGCTAATCTAACTAAACAACCGAAAGCAATTCAACCATAAGCTAAACTCATTCAATCTCATAAAACCTAACTCAGCAAACCTGTAATTTCGAATTGCATGGTAAAGCAATGAACTAAAGTGCTGGAACGAAATGCAAACACATTACAACACTGAGGAGATCTATTGCTCTCAGGTTGGGCCCTAACCTGAGAGCTATAGCTCCTTGATAAAACTCAGAACTAGATCAAAATCTGCCTTCTTTATTCATAATTTGATGTCATGCCAAATTGGCTTACAAAAAGGAACAAAAACTGAGCTCTAGCTCGTACTATCCAATTACAAGAGTAATGCCAAGGTTCAAAAAGCTTCTATCCAAGGATACGGCCTCAGTATTTATGCAAAAACGATCATCCAACAGGTGTCCTTGATTTTAGGAGCTCGGCTGTCCAACTGAAGTTTAACTGCTGATCCTGTAGGACAGTCATAACTACTGTTCCTGTAGAACAGTTATAACTGCTGTTCCTGTAGAACAACTGGCTGCTTCTAAGCTCGGTGGGGAGATGGATTGGAGCTCGGAGTTCTTGGTAGGAATCACGAGGAAGGTCCCCAAGACCGTGGACATCCTCTCCTAAAAACCAGCAGTGCCACCTCATTGTCTCCTTGTCTCCTTTTTCGTTGTCTTTTTCTCCCTTTTAACGCCAAAAACCTGAAAGCATCATGCATTAGTCACGTAGATAAAGTGTCTACCCTTCTTCCTACAAACAACACAAATAAACTAAGAAATGCATGCATAAGCAGTAAAAAGTGAATGGTTTGAGCAAAGCAAGTAGGCCAAATGAGCCCAAATTGTACCAAAAATTGGGGCTCATCACAAACCATATGAGAAAAATATCATACCACTGCACAGGCAGTAAGTCTATGTTAATACTGTGTTTGAAACTAGATTCCAAATTTGAATTACACTTCGAATATAGAGCGCGTTATGATCAATGAAAAACCATATAATATATTTGGTATGCCATATATAATTATTGTTGCACCAAAAACTCGAAAGTTAGAGTTATAATTTGAATTGCAATATTATTGCACCCGAAATCTAAAATTATAGTTCCGAAACATTATAAAAGAATGCCAATGCACTAAAGAAAGATGAAGGGAAATGAAGTGAATTGAAGAAGTGAGTGGCTTTTGAGAAGCAACTGAAGTTGGTATTTCGAGGTCACATGGAAGCTAAATTGAGCATTTGAAGAATTGAGATAAGGATTTATGTGCGCTCTGAACACACTAGCAGAGTTCGTTTGACAGTTGCATCAACCGATACTTCAGAATGCGGTACATGGACAATTATCTTTCGAATTCAAGTGGAGGCACGTAATTGAATTATGTACTTGTTGATGCATGATTGCTCATCTTCAGTTGAGGTCTAGAGTCCTTGCAGGAGACTCTTTATATTGTTTTAGTTGACATGGTGATTGCAGGTTGCCATGTTATTTTGTGAGAGTTCTCTGTAGGAGAACATTTCCTTGAAGGGGAAATAGCCACATTGTAATCAACATATTGATGTACCTCATTTTTAACAATGAAATATGAGCAGCCTAACCTTTTGAGCAGGGTCCAGAGATGTAGCCTAGGAGGGGTGAATTCCATCATTAAACTTTGTGTTGTTCTTATTGATGTTTGCATGAATTATATGTGTTATGTTCTATATAGTTAGCTTGCACATGAGAACTAATTTGTGCTTGAAGCAACACCAAACAGACATGTTGTTTTGAAAACCAATCTCAACCTTGTGAAATGTTATAGGACGATCAATCTTTTTCCACATTAAAAGATGATTGATAGATGGAACAAATGCATCCAAAATATTACAATACCCTGCAAGTCTGCAAGATTGCCCTAACCAAGATAACACGACCACCTAGTGAAAGTCATTTGTGATCCCAGAGCATGAGTTTTTTTCAAATTTGTTAATGAGCCATGTCGAATCCTGAATTCCATATTTTCTTGGCTTCAAGAAGAAGTCGAGATAGTTAAAACCATTTGGCACGGATCGAGTTTTAACTTCAAAGAGAGAAGAATTATGTTGTATATCATCTGAATCCTCCTCATCTGAGATGATTTCTAAATTTTCTCTGTTGATTATAAAATTAGAATCCTTGCAAAATTTAGTGATTACCTAAAGGAAGGCTTCCCATTCTGATACTTTGTCTTCACCAAAACATAGAACATAATCTACAAACATGAGGTGCGTAGGGGAAGATTTCCTAGAGACTCTGCATCCAGAGATTGAACCTGCCAAGTTTTCTGCCCTAATAAGTCTTATGTTCAGCGAATCCATGAAAAGAATGAAGAGTAGATGAGAGTGGGAACACCCTTGCCGCATCCCCCGAGATATCCTAAAAATATTAGTCGGAACACCATAGGCAATCACTACCATATTTTCCGAGGTAATACAAACCATAATCCATTTGATATATCTGTGTGGAAAGTTGACTTTATGTAGGATCAATCTAAGGAAGTCCCAATCTGCCTTGTCATAGGCTCGAATACGATAAATCTTTATTATACAAGCCTTGAGGTTGTGAGATTTAATTGAATGGATACACTCGTTGGTCATTTCCATTGCATCTTGAATTCTTCTACCAAATAGGAACCCAAATTTCTCTGGAGTGATGTGCAAAGAAAGTATATTTTTAAATATGTTAGCTATAACCTTCAAAATCATTTAATAGATAGAGTTAAATAAAGAAATAGTCCTATAATTAGAAAAGTATAAAGAGTTGGATTTTTTAGGAATGAGAGTAAGAAAGGTTGCATAGGTGGCACCTGGAATTTGACTAGAAGTACAAGATATTCCACCATTTGCAGTAAATTAGAGTGCATTATCTCATATCAGAAGAAGAAATCTCAACATGCCAATTATCTGGGTCTAGGATCTTATCCGTCGCGATATCCTTCAAGGTACTCAAAATCTCTTCTTCATAAATTAGTCAGTCCATCAACCAGATGTCTTCATCGTTGACCATTTGGGGAAATAGACTAGCTAGCTCCATTTTTTGAGTTATATTATGTTCCTCCACCTCCTTTATTTGATTACTGAATAAACTGAAAGCTTCATTACTAATGCCCTTCTCTGATGTTAGTAACCTGCTAGCTTCATCTCGAATATTCCAGATCGAGTTAGCAACGTTTCTATTTGTTGCAACTCTGTGGAAAAATCTAGTGTTTTGTCACCATATTTGATCCAAGACAATCTACTCTTAATCCTCCATTCCTCCTCCTGATATTTAAGAATTATATTCTTCTTGTCCACTAGCTCTAAAATAACCTTCTTTGTTTGATTAGAAAAATGTTCACAGTTTGAAATATGTAAGAGGGAAGTTATTTCCTAATCAATAGGTAATAGATCTCTTCTGAGCCCTTATTTATGCTTAGTGATCCATTCCCTAACCTCTGACTTGAGCATATTTAATTTGTGACAGACCTTTTCCATATGAAAATCGTTATTAGACAAATTTAGGAGGCTCCAAGAACTACAAACCAAATCAATAAACTCATAGACATTAGCCACATTTGATTGAATATAAAGGGTAGGGGAATTTGGTTGTTTTTCTCACTCCACTCTAAAAGAATAGAATCATGATTAGAGAGCTTCAAAAAGAAAGAAGAGGACTCGAGCTTCTTCATTCTCGCAAACATAAATGAGTGGACAAAAAAATGGTCAAGCCTTTTTGAAATACCCTCTTCCCCAACTCACCCATTTCTTTAGGAAGGGCATACGGGAAAGGAAGTACATGCTTGAGCATCTTGTGATTTGAGAGATCCTTAAAACATACTACAAGTGGGTCCATCTTAGCCTTATGTCCCTAACATTCCCCAACTTCCATGATAAATTTCATGTCCCATGTGACTATGAGGGAGTGAATATCCAAAATTCTACTGACATCAACCGCCTCCCAGAAATATTTTTTGTTGTTATAAGGGGCACATATATTCAAGATTCAAACACGATTAGCAGATCGCAAGCTATTAACCTTATATAATTATACCTACAAACAACCTATAAGATTTGAAGGAAAAAACCCTGGGTTTCCACATGGCTACAAGTCCACCGAAAAATCCCTGAGTGCTAGTAGCACAAACTTCCCATGTGGGGCATATTTGCTTCCCATACTTGCTGCCCTCTTATCCAGTAGTCATGAACATCCTTGATCTACATTATCAAGTTTACCTATCTTGTTAACGATCTCCATAATCACTTTTTTTTACCATAATTTGAGGGGGGACCAAGCATTTTATCCCATACTATCTTCTGTTTGGGGAACTCCATAATTGGGTCAAATCCAACATTCCACTTTTGCAACACTAAGAAACCAAGACCTAAAACCCAAGGCAGAGCCAAGATATTGATAACATCCTCCAATTTTAAGAAATGGAAACTAAACCATCCATTCACTAATATGCTCACCTTAGGCCTGTATCTGAGCAGAGTAGACCAACTTTTTTGTATCCATTCCTTCATCTGGGCTCCATTCAAATTGGAATACTACCACCGATCCACCAGGACTTGCTTCTTCAGTATTTCCACACTCTCCCAATAAACATCGACTCCCATAATGAGTTTCTGAATCTCTTCCTGGACCTTAATCGATTTTTTTTATTGTTGGAATCAGCATGATGAACCTTTTGCAGGGATATGTCCATTTTCTCAAGGATCATTTTTGGTGGTTTATGTATGCGACGCGTCAAGCGCTATAACTATACACCAATGCAAAGTTTCAAACCATATGAGAAAAATATCATACCACTGCACAGGCAGTAATTCTATGTTAATACTGTGTTTGAAACTAGATTCCAAATTTGAATTACACTTCGAATATAGAGCGTGTTATGATCAATGAAAAACATATAATATATTTGGTATGCCATATCTAATTATCGTTGCACGGAAAACTCGAAAGTTAGAGTTATAATTTGAATTGCAATATTATTGCACCCGAAATCTAAAATTATAGTTCCGAAACATTATAAAAGAATGCCAATGCACTAAAGAAAGATGAAGGGAAATGAAGTGAATTGAAGAAGTGAGTGGCTTTTGAGAAGCAATTGAAGTTGGTATTTCGAGGTCACATGGAAGCTAAATTGAGCATTTGAAGAATTGAGATAAGGATTTATGTGCGCTCTGAACACACTAGCAGAGTTCGTTTGACAGTTGCATCAACCGATACTTCAGAATGCGGTACATGGACAATTATCTTTCGAATTCAAGTGGAGGCACGTAATTGAATTATGTACTTGTTGATGCATGATTGCTCATCTTCAGTTGAGGTCTAGAGTCTTTGCAGGAGACTCTTTATATTGTTTTAGTTGACATGGTGATTGCAGGTTGCCATGTTATTTTGTGAGAGTTCTCTGTAGGAGAACATTTCCTTGAAGGGGAAATAGCCACATTGTAATCAACATATTGATGTACCTCATTTTTAACAATGAAATATGAGCAGCCTAACCTTTTGAGTAGGGTCCAGAGATGTAGCCTAGGAGGGGTGAATTCCATCATTAAACTTTGTGTTGTTCTTATTGATGTTTGCATGAATTATATGTGTTATGTTCTATATAGTTAACTTGCACATGAGAACTAATTCGTGCTTGAAGCAACACCAAACAGACATGTTTTTTTGAAAACCAATCTCAACCTTGTGAAATGTTATAGGACGATCAATCTTTTTCCACATTAAAAGATGATTGATAGATGGAACAAATGCATCCAAAATATTACAATACCCTGCAAGTCTGCAAGATTGCCCTAACCAAGATAACACGACCACCTAGTGAAAGTCATTTGTGATCCCAGAGCATGAGTTTTTTTCAAATTTGTTAATGAGCCATGTCAAATCCTGAATTCCATATTTTCTTGGCTTCAAGAAGAAGTCGAGATAGTTAAAACCATTTGGCATGGATCGAGTTTTAACTTCAAAGAGAGAAGAATTATGTTGTATATCATCTAAATCCTCCTCATCTGAGATGATTTCTAAATTTTCTCTGTTGATTATAAAATTAGAATCCTTGCAAAATTTAGTGATTACCTAAAGGAAGGCTTCCCATTCTGATACTTTATCTTCACCAAAACATAGAACATAATCTACAAACATGAGGTGCGTAGGGGAAGATTTCCTAGAGACTCTGCATCCAGAGATTGAACCTGCCAAGTTTTCTGCCCTAATAAGTCTAATGTTTAGCAAATCCATGATAAGAATGAAAAGTAGATGAGAGTGGGAACACCCTTGCCGCATCCCCCGAGATATCCTAAAAATATTAGTCGGAACACCATAGGAAATCACTACCATATTTTCCGAGGTAATACAAACCATAATCCATTTGATATATCTGTGTGGAAAGTTGACTTTATGTAGGATCAATCTAAGGAAGTCCCAATCTGCCTTGTCATAGGCTCGAATACGATAAATCTTCATTATACAAGCCTTGAGGTTGTGAGATTTAATTGAATGGATACACTCGTTGGTGATTTCCATTGCATCTTGAATTCTTCTACCAAATAGGAACCCAAATTTCTCTGGAGTGATGTGCAAAGAAAGTATATTTTTAAATATGTTAGCTATAACCTTCAAAATCATTTAATAGATAGAGTTAAATAAAGAAATAGTCCTATAATTAGAAAAGTATAAAGAGTTGGATTTTTTAGGAATGAGAGTAAGAAAGGTTGCATAGGTGGCACCTGAAATTTGACTAGAAGTACAAGATATTCCACCATTTGCAGTAAATTAGAGTGCATTATCTCATATCAGAAGAAGAAATCTCAACATGCCAATTATCTGGGTCTAGGATCTTATCCGTCGCGATATCCTTCAAGGTACTCAAAATCTCTTCTTCATAAATTAGTCAGTCCATCAACCAGATGTCTTCATCGTTGACCATTTGGGGAAATAGACTAGCTAGCTCCATTTTTTCAGTCATATTATGTTCCTCCACCTCCTTTATTTGATTACTGAATAAACTGAAAGCTTCATTACTAATGCCCTTCTCTGATGTTAGTAACCTGCTAGCTTCATCTCGAATATTCCAGATCGAGTTAGCAACGTTTCTATTTGTTGCAACTCTGTGGAAAAATCTAGTGTTTTGTCACCATATTTGATCCAAGACAATCTACTCTTAATCCTCCATTCCTCCTCCTGATATTTAAGAATTATATTCTTCTTGTCCACTAGCTCTAAAATAACCTTCTTTGTTTGATTAGAAAAATGTTCACAGTTTGAAATATGTAAGAGGGAAGTTATGTCCTAATAAATAGGTAATAGATCTCTTATGAGCCCTTATTTATGCTTAGTGATCCATTCCCTAACCTCTGACTTGAGCATATTTAATTTGTGACAGACCTTTTCCATATGAAAATCGTTATTAGACAAATTTAGGAGGCTCCAAGAACTACAAACCAAATCAATAAACTCATAGACATTAGCCACATTTGATTGAATATAAAGGGTAGGGGAATTTGGTTGTTTTTCTCACTCCACTCTAAAAGAATAGCATCATGATTAGAGAGCTTCAAAAAGAAAGAAGAGGACTCGAGCTTCTTCATTCTCGCAAACATAAATGAGTGGACAAAAAAATGGTCAAGCCTTTTTGAAATACCCTCTTCCCCAACTCACCCATTTCTTTAGGAAGGGCATACGGGAAAGGAAGTACATGCTTGAGCATCTTGTGATTTGAGAGATCCTTAAAACATACTACAAGTGGGTCCATCTTAGCCTTATGTCCCTAACATTCCCCAACTTCCATGATAAATTTCATGTCCCATGTGACTATGAGGGAGTGAATATCCAAAATTCTACTGACATCAACCGCCTCCCAGAAATATTTTTTGTTGTTATAAGGGGCACATATATTCAAGATTCAAACACGATTAGCAGATCCCAAGCTATTAACCTTATATAATTATACCTACAAACGACCTATAAGATTTGAAGGAAAAAACCCTGGGTTTCCACATGGCTACAAGTCCACCGAAAAATCCCTGAGTGCTAGTAGCACAAACTTCCCATGTGGGGCATATTTGCTTCCCATCCTTGCTGCCCTCTTATCCAGTAGTCATGAACATCCTTGATCTACATTATCAAGTTTACCTATCCTGTTAACGATCTCCATAATCACTTTTTTTTACCATAATTTGAGGGGGGACCAAGCATTTTATCCCATACTATCTTCTGTTTGGGGAACTCCATAATTGGGTCAAATCCAACATTCCACTTTTGCAACACTAAGAAACCAAGACCTAAAACCCAAGGCAGAGCCAAGATATTGATAACATCCTCCAATTTTAAGAAAGTGAAACTAAACCATCCATTCACTAATATGCTCACCTTAGGCCTGTATCCGAGCAGAGTAGACCAACTTTTTTTTATCCATTCCTTCATCTGGGCTCCATTCAAATTGGAATACTACCACCGATCCACCAGGACTTGCTTCTTCAGTATTTCCACACTCTCCCAATAAACATCGACTCCCATAATGAGTTTCTGAATCTCTTCCTGGACCTTAATCGATTTTTTTTATTGTTGGAATCAACATGATGAACCTTTTGCAGGGATATGTCCATTTTCTCAAGGATCATTTTTGATGGTTTATGTATGCGACGCGTCAAGCGCTATAACTATACACCAATGCAAAGTTTCAAACCATATGAGAAAAATATCATACCACTGCACAGGCAGTAATTCTATGTTAATACTGTGTTTGAAACTAGATTCCAAATTTGAATTACACTTCGAATATAGAGCGTGTTATGATCAATGAAAAACCATATAATATATTTGGTATGCCATATATAATTATCGTTGCACCGAAAACTCGAAAGTTAGAGTTATAATTTGAATTGAAATATTATTGCACCCGAAATCTAAAATTATAGTTCCGAAACATTATAAAAGAATGCCAATGCACTAAAGAAAGATGAAGGGAAATGAAGTGAATTGAAGAAGTGAGTGGCTTTTGAGAAGCAATTGAAGTTGGTATTTCGAGGTCACATGGAAGCTAAATTGAGCATTTGAAGAATTGAGATAAGGATTTATGTGCGCTCTGAACACACTAGCAGAGTTCGTTTGACAGTTGCGTCAACCGATACTTCAGAATGCGGTACATGGACAATTATCTTTCGAATTCAAGTGGAGGCACGTAATTGAATTATGTACTTGTTGATGCATGATTGCTCATCTTCAGTTGAGGTCTAGAGTCCTTGCAGGAGACTCTTTATATTGTTTTAGTTGACATGGTGATTGCAGGTTGCCATGTTATTTTGTGAGAGTTCTCTGTAGGAGAACATTTCCTTGAAGGGGAAATAGCCACATTGTAATCAACATATTGATGTACCTCATTTTTAACAATGAAATATGAGCAGCCTAACCTTTTGAGCAGGGTCCAGAGATGTAGCCTAGGAGGGGTGAATTCCATCATTAAACTTTGTGTTGTTCTTATTGATGTTTGCATGAATTATATGTGTTATGTTCTATATAGTTAACTTGCACATGAGAACTAATTCGTGCTTGAAGCAACACCAAACAAACATGTTGTTTTGAAAACCAATCTCAACCTTGTGAAATGTTATAGGACGATCAATCTTTTTCCACATTAAAAGATGATTGATAGATGGAACAAATGCATCCAAAATATTACAATACCCTGCAAGTCTGCAAGATTGCCCTAACCAAGATAACACGACCACCTAGTGAAAGTCATTTGTGATCCCAGAGCATGAGTTCTTTTCAAATTTGTTAATGAGCCATGTCGAATCCTGAATTCCATATTTTCTTGGCTTCAAGAAGAAGTCGAGATAGTTAAAACCATTTGGCACGGATCGAGTTTTAACTTCAAAGAGAGAAGAATTATGTTGTATATCTTCTGAATCCTCCTCATCTGAGATGATTTCTAAATTTTCTCTGTTGATTATAAAATTAGAATCCTTGCAAAATTTAGTGATTACCTAAAGGAAGGCTTCCCATTCTGATACTTTATCTTCACCAAAACATAGAACATAATCTACAAACATGAGATGCGTAGGGGAAGATTTCCTAGAGACTCTGCATCCAGAGATTGAACCTGCCAAGTTTTCTGCCCTAATAAGTCTTATGTTCAGCGAATCCATGATAAGAATGAAGAGTAGATGAGAGTGGGAACACCCTTGCCGCATCCCCCGAGATATCCTAAAAATATTAGTCGGAACACCATAGGCAATCACTACCATATTTTCCGAGGTAATACAAACCATAATCCATTTGATATATCTGTGTGGAAAGTTGACTTTATGTAGGATCAATCTAAGGAAGTCCCAATCTGCCTTGTCATAGGCTCGAATACGATAAATCTTCATTATACAAGCCTTGAGGTTGTGAGATTTAATTGAATGGATACACTCGTTGGTGATTTCCATTGCATCTTGAATTCTTCTACCAAATAGGAACCCAAATTTCTCTGGAGTGATGTGCAAAGAAAGTATATTTTTAAATATGTTAGCTATAACCTTCAAAATCATTTAATAGATAGAGTTAAATAAAGAAATAGTCCTATAATTAGAAAAGTATAAAGAGTTGGATTTTTTAGGAATGAGAGTAAGAAAGGTTGCATAGGTGGCACCTGGAATTTGACTAGAAGTACAAGATATTCCACCATTTGCAGTAAATTAGAGTGCATTATCTCATATCAGAAGAAGAAATCTCAACATGCCAATTATCTGGGTCTAGGATCTTATCCGTCGCGATATCCTTCAAGGTACTCAAAATCTCTTCTTCATAAATTAGTCAGTCCATCAACCAGATGTCTTCATCGTTGACCATTTGGGGAAATAGACTAGCTAGCTCCATTTTTTGAGTTATATTATGTTCCTCCACCTCCTTTATTTGATTACTGAATAAACTGAAAGCTTCATTACTAATGCCCTTCTCTGATGTTAGTAACCTGCTAGCTTCATCTCGAATATTCCAGATCGAGTTAGCAACGTTTCTATTTGTTGCAACTCTGTGGAAAAATCTAGTGTTTTGTCACCATATTTGATCCAAGACAATCTACTCTTAATCCTCCATTCCTCCTCCTGATATTTAAGAATTATATTCTTCTTGTCCACTAGCTCTAAAATAACCTTCTTTGTTTGATTAGAAAAATGTTCACAGTTTGAAATATGTAAGAGGGAAGTTATGTCCTAATCAATAGGTAATAGATCTCTTCTGAGCCCTTGTTTATGCTTAGTGATCCATTCCCTAACCTCTGACTTGAGCATATTTAATTTGTGACAGACCTTTTCCATATGAAAAACGTTATTAGACAAATTTAGGAGGCTCCAAGAACTACAAACCAAATCAATAAACTCATAGACATTAGCCACATTTGATTGAATATAAAGGGTAGGGGAATTTGGTTGTTTTTCTCACTCCACTCTAAAAGAATAGCATCATGATTAGAGAGCTTCAAAAAGAAAGAAGAGGACTCGAGCTTCTTCATTATCGCAAACATAAATGAGTGGACAAAAAAATGGTCAAGCCTTTTTGAAATACCCTCTTCCCCAACTCACCCATTTCTTTAGGAAGGGCATACGGGAAAGGAAGTACATGCTTGAGCATCTTGTGATTTGAGAGATCCTTAAAACATACTACAAGTGGGTCCATCTTAGCCTTATGTCCCTAACATTCCCCAACTTCCATGATAAATTTCATGTCCCATGTGATTATGAGGGAGTGAATATCCAAAATTCTACTGACATCAACCGCCTCCCAAAAATATTTTTTGTTGTTATAAGGGGCACATATATTCAAGATTCAAACACGATTAGCAGATCCCAAGCTATTAACCTTATATAATTATACCTACAAACGACCTATAAGATTTGAAGGAAAAAACCCTGGGTTTCCACATGGCTACAAGTCCACCGAAAAATCCTTGAGTGCTAGTAGCACAAACTTCCCATGTGGGGCATATTTGCTTCCCATCCTTGCTGCCCTCTTATCCAGTAGTCATGAACATCCTTGATCTACATTATCAAGTTTACCTATCCTGTTAACGATCTCCATAATCACTTTTTTTTACCATAATTTGAGGGGGGACCAAGCATTTTATCCCATACTATCTTCTGTTTGGGGAACTCCATAATTGGGTCAAATCCAACATTCCACTTTTTCAACACTAAGAAACCAAGACCTAAAACCCAAGGTAGAGCCAAGATATTGATAACATCCTCCAATTTTAAGAAATGGAAACTAAACCATCCATTCACTAATATGCTCACCTTAGGCCTGTATCCGAGCAAAGTAGACCAAATTTTTTGTATCCATTCCTTCATCTGGGCTCCATTCAAATTGGAATACTACCACCGATCCACCAGGACTTGCTTCTTCAGTATTTCCACACTCTCCCAATAAACATCGACTCCCATAATGAGTTTCTGAATCTCTTCCTGGACCTTAATCGATTTTTTTTATTGTTGGAATCAGCATGATGAACCTTTTGCAGGGATATGTCCATTTTCTCAAGGATCATTTTTGATGGTTTGGGCCGCCCATCCCTAACAGCCAGCTTGTTCTCTGATGTTATTGTAACATATGTTAATTCTTCCACGTCGAAGATGTGGTCCAATATGTTTGGATGACTTGCCATATTGGATAGAAGATTAACAATGCCACCAACCACCGAGTTCAAATACGATTACCCTCCTTTTGGATAGTTTTATTCAAATTTGGGTGGGAATGTCTTGTGGGATAACCAAAACCATTAAGTATTAATGTAGTACTGGTGTAATAGAATATGTGGTTTGACTTACTTCTAACACCGCAACCAATCCCCAATCCCGCAAACGAGGGTGCAGAATCAAATATTCCTTACCTAACTGCCAATGAGCAGAGAGAACTCCAAGGAATTAGAGAAGTTTTGAGGTCTAAAATGGGCCTCTTAAGGAATATTACAAAATAACAGTGGAATTAATAAAATAAAATTATATTACCTCATCATGATTTGGAGGGAAAAAAGAAAAAACTACTTTTTCAACTCATATTTTCAACTTATCTCCCTAGGATTTTACTCAAATTTCAAGCAGGAGCACTCATTGGATGCAGAGTTTAATTTTGTATCCAAGGAGTAACCATGTTACATACTTTCGATGCATCGTACTACATGAAAAATGTGAAATACATGAAGAAACGTGATTGAAATCATGTTTTTTCATGTATTTCAAATTTTTCGTGTAGCAAGGTCCATCGAAAGTATGCAATATGGGTACTACTTGAATGAAAAAATAAATTTTGCATCTAAAAAGTACTCCGGCTTGAAATTTGAGTAAATTCATTGGGAGATAAGTTGAAAACATGAGTTGAAAGAGAAGTTTTTTTATTTTTTTATCCTTTTACTACTTCAAAAATAGTGAATCATCCCCCATGGTTGACATCATCATATTGAATCCTATTGGTTATTATAAAGTTGATTTTTTCTGTACGTTTTTGTTTTGAGACCCAATTTTTACCTCAAAATTTCTCTAATGGATTTTGATGTCACATGTTGGTTAGATGGCAGGATCCAAAGTATATGGTTTGAAGGCCGAGAATTCTTAGATAAAAGGTGTTTTGTAGAAACACTTGTCAATTTTGGTCACCTCCCAAGAGAAGCCAACTCTAGCTCTAACCACTAGAAGGCACCCACTCTTGTTATGGAATCATATTGATTACAATTATGGATCAAAATTGTCTCTTGTTGCGTCACCCAATCGCTAATGACCACCTCATCCATAGGAGAATTGGGGAAGATCTATGAACCTAAGGAACCAATTTTCTGTAAAAAGACTTTTCCCATCAATCAACTAAAACACTTATTTATTCCCTAGAGAAATGATTTCATTAGGGGAATTTTGAGGTCTAAAATGGGCCTCCTAAGAAAAATATACAAACAAAATAAAATTTATAAGAACCAATAGGATTCAAGATGATGATGTCAACCATGGGGGATGATTCACCATTTTTGGAGTAAAAAAAGTAAAAAGATTAAAAAATAATAAAATAATAAAACTACTTATTCAACTCGTAGTTTCAACTTATCTCCCTAAGGTTTTACTCAAATTTTGAGCGGGAGTACTCGTTGGATGCAAAATTTGATTCCTCATCCAAGGAGTACCCATGTTGCATACTTTTGATGGACCCTGCTACATAAAAAAAATGAGAAATACATGAAAAAACATGATTGCAATCATGTTTTTCTAGTATTCCTCATTTTTCGTGTAGAAGGGTCCATCAAAAGTATGAAAAATTGGTACTCCTTGGATTAGGAATCAAATTTTGTATCTAGCGAGTGTTTCTGCTCGAAATTTGAGCAAAACGATAGGGAGATAAGTTGAAAAAATAGTTTTTTTTTCTTTTGTCCCTTTAAAATTTGATGATGTAATGTAATCTTATTTTATTATTTCCACTATTACTTTATAATTTCCTTAGGAGGCCCATTTTAGACCTTAAAAGTCCCCTAATGCAACCATGAAGGGCGACCCATTTCGCCCTGTCAGAGATAAGAACGACGAAAAAAATATACATCAGACGATCACCAATGAAAGGATATATTTTTAACAAGAAGACTCTTAATGGGATGTCAGGCGAGGCTACATCCAGAACCAACGATCCCAAGGAATGGTTAGAGAGAAAGGAACTGTGTAGGTTCATGCAACAAACAACATGCAACATTATATACCAAACGCTCACTCCACCAAGTAGTTGTGGTGGCAATGAAAATGATAGGGTGAGACACCCTTTATTGAAGGAAATAGCCATAGGGAGGAGTCCGCATCTAACATTAATTTTACGTCGGTCACACCAATATAACCATGATTCAAAAAATACTAGGAAATTGATAAAACCACCATCCAAATAATTGGGAGGATCCCTAAACCGCCAAACACTTCTACCATAACCTGCAAACATTGCCCGCAAGTAGGGAAGGCTCCCGAGTAGAGGCATGAAAATCTAACAAGAAGCCATAATAAATGAGATAGAATGCCCCGAGAAACGAATAATCCATGCTTCTAAAAAATATCTCCAGGAATCTAAACATAACAAAGACTTTGAGATCTATGAGAAGAAAACTTTTCACTCGACAATTGTTCTCCTCTGCATAAACTACTCCTCGGATGATAATGCCAAAACACACAGAATCAGGATAGTATATGTCCAGTGGAAGAAAGAAATGCAACCGTATTAGGAACCAAAATGGGTCTTTAATACTTAGTGCATTGTATGGCTGAGCATCAAACCCAAAGGCCAGTGAATATGGGCAACCATAACTACTTAAAAATGTATAAGTGGGCGTAACTACTTAAAAAGTGAAAATATAATGGGAAGCCAGAATAAATGAGATAGACTGACTTGAGAAACGAATAATCCATGCCTCTAAAAAATATCTCGAGGAATCCAAATGTGATAAAACCTCTGAGATCTGTGAGAACAAAAAATTTTCACTCAGCAACAATTCTCCTCTACATAAACTGCTCCCTGGATGATAACACCAAAATGCACAGTATCGGGATAATATATGCCCAATGGAAGCAAGAACTATAGAAATATCATGAACCAAAGTGGGTCTTTAATACTCAGTGCATTGTATGGTCAAGCAACAAACCCAAAGTTCGGTGAAGATGGGCAGCCATAAGTACTTAAAAATACCTCTGTAACCACATTTACGAGGCTCAAACTCCTTACCAAGCATCAATGAATGCCCATCGTTATACGAGGGTATGCAAAAAATGATTTTCGAACCATCTACATATCTTCTTGTAATTGGAAAATTTGACACACATCAAAAAAATATCCCTTGAAATATAATCATTCTTCATTGGAAGAAGAGTCGTTTAGAATGTTAGTGAGGGATACCTAGCTGAACTACCCAACTTTTTATAACTCCTTTGATATGATAAATTTGGCTAGAAAACTATGGAGCTAAGGAAGGTAGTGGTGGTCTGGGAAAAAACTAAAAAATGGAGCAGCAAAAAGAACTTTTGGCCATTGAAGTAGAATATGAGCACATCTCTCGAACATTCTATAATTCTCCCTTCCCTATAGAATTAGATCAGAAAATGATTTCTCTGGAAGCTATAAAAATCCATATTCTAAAAATGGAAGAAGAGGTTTGGAGACTGAAAAGCAAGGTGACTTGGATGAAGAATGGGGATTTTTTGACGGTGTTGGATGCCACTAACATTGTAAGGGGATCTCCATGATGTGAAGTCCCAATTAGACCTCACACTATTAGGTGTAGGAGTCCCATCCATTCATATGGTCCAACCACTGTTGGAAAGGTTTAAATATATGCCTAGGTTACAATCCAACATAAGATAAAACAACATCACTTTTGGGTAGCAAGAATGTGAGCTTTGTGAGATACTCGATGTAAGGTGTATGAGGGGGACTTCCATGGTTGGTGAGGAAAACGAGCCACCGGTTAGAAAAGTAATAGTACCATCCTGGGGGGGGGGGGTCGGGAGGAAAGAGAAAGAATTTTTTGAATACCCACTTTTTAGTGTGCATAATTAATAACAATAGTTAAAGCATAACAACACTCATTCAATAATAGAAATAGCTAAGCAACGAATTAGTTCATTAACTTAGTGTGTAATTAAAACAACATATACCATAAACATAACCATAATAGTCCAACCACATCTACGATACAAGTATGAAGAAGTGTCGGCTCATTGAGCTTCTGATTAAAAGTGTAAGATCCCAAGTACATTGTTACATAGATGAAAAATTGTATCCAATATTGGAACACGAAGCCACAACTTTCTTCTCCTAAGAATGATTTATCTCCAATGTATTACAAGAGAAGCCAAGGCAAGACCTCTAGAAACAAAGCCCTCCAAAATCCCTTTTCTTGAGTTATGAGGAGCTATTTATAACAAGTGAAAATGACCTTTAAGCTTCCTTGTGACTCTTTGACTTCTGTGATTGTTCATGTTCTATACATGACTCATTACATTCCAATCTGTGGCTATTCACTTTCCACATGTGTCCCTTGGACTTCATTACATATCATTTATTACATAAGAAAAATTACAAATGGGACAAAGAATCATCAAATTGATAAGACATTTTCTTCTACATATAACATATTTGTAATGTAAGTGTTCCCTGATTTGAAGTCCATTGAGATGTCCTTGACCAGTATTGGAAAGTCCCATATGTAGCACATCTTCACCTCCAATGCCTCCGTCAATATGTTCTTGGAGTTTGACTATACATTATTCCATAGTCACAGAAGTTTCATATGAGCTTTGACTGGTGGAATGACGTACTGTAGAATAATGTCTTAGGTTACTTCCAAACCTTCATGTTCCATTTCCTACTTGATCTGCTGGATGTATTGCCTGATCTCTAGATAGATGACTTCCTTACCTCTGATTTCTTCAAGTGTACCTATCAAAGGCATCCCATGCTTTTGTGTTAGAGACTCAAAACCATTATGCAGTAAATTATATGCAACAATAGTACTAATCGATTGTTCTCCAAGATGCTGTTATGAAACTAGCTCACAAAAAGATAGAAAATATAGATGAATGCCTTAGAAATCAACCTCTTCGAGGGGGAAACCTCCTTTACATTACACAAATGAACAATTCTTGGATGATACAAATGACAAGACCTCCCTTCTATATATAGGAGTCTAAGGGGTCATAATATAATCAGAGTCGACATAGCAATAATAATTTAAGGGCACAATAATAACAATAGTGGGCTTCTATGGGGCACAATAATAACAATATGGGGACTACATGGGCACAACAATATAATAAGGGGGTTGTACTAATAACAATAAGGGGTTACACTAGTAGTATAGGAACCTAACATGCCCCTCTCCTTCAAAAAGTGTTGTCCTAAACGCTTGAGTAGTTCTTGATGCTTCTTTATAAAATTCTTGTCCTCCCATGTGGAATCTTTAGCAGGTAAGTTCTTCCACTTGATGAGATACTTTGAAATTGATCGATTTCGTAGTTGTCGGGTTCTTTTTCTGTGACTGCTCCAGGTTCCAATATGATTTTTCCTTCTTCATCAAGTTCTGGCAATATTTTTTGAACTGGGATATTCTTTAACTTTTGAATGAGTGGTCACACTTCTTCGTTCTTCTTCCATTCATCCCTTGCTTCGTTTATCCAATCTAGTTGGATAATAGAAATAGCACAAAAAAATGCTTCCACATCCTCATCCTTTCTTAAGAATGCATCTGCCGCAACATTTTGCTTCCCTTTTTTGTAGATGATTTCAAAGTCATAACCCAACATCTTTGTGACCCATTTTTGTTGCTCTTCAGAGGATAATATTTGTTCTAAAAAGTATTTAAGACTATCATGATCCCTTTTTACCTTGAAGTGTCTTCCCATTAGGTAGGGTCACCATTTCTTAAGTGCATGTAGTATTGACAACATTTCCTTCTCATAAATATATTTGTGTAAATAATTTCCTTTGATTGGATGAATTTCGAAAGAAACGGGTCTTTCATCTTGCATTAAAACAACACCAATTCGATTTCCTGAAGCATCACATTCCATAATAAAGGTTTTTGTGAAGTTCGGTTGTTAGGTCCCTATAATACTAGTGATTCCCCCATTTCTATTGTCATTGTAGCCCTTATTGTTATTATTGTGCCCCTATTGTCCCCATATTATTATTAGTGTGCCCCATAGAAACTCACTATTATTATTGTTGTGGCCTTATGTTATTATTGTTATGTCAACTTGACTATATTGAGACCCCTTAAACTCCTATATATAGAAGGGAGGTTTAGTCATTTGTATCATCCAAGAATTGTTCATTTGTGTAATGTAAAGGAGGTTTCCCCATCGAAGAGGCTGAATTATAAGGCATTGATCTATCTTTTCTATCTTTTTGTGAGTTGGTTTCATAACATTTGGTATCAGAGCTTTGGATTCTAAGGTTTCACTGCTCCAAACAAGTCATCATGGAATTTTTGCTATAAATTTTTTTCTGTGACGTTTCAGAAGTTGAAAACAAAACCCATTTGAGCCAAAATCGTTTTGAACTTCAGGTCTAAATTTTAGAGCTTGTCTCACTATATTTTCGGAGATATGATTTGAGAAAGTTAGGGTTTTCGCAGACTCCCAAATTACATTCCAAACAGGTGACCTGGGGAAAATCGTTATAACTTTTGTTCCGAGCATCAATTGAAATTTCGTAAGAATTTTTAGAAAGAGGACAACTTGTAGTTTTCTGTGTATTAGTTTTAGGTACTAACGTCAAAATAATGACACGTGGAACTTCGTACAAGTTCGCTCTACTGAACTAGTCTATAATCAGGTCACCGTGGGAGATTTGGCATATCTCTTCCTTGGAGAATCCAATATTGATTAGACTTGCGGGGTTAGAAAGAGGACTCAAAGGGCTACTGCAGGACATGTTTTAAGATATTAGAGATTGGCAGTTACAGAGATACAACAGATTCAATATCGAGCTCTTACAAAGTGAAAAAAAAAGGTGTGTAGTTTTTTTTTAAAATTTTGCATTAGATTGGTTTGAAAACTTAGTTTGAAGGAATTCAAAGGGAATAGTGAAGAATTATTAGCATTAATTGATGCTCTGAAGAAATAAAATTGAAACACCTAGTAAGCAACCTGAAAGCTCTAGTATGACTTGTGAAAAAGATGAAGAAATGCAACATGATATATCAAAATTAGAAGACCAAGTACAACAAATTTCACTCTCACAAAAGGTAACTGAAGCCAAGATGAATGGCATGGAAGCTAATATGAATGGCGTGCAAATTAAGATGGATGGCGTAGAAGCTAAGATGGATGGCATGGAAGCTAAGATGAATGGCATGGACGTTAAGATGAATGGCATGAACGCTAAGATGGACACTAAGATGAATGGAATGGACACTAAGATGGAAGAATTGAAGATAAATTTGAATAAGTTGCTACAAGAAATGGTTACTAATGGTGAAAGGATAGTAAAGGAAACTCAGGATGAGAACAAAAGAAATGTTAATCATGATTTCATAGACTCTAATGTTGGATTGAAGACCCACCATGTTCCAAAAATCGATATGAGTAAGTTTGATGGAAATGATCCTGGAACATGGATACTACAGATGGAGCAATTTTTCGATCTCCATAATGTGAAAAACATGCAAAAGGTACGTATTGCAAATTTATATTTGGAACCAAATCATTATGTATGGTATCGATGACTTTTCTCTCATAAACAAATTGTCACTTGGGCACTTTTTACAGAAGAAATGATAGCACATTATGAGGATACAAAAAGCAACACCTTTTTTAGCCAATTGATAAATCTCAAACAAAAGGGTTCAATGATGGAGCACATTCATGACTTCCCAAAATTGAACATAAGGGTAAAAGATATTTCAAAGGAGCATAGGATTGATGTGTTCATAGGGACTCTAAAAGATAATATCCAACATGAGGTTCACCTTTGGGAACTTGATTCATTGGAGAAGGCATTTAGGTTAGCAAGAAAAATGGAAAGCAAAATTATGGCAACCAAGAAGCCTACCACTTACAACTATAAAGATGGAAGTGTTGTTGCCCCTAGCCTTCCACAACCTACAAGGTTGACACCACAACAATAGGAAGAAAAAAGAGCAAAAGGGCTTTGTTACAGTTGTGATAGAAAATACACTAAAGGTCATAAGTGTGCTGAGAAGAAATTATTCTACATAGATTGTGAAGAGGAGGAAGAAAAGGAACAAGAAATGTCAAAGAAGAGGATATACTCTAGGAACAAACCATAGATAAAGAAGAAATGAATCCGACCATATCTTGTAATGCATTGGTTGGAATTACGATCCTCAAACTATCAAGATAGAAGGACATATCAAGAAGAAAAAGGTAATAATGTTGATTGATTCAGGAAGTACCCATAATTTTATTCATTATAAGATAGCCAATGAATTGAATTGCTTCCTATATCTAGCACCAGAGTGTCAAGTGATGGTTGCAAGTGGAGGAACCATAAATTGCTTTGGAAAGTGCCATAATATCAAGCTATCCATGGGAGAATATGTATTTAATAGCCCAATGCTTTGCATTCCAATGGGTGGTGTTGATGTTGTACTAGGAGTCCAATGGCTACAATATTTGGGTATAATAGCTTTTAATTTTCAAGAACTTTTCATGAAATTTTGTGCGGAGGGAAAGGAAGTTGAATTAAGGGGTATTACAGGGAAACCAAGAAAGATAATCAACTCTAATGGTATGACAAAGCTTCTAAAGAAGGAACAACGAGGCGTAATATTATGTTTGCTAGAGGTTCCCACATCGAAATCATCTATTTCTCCAGATCTCCACAAAGTCTTGGACAATCATTCCAAGGTATTTGAGACTCCCAAAGTCCTCCCACCTATTCGTAATCATGATCATGCTATTCATTTGATTCCAAGAATTGTTCCTCCAAACATCAGGCAGTACAGATATCCTTATGACTAGAAGAGTGAAATTGAACATATGGTTGCAGAAATGCTAGAGGCTAGTATAATTCAAGCTAGTCAAAGTTCTTTCTCTGCTCTAGTAGTATTAGTGCACAAGAAGGATGGATCATGGTGCATGTATTTTGATTATGGGGAGCTCAACAAGCTCACTATTAAAGATAAATTTCCCATTCGCGTCATTGATGAATTATTGGATGAATTGCATGGATCAATTTACTTCACCAAGTTGGATCTTCCTTCAGGATATCATCAAATCAGAATGAAGACCGAAGACATTCTGAAAACAACATTTAGAACTCATGAGGGTCATTATGAATTTTTGGTCATGCCTTTTGGCCTTACCAATGCACCTTCTACATTTCAAGGTTTGATGAATTCCATTTTCAAACCCTTCCTTATAAAATTAGTGTTAGTATTTTTTGATGATATACTAATCTACAACAAGTCTTGGAAGGATCATGTTCAACATGTTGACAGGGTGCTCAAACTATTGGAGGAGAAACAATTATATGCAAAAAGCTCCAAATGTTTCTTTGGAGTACAAGAGGTGGAATATCTGGGTCATATTGTATCTCGTGAAGGTGTTAAGGTAGACCCTAGAAAAATTAAATCCATTAAGGAATGGAAAATCCCCACATCCATAAAGCATCTATGATGATTTCTCGGGTTGATAGGGTATTATCGAAAGTTTGTTAAGAATTATGGGAGAATAACAACACCTCTAACAACATTATTGAAGAAAGATGCATTTTCATGGACTCCAGAAACAAAAAGGCCTTTGAACATCTTAACGAGGCAATGTGCTAAGCACCGGTCTTAGCTACGCTAGACTCCACAAAAACCTTTATTATGGAATGTGATGCTTCAAGAAATGGAATTGGTGCTATTTTAATGCAAGATGAAATACCCATTGCTTTCGAAATTCATCCAATCAAAGGAAAGTATTTACACAAAACTATTTATGAGAAGGAAATGTTGGAAATACTACATGCACTTAAGAAATGGTGACCCTACCTAATGGGAAGACACTTCAAGGTAAAAACGGATCATGAAAGTCTTAAATAATTTTTAGAACAAAGATTATCCTCTGAAGAGCAACAAAAATGGGTCACAAAGATGTTGGGTTATGACTTTGAAATCATCTACAAAAAAGGGAAACAAAATGTTGTGGCAGATGCACTCTCAAGAAAAGATGAGGATGTGGAAGAATTGTTGTGCACCATTTCTATTATCCAACCAGATTGGATAAATGAAGCAAGAGATGAATGGAAGAATGACGAAGACGTGTGGGCAATCATTCAAAAGTTACAACAAGATCCCAGTACATCTGATACATTTAGCTAGAAAAATGATTCATTATGGTACAAAGATCGCTTATACCTATGTAAGAATTCCCAACTCAAACAAAATATTCTTATGGAATCGCACACTTCTCCCTTAGGAGGGAACTTAAGATTTTTAAAAACTCACCACATGATTAAGAAGGAATTTTTTTGGGGTGGCCTTAAATTGGATATTCAAAAGTTTGTGGCGGAATGTTTAGTTTTCCAACAAAATAAAGTTGAAACAATTAAGACCCCAGGTCTATTACAACCTTTATCCATTCCAAGCCAATGTTGGGAGGAGGTTTCAATGGATTTTATCACAGATTTACCCAAGTCCGAAGGAAAGAGTGTCATCATGGTGGTAGTTTACAAATTTACCAAGTATGCACACTTTTGTGCATTATCGCATCCATTTAAAGCCAGTACAGTTTGCACTGAATTTATGGGAAGAATTAAAAAGCTACATGTAAACCCAAAGGTTATTGTAAGCGATAGAGATCCCATTTTCACTGGAAATTTTTGGACATAATTATTTTCTCGTCTCAGTACTCAGTTAGCTCATATCTCATCTTATCATCCTCAATCTAATGGGAAAACTAAGATAGTAAACAAATGTTTGGAATGATATCTTCATTGCTTTGTATTTGAGAAACAGACACAATGGGTCAAATGGTTTCCTCTAGCTGAATGGTGGTATAACACTTCCTTCCAAACTGTAACAAAAATGGCCCCGTTTATGCCACTTTATGGATATCATCTACCAACCATCACATCATATTTAAGATAAAATTCTAAGGTTCAAGCAGTGGAACATCACATTGAGCATAAACAAGAAGTTCTCCAACTCTTAAAGGATAACCTCACATTGGCGCAAAATAAAATGAAACAACAGGCAGATCAACGTCGTAGCGAAAGAAGTTTTGATGTAGGTGATTGGGTATTCCTATGGCTAGAACCATATAAACAAATGTCCCTCAAGCAAGCTAAGAAGGATAATAAATTATCACCAAAGTATTATGGTCCGTACAAGGTGTTGTAAAAGATTGGTACTATGGCATACAAATTGGAGTTTCCTGCAGCTTCCTGATTGCACCCAGTTTTCCATGTTTCATGTTTAAAGAAGGTTATAGGTGACAAGATCTCAGTTCAAACAATATTTCCAGAACTTAACGAGGAAGGAAAAATCATATTGGAACCAGAAGCAGCACTGAAAAAAGAACTCAATAGTTATGAAATCAATCAATTTCGGAGTATCTCATCAAGTGAAAGAACTTATCCGTTGAAGATTCCACAGGGGAGGATGATAATTTTATACAAAAGCATCGAAAACTACTCAAGCGTTGAGGACAACACTTTTCAAAAGGAAAGGGGCATGTTATGTCCCTATAATACTAGTGATTCCCCCATTATTATTGTCATTGTATCCCTTATTGTTATTATTGTGCCCCTATTGTCCCCATATTATTATTAGTGTACCCCATAGAAACCCACTATTGTTATTGTTGTGCCCTTATGTTATTACTGTTATGTCAGCTTGATTATATTGTGACCCCTTAGACTCCTATATATAGAAGGGAAGTTTAGTCATTTGTATCATCCAAGAATTGTTCATTTGTGTAATGTAAAGGAGGTTGCTCCCTCGAAAAGGTTGAATTCTAAGGCGTTGATCTATCTTTTCTATCTTTTTGTGAGCTGGTTTCATAACACCAGCATAGCTAAGACCAGTGCTTGGCACATTTCCTCTTTAAGATGTTCGAAGGCCTTTGTTTCTTCTAGAGTCCATGAAACTGCATCTTTCTTCAATAATGTTGTTAGAGGTGTTGTTATTCTCCCATAATTCTTAACGAACTTGCGATAATACCCTGTCAACCCAAGAAATACTTGCAAATGCTTTATGGATGTGGAGATTTTCCATTCCTTAATGACTTTAATTTTACTAGGGTCTACCTTAACACCTTCATGAGATATAATATGACCCAGATATTCCACCTCTTGTACTCCAAAGAAACATTTGGAGCTTTTTGCATATAATTGTTTCTCCTCCAATAGTTTGAGCACCTTGTCAACATGTTGAACATGATCTTTCCAAGACTTGCTGTAGATTAGTATATCATCAAAAACTACTAACACAAATTTTCTAAGGAAGTGTTTGAAAATAGAATTCATCAAACCTTGAAATGTAGAAGGTGCATTGGCAAGGCCAAAAGGCATGACCAAAAATTCATAATGACTCTCATGAGTTCTAAATGTTGTTTTTGGAATGTCTTCAGTCTTCATTCTGATTTGATGATATCCTGAAGGAAGATCCAACTTGGTGAAATAAATTGATCCATGCAATTCATCCAATAATTCATCAATGATAGGAATGATAAATTTATCTTTAATAGTGAGCTTGTTGAGCTCCCTATAATCCGGACACATGCACCATGATCCATCCTTCTTGAGCACCAATACTACTAGAGCAGAGAAAGAACTTTGACTAGATTGAATTATACTAGCCTCTAGCATTTCTACAACCATATGTTCAATTTCATTCTTTTTGGAATAGGGATATCTGTATGGCCTGATGTTTGGAGGAACACTTCCTCGAATCAAATGAATAGCATGATCATGATCACGAATAGGTGGGAGGCCTTTGGGAGTCTCAAATAGCTTGGAATGATTGTCCAAGACTTTTTGTAGATTTGGAGAAATAGATGATTTCAATGTGGGAACCTCTAGTGAACATAATTGTGCAATTACGCCTCGTTGTTTCTTCTTTAAAAGATTTGTCATACCATTAGAGCTGATTATCTTTCTTGGTTTCCCCGCAATACCCCTTAATTCAAATTCCTTTCCTTTTGCACAAAATTTCATGAAAAGTTCTTGAAAATTAAAATCTATTGTACCCAAGGGTTGTAGCCATTGGACTCTTAGTAAACATCAGCACCACCCATTGGAATGGAAAGCATTGGGCTATTCAATACGTATTCTCCCATGGATAGCTTGATATTATGGCATTTTCTAGAGCAATTTATGGTTCCTCCACTTGCAACCATCACTTGACACTTTGGTGTTGGATATAGGAGGCAATTCAATTCCTTGGCTATCTTACAATGAATAAAATTATGGGTACTTCCCGAATCGATCAACACTATTACCTTTTTCTTCTTGATATGTCCTTCTATATTTATAGTTTGAGGAGTGGTAATTCCAGCCAATGCATTACAAGATCTAGGGTTTGTTCCTGGTGTATATCCTCTTCTTTTGACATTTCTTGTTCCTTTTCTTCCTCCTCTTCACAATCTATGTAGAATAATTTCTTCTCAGCACACTTATAACCTTTAGTGTATTTGCTATCACAATTGTAGCAAAGCCCTTTTGCTCTTTTTTCTTCCTATTATTGTGGTGTCAACCTTGTAGGTTGTGGAAGGCTAGGGGCAACAACACTTCCATCTTTATAGTTGTGAGTGGTAGGCTTCCTAGTTGCCATAATTTTGCTTTCCATTTTTCTTGCTAACCTGAATGCCTTCTCCAATGAATTAGGTTCCCAAAGGAAAACCTCATGTTGGATATTATCCTTTAAAGTCCCTATGAACACAACAATCTTATGCTCCTCTGGAATATCTTTTACCCTTATATTCAATTTTTGGAAGTCTTCAATGTGCTCCATCATTTAACCCTTTTGTTTGAGATTTATCAATTGGCTAAAAAAGGTGTTGCTTTTTGTATCCTCATAATGTGCTATCATTTCTTCCATAAAAATTTCCCAAGTGACAATTTGTTTATGAGAGCAAAGCCATTGATACCATACAAACTGATTTGGTTCCAAATAGAAAGTTGCAATACATACCTTTTGTGTATTTTGCACATTATGGAGATCAAAAAATTGCTTCATCTGTAGTATCCATGTTCTGGTATCCTCGCCATCAAACTTCCTCATATCGATTTTGGAACATGGTGGATTTTCAATCCAACATTAGAGTCTATGAAATCATGATTAACATTTCTTTTGTTCTCATCATGAGTTTCCTTTACTACCCTTTCACCTTTAGTAACCATTTATTGTAGCAACTTATTCAAGTTTATCTTCAATTCTTCCATCTTAACGTTCATGCCATTTATCTTAGCATCCATGCCATTTCTTCCACACCATCCATATTAACTTGCACGCCATTCACATTAGCTTCCATGCCATTCATCTTGGCTTCAGTTACCTTTTGTGAGAGTGAAATTTGTTGTACTTGGTCTTATAATTTTGATATATCATGTTGCATTTCTTCCTCTTCTTCAAGAGTCATGCTAGAGATTTCGGGTTGCTTACTAGGTGTTTCCATTTTCTTTCTTTGGGGCATCAATTAATGCTAATAATTCTTCACTACTCCCTTTGAATTCCTTCAAACTGATTTTTCAAGCCAATTTTATGCAAAATTTAAAAAAACTACACACCTTTTTTTTCATTTTGTAAGAGCTCGATATTGAATCTGTTGTATCTTAGTAACTGTGGATCTCGAATATCTAAAATCGCGTCTTGCAGTATCCCTTTGAGTCCTCTTTCTAACCCCGCAAGTATGATCACGATTATATTCTCCAAGGAAGAGTTATGTCAAATCTCCCACAGTGACTTGATTATAGACTAGTTCAGTAGAGCGAACTTGTATGAAGTTCCACGTGTCACTGTTTTGACCTTAGTACGTAAAGCTGATATACAAAAAGCTACAAGCCGTCCTCTTTCTGAAACTTCTTACGAAATTTTAATATGATGCTCAAAACAAACGTTATGATGATTTTCCCCAGGTCACCTGTTTGGAATGTAATTCGGGAGTTTGCAAAAACCCTAACTTCCTCAGATCATATCTCCAAAAATATAGCGAGACAAGCTCTGAAATTTAGACCCGAAGTTCAGATTGATTTCGGATCAAATGGTTTTTTTGTTTTAGCTTATGAAACGTCGCAAAAAGAAAATTATAGCGAAAATGCCATGATGAATTGTTTGGAGCAGCGGAACCCTAGAATCCAAAGCTCTGATACCAAATTTTATGAAATGAACTCACAAAAAGATAGAAAAGATAGAGGAACGCCTTAGAAATCAACCTCTTTGAGGTGACAACCTCCTTTATATTACACAAATGAACAATTCTTAGATGATACAAATGAAAAGACCTCCTTTCTATATATAGGAGTCTAAGGGCTCATAATATAATCAAAGCCGATATAACAATAATGTAAGGGCACAATAATAACAATAGTGGGCTTCTATGGGGCACAATAATAACAACATGAGGACTACATGGACACAACAATATAATAAGGGGGTTGGACTAATAAAAATAAGGGGTTACAGTAGTAGTATAGGGACCTAACAAATGCATGTAGTTTTGGTGGTGGAGTCTTAACTAAGCTCTATCCATTTCTGCGACAATCTTATCTTTCTTCTCTAAATGTTGGTGAGTATCTGGATACTTGACAATCCATTCCTGAAGATGATCAAATGCTCTATTTTCTACCTTTAGGAGTTTCACCACTTCATGTGCCTTCTTCTATATGCCAACAAGAGGAGACACCAATTGTTGTAAAAGAATCATCTCATCATATAATCGTGCCTATATCATATAATATATTTACTCCGCATTAAAAAATTAATAATCATTACCCATCGCATTTGTGTCACAACTATTTTCCTTTTTGACATGAGTTTGATATCTCAATTCTTTGTGTGGGAGTGCAGAGCTCCGCACAATGAGCTAAGTTCATTGTGTTGAGCTCTACGCTCCTACACAATAAGCTTCCTTTCACATTAAAAAATTATTAATGCCCAACAACATTAACCATAACTAATGACAAGATAAATTCCACCATTATGTCATCTTGTTCTAATCATAACCTGGAAATTGTATGGTCATCTCATCTTCTAGAAGTTATGTTTAGTGAACCTCGAGTTTCTGGGATACTGGTAGCCATTCCCAATGCATGAAACCTAAATAGACCCATTTTTCATAGAAAATATGTTGGAGCAAACCATACTCTCTCATACCCACAACATCAATCAGTTTTCTCAATGAGGGCATCAATTTCCTTAAGTAGGAGTAGGAACATTTTTAGGAAGAAGACAATTGGTTTTCACTAACAAGACCAAAGCCTATCATCTTTTCTTTCCTCTCCTTATTCCATTTGATTGGGTGGCTTCACCAACTCAAGCTAGAACGTATTGAATTGTAGCATTTCAGTCATTAGAGACAGGTCGAAACAAATAGGGATCCATAACTAGATCTACCAGTTCTAGGTCCAACAACTACCTCTTATGCCGCAAGCTACCCAAAAGAATAAACAAAGTATAATTTTACCATGTCTAAGATGGTGTGGTATAACTTTATTGGATATTTCAGGTTGGATTTGATATAGAGCATTAAAAAAATTTATTATAACAAAAGAATAAATGTTATTTATAGTATTTTGAATAGAGTATTTAAATTTTTTTTATCACAAAAGAATAAATGTTTTTAAACCAATCAAAGAAAATGACTTCACCCACTTATTCTCGTTGCAACACCCTGTATGAGTATGATGATATAAAATATGCAAAATTCCATGCAGAGTGCAGAGCTCCGCACAATGGATACCATCTCTATGTAGAGTCTGTAATCCACACTCTATTTTTAATGTGGATGAAGCTCATAGAAATCATCTCTATGTAGAGTCTGTAATCCACACTTTATTTTTAATGTGGATGAAGCACATTGTGCGAGAGTGCAGAGCTCTGCAAAATGGGTTAATGAGTTAAGTTCATTAGACAAAGCTCTGCACAATGAGATTGTTGGCTGGATTTTTTTGTTGGATGTAAATGTTACATTGAATATTATCTTGTCAGATCTCAGGGATAGCTCGATGAAACTTTAACATCTAATCCCTGCAGATAATATTATCTTGTCAGATCTCAGGGATAACTCAACGAAACTTTAACATCTAATCCGTGCAAAGAATCTATGGTTAGTGTTTTGAAGTAGATCTTATGTTTCTCAATGTCCTGCTAACTGATCTGGTGGAATTCAAGCCCGAGATGGTGATTGTCAGATAGTTCATGTCATTGATCTTCTCATTGTTGGCATCTGAGAGGCAGTTGATGCTATGGTTTCCCAGAGAGGAAGTGATCTGTGATGAGCTATATCCCAAGTTGCAGAGGAACAATATGTAGTTGTCCATGGTTGTGTTGTCAATGAGACCCAGATTTAGTGCTCTTCTAGGGCTCACATCACCAGCTCCCAACTCGAATGGGGAAGCATCTAAGTTGGAATTATTTGTCATAGGGCTACCCACATTATTCGTAAAGTGGTTGCAAATATAGGATATCATTTCATTTACATAGCTCATCAATATTATCGGGCTTTTGTGGTGGCAGACCACTTCGGTAGAGTTCAGATTCACCATAATGTTTATTCAATCAAATATGTTTTGTGTTGGTTAATGGAATATTGTCAGAGGTATCCATGATGCGAGTATATCCACGTCTGACGCGCTTATGTCTGGTTGCAGCAACCCACACTTTCATTGAAATATATGATGTTTATTTTTAGGGAATGACTGAATTGAAATTTGTTTATATTACAAGTCCAATCTTGAGGATGATTTTAGTGAATATGTTAGGACCCCTCAACGAGAAATAGGGAATGATTGTGGGGGGTTTGTAATTCGAGACTGTTACAATACTTAGAATTCTTTCTATGGCCATTCTGAGACATCTAGACAACATCCATACAAACATTAGGAGATCAATATGACGTGAAACCATTAAAAAATAAAAGTAGAAAATAGACTGGGAAGAGGATCTAGAGAGTGGAGTACCATTGAGATTTTATATAAGAGAAAATTTCCGATCCATTTTCATAAAATGTAAGAAAAAATCTCTGATCCATCTTCATAATTGACTGCACTTAAGGGAAATAATCCATAATCGAAAGGTACAGACTTTACAAAATTGTCGACCAGAACCATCCCTCTACTTGTAGCATTCTGGACTGTATCTTGCCTCATACTTGTGGAGATGTAAGGGTCGTTTCTTGAACATACACAATATTTCCTCTTGCAAAAATCCAGTGGCATACTTACTGTTAGAAGCCACGACTAATACAATTATCTTTTCACTCATTTTAATAATAAAATGATTTGAATTTTACTACAATGTAAAATAATATGATTTAAAGTTTGCCACAAAATAAAATGATTTAAAATTATTTAAAGTATTTTAGGTTCATTTTAATCCCAGATCTAGTTGTAAAATATGATTTAAGGTTAAGACAAAATAAAATGATTTAAAATATTTTAGGTTCATTTAAACCCAGATCTAGTTGTAGAGTGTTTTTAAACCAATCAAAGAAAATAAAATTTCCCACTTATTATTATTGCAATACCCCGTATCACTATGATGATAGAGAATAAGTGAAATTCCATGGGGAGTGAGGAGCTCAGCACAATGAAAACCACCATGAGGATTGTGCACTCCACACTCTATTTTTAATGTGGATAAAGTTTATTGTGTTGATCTCCACACTCCTGCACAATGAGCTTCCTCGGAATAATTTTTTTTATAATGCTTCCTCTACATTAAAAAAACTAATAATCAAATCATTACCTATTCCATTTGTATCCCATATATTTCATTTTTGGAGATGATTTTGATATTGTTATTCATCGTGTGGGAGTGTGGAGATTCACACAATAAGCTAAGTTCATTTTGTGGAGCTCCGCAATCCCCCATAATGAGACCATAGCCAGTATGAGTGGAATTTTGAGGTAAGTCAGATCATTGTCTACCACCAGAACTCGAAGACCAATGGGGAACTAATCTTGGATGCCCTCCATTATAGGATTGCTAACCGAAACCTAGTTAAAAACAAAATCAATGCGACAACAAAGCTAACTACTGAAAATTTTGAAGAAGGGTTTATGCTTGGTCGATGACTAGGCAAACAACTTGATATGGACATCATTTCCCGAAGTCATCGGATGCAGGATTCAAGAGGAATTTCATTTTCTAAAAATATAGGTACTTCTCAGGTATTACGGGTATTACGACGTGCTCAATAAAGTATGTAGCAATTTTCTCAATGTCTACAGTCTCATCAAGTTGACTGCAGATGACCATGGATTGGTAGCTTGGTATAGACCAAAATGTTTTTTTGTACCGGCCAAATCACATGACCCAAAATGATGGATTCCAAGTGGTCGATATTGTAGGTAAATGTGTTCTTGCTAATATAATACGATGCATACACGAAATTGATCGATCATTTGTTTTCTGCGTAGTCTAACAAGGCGGGGGAGTTTCCTGGAAAGTTATGGAAATTCCAGTCATATTTAGAGAAAATCCGGCAAGGATTTTTGTAAATCCAAGTTATAGTTGTTAAACTTCAAAATTTTAGGTGTCCTAGACATTTTTGATGGTGCTCAATCCATTTCCACCATCAAAAACATGATTCAAACAGTGCCTCTACAAGATTTTTTGAATTTTTTTTACCTGGATTCCAGCCACTTTCAGCGGTCCGGGCAATTCCTCCACTTGGTTAGACGACTCCTTTTCTTTCTATAGTATCTGAAATCACTTCGATGTGCTGCATATGCCTTTATATGGTGCATGTAGGATTCATATGTGAAGCACCTAATCGATCTCGCATGAATTGGTTAATGTTGCTCACGTTAATCCATTTGAATGTAGCCCCCATGTTTTCTGAATTTATGTGGTTTACAACCACCACCTTTGTTATCTTGAATCTTGGGTTGCGGCCGACCAAGATAATGTCTCCATTAATAGTTCATGTGGGAAGGTTGCACCACAAAAAACTAGCTTATAGGGTAGTGGGGATACAGCCTTTGCATGAATTGGGCTTAGAAACATGTGCATATGCATTGCTGACGATGGGAATTCTCTGAAGCTTGGATAATATCCATTTCTTGTAGAGTCATGATCCGGATTACCCACAGTTTCTAGTTCATTCTGCCGACGTTTCAAACCCCAAAGGGGGTCCATCATCAAGACAAATCAGATAGAAAATGAATGAAAGATTATTGAGAGAAGGGAGCCTTGCGACCTGGATATAAATAAACCAAGAACCCTAATTTTGAAAGGGCCGACACATGATTTCTTATTTATTAATTAATTTCCTTAAATTTTTTTATTTAAAAGTTTTATAAAAACTTTTTAATTAATTAATTAATTATCCATTATTAGTTCAGGATTAATTATTTTCATCATGAATCCTTAATTGATTCAATCTTATAAAATTATAAAATTAAATCAATAATTTAATTTAACATAATTAATTATACAATTAAATCATTAATTTGATTTAATATAATTAATTAAATTAATTAATTAATTATATAATCTGTTTAAGTCAATTAATTAATTAATTAATCTGTTTAAGTCAATTAATTAAGATTTAATTAATTTAATATAATTAATTATATAATTAAATCATTAAATTAATTTTAATTAATTAATTAATTAATTTAATATAATTAATTATATGATTAAATCATTAATTTAATTTAATATAATTAATTAAATTAAATTAATTAATTAATTAACTTAATATAATCGAGGGTGGCATAAAGACACAAGGGCCTGGTTAAACTATTGGGAGATCAACGAAAATGATGCATTGCAAAACATAAATAACATTAAAGATATTGTTACTTCTAAGTTCAAAGAAAAAATGTGGTGTGAGAAAGACTTAGCGGCTAAAAGAAAATTAAGTTATTATAAGAAGGTCATCAACCCCACCCTAGAAGATCAAAAGTATCTCTCTATTTTAACTAGCTCAAAGAAGAAAATTAATATAGCAAAGATTAGAACGAATTCTCATGAGCTCCATAGTGAAACAGGTCGTTGGGCAGTTCCTAAAACGCCATGGACGGAAAGGATCTGCCATATATGTGAGAATAGGAACATCGAGGATGAAAACCACTTCCTTTTAGAGTGCCCCGCGTATAACCACATTAGATCTCAGTTTCACAATCTTTGTTACAATACTGACCTTCCTAGCCTTTTACAATGTCAAAATTATAGTGAGCTCGGGAGGCTTCTCTCCAAGCTTTTTGAGCATAGGAATAAAATCTTAAATCAAAATAGATAATTTGTTTATTTAGGTCTGATAGACCATTATTTGGTCTCAGCGGACGTTAACCACCATCATCATCATCAATTAAGTTAAATTAATATAATTAATTAACTTAATATAATTAATTAATTAACTTAATATAATTAAATTAAATTAACTAATCAATTAATTTGTTTAAGTCAATTAATTAAGATTTAATTAATTTAATATAATTAATTATATAATTAAATCATTAATTTAAATTAATTAATTAATTAATTAACTTAATATAATTAATTAAATTAAATTAATTACTTTGTTTTAATTAATTACTTAAACTTTCGAAATGAAAGACCCCTATTTTCCTCTTTATGCTTCCAAGGGTCCGGAGGGGTTTATTTGTCTGATCAGAGGAAGCCAATTTCCACTGATTTCACTCCCATTGTCCCTGTTGAGGTTTTGAGGGAATTTCATAATTTCAATGGCCTCTCTGATTTTTCTTTTATGATAGTTGTCCTCTCTAGCAATTACCTTGGCGTCTTCCAAACACACATGATGTTTGATCTTGGACGAGTGCTCAGCAAGGGCTGATGTACGGGATCTTTCATTCTTTATGTCAGCAGCGTGCTCGTTAAGTCTTATTTTCAGAGACCGACCTGTTTCCCCAATATAACTCTTGCCACATGAGCAATCAATCTTGTACACGCCCTTGAGTTGTTGACGATCAATGTTATCCTTAACCGACCTCATCATTTGCCTTATCGTTCCACATGTTGTAAACTGAGTGTCTATGTTATTCTTCCTTAAAATTTTTGCAATCTTATCTGTAACCCCTTGGATGAATGGAAGGTAAACTTTCCCATGATTTTCTTTCTTGTCTTTAGGGGGATGCTTAGAGAGGGCCCTATCCTGAGCCCTTCTTATAGCTCTCTTGATACTCCACTCCTTGTATCCAATGTTTTTGAAGACATTGGTTAAGTGATCAATCTCATCCTTTAGGTGATCAGGGTCAGAAATCCTGAAAGCCCTCACAGCTAGGGTGTTTAAGACGCCAAATTTTTGGGATGGATGATGATACGAGTCAACATGAAGATAGCTATCAGTATGAGTTTTCTTCCTGTAGACCTGGTGTCCCAAAGTGCCATCCTCTTTTCTATTGATCAGAACATCAAGAAAGGGGATCTTACCATTCTCCTCAAGCTCCATAGTAAATTTGATTTCAGAAGATATAGAGTTAAGATGATTGAAGAACTTCTCAAGCTCTGCCTTACCATGAGTCCAATTCAGGTTGGTGTCATCGACAAATCTTTTCCACCATGTTGGCTTCAAGTGGAATGAGTCAAGGGCTTTTCTTTCAAAGTGCTCCATGTATAGGTTGGCGACAATAGGTGAGAGCGGGGAACCCATGGCGACTCCAGAAATTTGTTCATAATAGTGATCTTGAAAACTGAAAAAAGTGGACCGCAAACAGATTTCTGCAAGCTTCGCTGTTTCGGGGTCGGTGGCCATCTTTATAACATGAACAACTTCATCAAGAGGAATATCTGTAAACAAGGATATGACATCAAAGCTTACTAGAATATCATCTTTATCGACCCTTTTATTCTTAATAAGCTTTACAAAATCACTTGAGTCTTTTATAAAAGAGTCTGTGTTACCAACCAGAGGCTTTAGGATCTTAGCTACATACTTAGCTAATTCATAGGTAGGGGAACCAATGGTATTAACAATTGGTCTAAGAGGGACCCCTTCCTTATGGATTTTGGGTAATCCATAGATTCTAGGAATAACCTCACAGGAGGGAATCAACTTCTTTTTTATTTTATCCTCCAGGTTGGTTTCCATGATGGCTTTCTTGACCTGCTTTATCACCTTGGGAATAGGGTTGGAGTTGACTCTTCTATAACTTCCACAACTCAAATGCTCATTCATTTTATGAATGTAATCCTCCTTATTTAACACAACGGTGGCTCCACCTTTATCAGCTTTAAAAACAACTATCTTATCATTATTTCGAAGGGATCTAAGAGCCTCTCGCCCTTTGGGGTTTGAAACGTCGGCAGAATGAACTAGAAACTGTGGGTAATCCGGATCATGACTCTACAAAAGACTTCCACAGTAGCTTGAAATCTAACAATATCCATTTCTCTGTAGGGTTCATTAAAAGCTATGGTGGTGTCCATGTTCTCTGTTAGGTTCAATCCTCCCTCTCCCAGGTTTTTTTTTTCTAAGTAAGACTAAATCTATTAATGGAAACGTAATTTAAAGCGAGGCCCCAGCCTCTGCGGGTTTAGAACAACCATATGACCAGTTTAAACATCAAAACTAAAACGAGACTGCCCCGGGAGGGGAAACCAGTCCGAAGACGAAAGAAAGAAAATGCCATTTGCCCGCGCAGGGGCTACATCTCCAAAAATCAAAATTAACAACAGTAAAAGACAAACTACTAAAAAGACTGAGCTATAAACGTGACCTATCTGCATGCAAGTGATAGGTGTATTAAGACGGTGGCTTCTCCTCCACAATAGAACACCCATAATCGCCTGAATCAGTATCCTCTGCTTGATTGCACCCAAATTGTCGTGTGTTTCTCTGGCTTCATCCTGACCTCCTTTGGTAGTGTTGGTGGCCTTGCGCTCGAAGCCTTCGGTCTGCTGGTGGTCGGATGAACCTTGGTAGCTTGCTGATTGCTTGTGCTCGGCATCTTCTGCACATGGTCGGGGGGCAGATGAACCAAGTTCCTCGCTGGGTTGTGTTCTGGATCATTGTGCGCACCAGCTTCCTCCCTGAAATCCACTGTGATGGTGGTGATAACGACAAGTCTGTCCATGTAGCAAAGGAAACAAAATTTAGTGGACTGGGTGGCAGCACTGAGAATGGGCATCTGGGTGGCCCCATCAGCTCGCCGAGTCACACCAGGATGAGCTTGGCCTCCTCCGCTACGGGTTACCGGATGGGCTGGGGGACGGGGAGGGTGAAGGGGAAGTCGAAGTAGAGGGAAGAGGTGAAGGGGGCGGATGGCTCTTCTGTGTCTACCTCCACGTCTGCTTCGCATGCAGTGACACTGTCGCAGCATATTGCTCTGAGTTGGGTGCTGCATCGAGGAGTGAGCCGAAATGGTCAAGTTATAGACTAGGAGCTGGATGAGGGCAGCAAAGTTAATATTGTGAATGATAGGGGGATACAAATCAAGGACAGAGGCAGGGGCCGAGGCATCGAAATGCAAGGTGCAGTAAATAGAGTGGGAGAATTGAATACCGTTTCCTAAGTCGACACAGTTGAGAAGTCTGCATCGCCGCCCTATTGCGGTGCAAGAGCTTGGCTCTGTTACAGGAGGGTGGCAAGAGCAATTCAAAGGTAGAATGGAGGTCCGCTGAGGGCTTGGAGCCATGATATTAAACTTACGGGGAAGGTCTCGTTCCACACAGCGGGTTAGTGGTGCTGGGCGAGAGGTAGAGGCCTGCCTTAAAATCCCGCAGGTTAGAGCGCGGAAGGCCATGTGGCTTGGCCACCTACCATACCGACTTCACATCCACATTAATTCACCTTCAAACACCTGCATCCGGGGGTGCTGCATCATTTTGCACCAGTGCAATACATTCCTATTGATGAATGTCATCTTTTATAATGTCGAGCGAACCTGAGTATAGTGTTCATTCACTTGCCACCTGTTACCGAGAAAAGTGTCTATTTAGAACTGCTCTATCCCACTAAGGTGTGACAGCTGCCTTAGAAACAAACAGAGAAAACTACTTTTGTATTTCATTTATGAACTATAAATAGAGAGGAATAGCAAGAACCAACCTGTGTCTTGTGCTAATCCTTCGATTCAATCCCTCTCCTCTTTGACAGCTTCCAGCTACCTACTCCCTTACTTGCCCAGCTTCACCAAGTACCTGTAAGATCACAGAAGAAGAAAACTATACAAAGACATGGATCTATATTCATAAATAACTTAGGATCAAATTTAAGTTAACCATACAAATGTAACAAGCATCAATGATACAAAAAGCATGGAGGAGAAACTCAAATAGTTTTTATTGATAAACAAAAAGATCCAGGAGGAGTTACAACCGATGATTCCTGACCCAGCATCAACCTCCCAGCAAAGAAACCCCTCTTCACCTCCAACAAAGCATAGATCACCCAATTCTCTGATGTTTGTCTCAAAACCAACAACAATTCCTTACAATGTGAAAAATTCCAGCCTCTGGATCTCTGGGATGAGGGATCCATATATAGATGTATGCAAGGAGGATGAGTCAGCTTGTGATTTGATTAGTGGCTTCTCTCTGTCAGTTCTTGCTTCCACTTGGAGACTGAAGGCCTCTTACTCATCCTTGGTTGAATTCAGTGAGGCAAGTGTCATAGGAGAAGATTCTGGAAGCTTCCATTGTCTCTCCACCTCGCGGAATGACACTGCCATTTGTCATTTCCCGCTCAACGCACCCTCATAGTGCATTTAGGTGCGTTGCAACGCACCTAGCTAGTGGATTTAGGTGCTATGCAACGCACTTAGCTAGTGGAGCAGCTGAAATGATCCTGTTTTGACTTATTCTTAGCAGTTTCTGGTGGAGAAATTCTGGGAGAAGCTGTAATTTGTTGACCTTGTTCCTTTAGGGGTTAGAACAACACCTTTAGGGACTTAGGAGCCCTTGGTTTATGGACATTTCATGCTTGGAGCTGTAAGGCAAAAAAATGTCTATAACAGTTGCCCCCTAAAGTATGAGGCCGTTAATCGGGTGAAATGCTTTATTATGAGGATCCGAAGTTCTTTCAATGCTGGGAGGAGACCTGTAATAAGATACAATACAATACATTATCTTTATACTGTTTTCATGATCTAGCTGAGGCGGGCATTCCCATGCTCAGCTTTATAAATTCATTTTCATGTACATAGGATAGACAATCGTTTGATGGTAGACTGATGATTCTGATAGAGCCATCATCCTTTTGGTAGGATGATTATCTGTGCTGCAATGTTGTACATTTGAATGTCTTTATTTTCTTGAATATATATCGCAGCCCGGATGGATGAAACTAGATCTGGGGTCTTCAATCTCGTTCGATCTTCACTCGAAGTACAAGTCGATCCATGTGAGAAATGTTTTAAAGTCGAACATGGAAAGACATCGCTTGATTACCAGTCAATGATGTAAACTGTTAACAAGCGCGAGAGGAATCACCGATAATGATAATGATCCTCAAGGTACTGCAGTACAATTCACATGGTGTGAATAAAGGACTTGGCGTCGAACACCACGCAAAATCTCTTGGTTGAAGGTCATTGATGTAAACCTGTCGCCGAAAGTGAGAAACTTGCCATTGAGGCATGCAAGCTTCAAAGTACTGAATGGGGTGTTCCTAGACCAACTTCTTGGATAATGAGCTGATGTCGACAAGAAGTGATCCGTCATAGGAGGGCCTTAATGAATCCCACATCAATGACACAGAACGGAGCAAATGATTTTGATGGAGGTGAAAACGATCTCATGATATATGGTTCAGGGTGATGGTCATGAAAGAATGGAGTATAATGTATGGTAGTGGGTGGGACACAGGTGGCCTTTCTGGATGACTTCTCTTGAACATGTCGGTGAATCTGATGTGATGGATTGGTAGCATTAACCCCAAATGTGGATGGTATGGTGTGACCATGGCGATGTGACCGGTGAATGAAACAACCCAACCCGACTCGGGCACGGAGTGGAAGTGTCATGTTCAAGAGCGACTCGCTACCAATAAAGATTCTTTGAGTTTTCTTCCCAATTTTTCCCCAGTCATTGCTGACCAGTACCTCTTTATTTTTGTCAAGCTTGAGGAGGATAACATATGCTTGTTCTATAATTTGCCCTTCGGGCAAACCCATCGCTATGTTTTAACGAGCCTAGCGATAGTGAAACTCGTTCTCGTCTAAAGACAAGTTTGTCGCTATTAATCTTTTTAACGAGTTTAACGACAAAGATAACTCGGTCCTTTTCATTTTTAGAGAGTCTGAAAAGGTACGTAAAGGTAACTCCAAAATTCCTTTTTCGTCATCTAATCCCTTAAGTCCGAAAAAGTATAAAACAATATAGAAGGGATGAATTTTCGATAGCTTTAACGAGCCGAACAAGACAAGCGCTCGATCTTTTTGTGCAATAATCCCTCAGGTCCAAAAAGATTAAAATCTAGATGAAGGATAGCACTTCCTGTCCCTTTAATGAGCTGGAAGGCCAAGGACTCGACAATCTTTTCATATTTTACGAGTCAGTTGAAAAGAGCTTAAAGAAGACTCGTCTTTTGAGGAACGAGTGATAAAATGGGTAGCAGCTGATTCCAGGTAAGGTTTGGAATTTTCCAATCACGGCAGTGTCAAAAGGATGGCTAGTGAAATCACTCTTTGCAGCTGTTCCTCAAAATGGGTAAACAATCAAATGGAGGTGAATGATCGGCCAATGAAAAAGTGGAGGTGACGGTGCAAACACGACCAAGGCTTTAATGGCTGAAGTACTACATTCACGGTGGTTATTTACCAGGGGATAATTCATTTTTTAACGAGCTTAAACACGGGTGGAAACATTTGCTCGGTGCGGGTTTATTTTTTAACGAGCTTGAACCTTGCGGTAACACTGCTCGATTATATGGTCTTTACCATAAATAGCTTTGTCCTTCCAAAGATCGTACTGTATTTTCAACTGCTTCATCAAACTAGTCAGAAATGAACAATATTTGCTTGAAAATGAGTTTAAAACGCTAATATCTTACTTTGAACTATGTAAAAGTAATTAAAAAGTGTTTTTTACCTCTCATTTTACCATTTCATTTGAACTTGGTTTGTTGGAGCTTTGGAGGTGCTTTTCCCCCTCGATTTTCATCAGTTGATTTCGGGAGATTCTGTGGACGATTCTTGGCGCGATGTCACTGACAGGTCCCTTAGGACTATTCTGTTTACTTTTGGTAGGATGGCCAGTAGTGCGTCTCTTCATGTAGCCAATCGATCTTATATGCAGCATGCTTTGGAATGCCTCCAACCGAAGGTGTTCAACTGGTACGACGCAGTACTTCTTGTGATGAAAGAACAGTTGACCAAGATAAAGAACGGGAGGTTGAAGAACTTTGGGCATGGTTCTATTTTGACCGCCTTTGCCTTGGAGAAGATACCACTGATGCAGCCGCAGTACATTGCACTCGATTTACCTACTCCTACTGAACCACGTATGCAGAGATGGGTTGACCATATGTCTAGGCATGCTGGCTAATCTCAGATTTCATTTTCTGATACCTTCTTCAGGTGGTTTGATCGTCAGGAGATGGTTTATTCTGAGTATCCATATGCTAGCATGGACTTCCGGGGTTATCTAGATTTAGTACTGCCGGATGGAGAGCAGTGGGGCACCATTGGTAAAACCTTTGACCATATTGCTGCTTATCGTTTTTTGTTTATAATGTCCTTGTGATTTATTCTATCAAGACTTTAATCAAACTCATGTGTACATGCAAATGTTGGTCCCGTTCGTCCAGTAGTTCGCCTGAGAGTACCAACTGTTGCCCCAGCAGGAGGGGCCGTCGGAAGGGCTATTCTTCATGACCTCAATGTGGCCGAGACTCTCACAGCTTTGCAGGAGCAGGTTGAGGGCCTCACTCTCGGTATCCAGATGTGAGGACCGACGAGCTACCTTTGTGGTTACAACGGCATACTACTGGTGTGCCCAGACGATGGACTCGTCTCTTACGCATGATTGCACAGGCTGTGACTTGCTATCACGAGCATCATTAGACTAGGGTGTCCCCTAGCATGTTGAGTTTTTGGGTCATACAGTGAAATGCCAGGCATCGACTCGAGTATCGTTGAACACGAAATTAAGATGTATCCAGATGTCAAACCGGTACAACAACGGCTAAGGCAGGTGAACCCCAAGAAAGCCGCCGCCATTAAGGTAGAAGTTGAAAAAGTTCTCCATGTTGGTTTCATCTACCCGGTTCCTCTAACCGATTGGGTATCAAATATTGTCCCTGTTATGAAAAAACAGGGGACAATTAGAGTGTGCGTCGATTATAGGGATGTAAATCAAGCTTGTCCAAAAGACAACTACCCTACACCCTTCATTGACCAGATAATTGATGAATGCGCCGGATGCGAAATCTTTTCATTCATGGATGGATTCTCCGGGTATAATCAAATAAATATCCGCCCACAAGACCAGTCAAAGACTGCATTTATTTGTCCGTGGGGCACATTCGCATATCGAAAATTACCCTTTGGTTTAAAGAATGCGGGGGTGACGTTTCAGAGGGAAATGAATTATGCCTTCCATGACGGTGCAAACACGACCAAGGCTTTAATGGCTGAAGTACTACATTCACGGTGGTTATTTACCAGGGGATAGTTCAATTTTTAACGAGCTTAAACGCGGGTGGAAACATTTGCTCGGTGCGGGTTTATTTTTTAACGAGCTTGAACCTTGCGGTAACACTGCTCGATTAGATGGTCTTTACCATAAATAGCTTTGTCCTTCCAAAGATCGTACTATATTTTCAACTGCTTCATCAAACTAGTCAGAAATGAACAATATTTGCTTGAAAACGAGTTTAAAACGCTAATATCTTACTTTGAACTACGTAAAAGTAATTAAAAAGTGTTTTTTACCTCTCATTTTACCATTTCATTTGAACTTGGTTTGTTGGAGCTTTGGAGGTGCTTTTCCCCCTCGATTTTCATCAGTTGATTTCGGGAGATTCTGTGGACGATTCTTGGTGCGATGTCACTGACAGGTCCCTTAGGACTATTCTGTTTACTTTTGGTAGGATGGTCAGTAGTGTGTCTCTTCATGTAGCCAATCGATCTTATATGCAGCATGCCTTGGAATGCCTCCAACCGAAGGTGTTCAACTGGTGCGACGCAGTACTTCTTGTGATGAAAGAACAGTTGACCAAGATAAAGAACGGGAGGTTGAAGAACTTTGGGCATGGTTCTATTTTGACCGCCTTTGCCTTGGAGAAGATACCACTGATGCAGCCGCAGTACATTGCACTCGATTTACCTTCTCCTACTGAACCACGTATGCAGAGATGGGTTGACCATATGTCTAGGTATGCTGGCCAGTCTCAGATTTCATTTTCTGATACCTTCTTCAGGTGGTTTGATCGTCAGGAGATGGTTTATTCTGAGTATCCATATGTTGGCATGGACTTCCGGGGTGATCCAGATTTAGTACTGCCGGATGGCGAGCAGTGGGACGCCATTGGTAAAATCTTTGACCATATTGCTGCTTATCGTTTTTTGTTTATAATGTCCTTGTGCTTTATTCTATCAAGACTTTAATCAAACTCATGTGTACATGCAGATGTTGGTCCCGTTCGTCCAGTAGTTCGCCTGAGAGTAGCAGCTGTTGCCCTAGCAGGAGAGGCCGTCGAAAGGGCTATTCTTCGTGACCTCGATGTGGCCGAGACTCTCACAGATTTGCAGGAGCAGGTTGAGGGCCTCACTCTCGGTATTCCAGATGTGAGGACCGACGAGCTACCTTTGCGGTTACAGCGTCATACTACTGGTGTGCCCAGACGATGGACTCGTCTCTTACGCATGATTGCACAGGCTGTGACTTGCTATCACGAGCATCATTAGACTAGGGTGCCCCCTAGCATGTTGAGTTTTTGGGTCGCTTGACCGATTTTGTCTTGGTTACAGAACATTATGTGTAAACCATAAACAACTATATATATTTTTGATTTTCGGATTTTTATTTTGGTTGAGCTTCATGATCCACATGCAAAACATTGATGATGTGTTTGTTTTTATAAATGTTGCAAATGTCTATCTAACACATAGTTTGCTAATGAGTCGGTTAATGTGTTTAAGTTTCTGGAAATATGTTGATATTGAATAAGATCAAATTGTCTTTCCAAAATCTTAACCCTTAGGTACATGCGATAAATAGCTGGGTTTCAGATGGAATATATACCATTGAGTTGTAGTATTACGAGTTGTGAGTCTAGCATGACAATTAGTCGGCGTATACCATGAGTGATGGCATCAGAGAGAAGCTCTATCAACGTGCTATACTCAGCAATGTTATTCGTTGATCGACCAATACATACACCTCTGAAACTTACTAACTCGCCGCTTGGATCAAAAATGGCCCAGGCTGCGGAGGACAGGTTTTGCGAACTACGACTCGCTCCGTCGGCATATCCAACACATGGCTCCAATAGGTTTGACATCTGCAATAAATGTAAAAAGTGGATTACTTGACCAAAACAAACACTTTAGCGAAAACAAAAATATAACAAAAGCATACTGGTTACCATTACACATAGTAATGCTTGAGGTACAACCCATTACGAGGTTGCGCCAGTGGAATTCCGTCATAATCCATTAACTCGTAGGCTCCCTTTGCTAATACTCGCTTAACAATATAGGGGCCCATCCATAAAGACTTAAATTTACCTGCTCCCAATTTATCGGATTCTTGGTCGTAAAGCAAGACCAAGTCACCTTCTGAGAAGACACAGGGTTTGACATTTTTGTCGAACTGCGCCTTGACTCGTTTCTTATGGGCTTCGTTAGCCAAAGCGGCGTCACGACGGGTTTCATCCAATTGGACTAATTCCAAGAAACGAGCCTCTTCTTCTGAAGTTCCGGGGAGGAGATCAATTGCGAGTTTGAGAGACGAGATTTCACACTGGATTGGTAAGATTGCTTCCAGGCATATACCAGTTGGAAGGGTGTGAACCCAGTTGCATTCCTTACCGATGTTCGGTAAGCCCACAAAGCTGAGTACAGGATTAGATGCCATCTTCTTTTGTGAACTCCGATCATCCTTTGCAGCATGCGTTTCAGGACCTTGTTGATTGCTTCAACTTGTCCGTTGGCTTGCGGATAATATGGAGTAGAGCTGTCGTGAGACAACCCTAGTTTGGCAGCTAATTCAACCATCATGTGATTGCGAAAATGCGATTCATGATCTGTGACTATAGCCTGTGGCACGCCGAATCTGGCGACTACATGATTGAAAAAGAAGAGGGCAGCTGTTTCACCAGTATTATCTAATGTAGGCATCGCCTTTGGTAAAATAGTCAACTGCGACTATGATATACCCATGCCCCCCGGTCGAGGTGGGGTTACATGTCATGAAATCGATGCCCCATTTCGCGAATGGCCCAACAACAACTATTGGCTGTAGAGGTGCGGGTGGTCTTCTGGTTTTGCTATCAAAAATTTGACAAGCATGGCAACTTCTGACTACGGTTATGCAATCTTTGAACATTGTTGGCCAGAAGCATCCTGCTCGCAATTTTTTTTGTGTTGTAGCATATCCAGATTGATGCCCCCCACACGCGCCTGAATGACACTCATTCAGGACTTTTTCGGCCTCCTCATGGGTGAGGCACCTTCTCAGAACTGTATCGATACCACGACGGTAAAGTGTATCACCGACGATCATGTAGTCTTTTGCTTGGTATCGAATATGTTTTCGTTCAGAGTGGGAGGTGTTTGGCCTAAATTTTTGGGTTTGGAGATAAATGATTATATCCCCATACCACTCATTGCTTGTAGATATCAGAAACAAACTTTCATCCATGATTGATTCTTCGGGTGTTTCATCGTTGGACGACGATGGGAGATCGCATAATAATTCTGCGAAAACTAGAGCTTTCTTTGACTTGGATATTACAAATTCCAGATCAAACTCTTGTAGGATTGCTATCCGTTTTGAATATTTGCCCCCCAGTAACTGTCGCGACAATATATAAGTCATGGGGTTGCAATCTGACAGAATGGTAGTTTTCCGAAAGAGGACATAGTGTCGAAATCTTTGTATCGCTTGAATAGCTGCAAGCGCTAGTTTTTCAACGTAAGAATATTTGCTTTCTGTATCATTTAAGTTTTTACTTAAATAATATATAGGATGCTCAATTCCATTGACTTCTTGAACTAAAACCATTGCGATGGTCATATCTGCTGCAGCCAGATATAGGTTAAAATCTCTTTGACAATCAGGGGCATACATTAATGATGCTTTCATTAGGGAATCTTTTAAAGCATCAAAGGAAGCTTGCGCAACCTGATCCCAGACAAAGGGTACCTCCTTTTTCAAGAGACGTGTATAACCTTTAGCAATTTCGATGTAATTTGGAATGAACCTCCTCAGAAAGTTTGCTTTCCCTTGGAGTTTCTGAATCTGAAGCAAATTCGAAGGTGGAGGCAAATTTATGATTGCCTGGACCTTACACGGGTCGAGACGAATCCCATCCTTGGAGACTACAAAGCCAATTAAACGACCAGAACTGACGCAAAATACACATTTGTGCGGATTGAGTCGTATCTTGTAGTGTCGGCAACGTAGAAATATCGCTCTTAAATGCTGCGGATGATCAGTCCGCTTTCGCGAATGAGCCGGAAGGTCGTCGAGGTATGGTTGAACGATGTTTTTGATGTCATGGAAGGCATAATTCATTGCCCTCTGAAATGTCGCCCCCGCGTTCTTTAAACCAAAGGGTAATTTTCGATATGTGAATGTGCCCCACGGACAAATAAATGCAGTCTTTGACTGGTCCTGTGGGTGGATATTTATTTGATTATACCCGGAGAATCCATCCATGAATGAAAAGATTTCTCATTCGGCGCATTCATCAATTATCTGGTCAATGAAGGGTGTAGGGTAGTTGTCTTTTGGACAAGCTTGATTTACATCCCTATAATCAACACACACTCTAATTGTCCCCTGTTTTTTCATAACAGGGACAATATTTGATACCCAATTGTTTAGAGGAATCAGGTAGATGAAACCAGCATGGAGAAGTTTTTCAACTTCTGCCTTAATGGCGGCGGCTTTCTTGGGGTGCACCTGCCTTAGCCGTTGTCGTACCGGTTTGACATCTGGATACATCTTAATTTCGTGTTCAACGATACTCGAGTCGATGCCTGGCATTTCACTGTATGACCAAGCAAAGACATCTCTGAATTTGCGAAAAAGAGCGTTATATACTTCCAGTTCTGATGGAGAACAGCATTTGCAATCATAAATATTCTCTACAACATCTGTTTTGGTCGAGATATTTATGGCTGTAGTCTCTTCAATGTTGGACAAATTTCGCTCGGAATCCACCATATTTACAGTATTTGACAGAAAATCAAAGACTGAAGGATGATAAAGGTCATTTTGAGTATCTTCTTCACAATGCGGAAGAAGAGAACGATGGTGGGAATCATTCCATGGTGGTCCTTCAATTACCATAGATTGGAGAATTCCTTCGTCGGTGACATGCACTCACGACCAAGGGTCTGAAGGAGTACCATATTCTCTAGACCTATCTATCCAAACGCTTGATGAGCGTTGATTTGGGTTTGCCTCCCATGCTAGGAACATTGATTGCTATAATATTTCTGTTGGGCTTGGGGGCAAAACCATTGCATGATCCATGTCGATATCGTTTTCTGAGATCTTTATAGAAGATATCATGTTGCAGGTTCCTATCGACACTACTTCCGCCAGATTGATTGGAGGTGGAAGAGCGAAAGTTCCCATTAGTATAGGATCTTTTAGTAGGCCTACTCCGATATTCTGAAGCGAATGGGGGATTCCATGGATCATGGGAATGCTTCCAGTAACTTGAGAACCATTGGGGAGGAAGTTTTGTTGATCGGCGATTGTAATCCCTCCTTGAAAGGGAAATGCAATCTTTCTAAAATAGGTCGACACAACAGCTGCCATGGCATATATCCATGGTCTTCCTAATAGGATGTTGTAATCAATATTCCCATCGATGACTTCAACATCTATTTCTACTGTTTTCCCTCCTAGTTCAACTTTCAAGTTATTTAGGATACCATATGGGGTATATGTCCTTCCGTCGAATGCTTTTAATGTCGTCACAGACCGCAACAAGGTTGGAGATCCTAAAGTTTTCCAGCAACTCATCGACATAATGCATGTAGATGCCCCCTCATCTATAATTGTTCGATGAACAGTTTTGTTGAGGGCTTTCACTTGAACCTAGAAAGCTAGTTGAGCTGGCAACTGAGGATCGTATCCTTTATGATCGAAGGATACAAGATTGGAATCCTTTGGATCAATCCCACCAATGGCCGATAATAAAGCATGCCTTTGGGATGGGCAATTTTGTAGTACCTCAAGAGTTGACATAGCGGATGGCGATTGGGTCAAATCTTCCACTATGTTATAATGCTGTGCCGCTCTAGCGCGGGGATTAAATGTCGACTTGTGTACTACTCCCTTCGGCGGTTTTATCGTCAATTTAGGGATGGTGGGTGGTACAACTTCTGTCGAAGTTGTTGTCGAACTACTTGGTTGATCTTTATCCTTGTTGTTCGACATCTGCGGATTCCCATAATCTTTGTTCCTTGTCGATATCAAAGCATCATTTTGCTGTTTTGAAACCGACAACATTAGCACTTGAGACGGGGAAGCATTTCCACTTTCAACCAGATTTGTTCCTGGATTTGGAAATGGATTAGTTAACACTGCGAAGGTTTTTGAATTCTTAAAGAATTTTTTAACCTCAGCTCTGTGTGGACAATCTGTGGTCCAGTGATCCTCATCACATATAAAGCATGGAGTTTGTGGTTTCCTATTTCCAGGAGGGTTTGAAGAAGATTTTTCAGGTGATGATCCCTCCTGTTTCTTCTTCTTCCCTTTGCCCTTTTTCTTGCTCCCTGGTTGTTTGGTTTCTTTGCCCTTATCTGTCGATACGACATTTACTTCCGAAGCAAGAAGTTCGTCTTTTGCATTTTGACCTGAAATCTTACGGGCCTTTTTGGATGTAGCCTTTGTCGATTTCGTGTCTGTCGTGCCAATCACGCCATCGCCGGCATGAGAGTCATTGTTTGATTTAGGAGGAGGAGGAATTGAGAATTCCGGTCTAGGGGCATCAGGTATTTTGTCGTAGAGCGTGCCGGACTGAGCGTAAATCAAGTCTAGATATTGTGCACGAGCGATAACTTGCTCTTCTGTTACGATTCCCCCCTTTGCCACATCTTCCGTGATGGAAGGTAGTAATGACTTGATAAACCATTCATCTAAGAGCTAATCGGGGACGTACGTTTTTACCATCCTACGACGACGTCGTCACTCATGTATATGATCAGATATGTGAGTGGCCGTTGTTTGTTTGAAGTTGGTAAGAAGTTCTGTTCCTGTTTCGTACCTTATTGGTAATTGAAAATGGGTTAAAAAGGTTGTGGCTAAGGTACTGAAGTTGTCGAACGAAGCTCTAGGCAATTCAATGTACCATTTTGCCGCTAGACCCGTTAACGTCCTCTGAAAGAGGTGAAGTCTTATCGAATCATCATTTAGGGTGTTTGATGAACACCATAGATGAAAAGTCATCATGTGATTCGATGCATCTTCACCCAGATTTCCATTAAATTTAGGAATATCTTATGGAAGTTTATGGGGAATCGCTGGCCACCAAGGGGCGTAAGCAATTGGATCATTTGTTAACCGATTTAAATCAGGTAACTCTAAGGTTGTCACGAAGGGTAACTGTTGATTCAGGTTAGGTGAAGCATACCCAGGATAAGATGGAATCGCCTGAGCAGTTGGTCTTTGCATACCGGCATAATGCATTTGATGCTGGTATGTTTGGTAAGGTTGGTGGACTTGACCATTGTAAAATGGTTGATTTTGACCATTTTGAATGTATGGCTGTCCACTGTTCGCAAAGATTTGCTCCTCAGAACCTTGGTATACTTGTTGGAATTGCGGTTGTTGGTATTGGACCAGCCATGGTTGTGAAGCCATGTTCTGTTGCGCGATACTAACCGTTTGACCAAGGTGAGGGGTAATTGTACCCGTCTGGACCTGTGTTGCCCCACTAGTCGACGATTGTGGTTGAGTCGCAGGGTCAAGAGGCTGTTGCATTACAACCTGAGAAACCTGAGGTTGGCATACAATAGGCAACGCTTGAACTTGCGACACCGTCACAATAGCTGGCGTAGTCGGGATGTTCGACATAGGTACACATTGTTGCATCGAATACACAACTCTTGGTTGTTGAGGTAGTATAGGTACCCAACCACTTGAGGTAATTCCAGTATAACCTGAATGTTGTTGTGAACTCCCGTATGGATATCCTCCTGGAGGGGATGATGAAAGGGTATACTGCCCCCCATACGATGGTAATCCAGAACTCAAGGGAATTGTTTGCCCTTGGGGACCGGACTGCCCAAATTGACCTCCAAATGGATCAATTTGTTGAGACTCAACATAAGAGTTTCCGGATATTATTCCGGATGAACAAACAGGAACGGACCATACTGTCGAAGTAGCCCCTGAGTGAGCTCCTTCTAGCGGTTGAGAGCTAGTCGGGACAGATGGTATGCCGGCGAACATTGTCGGAGTGATAGCAGGGAGTTCTGCCGTCGCTGTGTCAGATGACACAGTCCTAGATGTTGACGGTTTTTCAGACATTTGTAGTCTATCCAAAAGATTACCTAGCAATTCTACAGGAGCTTCCGCTGGTGGTAGACTAACTTCTGATGACGAAGGATATAGAGTGATCACGACTCCAAAGTGCGTTGGAGTACTTGTTTGAGGATCTTCTACAATTTCTTCTATTGCAATCAGACCAGGTGGAAGGGGAAGACCGTCAGGTCCGTAAAATATTTCTGGTGCCGAAGAAGGTGTGAAATCGGCAGTGACAGATGTTTGAAGAGTAAGACTTTCCGAACCGGTTGTAGATGGAACTGGTTCGATAACACAAGTGTTTATTCTCAAACTAGGATCAGTATCACTGTCCTTCTGTTGCCGTTGAACTTCTTCTGTAGAGGCAGGGATTCCATAAATGTTTGGGGTAACCGGAGTCTCTGATGTCGTTGGAACACTTGTTCTAACTTTGATAGGAGATTTGGAACCGGTTAAACGAGTTCGCTTTGTCCGTACTGGTTTCGATTCCGGAGACAAAGATGGTTGACTCGTAAGCCTCCGCGAACGACGGGGTTTCAATTGACTTTCTTCCACGATTGCGGATTACTCGATCAACTAAAATAAAGGGAAGGTATGTTTCCGAATTAAATGAATTTTAGATGCTTTTGACACAACTTGTTTTTTCAGTTTTTAAGAGTCGAGAAAAAACAAAAGATGACTCTAGTCTCCTTCGATTTTTAATGAGCCTGAAGTGACAAGTGCTCAGATGGACCTTTTTCGTTAAGGAGTCTGAAAAGGAATGAAAGGGACTGCTCTGGAGGTCTAGGTAGAGGGAGTACCAAACCAATCGCAAAACTACAGAATACTTTTTACGGTACGACAGTCAATCTTCCCGAATGTTGTGTTCAGTGCATTGCGATCAGTAGGGCGGCCGACACGACTTCCTATGGATAAAGGATTTAAGCCTATAGGGGTCTCCCAAAATATACTCGACGGTACGTGGGAGCACAAGTATGTACTGGCACTTATCGTCTCAAAGTGGAGGAATCACCCAACCATTAGTGAGGACAACAGTTACCAGGCTTTACGACGCCGGAATACGTCTCTAGCTTGGACCTCTAAATGTTGTGCGTTAAGTTACAAAGCGTTGTTAGATTCATTGAATTTATTTTAAGTTGATCTTTCTTATGAAATTTGCCTTTTGGGTTCACCACGAGATGTAGATGTAATTCCTAAAATGCAATCTAAAGATGATAAACAAACTTTAATCTCTTTTCAGCAATGAAAATCCTAGCTACTAGGGGAAAAGAAAGACACAATCTTTTCACAAAGAGCAAAGAGCACACTGTAAATGCACTTTCCTAAATCAAGCCAAACAGACTGTCTATATGCAAATGCACATGCATGTATTTGTTTTTCACTTTCTTAGTATTGATGCTAAAAAGAAAGTTGATGTACAAATCTGAATTTGCTTTCAAGCGACAAACACAAACAAGCTTCTTTTCGAAATCAAAAGGTGGAGACGATTACGACACTTTATGATTTTGAAATAAATACTCGTTTCGACACTAGAAATTCACAAATTCAAACCAAAGGCAATAGTAAAAGCATAATCGACCATCAACAGCAAATAAACTTTCTCCTATGATCGAAATCGACACTTGCGACAGATCTAAATCAAAGGACGACAATACGATTATTATACTTTTGCAATGGAAAACTGTAAACGACTCAACAAACACACAAAAACAACTACAGTTCTTTTGTACAAATGAGGCAGAATATCAGTAAGGAAAAGGGGTTTGAAACAGTCATATACTGATCACAGGCTGCAAAATTCAGAGACAAAACTGGAAAGAATGAAGCACAAGAACCTCAGCCGCACAGGGCTAGGCTGATCAGCGCACCTGTTACACAGAGAAACTGCACTGCAGTGCAGGTTGCCCTTTCGGGAAGTGCGTTGAAATGCAGGATCTCTTCACAGTACCTACGCTGGGGCAGAAACGAGAATTCTATACGGGTTCTGGGTCACAGTTTGCAGTTTAATCTTTGGTTTTTGGTCGAGTAAAAGCAATCAATAATCACAATCAGGGGTAGATCTAAGGAGGGTCTAAGAGCTATCACAAGGGCAATTAGATAGTCTGTGAATCAGCTGTTAAAATCATAAACAGATCCAGTGAATGGATTGAAGCAGCAGATCTCTACTTTGCATTTGTTATGGCAAATGCAGTTCGAATGCTACTTATAAGTTTATGAAACAAGCAACAAGAGATACACAAACAAACTAATTAGACATTCTCCCCAGCGGAGTCGCCATTTTGTTACCGAGAAAAGTGTCTATTTAGAACTGCTCTATCCCACTAAGGTGTGACAGCTGCCTTAGAAACAAACAGAGAAAACTACTTTTGTATTTCCTTTATGAACTATAAATAGAGAGGAATAGCAAGAACCAACCTGTGTCTTGCGCTAATCCTTCGATTCAATCCCTCTCCTCTTTGACAGCTTCCAGCTACCTGCTCCCTTACTTGCCCAGCTTCACCAAGTACTTGTAAGATCACAGAAGAAGAAAACTATACAAAGACATGGATCTATATTCATAAATAACTTAGGATCAGATTTAAGTTAACCATACAAATGTAACAAGCATCAATGATACAAAAAGCATGGAGGAGAAACTCAAATAGTTTTTATTGATAAACAAGAAGATCCAGGAGGAGTTACAACCGATGATTCCTGACCCAGCATCAACCTCCCAACAAAGAAGCCCCTCTTCACCTCCAACAAAGCATAGATCACCCAATTCTCTGATGTTTGTCTCAAAACCAACAGCAATTCCTTACAATGTGCAAAATTCCAGCCTCTAGATCTCTGGGATGAGGGATCCATATATAGATGTATGCAAGGAGGATGAGTCAGCTTGTGATTTTATTAGTGGCTTCTCTCTGTCAGTTCTTGCTTCCACTTGGAGACTGAAGGCCTCTTACTCATCCTTGGTCGAATTCAGTGAGGCAAGTGTCATAGGAGAAGATTCTGGAAGCTTCCATTGTCTCTCCACCTCGCGGAATGACACTGCCATTTGTCATTTCCCGCTCAACGCACCCTCATAGTGCATTTAGGTGCGTTGCAACGCACCTAGCCAGTGGATTTAGGTGCTATGCAACGCACTTAGCTAGTGGAGCAGCTAAAATGATCCTGTTTTGACTTATTCTGAGCAGTTTCTAGTGGAGAACTTCTGGGAGAAGCTGTAATTTGTTGACCTTATTCCTTTAGGGGTTAGAACAACACCTTTAGGGACTTAGGAGCCCTTGGTTTATGGACATTTCATGCTTGGAGCTGCAAGGCACAAAAATGTCTATAACACCACCCCTTAATTGTCCAAGAGGTCGGCCACTTTGTTGCCATCTCTCTTGATGTGTTTGAAGGTGATTGCTCTATTGGTTGCAAGCCATTGTTCAATGTGTTGTAAACATGCTGCTAAGCTCCAACTGCAGGACAACTTGTGTACTGGAGTTTCCCGTATAATTTGATTGGCCATATTGATGAGAATTTGAGAGTCTCCTTCAATTATTAAGGGATAGAAGTCATGCCATTGAGCTAGATGAAGACCTTGCCACAATCCTTCTAGTTCTGCAGAATTGTTCATGTCCTATCCTATTGTGCCTAGGAAAATCAACAAAGGTTTTCCATTGTGATCCCTGAAAATTCCTCCATGTCCGACCTTGCCTGGATTGCCTTTAGAAGTGCCATCGAAATTTAATTGAATGATTCCTAGTGGCAGAGGGAGCCATTTACTAGAAGTTTGGTGAAGTGGGAAGGATCTACTAGGATGCTTTTGAGTCTAGATGATACTAAGATTCCAATTCTGCCAAATGATACACTCTTGTGGATAGGTGGGAAAATCATCATCACTCCAAGTTTGGAGTGCTAGTGTTTCCTAAAGGTTATTGCAGAAATTGCTCTAGATGATCTCTATGGGAGTGAATTGATTCTTGAAGATACGTTGATTCCTTTCCTTCCATATAGTCCAGATGAGGAGGCCTGGAACGATTCTCCATAAGGAGTTTAGCAGGTGGCTCTTGTACAGATTTTTAGCCCAGTTGCGGATGGTTTTGGTAATGTCTTCTTTGACTCTGCCATCTTTTTGACATCTGAAACTTGTTTTTTCCCAAAGTTTGTTTGCCAAGTAACAAGAGTCCATGAGATGCTGTATGGTTTCCTCTTGTTGCTTGCAGTTGGGGCACCTTGAGGGTCCGTGGAATTTTTTTTTCTTAGGTTGTCCCATGTGAGAATTCTTTTGTGACATAACAACCATAGGAATGTGGAAATCTTGGGCCATATTTTAGGAGACCAAACTTTGTCCCAGAGAGGGTCCTTGTTATTCTGAGTATCAATCAGAAGGTTGTATGCCTCTTGTGTGGTGAAAGTCCCATGTGGTTTGTATCCCCATCGTAGGATGTCCTTTTTTCCAGAGACCCTGATTTTCCTGTTGGTAAGTTTTGTGTCCAACTCCTTGTACATTAACTCTGTTCCTTGCCTAATGATGTGCTCTGCTTTTTTCCATTGTCTATAACCCTGATCGAGGGTGGGAGTCCAGTACTGGTTAACCATTTTCCATTGATGAGCATCCCCATCCTCTATTTGTGGAAGTGTGATTATGTTGTTGAGCCTGGGTCTTTGCTGCCAAGAATCCATCTAGAAGCGAGCATTGTTGCTGTTTCTTATTTCACAGAAACTATGCTGATGGATCATGTTTATGTGCTGTCTAGCTGCATTCTAGATAAGGGAGCCCTTTTCCGTTTTTGTGAGTCTGATCAAGTCATCTGTCGGCCTGTTGTTAGCATATTTGGCAGTCCATAGTGTCGCCTAGGGCATGTGTGGATTTGAAATCCACTTCCACCAGATTCTTGATCCCATGACTGCATTACTGTGTTGAGGGTCCTGAAGACCAATACCCCCAAGGTATTTTGGGAGGCAAACTATTGCCCACTTGACCAGTGCCCATTTGCGATTATGTTCAGAAGATCCCCATAAAAAGTTCCTTTGAAGATCTTTGATTTTTTTTAGCACCCATTTAAGCACTACCAGAACAGAAAAGAGATAAAGAGGCATAGACTGCAGGAAAACCTTGATTAGAATAAGCCAACTTGCCATGTTGAGGGCTCTAAAAGTCCAGGAAGTGAGGCGGGCTTCAAGTTTGTCTAGGAGCGATTGCCAAGAGGTGTGCTTAAGAGAAGAATCAGTTAAGGGGGCACCGAGGTACTTGGAGGGGAGAGAGGCGAATGAGAATCCTAGAATACGGCTATAGAGTTTTGTGTTATAGCAGGAGTATGAAAAAAGAAGATTTGGGATTTAACGGTGTTGATGATAGCTCCTGAGGTTGTTGAGAAATCATCAAGAAGGGACTTGAATTTTCGAGCTTCTTGGACTGAAGGATGCCCAAATAACATGTTATCGTCCACAAATTGTTGGTGGGTGATGGCAGGGGAATTATGAAGGGATATTCCGCTAAGCTGATGCTCATGGAGAGCATGCTTGATGATACTACCCAACCCTTCAGTCATTAGAACAAAGAGAAAGGGGGAGAGGGTATATCCTTGACGAATACCTCTAGAGGGTTGAAAGGGGATTGAAGGAATTCCATTAGCAAGAATGGAGAAGAAAGTAGAGGAGATTAAGCTCATAACCCATCGAACCCAGGTAAGTGAGAAACAAAAGGCTGTCAGCATTTTTTGAATGTACATCCAACTCAATTTATCAAAAGCTTTTGAGAGGTCGATTTTAAGAAGCATACATGTTTTTTTGTGGTACTTGAGGGAGTGGATGATCTCATGGGTGAGGATGATGCTGCCTATGATTTTCCTTCCTTCCACATAGCCTGATTGTTCTGACGAGATGAGCATGGGAAGCAACGACTTCAATCGGGAGGCAATAACTTTAGATATGATTTTGTAGATGACGTTGCAAAGGGTTATAAGTCTGAATTTGTTCGGAGTATTAGAGTGCTCCTCTTTGGGGATGAGAGTAATGAATGTTGCATTTAAAAGGGGGAGCATCCAGTGGAGGGTTCTTGATTCTTCCACTACCTTCCAGACTTAATCTCTGATAACATCCCAGAATGTATGAAAGAAGTTGGAGTAAATTCGTCTGGTCCAGGTGCTTTTCCTTCCTTGAGTTGTTGCATAGCTGATTCAACTTCCTGTAAGAAGACCAGACGAAGGAGAAATTGATTGTGCTCATCTGTTATCACTTTCAAGATGTGTGGGAGAATCTTTTCAATTGTTGGCTGTCTGTTGATATGAGGTTCTTGATGGATTGTTTTGAAGTGCTTGAGGAGTTCTTTTTCAATATCCTCAATATATTCCAATCGATCTCCCTGCTGATTTTGAATTTGGGTGATGTTGTTATGCATTCGCCTCTGAATGGCAGTGCGATGAAAGAATTTTGTATTCATCTTGCCCTCCTTTAACCATATTATTCAGGATTTTTATTTCTAGAGGATTTCCTCTTGCTTTTCTCTTTCTGTAAGCTATGTCTGAAGGTTCTTTTCCTATTCTAAGAGATCTTCAGTCCTTCCGTCAGTTATGATGGATTTCTAGATTTTCTCCATTTCTTGAGCTATGGCTCTTTGAGCATTGAAAATGTTCCCAAAGGTGGCATGGTTCCACTGCTTGATGTGCGCTTTGAGGAATTTAAGCTTTTGTTGGAATTGAAACATTTTTGAGCCTACTGGGGGACTGAAACTTTTCCACGCAGTCTGAACTAGTTCGTTGAAATTTGGATGTGTCAACCAGAATGATTTAAAGTGGAAGGGTCTTCGAGTAGAATTTCTGGGTCTTTGGCATTGAAGCTAAATGGGCCAATGGTCCGATCCTGAAAGTGGCAAAATTGAGGCTGAGAGGTCTCCTCCCAGGTGGATAGAATTATCAGAAATCAAGAATCTATCTAGCCGAGAAGCAATCTGTTAGGGACCGTACCTTTTGTTATTCCAAGTATAGATTCCATTGTTGAAAGGCAGGTCAATTATCCAGTTGCTTTAAATGAACTCCTTGAAGTGCTCACTTTCATTATCCAGTCTGCTTCTGCCTCCTCTTTTTTCCTCTAATTTGGTGATCATAATGAAGTCGCCCCCCGTTATCCAGAGTGGATGAATCCAGGTGGAGTTGAGTAGCATGAGTGTGTCCAGAATTGTTGACTTGTTCATAGCTTCCTATGGAAAATGAACATTGGTAAGGTGACCATGCACATTGGTCCCTATGATATGGAAGGTAGCTTGTATGAAGTGATGGGTTGCATGAAAGTTCGTGAGTGCAATGGCCTGAGGATTCCATGCTATTGCAATTCCTCCAGAGGCTCTTATAGCGTCCACTTCTATTGTGTGGCTACCTAGCCAGGCTTTTGAGAGAATGGTGCTGAGAAAAGTACTATTACATTTTGTTTCTTGCATGAAGAAAATATGAGGTTTCTCCTGTTGTATCATGTTTTTTATCATTTTGTATTTCCCAGGGCTGTTTAACCCTCTTAAATTCCAAGATGTGAGCTTCATGGTTTAGGATTGGGGAGCGGCCTGTAGTACTTTGTTAATTTAGAATATCTACCAGATTCCACTAACATTTCCCTGATGAGGATGGTTCTTTGTAGATTTGTCTTTCTCCCCATTTTCTTGGTATCCTTGGGCAGGTTCTTTCCATCCCACTGACTGCTTAGTTGAATTCCTAAAGTTTGTTGCTGATGTGCTCTAGATAGGATGACCTCTAGACTTTCTAGCTATCTTGTCGATATTTTATCAAATTCTTTCTTCTTGCATGCTTGCTCAAGGCCAAATATCTCTAGATCTCCTAAATGGATACTTTCAGGCTCTTCTTCCATCTGCTTGGGTTCACTGCTCTCCGCTAGGATGTTAACTGCAAGCTTGGGATCAATCAGAAAGGTATCGATGTCCATACCGTTAGGTTTCCAAGCCAAATCTTTAATGGATGAGGAGATGGGGAGGACTTGGGTTCGCTCGAGGATTTGGATATGAATTGAATCAGTATGAAGGGTGGTTAAGGGCATTTTGGGAAGCTCATCAGAGTGCATGGTGGGTTCAGAGACCATTGAGGCAGGTTGAGCTAGAATATCGAAGTTGTTGCTAGAAGTGGGAATATAATTGCTAGCATGGGGATTTTTGGGTTGTGAAGTAGGTTTATTATGGTTCCTTTTTCAAGAGTTCACTTTTGTAAAGCCATCTGGATTAGGTTGTCCTGAGGAGGCATTGGAAGAGGGCTTTGCATTAAGTGGGCAGTCACGGAATAGATGTCCATGGGCGTGACATTTCCTACACCTGAAGGGGACATGTCCATAATCTATGGTCTGAATCCACTCAAAATCATCATGAAATAGACTTACCAAGTTAGGAAGAGCGTTGTTCGGATGCGTGTGTAGGAGGTATACCTTCTGAGTTTTGTTTCTTCGGCAATTTTAGTGAACTCTCCAAGGCTGTTTCCAATGTCTCTTAGTGATTGTTCATCCCAATATTCCAACAGTAGGGAATATAACCAGATCCAGACTGGTGTCAAGCTCAGATCTTCTTTATCTAGACTGAATCTTTTGATCCAATCACGCAGGTACAGACTTGCAACATTGAAGAAATAAGGGCCGCCGTCGATGACCCTGTTTTGGTCTTCGATACAATTGAATATCGTTGTAAAAAACCCCTTTGGTCCCAACTACAGATTGATGTGCCCTTTTGGTTTCCATTTGGATTTAATCCATCCCTGTAAGGCTTTCTCAGTTGGCCATAACCTAATAAATTTCCCAATGAGTGCATGATATTTCATGAATTGGATTTGGGTGTTGATTCGTTGACTGGGCAATTCAATCTTTGGTTGTTCTACTGCTACAGGTTTGCAGGTTGTAGAGGTTACTTTGGGCACCTCATCATCTCCTGCAGTGTTATGCTGCTTGTCCTGGGGTGTAGCTTCTGTTTCCTGTGGTCCATTCTCTATATCATGATTGTTTGGATTTTCCTACATCTTCGAGGCTGAGGCCTTGTCAGATCTAATCTTGGCCTGTAGCACAGTGTTCAACATGGGGGGAGGCTTAGAGTCCTCCCCTGACAGGGTCGCCATTGAGGTTGTACTAATGATTGGCGAGTGTAGTCAGCAGAAGTTTCAGAGTTGATGATTTAGGGGCGCCGTGCTCAGAGCAGAGTTCCGTTGCAGAGTCAGAGTAAACCCTAGGTCGCCATGTTGAAAGCTCCCGCCTGACTTTTCAAGTTTGAGAAAAAGACCTATTCCCTCTCCCACGTTATCATTGCTTAGATTTTTAATTAATTTGTAGATCATCATTTTGCTTATGAAGTTGACGCAGATAAATCAGAGTGGTGTATCCATGTTTGTGTGATTGGTCTAATCAATGAATATATTTGTGGATGAATATGCTCATGGGAGTCATGGGTGTTCTTAAAAGGTTAGCCTACGCCTTGATTTGTAAAGTGGATAGATTCTGGATAAACTTCGTAGTATTTTAATTGATTTGTAATTAGTTTATTTAGTCGAAATTCAAAGAAGTGTCATTGTAATGGTAATGTTTTGGTTGATAAGTACTTATTTGGAGGTCTTAGGCTCAATCAACTATCCAATGAAGGAAAAAAATGGCCAAAACTTGGATTTTCATGATGACTTAAAGATATTGTTAAGTAGACTGCTTTCACAAATATTTTCTGATGTAAGAGTTTATAAAAGGTTAATAGTTTTTGAACTAGTGTGGTTAAAATGTTATTCTTGGTTTTTTATCAATTTTTTGTTTGAATTTTAAATATAGTGAATTTAAAGATTTTTATGTTGTTGCCCTTACAACAACATCCAAAATTCTGGGCATATTCAAAATTTTGGGTCTCTCTTTACTTTTCTAAGGCCCAATTACTATCAAACTTTTTTGATGCATGCGCTCATTTGTGGCACATATGACTTCCCCTCATATATTGATAGTAGGAATGGATTAAGGTTTTATAAGATTGGTCGCTTTAATGATGCACTAAGATTCTCATGTGCCTTCAAAGTTTCATCTTTCTATAATATGCGTTGATGAAGGTACCTTGTATTAATGAATATGACTTCACTCTCAATTTCATTTTGCTAACTGTGTTGTTGGAAAGTGTAACTCCTACTTGTATTAGTTGTGATTCTTACTAAGTAAAGGAGTCGGTTCCTAATAGTTAGGATCTATTTCCTACATTGGTGTGTGGTTGAGATATTCTATCAACCAACAGATTGTGTGTGCATGTATATATGTAATTGCATTTGATTAATGAAACAATTGACATTATCAGATTTTATCATGGTATCAGAGCCCCTAAGGGCCTGGCCCCTCCTGGGCTTGGCCCCTCACGGGCTAAGGAAATAAGATAATATATTTGTATTATTTTACTTTTTTATTTGTCCATCTCATATCTGACTGTGAGAATCGATCACCTTCCCATAGAAGACATGAATTCAAAGTAAGAAGGTTTACTGATATATTCTTAGGCACTGTGATTGAAACAACAATTAGAATTGTAAATAGACAGTGATAAATGGAAAATTGAAGATCGTTGCCTATCACAGTGATGAGGGATTGTTGAACAAGACAGAAGGTATGGCGTGGAGAGGAGAGAGGCAGATTTTTTTATAGATCCGATACCCGAAACCCCAATGCTGCAGTTTAGTTGGTGGATCCTGCAGGTTTGAGCTTCTCTTCTGCGTGAATTTTGCGATTTTAATATGTGTCCCACTTCCTTTTACTTTATCTTTTAAGTGGGCTTTAAATTCCAAGGTTTGTCAAGGTTCTGTCACTGCGGACTATTCTAATTTCCAGACGATTTCAGTAACTGAGCTTCCTTTCTTTGGTAATTTTATTGCCTGTATCGTGTGTGGAGTGGTTTAATTTTAAGAAAATTTTCTGGGAATGATTTGATAAATGGATATCTCAAGGCAATACTGGATGCTGGTACCAGATTTATAGCGTCGAATTTATAGAAGCCGAGACTCGACTTGCGCTTACGGTTGGTGATGGCAGAGGCAAACATGCCTTCATTGGCCTCGAATTTATGGTTTGTATTGAAGGTTAAAGTCTTCTATTTTCCCAATCTAAGTCTCAATTGATTAAAGTCTCAAAGATTTTTTGTTTAAAGTTTAGGTAGCAGCAATAGCGAAAACTATTTTTTTATTTATTTTTTTAATGGGAGGGGCTAGTTCCCTTTAGAAGCATTATGCCCATTTTTTTTATACATATATTACAAATGCATGTCAGAACCGACACATCGAGACATATTAAGCCATCATCGGAACAATATGTACTGCAGCAACAGCTCCGCATGATTCGAAACTGGCCGGGGGGGTGTGCCTGCCCCGACCGTCACATCGTGCACTCACGTCCTAGCAATAGAAAAAACTATATCATCTCCTAGTCGTGGTATTCTTGCCATAGATGAGTCCAATGCCAATTGTAGGAAGAGGCTTTCTTCCATTGGACTGGAAAACAATGAGTTTCATGTATGCTTAGTGGTTGGTTTCATTGTTTTAGAAAAGACCCTATACCAGTCCACAATTGATGGGAAGAAATTTGTTGACTATATGCGAGAGAAGAATATTATGCCTCACATCAAAGTTTTCAAGGGTTTAGTTCCATTGCCAGGATCAAACATGAATCTTGGTGCCAGGGTTTGGATGGATTAGCCTCAAGACCTGCTGAGTACTACAAACAAGGTGCAAGATTTGCTAAATGCTGAACAGTTGTTAGCATACCCAATGGGCCTTCAGAGTTAGTTGTCAAGGAAGCTATGTGGGAACTTGCACTTTAGGCCGCTATCTCTCAGAATAATGGTCTTGTGCCCATTGTGGAGCCAGAGGTTCTTCTAGATGGAGACCATTGGGTCGATAGAACGCTTGAAGCGGTAGAGAAAGTCTGGGCGGAGGTTTCTTTTACTTGGAAAAGTGCTATGGAGGCCATCAGTTTGAAATGGGGTTGGTCAACGTGGTGATGGATGAGACATAACACTCGGATCACAGTTGGGTTCGAGTCTTTTTGGTAATATTCTGCCACGGTGAAATGTAGTATTTATAAATGTTTTGGAATCAAAAGCATTGACCCTAGCTAACTCAATGGAATATTTTTCTTAGAATTAGATACTCTAAAAAATCATGCAGGTGAATCCAAGACAATTAAATCAGAAAAATAAAGAAAAGACTAAAAGCACTCATGGTCAAAGTTGAAGTGCAATAAATATTGTTTTTGTGCAACAACGACACTCGAATTAAATGATGATGGAAAACTAGGTGAAAGTTTGTGTGAGTTAGTGTGAGTTTGTGGAATAGACTCACTAGCATGTTATTTTATGAGTCACATTTTATTAGTAAGCAAGTCTAGGGTGTTTTGTAGTGGTGTTTGTAAACTGTGTACCTGGTAACTCCAAAGTTGGAGTGTGAAATGTAAGCCTTGTAAGGCATGTGTATCCCCATATAGTTCGTGGTAATCTAAAAACCACTTTGTATTTGCAGTGTTGGTTTGTGGTAAGCCAGAAACCATGTGTAAGAGTGAAGTGGGACAAAGATTCCTGTTGACATGGTTTAGGGTTAGTTGAGAAAACCCTCGGCCTGGTTGAGTCAGGTCTTTGGAGTGCCCTAGTGGCAGGTTTGTAGCCCAGAGTGGCTGGAGTGCCCTAGTGGCAAGTTTGTGGCCCATAGTGGCTGGAGTGCCTTCGTGGCTAAGTTGAGCCTTCGTGGCTGTGTTGAGCCTTCATGGCTGAGTTGAGCCTTGGTGGCTGAGAGCCCTTGGTGGCATGGTTGAGGGTGATCCGATAAAACCCAGAGCATGGTTACGGGTAATCCGATAAAACCCATGATGATATTGGAGGGGGATTTATAGGTACAAGTACAGGTGTGCAGTTATAATGGTTGAAAGAACCATGTATGCGAAGGACATCCTACAAGACTAGCAGTTGCAACGGTTAGTACCCATGCATTCTGGTGGATGGTTGCTCCTTTATATGGACATCAACATATTCTTTTTATGTTTGACCACAACTAGATTTTGCAGATTGATATTCAGACAAGTAGTCATTAAGGGGGAGTGTTGGAAAATGTAACTCCTACTTGTCTCAGTTGTGATTCTTACTAAGTAAAGGAGTCTGTTCCTAGTAGTTAGGATCTATTTCCTACATTGGTGTGTGGTTGAGATATTCTCTCAACCAACAGATTTTGTGTGCGTGTATATATGTAACTGCATTTGATTAATGAAACAATTAACATTATCAAATTTTATCATGTGTTAGGGTTTGAAAGATGTCGTCATGCTTGAAACCCTATATTGTCATATGGATTTCCCTTTCATGTTTTACCTAACATATGGATCTCTAAGGACACATTATTTCGAGCATTTCATAGCACTTATATTGTATCATTGTACCATGAGGATAAATACTTGACATGCCAAAATTTAACTCATGTGTTTAAGACTAAATAGGCTTATATGCAATTTTATTCACGTCGGGTTAGTGAATGGAATACCATCATTTTAAAATAGCAACATAAGAATTTCCATCATAGGCTACTTAGGCCTCTATTAGGGTACTTATTGAATTTTATGCTCACATATTAATACTTATGATGCACCAAAGGTCTTAATCTTTAAATTATAAGACACCGTTACAAAAAAGTATCCTTAAATTAATTCATGTTGCAATATGGCACATAGGATAGACCTAACAATTCCATGGTTAGGAGTTTATGCAAGTTTACGAATAGACAACAATCTTTGAAATAATGTATTCATAGGATATATGAGCCAACTTTTGGGAGTTGGATGACATATCTTATGCGTGAAGTATTTTTTACAAAAGGGTTATGGTCTAAAAATATGTGGATAGGTAGTGAATGTAAACCATTGACACATCTACCCATTTCAAAGGTGATTGAAAGGATTTTGTTTCGAAGGTGCACACTACTCAATGATACAAATGCTGCATTGAACTTTTTGGGGCCATTGTACATTAATTCAAGAGTATGAAATTAAGGCAAGCGTTTATACAACGAGTGGTCAATAATCTAAACAATGTCGCGGGGTATAGTGGAGACAACACTAGGCGCCATTGAAATCACACTACACAATGTTGGGCGTATTTATGGTTGTGAGCTCCTTCTCTTTGAAAGGGGTGCAACCAACAGGTATCAACACAATTTAAGTGATGGTAACCTTGCCACAACACAACATGTTGAAAGGAAGGGAAAATGAACTCAAAGTAAAAATGCAAGAGATGAAGCCTATTTGGTTGACATACATTCAGGACCCTGACCATACACTTATGATGGTATATAATTATAGAAAGCACTTATTAGAAAATAACAATGGCACCACCATGTGTTTATGAGAGTGTCAATTGAATGCATGCCACTTCATTACCAATAAAGTTCCAACTAATTCAAACATTGTACCAACATGACAACGAATTGGGAATCAAAAGGCCAAGTAAAGTTTGTGAGTGCAATGTGAGACATGGCATCTGGGTGATGTATACATGCCCATGCAAACTATTGATTTACGTTCTAAAGAAAGGGTTTTGGATCACAAAAGGGGTGTAAATATGAAATAAGTGTGATCGAAACTGAGTGTTAATAGAGCTGCCATAATTTGAATGTTGTATGGTAAAGGTTGCAAACGTATTAAATTTATTATTGTTGTCCATACAAAAAAACAACACGTTGAAGTCATGTCACATCATACAAATATTGCTCAGCACTAGAAGTCAAAGCTCATAGAAATGTTCAAGTTACCTCAAGGCTATAAACATTCAAAAGCGATGCATGTTGCATGGAAACTCCAACAAAAGGTATAGTCCTTCGTTATTGACCAACTAGCTTAAGTTGCGAAATGCATGAAGTTTGGCTACTCCATCCATCAGAGGAGTTTCAGTGAACAAGTATATTTTTTCCATGTCACAAGTGGTGGTACTTTGCAATGTAAAAATAAAAGGGGCATGGAGCGACATTTCATACACTCATTGGAGTGCGTTAGCCTAGCCTGCAATTGTGTGACCCAAGTAACATAAAAGGGTACAGTACTAAGCATCACAAAGATTTACAATTCAGCCATGGAAGAAAATGCTAAAGGATCCAATGTACGTTCTAGGTTTGGATACAAGTCGTAAATTAGTCCAAGCCATCTCCAGATAGCTAATTGAATCTAGGTCACATTTCTCGCATGTAGATATAGGACTGGACCATTCACAAGTCGAAATTTTGCAATTTAAAAATATAACAATATAAGTAGGAGGTGTGATCTTCTCGATAATGTGACTATGCGACCTGATCTAACTCCAGTGCAGGCGATGCATACAAGTCATATTTCCAACTAAAGAGGTGCAAGTCGCAACTCCCGAGTGTGTACACCATAGGTCACATCATGCTGGGAGGTCAAAATTTCATCATAAGTCACACAGTCACATTTTAAACCTCAAGCAAGCCATTAAAAGTGCGATTTTCCCACAACTGTGACCGAGCGACCTACACAAATCACAAAATCACATTACAATGTTTGAGGCAAAACTATAAGAAATTGTGACTTACCTATAATGCGACCTTGCGACTTCCTAACAACTTGCAGCTTATCAATGCTCCTCTAAGGTCACACATCAATTGCCCTCACACTCCTTAACACACTCATATTTGGTAGAAAAAATCAAAAGCAATGAGGAGCAATCCCTGCTTGTTAAACATTAGAGGAAGGGGTATGCATATGTTAGATATAAAAGGAAAATATTACCAATTGTGCAACATCAAAACACTATGCATAACATGCATATTGAGAAATAATGCACTATTTTTGTAGGGTTGCATCATCATCGCTAGTGGAAAGAAAGATTAAGTCGGGACTAACTATACATTTTGGCTATTCTCTACATGATTAATACATTTTTGTGCTTATGAGGATTAAATAAAAATAGTGAACTGTGGAATCCTCTTAAATAGTGTGGCACCATGTATACACGTTATATTGCAAGCAGACATTGTGGATCGGCCATGGTATCATATCATGCCATGAGAATATCACTCAATGTCGATCTATCTTATGGATATCAGCTGCCATTTCGGTATTTATCCCCGGAACATGGTTAAAGAAGCTCAATATGACCATGCATGAGTTGTACATACATTCTTGTGCAAAAGGGGGCTACACAGGGGTACAAATCAATTTTAACTCTTCATAAACGTATTATATTTCTAATGTTGTTCTCTGAATGCATATGTGTGTGTGTGTGTTTTTAATGTAATTTGTCTTCTTGCAGATGACATGAGAAAGAAATAATGTTGACCTAGGTGAATGAAGCTAGGGTTTTCCTCCAGAAGTTGCACAACTAGGGTTTAAAACAACAAGAAAACTAGCTTCATGTAGTTGATCAAGGTTGCTAATTTATGCTATGTTCTGTGCTTAGTGCAGTTTACTTCAATTTCTTCTTATTATCCACTGATTAGCAATCACATTAACATATAGTAAAATGAAGATAGAACATTAATAGATCAACAGAAAACATGCCAAGACAAGAGAAACCAAATGTGGCAGCTAGCCAAGGACAAACCCCAATGTGGTGAAACCCTTTGATCAATTCTTCTATAATCTTCAATAGTTCAGCAAAGAGAGAAATAGTACAAATACATAAATCTGTAATTTTAGGACAGCAACAACAAACCCTAACCAACAAAGTCAAATCTAGTCAAACAAGATGAAATTGACCTCCAATATGCTTGGTCAATTTCCCGGTCATCTAGGCCTCCAACAACAAGGAGAGGCAGTCGATAAACAGTCTAAAAAATCTAGTCAAATTGAAATCCACTGAAGTCAACCTGCTGCCACAAACTAGGGAAGTCAACGTTGGTCAAACTAGAGGTCAAAATTCATCAGTTTGTGTGCCAAAATCTGTGGCCTACCTAGGAGAGGCGGCCACACCAAAACTGCACTTCTAAAAGGTCAACGCTGGTCAAAACGACTTGTTGCTGCCCTGGTGAAAGTCAACGCAGTCAAACAGATCTGCATCCTTCTTTCCTGCGTCCTCCAATTTTGTCCTCTTCTTTCCCATGTGTGTGTGTTGCTCCTTGTGTGTACACCCAATCAATAAAGGAGAGAAGAATGTAAGAGATGAGATGGTGGAATAATGCCTCAACCTCACTTGTATTTATATGAAACGTTGAGCACGTGTGCCACACATTTAGTTGTTGGCCGACCTTGACAATTTGTCAAGTAAATAAAAATAAATTCATATCTCCATAAATACTTGTCAGAATTGGATGATTGTTAGATCAATCCTACACCTCTCAACGAGAGGAATCCAAGGAAAATATCATTTGCCATAAATAAGATGACCCACATAGAGTTTGGCCCCAGTTTCCAATTTTAACAGTTCTGTCAATGGAAGGAGTAATGGCAAGCAAACGCTCAACAACTGAACATCGGGACCCCAATCATCAACCCATGCAAGTTTCCTTGACAGTACAATGGCATTGGCAACAAGTGCATTAAGGTTTCTAGCAACCTCCTATAGTCTCGTCATGTTTCTCTTCTTTCAATATGTCCATATTTGTCATCATAATGTCCATATTTATGCAAATATTGATCTAAGCATGTAGCAGGCGATAGGCATGAGAGAGTAGTGAGGAAAGTCAAGAGTCATGAGGGTAGGTGAAAGGTCACTAAAGGAGGTGAAAGGTCACCCTCCTCATTCCTATAAAGATTCCCTTATGATGCATTTGAAAGGGACTTTAGCACTTGAGTTGAGGCTAGGATTAGATAGTTGATTTATGCTTGAGAGCTTGATGCACTCATCTCTTGGCAGCTAGTAGAGTGGGCTGCAATGAGGCTAGAGTTTTGCATTGGGAAATGGTATGAGCATCCCGTGTTCCACTGTTGGGATTTGACAAATTGCAAGATATGTACTTAAATTTGCAGCAGCATTAATAATATTTTCTTCATGTATGGCCCTGGTGCCCATGCTTACTCATGGTGGTTGTATTGGTTGTCTGATGTTTCCACTATATTTGTATGTGTGATTTCATATACGCAATATGTTATGGACTAGTTCATAGTTTTTGCATGTATGTTTGCTTTTCGAATCTGTTCTTACATATTTCTCACCATGCTGGTGATCTATTGTGAACTAATTTGCAATTAACCTCTCACATGTTCTTGTTCATGTATGTCTGATTGGGTTTTGGCTCACTAATCCTTCTCGTGGCATACTACTTATTTTTGTTGCGACTTGTTTGTACTTCTTTATGTAGTTTGTTAATCTTGGGCTAATTTTGTTTCATTTTCTGGGCATTTCATTATTTTCGTCACGCTAACACCTTTTCATTTGATAACCAAGAGAAAAAAAATCCATGGCAGTAGTCGGGCCCACATACTAGATGGGAATCCTATCCCAAACAGTGTGAGGTCTAATTAGGGCCTCACACCAGGGAGACCCCCTAATTGTTGGCAACATCCAGCACCATCAAAAGATTCTTAAAGTTTGAGTAGCATCTTCTGCGTTTAGTTGGTCGTTTTTCTCAACTAAGTTTTTTCTTGTTATTGTAACCTGTTTTCGAATTTAAAAAAATACAAAATCTGTGAGAGTCTTCCAATACGTCTCAAAAACGAAGCGAGTGTTAGCATGGCATGACCATGGCATCAATTTCATTTTTTTCATATTACATTTGTTATCGGAAATGAGGTTTCACTTTCTTTTCTTACTTTCATTACAAAGTAATTTTCTTGTTTGACAATATCAATGGATCTCAAGATATAGCTATGCAGAATGTGGAGATTTTAGAGGAAGTTAATTGTGTTGAGTGTAGAGGTCCTCTACACTTGCATAATAAACTTCCTTCGCACTGTGAATATACTATTACTTCATGGAGATTTTTTCCAGGCAACCCCCCGACTACATAAAGGACCAACAACCATGTCAAATTTTGAATCATTGGGCAAAGCAATAAATTACAGTGTTAGTGTCAATGTCATAGAACCCGCCAATAGAATGGTCGCTCACATTTATTTTTGTTTTAAATGAATTGTCGGGAACTTACAAATACCAAAAATAAAATTCCCTCCCATCAAATCTTGCTCAGGCAATCGAAAATTAGAAAATTGATTTCCAAAAAATTCGAAAATTATTTTTGAATTTACAGGAAAATGGAAATATAAAGTATTTTCTTGAAACTTTGGTTAAAATTGCTAAAACAAAACAAAATAATGCAAAGTCAATTCACTTTGACCGCGAGGCAAATATTATAGTCTCTAGCGAGGCAAGGACTAATAAGAAACATTAAGAAAATAAGGTGGGGGAGAATATTGAGAAAAAGCTCATGGAAATGGATAAATATTAAGAAAGTAAGGTAAGAGAGAATATTGAGAAAAACGTATATATGGTCAATATTCTATCTCCCCATTTCTATATTAAACACACACAGATAACAAAAAGATAAAAGGTTAGTAACCAAAATTGAAATTAACAAAAGGGGTTGTTATGCAACAAGTCCCTGCCTTGTAGGAAGGTTTCTATATACGAGCAAGCTTACTTCTTTGTCTTAAAATCCATAGGGAACCTTTTTCTTCTTTTTCTTTTTTTTTATACCATCGTTTTATATTGGCAACCCCAGGAGGTCTTGTTGATGTTATTCAATGTTTACTTGCACATGTAAGGAAATAAGGCTACATTTCTTGATGGCACGCTCCTCAAGAATCTCATAGTAATATGTCTATTTACTAGGTACATGCACTTTTGTAGAAAGATTTGCTAGCTGATCACGAGAGTGCGATAATCAAGTTCCAGTATGTGGTGTGGTGTTGTTGGTATTAGTTTAATGTGGGATGTATTATGGCCTAATACGAACCATAGTAGCTAGTGTGTAATGTTGGATCTATTCAGGTTAAATACACTAATGTTGGATCTATTCAGGTTAAATATTCCAGTATTATGTAACATGATTTTGTCTTTTCAAAGATATGGATTATATTGTAGTAGTAATTTAACTTTTGAATTAAACATATTTAAAGAAATGACAATTAATATTATCACTTAATATTAATATAATAATATTATAAAGTTGATTTTGTCTTTTCAAAGATATGGATTATATTGTAGTAGTAACTTAACTTTTGAATTAAACATATTTAAAGAAATGACAATTAATATTATCACTTAATATTAATATAATAATATTATAAAGTTTAAAATTAAATTTCTTGATTAATTAGCATTAATTTGTCTACTTCACCTAGGTACAACATCCAACCAATTCTCAAATTCCACTTAAAATTAACGTAATTTATCTTGAATCCAGTGAATATTATGAGATTGTCCAACTCAATTTAAGTGATTAACTTTATTTTCAAAAGACGTATTTTTCATTGATCAAGGAAAGGTCATGCCTAAAGCATCCCCGGAACATTATTGTTCACCATATTTTTTAAATAAAACAGAGGCTTGCAATTGGTTTCACTTGATTCATTGTTAAAAAATTATAGCAAATAGGTGGCAGACAGAAATGAAAAAATAAAAAATTTCATAATTCCAACCATGACTATACTATACTATTCCTTTGCTCTTTCATATTTATGGATAAAGCAACAAAAATGAATAGCTCAACTAGTGCATGTAAGTTGTGCCCAGTAACCAAAGCTTATCATAAAAATCCATTTGGATTGCCATGTTAATGCCAAGCGCCATGATAACCCAAGTAAACACACGGTTGGGTTCTCACTTTGAAATCCCACATCATTCTCATAATATCAATGTTGGTATTCAATGTAATCTAAGACAAAATCCTAGTAGCGATTTTCAGAAGATTCAACGACAATCCCAAAGGTTAAATCTCGATTGTTCAAGAACCCAACTCTACTTAGTAAAGTTTTACATCACAAATATTAATTACACACTCCAACAAAAATAATTCCAATTTCAAAAAAAATTCTCCCAAAATAAGTAAATATATTATTATAAATTAATTTAAAGCTTAAAATATAGTATCTAGCATTTTCTGTGAAACACAAACAAGGATGAAATATCATAAGACCACCTACATGAATGTAACCTAAAGCTAATGTAACAAATTTCATTCTAAAATTAGTACTTGAAAGTTCTCTTTTCCATTGCTTTCAACCTAACATCATCCTAGCTTTGGCAACTAGGAGAGATATAGACTTCTGATAAATATAAGATTTTCCCATGTTAAAATAACATTCTCTTGGAGATTTTAGTAGGAAATTGTGGTACATAGGGAAACAAAACTCCCATTTGTAATGAAAAAGAAGATACCCTAAATTATGTATACCTCACTGTCATGGAATACAACAATTTCTTTTATGACACGGTTCTCGGTTTTCCATTTTCCATAAATAAAAGTAAATAAATAAATAAACGAAGATTAAGTAATCACAGTCTATATTGTTTATAGTAATTTATACCTCTGTTTAATTGTAGTGTTAATTTAAAATTTAAAATCGTTAGTAGAAATGGCGTTGTCTATATCCTAAGTTTTGAAATTCATAAGAAAATTTCCAGTCAGAACATAATTTTGTTGTTGTTATTTAAGATAATCATAGTTTTGGCACCAATGAGATGGGTTTCTAATCATCCTTCCGACAGAAGTATAGAGAGAATTTAACACTCATGGATTTCGTTGTGTCATATATTGTCATTAGAATTTAACATGCATGGATTTCATTGTTTCCTATATTGTCATTATTTACAATTTAGTTTTATCTTTGGAGGTCATGTTTCTTTGGAGGTCATGTTTTGTCCAAAATTTGGTTGATTATAGCTAAAATTTCAAATGTCAGTGTGGTTAAATTGTGCTTAGCATTAGAGTTAAATGTAGATACTCAGTCCTAATATATATAGGAAACATTTGTTTCGTGTTCACATGTTGGTGTGGTTAAATTGTGCTTAGCTTACAAGTTAAATCTAAATACTCTGTCCTAAAATATATAGGCAATATTTGTTTCAATGCTCAAGATGGAATATTATATTTCATCAGGAATTCCTATAGATTGGAAACATTTGTTTAAATGTTTTCGAGATTGGAAGACTTACATTGTTGCAAAAAATCTCAAGTAATAAGAATAATAATAATAAATGTAGACACATTTTCACAATGTTAGAGAACACTTCCCAAGGTTTGGACAAAGAACATGTAGATTTTCATGTAGATTCACAAACTCATGTAATCTACTAAAGCAAGACACAAGAATATACTTCTACTTTCAACTAGTGAAATCCAATAGATCGATGAAAAAAATATGAACAAGAAGACAAATCAATGGAATATAACATAATAACTTTTTCTAGGGAAAGCCACTGCTCAAAACCCCATCTATCTGTATTGCATTAATCAGAAATATGAGTGAAGATACAAAGCTTGTTCTCACTAGAAAAATTCCTCACAAGTATGTTCAACTCTCTGCCTTACAAGCCAGCTCTTAACCAACACTTAGCCAATTTCCACTGCCTGCCAAGCCCCTATTTCTTTGCACAATTCCGAGGATGAATAACCCGTATTTAAAGGGAATTCATGCTTCCAAAATTGCAAAATCCTATTTAGGTCCTCTTCCTGATTGCATGAATGATATTTACAACTCAATAAATCATACAACTGATAGTACATTGTCCTTGCATCTAGTCTCAACTGGGTATTTCTTAGAACTGACATGCATGAGTTTTTGATGAGTGAATCTTCACTTATCCATAGTAGCACCTCTGGATGCACCCAAGCACTAACTGACTGCTAATCCTCTACTAGTTCAACAAATAGTTAAAACTGGTTTAACTAGCTATAGCTCAGTAAACTGAGTTATCTAATTATAACTCAATCTAAAATCCTACTAGACCCTTAAAATTTAGGGAGAACACTTACATGAATTCCAAAATACTTCCAACTTGAAATTCCTATGATAATTAAGTTACTTAAACTTAATTAATTATTTACAAGCTGCTATGAGAATATAATTCGATTTTAATTCATAGTTTAATTCAAGGACAAATTAAACTGGAATTTCTTATTGCCATATCTCAACACTCCCTCTCAACAAAAAAAGGATTATCTGCTACCCTGATCCTGTCTCTATGAAACTTGAATTTACATCTTCATAATGACTTTTTCAAAATATCAACATCTTTCTCCTTCATGGGAATCTACTCTAACAACATGATCTGCCTCAATACACAATCCCATAGATGATGATATCAAATATCAATCTGATTGGACCTATCATGAAAAACTGGATTTTCATAGAGTTTGATACAACTCTTATTATCGTAGTAAATCATTGTCGGATCCATCTGCAGACCAAACAGACCAACTAGGATCTTCCTCATCCATATGGCCTCACATGCTTCCTAACTTGCAGCCAACATACTCTGTCTCTGCCGAACTGAGTGCAACCAATATTTGTTTCATGTTGTACCAAGAAACTATCGCTGACCCAATACTGAAAATACCTCCTAATGTGCTTTTCCGGTTGGATGGTCTCCCCGCCGAATTTGCATCCGTGAAGCCTTAAAGCTTCATTCCTTCTGTTTGTCTGTACCATAATCCATACTGACTAGTTCCCTTGAGGTATCTCAATACACGCTTTGTCACCTTCCAATACAGCTTGGTAGGCCTAACAATCGCTTAACTCAGTTGGTTAACTTCATAGCATAAATCCGTTTGTGTGTTCACCAAGTACATGAGTGAACCCACAAGATTCCTGTAAACAATAGCTTCCACTACCTCTCCCGAAGTAGCATCCCCCTTCCTCCAGTTACCACCTAGAGGAGTCTCCATAGGCTTGTTTCTCTCCATGCAGAACCTCCTGAGTATCTAATTGGCATACTTGCCTTGAGACACAAACAAGTCCCCATCACCTTGCCATATTTCCATGCCTAGAAATTAATGCATGAGCCCCAAGTCCTTCATCTCAAACTCTTTTGCAAGGTCCTCCTTGCGATATTTGATCAGTTGATCTCACTTGTCAATATGAGATCATCAACATAAAGTTCAATGATCAACAATTTACCTTCCACCCTTATGCAGTAGAGGTTCGCATCTGCTTCACTCTTCATGAAGCCCAACCCAGTGAAGCAACTATCTATCTTGGTGTACCAGGCACGAGGTTCTTGCTTCATCCCATACAACGCTCTCTTGAGCCGACACACATGTGACTCACGATCGAAGATTTCAAAACCTTTAGGTTGCTCTATGTACACCTCTTCCTCAATCATGCCATTAAGGAAGGTTGTCTTCACATCCATTTGATGTATCTTCCAACCCATATGCGCTGGTAGTGCAAATATAGATCTTATCGATGAGTACCTTGCAATAGGAGAAAAGGTCTCATCATAGTCAATCCCCTATACCTGTGAAAATCCACAGGCCAAAAATCTAGCCTTACGCTTCTCCACACTACCATTTTCAGCTTGCTTTAACTTGTAAAGCCAACGGGAGCTCACCATGGACTTATCCTCTAGTCTTGGGACCACATCCCAAACACTGTTATGAACTATGGAGTCATACTCCTCCACCATGGCATCAACCGAAACCGACTGTTGCATTGCTTCCTCAAAGGAAGATGGATTTGTCACAACACATCTTCTCATAATATCCATGTATCTAGTGTAGTTATCAGGTGACCTCCTCTATCTGCACTGTGATGTGGGTGCTCCCACATTCTCTCTAGCATCTGAAAACAATCTATCTGCCTCTCTGGTGTGCTTTCTCCCCTCTCTGGAAGACTCTACCTGAGTCGATGTGTCCACTCCCGGATTCTCTGCATGTGGCTGCTCCACATCAATCTGAGGCTCCTAAACCTTAGGAGCTAAAAGCTCATCAACTGCATGTAGTTGAAGCTCCCTCTCAAGCGAAACTCACATGGACTTCTCCTCATCGAGTTAGACATCCTTGCGAACCACTGACATTTTGTTGGTCAAAAACTACACCCGATAGTTGTGAGGTGTATCAATGTACCCCACAAATATTCCCAACTATGTTTTCGACTCAAGCTTATTCCATGCCTATTTGGTCACATGGAAATAGATCGACGATCCAAAATCCTAAAGTAGCTAGCATCTAGCCTCTTACCATAGTAAGATTCCTCTGGTGTCTTCATCCCAAGAATCCTTTGCTATGGTTCTGAACATAAACCTTTGTGTTGCATTCCTCAGCCCACAAGTGTAGTGGTAGGCTCTGATCATGCAACATCACCCTCACTACCCATACTATGATTTTGTTCTTCCTCTCGACCATCCCATTCTGTTGAAGTTTATGGGGTGTCGTCATCTCCCGCTTAATCCCTTCCGGTGCATAGAAGTTCTTAAACTTGTTTGAGACATACTCACCGCCGTTATCACTCTGTATAGATTTAATCCTCTAGCCCGACTCTTTCTCCACTAATGATTTAAACTCACAAAACTTTGTGAAGGTTTGATCCTTTTTATGCATGAAAAATATCCAACATTTTCGAGAAAAGTCATCAACAAATATAACATAATACATGTGTTTGACTATGGATGCTGTCAAGAATGGTCCACACACATCTGAATGGGCTTGCTCTAGAATAGCCTTTGCTCCACTGTCTCTGTCGTGAAAGGAATACTTGGTGTATTTAGCCAAAGTACAACCCTTACATGTATCAACTTGCACTAGTGTACCTTTGGGAATACCTGTAGAGATCTATTGCAAGATTTTCAAAGCCCCATGATGCAAGTGGCCTAATCACCTGTGTCATAACTCACCAACGTTTCGGCTCTGCACCATCTCTACTTTTGTGCTCAAAGCAACACAATCCTCTACCTCCATCTTATAGATATTCTTCACCTGAATCCCTATCTTCTTTACTTGACCCGTGACTATGTGTTGAAGGAATGCCTTTCCTTTCAAGAAGATCACATCATAGCCTCTATCCTCAAGCATGGAAACATATACTAAGTGCTTCTTCAGCTCGGGCACTTATATAAATTTCTTCAATGTGAGTGGAGCCCCATTCTCCCTCTAAAAAGTAACTGTGCCCAATCCAGTAGCACTATACCTCCCATCATCACCCATCTCGATATGCATCTAGAGATATTTCTCCTCTAGGTCACTAAATAACTCCTTTTCGCCAATCATGTGGAATGAAGCTCCACAATCTAAGTCCATATACTTCCCATCATTGATGACACCATGAATGCAATGAGGGAAAATTCCAATTCGAATTGAGAGGCCAAAGCCTCACCCGCTGCTCCTATCGAGGACTTCTTCTTGGACTTCTTGAGTGGACAATTTGTAGAAAAATGGCTCAGCTTGTGACAATGAAAGCACTTAACTTTCTTCATGTCTTTCTTCTTACCTCCATGGAAAGAATCCAATTTGGAATGGGAATCTTTCCCTTTTCCCTTCTTTTCCTTAATCTCTAAGGCACAATTCTCTTCAACATTAGTCTTTGATGAAGAGCCATCCCTGGTGTTCCTCTTGGTCTCCTCCTGCATCAAATCTAACCACAACCGTTCCCTATCTGACAGCTTCTCCTGACCATTGACAGAGTCCTGATAACTATGTCAATTTTTTGGGAGTCCCAAAAGAGAAAGACTCACCATATCGTCCTTGGAAATCGTGATTCCAACACTTCCAAGTTCATCATGACATTGAGTGAACTTGGTCAAGTATTTTGGAATAGTCTCGCCTTTCTCCATTTTTTATTTTTCACAGTTTGTCCTTCAGTTCCAATTTCCTTTGGTCACTGCTATTCTGATACAAGTCTGTCAATTCTTTCCACATAACATAGGGAGTTTCCTTGCCATGGAGACTTGAGACAACGTGGTATCGAACGCCCTCAAGGATGATCCGCTTTGCCTTCGCCACACACTTCTTCCATTCAGCTAGATTCTGTGCATCCGATGCTACTGGCTAATGAATATCTTAATCAACAAATTCCTTCAAGTGATTATCCTCCAACACAACCTCCATTATGTCCTTCCAGGCTATATAATTCAACCTCCCTTCCAAGGCATACTCAAGTCGCAAATCGTAGAACATCATCTACCGATCCTGAAGTATGTATTGCAAATTCAAGTTTTCCCTGTAACCCAAAACTCAAAACTTCAAAATCTCCTCTAGTATATTGTCTTAAGCTTTGATACCATGTAGATATTCCTGTAGATTCACAATCTCATGTAATCTACTAAAACAATAAACAAGAATCTACTTCTAATTTCAACTAATGGAAGCCAATAGATAGATGAAAACAATATGAACAAGAAGAAGAAAATCAATGGCACATAACACAATATTTTTTCCTGGGGAAATCCACTATTCAAAACCTTGCCTATCTGTATTGCATTAATAAAAGATATGAATGAAGATACAAAGCTTGTTCTCACTAGGAAAATTTCGTACAAGTATGCTCAACTCTCTGCATCACAAGTTCTCTCTTAGCCAACACTTAGCTAATTTCCATTGCCTGCCAAGCCCTTATTTCCTTGCACAATTCCTAGGATGAATAACCTGTATTTAAAGGGAATTCAAGCTTCCAAAACTCTGCAATCCTAATTAGGTCCTCTTCCTGATTTCATGCATGATATTTACAACTTAGTAAATCATACAAATGATAGTACATTGTCCCTGCACTCTAGTCTCAACTAGGTCTTTCTCAGAATTGACACGCATGAGTTTCCAATGAGTGAATCTTCAATTATCTGGAGTAGCACCTCTCGATGGACCAGTGCACTAAATCACTGCTAACACTCTACTAGTTCAACAAATAATTAGAACTAGTTTAACTAACTATAACTTAGTAAACTGAGTTATCTAATTACAACTCAATCAAAATTCATACTAGACCCCTAAAATTTAGGGAGAGCATTTACATGACTTCCAAAAGACTTCCAACTTGCAATTCCTAAGATAGTTAAGTTAATTAAACTTAATTAACTATTTACAAGTTGCTATGAGAATAGAATTCGATTTTAATTCACAGTTTAATTCACGGACACATTAAACTGGACTTTCTTGTTGTCATTTCTCAACTAAACACGCCACACACTATAACCGTCAGCGCATATGTAGAAGTGCACGACACAGTGGCTCCATTTGCTGGCCACTTTCTTACACTGACATAACATCCTCCATACATGTTCACCATGTCACTTGAATTGCTGAAATGATCAGAATGGGGGAAGCTCCATAAACGATCAAAATGGGGGAAGTTGCAGTGAGGCAAATTGGGGGGAGATGCAGTGAGGCATAGATTTGAGAAAATTCCATAGCTTTGTGAGTGTCCTAAAGTACATCAAATATTCCATAGAACATTGCAGAGCTTTTGGTATCCTAACGTACACCAAATATTCCAAAATGTAGTATTGACAGTGTATTTTGAAAGGCCGAGGGGATTGTATACAATTATAACGAAGGAGCTTGATCAGAGTTTGCAGGAAACTTTCACAGAATTTGTAGTTGTTTGTGTCAATAGTTTGTGGGGTGCTGATTTATGTGAATCAGGGGAAATTTTCTTCAATAAGTTCAAAGAGGTGGAGTCAAGCACATCATCCTTGATCAAACTAGAAAAATCGTAAGAAAAATGGTAAGAGAAGAAACCAACTTTCTCGTTATATTTCTTTTTATAGTTATAGAATAGTTATCAATTTGAACCAATGAGTAACAAGATCATTTGTACTCCAAACAACCTCCAACAAGCTTAATCAATCAGGCTTCCATTGAAAAGTGAGTGTCAAGACTATTTTGTACTCTAAACAACGTCCAATAGGGTTAAAATGCATTTTGAACCCAAATGTAAACTAGTAGGCTATTAATAGGGTATTGATAGTTTGACACAAATTGTAATAAATTGGTGTCATTTTGATAGGAAAGCCATCCGTTGAAAGTGGGAGTATCTTTCTCGTGGACACATGGTTATTGGAATTTCGAAAGAATTCTGCGTTTTTTTATACTATTTGACTTTTATTCAAATTCGGCTTTTATTCTCCCATAAGATGTAGTGGTTAGTTTTCTTGCCAAATTTGGTGAAGAATGAAGGTATTTTTCATGCTTTGTTATCATTTTTTCACTACTTTAGGGTGTCATTCAATTTTACCATCTGTGATTGCTTTTGTTGTAGACTATCAGGTAAGATTGTTGCAAATATATATATATATATATATATATATATATATATATCCTAGAAATGTAGTAAATATGATCTGAGAATGCCTTGAAACCTATAAGAAAAATATGAGCTTAAAACACCTTGAAACCTATAGAAATTTCTTCGTACTTTGAAAGTTGTTTGGTCAATTTAGAGTGTCCTGAATTGTTATATTAATTGTTAATCCGAGAGTCATAAACTACTGAAGTGTGGCGCATTATATGTGTAAGATAACCTATTTCTTACTTTTTGTCGTTTTTGATTTTTAGTTTGTTTTTGGGTTTATCTTCGTTAATTTCCTAATGTGAGATGGAAATTCTAAAAGACAAGTATGGATATAAATGTTCAAGGAAATGGTGTCTTTTAAAATGATTTCCAAAACTTCAAACTTTTCAAAAAGGTTTTAAAACATGCAGTGATGAAAAAAAAGAAAATGTGCCACTATTCTAATTAAACAAACAGTGAACTGTTGATCATGGAACCCATTATCCTTGCTGCTGTATAAATACAAAAGAAACTGTACTCAAAGAAATCCAAAAATTGCAAGCAAAGTAAAGCTAAAGTCAAATTACATCAACTCATATTCTGACCCCTCACCATTAGTCTCGCTATGGCTTTCGGAGATAATCATAAACAACTTCAGCAATCTGATATCTAATTTGCAGAAAAATAAACTAATATCAAACTACACACTCATACTTCAATCCCTCACCATTAGTCTCCCTATGGCTTTCGAAGGTAACTGAAAATGACATAAGCAATTCAATAACTAACTTGCAGAAAAGTAAACTAATAACAAACTACACACTCATACTTCAATCCCTCACCATTGGTCTCGCTATGGATTTCGGAGGTAACTGAAAATGACACGAGCAATTCAATAACTAACTTGCAGAAAAATAAACTAATATCAAACTACACACTCATACTTCAATCCCTCACCATTAGTCTTGCTATGGTTTTCGGAGGTAACTGAAAATGACATGAGCAATTTAATATCTAATCTAACTAATAAAGCAAATGAACAAAACTGAAATTAATAAAACAATGCTGGAATTAAAAAATACGAAAAATAAATCAGCAGAAGGACAAGAATGATTCCATGTCATTAGTCATTGTAAAACTATGTGAAAATGCCCAGGCTGCCTATTGTAATCTGGAACAAAGACACTGATCAATTAACAGCAGTATAAAAGCATGTAAAATTATGGACAGAAATAACACGTTAATACCATAAGAAATGCAATATATACAAGTGAATAATTATGGCATCAGGAACGTAAGGAAATAAAGCATGAAACTATACAGCAATAAACAAAACCTCGGTGTGTACAGGGGCTCTCTGCACAACCTCGGGCAATCAACTATCATCCACGAATTGTGCTTATAAACAGAGTCTTCTCATGTATTCAAAATGTAGTCATAACAAAGAAATAATGTCACGGCACAGTGGGCTCGTTAACAGTCAAAATTACATTACAAAGGCTAACTATTATGCGTATGGGAACACATTATTTATAACAGAAGATGACATAACTAATTTCCTAAAAACAGCGCTGATAGAGGACACGTGAACATCGACGTCCAGGGATCTAGCATTATGGCTGCCATGGTGATTAAATCTATTGAGGGTTGCTGTTGAATTCGCCTTATGGAGCAGTCCACAGGTGTTGATATGCCCCCTGAGATCTAGGAATGGCCATGCAAGTCTTCACGTGGTGAAAAACGGAGTTCTATCACTGTAGGACTCTTATGTTGACCACCACTTGACAACCTTTGACCACGACCTTCTTTGGTGAATTCGACTGAGCCAATAGGACTCGGTCCATGTCCACGTCATTTCCAGCTTGCCCATGTGGCTCGATTTGCCTGAAGACACCTGCAATATAGACTTTAACAAAAAGGCTGCGGAAAGTTGAACTGGTTGCAGAAAGTGACAAGATTCTGCAACTCAATGAGCAAAAATCTAATCCAAATAGTAGACACAAAACATAGTTAGGAAAACACTTTATATACTCTTTTAAACTAATATGCAATGATGTTGATAGCTTAGGAGGTCCAGGTAAATGGAAAAGGTCTAGAAAGGTGTATAGGAAATATGAAAGTTTTGGACTCAACATACCCCCACTGTGAAGGTGTTGCATGTCCCCATGCAACCAAAATTTTGATCATCCTCCCTTTAGTCCATGTGCTTTGAAGCTTCTACCAGTACATCCAGTCCTCTTCTCCTCTTCCTTGGTACTACTACCATCCTGGGCTTCCTCATCAAGCATCTGAATTTGAGACTGATCAATTCCCTACTCAACTTCCTGCACTTTTTCTTTAATTTCCTGTTCTTTTTCTGCCACAGTCCCAAATGTAACATAGTGTTGTCATGAATGATCTTGTCCAATCTGCTTTGCTCCTTTAATGCTTCATTTTCATTTTTAATATGTCTATTTAAAACCTCCAATTCAAAGACTTCTTGTTTCAATGATTGGAACAGAGCTTCTTGTGCTGTGTGAGGCTGAGTGGATGACGTGCTTGGACCTGTCGCTATCTTCTCTAAGGATTCTATGTAATCGTACATCTGCTACTGATTTGGGTCTACCTCGGGTGTAGCCTTCCTTGGGCTGACCCCAAAATCCTGTTGAGAAGGGCTAATTTCAAACTCTGGCAGAGAAGGACTCATGTCAACATCTGGCTGTGTAATGGAAGTATGGTGTGGGCTACGGCCAGGAGAGGTTGCTAGAGGCTTTTCTAGGGTTTCCTCCCCCAAATCAATAAAGTGAGGCCCTTTGGTTTTTACTGTTTTTAATTTCCCCTTAAGCCTAGAGCTTCTTCTCACATGCTGTGGACTAGTATCTTCCTCCTTACTTTGTTTTTCCTTTCATTTCTTCTTAGCTGTAGCTGCTTGTTCTTTAAGATAGGCTAACCTTTCGGACAATGTTTGGTGATCTTCTTTTTGAGAAGGCTCTGCAGTTTGAGATACAGCTTCTATGTCTCGTTTCCTTTTTTATTTTCTTTGGTTTCTATCCTTGGTTCTTTCCAGCCTCTCTTCTTGATCAACTTCTTTCGTTTTGTTAATAGGAGGGTCTTGAATTATTACACTTGTCTCCTTCCTCCTACTCCTTCTTGCTTTACTGCTCTCAGGTACCTCGGGTGGCTCTTGAAAGTAGTTCCTCACCAAAAACCGTTCCCAGGTGTCCCTATTTTTCTTCAATTGGTCTTCAATTAGAATTCTCACAAGCCCATGATGACACAAATAGGGTTCTATGTCTTCTATATTCTTTTGGACTGTTGTGCACATTTTTTTCAAGCTCAACAATAAAAGGTAGGGCAGATTGAGGGTTTGGTTTTCTAAAAAGTTCATCAGCAACCGAGTATGATACATATACATTGCCCCAAAATGGCCTTCACAAGTAATGAACTTTTGAATGATTAACAGTAAGCTGGCCCACTCCTCTTTTAAAGCATGGACAGGAATTCCTTTTTTTGAATATAGTTACGTCCATACCTGGGTTGTGTAGTATGACTCTCCAAGCCTGCTCGTCAAAGCTCTTGTTCTTGAACCAGCGTTCACCTTCCTAGGGAAGTTTTGTAGCAGCTGCTATGGATGCCTCGATGATTGTAAACTTAAGGTCCCCAATTTCCACCACCTGGCCATTAAAATACCTCGCAAAAGCCTTTGTAATCTCCTTATTGTGGCCCTTAAATTTTTGAATGAAACGCAGCCATATTGCCTTCTTCAGTAAGTCTTTCACTTGCGGGTATCCTTCCAAAATCTTAGGCCCCTCCGGTTTTGCCCTTAACAAAAAATCCGTCCCTCCTTCTGTTCTTAAAATTCGTCTGCTTGAGGAGGGTTTAGCGGAAGTGAGACGGCTGGTTATGGGAGTGAACAGAGTCTATGGAAAAAAACAGTGACTGTGAGCGGAAAAACAGAGGACAGGCAGCGGAGGTGAATTCGTAAAATGGGGTGAAGGCTTATGTGAGCACGGTGGAAATGCAGCCGTGATGTTAATAGAATAGTAGGGAGAGTACAGTGCATCCGACGGAATTTTAAATTGGGTGGCTGCAGAGTAGACGCAAACACGTTCATGAAACGACTGCGGATTTTGTGCGGTTGAGAAGAGTCGTAGTCAAATTGACCACATCCTTATGATTACAGGTGGAGTGTTAAGATGCAGCCAACACAAATTAAATCCGAAGGCTAATCATAAGACTGTTTGAAAAATGAATGCATGGTTTGTGGAGGAATGTCGTGGAATGGTTATGGAGCTATCACGACAATCATTGCATATAGTGGAGCTTACGGTTTAATAACTATGCAAAATGTGCTTTGATTTCTATTTGAAAGAAATTTTTACTCATACCTTTGAATTTTTGCCATTTGTTGTCTATTAACCCTTGATTAACTGCTCCTTATTGATGCTTGCTCCATGTTTTCATAATATGTCCTCGGTCATACCTGCATTTGCTTTCATGATTATTGAACTAACATCTTGACTGTCAATTTGAAAAACAGAGTGGTGGCTGCAGAAACTGCTTCTGACTACGGAAACTGACATAGAAACCACTTGACTGAATGAAGATGGAGAGATGATAACTGGCTGAGTGAAAATGGTCATGAAAGAAACTTTTATTGATGAAATGAAATGAAATGGATGAAATGGAGTGGGATGAAATGGAGTGGAATGAAAATGAGGTGAAATGAAATGAAAATGGGAGAGAAAGAGATTTTCTTTTGGAAAATATAGGGTGTCAGGTGTTCCTGATTTTCACTCTATATTTTCTGTATAAGACTGCCAACTAGTGATTGGTTTTCAGGCTTATACAAATTTTTTAATTTTTCTTTTTTAACAGAAAGGAATAAAGGCTAGGCTGGTGGAGAAGAAGGATTCTTCTTCACCAGCCTTATTGCAGAATTATCTTGAAGCATTTTGACAAATTCCTCTTTTGAGAGTGGCTTATGATAGATCTTTAATCTGTGGCCATTCACAATAAAAGGAGTTTGAAATTCATCGATGGTTTTGATTCTTACCGCTCCATTGCTAAAGACTTTTTCAATCTCATATGGCCCAAGCCAATGAGTCTGAAATTTACCTTTGAAGTCTTTAAACTTGGAATCAAATAGTAATACCCAATCTCCCTCTTGAAACTTTTTCTCTTTAATGTATTTATCATGCCACTTAGCTCTTTGATACTGAACTAGATCAGTTCTTAGGATGGCTTCTTGTCTGATCTCATCCAGCGCGTTCAACTGCTCCATTCTATTCTTTTGGGCTTCTGATAGATCCATCCCCAACTGAACTTCCATCTTGAAAGTTTTAACTTGAAACTCAATGGGGAGCAGAACTTCTTTCCCATAAACAAGTTCATAGGGAGAATGTCTTGTTGTATTCCTCCATGTAGTTATGTAGGCCCATAAGGCTTCAGGAAGTCTTTCTGCCCAATCTCTTCTGTGTAGATGAACAGTTTTGGTGATGATGCCTTCAATGACTTTGTTTGTAGACTCCACTTGGCCATTTTCTTGCGGATGGTAAGGAGTAGATTTTATGTGCTTGATTTTGTATTCTTCCATCAGCTTTTCCACCATGTTGGATGTGAATTGACTTCCCTGATCTGTCACAATTTCTCTTGGGACACCAAAGCGAGTAAAAATATCCTCATAAAGAAAACTAACAACTGAATTTTCAGTAGCAAAAAGTAATGCTTTGGCTTCTACCCATTTAGTGACATAATCAATACATATCAATATATACTTCTTTTGTTTAGATGGTGGATTAATAGGTCCAATGAAATCTAAAGCCCATTTTTCAAAGGGTTCGATGAGTACCTGTGGTTGCAATGGAATTTCATTTGAAAGAGTCAGTTTCCCTACTCTTTGGCAGCTGTCACACCTTTTGACATATTATTTTGTATCTTTGAAGAGGGAAGGCCAATGATATCCTAAAGAGAGGATTTTATAGGTTGTCCTTTTGTCAGCAAAGTGTCTGCCACATGGTTCATCATGACATGCCTTGAGGATGTCAGGCATTTCATCTTCCCTAACATATCTTCTGATCACAAGATCTGGCCCCGTTTTAAACAATTCGTTAGAAATCCATGAATATTTTGAACTCTCCTGAATAATCTTTCTTCTCTCACTAGGAAATAGATGTGGAGGTAGTTTCCCTGTAACCAAATAGTTAGCAATATCTGCATACCAAGGGGTCTTAGTAGTTAATGCAAATAAATATTCATCAAGAAACTTATCCTCTACAAGAGAATCTTCTTTAGTATTTTAGATCCTAGACAAGAAATCAGCTACTGTATTTTGTTTCCCTGGTCTATCCAATATAGTAATATTGAATTCCTGTAAAAGTAAGAGCCACCTTGTAACTTTGCCATTAGTAACATGTTTGTTCATTAGATATCTAATCGCAAAATGATCAGTATGGACAAAATTTTCATAGCCTGTTATATAATGTATAAACTTATTGATTGCATGAACAACAGCTAAGAACTCTTTTTCAGTCACAGTATAGTTCAACTCAGTGGGAGTTAAGTTTTTACTGGTATAGTAAATGGCATAAGGAACTAAATCCTTTTGACCCAACACAGCTCCTAGAGCTGTATCTGAAGCATCTGTAGAAATATGGAAAGGAAGTTTCCAATTTGGTCCTCTCAAGATAGGTGCTTCAGATATTCTTGTCTTCAAAGCTTCAAATGCTGATTGGCAATCAGGATCCCATTTGAATTCACAATCTTTTGTAAGCAATTTGAAGAGTGGAGATGCTATTTTAGTGAAGTTCTCTATAAATCTTCTATAGTACCCAGTAAATCCTAGAAAACTTCTAACATCTTTTTGACAATTTGGAATAGGTAACTTGGAGATGACTTCAATTTTTGATTTATCAACTTTAATCCCATCCCCTGAAATATGATGTCCCAAAACAATACCTTCAGTAAACATCATAAAGAATTTTTCATGACCCAATGAAAGGTTTGTTTCTTTACATATTATAAGGATTTTTTCCAAATTCTCTAATGTCTCTTCAAATGAATTACCATAAACTGTAAAATCATCCATATAAACCTCTACACAATCATGGATTAGATCAGAAAAGATTCCTAGTACTGCTCTTTGGAATGTTGCGGGTGCATTACATAACCCAAAAGGAAGCACTCGGTAAGAAAAATTTCCACATGGACAGGTAAATGTGGTCTTATCTTGATCTTCAGGTGCTACCTGAATTTGATTATAGCCACTAAAACCATCCAAAAATGAAAAGTACTTTTTTCCTGCTAGTGTATCTAATACCTGATCGATAAAAGGCAAAGGAAAGTGATCCTTCAAAGTTGCTTTATTCAATTCCCTGTAATCAATGCATACTCTCCATTTACCATTCTTTTTAGGTACTATAACCAAAGGAGAAACCCATCGGCTATCTGAAATTGGATAAATGAAGTTTACATTGAGTAGTTTTTGGAGCTCTTCTTTCACTATCTCCCTAAGGTTTGGATTCATCCTTCTTTGAGGTTGTCTGATTGGTCTACTGTTTTCCTCGACGTAGATGTGATGAATGCAAGTATTAGGGTCAATACCTTTCATATCAATATACTCCCATGCAAATGCAGTAGAATTTTTTTGCAAGATTTTGGTTAGCTCTCCCTGTTGTGATTTTTCCAAGTTTTTGTTGATATTCAATGTTTTACATGGAAAAATCTCAATGGCGGAACTACCAAACTCTTCCATAGAGTAAAGAGACATTTGTCTAGATGATAGATACTCAATGTTAGAATCTATCTGAAATTGTGTGTGGTCATATTCTAAAGATGTTTCAAAATTTTCTAATGTGTTCATAATTTGACTATCTTCACTGATTTCAGAAATGGTAAAAACAGGTTGTATAGTGTCCTCATCATCAACCCATTCATTATCTCCTACTTCTGTAATTGCTTTTGCTGGAGGATACAAATTGAATTTCTTTGTCGAACTACCATCATAAATGTACATATCTCCAGATCTAAAATAAGTAGGTGCCCTCCTAAATTACTCTTGGGAGTCAAAATCATGAAATCTACTGGATATTCCCAAGAATCTAAGGAGACTGAAATATCTTCCAATACACCATCTGGTTTGATTATTGATCTATCTGCAAGTTGCAGTAAAGTAGGTGTAAAAAGAAGATTAGGAAGTTTTAGCTGTTCCATAGTCTGTCTACTCATAATGTTGATAGCAGCCCTTAAATCAATCAAAGTGTTTGGAATTTCTACCCCATTTATATGTGTTTTGACAATTGGACTACCGGGATCTACATACTTCTACATGGTAATTTTTCCCATCATGATATCTGCAATTTTTCCGACCAGGTGAATTCTTCTTGTATCTCTTGGTTTCCTTCCTAGTCTTTTGAGACTCAACTCCTTTATTGTTTTTGCTAGAATAGGAATCTCTCTAATGGCTTGTAGCAATGGTATCTTGATACAAACATTCTTTAATTCATCTAGGAAATCATAGTCAGGCAACAAGATTTGTTTTTCCACTCCTTTGTCAATTTGTAATCTTTCAGGGAAAGGAGGTGTGGATCAAGATGCAGGTTGCTCAACTATAGGAGTTGTGGGGGTTGACTCTTTTCCTTTTTCTTTTTGAGTGTTTGGGTTTTGAAGAGATGCTTCAGAACCTTTATTAGCTTTAAGAGAATCTTCCTCAGAAATACTTTGCTTTTGAGTATCTATAGAAGGCTTTTCTAAAAATCTACCAGATCTGAGTTGTACATCATTAAGAGGAACAATCATATAGGTAGGAAATTGTTGTCCTTCTACCATGTAAGCATTCTGAGGATTTTTATTATTGGGATTTGGCAATGGCTGGAGTGGTAGTTGATTTGTCTTTTGTTGGAATGGAAGCAAGAGTTGAGAATTTGGATTATGTTGAGAAGGTTGTTGTTGTTGTGGAAATGGCAATGAAAGTTGTGGGTTTTGATTTGGAAGTTGTGGAGCTTGTTGATTTTGAAAAGATGGAGGATATTGATAAAATTGAGCAAATCTCCCATAAGGATTTTGCATACCTTGTACCCATGATTGATATGGATTTTGTGGTTGGGACCAAGGTTTTTGCCAAGGATTCCAATTTGGTGGGGGTTGAAAGTTCATGTGGTTGTTAAACCATTGATTTTGTTGCCCCTGCCAAGGTCTCCTTGAAACAAAGCAGAGAGACTCAATTGAATTTGGATCTTCTTGAAAGACAGCTTTGAGCCCAGGAATTGAAGGACAATTCTTGGTCTCATGGCTTTCTGAGCAAATCATACATGTTTCTACAACTTTTGTATCTAAGGGGAATTCCCTTAGAGCATGTTTCTTCCTACATTTTGGACAAAAGATGGCCAAAGCTTCAACTTCTGCTTTCTGCTTGTTTTGTATTTTAAGGGTGTCTAGTTGCTCACCAAGGCTCCTTAAAATATCAGTTTTAAATTCATCAAGCATATTGCCAATCTCTGCCCTACTTACTGATCCAGTTGCAAATTTGTTTGCTCTAATAAGAGAAGGATCTCTAGCCCCTTTTCCAGTTTTAGATTTTCCCCTTGAAATATGGACACATAGTTTGCTATGTCATGAAGCGGAAGTTGAGAAATATATCCCTTTTCCATCATGTTTAAAATATCTATCCATTCATCTCTAATGGCTTTTAATAAAAAGTTACTCATTTTTGCTCTTTTCAGGTTGTATTGAAATCTTTCAAGTAAATCCTCCAAGTTTTCATCTTCTTTTTGCACCATTTTGAATACCTCATCCTTATGGTTGGTGGGCATGCAATAATCCAAGTATCTATCCAAAAATGTTTGTTTCATATCATTCCAAGTCCTAATAGATTGAGTGACTAATCCCATGAACCATTTCAAAGCAGCTCCCTTCAATGTTGAAGGAAACAATTTGAGTTTTTGAGAGTCTTCCATATAATCATAGGTTCGGCACACGACTTCAAACTCAAATAGAAATGTTTCAGGATCCTCACTTCGCAACCCATAAAAGTTTGGGAGGACAGATGGTGAGATGTTTTTCATTGTTGTACGAGATTCCTCATCAACTATAGGAAATCCAAATGAGTTATCTTCATCCCTATTTCCCTCATTGTTACCTCTACCTCCTCCATTGTTTCCTCCTCCTCTACCTCTACCTCTACCTCCTCCTCCAAATCTGTTTACTACTTCCTCTGTCATGATAGTTTTTTCAGAGATTTCAGAGTCCTCTGGTTCTTCTACTAATGGCGAACGAGGAGGAATTTCTCCCTCTTCTTCTTCAAGAGATTCTACTTCTTTGATTACAATATGTTCTCCTGTAAAAGTGAAGAAAGGTTCTTTTCCTAAGTCAGATTCGGTGGATAGTGTGGGAGAGTTTCTTAATTCAGATGTTGCCCCTTGAATTCCAAGAATCCTAAGGCTAGGAGTGTGAGTTGGAGATGATGGGGGTGTATCTTGTCTACACCTTGAAGGAGATGGAGTTGTAAAAATCGAACTCTTGGCCCTAGCTATAAACCTTCCCCTAGAATCTCTTACTCTATGCATGTCATTTTTTATTTTTATCTTCAAGTCGGGCTAATAATTCTCTTTCTGATCTTCTAGATCACTCTAGGTGCAAGAAGAGAGCATACTCAAGAAATTATTGAACCAATAACTCTCTTTTCTGATCCTCCAGATCACACTAGGTGCAAGAGGAGAGCATACTTTGAGAAGTTATCAATTTTTCCCTTCTTAAAAAAAATTTCTCTTTTTTTTTTTAAGAAATTGGCTACTTAGTTTCACTTCCCCGGTAACGGCGCCAAAATGTTTGGTCAATTTAGAGTGTCCTAAATTGCCATATTAATTGTCAATCCAGGAGTCGTAAACTGCTGAAGTGTGCGCACTATATGTGCAAGATAACCTATTTCTTACTTTTTGTCGTTTTTTATTTTTAGTTTGTTTTTGGGTTTATCTTCGTTAATTCCCTAATGTGAGATGGAAATTCTAAAAGACAAGTATGGATATAAATGTTCAAGGCAATGGTGTACTTTAAAATGATTTCCAAAACTTCAAACTTTTCAAAAAGGTTTTAAAACATGCAGTGATGAAAAAAATGAAAATGTGCCACTATTCTAATTAAACAAACAGTGAACTGTTGATCATGAAACCCATTATCCTTGTTGTTGTATAAATACAAAAGAAACAGTACTCAAAGAAATCCAAAAATTGCAAGCAAAGTAAAGCTAAAGTCAAATTACATCAACTCATATTGTGACTCCTCACCATTAGTCTCGCTATGGCTTTCGGAGGTAATCATAAACAACTTGAGCAATCTGATATCTAATTTGCAGAAAATAAACTAATATCAAACTACACACTCATACTTCAATCCCTCACCATTAGTCTCGCTATGGCTTTCGGAGGTAACTGAAAATGATATGAGCAATTCAATAACTAACTTGCAGAAAAGTAAACTAATATCAAACTACACACTCATACTTCAATCCCTCACCATTGGTCTCACTATGGCTTTCGGAAGTAACTGAAAATGACATGAGCAATTCAATAACTAACTTGCACAAAAATAAACTAATATTAAACTACACACTCATACTTCAATCCCTCACCATTAATCTCGCTATGGCTTTTGGAGGTAACTGAAAATGACATGAGAAATTTAATATCTAATCTAACTAATAAAGCAAATGAACAAAACTGAAATAAATAAAACAGTGCTAGAATTAAAAACTAAGAAAAATAAATCAGCAGAAGGACAAGAATGATTCTATGTCATTAGTCATTGTAAAACTATGTGCAAATACCCGGGCTACCTACTGTAATCTGGAACAAAGACACTGATTAGTTAACAACAGTATAAAAGCATGTAAAATTATGGACAGAAATAACACGTTAATACTATAAGAAATGCAATATATACAAGTGAATAATTATGGCATCAGGAACATAAGGAAATAAAGCATGAAACTATACAGCAATAAACAAAACCTCGGTGTGTACAGGGGCCCTCTGCACAACCTCGGGCAATAAGTTATCAACCACGAATTGTGCTTATAAACAGAGTCTTCTCATGTATTCAAAATGTAGTCATAACAAATAAATAATGTCACGACACAATGGGCTCGTTAACAGTCAAAATTACATTACAAAGGCTAACTATTATGTGTATGGGAACGCATTATTTATAACAGAAGATGACATAACTAATTTCCTAAAAACAGCGCTGATAGAGGACACGTGAACATCGACGTCCAGGGATCTAGCATTATGGTTGTCGTGGTGATTAAATCTATTGAGGGTGGCTGTTGGATTCGCCTTATGGAGCAGTCCACAGGTGTTGATATGTCCCCTGAGATCTAGGAACGGCCACGCAAGTCTTCACGTGGTGAAAAACGGAGTTCTGTCACCGTAGGACTCTTATGTTGACCACCGCTTGACTACCTTTGACCACGACCTTCTTTGGTGAATTCGACTGAGCCAATAGGACTCGGTCCATGTCCACGTCATTTCCAACTTGCCCATGTGGCTCGATTTGCCTGAAGACACCTGCAATATAGAATTTAACAAAAAGGCTACGGAAAGTTGAACTGGCTGCGGAAAGTGACAAGATTCCGCAGCTCAATGAGCAAAAATCTAATTCAAACAGCAGACACAAAACATAGTTAGGAAACCACTTTATATGCTCTTTTAAACTAATATGCAATGATGTTGACAACTTAGGAGGTCCAGGTAAATGGAAAAAGGTCTAGAAAGGTGTATAGGAAAGATGCAAGTTTGAGACTCAACAAAAGTATTGAGTGTGACTGAATAATTCTCTGGCAACACTAAGTATTAAAATTAGCTCCTATCTTAAGATTAGCTTTATGTTTTGTTCCATTTATGTTCTTAAAAGGAAAAAAATTTGCAGTACCATTAAATTTCAATTGATGAAAATCAGTACCTATAGCAGGAAGGTCAATACTCCACACACAAGATGTTGTAGGAGCAATGTAGGAGCAGAGTTTGCAAAGTAGTCAGTCAATCATGAAGCATCTATTCTACCACCAACAACTAATCTGTTGCAGATTGCAGATTGAATTGCATAGTTACCATTGAAACCAAAGCAAAAAAGAGGCGAGGGCCTTTGTGCTCGCCAAGCAAATCCCAAATGTCATACCTCCCTAATCCACGAAGCTAGATGTCCCAAATGTCACTAATAACACTCAAAAAAGCAATTAAAAGTAGTTGGAGTTAATTAAACTTATGCGGTCAGTAAAGAAGAGGCCAAATAAGATCTCCAAATTCAACCTTTAATTAAAATTATTGAAAATTTTAATTTTTTCAGAAAAGAAATATATAATTTCACGCACCTTTGGTTTTAGGATGTTAGAAATTCGTTTTGGTTTTAGTGCCTGATTAATTCATCGTTCAAAATCGATTACTATAGTGCCCCTGCCGCAATAAGTTAGTAAGAGAATCTTTAAATAGAAATTAGTGTTATATAATCGAAATCATGATATGTCATTTTAGACTAATTGTACTTGTACTTCATTATCCGTTTATTAAAAGGACATTTACATCTTATATATTTTTAAAATACTTGCGGTGGGTTATTGTACTTTGACTTTGACTTTTTATATGGGAGTAGGTAATATATAATTGAAATAATAATAAATTGTATTTTATTATAATAATATAAATTTATAAAAACATATTATAATAATTTAATTAATTAGATTTTTTTTTTTTTATTTTTAAATTATTTGTGTTTTTGCGAATTTAATCATTATTATTTTAAAAAGATATATTTTATTTTTATTGTTTTAAAATATTTATAATATTATTATTTAATATTTTTAAGAGCTATTTTGATATTGAAATATCCACAAAGTGAAGTAGGTGCGCAGCATGGTGTTTAGTTTCATAGAAATAATTAAAACACTATATGCATGGAATTTGGGAAATTTTAAAAATAATTTAGTTAAGATATATCTTATTTTAGATGGTATTATAGTTTTTTCCTTGTTTTAGGGGATTTATTATAATTTTTATAAATATATAATTTGGGTAAAAGTTAAAGATATTATATTGGAAGTTATTTTTAATATAATTAGAATTTTGGTTAAAAAATGAATTTGAATGATTGGATAAAAACAAATTAATAAACTTGCAATCTTATTTGACTATTTAATTAGAAAATAAAAAAAAATATTTATTTTTAATTAATGAACAATTTATCGACTAACCAATTCCATACCAATCTTGTATATATGATAAATTTAATTAAATGAGTATTTTGATTGGTTTAAAATTGTAAATTATAAAAAATTATTACAACTCCTTAACACTATAAATATTATTCACTTTTGTATTAATTTATGTGCATTTGCACAATATTATATATAGATAAAATTCACTAATTTTTATTTATTTAATATATTGAAAAATACAAATTATATATGTTATCTAAGTATTGTTTTAAAAGATTTGTGTAAATTATGGAAGTATATTGCATTGTTGTAATAAAGTCTTCATACCACTTTTAAAAGATTTGTTGTTGATTGAATGAGGGGGTGGGAGTTTTTAAAATTGTATGGTTTTTAATATTGAATATTGGGTATGAAGTCTCTTATTTAAAATTTTCGCATTAAAATGGTCCATTCTTGATGCGATAGATTTTTTTCGCGAATTATGTGAGTGTTAATTATCTGAGAACTATGTGAGCGTTAATTATTTGAGAACTGGGTTGGTTTGATGTTTAAAAGTAACCATGAGTTAAGTTATTTAGAAGAGTGTCTTTTTGGCTTAGTTGTCATAGCATGCGTAATTTATTTAAATGATGGGGAGATGGAATCATCTTTGATAATTTGTTTAAGACGATAAGTTGGACAGAATGGAAAAACACATTATATTTTTAAATTCAAAAACCTTGAATATAGTGATGAAATTGCATTATTAACTTTAATAGAGGGCAATTTTTATTTTTACAATTGTAATAATAATAGTTAACTATCAAAATCAAATGAAATTTCTCAACGTTAGTTTTAGGATTATTTCAAAAGTGTTTTAAGTGTCATGTGATATGGGGTGTATGGTGTTTGCTCCTTTACTTTTAATAATTACCACATGAAGTGGTGATAATGGTAGAGTGCTAGAAGATGGTAGGGGAGAGTATGAGGCCTACACATATTGGGATAATGGATATGGATTTTTTTTTTTTGGTATAACATGAGAGTAATGAGTTGATCCATAGACTATAAGATTTTGTGTAAACTAAGGAAATGGGTATAGGAATGATGTGCCTAAGGAAATGGGTGGAGGAATGATGTGTCACTTTGACCAAAATATTTTGAGCGAGTGAAGTTAATTAATTCTAGGTGCATGTAATTAGAGTAATGGTTGGTGGTTGAGATAGTTTGTGGTTCTAGAATAGTGGTTGATAGAGTTGTATGACTAAGGGGAGTATGGAAAAGTGGGGTTGTTGTAATTGTTATTTAGTAGTATGTTTTAGGTAAGAGAACAAGTTTTTTAGGTGATAAAGTGAATTTACTTAGTTGAGAGATTGCTCTATTGTAATTTAATGGACTAAATTTAAAAGGAATGAAAGAAGCTCTTGATTGCCTCATGTTTCATGTACTGTCTGAATGATGAAAGTTGTGCCCATTTGAATTTTAAATGGTTCCATGAGGCTATTCTCTATTTTCTTTATACTTGTTATGTTTTAGATTTGAGTTTATCAATATATGCATAAATGTGATGAATAATTAGCATTCATGTTATTAGTAAGCATGTGTGTTCTTTCCTTTTGTGAATACCCTCTTTATTTGCAAGTCTCAATAGTGCTTTGAGTGAGACATTCTCCTTATGGATATTGAATGTGCTAGCACTCTACACAACAATAAGCCCTTTGTGGGAAAATCCCTTGAGAATCTTGATATCCAGTTTTGTGCAAACAAATGGTTTCATTATCCAGATTTTCTTTAAGAAAGGACATTTATATGATGAAGGAGTAGATATTTATGAGTACAAAACAAGGTTGGTTTGAGAACTAGCTTAAGGAATTTTTTCCCCAAGAGGTGAAGTTGTGTGGATGGAACTTTGAGTGATGCAAATAAATATTTATATATGAATGGTTGAGTAGATATGACTATGGGGCATTCTAGTACAAGTTCCCAATGAAATTATTTAGTGGTTGAAGAGGTAGAGGAAGCCCTAAAATTTGATAAGAGATGGGGGAAATCAACTAGATCATTTAGAATATAGATAAACTCCATTAAGTGAATCCAAATGATTGATGTCGTTAAATTTTAGGTATGGAAATACATAGAGGATTACATTGTATATTTTTTTACATAACCCTATAAATCATTTCAAAAGTATACAAGGAGTTTCATATGGGAGGTCATGTAATATTATTGAAGAAATTTCCCCTATAGATTAAGATGTTACTAGTTTAGGGAGGGGTGTTTCCAATAAACCTAATTAATATGGATTATAAAAGATGGAGGGGGTGGGGTGGAGTGGGAAAAGAGAGTAGAAAAAATTGATAAAAAGCTATAAGGAAGGAAGTGATTACAAACTAATGGGAGGTGAACTACATGAAGGTGGTTATGGAAATTAATGAGTAGTTGTGGAAGGAGATTAGAAATAAAGAGATTTCTAAGAGCAAGTTAGAAGAGTTGTGGAAGTTGAAGAGATAGGGAGAGTTGGCAAAATCATGGTTAAGATTAAGAGTTTTTCATGGGGAGGGGAGCCCTGGTAGAGGCGAACATGGTGAGACTTGGATTTTAGCACAGTCTAAATAATTGACCTAAACTAGCTTATATGTTGTATTGTAGCCCAAACCTACAGACCTATGAAATGTTGAGATCAAAGAAGATGTGCTTAAATCCATGGCTTGGTTCTTTAATGATGGAACACCCCCCAACTAGAAGCAACACTACCCTATAAACATGTAGCCAACATAATCCTTGTCCAACCCTCCCTACCATTAATATATAAGGTAATAGTCAATACTTGTCTTGTTTTTAGTTTGTTTCCTCATAGAAATCAACCAATATTAGGTGGTGATTTTCATGATAGTGGTAGTAATGGAGCACAACTTTGATTCGGTTAGATAGGATTAGTTTATTTTAGTTACATAAGAAGAGTATTGTAGCACAAACAAAGCCTATATGTTTTTGTTGGTAGTATTTACCCTTAATACCATGGTTATATGTTAAGGAGGGTCCACTTAAGGTTTCTTGAATTTTTAGGTATGGGTGATGAAGATGCAAAACAACATTGGTTTCTTTGTGAAGGCATCTAGTAAGCTAAGGTGATTTTCGATTTCAATAAGATTGTGGAGTTTTAGATTACCTTCAGAGTTATAATCTTGCAATTGTATATGATGTTTGTATAATGTCTTTGAAGTGAAGTGGCTTCCACCTTACATAGTAACCAAGTTACAATAACTTATGTTGGAACAACAAAATATAGGAGAATTGAAAGATTTCAAATAGTTGTTGCCATGAGACAACATGGGAGTATAGACAAATATTTCATGATTTGAAAAATAAACTAACATTCATAATCCATAACTTACAATGTAGTAAATAGTTCATTAAGATATTATTATCTTTGGCATAGATTCTCGTAATGAAACAAAAGATGTTAGTTCCAAAGAAGCACTAGAGTAGCCCATGTAGATTGAATCCAGGGTAGAGTTTCTAGGGAATACCCAAATTTCATTACTAGTTCAACTTCTAGTTTTAATAAGTTCCGATCATAGTTAGTAACACTATAACATACCCAACCATCCTTAGGTCAGGCTACGCTACTAAAATCTGGCTCTAAAAACTAATTTTTTATTTTCTTCTACTTGGCTCTTAATCAAATACATACTAACTCTAATACCATTTATTTAAGTTATATCACACATATGGACAACATGCAAGCCTAACCAAATATACAACCATGCATAATTAAAAAAATAAGTAATATAAATATAAAATAGAGCATATATACATTACAAATATCCACAACAATATCATATAGAATTTATACATAAATAGTCGCATTTGAGCATACACAAGAAAAGAAACTTCTCTTTAAGCTCAAAATAATTGTTGAATAAGGACATTCCTCCTAGCCGTAGACACTATTGTTTCAAATTTCTTTGTAGAAGGCCACCCTTGAGTTGCGGTTATGACACCACAAAGAAAATTATGGCTGTACTCTCAACCCAAAATCCCTCAAATGTCATGTTTCTCACTCAGCCAACAATCCCAATTACCAACTCTCTTTCCCCCCTTAACCTACACTACACAAGAATGGAACCCCCTTCTTTGCCACTACAATCCCTTAGGATAACTCCATCTGGTAGGGCTCCATTGCAGGTTGGCTAGGAAACTCTCTATGTCGGGACACTAGGGATGCCTATATGGAAACTTTACACTAGTCACCCATGCGAGTTAACTCTCTATCATGCTTCCATTACTCAACTTCCACATCCGTTAGAATTATGTGAGTGGAATGGAATAATCACTGATAATGAACCCAAAAACACAAAAGAAAAGGTGAATTGTTATATCATTATTTCTCACCTCATCAATCAGCTTGAGGAACCCATCTGCTCATGATGATGAAGCATTATATTTTCACCCTGAGAACAATAAATTTTCAACATTATTTCTTCATTTTCACCAAGCATGAGTAATGCATCACTCTTATGAAATCTGAAAGGAGTGATAAACACTCTATACACTCCTTAGTAAATCAATGACCTATCAAAGATTCTAGGTTTCCTCATTCATGAGGAGACTACTTATAGAATTTTTGAATGGCCTCACCCAATGGTTTAGGAATTTGTACCATACTTTAAATTCACTAAGACCTAGGGTTCTATATCCATCCTCTCTTCGCATTAGTAAGTATTTATAATAAATCCATTCTAAAGGGATGAAGGGCAGTTAGAGAAGGACATATATCCAAATCTTGCCAAAATTCCTAGAGAGCCTTCTTACTATCATAGGGTGGCCTTTCTTGTGAACATAAGCCAAAGAGGAGCTAAAGCCAAGGATCTAGGAGGAATATTCTTACACTCCAGCTAAAAATATATATCAATATTCTTCATATTAATATGTATTTCCTTATTTGTCCCCCATTTCATGTTGTTTACTGCATATTGTTAATGGACCTATATTATCTTGACTATTCTAGTATATATCTAATAGATCTATAGTCACATCTTTGTTTGGAAAAAGTATATCCGAGTTTCTTGTTCTCTTGTGTGTAAGATGTAGGTTCTTAGAGTTGAAGCTAGGTCTATGAAAGGTTAGAGTGGGATCCTCTTCACAAACATCAATCATGATCATGATCAGATTTCAAGATTAAGGTATGTTAGTTTCCCTCCAAACCTTCTTCCTTGATTACTAAGAGATTAGGAGATTAGGTCTAGGGAAAATTAGGAATGATCTATCTATGTGTTTTCATATATATTGGGAATATATATAGAGAAATCCACTTGTCCACAGGAGGATTTTTCTTATAATATTAAGCACATGCATGAAAGAGTCTTTCTGTTAGGTCCCTATGATACTAGTGATTCCCCCATTACTATTGTCATTGTAGCCCTTATTATTATTGTTGTGCCCCTATTGTCCCCATATTGTTATTATTGTGCCCCATAGAAGCCCACTATTGTTATTGTTGTGCCCTTATATTATTATTATTATGTCGGCTTTGATTATATTGTGACCCCTTAGACTCCTATATATAGAAAGGAGGTTTTGTCATTTGTATCATCCAAGAATTGTTCATTTGTGTAATTTAAAGGAGGTTTCCCCCTCGAAGAGGCTAATTTTGAAGTCGTTGATCTATCTTTTCTATCTTTTTGTGAGTTGGTTTCTTAACATTTGGTATCAGAGCTTTGGATTCTAGGGTTTCACTGCTCCAAATAGGTCATCGTGGAATTTTCACTATAAAGTTTTCTATATGATGTTTCAGAAGCTAAAACAAAAACCCATTTAAGCCAAAATCGTTCTGAACCTCGGGTCCAAATTTCAGATCTTGTCTCACTAAATTTTCGAAGATATCATCTGCGAACGTTAGGGTTTTTACAGACTCCCGAATTACATTCCAAACATTGACCTTGGGAAAATAGTCATAAATTTCTCTCTAAGCATTAGATTGAAATTTCATTAGAAGTTACAGAAAGAGGACGAACATTAGTTTTATGTGTATATTTTTCAGATCTGAAGGTCGAAACAATGACACGTGGCACGTCGTATAAGTTCGGTCTACTGAAAAATTATATAATCATGCCATCGTGGGAGATTGGGAATAAATCTTTCTTGGAGAATCCAATGTTTATTAGACTGGTGGCATTGGAAAGAGGACTTATAGGGCTACTTTAGGGAGAACTTTTAGACCTTGGAGATCCGTAATTACAGAGATACAACAGATTCAATATCAAGCTTCTACAAAGTGAAACAAGGTGTGTAGTCTTTTTAAAATTTTGCATAAGTTTGGGTTGAAAAATTAGTTTGAAGTTCAAAGGGAATAGTGAAGCATAATTATCATTAATTAATGATCAGAAGAAAGAAAAGGGAAAAACATCGTAAGAAACCAGAAAGCTCTAAAACGACTCATGAAGAAGAGGAAGAAATGCAACATGATATATCAAAATTACGAGACCAAGCGCAACAAATTTCACTCTCACAAAAGGTAATAGAAGCTAAGATTGATAGTTTAAAGAAAGGCATGGAAGCTAAGATGAATGGCATGGAATCTAAGATGAATGGCGTGGAAGTTAAGATGGATGGTTGGTAGCTAAGATAGATAGCATGGAAGCTACGATGAATGGCATAGACGCTAAGATAGATGGTATAGAAGAAAAACTGAAAGGCGACGTGAAATATTTGAAGATATATTTGACTAAGTTGCTATAAGAAATGCTTACTAACGGTGAAAGGGTAGTAAAGGAAAATCACGACGAGAACAAAAGAAATGTTAATCATAATTTCATAGACTCTAACGTTGGATTGAAGACCCACCACGTTCCAAAGTTCGATATGAGGAAGTTTGATGGCAAGGATCCTGTAGGATGGATACTACAGTTGGAGCAATATTTTGATCTCCATAATGTGCAAAACACATAAAATGTGCGCATTGCAACTTTATATTTGGAACCAAATCAATTTGTATAGTATCGATGCCATTGCTCTTGTAAACAAACTGTCACTTGGGCAACTTTTATGGAAGAAATGATAGCACATTATGAGGATACAAAAAGCAACACTTTTTTTAACCAATTGATAAACCTCAAACAAAAGGGTTCAATGATGGCTCACATTGAGGACTTCCAAAAATTGAATATAATGGTAAAAGATATTCCAGAGGAGCATAGGATTTATGTTTCATAGGGACTTTAAAGGATAACATCCAACATGAGGTTCACCATTGGGAACCTGACTCATTGGAGAAGGCATTCAGGTTGGCCCGAAAAATGGAAAGAAAAATTATGGAAACAAGGAATCCTACCACTCACAACTATAAGGATGAGAGTGTTGTTTTCCCTAGCCTTCCACAACCTACAAGTTTGACACCCCAACAATTGGAAGAAAAAAGAGCAAAAGGGCTTTGTTACTGTTGTGATAGTAAATACATTAAAGGTCATAAGTGTGCTGAGAAGAAATTATTTTACATAGATTATGAAGAGGAGGAAGAAAAGGAACAAGAAACATCAAATAAGAGGATATACACCAGGAACAAACCCTAGATAAAGAAGAAATGAATCTGACCATATCTTGTAATGCATTGGCCAAAATTACCGCTCCTCAAACTATCAATATAGAATCCTGGCATATCAAGAAGAAAAAGGTAATAGTTTTGATTGATTCAGGCAGTACCCATAATTTTAATCATTGTATGATAGCCAAGGAATAGAATTGCTTCCTATATCCAACACCATAGTGTCAAGTGATGGTTGCAAGTGGAGGAACCATAAATTACTTTGGAAAGTGCCATAATATCAAGCTATCCATGGGAGAATATGTATTGAATAGTCCAATGATTTCCATTCCAATGGGTGGTGCTAATGTTGTACTAGGAGTCCAATGGCTACAATCCTTGGGTACAATAGCTTTTAATTTTCAAGAAATTTTAATGAAATTAAGGAAAGGGAGTTGAATTAAGAGGTATTGTAGGGAAATAAGGAAATATAATCAACTCTAATGGAATGACAAAGCTCCTAAAGAAAGAACAACTAGGCGTAATTACACAATTATGTTCGCTAGAGGTTCCCACATCGAAATAATCTATTTCTCTAGATATCCAAAAATTCTTGGGCAATCATTCCAAGGTATTTGATACTCCCAAAGGTCTCCCACCTATTTTTTATCATGATCATGCCATTCATTTGATTCTAGGAAGTGTTCCTCCAAACATCAGGCCTTAAAGATATCCCTATGCCCAAAAGAGGGAAATTGAACATATGGTCGTAGAAATGTTAGAGGCTGGTATAATTCAACCTAGTAAATGTTATTTCTCTACTCTAGTAGTGTTGGTTCACAAGAAGGATGGATCATGGTGCACGTGTTCGGATTATAGGGAGCTCAACAAGATCACTATTAAAGATAAATTTCTCATTCCTGCCATTAATGAACTATTGGATGAATTGCATGGATCAACTTACTTCACCAAGTTGGATCTTCGTTCAGGATATCATCAAATTAGAATGAATACTAAATACATTCCAAAAACAACATTTAGAACTCATGAGGGTCATTATGATTTTTTTTCATGCGTTTTGGCCTTACCAATGCAGCTTCTACATTTCAAGGTTTAATGAATTCCATTTTCAAACCCTTCCTTAGAAAATTTGTGTTAGTATTTTTTGATGATATTATATTCTATTGCAAGTCTTGGAAGGATCATGTTCAACATGTTGACTAGGTGCTCAAGATATTGGAGGAGAAACAATTATATGCAAAAAGCTCCAAATGTTTCTTTGGAGTACAAGAGGCAGACTATATGGGTCATATTGTATCTCATGAAGGTGTTAAGGTAGACCCTAGCAAAATTAAAACCATTAAGGAATGGAAAATCCCCACATCCATAAAGCATCTGCGAGGATTTCTCTAGTTGACAGGGTATTATTGCAAGTTAGTTAAGGATTATGAGAGAACAAAAACACCTCTAACAACATTATTGAAGAAAGATGCCTTTTTATGGAATCCAGAAGCAGCAAAGGCCTTTGAACATATTAAAGAGGCAATGTGCCAAGCACCAGTCTTAGCTACGTCGGACTTCACAAAAACCTTTATTGTGTAATGTGATGCCTTAGGAAATGGAATTGGTGTTGTTTTAATGCAAGAAGAAAGACTCATTGCTTTCGAAATTCATCCAATCAAAGGAAAGTATTTACACAAATCTATTTATGAGAAGGAAATGTTGAGAATACTACATGCACTTAAGAAATGACGACCCTACCTAATGGGAAGACACTTCAAGGTAAAAACAAATCATGATAGTCTTAAATACTTTTTAGAACAAAGATTATCTTCATAAGAGTAGCAAAAATGGGTCACAAAGATGTTGGGTTATGACTTTGAAATCATTTACAAAAAAGGGAAGAAAAATGTTGTGGCATATGCACTCTCAAGAAAGGATGAGGATGTGGAAGCATTGCTTTGTGCCATTTCTATTATCCAACCAAATTGGACAAATGAAGTAAGGGATGAATGGAAGAATGACGAAGAAGTGTAGGCACTCATTCAAAAGTTACAACAAGATCCCAGTACATCTGATACATTTAGCTCGAAAAATGATTCGTTATGGTAAAAAGATCGCTTATACCTATGTTAGAATTCCGAACTCAAGCAAAATATTCTTATGGAATTGCACACCTCTCCCTTAGGAGGGCACTCAAGATTTTTAAAAACTTACCAAAGGGTTAAGAAGGAATTTTTTGGGATGGCCTTAAATCTGTTATTCAAAATTTTGTAGTGGAATGTTTGGTTTGCCAACAAAATAAAGTTGAAACAATTAAGACCCTGGGTCTATTACAACCTTTATCCATTCCAAGTCAACGTTGGGAGGAGGTTTCAATGGATTTTATCATAGGTTTACCCAAGTCCGAAGGAAAGAGTGTCATCATGGTGGTAGTTGACAAACTTACCAAATATGCACACTTTTGTGCATTATCTCATCCATTTAAATCCAGTACAGTTTCTACTGCATTTATGGAAACAATTCAAAAGCTACATGGAAACCCAAAGATTATTGTAAGTGACATAGATCCCATTTTCACTGGAAATTTTTGGACATAATTATTTTCTTTTCTTGGTACTCAGCTAGCTCATAGCTCATCTTATCATCCTCAATATGATGGGAAAAATGAGATAGTAAACAAATGCTTGGAAGGATATCTTTGTTGCTTTGTATCTGATAAACAGACGCAATGGCTCAAATGGTTGCCTCTGTCTGAATGGTGCTATAACACTTCCTTCCATACTGCAACAAAAATGACCCCATTTATGGCACTTTATGGATATCACCCACCATCCATCACATCATATTGAAGAGAAAATTCTAAGGTTCAAGTAGTGGAAGATCACATCAAGCATCAACAAAAAGTTCTCCAACTCTTAAAGGATAAGCTAACTTTGGCACATAATAGAATGAAACAACAGGCATATTAACATCAAAACGGAAGAAGTTTTGATGTAGGTGATTGGGTATTTCTACAACTACAACCATATAAAAAAATGTACCTCAAGCAAGCTAAGAAGGATAATAATATCACCAAAGTATTATGTTCCTAACAAGGTGTTGCAAAAGATTAGTACTATGGCATACAAATTGGAGCTTCCTGCAACTTCTCGAGTGCACCTAGTTTTCCATGTTTCATGCTTAAAGAAGGTTATTAGTGACAAGCTCCTAGTTCAAACAATATTGCCACAAATTGAGGAGGAAGGAAATATCATATTGGAACCTAAAGCAGTCACAGAAACAAGAACTCGACATCTATGAAATTGATTAATTTTTGAGTATCTCATCAAGTGGAAGAACTTACCCACTTAAGATTCCACATGGGAGGATGAAAATTTTATATTGAAGCATCTAGAACTACTCAAGCATTGAGTACAACACTTTTCTGAAGGAGAGGGGCATGTTAGGTCCCTATAATACTAGTGATTCCCCCATTACTATTTTCCTTGTAGTCCTTATTGTTATTACTGTGCCCCTATTGTCCCCATATTGTTATTATCGTGCCCCATAGAAGCCCATTATTATTATTGTTGTGCCCTTATATTATTATTGTTATGTTGGCTTTGATTGTATTGTGACCCCTTAGACTCCTATATATAGAAAGGAGGTTTTGTCATTTGTATCATCCAAGAATTTTTCATTTGTGTAATGTAAAGGAGGTTTCCCCTTCGAAGAGGCTAATTCTAAAGTCGTTGATCTATCTTTTCTATCTTTTTGTGAGATGGTTTCTTAACACTTTCCACTTGGAAGTCTAGGAATACTTATCCCCACTTGTTGGATGCAAATCCTAAGGTTGATTCAAAATTTACCTAGACTATCATAATGTACTTTGGTGGAATAATAAAATAATGATTATTTTAGAATTTTCTCTCTCTATGCCCCATAGTTCCCTCTTGTTTCCCTCTAATGGAGTCAAAGCCCCCCATACTCCCCTTTGTCCTTTATCACATAGCTAGTGATGTTATTTTATCATTTTATTTATGTACATTTTTTAAAATGAAAAGTGTTAGCCCTTGACCATATGATTTAGCTTGCTAGATTATCTAGAGATATGTATAATTAATTTAAAAAAATTATGGGTATTACATTCCCCTCCCTCTTTTTTGCATTGTCTTCTATGCACAGTACTAGATAGGGGTCAAACACATATATATAACGTGCACAATTTTTTTTCAAAATAACTGAGCATATTCCTCCATCATAACATCCCTTAATTCCCACATTACATCCTTGAGGATATAACATCTCTAGTAGATATTTAATATCCCTATGGAATTATTTTGGAGCTCCCTTACTTCTCTTCCAAGATGCACACACACTCTAAATAAAAGTATGTAAATTCCCCCCCATACATTTAACCACTTTTACAAACCCTCTAGGTAGATGTGAATTGAAGTGCCACTATGACATGACCTGACCTCCTAGCTTCAATTAAGGAAGTGGGGCCTACAAATGATACTTGTTGACCACAAACTGACATCTTACAGGGACTACAGATCACCCAGGAGCTGAAGAAACACCCCAAGTGGTCAATCCCTGAGGTGGAAGTTCATTTCAGTGACCTAGACTCCCAACCACACCCTTTACACTGCCCTCATGTGGTTGAAGGACTCCAACTGAACTCACAAGCCTTGATCAATGCAATTGTGATCTAAATTTCTCATTTCAGTGCCTACGGTCCCTATATCTAAGCCGCAATTCCAAGCCACCCTCTAGGTCACTTCCCATAACTTCTCGAGACTTTCCAGAATGATAAATAACTTAATGATGATTCTAAACATACAAATACTTGAATAAAAAATAACCAGGCCTAACCATGATAGCCATTTCATCAAACATATGGTGAACATATAATATACAGGTCATGAATGCATATATGAACATAGGATTCTGAAACTTACCTGATATTCACCAAGAAGGTCTAATTCCCTCTCATAATAGTTGCAATAACATTTGTTCTCCCATGCATTCATTAACCATTCATCAACTAGTCAATACATAATAAGAGCCTTAGTTAGAACCTGTTATGGAACCATGCTTATAACCAACATATAACCATAACATGAACCATGATAGAACAATAATTAAATTTACATAATAACAAGTACAAGTACTCATGAATCGCAATAAGAAAGTAGCTCTTATTAACTTATGAAAAATCCAACCAAGTCAAGGATTTACATGTACCACACGATCATAGATTAGGTTGAACCAAATGTTTCTTTCATCCAATCATCCTCGTGCCATATTCCAAGCATGAATGTGGGAACTCAAGTCATTAAAAATCAGGGCTTCTCGGATATTAAACCACCTCCACCCTTAGGCTACCGTGATGCTGCCAAAATCAATCAAGAGATCACAATGCCCAAATCAAGCTTGGATTCCTCAGAGTTCTTCACCAATGCTTGAGGAATTTTCCTATATCCACCCACCTTTTAATGGAATCAAAAAGATTAAATCACCTTTTCCCCCAACCCTTGGGATTTTTCTTGAGATCACCTCACCTGGTTCCAAGACCTTCTGGAAATCCAAAGCTCAACTAGAAAAGAACCACATCACACCATGGCTATCCAAAAATGGAAAGGAAAATATGAAATCAATGTCACACCAAAAAAAAATCCATGTCAATGACAACAAATGAAGCAAATACAAAAATGCATGTGCCACGGATTCACAAATCAACTAGGAAATATCAAATGCAACTTGTTGCCTGCAAAGTGCTCCTGCTGATGTTTCTTGATCCAACCTTCCCTGCTTGTTCTTTGCTTTCCTTGTCCTTCTGTTGTCTTCCTGTACTTTCTTGCTTTCTTTCTCCTCTTGGTGCTCTTCCCTCTTTGAAACTAATTCCAACACAAAACTAACAAAAAGTTGTAAACCGATCCTCATAAGCATTTTATCATTGAGACCTCTATTTTCTTCATTTTCCTCTATTTTTCCTTCAAATTTCTTCTCATGAGAATTTGTGACCTTTCATCACCCCCTCTTATTTTCCTTTATTTTCATAAATAAATGCTAAATAATTCCTCTTTTCCTTTGCTAATCCCTTTGCCAATTTCCTTACCCAAAATAAACTGAAAGTGACACCCACTAGGATGTTTTGCCCAACATTAAAATTGGAATATGTGTCCCATGACCTTGGTCTTAATTTTCCTTTATTAAATTTATTATAGTAACTTTTAATCCAAGGTTGTTACAAACCCCTCCCCCGTTAGGGGAACACTGTCCTTGGTGTTCTATGACACCTATTACCAACAAAACCGTTGAAAACCAAAACATACTACTCATGGAGATTTATAACTTAGCGCGATGTAGTATTTACAATAAGAAACCTATTGACAAGAAAAATCAACATGACAAACATTACAACATGAAAACCATGCTACTTATTGGAGTTTTATAACACATCTCGTTGTGATATTTACAATAAAAAACATACATACATATACATATAGATATGTATATATATATAGATATATATATATATATATATATATATATATATATATATATATATATATATATATATATATATATATATATATATATATATATATATATATATATATATATATATATATATATATATATATATATATATATATATGTACATATACCAAAACTCCTTTGCCTCAATCAACAAAAAATGAAGGATACAAAGCCCACATATGGTTAGCCATCCCCCATATAAATTCATTAGGCTCAAAGTGCTTCCACTTCACTTTAACTTGCTCAATTGCTCGATTCCAAAGCATGAGTTATTTTTGCTGCAATATGCATTGAGGTTCCAACTGGAATTCTTCTTCTGGATCCACCTACAATACAAACCAGTCAATCACATGATCAAAATCCTTCATATATCTTTTAAGCAATGAAGCATCGAAAACATCATGGAATTTCACCATGCGAGACAGTGCAAGTCTATAATCCACTAGTCCAATCCTCTTAAGGATCTCGAAAGGCCTGCAATACCGAGGTGTGAACTTGGCACATGACTCATTCCTCAACGCAATCCTCTTGGTCTTAATGCATAAGTACACATTCTCCCCAACCCAAAAATCCTTAATTTCCCTATGCTGATCTGCATAACTCTTCTGCATGTCCTATGTTGCCTTTATATTCTTCTTGATGACCTACAGTTCTTGTTCCATCTCTACCAACATGCCCAGTCCAATCAATACCTTTTTCACCAGACCACTCCAATTGATGGGAGTATTACAACTCTACCATAGAATGCCTCAAACAGACTCATCTTCAAGGACTCTTGATACCATTATTGTACACAAACTCTAACAGTGGAAGATACTATACCCACTACCTCTGCTAGTGTATAACATACATCCTCAACATATCCTCCAAAATCATGTTGACCCTCTTTGTCTGTCCATCTGTTTGTGGATGATAAGCTATACTAAAATCCAACTATGTACCCAAACCTACAAACAACGCCTTCCAAAAGCTAGAAGTGAACTTGGCATCTTTGTCTGGTACAATATTGTTAGGATTACCATTTAATCTCACTATCTCCCTCATCAAGACATGAGCTACATAACTAGCTAAATTAGCAGACTTCACTGGAATGAAGGAGCTACCTTTGTCTACTTGTTAACCACAACCATAATGGAATCATGTTGTTTATATGTCCTTCGAAAACTTGTAATGAAATCCATAGAAATGACCTCCCATTTCCACTCTATATTTAAAATCATTCGTATAAACTACTTGGATGCTTGCAATCTACTTTTACCTGTTGAAAATCCAAACACCTTATGATGAAATTAGCTACCTCTTTCTTCAGATTCAACCAGTAGTAAAACCTCTTCACAACTGTCAAAGTCTTCTTATATCCTGGGTGACTTGATTATGGTTTGACATGAAATTCCCTCAATATAATCTTCTTGAGCTCACTGTTGTCTGACACATAGATATTGTATCTAAATCTCACCAAACCATCTACATGAGATGATAATCTATATCCTAATCACTTGTATCCTGCTAATGTAACCTGTTATTAAGTTGTTGGTACCTTCCATCTTGTTTTCCTACCCGCAAGATTCGATCCTGTAAGCCTGCCCCATATGAGCTCATAGTTGTAATGTGATTTACTTGCATTCTCCTACTAAGAGTATCTGCAACCATGTTCTCCTTACCCTTAATTTACTTTATATCAAATTCAAAATTACTAAGCTTGGCCAACCATCTAGCTTGCTTGACATTTATATTACGTTGGTTAAACAAGTATCTCAACCCACTGTGATCACTCGTCAACACAAACCTCCAGTTAAGAAGATAGTGCCTCCATATCTTCAATGCATGAATGATCGCTGCCAACTCAAGATCATGTGTCAAATAGTTCTTCTCATGCTCATTTATTTTCCTCAACTCATAGCATACCATCTGTCCCTCTTGCATCAGGAATCCACCAAGACCTCTTGATCTAAAGTTCACCCTATGAGTGACATCCGTTAGAGATTTATTAAACTAAGGTATTACAGACTCATGTGTTGGTGTGTGTTCTGTGTTATTGAAGCAACTGATTGATCAAATTTCCAATACACAGACAATAAAATGGAAAGACAGCAGAGAAATACAGTAAGCAACACAAAGACACAAACAATTTTAATATGGAGTTCACCCTATTCTCCAGGGCTACGTCTCCAGTCTAGCTTTCAGTGGTGGCCTTGTTTTATTATGTCTTCAAGCAGAGAAATTACAATACAGGGACTCAATGTGAGTTCTCCTGAAGCAGATTTTGCTTGGCAAGGTGGTTCTTGGATTCCCATGCTACTTGGAGTATAGAGACTCTTCTTCTTCCTACCAGCTCTATGACCCTTTGGTCTACAGTGGAAAGAGCCAAATATGATGCTCAGTCTAGACAGATTCCTCTATGGGAAGGCTTGAATCTTCAATCTCTCTAGTGCTCGACGCTGCCTTTGGTCAGCTCGGCCCTCTGTCTCTTTTGCTTAGCTTTACTGTTCTTTGTGTTCATTCCTCCTCTCTAGGTTCACTGTTCACTGTCTCTCTTGGTCGCTTGGACTCTTCTCTTCCAACTCTCATTGTCTTCTTTCTCTGTTCACTGCTTTAGCCATTCGATCCCTATGCCTGTTTGGTTCCCTTCTGCCTGTGTTGATTCACTTTCTGTAGCTGCGCTTGGAGTTCCCTGTGTTCGGCGTCATCATGAACGCTTAGGGAGTGGCCACTTGTCCTCCTCTAAATGGTGCTAGCATGCTTCGTCGGTTCGTTTCTTTAGTTACGCCACGGATGCATTCTTCCTCCGCTGTGGCAGTCAAACAGATTCCAAATATCTTAAAATGCGGCTTAATTCCCTGTCGATTATGCTTCTTTCCATCGGGTGCAATCTCAGCCGTCCGATCTGGGCCCTCCAGATTTGACGCCATACACACATTTTACGTGGTTGACTTGCTTGACTGATAGTGCGCAATCAACGACGGTTTTCTCTCATCTCTGCCTGCCACGCGTCAATCGATGTATGGAATCGCTCTGCTCCTATCCAAAACCTCTTACCATTCAAGGGCACCCCGATCAAAACCACCCGTTTTCTAGAGCACGGGTCCTGCCATTGTGTTTTAACGCTTTTTCCTTTTCTGCCCGCGGTCCTCTGGTTTCCCCACGCAATTGAGTGCTTTCCCTTTTCCTTTGCGGCCCTGTTTGCCTAGCGATGCACGATTAAGTGCTAATCGCACGTCAAAAACCTCTTCCTTTTCCCATTTCGGGGCTCCCAGGGGCTACTTTGGCCTCCTGCGTGGTCTCCATTGGACTCGGTTAGCACGCTTTGACCGAGGTCCTCGTCGTTCCACATTGGATGCCATTTCCACTGGTTCAGGGTGTTTTTTATCGTTGTTCTAAAATTCTTTAGAGATTTGTTCGACCTGATACAGTCATGGTTCTTTGACAGTACTTCATGGATCCGATTTGGATCACCTCTCTTGCAAGAATTTGTACACACAATGAACTCTTTATGTGGATATAAAATATTTAGAATTGGATCATTTTTAAGCAACTGCTTCAACTGGTCAAAACTAGCTACACATTCCTCTGTCCATTCAAATTTATTTCCTTTCGTCTACAATGATGTAATAGGTTAGGAAATCTGTTAGAAGTTCCTAATGAACCTCCTATAATAACCTACTAACCCCATGAATGATTTGACCTCATCCACATTCCTAGGAGCTTCCCATTCCATGATAACTCTAATATTTTTTGGGTCCACTGCTATGCCTTCATTGGAAACAACATGCCCCAAGTAATGAATTTTTTCCTAGAAGAAACTACATTTACTAATCTTGGCATACAACTGGTGATCTCTCAACAGTCTTAGCATTACTGCTGGGTGTTCTGCATGTTCTTCCCAATTATTAGAATATATCAATATATCATTAATGAATACCATCACAAACTTGTCTAGATAAGGACACAACACACTATTCATCAAACACATGAAAGCAATTGGAGCATTAGTCAAACCAAAATGAACCACAACAAACTCATAATGCCCATATCTGGTTTGGGAATCAGTCTTGTAAATGTCATCTTATTTGATGCGTATCTGCTGATATCCTGATCTCAAATCAATCTTTGAGAACATTGTTTCTCCCTTCAACTGATTGAACAAATAATCAATCCTTGATAATAGATACATATTCTTGATCATCACATTGTTAAACTACATGTAATCAATACACAACCTAAGAGTACAATCCTTCTTCTTCACAAACAACATTGGTGCACCCCAAGGTGACACACTTGGCCTAATGTATCCCTTGTCAAGCATTTCCTTAAACTACAACTTCAATTCCAATAATTATGGGGTGCTCATTCTGTAAGGTTCCTTTGATGCTAGTGTTGCTCCTGACATGAACTCAGTAGAGAAATCCACTTCCTTGTGAGGAGGAAACTCAGAAATATCTACTGGAAATATGTCTTGAAACAACTGTAAAACTAGATAAATCTTCAAGACTTCTACATCCTCAACATATTTACCTTTATCACTGGAAACATGCACGACGAACCATACACACTCTTTCCTGCAACTAAGCTTTTCCTGCATAGCTGTAACCACTCTCACCAATGTAGGATTCTTCTTACCCTACAAGATTCTCTTCTCTCCACCATCATCTAAGCACTCGATATCCTTGTCATAATAATCCACCTTAGTCCTGTGAAGGTGAAACCAATCCATACCAAAAATCATATTATATGATGCCAATGGAAGCAAATTTAGGTGCGCTGACGTAGACATATAGTTCATCTCAAATGCACAAGCTCTTATCCAATCATGAACTCTTTTCTTAGTACCTGTAGCCAACTGCATCAACCAAGACCCTGCACGCACTTATTTTCTAAAACCACACTTATCCAACAGGTCAGTATTAACATAACTATAATCACATCCAGGGTAAATCAAAATGGAAAAAATTCGATCACAGAGCTTACCTTCCATCTCAATAATAGATGTCTAATGATCCGCATACTTTTTATCAAAAGCAACGTAGATCTGAGGAATGCTCTAGCCCAAATCCCCAACTGTCTACACCTCATGAGCACTATAGATCTGAGTTATATCACCCTAATACAACAGAAACTCATTTTTGTGATGATCCTTGTCACATATCCAACATTGAAATGGTTATTTGCCAATACCCTTATTTTTCTACTCTCTAGGCTAAGACCCATGTCCCTTGTCAACTGCATTAAACTTCTCGTAAGGAGCAACATTTTCCTTCTCACTTTCATCTTGAGGTCTTCCCTGCTTTAGTTGCCACTTTCCTTTAGTCCTTCCATTCCATTTCAAACCCCACTTAGAATTAGTCTTACACTTCAATTTCTCATGATAGTGCTTCAACTTGCCAATGACTTATTCCAGCAACCGAAGCTCATCATACTCAATCTAATCCTTAAATTCTAATGGTAGTTCACTGATAAATCTTTGAAATTTTCTCTTCTCATGCTTAAGATAAGGCACATACCTCAACAAATCCAGAGCCTTCTTGAACTCATCTGGAAAGTATCCCCTCTCGCTCCTCCTGTAAGGATGATAGTGATGACCATGATACCTGTCTAAACCAAAACTAGAATAGAACCCGTAACCACTGCCTCTCCTATCAGGTGTATCCAAGAACCTACCATCTCTAACTATGTCATCCCTATTCGACTTTTTCCCTCCATGAGACCTGCTACTATATGCCCCATTACTCATCTCCTCTTTTCCATAATTGATCCGTGGTTGTCCCTGTCACTGCAAGTTTAAAAAACTATGAAGGATAAGTGCATTGAGTCCTGCTTGTTTTTCTTACGCCCTAGCAAGATTTTCCTGTGACTAAATGTCCTGTCATTATCTTCTTTGCAAATTCTGATTTATTCCTTTAAAAATCTTAAGGTATTTTTTATGTCAGCAGAGTACTCATCTCTATGCTACTCATTTGATCTATAAGGAGAGTCTCATGAACTGTAATCCACCATTTTGCTAATCATATTTGATCTTCTTCTTCCTATAAACATGCCATGTTAGATAGCCAAATATAAACATAATCAACATTCCTTAGTGAAGTTCAGGGGAGGCTATCTCGTTTACAAAATCAATCCATATTAGCATGATATATGTTATGCAAAATCATATCATCATATCAACATCATGAATCATAACACTAACTGCATACAATGACCTGATGCATGACAACCATAACCATGACAATGCATGCATAACAATATGCATCCAATCCATCTAGTCCATGTATTTGAACCATGCTTTGACACCACCTTGTAAATTCTCCCCACACATTTACCTAGTTTTATAAGACTTTTGGGTATATTTGAAGTGAAGAGCCACTATGACATGACATAACCTCCTAGCTCCAATTAAGGAAGTGGGGCCTATAACTGAGACTTGTTCACCAAAAAATGACATCCTACAAGGACTACAAATCACCCATGAGCTAAAGAAACACCCCTGGTGGTCAATCCGTAAGTTAGAACTCTATTTCATAGACCTAAACTCCCAAACACACCCTTGGTACCATCGACATGTGGTTTAAGACCTCCAATCGCACTCACAAGCCTTATTCCATGCAATTGTGACTTAAATTGCTCAATTCAGTGGCTACAATCTCGATATCTGGGCCACAATTCTGGGCTAGCCTCTAGGCCACTACCCAAAAATTCTTGAGACTTTCCAAAATGATAAATAACTTAATGATGATTCTAAACATACAAAACTTGAATTAGAAACTTGACCTAACTAGGTCTAACCATGACAACCATTTCATCAAACATATGGTGAAAATGTAATCTACAGGGCATGAATTCATATATGAACATAGGAGTCTAAAACCTATCTAAGATTCACTAAGAAGGTCTAATTCCCTCTCATAATAGCTACAATAACATTTGCTAGCCCATGCATTCATTAACCATTCATCAACTAATCAAAACATAACAATAGCCACAGATAGAACCTTTTATGGATCCATGCTTATAACCAACATATAACAAAAATATTAACCATGATAGAACAACCATCAAAGCCACATAATAACAAGTACAGGTACTCATGAATCACAATACGATAATAACTCTTATTAACTATGCAAAAGCTAACCAGGTCAATGACTTCCACGTACCACCCGACCATAGATTGGGCTGAACCAAATATTTCTTTCATCCAATCACCCTCGTGCCATATTAAAAACATGAATGTGGGAAATCAAGTCATAAAAAACTAGTGCTTCTCGAAGATTAAACTACCTCCACCCTTAGGCTACTGTGATCCCACCAAAACCAGTCAAGAGATAACAACGCCCAAAATAAGCTTAGATGCCTAAAAGTTTCTTCACCAATACCTTAAGGAATTTTCCCTTCTCCACCCACCTGTTGAGGGCTTCACATAGATTAAACCACCTCCACCCCCCACCCTTGGAAATTTTCCTGAGACCACCTCACCTAGCTCCAAAACCTTCTGACAATCCAAAGCTCAACCGTAAAAGAATCCCATCACATCATGGGTTTTAAAAAATGGAAAGGCAAGGCTGAAACCATTATCACACCCGACAAAATCCATGCCAATGACAACAAATGAACCAAATACACAAATTCATGTACCATGCATTCATAAACCAGCTAGGAAATGTTACCTACAAAGTCCTCCTACTAAATCTACTTAATCCAACCTTCCTTCATTTCTTTGCTTTCCTTATCCTTCCTTTGCCTTCCTTTGATTGCTTGATTGGTTGGTTTCTTTCTTGTTTCTCCTAATGGTTCTCTTCTCTCTCTGAAACTAATTCCAACGCTAGACTAATAAAAAGATGTGAACTGATCCTCAGAAGTATTTTTATCATTAAGGCCTCTATTTTCCTCTATTTTTCCTTCAATTTACCTCTCATGCAAATTAATGGCTTTTCATATCCCTTTGTCATATTTTCCTTCACTTTTCATAAATAAATGGCAATTAATGCCTCTTTGCCTTTGCCAATTTCCTTAGCCATAATAAACCAAAAGTGACACCCACTAGGATGTTTTCCCCAACATTCAACTTGGAATACATGTCCCATGAACTTGGTCTTATTTTTCCTTTATTAACTTTATTACATGAAATTTTAACCCAGGGCTGTTACAAAGTCCCCTTCAAATTCCACCTAAATTGTATTCCAAAAATAACATGGTTAGAGTCATGTACATATGTTTTCAATAATGAAACATGAAATAAATCATGCATTTTCATACATGTAGGAAATGCAATTTCATATGCAACATGCCCAATTCTACTCAGAATTTCAAAGGGTCCACAAAATATGGTTAACAAGTCACTACAACTTCCAAATTTTAATGATCTCCTCTTTGGCTTCACTTTAGAAAACACATTTGACCCACTTGAAATTCTCTGACTATTATGTCCTCATCTGCATTAGTTTTCTAACTATCCTAAGCTACCTTCAAATTATACTTAATTTTTATTACTTATTCCTCCATTTCCTTGAGAGTCTATGGCCCAAGCACCACTTTATCCATCAGATGATCCTAATTGACTGTTTCCTAACATTTTCTGCTGCAAAATTCATTAAAAGGGATCATTTTTAATGGTATATGATACATCCTATTTGTTATGCAACCAACTCACAAATAGATACATCAACAACTTAAAATTTACCTTTTTGAGGGGGAAACCTCCTTTATCTTACATAAATGAACAATTATTGGATGATTCAAATAAAAAAACCTCATTTGTATATATAGGATTATAAGGGGTCACAATATAATAAGAGCCGACATAAAAATAATAATGTAAGGGCATAACAATAAAAATAGTGGGCTTTTATGGGGAAAAGTTATAACAATATAGGGACTACATGGGCACAACAATAAGAATAAGGGGGATACACTAATAATAAAAATGAGGGAATACACTAGTATTATAGGGACCTAATATGCCCCTCTCCTTCAAAAAAGTGTTTTCCTGAACGCTTTATTAGTTCTGGAAGCTTCTGTATAAAATTTTCATCCTCCCATGTTGAATCTTGAGTGGGTAAGTTCTTTTACTTGATGAGATACTTTGAAATTGATCAATTTCGTACCTGTTGAGTTCTTGTTTCCATGTCTTATTCAGGTTCCAATATGTTTTTACCTTCCTCGTCAAGTTCTAGCAATATTGTTTGAATTGGGAGCTTGTTACCTATAAACTTATTTAAGAATGAAACATGGAAAACTGGGTTCACTTGGGAAGATGCAGGAAACTCCAATTTGTATGCCAAAGTACCAATATTTTGCAACATCTTGTAAGGACCATAATAATTTGGTGATAATCTATTATCCTTCTTAACTTGCTTGAGGGACATTTGTTTGTATGGTTGTAGCAATAAAAATACCCAGACGCCTACATCAAAAATTCTTTCGCTGCGATGTTGATTTTCATGTTGTTCCATTCTATTTTGTGCCAAAGTCAAGTTATCCTTTAAACTTCTTGATTAGGTTCTAAATATAAATATGCAACGTGTACCTTTTGTGTGTGTTGCACATCATTCATATCAAAGAATTGCTCCATCTGTAGTATCCATGTTACCGAATCCTTTCCATCAAACTTCCTCATATTGATAGTTGGAATATGGTTGATATTCAACCCAAATTTAGAGTCTCTAAAATCATGATCACATTCATTTTTTTCTCATAGAGTTTCATGGAATGGCTTGTCACCATTAGGAAGCATTTCTTGTAGCCACATTGTCAAACCTTCCATTTCTACTTTTAAGCCATCCTTCAAATATGCTTTTAAACCATCCTTAAAACCTTCCAAGTGCTTTTTTATTTTATCTTCTAAACCATAAATCTTAGATTCCAATTCATTTTAGGTTTCTCTTTGTTATAGTGAAAATTGTTGCACTTGTTCTTGTAATTTTGATATATCATGTTGTAATTCTTCCTCTTCTTCATGCGTCATAGTAGAGCTTTCCGACGGCTTAATGGGAGTAGAATTTTTTTTTTGGGAGGAATTTTGGAACCAATCAATGATATATATGCTTAACTATGCCCTTTGGATCACTTCAACTGATTTTTCAAACAAAATCTATGCAAATTTAAAAATACACACCTTTTAAGAGCTTGATTTTGAGCTTATTGATGTGGTTGTCTTTCAAGCTATTGTATATTTGTGATTTTGGCCTCCTAAGGTCTAAAATTCCATCCTAAGATATAAATTTGTGTCTTATTTCCAACCCCATAGGTTAGACTAAGATTGGATTCTTCAAGTTAAAATTATGCCAAATATCCCACGATGACCTAATTATGGGTTAGTTCAGTAGGGAAAACTTGTATGAAATGCCACTTGTCATTGTTTTAACTTTGAACATTAAAACTTGTATCCAAGAAACTATATTCCATGCAATTTCCATCACATTTTATGGAATTCATGTCTGATGCTCAAGGAGAATGTTATGACAATTTTTCTCGGGACACCTATTTGAGACTTAATTTTGGAGATTACAAAAACCCTAACTTCCTTGGACCATATATTTGAAAATTTAGCGAACCAATCTCTGAAATTATAATTATATTTTCATCAATATTTATTCTCCATGACACATGTGGTAATAATTTCATAGTCCGAAGCTTCATTGGAAAAAGCTATAGTGAAAATTCCACGATTACTCGTTTAAAGTAGAAAAGGCCTTTAATCAAGAGCTCTGATACCAAATGTTATGTATCCAAATCAAAATAACATGGAAACATAAGAAAAGATAGATTAATGACTAGATAATAAGCCACTTTTAGGAGGAAACCTCCCTTTACATCACATAAATAAACAATTCTTCGATGATTCAAATGACGATACCTCCTTGGTATATATAGGAGTCTAAAGGGTCAAAATATAATTGGGGCCTACATAACAATAATAATGTAAGGGAACAACGATAAAAGTAGTGGGTTTCTATGTGGCATGACGATAATTTTGTGGGGGATACACTAGTATTATATGGACCTAAGATTGGTTGAAGGCCTCTAGTCCGTTGCTCCTCTTTTTACCTCTTCCTATCCTCTAAATACCTCTAGAATGTTACTCTTTGTGCTTATGATATAAGTATTTAGAATTGCTTATGGTTTCTTCTAGGGTCTTTGGTTCATAAAATTTAGTTATTTCACTATAAAAGAAGGTAATACACTAATGAATCTTTATATTTTGACCTTCTTCTTGGGTCTTGGAATTGACATCTTTTTTACCATCATTTCCTTAACTTTTCGATTAATTTTACCCTTGAAACTCCTCCATTTTACCCCATTAATTACCTTTTTGACCAATGTATGTTATCTTTTCATGTCACCTTAACTTATATAGTTTTTCTTGTATATTAACGAGAGGTTAACTATTTTTGGGTAACTTTACTGACAAAGTGATAAGAAGGATGTTTTCAGGATAACTTGGCTTGTTGGGATGTTGCTACTCTATGTTTCCTAGGCAATGCAACACTGCTTCTCCAAGATTTTGAAATTCTATCACACCAGGAAAGGATTTCTTATTTTTATGATGCTCCTACTCTATTTCATGCTCATGAACACTCTGTTTCCTTGATTCCATTTTCGGGAGCCAATATTGATCTAGGTGGATATTGGTGGCCACCCGCCTATTCCACCTAGACCCCCCAATCAGTTTCATCTGTTTCCTTGTTCATTTCATCATTTACTATTTTAGCAGTTTTTCGGGTCCTAAACTTCCGGAGCAGTTTTGACCCCCTAAACGACGTTTTTTTGGGGTTTGCGGCAGGCCCATAGCCATAGGCAAGGGCTTGTGGCGAAACCTGTAGTTTTCGATGAGACATTTCCAACAAGGTATCATACACACCAAACGGAGATAATATGACCAAGTTATGACCCCGGGAAGTTGGCTGCCCAACTAACCCCAATGGGGCCCACAAACTCTTGGTGTTACATCTCCTAGGGTTAGGGTTTTCTCATGTTTTCTAATAATAAATAGGCCCTTGAGCCTCATTGCAACACATTTTAGAGGCATGCAGCTGCCACATCTCTTCTCAGAGATAAGCTACCATCACCCAAGCTATCTTATTTCCATTCTATTTGTAAGCATAGTTCAATATTTTTATATTAATGAAATGAAGTGTTTTTCTGCTGCATCTCTGTGTTTATGATTATATTTGTAAGTTTTTGCGTTCCTATTTAAGTTTGGATCAAATATGGGCATTGCTACTTGACCAGGTCAATCAAGAGCACTATGTCAACAAGGATCAAACTTGTTTTGACAATTCCTCCAACTCAGCTATGACAATTACAATTCCCCATTTTGGTATCTCACTAAAATGAGATATTTTTACAACATTAATTTTACTTTCAGTAAACTATTGTAATTTGTTAAAAAAAGGCTCTTAGTTTAACACCTTGAGAATCGAGAGACTCTCATGGCTAATTTTGGCAGTAAGAGTATATAGGATGAAAATCTATAAAGACAAAACCCCTTTGCCTTGTGTGGGGTGTGGCACCATTATCTTTTAGAGACATGCATCCTGTAATTTCTAAAATTTAATGCAACATTTTATGGATTCATGGTTTATTCATGGCTTATTGTGCTAGCCTACGAGCTATGAATTACCATCTCCCTGCTAAGGAGGAAGCGAGATTCTCATGGCTAATTTTGGCAGTGAGATTATACAGGATGAAATATATAAAGACAAAAACCCTTTGCCATGTGTGGGGTGTGGCACCATTATCTTTCAGAGACATGCATCTTGTAATTTCTCAAATTTAATGCAACCTTTTATGGGTTCATGGTTTATTTGTGGCTTATTGTGCTAGCCTACAAGCTGTGAATTACCATATACCTACTAAGTAGGTAGGGATTGTTATTTCATAAAGGTAGCATACTGATTGCATCTTAATTTACTTGCAAGCTATGTTAATTTAATATTTGTTATCATTTTAGTTATCACTATTATAGATTCTTATTGATATATTGCAGTTACTATTAATTAAACTAGCTTGAAAATATCTGATATAAATTGCTTGTGTGATAGCATAGTTATTGGATCAATCCTTCTGTTGTAGTGACTATAAACACCCTCCAAAATTTTGGCCTGCACGCAATTTCAGAGCCTCCCTTGAGAGTTTCACTTGATGACTGCACACACTTGGGTCCACTCCATGAGCCTGTGTGAGTCTTTACATCCGCCTTGCTTGTTCAATTCATCCAATTTTTTTTCATGTTGGTATCGAAGTCATGCTCGTGACCATGTTCTGGTCATGCTCAAGGTCTTCACTTTGTGTGTACATGTTGTGTTTGCTATGAAAGAATCTGTCACACTCGCACATGGATTGACACTCATTGTCGCACGAGCATCATCACAATCCATCAATGATCAATCACAAGTGTCATGCTTGTCGCTCACACCGTTGGTTAGTCATGTCGAGCATGTGTGTCGGGATGGTTTGGGTTGTCTTGTTGTCAAGTCATGTTGGTGTGTGTTTGCAAGATCACATGTGCATCTTTCAGTCATTGACACCCTTAGTCATTTTGCTAAAATTTCGATGACCAGACTTCCCTCTGACAATTGGACCATCAACCCGCCATCGACTCATATCGAATGTCACCCATAATAGCGCATAAGAACCAAGCAAGTCATCTCAAGTTGCACTACCCACAAGTGATTCAATAAACCTTCATGCTAGCCACTCAGAGAGCTCGACCCGATAGCCACCCTAGGACTGACTCCCCTCAAAAATTGTGTAGAGGCTACTGACCTTACCCACTCTGCTGAATGAAGAAATTTCATAGATAACCGGTACCCATCCCTGTCTCACTTACAAAATTGTGTAGTTTTTCCAGCCAGGCCTCTCGACAGTCGACCAGCTACTCATCTAAGAAATTGTGTAGTTTTCATGACCAGGCCCTCTACTGCCTAGTAATCCACTCAGATTAGAAATTTTGTAGAGATGATCAACAGGCCGACCTCCCAGCCTCAGTGTAGTTTCTCTTGCTCGCAACAGACTGCTAGTTCCCTCCAAGAATTGCGTAGTTTCTACTGCCAAGCTCTTGACAACTGGCTACGTGTTCCCCTTGGGAATTGCATAGTTTTTGCTTACAAGGACCTAGTAACCAGCTGCTAGTACCTAGAAGCCAACTACCAGTGCCCTCCAGGAGTTACGTAGTTTTAGGTACCAGGACCCTGGCCAGTTCCTCCAAAAAACTGCACAAATCCTGTATGCCAGTCCCTCGTGTATCCCAACCTGTTACTCCAAAAAATTGCACAAATTTTGTTGTCAAGACCTACTATTTGCTCATTCCAGAAAATTTACAAAATTTGTCTGGCTTGCGTTCCCGCAACCCAGATTGTCCCTCCCAAAATTTGCACAGTTTTGCCTTCTAACTGAGCCAAACCTCGTGGACAGCCACTCTCGTCTCAAATTGCCCATCTTCATTACCCAGTGACCCTTGCACAATTTTCATCAGCAGTGTTTGAAGCCATCATCCTGCCTCGCAACCTTGTTGCCTCTCCAAGTCACCTACATCCAAAATGAGCATGTGTCATGGTAGACTAGGAGGTTTTTGGATTTGATGTTGTCTCGTCATGAGTGACTATAGGTACATGTACACCAAAAAACATGGCACAATGACGAATGGGATGAATGAAGGGAGCACATGCAGAAGGACATGTTCAACAATGGACAAACAAACAATTCATGTGAAGAGATGTGCTCGCGAATGGATGATCACGCAAAGATGTGTTCACAGATGGATGGACAAGAAAACATGCAAGATGTGCTCACAGATGGACAAGCGAACAAACATGCACCTTTTACGAACAAATGAGCCTGAAAAGCCTTCTAACTACAAGAAAGAAGCAACGTACCAAATAAACATCAAGCGAACAATGACCATCAAATACTCCATGCACTTTTCCATGTGGAGGCGAAGCTGTAACACACCATGAAGACATCCATCACCTAGCAGCACTATAGCTCAACATGCATTCCAGCAATAGCAAGAATGTACCAACACTGTCATTCAGGTTATGTCATGAGTCATGTTGTCCACATCTCTACTATGGGCCATGTTGTTAATCAATGTAATGTAACATGGAAGTCCAAGAGACCCACTTGTTGTACAAAGAGTCATGTAAAGTCAAAAAGTCATGGAAGTAAAACAATCATGAGGGTAGTCAAACAACCACAAGGTTCAGTTTCACCCTTGGCTATAAATACCCCCTCATTTCTACATGGAAAGGAATTTTCACCTTAGCTCCTCCCACATAGCCAAGAAAGTTTGTAATGTTTTCTTTGAGGAGTAAGTAGTGGATCCAACGCCCCGCGCATGGGGTTAGTGATATATGGTGTAATGATGTGTCTTGGAACTTTCTCTTAATTCAGAAGCCTGCTAACAGGCCAACACGTTTTCACACATGTATTGTAACTGTTGTAAGACTAATCTTGAACACTTGTAATGCATGTTGCTTTAACCTGTGTTGAACACTTGAACTTATTTCACTTGTTGTAATACATAATTTGTTAATGAAAATGTGTTGTATATGTTGTTAATGTTGTCTCGCCCATGGTGGCTACCCCCCTGGACATCAGACAAACCTTTCACATAAAACTTGTTGTAACAACCATTGCACTCATGCAAACTCATCCGCTGAGTGTTGTACATGTTATCTTACCTTGTGTGTTGTGATTGCTCCAAAATTTGTGCATGTCCTATTGTGTTATGTGTTCCTAGCATAGTTGGAGCTTCCTCCCAACCGACTTGGGACTCACTCTCACCCTCTCCCTCTACAGTGAAAGAACCATTGACACAAGTAACACTAGCAATCACCAGGCACACGACATCACTTCTTGAAGACAAAGAAAACAACTCTCCTATGCTGCTAAGAAAGCATTGAGGAAAATCCTTAAGACAATGGCAATCGGGCCATCATACTAGATGGGATTCCCACACCAAATGATGCGAGGTCTAGTTGGGACTTCATACGAGGGTGATCACCTGAAGGTTGGCAGGTCCAACATTGTCAACATTTATGGCGCTAGAAGGAGGGAAGCCAGTTGTATATGGATAAACATCCTTTCACACTCATTCATTAACCATCTGGTCAACGCAGTAACTCGCACTCCCTCTCTCCTACATGCAACTCTACAATTGGTTACTCCTCACTACCCAAGATTGAAGACAAGATTCCATATCAACACCTTTGCTCCATCTGTCCCATCACTCTCCAGTTCACAAAAGTAGTCGAACTGATCCCAGGCATACAACATCTTCCATATGCATCAAGAAAGCCAAAAGCCACTCCAACAGGAGTTGTTGTATCATTGGTGGAAGAGGAAGTCCTTTCCACACTTGAAGGTCTGGAAGAAGCTATTGAAGATGGAAAGGAAACTCTGGTCTTCCGACAAGGTGAGCAAGACACTCTTGTGATCTCAAGATCGAACTTCGGTACAAGAGGTGGAGGGGAAGGTAGTAGAGGAGGCAGAGGTAGAGATGAACCAATAGACTCGGAGCTAGAACCATTAGATTCTGAAAGAGAGGAGGAGGATGATGAAGAAGAAGAAATGGCTGACTTAAATCTTGAATGGATGACTCAAGGACCATTGGCTCTCCTAGCTATTTTGCATAAGATGCTGAAGTGAGAAGAGAGAGTGAACATCAAGTTTAACCCTGATGGCACGATGAAGGCAGAAGATCACTTAGACAACTTCTACCTGCACCTATAGACCCTTGAGGTATGGTATGAAGATGTAGCATGTAGATTGTTTCCATGTACCTTGAATGGTCGCACAGCTGCATGGTATCATAGCCTTCCACCAAACTCCATACAAAACTGGGGTGCATTCAAAAGCATGTTCCTTGAGAATTTCACTGATGACAAGACCCCATCCATGCTACTCAAAGAATTGGGAAGCTTGAAGATGGAGGGAAAATAAAAAGTGAAAGACTTCAATTAGAGGTTTACATGCATGTTGAACAAATTTGTAGTGGACACTAAACCTCATGACTCCGTCACTATTGATTATTACACGTCTGCACTTCCGACCAGCATTGTGTAGTTCGTCAGGTGAGCTGTGAAGCCAACACTCTTAGAAAACTATGAAGAGGCAATTGCTATTGAGAAAGACTTGTGTGCAATTGGAGTCATAAAGGATGATGAATCAGTAAAGGACTCAAAATATTCGAGCAGGAAGTCCCAAGCGATAGCGAGTAAGGGTAGAGACAAGGAAGAAACTGACATTGAAACGCTCACTCGCCTCATCAAGAACTTTTCTGTGGAAGTGTCTAGGCTCAAACAATAGAAAATAGACACATTTTCAAGTAGCCATATGCCTAAGTAGACATATGCAAGCATCTCATCGGGCAGCAACCAGTTTGCTCCAAAAAATGCATAGAAGCCCGTGTTCCAGCTCGAACAGTGCGTAGATCCTAAGTTTTGTTCTTTCCACAAAGAACATGTTGAAAGTGGCAACAAGAAATGCTAAAAATAGCATTGCTATAAATAGCAGTTAGGGTACCAGTGTTGGACATAGCAACAAGGAATGAAAAATGGAAGTGATAAAAATAGCATTGCTATAAATAGCATTTTGTGATGGATTCAAATTTTAGTCAGTCCCTCGACTAAAATTGAGAAGCAAAATTCAAATTTGTTCTTAGTAGTTGTTTGAAAAATAATTAACTAATTCATCTTGAGTTAATTAGTTGTAGGAAATCAAACATGAAGTCTATGTGAAGTCATGCAACAATTTCTCCATTGATTGAGGAATTTATCCCTTAGTTAAGGAGATGAGGATGATTTGTACATTGAGTTGTAATTGGTTAGCTCAGTTATGTAGGTTTTAACCCTGTACAGAAATTACCTACATACGAATTCTAAAACACAGAAAAATAAACAATGCAAGAGCATAACACATAAAACACATATACACAGAGATTTTCCCATTGGATCCCAAAACCGGGACTACCAGCTTGATTTTTCATTATGTTTCTTTCAATGTTACAATACATATTTATACATGCCGAAGCATCCAATACCATGGACCAAAAACCATCGCGTCCAAAAAACTTGTGCGAAAATCATGCACAAAACCATAGGTGGGTCCGCCCAACCTAACATAGGGTCCAAAACCAAAATTTTCCTAGGCGCTACCATGGAACCTATAAAGTGGGGTTACGGGTGCCCCTCAAACCCCTTGTGACCTCCCCCCATTCTAACCTCCGGTTAACTACGTGGGCTAGTTGTGGAAAGAATATAACACAACCCAACATTCTCCCACTTGTTGTTTTCTTTCCACAGGGGGTCACAAGAGAGCTTAGTCATTTATCCACCCCTGCAATGCCCATTTTTTCTCTACACCAAGAGAACTTCTCAGAGATCACAGATTTTGTCAATGCATCTGCAGTATTCTTCAAAGTGTCCACCTTTACCAGTAACACCTTTTTGTCTTCTATCATATCCCTCACAAAGTGATACTGAACATCAATGTGCTTTGTCTTTGAATGATATGCAGGGTTCTTTGCCAAGAAAATTGCACTTTGTCTATCACAGTCTATCCTTATAGCTTCCTGTAGTAACCCCATACTTGAACACAATCTCTATAACCAAACTACTTCCTTGCTTGCATGAGTGGCTGCCATGTATTCTACCTCTATAGTTGATAGTGCCACTACAGATTGTTTCTTACTAATCCAACTGACTGCACCTCCAAATAGGTTAAACACATACCCACTTGTAGATCTTCTTTGATCCAGATCTCTAGCCCAGTCTACATCAACAAAGCCATGAATATCCAACACTCTGTCCAATCCTGGTCTTCCTTGGTAGGACAAACCATAATCACTGGTGCCATGCAAATACCTGGAAACCCGCTTCATCCAATGCTCCTTCCCTGGTTTTGACATAAACCTGCTCAATACTCCCACTGCATGTGCAATGTCTGGTCTAGTACAGACCATTGTATACATCAGGCTACCGACTGCACTTGCATATGGAACACGAGACATGTCCTCTTCCTCTTCTTGTGTCTTGGGACACTGTTTAGCAGATAACTTCACACCTACAGGAATAGGAACCTTCACTGGTTTACTATCTTGCATATTAAACCTCTGCAGTATTGTCTCGACATACTTCCTTTGGTTTAACCAGAGCTTCCTCTTTGCCCGATCTCTTTTAATTTCCATCCCCAAAATATAGTTTGCAACACCAAGATCTTTCATGTCGAATTTGGAGGACAATTGGGTCTTCAAATCCTGGATAACTTCTTTGTCATTTCCAACCAGCAACATATCATCCACATACAAGACCAGATAAATAACATGGTCACCAATTAATTTAAAATACACACAATGATCTGCTTTTCTTCTGGTGAAGCCAGGTCCCCGTATAAATGTATCAAATTTCTGAGACCACATCCTTGGTGACTATTTTAACCCATACAGAGACTTCTTTAACTTGCATACCAGTTCTTTCTTACCCTTCGTTCCAAAGCCTTCAGGTTGCTTCATGTAGATTTCCTCTTCCAAATCCCCGTGAAGAAATGTTGCCTTCACATCCATTTGTTCTACCTCAAAATCAAGAGCAACAACAACAGATAAAAGTAATCTAATAGAAGTTACCTTAACAATAGGAGAAATAATATCACCAAAATCAATTCCCGGCACCTGGGAATAACCTTTTGCTACCAACCAAGCTTTGTATTTCTCCACTTTTCCTTTTGCATTTGTCTTCTTTTTGAACACCCATTTGCTGCCAATGGGTTTCTACCTAGCCGGTAACTCCACCAGATCCTGAGCCTCATTTTTGTGCAAAGATGCCATTTCATCAAGAATGTCCCTTTCCAGAGTTTTCTATCCTCTCAATATATTTCTTCCTTCATAGTTTTGGGATCATCGTTAGTAATAGATAAAGAAAAATTTGAAACGAAAGCAAATGGACTACACCTTTCAAGCTGCCTTCTTTCTCGAATTGATCTTCTCACAGCCGGAGTTTGTGGCTCTTCATCTTCTGATTCCTCCTCTGCTGTAGAGTCTGACTCTTCCTCCTTTAGCTCAAACTCTATCTTCTCAGGTTCCTTTCGTTGGACTTCATGTTTAATAACATCTTTCACCTCTCTAAACACCACATCTCAGTTGTACACAACCTTCCTTGTTACTGGGTTCCAAAGCTTATAACCCTTTAAACCATCCTTATACCCAATAAAGATGCACTTTTCAGATTTACTATCAAACTTGGTTCTTTTCTCCTTTGGAACATGTACATATGCATCACATCCAAATACCCTTAGATGTGAAAGAGAGGGTTTCTTACCAGTCCATACCTCTTATGGAGTCTTATCCTCCAACGCTAATGAAGGTGACCTGTTGAACAGGTAACATGCGGTATCCACTACCTCTGCCCAGAATTCCTGTCCTAACCTGGCACCACTGAGCATGTTTCTTGCCCTTTCCATCAACGTCTTGTTCATTCTTTCTGCAACTCCATTTTGCTAAGGTGTATATGGAGTAGTCTTCTGCCATTCTATACCACACTTCTTACAGAATTCTTCAAATTCCTTACTGCAAAAATCTCCACCGTTATCTGTCCTTAGCACCTTTATCTTCTTCTCTATCTGGTTTTCCACCAGAGCTTTAAATTCTTTAAACTTGTCAAAGACTTCAGATTTCTTCTTAAGGAAATATATCCATGTATTCCTTGAGAAGTCATCTATAAATGATACATAGTACACAGACTTACCCAGCGATGGAACCTTCACAAGTCCAAACACATCACTGTGCACAAGTTCTAATATCTGTTTCGCCCTCTTACTACCAGAGGGGAAACTCACCCAATTCTGCTTCCCATATACATAATTTTCACAGAAATCAAAATCTAGAGAGATATTACTCATACCTTCTACCATACCTTTACCATGAAGTATTCAAAGGCCCTTCTCTCCAATATTTCCAAGCCGTTGATGCCACAACATGGTCTTCTCTCTAGAGACCACTAGATTTTTTGCTCCACTTTCAAGAACCACAGAACTGTTGCACCCATCAACAACCGTGCTACCTTGCAACTTGTACAGAGTTCCAATCCGAACTCCCCGCATCAATACCAGTGCTCCCTGAACCATATTGCAGGTATCCTTCTCAAACACTGTTTTTACACCTGTATCATCTAGCTTGCTTACATAAATTAGATTTCTGGCCAATGCAGGAATATGTAGAACACCCAGAAGTGTTCTAACTCTTCCACCTTGCAACTTCAACTTTACCTTTCCACGACCAACGATTTTAGCCTTCTTGTCATCCCCCAAGAAGACATCACCACCATCATATTTCTCATACTCACAGAACCACTCTCTATGGGGAGTGAAGTGAAAGTATGCACCTGAGTCAATCAACCATGCCTCATGATCTACATGTGTAAATGAAGAAGCCAAGTACACATTCCCACCTTCATCTGAGGTGGTTTTCGCCTTTGCAGAAGGAGCCCATCAGATCCCTTTCCTTTGTCAGGAGCTTTAGATTTACAGTCCCTTTTAAAGTGGCCTTCCTTTATGCATTTCCAGCACACCACCTTTACAGGTTTTCCTGGAGATTTAGATCTCCCTCTAGATTTAGATCTCCCACTCAATGACTTATTTTTGTTTTTGTTCTGGGACCGTCCTCGTATAGACAAGGCATCACCATTCTGGCTCTCCATATTTTTCCATCTCATCTCCTCCGTCAGCAAAGATGAGACTATTTCATCAAACTGCAAGGCAGTTGCATTGCTACCTATTGCAATAACCAGACTATCCCATGAATCTGGTAGAGAACACAACAAACAGATGCACTTATCTTCATCTGAAATTTTAATATCAATAGATGGTAACTGACTTACCACAGTATTAAATGTGTTCAGATGATCTGTCACTGAGTCTCCATCCTTCATCCTTAGGTTATATAGCTTTTTCTGCAGGAACAATTTATTCACCAGAAACTTAGATTGGTACAAAGTCCCTAACTTGCCCCACAAAGCCTTCGCCGTAGCTTCCCCTGATACATTCAACAATACTGAATCTGAAACACACAATTATATTGTTCTCTTTGCCTTTCGATCCAACTTCTTCCATTCTTCATCGGACACTCTCGTTGGTTTAGTACCTGGATCTACTGCGATCCACTGATCTTTATCCACCAACAGATCCTCCATCTTGAGTTTCCACAACTCAAAACTCTGACCATTAAATTTCTCGATCTCTATATTTCCACTACTCACCATCTTCTTTCACCACCAGAATCGATCTCGCAGATCTCCCACTGAATAGGGTCTACCATAGGCTCGAGCAAAACCCCTCAGCAATAAAGGCATCCCCTTGAAGCCAAATCTACTCTGATACCAAATGTAGGTTTTAGCCCCATACAGAAATTACCTGCATATGAATTCTAAAACACAGAAAAATAAACAATGCGAGAGCATAACACATAAAACACATATACACAGAGATTTTCCCACTGGATCCCAAAACCGGGACTACCAGCTTGATTTTTCATTATGTTCCTTTAAATGTTACAATACATATTTATACATTATAAAGCATCCAATACCATGGACCGAAAACCATCACGTCCAAAAAAACGTGTGCAAAAATCATGCACAAAACCATAGGTGGGTCTGCCCAACCTAACATAGGGTCCAAAACCAAAATTTTTCGGGGTGCTGCCCCAGACCCCATAAAGTGGGGTTATGGGTGCCCCTCAAACCCCCTGTGACTTCCCCCCCTTCTAACCCCCAGTTAACTATGTGGGCTAGTCGTGGAAAGAATATAACACAACCCAACAAGTTATCTGAGTTAAGTCCAGTTAGATTAGTTCCAATAGTTTGTGGAACTGATTGTGAGTTCAGTTAGTTAATGCATGCATGCATGTAACAATTGCAGTTCAGATAATTGAATATTCTCTCATAAATAACTCATGCATGTCAGTTCAATCAGAGACCTAGTTGGGATCAGAGGATGGGACAATGTACTATCAGTTGGAGGATTTTTCCTATATAGGAAACTCATCCATGTAGAAGGAATTATCTCCTTCAGGTTTGTGCAGTTATTTCAAAGGTCAGAGTAGTGTGTGAGGGATTATTACACACAGGTGGTAGCTTGAGGACCGAGGAGAAACTGTGTAAGGAAATAGGAGGCTTGGAGGGCAGAGGAGAATGTTTGTGAGAAGCCTTTAACTACCTATGAGCATCAGTGAGGGATTGTACTGAGAGTTGGATAGCTTGTGAGCTAAACCTTTGTGTAATCCTGAGATATTTCCACTTGTATGACAATACAGATAGTGGGGTTTTTAGCTGAGGTTTTCCCCAGAGTATTCTTTTGTGTTCATGTGTGATTGATTTCTCATTCATCTGTTATATGTTTTCCATTTGATCTTGCTCATATTTGATTAAGCTTCCGCAAAGTTTGTTGTAGAAGCAGATCTAGTATCTTGCTTTAGTATATTGCATTATCAGGTGATCTACAGGTGAAATTTCTACATGGTATCAGAGCAAAGGTGATCAAAGGAGAGAACTGTATACAAGAAGGGAGAAGTTTGAAGTTTGAGGTTCCTGAATATAGAAATCGAGTTCTTATCACATCTCAATTTCACCAATGGCGTTCAACGGTTTAAGACTCGAGTATGCCCTTGATGGCAGCTCGAATTATATAGCCTGGAAGGATCACATGGAAGCAGTATTAGAGGATAACGGTCTAAATGACTTCATTGATCAAGAAGTCCCCAAGCCTGCAGTGGCTAATGCTATAGAGTTGTCGGAATGGAAGAAATGTGTGGTTAGAGAAAGGAGAATCCTTTTGGAGGGAGTTCGAGACCACATAGTCTCATGTCTCCATGGGAAGGAGACATCGTCTTCAATGTGGAAAACATTGAAAGATCTATATCAGAATAGCAACGATTAGAGGAAGTTGGTGCTGAAAGACAAGCTTCGGAAAATCAAGTGTGAAAAGGGAGACATGATCTCTACATATCTAAACAAGCTCACCACCTGTAGGGATGAGCTTGGAAGTGTAGGGATCATGACAATCGATGATGACATGGTGAGTCTTGCTCTCCTTTGTCTTCCTAAGAGCTGGCATAGCTACCAAGACTCGGTAAATGGAAGAGAGAAACTGCCAGATTGGGAACAAATTTCATCGGATTTGATGCAGGAGGAGATAAGAAGAAGCACCAGAGATGGTTCTTCATCCAAGGAGGATGAAGAAAATTGTGCCTTAGCGAGTAAGGCAAAGAAAGGGAAGGAGAAGGATTCTCATCCCAAATCGAGTTCTTCCCATGGTGGGAAGAAGTTTGAAAAATCAAAAGTGCGATGCTTTCGTTGTCATGAGGTGGGCCATTTTGTTACAAATTGTCCACTGAAGAAATCCAAGATGGGATCCAAGGAAGGATATGAAGGTGAGGCACTGGCCTCACAGTTCGAGTTGGATTTCACCCTCTTCGCATGCATGGTTTCATCCATGGTGGGATGTGGTTGGTTTCTTGACAGTGGAGCTTCATTCCACATGACCAACGATAAGAGTTTGTTCAATACCTTGGAGGAGAAAGACCTTCAGATACTCATAGCGATGGGTAATGATGAAAAATATAGTGTCTCAGGTGTAGGAATGGTAGTTTTTTAGAGGGAGCATGGAAGTCGCATTACCTTGACTGATGTTAAGTATGTACCAGGACTGAGGAAAAATTTGGTGTCGATTGCAATGCTGGAAGACAAAGGCTATGATGTAGTCTTTAGTAAGGGAAAGGTTTTCCTTAGACACATCACCATGAGACAGGTGAAGCAGATTGGTTCACGAGTCAAGAACCTGTATTCTCTTGAGGTTCAAGATGCATGCAAAGCCTTGAGGAGTAAGGCAACTATTGGAGACTTGGTGGTTGAGAGGGAGAGTACATTACCTCTCAACATGCAGCCACAGGAGAAGTCTCAGACAATTGTGGAGGAGCCACGATTAGTGAAGCAACTTTAGGAGGTTTTGGAGTAGCCACAACTAGGGAAGCCGAGAGGAGACAGAAGGGAGGCACCCACTCATGTAGATACCTCTAGTAGGGGGAAATTTTGAGCCAAGTGGGCAGAGGGATCACATGCATCCATACCTCCAGGTAGGAGGTGGGGCGATGTGGAGTGAAAGTCCTAAGAAGGCTAAAATAGGAGCAGGATAATTAAGGTACCCAACCTCTTTGATTAGACCTTTCTACGAGAGCCCCGATGAGGAGTAGAAGGACTGGTTGAGTGGGTAAAGACAGATGTGGATGGAGTGGCAGAGAGAGGTATAGTGCAGGAATCCCAAGATTGTGCAGAGCTAGCAAGCTGCAACAATGCGAGAGGCACAGGAGTGTTGCACCAGTGCAGGATGGCATAGAAAGGTGTGCAACGATGCGAGATGCATGGAGTGTTGTAGCATCTCAGAGGTCAGAGAGGGAACACTTGCTAGTGGCAGATGGAGCTTCAGTATTAGAGTATGTTTCTAGCCCAACATGAAGGTCAGTTGGGAGTTTTTTTTTTATTTCTAGAGTTGCCAGAGTAACAACACTTGGAAGAAATGTTGCATGCAGAACATTCCAAAGGTTCATGATCAGATTCGAGTTGAATGCCTTTCCTGTTGAGAGGCAGTGTTGAAAATGGCAACAAGAAATGTGAAAAATAGAAGTGCTAAAAATAACATTGCTATAAATAGCAGTTTGGGTACCAGTGTTAGACATAGCAACAAGGAATGAAAAATGGAAGTTCTAAAAATAGCATTGCTATAAATAGAATTTCGGGATGGATTCCAATTTTAGTCAGTCCCTGGACTAAAATTGAGAAGTAAAATTCGTATTTTTTCTTAGCAGCTATTTGAAAAATAATTAATTACTTCATCTTGAGTTAATTAGTTGTAGGAAATCAAACATGAAGTCTATGTGAAGTCATGCAACAGTTTCTCCATTGATTGAGGAATTTATCCCTTAGTTAAGGAGATGAGGATGAGTTGTACTTTGAGTTGTAATTAGTTAGCTCAGTTATCTGAGTTAAGTCCAGTTAGATTAGTTCCAACAGTTTGTGGAACTGATTGTGAGTTCAATTAGTTAATGCATGCATGCATGCAACTATTGCACTTCAGATAAATGAATATTCTATCATAAATAACTCATGCATGTGAGTTCAATTAGAGACCCAGTTGAGATCAAATGATGGGACAGTGTACTATCAGTTGGAGGAATTTTCCTATATAGGAAACTCATCCATGCAGAAGGAATTATCTCCTTCATGTTTTTGCAGTTATTTTAAAGGTCACAGTAGTGTGTGAGGGATTATTACACACAGGTGGCAGCTTGAGGACCAAGGAGAAACTGCGTAAGGAAATAGGAGGTTTGGAGGGCAAAGGAGAAGGTTTGTGAGAATCCCTTGATTGTCTATGAGCAACAGTGAGGGATTGTACTGAGAGCTGGATAGCTTGTGAGCTAAAGCTTTGTGTAATGCTGAGATATTTCCACTTGTATGATAATACATATAGCGGGGTTTTTAGCTGAGGCTTTCCCCAGAGTATTCTTCCATGATCATATGTGACTGATTTCTCATTCATCTATTATATGTGTTCCATTTGATCTTTCTCATATTCGATTAAGCTTCCGCAAAGTTTGTTGTAGAAGTAGATCTAGTATCTTGCTTTAGTATATTGCATTATCAGGTGATCTACATGTGAAATTTCTATAGAACATCACCTCGAGAACTCTTGTTTAGACTCGAAGTGAGTCGTTAGCTCTGTCTGCAGCCATACACTCGACACAGAGAGAAATGTGAAGGAGCAACCATAAGACATTGATGATGACGAAGAGGTTGCACCTGATGAAGCATCAAGTTTTGGGCATGTGGTGAACACGTATCAGTGCTCACAAGTAATGTTGAAGATGAACACCAAGAAACAACCACAAAAGCAAAATGATTGTTACAATATTAGGAGTAAAGGGGCTCCCCTTACACTTGGGGAAGAACAAGAAAAGGTGAGACTACTGTTGAGGAAGGCTTACCCACCAGTCGCCCTAAAGCAGAAAACACAAAACAAATCCTGGAAGACAACGACGGACAAGAGTATCTCCATGAGCAACGAAATACAAAAGACTTTGCTGGATAACATGAACATCAATCTTACCCCAAACATCTTAGTGAGCCTACCACCTCTGGACTACAATATTGTGGATGACATGAAGAAAACTTGGGCAAACATTATTCTGTTCGAGTTAACTAAGATCCAAAGTCAGCAAGACATCCTGCTACGTGCATTGGGACAAAAAGAAATAGACAACGCAACCCCTACTAGCAATGGAGCAAGCACACCTCCCAAATCACCGTCCATTGTGCTCAATACATTTCAAATGGAAGAAACAAACTTAGGTTTCCCTCCATTCCTACTTTCATTTGAGGTTTTTAACTACAATGTTCACAACTCCTTGGTTGATTCTGGCGTGATAGCCAATGTCATGCTGCTCTCCATTGCTAATAAGATTAATGCACAATTAAGTGATACATTCACATGAATCATCCAACTTGATCAAACATCGATACCAGCCATTGGTGAACTACGAGATGTAATCATTCGAATATCTCATGACAATTGAGTCCACCAATGCATCAAGATAGTCGTTGTGGACATACCGAAAGCATATGGTTTGCTACTCAGCAAAGACTAGTCCAACAGGCTAGACGAATATTTTGCTACAGATTGGTCTCACATGTGGCTTTCGTACAAGGGAAAATGGAACCAAATCTATGTGTTATCCGAGAGTTATATGAAACAAAATGTCACTCCCCTTAATGGCGAGAATGAACCATTGGCCTTCGCAGAACTCATGTTTGGAAACTACCTCCTGGAGACAACTTTGGAGTGTTATCCAGCACGACCAGCTCCAACCCCACTAGACGCACAATTGGGACTCCTTCCTTGCCCAACCAATGGTAATGAAACTTGTACAGTTCATTGTACCAATAATCATAGTAGTAGCAACAACAGTAGTAGCAGTAGTACAAGCATGTCAAACGGTCTATGTATAAACAATCTATGGGCCATGGATTTTGACGAATCAAAGACACATGATGGCTCAAGGACCAGGTATATCTCAGTCACCCAAAACAATAGGAAATGCATGATTTCAAGTTGCTTGGAGTCTGAATGCACAAACAACATCGCTGAGTATGAAGCACTCGTGTTGGGCTTACAAAGGACCATCAGCCCCAACATGGTCGCACTTAAAGTGATACTACACTCTGCAAATAGTGTTGATACTTTCAAGGACATAACAACTAATGAAGGTAAGCATGAGAAGCTTCTGAAAACTGCAGTTGAGGGCCAGAAAGGCAACCCCATCCTCAAGGGGTTGGTTTCTCTCAACAAGCTCTATGATTTTCAGAACTTCGGTCAAGGGCCAGGAAACGGTAGAACACATAAGCCCACCACTACGAATGAACAAAGCAACCTGGGGACCAATCACGATTTGAAGATAGTTAGTCTCAGTACAAACTACACGCTGCAGTAGTGGTCAGCTTTTGGCCTCCTGATAAAATAGTATCGGGATGTGTCCACATGGGTAGATGATGACCTGAGTACATACGACACACGAATAACCAAACATAGGATTCTAGGTAAAGGAGGAGCCAAACCATTGCAGCAAAAGTCAGGTAAAACACATATGTCATTTGAACTCCTTATACAGAAAGAATTGACTAAGTTGTTGGATGTTTGGGTTACTTACAAAGTTCGTCACCATACATGGGTTTCTAATTTAAGTTTTGCACGTTATAAATTTGGGTAAATTCGCTTATGCATTGATTTCAATAACTTGAACCGCTCTTGGAATAAAAATGTCTACCCTGTGACATCATCAAAGCCTATGCTGCATGCAGTGTTTGAAGTAGCAGTATCATCCTCACCTAAAGGTCTTTTGGGATACCGCCAGATTCCGGTAGTGGAACCTGGTAGTCTTATGCTGGTCCATGAGAAGCTTGGCCCGCACATGTACCATCTGTCATCACTTGATGAGAGGGTTGACAACCTTCCTGTCAACAGCCAAGATCTCAAGCATCACTCCCAGTAGGCTGCACTACGCCCCATGCCATGTATGTAGTCTACTTGTTGCTTGTTGTTCTCATTTCATTTGCTTTGCTTATTATCTTTGTTTTTCTACTTACTATTTTTGTTTACATTTGTTTGGTTTGTTTGATATATTACTATTTTTGTTTCTGGAAATAAGTGTTGCCAACCACTACGTTCTGGCTTTTGAATAGAGTATGTGGCTGAAACTTGAAGGGACTTGTGACATTGAAACAATTGATCAGTATTGTGCCTGTGTTCTCTGTGCTTGGTTATAACCTTCGGCCGATGAAGTCTTGATGGAAAATATGAACTATTTTCAAGGGAAGTTTTGGTCCAACCATGAACCTGTGTCCACACAGGGAAGACCCACGCCTGTACTCAGCCTTTTGGTCTGTGTGTTCAAGCTCATCCAAGTAGTAAAAATAGAGAAGGGGAAAATCTAAATGAACAAACCTATGTCAGAGGTCTTACATGCTTCTCTGAAGGAACAACCTCTTCTGCTCTCAATAAGTCAGGATCTGTCTTCAGCCCCAAAAATAAATAAGTGCTATGCATAGTCCTCTTCAAAAATACAAAGGCGAAATAAGAGAAATTCTTCCTGTGCAGAGAGGTGAAGCATGCCACTCCACCGGGCTGCTGACCAGGCTCACTGGAAGTGGAGCAATGTGTGTGTTCCCGATTGACTCCATTGGGATACTATCTGGTCCTGCTGGCAGCGAAGCAAAACTAGAGATGAAAACTTATACTATGAAAATTTTCAACTCGTGAGCTAAACTACTCTTCCCAGATTCAAAACACTATGATCAAACTGAAATTTTGATTTTGTTTCACTGAGTTGGCAAAAGACGAACCATGTATGTCCATTGGGTAAGTGGGGAAGCTGGAGTAACCCGCAAAATGATTCAATAATCCTCGAGAGACCCAGACCTTGTGCTATCAATGAAACAAAATAGAGAAGTTGGAGTTCTACCAGTGTGTTGCCAAGTGTTGTAGCGACTACAACCACCCTCCAAAATTTTAGCCTGCACCCAATTTCAGAACCTCCCTTGAGAGTTTCACTTGATGAATGCACACACTTGGGTCCACTCCATGAGCCCGTGTGAGTCTTTGCATCCAATTTGCTTGTTCATTTCATCCAAGTTTTTTCATGTTGGTATAGAAGTCATGCTTGCGACCATGTTCTGGTCATGCTCAAGGTCTTCGCTTCGTGTGTACATGTTGTGTTATCTATGAAAGAATTTGTTGCACTTGCACATGGAGTCACACTCACTATTGCAGAAGTGTCATCATAATCAATCAACGATCAATCACAAGTGTCGCGGTTGTTTCTCACATCGTCGGTTAGTCATGTTGAGAATGTGTGTCTGGATGGTTTGGGTCATCTCGTTGTCAAGTCATGTCGGTGTGGGTTTGAAAGATCACATGTGAATCTTTCACTCATTCACACACTTAGTAATTTTGCTAAAGTTTTGATGACTGGACTCCCCTCTGACAGTCGGACCATCAACCTGTCGTCGACTCGATCGACTGTCACCTAAAACAACGTAGATGCACCAATCAAGTCATCTCAAGTTACGTTGCCCACAAGTGATTCAATCAACCTTCATGCTGGCCACCCGGAGAGTTGGACTCGGCAGCCACCCTGGGTCTAACTCCCATAAAAAATTACACAGAGGTTGCTAACCTTGCCCGCTATGCTGACTGAAGAAATTAGGCAGATAGGTTGGGCAGACACCCAATGCCCAACCCTATCTCCCTCAGAAAATTATGCAGTTTTTCTAGCCAATCTTCTCGACAGTCGACCAACTGCTCATCCAAGAAATTATGCAATTGTAGGCCCCCTAGTGCCCAGTAGTCCGCTTAGCTCAGAAATTGCACAAAGATGATCAGCAGGCTGGCCTCCCAGCCTTAGTGTAGTTTCTGTCGCCAACAAAAGATTGCGAGTTCCCTCCAGGAATTGCGCAGTTTCTGCTACCAAGCTCTCAACAGCTGACTGCCTATTCCCCTTGGGAATTGTGCATTTTCTACTGCCAGTTCCCTCCAGGAATTGCACATTTTCTGCGACCAATCTCCGGACAACTGACTGCCTATTCCCCTTTGGAATTGTGCATTTTCTGCTACCAGTTCCCTCCAAGAATTGCGCAGTTTTGGCTGCTAGGCTCCCTGCTAGTTCCTCCAAAAAACTGCATAAATCCTGTTTGCCAATCTTCCCTGTAGCCCAGCCTATTCCTCCAAGAAATTTCACAATTTTTTTTGTCAATCCCCGCTGCCTGCTCATTCTGGAAAATTCGTAGATTTTGTTTGCATTGCCTTCCCGCAGCCCGGACTATCCCTCCCAAAATCTGCGGAGTTTTTCCTTCCAGTTGAGCCAAGCCTTGCGGACAGTCACAACCATCTCTGATTTCCCATATTCATCACCCAGTGACCCTTACGCAGTTTTCATCAGCAGTTCCCAGAGCCATCATCTTGCCTCGTAACTTTGTTGCCTCTCCTAGTCATGTGCAACTGAAATGATCATGTGCCATGGTAGACAAGGAGGTTTTTGGATTTGGTGTCATCTCAACATGAGTGACTGCAGGTACAGGTACACCAACAAACATGGCACGATGACAAATGGGATGAACAAAGAGAGCACATGGAGAAGGATAGGTTCAACAACGGACGAACTAATGATGCATTAAAAGAGATGTGCTCATGAATGGATGATCACACAAAGATGTGTTCATGAACAATCAAATGAGAAAACATGCAAGATGTTCTCATGGACGGATGAATGAATGAACATGAAAGTTTCGCGAACAGATGAGCCTGAAAATCCTTCCAACATACAAGAAAGAAGAAACGTGACAAGGAAACATCAAGCGAACCGATGACCATCAAAGACTCCATGAACGTTTCCATGCGGAGGTGAAGTTGTAACACACCATGAAGACATCCATCACCCAACAGCACTGCAGCTCGACATGCACTCCAGCAGTAGCACAAATGTACCAACACTGTCATGTCGAGTTTTGTCATGAGTCATGTTGTCCCCATCTCTACTGTGGGCCATGTTGTCAATCAATGTAATGTAACGCGGAATTCCAAGAGATGCACTTGTTGTACAAAGAGTCATGTAAAGTCAAAAAGTCATGGAAGTCAAACAATCATGAGGGTAGTCGAAGAAACACAAGGTTCAGTTTCACCCTTGGCTATAAATACCCCCTCATTTGTACATGGAAAGGAATTTTCACCTCAGCCCCTCCCACCTAGCCAAGAGAGTCTATAATCTTTTCATTAAGGAGTAAGTAGTGGCTCCAACACCCCGCGCATGAGGTTAGTGATGTATGGTGTAACGATGTGTCTTGGAACTTCTGCTTAATTCAGAAGCCCGCTAACAGGTCAAAACGTTTTCACGCATGTATTTTAACTGTTGTAAGACTAATCTTGAACACTTGTAATGCATGTTGCTTTAACTTGTGTTGAACACTTGAACTTATTTCACTTGTTGTAATACATAATATGTTAATGAAAATGTGTTGTATATGTTGTTAATGTTGTCTCGCCCATGGTGGCTACCTCCCCGGACATCATAAAAACTTTTCACATAAAACTTGTTGTAAGAATCGTTTCACTTGTGCGGACTCATCTGCTGAGTGTTGTGCGAGTTATATTACCTTGTGTGTTGTGACTACCGAATCCATGTGGAATTCTCCTTCAGAAGCTGTGCATGTCCTATTGTGTTTTGTGTTCCTAGCAAAGTTGGAGCTTCCTCCCAACTAACTTGGGACTTACTCTCACCCTCTCCCTCTATAGTGAAAGAACCATTAACACAAGTGTTATAGATCCATTTGGGCACATCAAATTCTAATATTCAGATCAGTGTTTTAGGGCTCATTAAACCCTAATTTTAGTTGCTTCATGCCCTAAACAAGTCACCCCTTTGAATGCCTCCTTCCCAGATAGCTTCATGACTTGAAGACATCCAGGAAAGCCTCTAGAGGGACCAGCGCAGGTAAGCCCTAATGAAGGTGTGTTGCAGAGAAGTTGAGTCCACTACCAGGGTGGTCTGCAGAGCACTTAGGCTTCCTTTCACCTATGTTGGGGAGAATGTGTTGACAATAATACTGAGAGGGGGGGTGAATCAGTATTATCTAATTCTTTTAACAAATCTTCCTTATTTGTTCTTTGAATTATTTTTGCATGTCAGTACCATAAAATAATGAGCATGAACAAAGAAAACAAATAGTCACACCAAGGAACACAAGATGTAAGGTGGAAACCCAATGTGGGTGAAAACCACCTGCTGCAATATGTCTCTATCTTCTTTCAAATTAGAAACTTCTTTTACAATGGTTTTGTACTAGTGCAGTCCTTTACCAGTACGCAGGCTGCAACCTGCAGAGAGCTACAACTCTCTCTCTCTCTCTCGTTTTCCAGTCTCTCCTGGAAGGGAGCTACAACCCCCTACTTCTTTTCATAAAGCATCAAATGATCATCAAGTACATAAAAGTTACAGACCACTACAGTTATCAGATCAGCAATAATAGAACTAACCCAGAACACCTTATCAACAAAAAAATTCAGTCAACATAACATTTTAAGACAGATACGCAGTTTTCCCTTCTGTGGCCTGCGTCGCTATTCAGTTCACCTTCTGCTTTCCTGCGTATAACCGCAGGGATCCTTCTGCCGAACTGCGTGCCCACGCACTGTTCCTTGAACCGCGCTGTGTACTATTACTGCAGGGACGCACCCAGAGATATTATCGCGCCGCGTACTGTTACTGCACGGACGCACCTGAAAATACTATCGCGCCACGTACTTTTACTGCACGGACGCACCTGAACCTTAGTTGCTCTGCGTACCCACGCAGTTCTCCTTCTTCTGCTCTGCGTACCGACGCAGGTCTCCTTCTTCTACTCTGCGTACCGACGCAGGTCTCCTTCTTCTGCTCTGCGTCCCCACGCAGCTCTTCTGTTAAACACCTGCGTCCTTCTAATTAGGACCGAATAGGCAGTCTACCAAAATGGCACAGTTGCTCATATCTGATCATGCGCTCGAGAGATCACCCTTCACAGACTCGCCTTCAACTTCCCTTTCATATAGATCAAGATTTTAAGACCATAACCCAATATTTCAGATCTAAAGATATTCAATTGCAAAAGATGCTTAGCCAAGTGATCTCCTTTGCTTTATATAGGCAAGCTCCTCCTAAAATCATGGAACAATACCACGAGCCGACACCGTAATAACCCAAAACCGTCGGCTAAATACCAAGAGTAAAACATAAGAAACCCCACGTGTGCTTTTCTCTGCCTTGAAATGTGTGCACTGGGGGGACGTACCTTCTGAACGGCTGGCCTGCGTATCTGGACGCGGTCCCTGCATGGTGTACCTGCGGGTACGCACCTTCTGAACTGATTTCCTGCGTACTTCTTTATTTTCAACAAATTGAGGGCCTTGCCACGGGAGTTGCCATCAAGTACAACATTTGTAACATATAGCTATACCAGAAACATAATGCCAACAATCTCCCCCTTTGGACTTGATGGCAACCTCACAAACCTCAGCTTCATTCTCCCCCTTTGACATCAAGGGCAAAGGGGTATGCTCCCCTTAAGATCATGCTCCCCCTGAAAATGAACCAGATCTGCAACAAAGAACCATAATCCACCATGAAAGAGATAGAGACATATTGCAGCTATTTCCAAGATCTCCTTCTGACCATTCTCCATAATGCCAACAATGCATTATATGCTCCCCCTGAACCTGTACCATCAATCAGAAAAGGTTCAACAATAAGATGATGCATCAACAACCCCCAGCGTTTGCCTGAGGTATTCAAAAGTGTCCCTGGGCAATGGTTTGGTGAGAATATCAGCAACTTGTTCCTTAGAAGGAACATACTCCAACTTGACCTTCTGTTCAAGTACTTGTTCCCGGAGAAAATGGTACTTGATTGGTATGTGCTTGGTTTTTGAATGCATAACAGGATTCTTTGAGATGCTGATTGCACTTGTGTTATCACATAAGATGGGGATTGGTGGTTTACAAGTGATTTGAAAATCCTGCAAAGTCTGCATCATCCAAAGGAGTTGGGTGCAACAAGATGCAGCAGCAACATATTCCGCTTCAGCTGTAGACAAGGCAATTGAACTCTGTTTCTTGCTGAACCAAGATACGAGTCTGGAACCCATGAAGAACGCACCACCACTTGTGCTTTTCCTGTCATCCACGCTTCCGGCCCAATCTGCATCTGTATAAGCATGAAGTGTAAGATCTGTATCTCTAGGATACCATAAACCATACTTTTGAGTCCCTTGAAGATATTTGAAAATTCTCTTCACTGCCTGAAGATGAGTCTCCTTCGGATTTGCCTGAAATCTTCCAACTATTCCAACTGCATGCATGATGTCCGGTCGGGTACCTGTCAAATAAAGTAAACTTCCAATCATAGATCTGTAGGTTGGTTGATGTACTGCTGCAGATTCATCATTTTCACTGAGGCTACATCCTGTGACCATGGGTGTACATACTGGTTTTGCAACTTCCATACCATATTTCTTCAAAATCTGTTTGAGATACTTGGTTTGAGATAAAAAGATTCCTCCTTCTTTTTGTTGGATTTGCAAACCAAGGAAATATGTCAGTTCTCCTAGCAAGGACATTTCAAATTCTTTCTGCATGACCAAGGCAAAGTTTTGACTCATAGCTTCTTCATTGCTCCCAAAAATAATGTCATCTACATACACAACAAGTATTAGCAATTTGTCATTTTCAACTTTTATATAAAGATTGCTATCTGCCGATCCTTTTGAAAAACCTTGTTGATGAAGATATTTGTCCAAACGGTAGTACCAAGCCCTTGGAGCTTGTTTGAGACCATAGAGAGCCTTTTTCAATCTGCATACAAGATTTGGATCATTTCCAAGAATGAACCCATCTGGCTGTTCAATGTACACTTCTTCTTCCAAATCTCCATTTAGAAAGGCTGATTTCACGTCCATTTGAAATACTTTGAAGTTTTGAAAACATGAGAGAGCAAGGAACATTCGGATGGCCTCAAGTCTTGCAACAGGAGCAAAGGTTTCTTCAAAGTCTATTCCTTCTTGCTGCGCATACCCTTTACAAACAAGTCTGGCTTTGTTTCTAATTACTTCCCCATTTTCATTCAATTTATTTTTGAAGACCCATTTTGTTCCGATAACATTCTTATCCTTTGGTCTAGGAACCAGCTCCCAAGTGTTGTTCTTTTCGATCTGCTCAAGTTCTTCATCCATTGCCTTCACCCAACATTCATCTTTGCATGCCTCTTTCACACTTTGTGGTTCAGTAGAGGAGAGTAATGCCAAATAGCTTGAAGCTTCTGCAACTGTTCTTCTTGTTTGTACACCTGCTTCTTTCTGCCCCATAATCTGAGATTCTGGATGATTCTTCTGAACATATCTGGATGGAGTCTTTTCTTCTATTCTTGTCTGCTCCTCTGGTTCTTCTTGAGGTTCTTCTTCTTCATCATTCTGTCTTTGAGGGTAGCCTTCATCTTCTTCGATGTCTTCATGATGTACTTGCCTAGGAATATATCCCTTCTCATCAACCACTACATCAATGCTGTCAACAATTCTGCCAAGTCTTTTATTGTAGCATTTGTATGCTTTGCTATGTGGAGAGTAACCAAGAAGAATGCCTTCATCTGCTCTAGGTTCAAGTTTGCCAAGCTGCTCATCAGTATTCTTGATATAGCATTTGCTCCCAAAGATTTTGAAGTGCTTTACCGAAGGAGTCTTACCACTCCAGAGCTCATGAGGAGTTTGAGTGCTATTCACCTGGACATTTGTTTTGTTGAGAATAACAACCGCAGCATGTGCAGCTTCACCCCAGAAAGTTGCGGGAGTTCCTGATTCATCAAGCATAGCACGAGCCATTTGTTGGACTGTTCTGTTCATTCTTTCCACAACTCCATTTTGCTGAGGAGTTCTAGCTGTAGAGAATTCTCTTCTTATCCCATGTTCTTCACAGAAATCGAAAAATTCGTTTGAGGTAAACTCCCCACCTTTGTCGGATCTGAGGCACTTAATTTTGTGACCTGATTCATTTTCAACCAAGGCTTTGAAGGATTTGAATTTTTCGAATGCTTCATCTTTGTGCTTCATAAGTCCTAGCCAGACAAACCTGGAGAAATCGTCAATGAATAATATCAAGTATTCTTCTCCTCTAGGTGTTCTTTTCCTGAATGGACCGCATGTATCTGTATGAACTAGCTCAAGAGGCATGCTAGCTGATCCTTCCTTCTCTGGAAAGTTAGTTCTGGTTTGTTTTCCAAACTGACATGATTTGCATATGGTGTTGTCAGGAATTTTGATATCTGGAAGATCACGAACTGCCTGATATTTGCATGCTTTCCTTATTTGTGAAAAGCTTAGATGACCCAACCTCCGATGCCATAACCAGTGCTCATCATCCTTGCTCAGATAGCATTGTTGTTGTCCTTCTTCAAATATGTACAGATTATTTGGAGTTCTCTTACCTTTGATCACTGTTTTACCTGTATCAAGATCACGAACAAGACATCCATTTGATCTGAATATAACCTCGGTTCTTTGATCACACATCTGGCTGACACTTAGAATATTATGCTTCAAACCATCAACATACAAAACATTTCCAGCCTTGACCTTTTCTTTTAACTGAGCAATGCCCTTTCCTTTTATAGTTGCAGGAGTATCATTTCCAAAAGAGACTTTCTTTCCCTTTTCTAGAGCAGAATAAGACTCAAGTTTTTCTTTATCACCTGTCATATGCTTCGAACATCCACTGTCAATGTACCATAGATTTTCCTGTCCCTCTGCATAAAAAGCTATCCCACATCTTTCTGTTTGAGGTTCCTTTATTCTCCATGTTTTGGTGCTTGAGGCTTGTTCCTTTTTCTGCTGAAACATGCTTCTGCATTCAGAGTCTTCATGACCAAAGTTATTGCAAATAGAACATTCAACTTCATTTTCAAGAACCGAAAAGTTGTTATAGGTCCTTTTTGTAATCCCTGTCATACTTCTTTGTTTTTGAGCTTCCCTAGTCATGATCGTTTTATATGCAACACATTGAGCTGCTTTGTGACCAAAGTTATGGCAAGAAAAGCATTGTCCATTGAAGAAACTTCTGCGGTTATCGAATCTACCAGCCAACTGATTGTAATTTCTATTTTCATCTATTCTTGAACCAAATTGAGAAGATTTTACCTGTGGCTGGTTGTAGCTTTTGTTCACCCTTAAGATGGATTGCCCCTGATAGTTTCTGTTTGTAATTCGTCCCTGCTTTACCTGATGATCTTCATTGTTCTTTTGCTCATTTCTTCTTGCTGCATCAAGATAAATTTTTGAGGTGGATGCTTGAGAAGTTTCTCCATTATAGCCCAGACCTGTCTTGTTTAGTGGAGACCACTGCACATTGATAATCTCATCCAAAGTTTCAGATCCTTTGACAAACTTGAGATTAATAGCTTTTGTTTTCTCAATCTCTTTTCTAAGACCAACAATTTCACCTTCTAATTTTTCAAGATGTTTTTCCTTCTCATCAATTTGAAATTGTAGAGTATCAATGATCATGTTCTTTTCTTCTATACATCTCTTGAGTCTAGTAATTTCATCATAAAGGTTATCCACATCTATAGCATCCATATAATCATCATCTTCAAATGCCATTAACAACTTATATTCATTACCTTGTTCATCTTCATCACTGTTTGATAGACCATCACTATCTTCATGAGTGTAGTAGCTTTTCTTATTTGCGTTTTGTTTCTTGTTCCATCTAGCAGGTTCCTTTCCTTTATCCTTATAAGGACATTTTGCAGCATAATGACCTACTCTTCCACAAGCAAAGCATTTAAAAGGTAACTTACCTCTGAACCTTCCAGAACCCCTTTGAAGATTTCTGACGAAATTTGATTCTTCTTCCTCTTCTTCTGGGACGTGGCTTGCTTCATAATAATCTCCTTTGCCTGATGCCTTGAAAGCAGCTTCTCTTCTGTCTGATGGACCTCCCTTTCTCATTTCATAAGCAGTTAGAATCCCATGTAGCTGAGACATAGTAAGAATTCGTAGATTTTCCTTTTCTTCTATTGCAGATACTTTAGATTCAAACTTGGGGGACAATGATCTTAGGACCTTTTCAACCACAATAGCCTCTTTTATTTCTTCACCCAAATTTTTCATACAATTAACAACCTCATCTACCCGAAGAAAATAGTTAGCCACACTTTCATCATTATACATTTTGAGAGTCTCATACTGAATTCTGAGAGTTTGAAGTTTAGCACGCTTTACCTGTTCGTCTCCTTCATAGCTCGTGACAATTTTGTCCCATATTTCTTTTGCGGATTTATAGTGCATTACCTTCATGAATTCTGATTGAGATATACATCCTAATAGAGTACTGACTGCTTTCGCATTTGTTTCATACTTCTTTTTCTCGGCTACATCTGTAGGAGTAGCTGAAGGGAAAGCATAGCCTGTCTCTACGATGTCCCAAACTTCTGTACCAAGAGATTGAAGATAGGCAGTAACTCTTACCTTCCAATAATTGAAGTTTGTCCCATAAAAAACCGGTGGCCTGATTGATGCTTCTCTTTCGTAGTTTCTCATGATGAACGATCTACCTTCAAGCGATCAAGCTTCTCTGAAGGACCTGCTCTGATACCAATTGTTGACAATAATACTGAGAGGGGGGGTGAATCAGTATTATCTAATTCTTTTAACAAATCTTCCTTATTTTTTCTTTGAATTATTTTTGCATGTCAATACCATAAAATAATGAGCATGAACAAAGAAAACAAATAGTCACACCAAGGAACACAAGATGTAAGGTGGAAACCCAATGTGGGTGAAAACCACCTGCTGCAATATGTCTCTATCTTCTTTCAAATTAGAAACTTCTTTTACAATGGTTTTGTACTGGTGCAGTCCTTTACCAGTACGCAGGCTGCAACCTGCAGAGAGCTACAACTCTCTCTCTCTCTCGTTTTCCAGTCTCTCCTGGAAGGGAGCTACAACCCCCTACTTCTTTTCATAAAGCATCAAATGATCATCAAGTACATAAAAGTTACAGACCACTACAGTTATCAGATCAGCAATAACAGAACTGACCCAGAACACCTTATCAACAGAAAAATTCAGTCAACAGAACATTTTAAGACAGATACGCAGTTTTCCCTTCTGTGGCCTGCGTCGCTATGCAGTTCACCTTCTGCTTTCCTGCATATAACCGCAGGGATCCTTCTGCCGAACTGCGTGCCCACGCACTATTCCTTGAACCGCGCTGCGTACTATTACTACAGGGACGCACCCAGAGATATTATCGCGCCGCGTACTGTTACTGCACGGACGCACCTGAAAATACTATCGCGCCGCGTACTTTTACTGCACGGACGCACCTGAACCTTAGTCGCTCTGCGTACCCACACAGTTCTCCTTCTTCTGCTCTGCGTACCGACGCAGGTCTCCTTCTTCTGCTCTGCGTACCGACACAGGTCTCCTTCTTCTGCTCTGCGTCCCCATGCAGCTCTTCTGTTAAACACCTGCGTCCTTCTGATTAGGGCCGAATAGGCAGTCTACCAGAATGGCACAGTTGCTCAGATTTGATCATGCGCTCGAGAGATCACCCTTCACAGATTCGCCTTCAACTTCCCTTTCATATAGATCAAGCTTTTAAGACCATAAACCAATATTTCAGATCTAAAGATATTCAATTGCAAAAGATGCTTAGCCAAGTGATCTCCTTTGCTTTATATAGGCAAGCTCCTCCTAAAATCATGGAACAATACCACGAGCCGACACCGTAATAACCCAAAACCGTCGGCTAAATACCAAGAGTAAAACATAAGAAACCCCACGTGTGCTTTTCTCTGCCTTGAAATGTGTGCACTGGGGGGACGCACCTTCTGAACGGCTGGCCTGCGTATCTGGACGCGGTCCCTGCATGGTGTACCTGTGGGTACGCACCTTCTGAACTGATTTCCTGCGTACTTCTTTATTTTCAACAAATTGAGGGCCTTGCCACGGGAGTTGCCATCAAGTACAACATTTGTAACATATAGCCATACCAGAAACATAATGCCAACAGAATGAGCGAAATTCACATAGGGTTTGGGGAATATTCTTATATTTTAGAGTCATCTAGAAGTTTCCCTCACTTATCAACTCCTATGTGCTCGAAAATGGATGAGGAATGAGTTAAGGTGCATCCTATCCTCTCATCCCTTCCTCCATGGAACTAATTCTAATTATGGAAGGCCATTCAATGTCACCATAAATGAAAAAACCTCCTTCATCTTCCTATAAATTGACCACTCATCTAAGTGATCAGGGGCTCGACTATGTTGAATTGTAAGGAGATAACACTGCTATGAGATTTGGCTTTGAAGCAAGTATTATGATGCTACAAGTTTGACATGATTTTGATGTGATTTGGATGGGATCCAAGCTGGAGGAATGGCTTTGAATCAGACACTAATGGTTGTATTTCATTCTTCTATCTAATAAAGTGTTTGAACCTTTTTCCCATATGTTTGTATTGTTTCATAATGCTTATATGTGTGAATTGTATCTGATTCATTTCACTTATATTTAATAGATCATATGCTTTGATCAGTTTTTTATCTTCTGTTGTGTTCACAGGGTACTTCTCAAGTGGATTAAGTATGAGAAAGAGAGACGAAATCGATACAAGGGAGACGAGAGGAAACCAGAACTATAGGTAGGCCTTCTATCTTCTCATCTTATCTATTGGTTATAGGAAGAGTCTAAAACACTTTAAACTGTTGTTCTAGATATAGCTACTTATCTAGGAAATTAGTATTTATCCATAGATTCTAAATTCTCCAAAACAAAAAGTAACACTAGAAATCACCATGCACGCGAACATCACTTCTCGAAGACAAAGCAGACCATTCTCCGGTGATGACAAGCAAGAGTTGAGGCAAATCCTTAATACAATGGAAACCATGCCATCATACTGGATGAGACTCCCAAACCAAACGATGTGAGGTATAGTTGGGACTTCATACCAGGGTTATCTCGTGAATGTTGGTGACTCTAGCACTATCAGCACCTTCTTAATTGTGTGTCGCTACAATTTAATTATTGCTACACTTTTATGAATTTCTACTGAAGCAAATGTTATTTTATTGTCATTATATTTGTTATAGTGTGTTCCATGGAATGAGTTGATTTCAATTGGTTTGATGGTTGTGTGGTTGTGATTGAGTGGTTTGTGCAATTTATTTCCAAGAGTGATATTTCCCTTTCTTGCAAGAGTGACCTAGAATAAATCAGTGACATTTTATTCTTCACATGTGATTTCATTTCCGGTACTATGTGTAGATTGTTATTTTTTTGAAGGTTTGATAGTGATGTCTTTGTTTTGTTTTGTTTCCGAGGAGGTTATTAAAGGTGCACAAATATAACTAGCATTATTTATTTTCTTAGATGCATTGTTGAGGAGTGCATTAGAAGTGTTCTTGACTCTGAGGTGGCACGATAGTAAGATGGGAGGTATGAATGTACACATCACTTCCATAGACTGAAGGGAGATTTGCCTCATAAGGAGTAAGGACACATAGGTTGCATGAATAGAGAAGAAGAAAAAAATGGTGCCCCACAAAAAGATAACCATGCTGGAAAAAGAGGACGTGAAGGGAAAATGAAGACCTAAGATGGATAACATTTATTTAGGAACTAATATCAAAAGTAAAGACAAAATCATTTTCTTTGAGAAAAAATTAATGGAAAAAAGGATCCTAAAAATGATCCATTGTTGAAATTATTCCTCATAGGATAGAATCCAAGGGTCATATGTGTTGGGAGTAAATATTTGGGAGGTAGAATATCATGAACCCTCTACCTAAAAAACAAGTCTCATAATTTTTTAGTCATCTGTATCAATAGAAGAAGAATATCAAGACTTTTTTGCAGGATAGGGAGGTGCAGACAGATATAATCTGGAATATTAAGAATTAAGTCCAAAGGATAAACATCCTCCTGATAATTATATCTTAGACTTAGGAATCATTATAAAGAAACCTGAGTAGCCACTAGAAAACATTTCATAACCAAGGGAACAACAAATACCTAGAACAATTTTGTAGAACTCTCAAATTTTGTTAAAGAATTAGATGATGGATGACACAATGACCACCTTTTAATTCCCTATTGGGAACATCCAAGGGAAAGCTCCAATGAATAATATTCCTTTGTCATCCCTCCCAAGATTTAAGGGCACAACCAATGAGGATCCTGATACTTTTCTCTTCGAAGTTGATGTTTTATGTTAAAGTTATGATTACACCTAAGATGCCTAGAATTTGAAATTATTCCTTACTACTCTAAAGTGAGCTACATTAAGATGGTTCATGGGACTTTGTCGTGCATCTATTTCTTCCTAGGATGATATGAAGAAAACTCTTTTGGAAAAGTATCAAGATTACTATTGGACTAGGGATCAAAGGGAATAACTATTTAGAATGTCCCAAAGAGAGGAAGAAAGCTTGGAAGATTATATTGAGTACCTTCAATACAACTTATAGAGGTCCAAGCATAGTGATTTGGATAAGGACATTTTGAAGACAATTCTGATCTAGGGAATGAAGGATGACTTTTTGGATATGTTGAACCTCATGGGAAAGGGAGACATATCAAAGGAACCCTATGATGATATAGTTTCACTTTGTTTAAGGAGCTCAAGAGGATCAACAAGAAACAAAACTTTGGCACAAGATGCTTATGCTATAATACATAAATTAGCTAATGGTAGGGTAACAAGGGTAGAACCAATAATCTATTAGACAATTTTAAAACCAATATTATTAGTTATTTATCGTTTCAATTAGATATGTTACAAGTGAAATGGAAGAAAATGGAGGCTGAGAAAGCTCTGTCTATATTTTGTCCTAATTGTAGAAATACGCACCCCCTCAAGAAAGTTCACACTTAATAATTTGGAAGTATGTAACATTAATGAGTAAGAGCATTCTACACGACACTTCAGATTGTTGGATTAAAAGCAATATTCAAAGAATTAGGTGAAGAGGTTGAGTCAAACTACTTCATCAGCTCCAAGAAACCAGGGCAAGCTCGACCACTAAGTATGGTTCAAGATCCCTGAACTTCACTAAATACCTAGCCTAATATGTAAAATCCTTAGTATATTCCTTAGAAAATGCAATATTCTATTATTCCTTGGTAGCTTCCTAGTCCCCCTCTGCTACAGTACCTGATGCCTTGGACCCAGTGGCCTTCTCCTCCAAATAAACCATTTCCATGGCCTTAACGATGGTGTGGAATGTATTTTCTAGGACAATTTCTTGTGAAATTACCTATGCAGCAACAATAGATGAAACTTCCTTCAAATACTATAGTAAGAAAGCCCACTCTACAACCTTAGTTACCTATACAAACTAACCAGGGAAAATTTTAGGGGCTAATATTCGTAGGTGGGCTAATTTTCTATGTTTTTTCCAAAAAAGATTTGCTAATTTCCATTTTTCCTAAAAATGATTTGCCCAAATTTTATATCATAAAATTATTTTACCTTAAAAATTGCCAAATTTTTATAGAGATTATATAAAATCATTAGAAATTTGAAAATTTTTACAAACATATCGCTAAACATTTTATAGTTTACATGTTAAAGAATAGTAATCTTCACCAAGGTTTCTAAATTTTAAGATAAATTTCCATAAATATTTCCCTGAAGCTAACCAAAATCCCAATAATAAGGCAATGCAAGAAGTTGAAGTGCCCATTTTCCCCACTTATTTTATCTCCCCTGTTTGATGTATTGAAGTGCACATGAAATTAGAAAGGATAGTGAATTTGTGATTTTCCCCTGTTATTACAAAAAATGAAGTTAACTCACCTAGGGCAGAAACTCCAACCCAAGGATAATTAGACAAGCAACACACTGAAATTCCCATAATAGCTAATGACACTATTGCTATTGGGACCACTATAATAGCCAATGGTGTTTTTACCACTGAAACGCTTGCAATCATTGATTTCATTGTCACTGTTGGACTTGTAACAATCGAAAGTTGTTGTCAATACTAAGACTCCTTTGATTCCATAATCTGGGATTAGTTGGTTATAAAATTACATAGTTTGTCCTTAAAGAAAATTTACATAGTTCACAGATTCATAGTCTCAATCATGAAATTTGATAACATAGTTATACTTCAAGGAAACAAAGTGAACAAAAAAGATCACATGAAGACAATTTGCGAACTCATCTTGATAACATAGTTAACTAGAAGTTCTGCGGCTACATCTTTGGATTTACGTAATGAATGAATCACTTTATTATCTCTTATTTAAAAGAGGCATACTCCTTTACAATAAGGGTTGAATTAAACGAGGAACACTCCTTTACAATAAGGGTTGAAACCTTCTCACAACATATGGCTCAAGCTCCCAAAAGGGATACCCTCTTCCTACAAAGGACTTAAGACCCTCACATAAGTGGCCATTCTCTAGCACCAGAAGGGATATGAGTAAGAATTTTCTTACTGATGATTATCCAAAGAGTTTATAACATACTCTTGAAAAAAATTACAATAATTCATTTTCACTCCAAAAATCTCTCCAATGGATCTCACATAAGGAATTTAAATAATTCTCATGACTTCATAGTCCAAGGACACTAGATCCACAAAAAGAGGATCTACAAGATTTTTAAGGAGACTACAAGATCCAACAAATTTCGATCTACAACCACTCAAGGGATAAAAGTGAGAGTGAATCCCAACCAGTTCCATGAGACTTAGTCAACCAAGCCCACGAGACTTTGAACTTCTCCTTGAGAATAGGAAACTAATTGTGATTTGGATTCTCGCAATTAAATAATTCCTTTTTTACAAATTAAATGAAAAATACATGAGCACTTTAGCCCACCTAAAGTATTAATCATTTCCACATTTTTCCATAGTTTCTATGAGATTCTCTTTGGTGTGAAAAGATTCTTGAGAGCTTCATCATTTTGCAAACAATTTAGATAGTGGAAATCCTCCTGGATCAATATTCCCCACAAAAAGACTTTGGTCCTCCAAAAGTGTAGAGAAAACTATAAATTTCATCAACAAATTTAATGAATATTCAAGCATACTATTTAGACAATGGTAAACAACCCCTCATTTTTTTTAACAAGTTCCTTCACCCTAGTTATTAGAAACAAAAAATTACTCAAGGCTTCACCATTCCATTCCAAGAATAGTTAGAATGTTGTGAATAATACGGTAGTAGTATGCAAAAGCATAGATCAATAATAAACATCTTTGGCAAACTGAAGTTTTTTTCTCAGAAACTCTACCCTTTGTTTGCAACATTCTACAGTAAACATCTCCCTTTGGAACTTCCATGAGTGTATCCAATCACTCACATACAAACAAGGAAAATTTATGTAAACAAAAGTGGAATTCTTCCATCATTGTTCTCTACTAACTGGTGCACTACACGTAAAGATGTTGATCCTGAAAATGTGACTAACATAAAAAAGGCCTTCAACTAATGAGCCGCAAATCATACATTCCATGAACAATATTAAGAATCCCATGACAAACCAACTCCCGTTGCTAAATCAGTAAGAGACATTGCGGCTCCATTATATTTCAATTCATAAATAAATATCACGTGATAGAGGAGCCCAATTACATCATGTAACATAATTTAGATTGTTGTCATTGAAAAAGGCTGCAGAAAATAAAAGGAACAACGTGGAAGAAACAAAACATGCATAGTAACTATTTGGTCAATTTAGAGTGTCCTAAATTGCTATATTAATTGTCAATCTGGGAGTCATAAACTATTGAAGTGTGGCGCACTATATGTGCAAGATAACCTATTTCTTACTTTTTGTCGTTTTTGATTTTTAGTTTGTTTTTGGGTTTATCTTCGTTGATTCCCTAATGTGAGATGGCAATTCTAAAAGACAAGTATGGATAAAAATGTTCAAGGCAATGATGTCCTTTAAAATGATTTCCAAAACTTCAAACTTGCAAAAAGGTTTTAAAACATGCAATGATGAAATTAATTCCTAAAAGAAAATGAAAATGTGCCACTATTCTAATCAAACAAACAGTGAATTGTTGATCATGAAACCCATTATCCTTGCTGCTGTCTAAATACAAAAGAAACTGAACTCAAAGAAATCCAAAAATTGCAAGCAAAGTAAGCTAAAATCAAATTACATCAACTCATATTCTGACCCCTCACCATTAGTCTCGCTATGGCTTTCGGAGGTAATCATAAACAACTTGAGCAATCTGATATCTAATTTGTAGAAAAATAAACTAATATCAAATTACACACTCATACTTCAATCCCTCACCATTAGTCTTGCTATGGCTTTCGGAGGTAACTGATAATGACATGAGCAATTTAATATCTAACTTGCAGAAAAATAAACTAATATCAAACTACACACTCATACTTCAATCCCTCACCATTATTCTCGCTATGGCTTTTGGAGGTAACTGATAATGACATGAGTAATTTAATATCTAACTTGCAGAAAAATAAACCAATATCAAACTACACACTCATACTTCAATCCCTCACCATTAGTCTCGCTATGGCTTTCGGAGGTGACTGATAATGACATGAGCAATTTAATATCTAACTTGTAGAAAAATAAACTAATATCAAACTACACACTCATACTTCAATCCCTCACCATTAGTCTCGCTATGGATTTCAAAGGTGACTGATAATGGCATGAGTAATTTAATATCTAATCTAACTAATAAAGCAAATGAACAAAACTGAAGTAAATAAAACAGTGCTGGAATTAAAAACTAAGAAAAATAAATCAGCAAAAAGACAAGATTGATTCCATGTCATTAGTCATTGTAAAACTATGTGCAAATGCCCAGGCTACCTACTGTAATCTGGAACAAAGACGCTCATCAGTTAACAACAGTATAAAAGCATGTAAAATTATGGACATAAATAACACTTTAATACCATAAGAAATACAATATATACAAGTGAATAATTATGGCATAAGGAACGTAAAGAAATAAAGCATGAAACTATACAACAATAAACAAAACCTCGGTGTGTACAAGGGCCCTCTGCACAACCTCGGGAAATCAGCTATCAACCACGAATTGTGCTTATAAACAGAGTCTTCTCATGTATTCAAAATGCAATCATAACAGAGAAATAATGTCACGACACAGTGGGCTCGTTAACAGTCAAAATTACATTCCAAAGACTAGCTATTATGCGTATAGGAACGCATTATTTATAACAGAGGACTACATAACTAATTTCCTAAAAACTGCATAGATAAAAGACACGTGAACAACCACGTCTAGGGATCTAGCGTCATGGATACCGTGAAGATTAAATCTATTGAGGGTGGCTGTTGGATTCGCTTTATGGAGCAGTCCACAGGTGTTGATATGTCCCCTGAGATTTAGGAATGGCCACGCAAGTCTTCACGTGGTGAAAAACAGAGTTTTGTCACCGTAGGACTCTTTTGTTGACCACCACTTGACCATTGTTGACTATGGCCTCCTCTGATGAATTCGACTGAGCCAATAGGACTCGGTCCATGTCCACGTCATTTCCAACTTGCCCATGTGGCTCGATTTTCCTGAAGACACCTGCAATATAGACTTTAACAAAAAGGCTGTGGAAAGTTGAACTGGCTACGGAAAGTGGCAAGATTCCGCAGCTCAATGAGCAAAAATCTAATTCAAACAGCAGACACAAAACATAGTTAGGAAACCACTTTATATGCTCTTTTAAACTAATATGCAATGATATTGACAGCTTAGGCGGTCCAAGTAAGTGGAAAAAGTCTAGAAAGGTGTATAGGAAAGATGCAAGTTTGGGGCTCAACAGTAACCACACATGATGATGTCCAAATGAAACATAGAATTTCATCTTCATCCTAGAGAGAGGGTGATCACCACTTTGATTCCTCCAAGTCTTATCTGCATTGCAATTGGCAATTTGTAAACATATAAAATAATGATGCTAGGCCAACCTCATGAAGCACACAATTCTAATTTGTGGGGAAGTTTGAAACACTGAGACTACAAACACGAGACAGAAATCAAGCCCTATAGGCAGTGAAATTTGTTGGCAAAGATTGAACCAAGCAACCATGGACCTCATTAAAGAGTCCTAGTTGTAAACAGTTTGAAGGCTTGGACAACACGACAATTTAAGCTCTTTGAGAATTAGGTACACCAGGCATTAACCACTATGCCACAATATTCGACACATGTTTTTTCCATCTCCATTTCACTGATCACTACCCATGAGTCATAACAAAAAATTCCATTGGAAACTTTAACATCTCAATCAAATTTGGTGCTTTCCACTCACTTGAGAAACAGAAAAAAACCCAAAAATGATTTCACTTCTCGAATCAAGATCTGATTTAACTCATCAAATCCTTTGTAGCTTGGGATTGAACGTATCCCAAATCCTTGAATAGCAAGATCATAACTTCATTCGGCGCATAAGGAAGGGAATCAGCTATAACTGGATGAAATTCTCAATGGCCACTTATTTTCCTCCCTTCCCAATGACATGCAATTGATAATAGCTTTTCACTGAAAACTATTCCATCCTAATTACTAGAAAATTTATGTCATGAATGTCGTGATATGATATGACATATAGAAATTCAAGCCATCGAAATTTTGTGTGATATGGAGAGAATTTGAATCAAAAAACAAATATCCCACTCAACTCATTTTTTATGGCATGCTCACAATATTAATTGGCAGAAAATGTTGAGAAAAATTCACTGAAGTTGATATGAGATGTCGATTACACCATAATTACTTGGTTATAAAATTTCTTAGTTTGTCCTTACTCAAAGAAACTTGACATAGTGGAAAAATTCATAGTCAATCATGCAATCTGATAACATAATTCTATTTCAAGAAAACAAAGTGAACAAAAACAATCACATGAAGTCAATTTTCAAACTCATCTTGATAATGGAGTTCACTAGAACCTCTTTGGCTATGCCTCCTATTGATCAAATTAATTGTTCCTAGAGGACCAACTAACTACTTCACATTAGATTGTCAACCTGAGGTCTCATCCTTCTATTTCAAGGTTATCTTCATAATTTATGCAAGAGAAATGTTTGTATCAATAATCACTATTATTCTAATGGAAAGCTAAAATTCAATGGTAAAAGACCCAACCTAACAAAATTAAGAATTTCTCCTTCTAACTGAATCAAACCATTAAAAGCATCAAATTTTAAATACTTTGTGTGGGAAACAACAAAGGAAAACTATCAAACACTGAGTTGTTACCTAAGGAACAACAACTATAAAATGAGAGAATAACACTAAAGAAAGGTATTTAAGCAACACAAATAATGATCCTATGATGATCTACAAGAAACAACAATAAAGTGTTGGAAGTGGGATCCCCCAAGGGTAGTTTTGAGGCTAAAAGCCCATGTTTGAGTCAAATTTTTTCATAAAAGTGTAAAGTCTCCGCATTTTGTGGTCATGGAGCGTGAAGGTGTCATGTGTCATAAAGGGTAGTCCACCCTTAGTTTTGTAAAGTAAAGTCAGCTGTAAGAGATCTACCCATGGTTTGTGGACCATGGAATTGTATAAAAAGAGCTAAGCTCTAAGTAGTTAGAATCATCAAGAGACATACAATGATGAACAATGTAAGAGAGTCATATCTCTTAAGTAAGAAGTCTAAGTCTTGGGTCGTAGCGTAGGTAGAGGCTCTACAACTGAGTGCACAGAGGCCTAGGGTAGAAGTCTGCGGCTGAGTGCACGGACCCCTGTAGTTGTGTGTGCAGGGTGAACAGAGTTTGCAAACACTTGGAAGATATCAATAAAGAGAAATATTTAGAAATTCCTGTGTCTTTGTTCTGTTATTGCATCTTGATATGTTATGTATGAATTTCCTTTATTGTGCTTATGTGATGCATGAATGAATGCAATTACGTTGAATAATTGAATGCAATTATGATTATTTGTTTACGCGATGTTAACTATAATTATTTGATAAGATAAGTGAGTCACTTAGAGTAATTGGGGAATCTGCACGACATGTTGCCATAATAGCGCGAAAGTACCTGAGCCGCAGGCTAGGGCTATGTGAAGGTTGATCATACCCTTTCACAGAGGTATTAAAGGAGAGAATAAAGGGCTCATCTTGCAAGCCCTAGAGAGAAGTGACCTGCGCGAAGGCAGGGATAGAGGGAATCAAATGATATCAAAACCATCTTAGGGTGCGGAAGCTTGGTTCCAGCATCCCCCTATATTGCTTCGGGCGAGACTTCGATCCCCACTCCACGGGTTGATGCCGAAAGGGCTAGTAGTGTAGGGATTTGTTTGGCTAATTAACATTGAACCTGTGTTAGGCCCCTCAAGCCAAAAAATGGTTCTATTGCCGGGACCAGAATCTGCATAAGAGATGTGTGATGTCGTATCACTAGAATCCAACTAAGAAGGAGATCAGAGACTGGTTGGATAGAAAGATCCATGAATTCACGGCATAGGAGAACAAAAACCTGCGATTGACAAAGGAACAGTGGTTGGATATATACCTGTATACAGAGATCCATGAGATCTCTTTCTGATCCTTCCCTATTGAGCTATACGAGTGGATCATGAAGCTAGCAGATAGCCAAGGAAGGTGGAAATTTGACGGTGCTATTGTTTGGACCCCGGAGCTAATACAAAATTTCTAAGAATTTGAGGACAAGATCACCCACATTGTCGATCATTGGCTTGATCGCGTCATAGGAGTATTTGTAACTGAGTTCGTGGTCAACACCTTAGTCAGCTACAGTGAGGCGGAGCAACGTTTTTTCAAAGGACCGTGAGGTAAGTACGTAAAATCTTTGAATACTTGGATTAAAATGCTATTATGCAAAAAACGGGTTATGCAGCTACCTTGATGTTCAGAACTATGCGAAGTGGAAAAACTTACAGGAACAAAGGAAAAAAGGGTCCAGAGTATAGTCCATTGATTTCACCTCCACGAGGTGACGAGGAAGAGATAGCGAAGGTTTCTCCACGAAGTTCCATTCAGTGAATAAGACAAGGATTCCCACGAAAACCACCTCCACCCACACCACCTTCGGCCTCACCACCATTTCCACCAACTTCACCCTTACCACCTCCACCTCTACCACAGTTCAACATGGAAAATATAGTGAAGCTTCCTTTGTTCAATGGATTGGGAAATGAGGACCCATACCAATTTTGGTTCGTTGTAAGGGCTATATGGGAAGCTCAAGGTGTTACAAATGATCATATAAAGAAGGCGACACTAGTTAGTGCTCTGCAAGATCGCGCACTAACCTGGTATATTAAGTACTCTAATGATAACCCAAATGCTGGAGTAGAAGACATCCAAACATCACTGAATAGGGAAGTTGCTAGGCCTAATCAGAGGCGTAGTCAATTGTGGGATTTAAAGAAATTGCGATGCAACTAGGCGAGACGCCTTTGGAACTAGATCATAGGTTGAAGAGTACAATCCGCGAATCCAACATGAATTTAATAGACAAACAACATCATGAGTGGTTTTTGGCTTTGCTACTGCCGCACTTAAGGGTCATGCTATCACAATAAAAGATAACAACTCAGGCAGAGGCCTTAGACATTTCAATGAAATTGCATGAAACACCGATGCAAGATCTAAACCTGGGGGTCTAGAAGATCCATGCGCAGCTGAAAAATATATGCCTTGAGCTGCAAAGTTTGAAGTAGCACATGACGATTTGACCAGAGGTGCGCAAGGAGGTATGGTGCTTGAAATGCAAGATCCAAGGGCATGACAAGGACCATTTCCTGGTCTTTGCGAACTATATTTCAGGAGGGGGATCGATACCTTTAAGGCCAGAAGATCAAGTAGGACTAGCATGGGGCTTGCATTATAGTGTGCTATTTGTCAGGTAGCATGAAAACATGCTAGAATAACTGTCATTTATTGTAGAATTTTGTACATGCATCGCAACAACTGTTCTGAAATTTTTGTAGGTCGGTAGGACATGATGGGAATAATTGTAGGAGTTATGAATTGATGATGGATAGAACTTCCGCCTATAGGGTTTAGGCAGAAACAAAACCCCCTGACTAGAGTGCAGGGATGGCACAGTTATGATTTCAAGGGCACAGATGAGGCCGAGGCAGAGGTCGAGGACAATTGATTTTCTACAATTGCCGAGGACTAGGACACTATGCCCATGATTGCACTAACCCAACACGTCTGTCTTGCAAGTATTGCATGCTGTTTGATCATGAAATGGAAGATTGTCCTACATTGATAGCAAAGATACGTGACAAAGGGGCACTACCACCTCCATCGACTCAGAATCTGTAGATGATGAGGTTTGAGTCGCGTGAAGAAGATCCAAATGTGAATATAATGCTCAGAAGTGGAATCGCGATGGGAGATGACAAAGGGAAATAGCCAGAAGACAGTGCATGGTTCCCCAAAGCTCCAGAAGGAAGCTGATTTTGATTTGGAGAGTGCACGTGAAACCTTCATGGAAGCTAAGAAGAGCCTCGCTTAGGCCTCCACATCAGGAAGCAAGGATAAGCCTGAGCAAGAGATGGACCCCTCTGTGCTCACAACTTTCCTTGAGACCTATATGAAGTTACTGCGCAATAGTAAGGCTATGAAAGGGTTGCAAGAGCTCATCAATAGATGCACTAGAACCGCACTAGGTGAGTCGCGCATAGTACGAAAGATTGGTAAGAATAACACAAGAACGGGACGAGAGATGAGACTGACCGCGTAGATAGGAGAGTATGAAATGGATCAGGTTATTTTGGACCTGGGGTCAGATGCGAACACCCTACCAAAACAAAATTAGGAGCGAATGGGGAGACCTACATTGCAGTGGTCTCCAATTCAGATAAGGATGGCAAATCAACAAAATATCATCCCCATGGAGCGGCTGTAGGGGGTGACTGTGGATATTGAGGGAGCAAGTGCGCTGGCTGATTTTGAAGTAATAGAGATAGTGGATGACAACAATCCCTATCCTGCACTCCTAGGAATTGACTGGGCTACTGATATGAATGGGGTAATCAATCTAAAGAAGCAGAAGATAATCTTTGAGAAGAAATCACTACACGTAATAATACCCCTAGATCTTTCTAAGGGATCGTGCTATACTGAACTAGTCTACAATTATGAGAGTGATGACGATCTGGACTGTATCAATAAGATAACCGCGTGAGATCAAGATTGGGTGGATCCCACTAGGGATGGATGGATTACATGGGCTCGTGAAAGTTCCTGCACTTGGGACTTCAATGAAGAGATAGAACGTTGGAAGAATTGGTTACATGAAGTAACTATGCTAAATTACAACATGATGACCCGATTGTTGCACTATGTGTCCTCAGAGCTAAGAAATATGCCTACTTATGATGGCCTGAATGTGGTAGATATCTTTTTGGATGCATTTTAAAGGGAGGTACTAGAAAATTAGTGCTTCTAGGCGTTGGACTGGGCACTGCACACTACGCCCGCAAGATGGTGGGGTACAGATAAGGGAAGCTTTGATGATTGGTGTGAATGTATGAGGATGATGAGAACATGATTCAGGAGGCCTAAGATGCAAACGAAAAACAAGTATGATGAGAAGGATGATCCGCACGCGCATTTGGCCAAATGGAACCAAGCTTATTGAGAAAAGCCTCAACCTGAATGGGTGCACTTGTTCTATCTCACCCTGGATATTGTCCTGATGAACTGGTATGTAGAAACTGAGCTCCGCCATGGGATAGGCGAATGGGATATCCTACGCGAGGGATTCATGATGACATTTAGTTTTGAGGATGGGTTTGACAGTATTGATGAAGTGCTACAAGAGGTGAAAGCAACAATCTTTAGGATACTGCAAGATCCTTTAGACCTGATTCAGTATGAATGGGCTACTCGGTTGAGTCACACGGTAGAATGTTATAATGTAACTGCTGAAGAAGAAGATGAGGATCTGTGGAAGATTAACATTCTGGAAATAGAAGGTCATCGCGAGGTTAAAGGACCATAGATTGAGAACCATGATATAACCGCGCCGTTGAAAACGAAACAAGTGAACATTGGTACGAAGGCCGAACCCAAATTCGTGAATATTGGAGACTATTGGGACGACATGATGGTAGATAAGGTCACTGAATTCCTCCACAAATACTAGGATTTATTCCCTACCAAGTTTACGAATTTGAAGGGGATAATCGGGGACCTAGGAATGATGAAGATTACATTGAAGCCCGACGTGAAGCTGGTTAATCAAAGACCTTACCGTCTCAATCCGAAATATAAGGAGAAGGTACGCTTAGAGCTAGAAAAGATGCTCTCGGCAGGCATCATTGAGCCTGTGGAAGAATCTGATTGGGTAAGTCCAATGGTGGTATAGGAAAACAAGCAGAAGGATGAGATAAGGAAATGCATGGATCTTAGAAAGCTGAATGACGCTTGTGTACATGGTCCTTTCCCAACTCCATTCACTAAAGAAGTGTTGGACAATGTAGGTGGCTAGGAAGCATATTCCTTCACTAATGGGTTCTCGGGATAGCACCAGATCAAAATCGTGTCAAAGGATAGGAGCAAGACAACCTTCGTGACTGAGTGGGGTTGTTTTCAGTTCACTATAAGGCCATTTGGATTAAAGAATGTGCTTGCAATATTCTCGCGTGTAGTTGTTGTTGTGTTCAAGGAATTTATCCATAAGTTACTAGAAGTATATTTTGATGACTAGATCATGTTTAGGATGGTTAAATTCCATGTAGCAAGCTTGCACCTGATGCTGGATACCTATCGAAGATACCAGATCGCACTCAATCTAAAGAAGTTTCTATTTTGTATTCCTTTTGGGAACCTGATGGGGCATGTGGTTTGCAGACAGGGACTGATGGTAGATCCCGTAATGATAGTGGTGATATTGAACTTGAAAGTGCTAAGGAGTGTGAAGCAGTTGCGCACTACCTTGGGACATACGGGATATTACAGAAAGTTTATCAAAGGCTATGCCCAGATCACCATGCCTATGGAGAAATTGTTGAAGAAGGATGTCACATTCTACTAGAACGATGACTGTAAGAAGAGCTTGGATATATTGAAAGAAAATATGGTCACCACGTTGATTCTAGTCTTCCCGGATTGGAAGAAGGAGTTTCATGTACATGTCGACATGTCATGTATAGTGCTGGGGGCAATATTGATATAGGCTGGCGAGGAAGGTTTGGACCATCCTATCACATTCGCAAGTCGAAGATTATCCAAAGCGAAGAAGAACTATTCCACCACTAAGCGCAAAGGGCTAGCCATGGTGTATGTGTTCCAAAAGTATAGGCACTACTTGCTGGGAGGCCATTTTAAGATGTAGACATATCACTTCGCACTGAAGTACCTAGTCAATAAGCCTGTGTTGGGGGGGATAATCTGCAGGTGGCTCTTATTGTTCTAGGAATATGATTTTGAAGTTATTGTGAAGCCTGGATGACTGAATGTAGGAGCAGGCCATCTGTCGCGCATTGGAATAGGGGAGGAACCCACTAACTTGGAAGAAGGATTGTCTGACATATAACTATTTGCAGGGCGCGTTGCGGATGGTCATTTCGAGGATATAATACATTTCCCAATGGCAGGTGCTGCACCAGAAGGATACACTATCCAACAAAAGAAGGAATTAGTGGTGTGCACGGAAAATTTCTTTGTCGTTGCTGGGCATCTGTACAAGATGGGGTCTGATGAGATATTGCGATGGTATGTAATGGAGTTCAAAAGAAGCAACATCCTCATAGACACTTATGGGGGCATCACAGGAGGACATTATGTAGAAAGAGCAACCGCGCAAAAGATTCTACGTGTAGGGTTGTGGTGGCCAACCCTCCATCAGGACTCAAAAGCATATTGCAAGAAGTGTGATGTGTGTCAAAGGATAGGCTTGCCATCGCAGAGGGATTATATGCCTTTGAATCCACATATGACATTGAAACCATTTGAGAAATGGGCGATAGATTATGTGGGACCCATTCAGCCACAAGGAAAGACAAGAGCAAGGTACATTATCACTGCAACAGAGTATTTGACTTGTTGGGTGGATGCACAACTTTTGAAGGATTGCATAGGTGTGACCACTGAAAAATTCCTCGTTGAGCATGTATTGATATGATTTGGATGTCTGAGGATCTTGATGAGTGATTGCAGTATGCACTTCCTGAATGAGACGATCAACACGCTGATAGAGGAATTTCAGGTATACCACCAAAAGAGCACGCGTTATCACCCGTAGGCTATTGAGACGGTGGAAGCATTCAATCAAGTGCTCGAGAACATGCTGACCAAGGTTTGCAATGCTTAGCGAAGTGATTGGGACCCACACATACCTATAGTATTATGGGCTTATCGAACGACATGCAAGAAGTTGACTAGGCAAACCCCCTTTAGGATTGTCTATTGGGTTGAAGTGGTAATGTCTATGGAATATATCATGCTTAGTTTATGCATAACAACACTCACAAGTATGAGGGATCGCGGAGCCCTAGAGGAGAGGCTCACACAACTAAATGAACTGGAGGAAGAAATATTTTTAGCTAGATTTCACCAACTAGTCCAAAAGTAGTGCGAAAAGGCATGGCATAATCAACATATTAAGCTGCGCACATTTAAGGTAAATGACCTAGTTTTGTTATATGATAGTAAGTTTGGTAGATTTATAGGAAAATTCTGAATGCACTGGTTAGGGCCCTATGCCATTAAGGAAATTAACACGGGAGGAGTGGTATAGTTGGTCAAATTAAATAGAGAACCCTTCCCAGGAAAGGTGAATGGCAGTTGCTTGAAGCCATACACTGGCAGTCTGGCCATGTGACTAAATGAAGGTAGCACTGTATTAGCACTCCAGGCAGCTGAAAGGAGGCACGAGACTATAAACTACATTGCCCGGGTTGGGGAGCTTCATGATTGGAGGATGGTGCGAAGCAAGCAAGTGTCACTGGGTTACTGGAGTATGTCCCTCCATGCAAGCCTAAGTCCAAGGTCCCAAAGAAAATTGATGAGAGTAAGACTCCCCTGCAAACCCCTCTACTAGTGGATAAAATTGCTTTTGACGATCCGCGTTTGGCATGGGTGCCGCTACTGAAGCTTGAAGACTGGGATTTGGTGGATCACGATAAGTTCCCACACCTAGCGACCAAGTAGCTGATGCACCGCATCATAGATACAAATACAGGAATGACAACATTGGATCCGTGGAGGTGGCTCAAGGGGGTAGAGAAGGTAGGATTTCTTAACCTACTCTAGGTGGCGCACTACAATCGCACCTCGGTGACATCATCAAGTAGCTACTGTGCTTGGTGCATGATGGGTGTCTGTGGCTGGAGGAGATGATACCCATCACAAATAGGTTGATTCACCAAATAACGTGCTTGCCATATATAGGTGAGATTCCGGTGATGATCTTTTGCGGTAAGGGTGGTGAGCAGGCTCTCGCAGAGTCAATGAAGGAGAAATTTAAGCTGGTGAAGAAGTTGCACAAGTACGTTATCTCTAGCATCTGCGACCCCGCTATGAAGGTAGAAATGCAAATCGTTGTAGGGAAGGTGATGCAAAAGTGTCGCACCGACGAGGTGCCGATGCCTGTTGTCGCACTCGCACAACAATGCGTGGAAGGAGTCCAATTTAACTAGTTAGATTACCTTCGTAGAGAGTTCTTGGCAAACTGTCGTGAAGCACAAGAGCTCAGCAAGACGTTCCAGTACGTGTGGCTCTTGCTGTCGATTATGCTGGTAGCATGGGAGCTACTAGAGGATAGCCAGTTCCCTTTGGTCGTGCCAGACCTCCCTGTAGTAGAAAAGTACGCTTCCCTGTGGGCGATATAGGACACACAGTGAGTTCGGGACAACAAGATATTCTGGATCTTGATGGAGATGAATATTAGGATGGTCATCAATCGTAAGCTGTGATTGTTTCCCACGGTGTAGGCTAACCTGTAGAGCTATACCGAGTTGAAATCTGATTTCCATCAAGTCTCCATTAGGGCATGGAAGGACCCTGCGCAGAAGTGGTATGACTTACTGTATCTGGCCACGAATGATGCCATCGATGCAGTGCTCGATCAATGGTCGGTAGAGTGGCGCACTACCACGGACTTGGCAATGGGTGGAAGCAAGTCTGCCGTGCAGAAGAAGAAGAGGAGACCAAGCTAAAGATGCGCAGCTAGTTGAGAAGTGGAAAAAGGAAGCCATTGAGAAGGTCCAGGTGGAATAGGTAGGAAAGTAGTCAGGAAAACAGATAGGTGGCACATATCGGGGCTCTGAAAAAAGTGCGAGGCCGCCTTCACCTGAGACCGAAGTGGAAGACATAGAAAAACATGGCACGGAACCTCAGGAGACGTCCACCCGGATTAAGTGCCCAAGAGAGCTGGAGAAGGGAGGGTCTAGAAAGATATCCAAGTCGACCAAGACCTCTCTAGACCCTATCAAATTGACGGAGGGCGACTTACATGATATCGGTGACACAGTCAGAGATGTCATTGTGGAGGCCCTGCAAGAATTTGAACAACAACAGTAGATCATCCTAGGGGCCATCCAGTTGGGGTTACAGAAGTTGCAGATCTATGCATTGTGGGCTAGTATGGTGTCTACTAGCTTAGCTATTGGCACTTCAGAGGCTGCCAATATGCTGCGCATGAAGGCTTCTAGTGTGATAGTGTTGCCAGATGGAGCACTGACCATGGAAAATGAGTCTGACAAGCCCACTATCAGTGCTTTGAAGGGAGCTGGCCTGAACCTGGTAGTGCTTCTGTTCGAAGAACTCCACCTCTTGCAGGATGGAGTAATTGCAGAACAGGGGGTCTGAGAGCACCGCGCCCTCGAGCTGATCAACGAACAATGGATCAACAATGAATAGATGGCCCTACAGAGAAATGTTTCCATCGCCGCTGAGACCGAGGCAACCAACTGGAGCAAGAAGATCATGCAGGTCATAGAGGAGGCATGCAAAATGGTCCCAGAGTTGGCCATTCTAGAGGAAGATCTAATTGAGGAGGCATCCCTAAGTTGGCCATAGGGGTGTGCGACACTCGGACTGAGATGGCGCGGTTCAGTTGGAGTTGAAACTACAAATTACGAAGCTAAGTTGAGGGCCCAACCCTCCAAACTGCTAGAAGTAAAGGAATAGTGGGAAACCGTTGTCACAGAGGCAATAGTGGTGGTGGAAAGTGTAGTCATAGACTACACACAGTTGTTCAAGAAGTCATTTGAGGTCCTGAAAATCTTGTAGGAGGACCCAGATATATAGAGGCTGGAGATAGAAGTGCGCGAGCTACAACAGTGCTATGATGAATTTAAGGGCACAACATGAACCGTTGCGCTGACACAGAGGCTAGCCAAGCTGTAGGAGGCCAAGCAACTGAAGGAATAGGTGGACGCAATGCTGCACAAGGAAGCAGTGATAAAGGTACGACTAAAGCCCTGGCTAGAGGAAGCTTACGTAGTCACAGGAAATATTGAAGGCAAGCTTACGACTCTGCAAGCAACACAACAAAAGCTTCAGGTTGACAGCGTAGGATCAATGGACGAGAAGACAATGGAAGATACGAAGCAGGCGGCAACTCAGTGCACAGCCGAGGTAGCAGTCATAAGGGTTGAGCTAGATGGGCTTCACGCAAATATCTCTGCACCTACTGAGTGACTTGAGGGTGATTCATGATGTTTTTGTTGGGGGCTTGTTGGGAGCGAGATCCCCCAAGGGTAGTTTTGGGGATAAAAGCCCATGTTTGAGTCAAATTTTGTAATAAAGTTGTAAAGTCTCCACAATTTGTGGTCACAGAGCACGAAGGTTTCATGTGTCATAAAGGGTAGTCCGCCCTTAGTTTTGTAAAGTAAAGTCAGCTGTAAGAGATCTACCTATGGTCTGCGGACCATGGAATTGTATAAAAAGAGCTAAGCTCTAAGTAGTTAGAATCATCAAGAGACATACAATGATGAATAATGTAAGAGAGTCCTAGCTCTGAAGTAAGAAGTCTAATTCTTAGGTCGTAGCATAGGTAGAGGCTCTGTAGCTAGGTGCACAGAGGCCTAGGGTAGAAGTCCACAACTGAGTGCACAGACCCAACTGTGTGCATAGGGTGAACATAGTTTGTAAACACTTGGAAGGTATCAATAAAGAGAAATATTCGATAATTCTTATGTCTTTGTTCTATTATTGCATCTTGAAATGTTATGTATGAATTTATTATTCTTATGTGATGCGCGAAAGAATGCAATTACATTGAATAATTGAATGCAATTACGATTATCTGTTTACACAGTGTTAACTATAATTATTTGATAAGATAAGCGAGTCACTTAGAGTAATTGGAGAATATGCATGGCACACTGCCATAGCAACGTGAAAGTACCTGAGCAGTAAGCTAGGGCTACGCAAAGGTCAATCATACCCTTTCGCGGAGGTATTAAAGGATAGAATAAAGGGCTTGTCTTGCAAGCCCTAGAGCGAAGCGACTTGCGCAAATTCAGGGATATAGGGAATAAAATGACATCATAACCATCTCAGGGTGTAGAAACTTGGTTCCATCATCCCCCCATACTGCTTCGGGTGGGACTTCAGTCCGCGCTCCATGGGCTGATGCCGAAAGGGCCAGTAGTGTAGGGATTTGTTTGGCTAATTAACGCTGAACCTGGGTTAGGCCCCCAAAAACCAACATAAAGTAACAACAATCCCAAATGAATTACCTAAAGTAAATCCACTCTCAAACAACCAACTATAATTTCTATTTCAAACAAAACATGTGATTTGACAATTATTTAACCAAGCAGCAATCGTAAACTGAGAATGACTAAGAAAATAAATAGTTGGAGAGAAATAACATAATACAGATTTAATGATACAAATAAAAACAATGTTGCTTCCAGGATTGAGCCCAAATCACCAGAATCAAACTTCCTTGTAAAAGGAATCAGCACAACAAATTAACTCTGGATAATAAAAGCTTTCATTGAATTACAAAGGATCAATTACAATTAATGTCTTCTCAAGTTCATAACTTATGTCAAAAATATTAAAACTGAACAACCTCTTTCGAGGCTCAATTCCTAGTCTTTATACTATGACTGTAGAAGATAAGAACAATAAACCTATTTTTGATAAAGATAAATCCTGAGAATCTGAAGATTTTGATAAATTCTTTCAGATTAATCACATCATGAGTCTTTGGTCGATGTTTCAAACCATATAATGTGGTTCATGCTCAGGTCAAAGGTGAAAAAACTAGTCAGTCAGATTGTTTAAATAGCAAGGATGCATCTGGTTCCAGAGTTAGCCATTAGGAAATCACTGTTAGGAATTAGCCGTTAAAAATAGTTAAATAAATGCATTATTATTTTGTTATGTTTTATTTTATTTCATTAATATTTTAATTAAAATAATATTGAATTCAAATTAGTTAGATTAATTTAATAGTAATATAATAAGAATTGAATATTTGTAAATATATAATTAAAAATAAGTTTAATATATTTAACAAATGGTTATCATTAAATAATAATAATAATATTCAACAATTAGATTTAAGTATTATTATATTAAAATATTGGATAATATTTTAATAGGGAGGTCAAAGAGGATATATATTGCAATATAAAAGTAAAATTAATTAATTAGTTATAATATATATATAATAATTAAAAAAAAATATGAAGAGAGGGCGGGGATCCAACTTCTACTTAACTTCCAACCATTGTCCATGTTAATATTAATAGTGTGATTTTCAATTTCAATGGCTTCTCGAAGCTTCCTATGATGGAAGTGATCAACCCTGGCGATGACTCGAGAATCCTCGATGCAAACATGGTGATTGGATTTCACTGCATGTTCAGCTAAAGCTGAGGAATGAGAGCAGTTGTGTTTAATATCCGTTGCATGTTATTAGATTCTCTAGTTAATGGAGCGACCAATTTCCCCAATGTAGGGAATCCCACAAGAACATGGGATGGAGTAGACCCCTTTCACATTTTTAGGGTTTACAAGGTCTTTGACGGATCTAAGAGAATTTATAATGGTATTAAGGGGTTTGAAGGTAGTAGAAACTTTGTTCTTTTTGAGAATATGAGAAATCTTATCGGTGGTCCCCTATATAAAGGGAAGTTGAACACTAGAGGTCGTATCGTCACGAGAAGGTTTAATCCTTGATTCTTTACTAGCCCTTAAAATATATTTGAGGCCCTGTTGCCTACTATAGTCGTTATTTTCAAAAAAATTAGAAGATGAGATTTTTCCTCTTCTAAGTGATTTCCATCAGAAATTCTTAGAGCACAGGTCATAAGCATGTTGAGAACCCCCCGTTTTTGTGCCAAAAAATAATGAGAACTGACATGAAGATATTGTTCCATGTGCATTTTTTTGCAGAATATCCAGTGAGAGATAGAACCATCATTCATTCTAGAGAGGAGAATATCAAGAAGAGGAAGGCATCCATGTACCTTGTTTTCCATCAGGAATTTGATGGAGTCAGATTGGGAATTAAGATGGTTGAGAAACAAATTTAAATTTTCACGACCATGGGGCCAAATAATGTAAGTATCGTCAACAAACCTCTTCCATCACTTGGGGAAGAGTTGAGCAGAGGTCAACGCTTTGGTCTCAAAATCTTCCATGAATAAATTTTCAACTATAGGGGAAAGAGAAGAACCCATCACAATCCCACAAGTCTGTTCATAGAACTCACCCTGGAAGTTGAAAAAGGTAGAGGTAAGGCATAAACCAACCAATTTGGCTGTGTCATCATCAGTAATATGATTAATGACATTGATGTCTTCTTGAATAGGGATATTAGTATAAAGGGAAACAACATCAAAGCTTACTAACAGATCCCCAGGCTCTAGCCTTATATCCTTGAGCTATTTAAAAAAGGAAGCAGAGTCTTTAACGAAGGAATCGATGCGACCAACAAGAGGTTTGAGCTTCTGAGCTAGGAATTTAGTAAGAATATAAGGGGGCCCACCTATTGTGTTAATAATAGGTCTCAGAGGGATCTTATCCATATAAATCTTCAGAAGGCTATAAATTTTGGGGGTAAGAAGGTTTCTTTCGATAAGCTTTAGTTGAAAATGCAGTTAAATCCAATCACCATGTCTGCATCGAGGATTCTCGTGTCATCGCCAGGGTTGATCACTTCCATCATAGGAAGATTCAAGAAGCCATTGAAATTGAAAATCATGTTATTAATATTAACATGGATGATGGTTGGAAGTTAAATAGAAGTGGGATCCCCACCCTCTCTTCATAAATTGTTTTTTTAATTATTATATATGTATTATAACTAATTAATTAATTTATTATTTTTACTTTTATATTGTAATATATATCCAATATTTTAATATGATAATATTTAAATATAATTGTTGAATATTATTTATTTATTTAATAATAACCATTTGATAGATATATTAAACTTATTTTTAATTATATATTTACAAATATTCAATTCTTATTATATTATTATTAAATTAATCTAACTAATTTGAATTCAATATTATTTTAATTAAAAATATTAATAAAATAAAATAAAACATAACAAAATAATAATAAATTTATTCAACTAATTTTTAATGGCTAATTCCTAATAGCTATTTCCTAACGACTAACTCTGGAACCAGATGCATCCTTGATATTTAAACGTTCTGATTAACTAATTTTTTCACCTTTGTCCTGAGGATGAACCACATTAGATGGTTCGAAACATCGACCAAAAACTCATGATGTGATTAATCCGATTTTTTTATCAAAATCAATATTGATCACAAAAGTCTAAAATCAAATCTGAAGATTCTCAAGATGCTCATTTTAAGTTACCAGAAATATTAATATTTCCTGATGACCAAATCGAAAGCTTGCCCTTAACTGATTTTTGCCAAACAAGGATCAACAACATCAAGTGCTAGCTCATTGATTTATTCTTGTGCAAAATAAGGATCCAATCGTGAGTAAATAATGTTTTTGTGATTGAGTCAGTTTATAGAATCAATATAATAATATAAATACATTAAATGATTCTAGAATCCATATTCAATAGATTATCATGTCCTAAATACATGAAAGACTTAGGAAAATAATATAGGAACTAAGAAACAAGGTAAGGAAATTATAACAATTATGAGGTCCAACATCACCCCGCAACTGACATTTTTGCATGACCTCTTGCAAACAAATGATTAACATGCAAGGTAGTTAAGGAGTAAGCTTCATAAGATTCTTCTCCTCTATGTCTGAATCCATTCCTACTTTTGAGTTCCTAAAAGGCCACATACTTACCTGCCTCTGATAAATCATAGTCATATTTATAATAATACTGAGGGCACCAGATCATGGGACATATGTACCTGCATCATATCCAATTGATACCTTTTTACAATACTAGGTGAACATAGTCCTGTACTCTAGTCATGGCATAATGAAAATTGTGGAAGCGAAAGGGTTCTCTGTTTTTGACTTCATTAGATGATGCCTTCCATCTCACTTTGGTTCCACGAAGATCCCCATATCTTATATCTCCCTGGTATTCCAAACCTAAATGTAAGACATCATTATGAATTTTTGCAAGCGTAGATGTTTTCTATGAATATACCATGATGAATAAGTGTACAAAAATGGTTTTGAGGCTCCTCTCTAACCCAAATGTCAATACCATGTTGTCTCCTCTAGAAGGTGAGGTACGCTTTTGTGCATTTCACCTGGTTTTAGGAAAATGATATGAAGGTCTAGAACTGAATGTGTCAAATAAATGGAACAATATTCTCTTTCACATGCTCCTCCAAAAAGAAATTGTGCATATATAGTTCACAAAGAAGGTAGTTTGTGTGCTCATCCTGTTTAATGAAAGTAGTAATAAAATCTAGGACATCTTTGAACTCATATGGTTGCCTAGACTGTACAACTTTGATTTTGAGCAACAAGTATCGCTCAAGTAAAACCAAGGCATAATTCTTTGCTAGGGACTTGCATGCCAAGGCATCTGAATAAATGGAGTAGACTTCCTTTGTTTTCTCTGTAGCCTTATTAAGGTGATCCTTTAAATCCTATATTTTCTTCTCAGATGCTCTCAGTTGTGCATAAGTTTCATCTTTTGTTGCTTCCAGTGCCCTAAATCATTGAACCAATTCCTGATGTTCCTTCTGACAAAACCAATTTTCTATGGTATCTTGCTATAGTCTTCTGCTATGTTTCCATGGTTTTATTCAAGACCTTAATGGTATCCTCTACAATTAAGGGAGTATAAAGAGGTACAACCTCTATTTTTACTCCTCTTTCAATAAGGACAAATGGTGGATCTATTTGAGTTTCTTCTTCGATGAGAATAGAAGGAACATCAATCATTTGTATCTCAGAATTGGTCTGAGTTCCTACATAAATAAAAATAAGGGCAGGATTCGTTTGGACACTTATTTCAATGGATACAAGTGTGAGGTCAGTTTGGGTTTTAGTCTCATGAGTTTTTTTCTTCCTTTTAGCCTTCTTCACATGACCCTTATGAGGTTGCTTACTTCCCTGTAGCCATTTTCAGTTGTCGTACCTTCCTTTGCAATCTCTTGTTTTATTTTCTTAATATATCAACTTCTTTATGGAGCTTACCTTTTTCTCTGTCTCTCACAACTCTGGTGCTTCTAATATTTTGAACAAAGTTTTTAGCCAAATTTATTGGGGAAAAAGGAGAGGAAACAACAATTATCACCTTGGGCTTTCCAACAGTAACCTCCTGAGTAGATTCAATTGTCAAAGGGCCAATAAATGAATTGTTGACTTCCATTGGTATTTTATTAGCTACAAATTTCAAGAATTGATCAACAAGAGGATCAATCTGAGGTCCAACTGGAAAATCAATATTTCCATCTCGACCTTCACTAATCATATCTTCAAGGGGAAACTGTGGAGATGTATCTTTTTGAGAGGAGGGTTCTAATAAAATAACGACAAAGTCTTCAAAATTCTCCTGGAAGGAAACAACTTTAGGGTCACTAGATGATTCTAGAATGACAGTAGTCGAAGAATTAGCGGGTGAGGTTGAAAATGGCAAATTAGGTGAAGTCTTCTAGTCAAAAGGGTTTTATGGATGAGATACATATTATTATATTGGAATAGTCATTTCTTCTCCTAAATTCACAGTTTCCAATAAGTTCTCTAACCCTTCTAATGCTTGAGCTACTTCCATTTCCTATTCTGTTTATTCTGGGGCTAGTGAGTCTTGAGCTGAATTTTCTCCAAGGGTTTCCTGTTGTGTCCCCTTTGCATTGGAGAATTCTTGAGTCAAATTTTATTTTGGTAACTACTCAAGGGGATCTAAAGAACTCTAACCTTGCTGTAACTTGATTAACCTAGTTTACCTTCTCCTTTTCTTGGGTAGCGAGGCTAAGAAAGATGTCATTCTTTTCTCTACTTTACTAAGTTTTTGAGGATTTGAAGTTTGTGCAGTTTCCTATGGGGTATCTTCTATCATCAAAGTTTCATTTTCCAAAGGAATGTTTTGGCAAGTATCAGGGTTTCCTAAGAACCCTTCCTAGCTTTTTTGTGCTTGATTCAAACTTCTTACAACTAATAATTTGATAATCCCGTGATGACTAATGACCGAGACTTGGTCTTTGGATCTTCTTAGCCTAACAATAGTTTCATGCAACATCGAATTAAGAAAATAAGGAAGGTTTTGTTGAAAAGTGTAACTAGGTTTAGTATTCATCATGACATTTAATTGTGAATTTTGTAAATGATGTAATGAAGAAAAAAAATTATTATTCTAAGCCTTGCTTCATGGGTTTCATGAGCAAGTGATTTATTTTATATGGCTCCCATTGAGAGCCTTAGGATTGTTCATTAAAAGTCAAAGAGTCTATGTCATGTATGAAGAACCCTTCTTGGGATATAATAATGTATATGCGTTTATAAAATGTCTAGATAGCCCTCCAACAACAAGCACAAATCCACCTCTTGATGTCAACCTCAATATGCATAAGAATCTCACGTCAGCTCAACTTATTTGGAGTCACATCTATTGGAAAGTTCATGTCAGCTTAATATATGGTACCAACCATTATAAATAGGTGTGAATACACCTCGAATTATCACAATTATAGTTCAGACTCCTCTAAAATTTCGGTGATAAGGAATAATGACATAAGTTGGGTATTTCTGTGATTTGGGTGAGAGAATAGAAATTGAGATAGAGTTTGGGTAACTAGGGAATTTGGATCCCTCTACAATTCGTATTACAGTGGAAGCAAAGAAGATAATACAATTCGGTTTGCATCATAGTCATACATTTCGAAGGTAACCACAGATTTTTTACTATCTTAGGGGTTATGATTCGGTCCTCACAATGGTAGGAACTATCTTAGATTTTACGATTACAATATTGTTGTGATAAGGGTTCTATATACTTATAGCAATAGGAATACAATTAGAAGTAATGGATACATCTCTATGCAAAATATGACTATAATTGAGAAGATGTCTTGATTCGATGTGAAGACAGTGATGAGATCGTAATGGTAACTAAGTCTTGATGCAACGAATGTCGAAGTGAAATAAGAGTCAAGAAGAAGAAGAAGATAGTCAAGGGAATTAGTTTGTTGGTCTTGGAGTGGCTAATAGGTCAAGGGTCTTGGTCTTGGTATTCATCAATTGGAATCTTTATAAGAATTATTTTTGCAAGTTTTCCGCTCAAAGATAGAGGTTTTGGCCCTAGATCATAGCCTACATGTTGTGTCTCTTGTCTATTTATGTTCATGCATTGGTTAGTGTTGGATGAAGAAGAACACTACGAATCTAACACAAATAAGATCCTACTATAAACAAGTAAAAATCATTCACAAGCAGTTACCAATAGAAGAGAAATCAACTAATACTAATGCCCTATATTTCTCAACATAGTATCAAAGCTAAGGATCAAGTTTCAAGAAAGGCATCAAAGCAAGATTGAAGAATATCAAAGTAAAGTCAAGATCTAATTTGAAGAATGAAACCCTAGGTCATAAAATAATGTTTACTTCGGGAAAAGTCTTAGGATTATCAATCAATGCTAAAGCCTTATTCCTACTCAAGGAAAATAGATCTACACATCAAAGAAGCTAGAAGTCTACTCCAGCAAAAGTGTTGGATCCTATAGTCATCATCAAAACACTAGGACCCTCATCAAGTTATCTACAAAGCAAGGTAGCTCAAAGTACTTTAAAGTCAAAGATCACACCACCTTGGAGAGAGTCAAAATCCTAGAAGAATTTATGATATGCACTACAAGATAAGTCAAAGTATCTTGGAGTTGAGAAGGCATTATCATCATCTTCAAAGCTATAAAGTAAGCTCCCTATAATTGCAGCAAGTATCCCCTCCTTATCTTTGTAGAAGATCATCCGAGGAAGAAACAAAACATCCACATATATCACCATCAACAAAGGAAGCTAGATCTAAAGTCGTTGACATCATAAAAGGAGAAATTTCCTCTATTGAAGAAGGGATTTTTCATTTGGAAAATATCATCCACTAGGAGTACTAATACATATTCTTCAACCACCATCAAAATGATCAAGTTAAATATTTCATCTTCACTTGTCAAGTAAGTATCTTTCATTCTATAATCAAATTTGGTAAAACGACTTCATTTTGCAAGGAGATCTATAAGTTTGTTGGTTCATCAAACTTCCTTGCATGGAAAAGGAGGATAGACATAGTCCTCAAATAAAGTGAAGACATTGAACATATCAATGGAAATCTCTCCTCTGAATACATGGAAAGGGATCAAAGGGCTCAAGGGATTCTTATGTAATTAGTCAAAGGTCCCTCTGTTGAAATGTGGCAACAAGAATATTCCAATTTAATTTTTCCTTGAATTAAATTGGAGTTAAAATTGAATTTAGTCTTAACAGCTACTTGGGAATAATTAAATAAGTTATTTTTACTTAATTAGTTGGAGAAATTCAAGCTAGAAGACTTTTTGAAGTCATGCAAGAGTTAGCCTTAAATTAAGGAGATAAGATTGAGTTATATTTCATTTGTAATTAGTTAACTCAGTTTACTAAGTTAAGTCCAGTTAAATTAGTTCCAAACTATTTGAGGAACTAATAAAGAGTTAACAGTCAGTTGATGCATGCATGCACTCAACTAGTGTACTCCAGTTAACTGAAGATTCCCTCATCAGAAACTCATGCATGTCTATTCTGAGAAAGGCCCAGTTGAGATTAAAGTCAAGGACAATGTACTATCATTTGCATGTGTTTTCTTATAAAGAAAACTCATGCATGCAGTCAAGGCATCATTCCTTGAGGATTGCACAGTTCTAATAGTGTGTGAGATTAGGATATCATCCACTTGGTAAATTGGTTCTACGCAAGGAAATAAGAGCTTGGAGGGCAGAGAGGAAGGCTTGAGAGAAGCCAAGATTGCCTGTGAGCATCTGTGAGGATTATACTGAGAGCTGGCTAGCTGTGAGAGCTAAGGCTTTGTATAATTCCTATGTATTTACACCTTGTATGATAATACAGATAGTGGGGTTTTTAGCTGAGGCTTTCCCCAAAGTATTTTCATGTGTATTGTGCATTGATTCTTCTTCTTCTGGTTATATTGTTCAGCTCGATCTTGAAGCTTCCACAAATTGATAGTAGAAGTAGGTTATAGTATTATGCTTTGATTTATATTGCATTATCGGGTTAACCTACACATAGAAAATTTTCTGTACCCTCATCCCTATATATCAGTATTGGAGACATCAAAGAGATATATATGATAGGCTGGTAGAATTATTCTCTGAAGATGCGATAAAGAAGGTCACATCACTTAAATCTGATCTATACAAATTGAAAGTATCAAAGGATAAAGGGTTATCTTCATAAGATCTCAATTGCAAGATCTGGGAGAGATAATCCTCATTGTTCTAAGTGCACTAATTGATGAACAAGGTAACAATGTCTATGCGGATAAGAAGGCTATCCCATTCAACAACGTGTGGTTTCTATGCAAGATAGAAGAGGATAGTTTGAGGTAAAAGTGTTGAAGGATCAAATGAAAGGATTCAGACATTTTGTAGAAAGGAAAGAAGAATATAGGTAATATTCAATGCTATGAACATTACATAAAGATTTTCCTTAGCTTAAGAAGGACAATAACAAGAAGAATAGAGAAGAAGTCCATCCAAGGAAGAAGAAAAGCATTAAATGTAAGAGCTCATGACAACACCATAAGAAATATGAAGGATGTTTGATAATCAACTTTGAAGGATATAAATCTTGGTGACATCATTTAAATATCAAAGGAGGAAGTCATCTAGGAAAAGTCTCATCATACATCAGTCAAAAAGGAAACATTTGATGAATAAGGATTTTCCACATCCTTAAGATTCTCCGATGGAATCCTCATTAGAGGATTCACCGATCTAGAGTGGAAGAAATTGTTCCATGAGGAACTCCAACTTGTGGAATTCATGAGATGATGGTATGATAACATAAGAGATGAAGCATATCAAGGGGTTGAAGATCTTGTCAATCATGGAAGCTATTGAAATAATCCTAGATGACCTAAAGGTAAATGAGGTATGTATTCTTATTTTTATTTTATAAAGTCATGTTGTATGGTTGGAGGTAACTTGGATCACTGCTCTATCTTGAGAAGCGTGATCAAAGGAAAGGAATGTCCTCCTACAAAAGGATGTTGGAAGGCATGGTTCACACTAGATGAAATCAACATAATATGTCCTCATATGAAGTATGAGGTGGTTGACTAGAATTAATGAACTCTGATTGGAAGATCCTGGGAATAAAATGAAATGTGTGAAGAAAGGAAGGAAGAGATCGTGAGATATGCAACCATGGAAAAGACAATAAACATATGAAAGATCAAGAATATTTAGTTAAGAAATATCCCCAAAAGATATGTAGACTTTGATGGAAGTATGGAAAACATGGAGACCCTTGACAATGGTTATCTTTGGGAGATATGTCAACATGTATGCAGGAGGTTGATGCAAGCTGAAAGATGTCATGATGAAAGACTATCACAAAGGTAATTTTGATTTAAGTGTTCATTTATTATTTTTGAATAAATATTTGGATGGGCTTATGCAGGATTGCCAAAGGGAATAATCATGGATGACTTCCAAGAGGAACATGTAAAAGGGTGTAAGATCTTTCCGGAAAATATGGCATGAAGAAGGCAGCATGAGATGAAGCAAGAACAGATGAAGATGAATATATCACATTTTGATGAAAGGAATAATGACATGACTGACCCATGGATGCTCTATGCCCTATGAATAAGACACAAATATGAAGACTCTTGGAAAAATAAATTCATGACATCGAAGCAAGGATCCCTTCAAGAAGCTGGTCAAGGAGCTATTGTAGATCCCTAATTAAGAGGAAGCTTGGAAGAAAGTTTCTTACTTGTAAGAAACTTGGAAATTCCTAAGCCAAGAGGGAGCTTAGGTATATTCCTTTCATAGGAATGGGTACATTCCATTATTGTAATTTTATATGACCTCCATAATTGAGAGGGAGAGATAGACACATCATTCTGGTCTTCACCTGGGAAGATAGAATGCAGGATTGGGTAATCGTTTGGCATTCAATGCTCTTTGAGGATGAGATAGGGAATCCAAGGTAAGAGTAGTCATGGAACAATATTCTTTGAGGACTATCTATCCAAGATAATAATAGTATAGATAAGTTCATACTCTGTGAACACCCGAGTGGAGTATGTACCTCGAGAGACAATGATTATGGTGTCTATGAATCATTGGTCTGGCCAGCATTATGCTCCGATCATGTGGATAGAGTTGTTAGTCAAGGCCTTTCTATGTGACAATGCTGGTTGATATGATGTGTTATGAAACTATCTCACAAAAAGATAGAAAAGATAGTTCAACACCTTAGAATTTAGCCTCTTCAAGGGGGAAACCTCCTATACATTACATAAATGAACAATTCTTAGATGATACAGATGATAAGACCTCCTTTCTATATATAGGAGTCTAAGGGTTCATAATATAATTAGAGCCGACATAACAATAATAATGTAAGGGCACAATAATAACACTAGTGGGTTTCTATGGGGCACAATAATAACAATATGGGGACTACATGGGTACAACAATAATAAGGGGGTTGTACTAATAACAATAAGGGGTTACACTAGTAGTATAGGGGCCTAACATGCCCCTCTCCTTCAAAAAGTGTTGTCCTAAATGCTTGAGTAGTTATTGATGCTTCTGTATAAAATTCTTGTCCTTACATGTGAAATCTTCAACAGCTAAGTTGTTGGAAATAATACTGAAGGGGGGGGGGGAATCAGTATTATTTAGCAATTTACCAAATCTTCCTTATTTGATCTTTTGAAATATTCTTGCATATCAGTACCATAAAACAATGAGCATGAATAAAGAAAATAGACAGTCACACCAAAGAACACAAGATGTAAGGTGGAAACCCAATGCGGGAGAAAAACCACCTGCTGCAATAATGTCTCTATCTTCTTTCAAGAAATTCTTTTTACAATGATTTTGTACTGGTGCAGTCCTTTACCAGCACGCAGGCTGCAACCTGCAAAGAGCTACAACTCTTTCTCGTTTTCCAGACTTCTCCTGGAAGGGAGCTACAACCCCCTACTTCTTTTCAAAATGATCAACAAGTATACAACAGATACAGTCTACTACAGATATCAGATCAGTAATTACAGAAACAACCCAGAACACCTTATGAACAGAAATATACAGTTAACAGATCATCTTGAGACAGGGACGCATATTTTCTTTCTGTGGCCTGCGACTGGACGCAGTATACCTTATGATGTTCTGCGTGCAGACGCACTGTTCCTTTTGCTTGTCTGCGACCGACGCACACATCAACACTATCGCGCCGCGTCTTTCGCTTCAGAGACGCACCCAATACCACAGTCGCGCCGCGTCCTTCGCTTCAGAGACGCACCTGATCCTTTACTGTACTGCGTCCCGGCGCACTTTCCCTTCACTGAATCTGCGTCCCTTTAGATATAGAAGATAAGAGGACTTCAGAACCAACCCAAACACTCAGATCCACAGATCTGATCATGCGCCATATAGATCGTAGTCCATTAGAAGATTTACCCTTAAAGATATGGACTAGATCACACCAAGAGATGATCAACCAAGATGATGTCTAATCCAAATGAACTCCTTTGCTTTATATAGGCAAGCTTCTCCCCAAAGCGTGGAACAATACCACGAGCCGACACCATAGAAACATACAACCGTCGGCTAGATACCACACAAGAAGCCCCCACGAGCTTTTCTCTACCTTGAAATGTGTGCACTGGGCAGACGCACCTTCTGAACGGCTGGCCGGCGTCCCTGGACGCGGGTTCTGAATGGAATACCTGCGGGGACGTGCTTGCTAAACAAAATTTCCTGCGTCCTTCTTGATTTACCACCTGAAGGCGTTTGCCATCAAGTACAACACCTGAATCATAATGCCAACAAACTCCCCCTTTGGACTTGATGGCAACCACATAAACTTTCAGCTTCATCATTCTCCCCCTTTGACATCAAGAGCAAAGGGTATGCTCCCCCTATGCTCATGCTTCTCCAGAATTGTAACCAGAAATCCATCATGAAGAAGACAGAGACATATTGCAGCTATGTCCAAGATCTCCTTCTCCATAATGCCAACAATGCATTATGTGCTCCCCCTGAGCCTATACCATCAATAGGAAGATGGTCAACAGTGAGATGATGCATCAACAACCCCCAGCTTTTGCCTGAGGTATTCAAAAGTGTCCCTGGGCAACGGTTTGGTGAAAATATCAGCAACTTGTTCCTTAGAAGGAACATACTCCAACTTGACCTTCTGTTCAAGTACTTGTTCCCGGAGAAAATGGTACTTGATTGGTATGTGCTTGGTTTTTGAATGCATAACCGGATTCTTTGAGATGCTGATTGCACTTGTGTTGTCACATAAGATAGGAATAGGAGGTGTACAAGTGATTTGATAATCCTGCAAAGTCTGCATCATCCAAAGAAGTTGGGTGCAACAAGATGCAGCCGCAACATATTCCGCTTCAGCTGTAGACAAGGCAATTGAACTCTGTTTCTTGCTGAACCAAGATACCAGTCTAGAACCCATAAAGAATGCACCACCACTTGTGCTTTTCCTGTCATCCACGCTTCCGGCCCAATCTGCATCTGTATAAGCATGAAGAGTGAGATCTGGATCTCTAGGATACCATAGGCCATAATTTTGAGTCCCTTGAAGATATTTGAAGATTCTCTTTACTGCTTGAAGATGAGTCTCCTTTGGATTTGCCTGAAACCTTCCAACTATTCCAACTGCATGCATGATGTCTGGTCGGGTACCTGTCAAATATAGTAGACTTCCAATCATAGATCTGTAGGTTGGTTGATGAACTGCTGCAGATTCGTCATTTGCACTGAGACTACATCCTGTGACCATGGGTGTACATACTGGTTTTGCATCTTCCATGCCATATTTCTTCAAAATCTGCTTGAGATACTTGGTTTGAGATAAAAGGATTCCTCCTTTCTTTTGTTGGATTTGCAAACCAAGAAAGTATGTCAGTTCTCCTAGCAAGGACATCTCAAATTCTTTCTGCATGACTGAGGCAAAGCTTTGACTCATAGCTTCTTCATTACTGCCAAAAATAATGTCATCTACATACACAACAAGTATTAATAATTTGTCATTTTCAACTTTTATATAAAGATTGCTATCTGCTGAACCTTTTGAGAAACCTTGTTGATGAAGATATTTGTCCAACCGGTAGTACCAAGCCCTTGGAGCTTGTTTGAGACCATAGAGAGCCTTTTTTAATCGGCATACAAGATTTGGATCGTTTCCAAGAATGAAACCATCTGGCTGTTCAATGTACACTTCTTCATCCAAGTCTCCATTCAGAAAAGCTGATTTCACATCCATTTGAAATACTTTGAAGTTCTGACAACTTGAGAGAGCAAGAAACATTCGGATGGCCTCAAGTCTTGCAACAGGAGCAAAAGTTTCTTCAAAGTCTATTCCTTCTTGCTGTGCATACCCTTTACAAACAAGTCTGGCTTTGTTTCTAATTACTTCTCCATTTTCATTCAATTTATTTTTGAACACCCATTTTGTTCCGATAACATTCTTATCCTTTGGTCTAGGAACCAGCTCCCAAGTATTGTTCTTTTCGATTTGCTCAAGTTCTTCATCCATTGCTTTCACCCAACATTCATCTTTGCATGCTTCTTTCACATTTTGTGGTTCAGTAGAGGAGAGTAATGCCAAATAACTTGAAGCTTCTGCAACTGTTCTTCTAGTTTGTATACCTGCTTCCTTTTGTCCCATGATCTGAGATTCTGGATGGTTCTTTTGAACATATCTGGATGGAGTCTTTTCTTCTATTCTTGTTCTTTCTTCTGCTTCTTCGTGAGGTCCGTCTTGAAATTGCTCTTGCGGTTCTTCTTCTTCATCATTCTGTCTTTGAGGGTAGCTTTCATCTTCTTCAATGTCTTCACGATGTATTTGCCTAGGAATGTATCCTTTCTCATCAACCACTACATCAATGCTTTCAACAATTCTGCCAAGTCTTTTATTGTAGCATTTGTATGCTTTGCTATGTGGAGAGTAGCCAAGAAGAATTCCTTCATCTGCTCTAGGATCAAGTTTGCCAAGCTGCTCCTCTGTATTTTTGATATAGCATTTTCTCCCAAAGATTTTGAAGTGCTTTACTGAAGGAGTTTTACCACTCCAGAGCTCATGAGGAGTTTGAGTGCTGTTCACTCGAACATTTGTCTTGTTGAGAATAATAACTGCCGCATGTGCAGCTTCACCCCAGAAGGTTGCAGGAGTTCCTGATTCATCAAGCATAGCACGAGCCATTTGCTGGACTGTTCTGTTCATTCTTTCCACTACTCCATTTTGCTGAGGAGTTCTAGCTGTAGAAAATTCTCTCCTTATTCCATGTTCATCACAGAAATCGAAAAATTCATTTGAAGTAAATTCTCCACCTCTGTCGGATCTGAGGCACTTAATCTTGTGACCTGATTCATTTTCAGCCAAGGCTTTGAAGGATTTGAATTTTTCGAAAGCTTCATCTTTGTGCTTCATAAGTCCCAACCAAACAAACCTGGAGAAATCGTCAATAAATAATATCAAGTATTCCTCTCCTCTAGGTGTTCTTTTTCTGAATGGTCCACATACATCTGTATGTACTAGCTCCAGAGGCATACTGGCTGATCCTTCTTTCTCTGGAAAGTTAGTTCTAGTCTGTTTTCCAAACTGACATGATCTGCACATGGTGTTGTCAGGAATTTTGATATCTGGAAGATCGCGAACTGCCTGATATTTGCAAGCTTTCCTTATTTGTGAGAAACTTAGATGTCCCAATCTTCGATGCCATAACCAGTGCTCTTCATCCTTGCTTAAATAGCATTGTTGTTGTTCTTCATCAAAAATGTATAGATTATTTGAAGTTCTTTTTCCTTTGAGAACTGTTTTACCTGTATCAAGATCACGAACAAGACATCCATTTGATCTGAATATAACCTCGGTTCTTTGATCACACATCTGGCTTACACTTAGAAGATTATGCTTTAGTCCATCAACAAACAAAACATTTCCAGCCTTAACATCTTCTTTTAAAGGAGCAATACCTTTTCCTTTTATAGTTGCAGGAGTATCATTTCCAAAAGAGACTTTCTTTCCCTTTTCTAAATTAGAATAAGATTCAAGTTTTTCTTTATCACCTGTCATGTGCTTTGAACATCCACTGTCAATGTACCATAGATTTTCTTGTCCTTCTGCATAGAATGCTATCCCACATCTTTCTGTTTGAGGTTCCTTTATTTTCCATGTTTTGGTGCCTGAGGTTTGTTCCCTTTTTTGTTCTTGTACCTTTCTTTCCGGAAACCTGCTTCTGCATTCAACATCTTCATGTCCAAAATTATTGCAAATAGAGCATTCAACTTCATTTTCAAGAGCTGAAAAATTGTTATAGGTCCTTTTTGTATTCCCTGTCATGCTTCTTTGTTTTTGAGCTTCCCTAGTCATGATTGTTTTATACGCAACACATTGGGCTGCTTTGTGACCAAAGTTATGGCAAGAAAAGCATTGTCCATTGAAGAAGTTTCTGCGATTATTGAATCTACCAGCCGACTGATTGTAATTTCTATTTTCATCTATTCTTGAACCAAATTGAGAAGGTTTTACCTGTGGCTGGTTGTGGCTTTTGTTCACCCTTAAGCTGGATTGCCCCTGATAGTTTGAAGTTTGTCCCTGCTTTACCTGATGATCTTCCTTGTGTTCTTGCTCATTTCTTCTTGCGGCATCAAGATAACTTTTTGAAGTGGAAGCTTGAGAAGTTTCTCCATTGTAGCCCAGACCTGTCTTATTTAGAGGAGATCGCTGTACACTGATAATCTCATTCAACGTTTCAGATCCTTTGACAAACTTGAGATTAACAGTTTTTGTTTTCTCAATTTCTTTTCTAAGACCAACAATTTCACCTTCTAATTTTTCAAGATGTTTTTCCTTTTCATCAATCTGAAATTGTAGAGTATCAATAATCATGTTCTTTTCTTCTATACATCTCTTGAGTCTAGTAATTTCATCATAAAGGTTATCCACATCTATAGCATCCTCATAATTGTCATCTTCAAATGCCATTAACAATCTATATTTGTTACCTTGTTCATCTTCATCACTGTTTGATAAGCCATCGCTATCTTCATGGGTGTAGTAGCTTTTCTTATTTGTACCCTGTTTCTTGTTCCATCTAACTGGTTCCTTTCCTTTATCCTTATAAGAGCATTTTGCAGCATAATGACCTACTCTTCCACAAGCAAAACATTTGAAAGGTAGCTTACCTCTGAACCTTCCAGAACCCCTTTGAAGATTTCTGACAAAGTTTGATTCTTCTTCCTCTTCTTCTGGAACATGACATGCTTCATAGTGATCTTCTTTGCCTGATGCTTTAAAAGCAGCTTCCCTTCTATCTGATGGACCTCCCTTTCTCATTTCATAAGCAGTTAGAATTCCATGCAGCTGAGACATAGTGAGAACACGGAGATTTTCCTTTTCTTCTACTGCAGATACTTTAGATTCAAACTTGGGAGATAAAGATCTTAGAATCTTTTGAACTACTATAGTCTCTTTTATTTCTTCACCCAAATTTTTCATACAATTAACAATCTCATCTACTCGAAGAAAATAATTAGCCACACTTTCATCATTATACATCTTGAGAGTCTCATATTGAATCCTGAGAGTTTGAAGTTTAGCTTCTTTTACCTGTTCATCTCCTTCATAGCTAGTGATCATTTTGTCCCATATCTCTTTTGCTGATTTGAAGTGCATGACCTTCATGAACTCTGTTTGAGATATACTTCCTAATAGAGTGCTGACTGCTTTTGCATTTGTTTCATACTGCTTTTTCTCAGCTGGATCTGTAGGAGTAACTGAAGGAAAGGCATAGCCTGATTCTACAATGTTCCAAACTTCTGTACCAAGAGATTGAAGATATGCAGTAACTCTTACCTTCCAATAATTGAAGTTTGTTCCATCGAAGACGGGTGGCCTGATTGATGCTTCTCTCTCGTAGTTGCTCATGATGAACGATCTACCTTCAAGCGATCAAGCTGTTCTGAAGGACCTGCTCTGATACCAATTGTTGGAAATAATACTGAAGGGGGGGGGGGAATCAGTATTATTTAGCAATTTACCAAATCTTCCTTATTTGATCTTTTGAAATATTCTTGCATATCAGTACCATAAAACAATGAGCATGAATAAAGAAAATAGACAGTCACACCAAAGAACACAAGATGTAAGGTGGAAACCCAATGCGGGAGAAAAACCACCTGCTGCAATAATGTCTCTATCTTCTTTCAAGAAATTCTTTTTACAATGATTTTGTACTGGTGCAGTCCTTTACCAGCACGCAGGCTGCAACCTGCAAAGAGCTACAACTCTTTCTCGTTTTCCAGACTTCTCCTGGAAGGGAGCTACAACCCCCTACTTCTTTTCAAAATGATCAACAAGTATACAACAGATACAGTCTACTACAGATATCAGATCAGTAATTACAGAAACAACCCAGAACACCTTATGAACAGAAATATACAGTTAACAGATCATCTTGAGACAGGGACGCATATTTTCTTTCTGTGGCCTGCGACTGGACGCAGTATACCTTATGATGTTCTGCGTGCAGACGCACTGTTCCTTTTGCTTGTCTGCGACCGACGCACACATCAACACTATCGCGCCGCGTCTTTCGCTTCAGAGACGCACCCAATACCACAGTCGCACCGCGTCCTTCGCTTCAGAGACGCACCTGATCCTTTACTGTACTGCGTCCCGGCGCACTTTCCCTTCACTGAATCTGCGTCCCTTTAGATATAGAAGATAAGAGGACTTCAGAACCAACCCAAACACTCAGATCCACAGATCTGATCATGCGCCATATAGATCGTAGTCCATTAGAAGATTTACCCTTAAAGATATGGACTAGATCACACCAAGAGATGATCAACCAAGATGATGTCTAATCCAAATGAACTCCTTTGCTTTATATAGGCAAGCTTCTCCCCAAAGCGTGGAACAATACCACGAGCCGACACCATAGAAACATACAACCGTCGGCTAGATACCACACAAGAAGCCCCCACGAGCTTTTCTCTACCTTGAAATGTGTGCACTGGGCGGACGCACCTTCTGAACGGCTGGCCGGCGTCCCTGGACGCGGGTTCTGAATGGAATACCTGCGGGGACGCGCTTGCTAAACAAAATTTCCTGCGTCCTTCTTGATTTACCACCTGAAGGCGTTTGCCATCAAGTACAACACCTGAATCATAATGCCAACATAAGTTCTTCCACTTGATGAGATGCTTTGAAATTGATCAATTTCATAGTTTCCAGCTTCTCGGTTCTATAAATGCTTCAGGTTCCAATATGATTTTTCCTTCCTTTTCAAGTTCTGGAAATATTGTTGGAACTGGGATACTCGACAACTTTTGAATGAGTTCCCACCCTGCTTCGCCATTCTTCCATTCATACCTTCCTTTGTTTATCAAATTCGGTTGGATAGTTGTACCAACCTCTACCATTTCTGCAACAATATGTTCAATTTCACTCCTTTTGGCATATGGATATCTATAAGGCTTGACATTTGGAGGAACACAACCTGGAACAAAATGAATAGCTTGATAATGATCACAAATACATGGGATACCTTTGGAAGTCTCAAATACCTTGGAATGATTGTCAAAGACTTTTTGGAGATCTAGAGAAATACATGATTTCAATGTGTAAATAGTTAGCAAACATAATTGTGCAGTTACACCTTGTTGTTCTTTATTTAGAAGCTTTTTCATTCCATCAGAGTTGATTATCTTTCCTAGTTTCCTTGTGATACCCCTTAATTCAACTTCCTTTCTTTCTGAAGAAAATTTCATATGAAGTTCTTGAAAATTAAAAGCTATTGTACCCAAGGATTGTAGTGATTGGACTCCTAGTACAACATTAGCACCACCCATTGGAACGAAAAACATTGGGCTATTCAATATATATTCTCCCATGGATAGCTTGATATTATGGCACTTTCCATAGCAATTTATGGTTCCTCCACTTACAATCGTCACTTGACACTCTGGTGCTGGATCTAGGAAGAAATTCAAGTCCTTGGCTATATTACAATTAATAAAATTATGGGTACTAACCGAATCAATCAACACTATTACCTTTCTCTTCTTGATATGTCCTTCTATCTTTACAGTTTGAGGAGTGGTAATTCCGACGAATGCATTACAATATATGGTCAGATTCATTTCTTTTTCCTCTAGGGTTGGTTCCTGGTGAGTATCCTTTTCTTTTGATGTTTCTTGATACTTTTCTTCTTGATATTTCACTGTTTGAACCTTCTTCTTCTTGATATGTCCTTCTATCTTGAGAGTTTGGGGAGTGATAATTTCTTCCAATGCTTTACAGGATATGGTCGGATTCATTTCTTGATGCTCGATGTCATCTTTCACTTCTTGAACATTTTTCTTCTTGATATGTCCTTCTATCTTGATAGTTTGAGGAGTGTTAATTATGGCCAATGCATTACAAGATATGGTTGGATTCATTTCTTCTTTCTCGATGTGATCTTTCACTTCTTGAACCTTTTTCTTCTTGATATGTCCTTCTATATTGAGAGTTTGAGGAGTGGTAATTTTTGCCAATGTTTTACAAGATATGGTCAGATTCATTTCTTCTTTCTCTGGGGTTGGGTCCTGGTGCATATCCTCTTCTTTTGATGTTTCTTGATCCTTTTCTTCCTCCTCTTCATACTTTATGTGAAATAATTTCTTCTCAGTACAGTTATGACCTTTAGTGCATTTTCTATCACAATTGTAACAAAGGCATTTTTTATTTTTTCTTCCAATTGTTGTGGTGTAACCCTTGTAGGTTGTGGAAGGCTAGGAGAAACAATACTTCCATTATTATAGTTGTGAGGGCTAGACTTCCTTGTTGCCATAATTTTACTTTCCACCTTGTAACAAAGCCCTTTTTCTCTTTCCAATTGTTGTGGTGTTGCTCTAAAGAAGATGTTGCTCTTTGTATCCTCATAATGTGCTATCATTTCCTCCATGAAAATTGCCCATGTAACAAGTTGTTTACCAGAACAAAGCCCTTTATACCATAAAAATTGATTTGGTTCTAAATATGAAGATGCAATACATACCTTTTTTAACAGTGGCACACCATGTAGATCAAAATATTGCTCCATCTGAGGTATCCAATTTACCGGATCCTTGCCATCAAACTTCCTCATATCGTCTTTTCTTGATTTTAGGAGCTCGACCTTGAATCGACCGTAACTCTGTAAATTCGGATCTTCCAGTTCTGAAATCATGACCTACATTATCCCTCTGCGTCCTCTTTCCAGTGCCACCAATCTGATCCAAATTGGATTCTCCAAGGGAGAGTTATGCCAAATCTCCCACGGTGACCTAATTATAGACTAGTTCAGTAGAGCGAACTTGTACGACATGCCACATGTCATTGTTTTGACCTTTGGATCTAAAAAATGTATACAAGAAACTACAATCTGTCCTCGTTCTGTAACTTCTTACGAGATTTCAATCTAATGCTCAAAACAAAAGTTATGACTATTTTCCCCAGGTCACCTGTTTGGAATGTAATTCAGGAGTCTACAAAAAGGCCAACTTCCTCAGATCATGTCTCCTCAAATATAGTGCAAAAAGCTCTAAAATTCATACCTTTGGTTCAAAATGATTTCAGGCCAAATGGGTTTTTTTAGCGTCTAAAACATCGTAGAAAAAAAGGTATAGAGCAAATGCCACGATGACTTGTTTGGAGCAGCAAAACCCTAGAATTCAAAGCTCTGATACCAAATGTTATGAAACTAGCTCACAAAAGGATAGAAAAGATAGATCAACACCTTAGAATTCAGCCTCTTCGAGGGGGAAACCTCCTTTACATTACATAAATGAATAATTCTTGGATGATACAAATGACAAGACCTCCTTTCTATATAGGAGTCTAAGGGTTCATAATATAATCAGAGCCGACATAACAATAATAATATAAGGGCACAATAATAACACTAGTGGGCTTCTATGGGGCACAATAATAACAATATGGGGACTACATGGGTACAACAATATAATAAGGGGGTTGTACTAATAACAATAAGGGGTTACACTAGTAGTATAGGGTCCTAACATGATGCTAGAAATATGGGTTACCAATTCGATTCTTCTTATGAGAAATTCTTTATATTGAGAATTACCAAGTACAATTATGAATACCTCTCTTGTTAAGAGGGAGTGTTGAAAAGTGTAACTAGGTTCAATCTTCGTAATGACATGTAATTATGACTTTTGTAAATGATGTAATGAAGAAAATAAAACTGTTATTGTAATCCTTGCTTCATGGGTTTCATGAGCAAGTGATTTTATTTTAGATGGATCCCATTAAGAGCCTTAGGATTGGTCATTAAAAGTCGAAGAGTTTATATCATGTATGAATAACCCTTCTTGGGATATAACAATGTATATGACTTTATAAAATGTCTAGAGAGCCCTCCAATGATAAAAACTAATCCACCTCTTGATTTCAGCCTCAATATGCATAAGAATCTCATGTTTACTTAGCTTTATTGGAGTCGCATCTATTCAAAATATCATGTTGGCTTAATACATGGGACCAACCACTATAAATAGGTGTGAAGACACCTCGCATTATCATAGTTATAGTTCAGACTCCTATGAAGTTTTGGTGATAAAGAATAATGAATAAACGTTGGGTATTTCTGTGATTTAGGTGAGAGAATAGAACTCAAGATAGAGTTTGGGTAACTAGGGAATTCAGATCCCTCTACAGTTCTTATTACAATAGCAACAAATAAGATAAGAAAGTTTGGATTGCATCATAGTCATACATTTACTGCTATGAACATAACCAAAGATTTGTTACTATCTCAAGGATTATGATTCAATCCTCATAGTGGTGGGAACTATCTTAGATTTGATGATTACAATATTGTTGTGATAAGGGGTCTATACACTTATAGCAATAGGAATATAGTTATAAGTAATGGATACATCTTTGTGAAAAAAATGACTATCACCGAGAATAATATCTTGATTCGATGTGAATATAGTGATGAGATCGCAATGATAACTAAGTCTTGATGCAACGAAGGTTGAAGCAAAAGAAGAGTCAGAAAGAAGAAGAAGACAATCAAGGGAATTAGTGTCTTGGTATTCATCAATTAGAATCTATATAAGAAGAATGTGTGTGGGTTTTCCTCTCAAAGAGTGAGAGGTTTTGGCCCTGGATCATGGCCTACATGTTGTGCCTCTTGTTTATTTATGTTCATACATTGGTTATTGTTTGATGAAGAAGAAAACTAAGAATATAACATAAATAATATCCTAATCTAAACAAGTAAAAATCATTCATAAGAAATTACCAATAGAAGATAAATCAACTAATACTCATGCCTATATTTCTCAATAGGTATAGGGTTACCTTTCACCTTCGAGATGCCATTAATTTAAGATGATGTCGCCTGATCACATTGTACTTTCCATCATAGGTAATGTACCATTGAACAATACCTACCACTTCTTTCCATGGCCTTGGTAATGAATTGGCATTATACCCCTTTCCTTTCCTGACCAACTCTTCACCAGGGTTCAGAAACCTGAGAGCTCCGTTCTAGAGAAAAGTATGCATTTCATACCATTTATATCCCTCTATCGGAAGACCTGTGACTTCTTCTATTGTACCTTTGCTCACCTGTACTCATATGTTTTTTACCATTTCTACACCATTATCCAAATTCTTTGTGAATTATAGTGCTATTTCATTATCAAATCCATGTAATCGTCTGAAGTATTGTAACTGTCATGCTTGGTCCAAAATGTTGTGTGCCTGCTCCATGGCCTGTAATTGAATAGGTTCATAACGTACTGAATGGGAACCCATTGTCAATTCTTCAACAAGAAGCAATTTTGCATCTAGAAACAACAAAATTCAAAATATAGTAACACTACACAAAATATAGGGACTCAACAACCATAACATGCAATGACATTTTTGTAAATTAGGGTTAGAAATCATGTATCAGTACCTCCTCGGCCTCCCAATAGAGTTGTAGGCCAACCACGACCTCCAATCAATCTTTTAACAGGTTGGAATATTTGGTAGAGTTAAGAGATAAGGTGGTATCAATTAGCATGGTAAAATAACCATCATAAATAAAAATTGAGGATGAGGGATATTTGTGGCACACAAGATAATAATTAAGCCATTTATTAATCATGAGGTGTAATGATGAGGCTGATTATTATAATAAGTGTATTATGAGAGCGAAGTAAATGCATTGGATATTTTTAGGAACAATATATGGGTGGAAACAATATTCTCTTAAGGAGTATCTTTAGAGAGAAAAAAACAAAAGAAATTGATTAAAATACTGAATTTCCAAAAAATTTATATCCCTGTTATGCAGAATCATAATTAGTTACTCATGATCAACCAACACCGCCACTTTCTAGGAGGTTTTTATAAAATTCCATAATAAATCTAATGATATTCCTCTTTGTGTCGGTATCTTCATCCCTCCATCAGTGATCAAAATTCTCTTTTTGCATGCATTTCTAGGTGTCTCATCTGATTAGCTACATTCTATTAGGATCATGGATCATCTGATGGTAGTGGCATATGATAAATTTTCCCTCATGGTCTTTACCTGTTGGTCTATTTTCACAAATTCAGGTCATTTACAGTCATCTTTTGTCTTTACATTTCCAAAAGCCATTTTTAGGGTTTTAGGTCTCATTAGGTCTAGGGTTTATCATTATAGTATTGTAAAAGCTCAATAATGGTCAATAGGCACATGAGGAGGTCTAATAAGATCTCAGCATAAAAAATTTCAATAATGACATTCTCAGTAATTGATTTTTCCTCAAAACCCTGTTTTGAGGAAAAATAAAGTTTTATGTTCTATGTATAAAAATTTCATGTAATTTTAATTTTCCTATATCTAATAAGATCGGAAATGCAGCCCTGGGTCACCTTGCCAAACTCCTACACTCTAGCTCTTGCAAAAGAGACAAGAAAATCAAAGCATTAGTCCATCAAAGGTAAAAAAGAGAGCCAGATTGCAAAACATAGTTTTTAAAGAACAAAGTGAAAAAGCAAACTTTAGAAAGTGGGTTTTCTAAATGAAATAATTAAAGTCAAAAGGTATATAAAGTCATCATTTGTATTATAGACTTCATTTGTGCCAAAAGAGAGAGAGAACAAGTGAAAATTGCGATTTGAGGTGAAGAAAGGAGAAATCACAACAAAGTTTTCAAGTTCTTCTTGGCACGGTGCACCTAGTTTTAGGCGCGGCACACCTGCTCGGCACGATGTACCAAGCACAGATATTGCATACGAAATTGAACTAGCGTGGAGCACCTGAGTGTTGGTGTGGCGCACCAGTTTTCCAAGCCCAAACTTCACTCAATCGACCTTCTCAAGCTCCAAAACTTTGCCAATATCATTCCACAAGTAAGTAAAACATCCCAAATTTCCATTGCAAGAGATTTAGTCCTCCTTGATGATGTTTTGATAGGTGAAAAATCAAACCCTAATTTGTTGCACAATGCATTACAAAAACTGTCTAGGGTTTTGCAATTTTGATATTCTTGTTGTTTTGCTCCCCTACATAATTCTCCCATACACCATCCCTCTTCACTACATTTCCTAAATTTCATTTCCCTTTCCCTCTCTCACTTACAATCATCCTACCCCCCTATCCCCAAAACCCTAAAACCCTAACAAATTCCCACTATTCCCCAAACCCTAATCTGCATTCCCAAACCCTATCACTCCCTAAAAACCCTACAGCCAGCATCAAATCCTCCACTCATCAGTCCTATTCATCAAAAAATAGTCACCTATTATTGAGATAAAATCTCTTCATACTCATCATTTTACACAATATGGTGGCAAATATGGAAGCAGATTCAACTTATGAATGGGATAAGAAAATTGTGAGTGATTCCTTCCAAGAAATTCAGGCACCAATAAAACCACATAAGGGAGGAAAACACATCCAGGAGGAGCCTACTACACCCACAGAGCTATTGGCTTGTCCTCTTGCAGTAGCATGTTTCAAACATCAGTCTTGCTACTAGTTTTGTGAGATGGTAGAAAGGGTGAAATACCACCATGAGCTTGCTAGACTATTTGTCATTCATCTTCACAATGGCTAGGTCAATTTAGTGGGTGTTACCTTCAATTTGACACCTAAAACTATAGCTGAAGCAATAGGTATTTCTAATGTGCGTGAACAGTGGAACAAAGGACAGCTAGTGGACAAAGAGCATTATGAGCCATATATCAAGGCTAGTTATCAGAAGCAAATCAGTAGGGTCTTTTTTTTCAGATACCTATAGGACACTTATGCTCCACTCATGAAGCTCATTATCAAATACTTCAGCTGTGAAGGGAGATTTTCTCGCTTGTACACTTATCATGTTAGATTATTGATGCATTTCACTAGAGTGAGGATGATGAACCTCCCCTATTTCATATGCAGAAATATTGAGAAAATGACCACATTGGTGCAAAGAAAACCTCCTCATCAATAGTACAACAACATTTATCACTTTGCATTGATCAAGATTGTGGTTTTGCATCAGCTGAGCTTGCTAAATGTTTCATGGGATGCTTTCATTTCACATGAGGTTTTCAAAAGCCCTCAAGTGACCCCATCAGTATTTCAAGAGGCAGGAGGGCCTTCAAATTAGAAAGAAGTTCATGAGACTCAAACTACAGATGTGCCAGTATTTATCACTTATTAAAAAGGCAGAAGGAAATTATTTGCAGTTGCCAAACGAGTACTATCTCCACCTGGGGTGGAAGGGGTCTTGTTTTCTTCATCAGACCACAAACAAATGCTATCTTCACCTGGGGTGGAAGGGGCTTTGCCTTCTTCTTTAGAAAAGTAGGTAAAAGATAAAGGGAAACAACCCTTGCATGATGAAGGGCCTTCTGGAGGTCAGGAGAGAGATTTCATTTTGATTTAGGATGAGAATACTGATTTGGGATCCTAAAGATCAAAACTGAAGGAGATCATCAAAGAACAAGAAGCTGACATTCATGACTTATCTCTTAACCTTGAAAGAGCTAAGTCGATCATAAATTACCTTGAGAAATGGAACGAGCAGTTGGAGGATAAACAAACAATCATGGAGTTATAAAACATAAGGGAAAACAAGCAAGCAGGAAAGAGGAGGAAAGTCAAATTGACACTGCTTGAGCAAGAGATTGATGCTGACCGGGAATCTTGGCTAGAGAGGGAAAATATGCACTTGGAGAAGCTGCTTGAGAAAGCCAATAAGGAGAAAAAGATGTTGAGGCACATGGATTATCACTATTTGGCACGAAACAAGATTTGCAAATCAAGGATAAGGAGCCTAAAAGCCAAGTTGAGGAAAACTTTGAGGAGCAAGATAGAGAAAGATAAGCTCAAGATATTGGCTGAATCTTCCTTGGCCCAACATAGTACTTGATGCAGATCACTCATGCCAAATTTCAAGAAATTTGGCAAACTTTTTGGCAATTTTGAAATTTTAAAGGAAAAAACAGGTTTTTTTGGCTGGTGCATAGTGCCACCCGACGCTCGCTTTTGATAGGGACCTCCTCTGGAGGGAAACTTTACTTTTTTTGATTCCTCATGAAAAATTATGCATACCCAGAAATTACTAGAAATTTTTGCAAGTTTTGGGCCTCCAAAAGGGTCAAAAACACCTCAAAAATGCCCTCTTTGCCACTTTTTTGGCCACACAGGAAGAAGTGTTGGGAGAACTGATTTTTGGAGGAGACAATGGACACCAAATTCAAAAAGTCCACCTGTCTTAGAAAGTAGATAGACATACCTTTCCAACAAGCCCACTTGGATCAAATTTGGTGAAGGGGAAGGCCTCCAAAATCAGTTGGGAAAAAGCACTACACAGAAAAAAGTGGCGCTACGCACAAGATGAAAAAGTGCCAATTTTGCTAAAAAACTTTGTTTTTTGCCTAGTTTTTTCTCAGTTTGACTTTTTCTCTCTCATGGTCAAACTCATGATGTAAATTGATGTAAATGGATGTAATTTTATGTAAAAATGATGAAAATTGACTCAAGGAGGTAGATACATCATGTATAGGTGGTTTTGAATTGAATGAATCAGTTTCCTAGGTTTTAGAGGCAAGCTGTTCCACTGCCTATTTTTCAGTTCTTAGTTTAGATCTTGTTCAAACAGCTCCTAATCTCATGAATTCGAGCCCTAAAGGCTAGCATGGGTGGTTTTTTACCTATATCTAGTACTTTTTCAGTTATTTGTAAAGATTGGACTCTTGTGAATGCTTTGAGCATCATTGTACTTTCATCTCTGCAGTTTGGCAAGGAAATAGACCAGAGTTTGCAACATTTTGTGGGATTCTTGTGGCAAGGTGATTTAGTATTGTTTTTCCTTCTGTGATTCAAGTTTAAATGCGTTTATGTGTGCCATCATATCTCTCTTTTCAGCTTAACTAAATTAATCAAGGATAAAGGTAGAAATCATTGATGTTGCAGTGCTCTACCTAGGGTTTGTTTAGCTATACATGTTTTCAACTGTTTGAAGAGGATTCTTGATACTTTCATGCCCTCTCCAACTCCTCACTAGTCTTAAGACTCTCCATTTCACTCAATTCAAAGTACTAAAGCATTTGCCTACCTCGCCCCATAAAATCTCTGCAACACTGAGTCCATTCCCTGGACCCAAAACTTCCTTTCACATTTGATCCAACAAACCATCATAAAACTCAATCAAACTCCTCTGAGCATATACCTAGCCTAAAATTAGTCTTTACATTAGTCATCTCAAGCCTCATTTGCTATATTTTCCTGATATTGACAAGGAGAGAGCCCTCTCTTGACCCGGTAGGGTTAGCTACCAGGTTAAGCATGGTTTGATGTTACCCTAGCCTGCCTTTCTCAGCATGAGGTAGATTAAGGCCATAAAAATTCCTTTATTAATTTTGAGGACACAAAATAGCCAACTTAAATTAAAATATTTAAATTTACTTTAATACCACATGCATGTACTCTTCTGCCAGCAAGTGTCCATAGCCTCGACAGGTTTTATAGTGTCTTCACACCTATTTATAAATAGGACCAACCACTTACTAGGAAAGATTCTTAGTTTTTATTTTTTATTTTTTATTTTATTTGATGAAGCATCTACAGGAGGCCATTGTTCTGTCATGGTAACCAGTTAGTAACAATGCCATTCACCAGAGCTAATGAGGTGAACAAGTCGACTCATGATGAGACCTCTTGTCCTTTGACTCGGAGACCAAAGGCCATTACCCTGGCTTGGTGACCAGAAGTGGTAATGTCACTCCACCAGATCCTATGATCATGGTAGGTCGGCTCATGATGACACCTCCTATTCTATGTTTGATTTTTACTTTGTTTGTTATCATTTTTATTAATCATAAAAGATTACTTACTGAATGGGCTGGCATATCAACTCCTTAAAAGTTAGGGATGGTGTGAAAAGTATCATTATAATTACTTTTTAGCTCACTAATTTTGTCTCCAAAAAATATTTTTCAAAAAGATCATATAATCATTAAAAATTGGAGTGAAAGAAAGCTCATTTAGTGGTGATAGAATAAATGTGTCATGTGTAATATTATATATTTCTTACAAAATTAGGGGACTTAAAAAAATTAAGTTTGGAATCCTGATAATTATTTCTTATAAAACATTCTCCTATGATAATCATTAGGAAAATTATTTATCCAACCATCATATCAAATAGGGCTTAAAATATTCCTTACCCTAAAGAAATAGAAATATTAACAAACTAGGGAAATAGTAATCATGTCTAAGGAAACAATAGTTGTTGTTAAGGAAACAAAAAGTATAATAATTGGTGTTGTGACTTAGGAAACAACAATTGTGACTAAGGAAACAATAGTTGTGATTAAGGGAACAACAACTGTAATTAAGGAAACAACAACTATGACTAAGGAAACAACAATTGTGACTAAGGAAACAACAACTATGATTAAGGAAACAACAACTATGATTAAGGAAACAACAACTATGATTAAGGAAACAACGAAGTTTTCATAAAAGTATTCACGATGTTTTCCCAATGTAAAAAAATGTACATACCATAAAAAGATAAAAACTACTTACATTATGTACATAAGAAAGAGATTTCAATTTTTTTTTTACTTTGTTGTGACTGCGGGGACATTTCCCTGATCAGCTACAACCTGCAAATTCACATCATTATTAATTTCGTGAAAAAAATATTATGATGTAAGTGTTTGATGATACAAACGAAGTCAATGCCCATTGACAAGGAAAGAAATGCTAGAATTATCAATCATAGTGAGTCACACCATTCCATCGTCATAGAATTCAATAACTTCGTAAGGACCCAACCATATCGTTTCGAGTTTACCTAGAAAGTCTTGGAATCTGGAGTCATATAAAAATTCCCAACCTCCTTTTTGAAAGGTTTTCTTTTTTATCAGCCGATCGTGCCATTTAGCTCTCCATTATTGGACTATGGTTGTGAATTGTAAGGGAAGAAGACACCTTTGATCCATTTCCTTGATTTGTTGTAGGCACTATTTTTGTGCCTCCATAAGAACCAGATTGGCTTCCTTAGAAGTTCTGAGAGCCTTGACTTGAAACTCGATCGGAAAGATAGGTTCCTTCCTAAAAACGAGATAATAAGGTGAATATCCAGTAGGGTTTCACCAAGTTATTTGATATTCCCATAAGGCTTCAAGAAGCTTGGAGGCCCAATCTCGGTGGTTTGTAGATATTGTCTTAGTTAAAATCACCTCTAAGACTTTGTTTGTGCTTTCCACCTACCCATTTTCTTGTGGGTGGTAAGGAGAGGTAACTTTGTGTTTGATATGGTATTTTTTAGTGTGGTGGAAATTTTATGAGCAGTGAACTGCAATCCCCCATCACTTGCAAGCTCTCAAGGTAACCCATATCAAATGAATAGTTCAAATAGAAAATTGATAATTGCTTCTTCTGTGGCCCTTGAAAGTGCTACCACTTCCACCCATTTGGTTACATAGTCTATACAAACTAAAATATATGTCTTCTAATTTGAAGGTGGATTAAAGGGACCTACAAAGTCCATTTCCCATATTTCAAATGGTTCTAATACAATCTGTGGCTAAAGGGGCATTTCATCAACCTAAATGGGATGACCCATTCTTTGACAACTGTCGCATCTCTAGACATATTTCTTTGTGTCTTTAAATATCGTGGGCCAAAAATAACCCATCTGTAATACCTTATGTCCAGTCCTTCAATCAAAAAAATGACCTCCATAGGGTTCATCATGACAAGCCTTGAGGATGTCATAAATTTCATATTCTCTAATGCATCTGTGAATTTGAAGATCAACCCCTGTGTGGAAGTGGTAACCATCCATCCATGAAAATCGTGTGTTGCATTTTATAATAAGCTTGTTTTCCCATGATGACAAGTGCCATGGCAATTTTCGAGTTGCCAGGTAATTTTCAACATCAGCATACCATGACATTTTGATGGTCACAACAAACATATGTTCATCTGAGAATTGGTCTTCCACTGGTAGAGGGTCAGCCACATATGGGATTCTTGATAAGAAATTTGTGACAAGGTTCTCTTTTCCTGGCTAGTCCTTTATAGTAATGTCAAACTCCTGCAATAATAGTAACCAATGAGTTACTTTGCCATTGGTAACAGGTTTGTTAGCTAAATACCAAATAATAGAATGATCAGTGTACAAAAAAACTGGATATCCTATTATATAATGACAAAATTTATTTATATCGTAAACGACGACCAAAAACTCTTTTTCTGTCACAGTATAGTTTAACTATGCAGGTGTGAGGTTTTTGCGAATGTAGTAAATTGTGTATGGCTTCTTATTTTCTTCTTGTCCGATAACTTCTCCTATCACTGTCTCTAATGCATCTGATGATATATGGAGCGGTAGACTCAAATTTGGTCCTCGCAACATAGGATTTGTTGAAACTAACTTTTTCAGATATGAAAAAGCAATATCGCATTTATCAATCCACTCAAATTCCACATGTCTAGTTAACACATACAATGGTGCTGCAATTTTTGAAAAATATGCTATGAAATGACGATAGTAACCAACATAACCAAGGAAACTACGTACCTTTGTTGGCATACGAGGGGTAGGGAGTTTAATAATTACCTTGATCTTAGCTGGGTCTACCTGAATACTTGTAGCAAAGATAAAATGTCCCAAGACTACACCTTCTGTCATCATCATGTGGAATTTTTCATTACTAAGGCACAACCTGGTAGCTATACATCGTGCAAGAACCTTTTCGAGATTATGTAAATATTGATCAAAATCATTACCATAAGGGGTGAAATCATCCATATATAGTTCAAGCCCTTCATTAATTAAATCAGAAAAAATGCTTAGAATTTCCCTTTGAAAAGTGGTTGGTGCATTGCACAACCCAAATGGTAAGACTCTATATGCAAATTTTCCCCATGGATAGGTGAACGTAGTTTTATCTTGGTCTTCAGGAGCAATATGGATTTGATTATACCCACTAAATCCATCCAGGAAAGAAAAATATTTCTTTCCAACAAGAGTATCAAGGACTTGGTCTACAAATGGAAGAGGGAAAATTATCCTTTTGCATGGATTTATTTAGTTCTCTATAATCTACAAAAATTATCCATTTTCCATTCTTTTTAGGTACTACAACCAGTGGTGAAACCCATTGATTGTCAGAAATAGGATATAGAAAATTAACATCGAGAAGTTTTTGAAGCTCATATTTGACTATGTCCATAAGGTGTGGATTTAATCCTCCTCAATTCCCCTCATATCATAATATTCCCAAGTAAAGGCTTGTTTATATTTCCGAATAACTTGGATCAGTTTTTCACGCTGAAGGTCATCAAGACTAGCGTTAATATTCAAGGACTTGATAGGTTCAATTTCAATGGGGATGCTATTATGAGCTGCGGTTGTAGATATATGCTCACTGTTCAAATCCTCCAGTGGATCTCCTTGGGGTTCATTGTCAAGCTCAACTTTTAACATCTCACATGTTGGGCTTCCTACGTGGAAGGCTAGTTAATAAATGCATTAATTATGTCATCCTAAGTCTATATTTTAAATATAATATATTTATTTGTAGTGAGGAGAAAACGTAAATTTCCTTCTTGATATTCGGGAGGGAGCCATCTAGAATTGTCAGCTAGCATGCTCGATCTAGCGGGTGGATATAGAAAGAGATTCTTGATAGACTTTCCCTTGGCGATGGTCATGATTCCAGTTCGACACCTAATGTATGCATATGTAGTGGCAAACCATGACCTTCCTAAAATCAAAGGGTGCCCCTCCAACCTATTTTTAAGATTGAGGACCAAAAAATCCGTTGGGTATTCCTAGGAGTCTACGGAAATAATGATATCATTATGGTTTCTTCTGGTTTCACTACACATCTGTCAGCTAGTTCCATCATGGTTGGAGTCGGTTTAAATTTGGTTATTCCAAGCAGGCTACAGGTTTCGAGTGTTATAATATTTATAGAAGCTCCTAAGTCCACTAAGGTGTTTGGGAAGTTATGCCCTTGAATCTGGATGGTGACTATGGGGTTTCTAGGATTGTCATATTTGATAGGTATCTGTTTTCCTAGAATAAGATCAGAGAGTTTCCCAAGAACATGGATTGTAGGAGAATATTTTGGTTTCCTTCCATGATTCTTAACACACAACTCTTTAATGGTTTTAGCATAGATAGGTATTTCTCTGATAGCCTATAGGAGAGGGATTTTGATACATAAATTTTGTAGTTCCCCTATGAGATCAAAGTTAGGATATATAGGTGATTTTACTATGGCTAATCTCTCAGGGAATGGGGCAGAAGTGTCCATAACATTAATATATTCTTGTTGTTTAATCAGTTTACTAAATGATTATGTTTCAACAATAATTACGATAGGAGGAGAGCGTTCTGTCAAAGGCTGCTCCTTAGCATGATTTTCGTTTTATAGTTGCTCTTGATTTTTTGAATGATATTTTGGAAAGATAGTCCTCCCAGATCTTAGACATAATTCATTACATTCCAAAGAGGGAGGAATATGTTCTGCGGTTTCTAGGATTTCTAAAAGTTGCATAGGCTTGTTCATCGGGTTCAGATTTGGCTATGTAGGTAGATGAGGACGTAATAGAGTGGAGTGTTTGGAGGTAGTTGAAGTGGGGGTTGTAATGGTGGTAGTGAGTGAGGCAGGCTTCCCATTGATTGGTTGATTAATCGAGTGGGGTGTTGTCAACTCTGAGACGACATTGGTCCCTTGGTAGGTTGAGTTTCCCATTGCAGAGGGTATGGGTTATTTGGTAAATTCTGCCATGAGGGTTTAGGATACCGTTGATCTAGTTAAGAAGGACTAGAAAATGAATGGTTTGTCTAAGGTGATAAAGTGTATAGTTGAGGCTACCAAGAAGTACTAGAATGTTGCTAACCCTACCAAGTTAATCCAAGACACTGTGGTAGAGAAAATTGTCCATAAAAAAACATAAAAGGTCGGTCCATCATCATACCTAGTGGGAGGTTCTACCATTATCATCGTTGTGCCAAAATATATGCTATCTTTGGTTCTTCCTCAGATTTCTTTAATACAAATTTCAATTCAGGAAGCGAGGGACAAAGATTGATCGAGTGATATTTGGTACAAATAATGCATATCTCGACTGTGTCCAGCAAAAATTCTTTAGGAATGTTCTTTTTCTGACGAGGATAAAAAATGGCTAATTCTTGGTCTGCTTCAACATGCTTCTATTTTACTTGTAAAACATCCAACTGTGTCATCAGTGTACTTAGGATATTAGTTTTAAAATCTTCTAAAATATTACCAATCTCTGCTCGTGTAACTCCTCCTCCTGCAACTTTGTTAGATATGCTGAGAGTATTGTGAGTTCCAAGCTTAGTCTATTCACTCCCACGTGAACATCTGATACATAATTTTACAATATTATCATATTATTCTTTAGAAATATCACCCTGCCCCATTAAATTGAGTGTTTCTATCCATTCATCTTTCATACCTCTAATTAAGGAAGTTTTCAACACATCCCTAGGTAAAGTGGTATATGGTGATCTTTGTAAATTGTATTGAAATATTTCAATATATTCTTCTAAGGTTTCATCTTCTTTTGATGTCATCTTGAATATTTCCTCCCTTAAATCTCTGGATTGACAATAATCCTAGTATTTAGTAAGGAAATCTTATTTCATTTGATCCCATGAATTGATAGTATCTCCCCCCAATCCCATAAACCATCGTAATGTTGCTCCCTTTAAAGTAGAGGGAAACAATTTTGATTTTTGGGGGTAAGTAATGTAATCATATCCTTGACATAAAACATCAAATTCAAGAAAAACTACATCAGGATCTTTAGAGGCCATCCCATTAAAATTTTGGAGGTTTTATAGTGGGATAACCTTCATTAGTGCATTAACCTATGGATCAACGATGGGATATTCTATGGTCAAGTTTTGTCTCCCTATTACTTGATTTTCCATTTAATGAACTATCTTCCAATAACCTTTAGGAATCTCATAATCAAGAGGTACCGACTAAAATGGATTGGTATACTAACAAGGTTCTATGCCTTGACTGGGTCTTGCATCACTGCTCAAGTAAGGAGGTTTGGCTTCTCTTCCTATAGTGGGTGTCACAGGAGATTCCTTCTCAAAAGATTGAGGATATGGGTCAATTTTCTTGCCTCTTCCTTTCCTTAGGTTGCATGAGTGTCCCTCACCCTTGCTAAAAGGACTAAGATGCTTATTAGGTATATCTTGGAAGCTCTACTTAGATCCTAAGTTTTATCATGAATCTCAGTGTTAGCTAAAGAAAACGACTCTGCTACTCAAGGGGAAACCATAGTAGAGCCCTTCCTGGATACTATTCAAGGACCTACCGACGCTTCAGACTCTGCATTTCGAATGATTTCATCTATGAAGGTCATTCTTCCAAGGCCAACTTGACCTTGTATATTTTTATCTTTTAGGGTAGATATTTTATCTATCTCTACCTAATTCCTAGTCGTAGGTTTCTTTCTAGTCATACACACTAAACAATTTAAACATGTCATCTGAGAGCATGCACCACCACAGGCCTTATTTTTCACAAGGGTGTGTGTTCAGGTTCTTACCTTCTGTCTTTAATACCCAACCCTCAGAGATACAACCAACACTCTCTTTGACAACCTCCTAGGCAACAATGCCAAAATGTTGAGCCAATTAATTGTTCCTGAAGGAAAAACTACCTACTACACTGTCAACTTGAGGTCCTGTCTTTCTATTTCCAGGTTATATGCACAATTTATGAAAGAGAAATGTTGGTATGACTAATCATTATTATCTTAACAGGAAGTGAAAAAATCAACGTTAAAGGAACCAACCCATAACACAATTAATAACTTCTTCTTCTAACTAAATAAAACTAGTCAAAGCATCAAATTCTAAATACTTTATATAGGAAACAACAAAGAAAAACTATCAACTAAGTTGTTACCTAAGGAACACTGGCTATAAAATGAGAGAAAAACACCACAGAAAGGTATTTAATCAATGCAAATAATGATCCTATGATGATCTACAAGAAACAACAATAAAGTAACAAAAATCCCAAATGAATTAGCTAAAGTAAATCCACTCTACAACAATCAACTATAATTTCTATTTAAAATAGAACATGCGATTTGACAATTACTTAACCCACTCACAATTGTAAATTGAGAACGACTAAGAAAATAAATAAATGAAGAGAAAGAAAATAATGTGGATTTAATGATACAAATGAAGACAACGTTGCTTCCAAGATCGGGCCCAAATCACCAGAATCAAATTGCCTTGTAAAAGGAATCAACACAACAAATTAACTCTAGATAATAAAAGATTTCATTGAATTATAGAGGATCAATTAAAATCAATATCTTCTCATGCTCATGACTTATGTTAAAAATATTACAACTGAGCAACCTCTCTCGAGGCTCAATTCCTAGTCTTTATACTATGATTGTAGAAGATAAGAACACTAAATCTATTTTTGATAAAGAAAAATATTGAGAATCTGAAGATTCTCAAGATGCTCATTTTAAGTTACAAGAAATCTTGATATTTTTGTATGAGCAAATTGGAAGCTTGTCCTTAACCGATTTTCTCCAAACAAGGATCAACAACATCAAGTTCCAACTCATCGATAGATTCTTGTTCAAAATAAGGATTCAACCGTGTGTAAATAACATTTTTGTGATCGAGTCAGTTCATAGAAGCAATAAAATAATATAAATACATTAAGTTATTCTAAAATCCATATTACATATATTATCATGTCCTAAATACAAAAAAGACTTGGGAAATTAATATAAGAACTAAGAAATAATGTAAGGAAATTATAACAATTATGAGGCTCAACATCTCAGGATTCACGTAATGAAAGAATCACTTTATTATATATCCTTTAAAAGAGGTGCTCTTATTCTTTACAACAAGGGTTGAAACCTTCTCACAACATGTGGCTCATGCTCCCAAAAGGGATACCTTCTTTCTACAAATGACTTAAGGCTCTCACGTAAGTGGTAATTCTCAAGCACTAGAAGGGCTATATGTAAGACTTTTCTTACTCATTCTTTTACAAAGAGTTTAGAACATACTCTTGAACAAGAATACAATAATTCATTTTCACTCCAAAAATCTCTCCAAAAGCTCTCACATGAGAAATTTAAATAATTCTCATGACTCCATAGTCCAATGAGACCAACTCCATAAAAAGAGGATCTACAAGCTTTTTAAAGAGACTACAAGATCCACCAAATTTGGATATACAAGCACTCAAGGGATAAAAATGAGAGAGAATCCTAACCAGGTCCATGAGACTCTCAACCAAGCCCATGAGACTCTCAACTTCTCCTTGAGTCTAGGAAACTTATTGTGAGTTGGATTCTCACAATTAAACAATTTCATTTTTTAGAAATTAAATGAAAAAAACATGAGCACTTTAGCCCACCTAAAATATTAATCATTTATAATTTAATCATTTCCACATATTTCCAAAGTTTCAATGAGCTTCTCTTTGGTTTGCAAAACTTCTTGAGAGCTTCATCTTTTTGCAAACAATTTTGACAACAAATATCCTCTTGGATCATTCCACCTTATCCAAATAAATTAGTTGTAGCTAAGGCTATCTCAAAACTTAAGTCTAATTTTATGAAGGAATTAAAAATTTTGTATATCTGAATTTTATTACTCCAAGCAATTAGAGGTGTCCTGATTTATGCAAAAAGAATAAGGGAACTTCTTTCAAGAAACTTTGTAAGAAGCACCAAGATCCTCCCACTGTCCATGTGGTGGGAAAATTGTCAGATTTGATGTTGGGTGAAACTCCACCTACTAAATATGATGACCTAAGAAATCCAACAATAATTGTCCACATTAAAGAAACAACTATTCCAAAAACATTAGTTGATCTGAGTGATGCAATAAATGTAATGACTTTGGAAACCTGTGAGCTACTCAAAATAACCAATTTGAGACCAGTGTCTACTGTATTGGAACTGAATAATAGATCTAAAAATTTTTGTTATGAAACCAACTCACAAAAAGATAGAAAATATAGATGAACACCTTAGAAATAAGCCTCTTCGAGGGGGCAACCTCATTTAAATTACACAAATGAACAATTCTTGGATGATACAAATGACAAGACCTCCTTTCCATATATAGGAGTCTAAGGGGTCATAATATAATCAGAGCCCACATAACAATAATAATGTAAGGGCACAATAATAACAATAGTGGGCTTCTATGGGGCACAATAATAACAATATGGGAACTACATGGTCACAACAATATAATAAGAGGATTGTACTAATAAAAATAAGGGGTTACACTAGTAGTATAGGGACCTAACATGCCCCTCTCCTTCAAAAAGTGTTGTCCTCAACGCTTGAGTAGTTCTTGATGCTTCTGTATAAATTCTTGTCCTCCCATGTGGAATCTTCAGCGGGTAAGTTCTTCCACTTGATGAGATACTCTGAAATTGATCTATTTTGTAGCTTTCAATTTCTCGGTTCTGTGACTGCTTCAGGTTCCAATATGATTTTTCCTTCCTTTTCAAGTTCTCGCAATACTGTTTGAACTGGGATCTTCTGCAACTTTTGAATGAGTTCCCACTCCTTTGGGAATATGGATATATGTAAGGCCTGATGTTTGGAGGAACACTTCATGGAATCAAATGAATAGCATGATCATGATCATGAATAGGTGGGAGGCCTTTGGGAGTCTCAAATACCTTGGAATGATTTTCCAAAACGTTTTGGAGATTTGGAGAAATACATGATTTCGATGTGGGATCCTCTAGCGAACATAATTGTGCAATTAAACCTCGTTGTTCTTTATTTAGAAGCTTTATCATGTTGTTAGAGTTGATTATCTTTCTAGGTTTTCCTTTGATACCCTTCAATTCAACTTCCTTTCCTTCGTAAAAAAAATTCAAGAAAAGTTCTTGAAAATTAAAAGCTATCGTACCCAAAGATTGTAGCCATTGGACTCCTAGTAAAACATTAGCACCACCCATTGAAATGGAAAGCATTGGGCTATTCAGTACATATTCTCCCATGGATAGCTTGACATTATGACACTTTCCAGAGCAATTTATGGTTCCTCCACTTGCAACCATCACTTGACACTCTGGTGCTGGATATAGGAAGCAATTCAATTCCTTGGCTATCTTACAATCAATAAAATTATGGGTACTACACGAATCAATCAACACTCGTACCTTTTCGTCATACAGAAGCATCAAGAACTACTCAAGCGTTGAGGACAACACTTTTTGAAGGAGAGGGGCATGTTAGGTCCCTATACTACTAGTGTAACCCCTTATTGTTATTAGTACAACCCCCTTATTATATTGTTGTGTCCATATGTTGGAAATAATGCTGAGAGTGGGGGGGGGGGGGGGGGGGGGGGGGTGAATCAGTATTATCAAATCAATATGACTTTTCATTTTCCATATTAAGATTCTTAAACCGCATATAACCAGAATACTTAAGATTCAGTTAATCCATTAAACGATGATCTTTAGTTAGTGCAACAGAACTTTATTAACCATATGAGCAGTAAATAGGAGCAATAAAATAGAACAGATCATCACACACAAGAAGCACACATGAACACCATGATGTAAGGTGGAAACCCAATGTGGGTGAAAACCACCTACTGCAAGTCGTCTCTTTCTTCTTTTAATAAGAACTTAATTTTATAATATTTTGTACTGGTGCAATCTTATACCAGTACACAGGCTTCTACCTGCATAAGGCTTCAACCTTCTCTTGTTCTCCAGACTCTCCTGGAAGGGAGCTACAACCCCCTTAGCTCTTGTACTAGCTGATCCATTTACTAGTACGTAGGTGCAGGCCTACTAAAATGCTCCAACCTTTACTTGTTCTCTTAGCTCTTGTACTAGCTGATATACTAGTACGTAGATGCCGACCTACAGAAGGCTATGACCTTCTCTTTCTTCCTCCAGGTACCACATTTCATAAATTTTCAGACTGGATACTCATGGAACACAACATCATAATCTGAAAGGCCACGTTTCATCCAATTTTCATACTAGATCCATCAATACATAATCAATCAATCTTCTAAATCACCCAATCACCAGATCATTACATATACAAGGATAATATGTGTGTTAGATCTAGTCCATCAGATCACATAAAGGTAAGTAATTAAGAACTTGATCCATTCATCCATCAATACTGAAGCTAAACATAATCATTCAATCAATCACTTCTCAGAATGTTGTTATCAAAACTCAATACTAGTAAGCAAACATCACTTCAAAACCTAGAACACTGCAAAACATATTTCAATAAAAGGTACACAACTTCACCAATAGAAATCTGTGGGTATCCACGCATGCTCTTTCTTCCGATATGCGGGTATCCGCACCTGCACTTTCTGCTGATCTGCGGGTATCGCACCTGAACACACTGCTGATCTACAGGTATTCGCACCTGAGCTTTCTTCTGATCTGCGGGTATCCGCATTGCGCTTTCTTCTAAACTGTGGGTATCCGCACCTGCGCAGTCTTCTAATCTGCGGGTATCCGCACCTGAGCTTTCTTCTGATCTGCGAGTATCCGCACTGTGCTTTCTTCTGATGTGCGGGTATCCGCACCTGCACCGTGTCGCACCTGCGGTCCTGCGGGTATAGATAATTTTTCAGGCTTTAAGTATACCCCAGACTGTCAGATCTACAGATCTGATCACGCGCCAAGAAGATCTCAACCAAACAGTAGATCCGTCTTGTAATGCTCAGGTTTCTCCTTGATTTAGATCAGGCTATCATACACCAACTGACCAGAATTTCAGATCTATCTCTTCTTAAGATATTCAACCCATCAGTGCTCAGTCAATGATCTCCTTTCCTTTTATATACAAGTCCTTACTCAAACCATGGACCAAAACCATAGAAATCCAATACAAGGGACCCAATACTAGGGATCAATACTTTAGATGCAAAAGCACGAACCAAAACCATAGGATCAAAAACTGTCGGACTAAATACCATGGACCAACCATAAGATTTCCCACACATGCACTTTTCTCACATGAAAGTGCGTGCTACTGAAGGTCTGCACTTTTTTTTCAGTGCGCCTACGATTATATCCACACCTTTTGAACGGTGCACCTACGTATGTCCACAACTTTGTCAAAAGGAAACTGCGGGCCTCATTTTCTTCCATTCTAAGAGCCTGAACTATGATCTGCCTTCTTAGTAAGTTGCCATACTGTTAGAGGGTTGCCATACTGTGAGCTATCATCATAATAATTTGCCATACTGTACATTACATCAGAACTGAATGCTTTGAGCTGCCCTGCATCCCATGAATTATGTACATCTAATCTCTCTTCTGTAGATTCATCTACTTATATATAAGTGAGATGTTCTACTGCAAGAGGGTTTCCATCAAGTACAATACATGCATCATAATTCCAACAATCTCCCCCTTTGGACTTGATGGTAGCAACCATCTCACTCTCCCCCTTTGACATCAAGGGAAAAGGGCAGACCAAGATACTTTCTTCCTTGATATCCATTTCGTTGTCCATACTCCCCCTGAGTACCTGTTGAAATCTCTGATTGAGCTCCCCCTTTGTATATGCCAAGATGTACCAATATGTCTATGCTCCCTCTAAGTACATGCTAAAAACTCTGTTTAGCTGAGGAGTGTTGTCCATGCTCCCCCTGACTATAAGCAAGGTCTGCCAAAAGATGTTCTACAAGAAGAAAATGACTCTATACATCATAAATGACCTTCCTATCACCAAAGACTCATACATACATCCATCTCCCATCAAAATGGGTATATACCAAACTTGACTCATCCACCTAACCAAGTGGGGATACATCAAGGTTTACACATGATAACACAAGAGTATAACATCATTCATCCCACGCATAGTGGGGAAACCAACATAGGCCATTACATGACCTTGATAATATAAAAAATATATGACTGAAATATTTAATCATCTTTCTTATGCATGGAGGGGTGTACAATTATGACCAGAAGAGATCTCATCATATGACTACAGTAGATAGAGACACACTATTACATCATGAGTCTTGATATGACCTTTACATTGAATGATAGATACCAAACATCTAAATAAGACCATGATAGTCATCAGCAACTATCATACATAGTGTATGATTTTCTCTATAAGCATCTGTCAACAGCATCCAGACCAGCAACCTGTATATGTCCATTAGTGTAGATGACATCATCCTGTGACAAGATATGTCAGCATCAACTTCATCCAGAATCATTCATATTATATGTGAGAAATACCACAGCCATCTCATCAACATCAAGATCTGCATGATCCAAGTATCATCACTTGGGAACATCTGCATCAATCAACATATGTAAGTATCAATCTATCAATATATCATCATGTCTCTAACAATGCAACTTTGAGTAATCATCCATGAATCCAACACTATGTATCATGAGCACAAGATCATTTGTCAAGACTTCTTGATATCATCAACAACAATAATCCTCATCAACATGAGCACCAAGCATTATAGGAATCCTGCATCATAACTGTATTATATGATCTTTATGCATATGACGACAACAACATATGAGTGACTCATCATCAAGTAATGAAGATGTGTGTTCAAGATTTGTACTTCTCCTTATCCTTTTGCAGATCACAATGTACGCACCATATATGCATCATCAGAGAATCAACCACAAATCTGATCTGAACATCAACTATGTAACCCAAGAATTATATGACAACAATATATAAGCATCATCACCAAGGACTACTAATCATAATGCCAACAATGCATTATTAAAGGCATATGCTCCTCCTGTACCTATGCCATCCATTCACTGTCAGATCTGATCATGCATATATGAGAAAAAAGTATCAAGACTTCATCATCATCAAGTTGGGATCAAAAACACTTCTAAACTTCTTATGAGTATCAAGACATTTCCACACATTATTAGCAAAATGTAACCATCATCAAACAGAGAAAATAATGGACTGAATTAGACCCTTATTCTTGAGCCTGTCTCCACTGCTTTTCCTCAAACTATCATATACGCGACTGTGCAGTAACTAACTCGCGTATATACGCGACTTCCTTTTATGAAACTTGCGTATGAGATTTAGGACACTGAAGTTTTACACTTCCAGCTCCCTCTGAGTCTGTTATGTCTGTATGTTGTGCTGTGCCACATCTCTCTGACTGTACTTCCTTCTTCTTCCATATCTTCAAGTGTGATGATGGTTTCTCCTTTTGGTGTGATGCCTGTACTTTGCTCCTGTATACCTTTGCTATATTTCCAAGCTTGTTACATGCATAACATCTTATATGTTTCATATTCCTCATGTAGAAATCAGCAGCTTTGTGACCAAACATATTGCAAGAAAAGCAATAACCATTAAAGTACCTGGAATGTGATGATATTTCTGCATGATGGTCTTGAACCACTCTTCTTCTGCATCTAGCTGCAACGTGTCCAAGATTATAACATTCAACCTTATTCATTGGAGGAGCAAAATATTTTCCTTGAAGAATTTCTTTCCTTTGCTGTTGATGGGGTTGACCTCTCATTTCGTTGTTGAGCATTTCAAATTTTGCATTAGACTTCATTGTCTTATTTTCTGAACTAGATTCACCTTCACTAGATTCATGAAAACCAAGACCATTTTTGATAGCAGGAGACCTTTGACTACTAAGAATATCATCCAAGATCTTAGTACTATGAATTCTGTCACATCTGATCTCTCTTCTGTACATTCATCTAGTTATATATAAGTGAGATGTTCTGCTGCAAGAGGGTTGCCATCAAGTACAATACATGCATCATAATGCCAACACCATGTAGCTCCCATATTGTTATTATTGTGCTCGATAGAAGCCCACTATTGTTATTATTGTGCCTTTACATTATTATTGTTATGTCGGCTTTGATTATATTATGATCCCTTAAACTCCTATATATAGAAAGGAGGTCTTGTCATTTGTATCATCCAAGAATTGTTCATTTGTGTAATGTAAAGGAGGTTGCCCCCTTGAAGAGGCTTATTTCTAAGGCTTTCATCTATCTTTTCTATCTTTTTGTGAGCTGGTTTCATAACATTTGGTATCAGAGCTTTGGATTCTAGGGTTTCGTTGCTCCAAACAGGTCATTGTGGCATTTGCATTATAACTTTTTTCTGTGACATTTCAGACGCTAAAACAAAAACCTATTTGGGTCGAAATCGTTATGAACAGTGAGTCTGAATTTTAGAGATTTTCGCACTATATTCATGGGGATATGATCTGAGGAAGTTGGTCTTTTTGTAGACTCCTGAATGACATTCCAAACAGGTGACTTGGGGAAAATCGTCATAACTTTTGTTTTGAGCATTAGATTGAAATTTTGTAAGAAGTTACAGAAAGAGGATGGATTGTAGTTTCCTGTGTATATTTTTCAGATCCTAAAGTAAAAATAGTGACACGTGGCACTTCATACAATTTCGCTCTTCTGGAAAGGTATATAATCAGGTCATATTGGGAGATTGTGCATAACGCTTTCTTGGAGAATCTAAATTCGATCAGACTGGTGGCATTGGAAAGAGAACTTAGAGGGCTACCACAGATCGCAATTTTAGAACTTTAAGATATGAAATTACAGAGTTATAGTTGTTTCAAGGTCGAGCTCCTAAAATCAAGAAAAATCGAGATGACGAAGTTTGACGGCAAGGATCTGGTAAATTGGATACTACAGATGGAGCAATATTTTTATCTACATGGTGTACTACTATTACAAAAGGTATGTATTGCATCTTCATATTTAGAACCGGATTAATTTTTATGGTATAAATGGCTTTGTTCTTGTAAACAACTTGTTACGTAGTCTATTTTCATGGAGGAAATGATAGCACATTATGAGGATACAAAGAGCAACACCTTATTTAGAGAAACACCACAACAATTGGAAGAGAAAAGAGAAAAAGGGTTTTGTTACAAAGTGGAAAGCAAAGCTATAGCAACAAGGAAGTCTACCCCTCAATACTATAAATATGGAAGTGGTGTTTCTCCTAGCCTTCCACAACCTACAAGGGTTACACCACAACAATTGGAAGACAAAAAATAAAAAGGGCTTTGTTACAATTGTGATAACAAATACATTGAAGGTCATAAGTGTGCTGAGAAGAAATTCTTTTACATAGAGTATGAAGAGGAAGAAGAAAAAGGTTCAAGAAATGAAAGATCATATCGAGAAAGAAGAAATGAATCCAACCGTATCTTGTAATGCAATGGCAGGAATTACCACTCCTCAGGCTCTCAATATAGAAGGACATATCAAGAAGAAAAAGGTAATAGTGTTGATTTGAGTAATGCAAAGGAGGTGTCCCCCTCGAAGACGCTGAATTCTAAGGTGTTTATTTGTCTTTTCTATCTTTTTGTGACCTGGTTTCATAACATTTTCCCTGAGGGAATTCTAAAATATGTAGACATTTTAGTAGACGTTAGGAATATCCAGTTGATTTCTTGGTGTTACAACATAAGACACACCTAGGAGGAAACCCATTGGTCTTGGGTAGGCTATGGTTATCCATTGCAGATGCATTCATTAGTTGCATATCAAGTTTTATGACACTTTCTTATGGAAATACCTTAAAGAATATAGTCCTTTACACTCGAACCAAACCAAGTTTTGACCATGGAAGCTTTTTATGGTCTGAATTTGAACCAGAAGGGGATGATTCACAACTACTTCTCACTATTGGTAAGCCTCTGTACTTTAAAAATGAAACTAAGGATGACACTATCAACAGTTTTATTAGTAACCCCTTTGTTGTTACTCAACTAGTGTCCCATATTTTAAGCTCTATATTGAAAAAACCTAGTTCAGATGATGCCATTGATGATATTATTGTAGAAAAGATACCAACTTCCATAAATATTAAGAGTGTCCCAATTGAATTTGAGTCTAGAAAGACTCTAAATATTAACCCTAATTTATCTCTTGCAAAAATAGAAAATCTAATTTAGTTGTTGAGAAAGCGTAAATGAGCTTTTGCATGGTATTATACATACATGAAAGGAATTCACCCTAATTTATGTACTCATCATATTTATCTAAAGGATGGCTTCCATCTTGTCCAACAAGTGTAGTGACAAATGAACCCAACGTTGCAAGATATTGTTAAGGAAGAACTTCAAAAATTGTTGGATGCAAATTTTATCTATCCAATCTCTGACAACCAATGGGTATCCCCACTTGTTGTTGGGCCTATGAAGAATGAAAAATGGAGAATATGTGCTCACTATAGGGATTTCAATAAGGTCACTCAAAAGGACCACTTCCCATTTCCTTTTATTAATTAGGTCCTTGATACCTTGTTTGGTAAGAAATTATTTTCATTTATCAATAGGATTAATGGTTAGATCCATATCCAAATTTCCCTTGAAGAACAGGGAAAAACTATCTTCGCTTTCCCTTGGGGTGCATTTTCATATCAAGTCCTTCCTTTTGGGCTCTGTAATGCACCTATTACCTTCCAATGTGCTATGCTACGAATATTTTTAAACTTGTTTAATGATGATATATAGATTTTCATGGATTACTTTACACCATATTGCGATGAATTTGACGAAGCATTAACTAATCTTAAGAAAGTGTTGGAATGATGTAAACAAACTCACCTTTTTTTGAGTACTAAAAAATTTCATATGATGATGACTGAAGGAATTATGCTGAGACATTATCTTTCTACTGCAGGGATATAGGTTGATCTGGAAAATATTGAGGTAATCTTGAGAATTCCTCCTCCTAAAACACAAAAAGAGGCACATAGTTTCTCAGGGCATGCAAGTTACCATAGGTGTTTTATAGAAAAAAATTCTAAAATTGAATCCCCATTAGTTGCCTTACTTTCAAAGGATGTTTAATTTATATGAACTAATAAATGTAAAAATTCTTTAGCAGGACTAAAAGGGTTTTTAATAGAAGATCCTATTTTATGTGGACTTAATTAGATCTTATTGTTCCATATTTCAACATATGCCTCTAACAATGTTATTGGGGTTGTGCTAGGAAAACAATAATAACATAGGCGTTATGATATATTTTACATCAATAAGAATTTAACCCCCGCTGAATTGAATTATATAGTAACTTGTTATAGACATTTTTGTGCCTTACAGCATGAAGCATGAAATGTCCATAATCTAAGGGATCCAAAGTCCCTAAACATGTTGTTCCTACCCCTAGAGGAACAAGGTCAGCAAACCACAGCACTAAATAACAGTTCTCCACCTGAAAACACTCAAAAACAAGGCAATCCTGGATCATGTCAGCTGCTCCACTGAGCATCTGCGCTGAATGTCAACTGCTCCACTGTCTACCTGCGCTGAATGTCAACTGCAAAGAAGGCTATCTGTGCTGGGTGAGTTTGGACATGTGGCACAGTCATTCCTCAAGGTGTCAATGCCCAGGAAGCTTCCAAAATGACACTTGGATCAGGGAATTCGACTGGTGATGAGTAAGAGGGTCTAGATCTCCAAGTTGAAGCAAGAACCTCCAAGTGGACTCAAGAACTGAAGAATAACTGAAGTGAGAGAGGACACTAGTCAGCTTCATGCCAGCCTCAAGCTGACTCATCCTTTCTCCAAAACTCCTATATATAGAGCTCTCTCATGAGGTCTAGGGAGGCTGGAATCTTGTGAATGTAAGGAAGTGCTGTTGGTTTGAGTTTAGAACTATTGGGTGATTTTCTTTGAAGGAGGTGAAGAGGAGATTTCTTTCTGCTGGGAAGGTGATGCTGGATTGGGCCTCTTATGGTTGTATCACTTCCTGAACTTTACTTCTTCCATTAATAAAGCATTTGAGGTTCTTCTATATGCATGTGTCTCAATGATGTATTGTTATACTTGTGTATTTGATTTATTCTAATCCTTGAATCAATTATGAATGTATGCTTCTTGTAGTTTCCCTCTCTTGCCATTTTGCAGGATCTTGGTGTAGCTGGGCCAGTGAAAGAGCAAGGAGCTGGGAGCAAGCAGCAAGGAGAGAAGATTGGATCAACCATTAGCGAAAGACATCGGTTAGTGGATCTCTTCCTCCCCTATTTTACTTTCATAAAGAAGAAATCTTAGATAGCTTTGCTTCGATTGTTGCTGAGGTACTATCACCCTTAGAGTGGGATAGGGTCATTCCGTATTGGATACTTTTCCCACCAAAAAATTGGCGACTCCATTGGGGAGCGTATCTTGTTGGTTGTTTGTGTTTTTGCTATTCATTTCCTAAACACAGGGAGTACCGAATAGAACTGCATTTGGATCTTTCAAATGCAAAGTAGAGGGCAACTACTCTAGCTCAGTTTCTGGGCATGTTTATGATTTGAAGAGCTGATCCACAAGGACTCTGAACAACTCTTAGTGATAGCTTTTCATCCTCCTTGTCATCCTTTAGTGTGTACTTGAGTGATAGCTTTTGATTTGGCCAAAAACTGTGAATTTTTGAGCAATCTGTAACCCGGAAACCCAGAGAAACGAGAGTTTCTCTCTTCATTGCGGGCACTGTGAAGGCAGTCTGCATTTCATCGTAGGTCCCGAAGGGGCTACCTGCGCTGAATGTTGTTATAGACATTTTTGTGCCTCGCAGCACGGAGCATGAAATGTCAATAATTACAGGGATCCTCAGTCCCTAAACATGTTGTTCTTACCCCTAAAAGAACAAGGTCATCAAACAACAGCACTTCCAATCAGTTCTCCACCTGAAAACACTTCAAAACAGGCTTATTTTGGATCATGTCAGCTGCTTAACTGAGCTTCTGCGCTGGAATGCAACTGTCCCACTCTGTACCTGCGCTGGAAGTCAAAAGTAATGAAGGCTACCTGCGCTGGGCGAGATTGGCCAAGTGGCACAGTCATCCTGCAAGGTGTCAACTGCCCAGGAAGCTTCCAAACTGACACTTGGTTCATCAGATTCGCCTTGTGATGAGTAAGAGGTACTTGATCACCATGTGTAAGCAAGGATCTCCAAGTGGACTCAAGAACTGAAGATTAACTGAAGAGGGAGAGGACACTAGTCAGCTCTATGCCAGCCTCAAGCTGACTCATCCTCTCTTCTTCTCTCCTATATATAGAGCTCTTCTATGAGGTCTAAGGAGGCTGGAATTTTGTGTAAAGCAAGGAGGTGCTGTTGGATTACAGTTAGAGCTATTGGGTGATTGTTTTACTAGAGGTGAAGAGGAGAGTTCTTGCTGCTGGGGAGGTGCTACTGGATTGGAGCCATCATTGGTTGTAACCTTCTCAGAACCCTGTTACTTCTATCAATAAAGTTTTGCATGTTCTCCTATATACTTGTATTGCATTGATGTATTGTATTTACATGTATATTTGATTCACTCTAATCCATGCATCAGTTATGAGTACATGTATCTTGTAGTTTCCTCTCTTGTTTTGTGCAGGATCTGTGTGTAGCTGGACCGGCAAAGAGAGCAAGGAGCTGGGAACAAGAGACAAAGAGAGAGGATCAAGATCGACTAAGCGAAGGACACCAGGTTGGTTAATCATTTCTTCTTTCTCTCTGTACTTTCATAAAGGAAAACATCAAAGCTTTACTTTCAGTTGTTGCTAAAGACTGTCACCTTTAGAGTAGGGATAGGGTCATCCGCATCGGATACTTTTCCCCACAACAAACTGGCGACTCCACTGGGGAGCCTAGTATCTTGTTGGTGTTTGTAGTATTTTGCTATTCATTTCTTGAAGAAAAGAGTACCAAATCGAAAAGCTTTTGACTATATCAAAAGCGAAGTAGAGGGACTGCTACTCTTGCTCATTTGCTGAGCAAATTCAAGATTTGAAGAGCTTATCTACAAAAGACTCTTTACTCTTTGTGATAGATCTTCATCCTCTTGATCATACCTTAGCCTGTACTTGACCTATAGCTTTTTATTTCATCAAAAACAGTGCATTTTTGAGCTTTTTATGACCCGGAATTCTTTGTAGACGAAACTCTCGTGAGTCAGTGCAGGCTGTACACAGGCAGCCTGCATTACAGCGTAGGTACTCCCTTCGGGAACTGCGCTGAGAGTGAAATTGGCAGACTAGAACCTACGCTGGTCCAGTTAGCCCTTGTCTTGCTCAGTCTTCCTATTGTGTCTTGGCCCTGTTTGCACTTGTTTTTGGCTGATTGCTTGCTGGTTATTGTACTTGCTGTAAGCCACTTCTCCTTGACATTATTCCGCCTCAGTTGTGTGATGAAACTGTGAATGTTCTTTCAGTATTTCTTGTTTCAGTTACAGTTTCCCATTGTGAAAAGCGAACCAGTATAGCTGTGGCCTCTTAGATCCTGAACTGTAAAAGTGTCTTTGTGATCTTTTGAGTTAGTTTTATTACTGTTCATGGCTGTTTGAGTTTGTTTGCTCTTCACTTTTATGGTTTGAATCTATACATTTCCTGTGTTCAAACAAGTCTATCATAAGGTGTCTTTTTGATTGTGGACAAGCTTGTTTATTTCTACTTGAAATTAGATTCAAAATCATACAACAGTTTCCTTTTTGTCTAGCATCAACATTAAGGATAACGAAAAGAAATACATGCATTGTGCATTTTTCATTTGACTGTATGCTTGACGATTTAGGAAGATGTGCATTTTAGTGTGTGTTCTTTGATCTGTGGAAAAAGTTGTGTCCTTCTTTTCCCTCAAGTAGATTAAGGTTTTCAAAGTTGAAAGATTGAAAAGATTTGCTTCTCATTCTTAGATTGCATATAGGAAGTTGTATATATACATCTCGTGGCGAACCTGAAAAGCAAACTGTTAAGAAAGATCAACATTAAAATAAACTCAATTTACATAACAACGCTTTGGAATTTAACGCAAACATCTAGAGGTCTAGGTAGAGACGTGTTCCGGCGTCGTTAAACATAGTGACTGTCGATCTCTACGAAGGTGGGTGATTCCTCCTAAGAGTCGGTGGCACTAACACGGACTTGAGCTCCCGCGTACCGTCGCGTATATTGGGAGACCCCTATAGGTTTTTATCCTTTATCCTTAGGAAACCGTGTCGGCCGCCCTACTGATCGCGATGCAGTGAACACAGCATTCACGAAGATCGACCACCCGTACCGTAAAACGTATTCTGTGGTTTCGTGAAAGGTTTGGCACACCCTCTGCCTAGATCTCCAGAGCAGTTTCTTTTGGCCTTTTTCAAACTCTATAACTGAAAAAGTCCAACCGAGCATTTGTCACTTCGGGCTCGTTAATACATCGAAGGCGACTAGAGTCATCTTTAGCTTTTTCTCGACTCTTAAAACATGAAAAAGCAAGTTTGTGTCTAAAAGCGTCGTTAATAAAATTTATTTTAAAGCGGAACATAATCACCTGTTATTCCCACGTTGATCTTTCAGTTGAAAAGTATGGAGCCCACCAACCAAGGAAGTAACCTTGGCGGAAGTCCAAATCCCTTCTCCTCTTGGGGAGATGTTGGTGCGCCTCATATGGCTACATTGTCGCTTCCAGGATTGACAATCGGCCTCCCTGTATGGCTCTTTTCAACTAATGTAGTCCAGATCGCCACTAATCCTGAGCATTCGAATCAACAGTCAGAACAATCTAGAACTACCCACCAGCCTTCCACTTCTTATGATACTTCCTCTGATCCTTCATCTTCGCAAGGTAGAGCCGGCAAAAGTCAGCCTCCCAAGGAGAAGAAGGAAAAGAAGAAGAAAGAAAAGAAGCAGAAGGAGCCTCTGGCGAAGGCGACTGGGGGCAAGCAGAAGAAAGCTGACAAAAACCCACACACTGCACCGACCGGGCCTAAATCGCCATGTGTCATTTGCAAAGGGATCCATTTCCATCGTGATTGTCCTTGTATTCCCCGGATACTAAGGGACTGGTCCCCAAGGTTGCACAATCCGGTAGCATCAACCTCTGGTTGTCATGTTGATTGCATTCCGTCAACTAGCGAGAGTGAAGGACGAAGAAGGGGACCAAGATCACCCTGTCTATTGTGTGAAGGTCATCATGCCATCCACAAATGTCCATTCTTAGATGAGGCCAAGAGAGTTTTGGAAGATCGCCCGGTGTCACCAGTGCGACTTCCACCTGGATATCAAAAACTCGCGCCTAATCCCTCGATAGTTGAAAATCCGGTTGAACCACTCAAGTGGTCAGCTGAAGTGTCGGTCATTGAGAATGAACCTACTGAATCTAGACTAGACGAAAGTCTAAAGGTCGATACGGCAGTTGGCCCGGTTTTTCCTTCAGAGGTTCTATCGTCCAATGACCCCGTCATTGAAGACCCGTCTTCAAATGGCACCGTCGCCGAAGAGTCATCTTCATGCGACACCCTCACTGATAAGAACAAGGATGACACCATCCAGGTTCTTTTCATCAGCACCGACTCCGATGAGCATCAGGGCAATGCGCCCATTCCTTTATCGCAGGAAGGAACATCATCAGAGTCGTATCCGGCCGTGTATTCGGTCCCACCGCCAAGCAACCTGGTTGTATCCTTTGATTGGAATCAACTAGGCAGACCCCGGTTACCAGCCAGTGTACCATTCAGAATCATTGTCCAGATCTATAGAATGATTATGGCTGGTACTATCATTGATGAAGGGGCGTCTGTGAGTATCCTTTCCTCTGTTGCTTGGAAAGCACTGGGTTCCCCGGCGCTTTTACCTGAGTTGAGAAATCTCTCAGGTTTTGATAAAGGAACCAGTCGACCATTAGGGATCCTCCCCGATGTACCTGTTACATTAAAGGGGAAGACCGTCAGGATGAACGTGTTGGTAGTTCAAGGACCCTTGGATTATAACCTACTCCTTGGACGCGACTATATTTATTGCATGGGAGCGATAGTCTCCTCACTCTTTAGAGTAATGTGTTTTCCACATGAAGGAAGGGTGGTCAAGCTCGTAGACCAACTTTCATTTCCGGGATCTCGCATCGCAAATAGTCAAATACCAATCCTAAATGGTCTGTTCACTCAAGATTCGCCTCCGCCCCCGGTCCTCCTTCCCGATGAGCGCGAGTGATTCGGAAAGAAAGACTAGAACCCAGGGGGCATGCACCCTGGTCTGCTTCGGGCAGAAGAAACTCCGGGTATAAGACAGAATTTCCGCAGGAGAACATGACTAGTCCGTACCCCGTCCGTAGGAAGTGGGGTTGTTCTGGAAAAATGATCTTTTGTTAAAGTTATGTGTTTGGGAATCATTCACCTTTGTCTAAAAAAGTGGGCAATGCCCGAGTAGGAATTCCCTTATTACAACAAGTAGTCACCATCTTTAAATTCAAGCCTCGCCCATCGAAACATGTGTTTTGAAGGATAAGCAGGGGCAGTCTATTAAGAAGGAGACCGTATTGTTGTGACAGAGGGTAACCATCTTAGGACAACCCAATGATAGGCACCGCCGAAGAAAGAGATTGATCTGCGGCAGCAAATCGAACCGTCTTTGGAATAATAAGAAAGAGGCAAGCCTCCCTCAATAATACCAATGTTTTATCTTTGAGTAGTGTTCTCCTATTGTCATAAATAGCTGTTTGTCAAAAGTGGGCCGACGGGAAGCCTGAGTACTACGTAAGACCCCTTAAAATAACGAGAAGACAAGTATCGTTAGCATTAGATTAGCAAGATGACAAATAAATGTGAACACCCAAAGAAAAGCAGAAGTAGGAGAGAGGAGGGGCAGCCTCGAAATTCTATCCTATACCTGGGGGCATGCAAACTTTCTGGAGTGCAAGCTAGGGGCGGTTATTTATCTAGTTTTAAGATTAGCCGTTTCCAAACTTGCATGAAAGAAAGCCTGTGGGGCAAAAGTAAAATTTGCCAAAAGTGAGCACAGCTGTGGTAAGGCATAAGCTCTATAAAAATTGGTCCTTACGAGAGGCGTTCTTCATATGACTGGTATATCGAGCAGTTTTAGCATATAGTTCATGCTCGTTAAAAAATAAACGCAAATCCGAGCAGTTTTAGGACTGAATTTATGCTCGTTAAAAAATAGAAAAGTGTGAGCAAAAGTTTCCCTCAGAGTTCAAGCTCATGGAAAAAATGAACCGGTAAATAACCTTTTGAGATCGTAAATTCATCAGCCATAAGAACCTTGATCGTGTTTTCATCCATCACCTCCACTGTTCATTTGGCCGATCATTCACTTCCATTTGTGTGTTTACCTCTTTTGAGAAACAGCTGCGAAGAGTGTTTTCACCTAGCCATCCTTGTGACACTGCCGTGATTGGAAAATTCCAACCTGTACCTGGAATCTGTAGCTATCCCTGTTTATCACTCGTTCCTCAAAAGACGAGTCTTCTTTCAGCTCTTTTCACTGACTCGTAAAATATGAAAAGTTTGCCGAGTTTTGGCCTTCCAGCTCGTTAAATGACCGGAATGCTATCCCTCCCCTAAATTTTAATCTTTTTGGACCTGAGGGATTATTGCACAAAAGGATCGAGCGCTTGTCTTGTTCGGCTCGTTAAAAGTACCGAACAGCCATCCCTTCTGTATTGTTTTATACTTTTTCGGACTTAAGGGATTTGCTGACGAAAAAGGAATCATGGAGTTAACTTTCTGTACCTTTTCAGACTCTCTAAAAATGAAAAGGACCGAGTTTTCTTTGTCGTTAGACTCGTTAAAATGGTTAAATAGCGACAAACTTGTCTTTAGACGAGAACGAGTTTCCCTATCGCTAGGCTCGTTAAATCATAGCGATGGGCTTGCCCGAAGGGCAGGTTATAGAACAAGCATATGTTGTCCTCCTCAAGCTTGACAAAAATAAAGAGGTACTGGTCAGAAATGACTGGGGAAAAATTGGGAGAACATTCAAAGTTTAATGGTAGCAAGTCACTCTTGAACATGACACTTTTCCTCCGTATCACATCGGGTTGGGTTGTTTCATTCACCGGTCTCATCACCATGGTCCTCGCCACACCATCCACGTTTGGGGTAATGCTACCGATCCATCGCATCAGTGTCGTTATATGTTCAAGAGGGGTCATTCTGAAAGTGTCAACCGTGTCCCATCCACTGCCATACATTATCCTTCATCCATTCATGATCGCCGCCCTGAATCATATGTCACAGTTTGTTTTCACCTCCACTAAAGTCATTAGCTCCGTTCCGTGTCATTGATGTGGGATTCATTAAGGCCCTCCTTTGACGGATCGCTTCTTGTCGACATCAGCTCATTATCCAAGAAGTTGATCTAGGAACACCCCCATCAGTACTTTGAAGCTTGCATGCCTCAATGGCAAGTTTCTCACTTCCGGCGACAGGTATACATCAATGACCTTCGACCAGAATATTTTGCGTGGCGTTCGACGCCAAGTCCTTTATTCACGCCACGTGAATTGTACTGCAGTACCTTGAGGGTCATCGTCATTATTGGTGATTCCTCTCGCGCTTGTTAACGGTTTACATTATTGACCGGTAATCAAGCGATGTCTTTCCATGTTCGACTTCAGCGCAATTCTCACATGGATCGACTTGTACTTAGAGTGAAGATCGAACGAGTTTGAAGACCCCGGATCTAGTTTCATCCATCCGGGCTGCGATATATATTCAGGAAATATAAAAGCATTTGCCATGTAAATCATTGCAGCAGATGATCATCCTACTCAAAGGATGATAATTTCGGCAGAAAATTATCAGTCTATCTTCAGACGATCGTCTGTCATATGTACCAAAATGTATTTATAAAAGCTGAGCATGGGAATGCCCGCCTCAGCTAGATCATGAGAATAATGATGAATGAAAAATAATGTATTGTATTGTATTGTATTACAGGGCACTCTCCTCAGTACTGGAACGAACTTCGGATCCTCTAGATAAAGCATTTCACCCGATAAACGGCCTCATACTTTAGGGGGCAACTGTTATAGACATTTTTGTGCCTCGCAGCACGGAGCATGAAATGTCAATAATTACAGGGATCCTCAGTCCCTAAACATGTTGTTCTTACCCCTAAAAGAACAAGGTCATCAAACAACAACACTTCCAATCAGTTCTCCACCTGAAAACACTTCAAAACAGGCTTATTTTGGGTCATGTCAGCTGCTTAACTGAGCCTCTGTGCTGGAATGCAACTGTCCCACTCTGTACCTGCGCTGGAAGTCAAAAGTAATGAAGGCTACCTGCGCTGGGCGAGATTGGCCAAGTGGCACAGCCATCCTGCAAGGTGTCAACTGCCCAGGAAGCTTCCAAACTGACACTTGGTTCATCAGATTCGCCTTGTGATGAGTAAGAGGTACTTGATCACCATGTGTAAGCAAGGATCTCCAAGTGGACTCAAGAACTGAAGATTAACTGAAGAGGGAGAGGACACTAGTCAGCTCTATGCCAGCCTCAAGCTGACTCATCCTCTCTTCTTCTCTCCTATATATAGAGCTCTTCTATGAGGTCTAAGGAGGCTGGAATTTTGTGTAAAGCAAGGAGGTGCTGTTGGATTACAGTTAGAGCTATTGGGTGATTGTTTTACTAGAGGTGAAGAGGAGAGTTCTTGCTGCTAGGGAGGTGCTGCTGGATTGGAGCCATCATTGGTTGTAACCTTCTCAGAACCCTGTTACTTCTATCAATAAAGTTTTGCATGTTCTCCTATATACTTGTATTGCATTGATGTATTGTATTTACATGTATATTTGATTCACTCTAATCCATGCATCAGTTATGAGTACATGTATCTTGTAGTTTCCTCTCTTGTTTTGTGCAGGATCTGTGTGTAGCTGGACCGGCAAAGAGAGCAAGGAGTTGGGAACAAGAGACAAAGAGAGAGGATCAAGATCGACTAAGCGAAGGACACCAGGTTGGTTAATCATTTCTTCTTTCTCTCTGTACTTTCATAAAGGAAAACATCAAAGCTTTACTTTCAGTTGTTGCTAAAGACTGTCACCTTTAGAGTAGGGATAGGGTCATCCGCATCGGATACTTTTCCCCACAACAAATGTCAAACTGACAGTGTACTACCTGCGCTAAACCAGTTTTGCCTTGTGCAACTGGGGTTCCCTGCTGTTTGTTGCCCTGTTTTCATCCTTGTTTTTGCAGCCTGTTATCAGTCAATGTACCTATCTGAAACCACCTTTCCTTGCCACTATTCCGCCTCGGTTGTATAAAGAAACTGTATTTGTTCTTTGTGTATTTCTTACATCATTTGTAGTTTCCCATAACGAAAGTGAACTAGTCTTGCTGTGGCCTCTTAGATCTAGACCTGTGATAAGTGTCGTTTTGATCTTAAGAGTTAGTTTGTTTGCTGTTCATAGCTGATTGAGCTTTTGCTTTCGTCATATGGTTTGAATTTATGTATTTCTAGTGTTGAAACAAGTAAATCTTAAGGTGTCTTTTGGTTTTGGACAAAAGCTTGTTTGCTTTCACTTGAAATTGAATTCAAAGTTATACAACAGCTTTCTTTTTGTAATACATCAACATTAAGAAAGAGAAAAGAAATACCTGCATTGTGCACGAGCATTTTGACAGCTTGTATGTTGATTTAGAGAAAAGTGCATTAGTTTGTGCTCTATGATCTGTGTGAAAAGATGATGTCTTTCTTTTCCCTCAGTAGTTAATATTTTCAAAGTTGAAAGATTGAAAAGCTTGCTTATCATCTTAGGCTGCATTTAGGAAGTTGTATTATACATCTCGTGGTGATCCATAAAGGCAAACTGCTAAACAAGATCAACTTAAAATGAATTGAATTTACATAACAACACATTGAAACATAACGCAAACACATAGAGGTCTAAGCTAGAGACGTGTTCCGGCGTCGTTAAACGTGATATCTTAGCGTTGAGTGGTTGGGTGATTCCTCCACGGTGAAGCGATAAGTATCAATACGGACTTGTGCTCCCACGTACCGTCGCGTATATATTGGGAGACCCCTATAGGAACAAAGCCTTTATCCATAGGAAGCCGTGTCGGCCGCCCTACTGATCGCAATGCAGTGAACACAGCATTCACGAAGATCGACCACTCGTACTGTAAAACGTATTTTGTGGTTTTGCGAAAAGTTTGGCACACCCTCTACCTAGAACTCCAGAGCAGTTTCTTTTGGCCTTTTTCAAACTATATAACTGAAAAAGTCCATCCGAGCATTTGTCACTTCGGGCTCGTTAAAATATCGAAGGAGACTAGTCATCTTTAGCTTTTTCTCGACTCTTAAAAAGTGAAAAAGCAAGTTGTGTCTAAAGCATCGTTATAAAATTTATTTTAAACGGAACATAATCACCTCCTATTCCTGCGTTGATCTGTAGGTTGAGAACATGGAACGCACTAACCAAGGAATTCCCTGTGATGGAAATCCTAGTCCTTTCTCCTCTTGGGGAGAAGTTGGTGCGCCCCACATGGCCACATTGTCGCTTCCAGGACTGACAATTGGCCTGCCAATTTGGCTATTCTCAACCAATGTAGTTCAGAACACCATGGTTCCTGAATAGTCGAGTCAACAGTTAGATCAGTCTAGAGTTGCCCACCAGCCTTCTACTTCCTATAACTCTTCCTCCAATCCTTCGTCTTCGCAAGGTAGAGCCGGCAAAAGCCAAGCTCCCATGGAGAAGAAGGAGAAGAAGAAGAGAGAGAAGAAGAAGAAGGAGCCTAAGGCGACTGGGGGCAAGCAAAAGACATCTGACAAAAATCCACACACAGCACAGACCGGGCCTAAATCGCCATGTGTCATATGTAGAGGAGACCACTTCCATAGAGATTGTCCCTGTATTCCCCGGATACTAAGGGACTGGTCCCCTCGGTTGCACAATTCGGGAGCATCAACCTCTGATAGCCATGTTGAATGCTTACCGTCAACCAGCGAAAGTGAAGGTTCAAGACAAAGAGGGGGAGCAAGATCCCCCTGCAGATTGTGTGAAGGCGATCACGCCATCCACCGTTGTCCCTTCTTAGACGAAGCAAAGAGAGTTTTGGAAGATCGTCCGGTTTCACCGTTGAGACTTCCTCCTGGATACAAAAAACTCGTGCCAAGTCCTTCGTTGGTTGAGAATACAGCTGGCCCGCTCAAGTGGTCGGCTGAAGCGCCAGTCATTGAAAATGAACCTACTGAATCCAGACCGGACGAAAGTCCAAAGGTCGAAACGGCAGTTGACCCGGTTCTTCCTTCAGAAGTTTCATCGTCAAATGACACCGTCACTGAAGATTCATCTTCAAATGACACCCTCACCGAAGAGAATAAGGATGACACCATCCAGATTCTTTTCATCAACACAGACTCTGATGAGCATCAGGGCAATGCGCCCATTCCTTTATCGCAGGAAGGGACATCGTCAGGGTCATATCCGGCCGTGTATTCGGTCCCACCACCAAGCAACCTGGTTGTATCCTTTGATTGGAATCAACTAGGCGGACCCCAGTTGCCAGCCAGTATACCATTCAGAATCATGGTCCAAATATACAGAATGGTAATGGCTGGCACTATCATTGATGAAGGGGCATCTGTGAGTATCCTTTCCTCTATTGCTTGGAAAGCACTGGGTTCCCCGACGCTTTTGCCTGAGATAAGAAATCTCTCAGGTTTTAATAAAGGAACCAGTCGACCATTAGGGATCCTCCCTAATGTGCCTGTCACATTGAAAGGGAAGACCGTTCAAATGAACGTGATGGTCGTTCAAGGACCCTTGGATTATAACCTACTCCTTGGACGAGACTATATATATTGCATGGGAGCAATAGTCTCCTCACTCTTTAGAGTAATGTGTTTTCCACACGAAGGAAGAATGGTCAAGCTCGTAGACCAACTTTCATTTCCGGGATCACGAATCGCAAATAGTCACATACCAACCCTGAATGGTCTATTCAATCAAGAAATGTCTCCACCCCCAGTCCTTCTTCCCGATGAGTGCGAGTGATTCGGAAAGATGGGACTGGAACCCAGGGGGCATGCATCCTGGTTTGCTTAGGGCAGAGAAAACCTTGGGTATGAGATAGAATTTCCACGAGAGAATATGACTAGTCCGTACCCCGTCCATAAAGGAAGAGGGGTTGTTCTGGAATAGGATTCTTTTGTCAAAGTTACGTGTTTGACAAGAGTCATTCACCCTTGTCTATTTCGGTAGACAGTGCCGAGGAAATGTTTTTGTTTGAAGAAGTTAACGAAACAATCTTTGGGTAACCAGAAAGAGGCAAGCCTCCCTCAATAACACAAATGTTTTGTCTTTGAGTAGTGTTCTTCTCTTGTCGCAAGTAGCTGCTCTCTTGTCGCAAGTAGCTGTTCTCTTGCGATCTTGCGAAAGATCTGTTAAAAGTTGGGCTGACGAGAAGACAAGTACCGCGTAAGACCCGTTAAAAATAACGAGAAGACAAGTATCGTTAACATTAGACTGGCAAGACGACAAGTAGCTGTGAACACCCAAAGAAAAACAGAGGTGGGAACGAGGAGGGGCAGCCTTGAAATTGTATTTTATACCTGGGGGCATGCAAACCTTTTGGAGTGCAAGCGAGGAGCGGTTATTTATCTGTTTTTTGGATTAGTCGTTTCCAAACTTGCATAAAGAAAGGATATGGAGTAAAGCTTAGTGAATATGAAACTCCTTAAAAAATAGAGATCTCACAGGGGACATTTCTTATCTTATGACTGGTATATCGAGCAGTTTTAGCATAAAGTTCATGCTCGTTAAAAAATAAACGCAAGATCCGAGCAGTTTTAACGCGGTCTTCATGCTCGTTAAAAAATAAATAAAAGCAGTGAGCAATGTTTCCCCCAGAGTTTAAGCTCATTTTTAAATAAAAAATGAACCTATTCCGGTAAATAACCTCTGTGATCGTAAATTTATCAGCCATAAAAAGCCTTGGTCGTGTTTGCACCTGCCACCTCCACCGTCATTTGGCCGATCATTCACCTCCATATGATTGTTTACCCATTTTGAGGAACAGCTGCGAAGAGTGATTTCACCTAGCCATCCTTATGACACTGCCGTGATTGGAAAATTCCAACCTGTACCTGGAATCTGCTGCTATCCCTGTTTATCACTCGTTCCTCAAAAGACGAGTCTTCTTTGAGCTCTTTTCAACTGACTCGTAAAATATGAAAAGATTGCCGAGTTTTGGCCTTCCATCTCGTTAAAAGGACCGGAAGAGCTATCCCTCCTCTAGATTTTAATCTTTTTGGACCTGAGGGATTATTGCACAAAAAGGTTGAGCGCTTGTTTTATTCGGCTCGTTAAAGTTATCGAAAACTCATCCCTTCTGTATCGTTTTATACTTTTTCGGACTTAAGGGATTAGATGACGAAAAAGGAATTTTGGAGTTAACTTTCTGTACCTTGTCAGACTCTCTAAAAATGAAAAGGACCGAGTTTTCCTTGTCGTTAGACTCGTTAAAATGATTAAATAGCGACAAACTTGTCTTTAGACGAGAACGAGTTTCCCTATCGCTAGGCTCGTTAAAACATAGCGATGGGCTTGCCCGAAGGGCAGGTTATAGAACAAGCATATGTTATCCTCCTCAAGCTTGACAAAAATAAAGAGGTACTGGTCAGAAATGACTGGGGAAAAATTGGGAGAACCTCAAAGCTTTAATGGTAGTAGGTCGCTCTTGAACATGACACTTTTCCTCCGTATCACATCGGGTTGGGTTGTTTTCATTCACCGGTCTCATCACCATGGTCTCGCCAAACCATCCACATTTGGGGTAATGCTACCGATCCATCGCATCAGTGTTGTTATATGTTCAAGAGATGTCGTTCAGAAAGAGTCAACCGTGTCCCATCCACTGCCATACATTATCCTTCATCCATCCATGACCGCCACCCTGAATCATATGTCACAGATTGTTTTCATCTCCACTAAAATCATTAGCTCCATTCCGTGTCACTGATGTGGGATTCATTAAGGCCCTCCTTTGACGGATCGCTTCTTGTCGACTTCAACTCATTATCCAAGAAGTTGATCTAGGAACAACCCCCTCAGTACTTTGAAGCTTGCATGCCTCAATGGCAAGTTTCTCACTTCCGGCGACAGGTATACATCAATGACCTTCGACCAGAAGATTTTGCGTGGTGTTCGACGCCAAGTCCTTTATTCACACCACGTAAATTGTACTGCAGTACCTTGAGGGTCATTATCATTATCGGTGACTCCTCTCGAGCATGTTAACGGTTTACATCATTGACCGGTAATCAAGCGATGTCTTTCCATGTTCGACTTCAGCGCAATTCTCACATGGATCGACTTGTACTTAGAGTGAAGATCGAACGAGTTTGGAGACCCCGGATCTAGTTTCATCCATCCGGGCTGCGATATATATTCAGGAAATATAAAAACATTTGACATGTACATCATTGCAGCAGATGATCATCCTACTCCAAGGATGATAATTTCAGCAGAGAATTATCAGTCTATCATCAGACGATCGTCTGTTCTATGTACCAAAATGAATTTATAAAGCTGAGCATGGGAATGCCCGCCTCAGCTAGATCATGAAAGCAGAATGAAAAATAATGTATTGTATTGTATTTTATTACAGGTCACCTCTCAGCGATTGAATGAACTTCGGATCCTCCTGATAAAGCATTTCACCCGATAAACGACCTCATACTTTAGGGGGCAACTGTTATAGACATTTTTGTGCCTTACAGCATGAAGCATGAAATGTCCATAATCTAAGGGATCCAAAGTCCCTAAACATGTTGTTCCTACCCCTAGAGGAACAAGGTCAGCAAACCACAGCACCGAATAACAGTTCTCCACCTGAAAACACTCAAAAACAAGGTAATTCTGGATCATGTCAGCTGCTCCACTGAGCGTCTGCGCTGAATGTCAACTGCTCCACTGTCTACCTGCGTTGAATGTCAACTGCAAAGAAGGCTACCTGCGCTGGGCGAGTTTGGACATGTGGCACAGTCATTCCTCAAGGTGTCAATGCCCAGGAAGCTTCCAAAATGACACTTGGATCAGGGAATTCGACTGGTGATGAGTAAGAGGGTCTAGATCTCCAAGTGGAAGCAAGAACCTCCAAGTGGACTCAAGAACTGAAGAATAACTGAAGTGAGAGAGGACACTAGTCAGCTTCATGCCAGCCTCAAGCTGACTCATCCTTTCTCCAAAACTCCTATATATAGAGCTCTCTCATGAGGTCTAGGGAGGCTGGAATCTTGTGAATGTAAGGAAGTGCTATTGGTTTGAGTTTAGAACTATTGGGTGATTTGCTTTGAAGGAGGTGAAGAGGAGATTTCTTTCTGCTGGGAAGGTGATGCTGGATTGGGCCTCTTATGGTTGTATCACTTCCTGAACTTTACTTCTTCCATTAATAAAGCATTTGAGGTTCTTCTATATGCATGTGTCTCAATGATGTATTGTTATACTTGTGTATTTGATTTATTCTAATCCTTGAATCAATTATGAATGTATGCTTCTTGTAGTTTCCCTCTCTTGCCATTTTGCAGGATCTTGGTGTAGCTGGGCCAGTGAAAGAGCAAGGAGCTGGGAGCAAGCGGCAAGGAGAGAAGATTGGATCAACCATTAGCGAAAGACATCGGTTAGTGGATCTCTTTCTCCCCTATTTTACTTTCATAAAGAAGAAATCTTAGATAGCTTTGCTTCGATTGTTGCTGAGGTACTATCACCCTTAGAGTGGGATAGGGTCATTCCGTATTGGATACTTTTCCCAACAACATGACTGAGAAGGATTTTTTTGTTCTTGTACATGCTATCAAAAAGTTTAGTAATTATATTATAGCCTATCATGTTTTTATACATACTGACCACTCTGCCATTCAATTCTTAATGAATAAACCACTCACCAATGGTAGGGTTACTAGGTTTTTCTCTTATTGCAAGATTTTCATATCATTATTTAAGATTTGCAAGATAATGTAATTACCGAGTTCTTTTCTAGACTTCCGAATAGTGGTGATAGTTTGTTTGTTGAGGATTCTTTTTTGGATGAATATATTTTCGTAGTTTCCACTTACTCACCATGGTATGAAGATATCATTATCTATATTGATTCAGGAAGACTTCCACACCACCTTTCTACTAGAGAAAAATGGAAAATCACTGAACAATGTGTCTGATGTTATTGGGTGGATGGATATCTTTCTCACATTGGGTTGGATCATCAAATCAATATGTGTGAGGGAATGAATTATGAATGCTAATAAGAGAACAAGTCATAAAATAATTATGATTGGCTACTTTTGGCCCACTATATTCCAAGATGCAAGGAAGCATGTGGAAGGTGTGATAGTTACCAAAGGATGGGCCAACCCATCTGATCAAATGAGATTATGTTATGGACTCAATTGGTTATAGATCATTTTGAGAGATGGGATTTGGACTTTGTTAGGCCTACAAATCTCCTATCTCATCAGAATTCCTATATTTTGGAATGTACAAATTAATAGAGTGAGGATTTCCACAATTGTTCATCATGATGAACAAAATTTTGGACTAACATGTGAAAATGATTTTCTAATCCATTCTACATTTCGAGTGGAAACTCCACCCATCATCAAGGATTAGAAAGAAAAGTGATATCAAATGAGTGTTGAGTAGCCTTAATTAGAATATAATTCAAAGTAGTCGTTAAGTATTAAATGCTAAATTAATTAAAAGTTGAGGGATTAGGTCAAAGGATTCAAAATAATTCGAAATGTTTGTTAAGGATTAAATATTAAATTAATTAAAAGCTGAGGTGTGCGGTCAAAAGGTTTAAGAAATAATTCAAAGGAGTTGTTGAAGTTATACAATTAAATTAATCTAATTAGAGAAGAATTTATTGAAGGAAAATAATAATTTTGCTTAGGTAGATAAAATAACATGGGTAATTATTGAAAGATTAAATTAAAAAAGATTGAGAGAAAAATTGGGAAATATATATGAAATAATATAAACCAAATAAAAATAAAATAAATAAATAAAAGGGGGTGGGGGGTTAAAGATCAAGAGAGTAAAAAATGGGGGATAGAATTATTTAAAGAGCAAAAGGATAAAGAAAAAATAGGGGGGGCATTAAACTGGTTAATCTATATGGAAATAATATTAAAATAAGAAAAAAATAGGGGAAGTGAGGCAAGGAGGAAAGGGAAAGGGTAATAGGAAACAAGGTCAGGCGGATATAGAAATGAGGGAGAAACAGTAAGGAGGGGGGTAGGGGTGCAAAACCATATTAGATTAAATTAGATGAAGGAATGTCAAGAATACCAGAAGGAGTAAAACAAAGGCAAGGAAAGAAAAGGAAAAAGAGTTGGGGGAAGAAGAGTGGAAAGGAATTAATGAGTGAATTGATGGATAACGGGCTTCCATGGTTAGCTAAACTTATAGTCATATTCAACAAGGGAGATGGTTACAAGATCAACCAATCATGGAAGTTGGTTATCCATCAACTTGCTCATTAATTTGTTTCCTTCCCCCCACCTCTCACTATTTTTCCTTTTCTTTCCTTTCTTCTTTTTGACTCCTTCATCCAGTATTCTTGGCACCCCTCCATCTAATTTTAATCTAATACAATTTCCACCCCCTCCCCTCCTTACTATTTCTCCTCATTTGAAGATCCCCTTTAACCTTGTTTCCTATTACCATTCTCCTTTCCTCCTTGCCCCTCTTCTCGCCTTTTTCCTTATTTTAATATTATTTTCATATATATTAAGCAGCTTAATTCCCTCCCTTGAGATTTCTTATTGATCCTTTTTCTCTTTAAATAACTATCTCTCCCCCTATTTTTAAATCTCTTGGTCTTTAAATCCCCCACCCCTTTTATTTGTTTATTTAATTTTTATTATTTCACATCTATTTCCCAATTCTTCTCTCAATCTTTATTAATTTAATCTTTCAATAGTTACCCATATTATTTTATCTACTTGAGTTAAATAATTATTTTTCTCCAATAAATTCTCCTTTAATTAAATGAATTTAATATTATAGCTTCAACATATCCTTTGAATTCTTTTTTAAACCTTTTTACCAAACACCTAAACTTTAATTAATTAAATATTTAATCCATAACTGATACTTTTATTTTCAATCCTTTGACCTAATGCCTCAAATTTTAATTAATTTAACATTTAATAATTAATGAATACTTTGAATCACCTTCTATTTAAGGCTACTCAACACTCACTTGATATCAGATTGCTTTCTAGCCCTTGATGATGGGTGAAGTGTCCACTCGAAACATCAGACATATTACAAAATCCATTACATAGGTTATTCCAAAATTATATTCAACATGTATAGATTATTTCACCAAGTGGGTTAAAGGTAAGGCACTCAGTAAAGCTATTGAGTCATCTGTTTTAGAATTTTATTTGAAGACATATTTGTTCATTATGGAGTGCCAAAGGAGATAGTGATAGATGGAGGGCCATACTTTACTTCCTGACAATCATACAACACATCAAGAAATATAATATTCATTATAGGATCACTTTGCCTTAGCATACAATTGATAATGGACAGGTGGAGAGTACCAACAAAGTGGTTGCGGCTATTATTACAAATATCGTGGCTAATCATCACTGATACTGGCTCAGATACTTCTAGATGCACTTTGGACCTACAAAAATACATGGAGAAACACCACAAGATTCTCTCCATATGAGATTTATATGTAGGGTAAGGTTCCTTTTTTTCCCATTGATATTAAGATCAAAACACTTGGGACTTCTTTAGAGGTGAACTTGGATTTGACTACATCATAGAGACATTGTTTGGATCAACTTAATGATTTTGGAGAAATGCATTTAGTTGACATACTATGTACTAATATCATCCAGTAGAAATGCATCAAGTGGCATGAGAAGTTCATTAAGAAGAAAGTGTTTCAGAAAGGTGACAAGGGTCTAATATATGACACCATGTTCTAGGATTTTAAGGGAAATCTATAGACCATTTGGTTAGGTCCTTAAGAAGTGGACATAGTCTTCGATAATGGGACTATTAAGTTAACAACTATCAATGGGTTGAAATTTTTTTTTTTTTTTTCCAATGGACATAATCTTTGGCTATATTGTAAACCGTATTCTAAGGATTCATTTATTCAAATTATCTTAGATTAAGATCTTGAAATTTTTGGGTTAAGGGAGAATATTCCTAGACCCCCAATTACTTAATTTATTTTTCATTTAAAAAAAAATATGAAGAAGATGAAGAACAAAAATACACACACACACACACACACACACACACATATATTTAATAGTGAAAACCCCTTTGGGGCATGGTTAGATAGGTGTCAAGTGAAAACTAGCTTGTTGGTAGTCCATACAACACATATTTTTCCTTGCAATATACTTTAACAATAAAAGCTTCATATTTTGAGGCATTGTTACATCTACTAATGTTACATTTGCTTCTGATATATTTACTGATACTAAAAACTAGATGTTGTTGATAACGCTGATGTTGAAGGTGATACTAAAGATTAGGAACTACTACTAATATTGCCATTGAAACTAGATTTGGTTACATTTGCTATTACATTTTTAAACTACTACAATGGACATTGTTGATAGTAAATAAGTACCATTGCTACTACCACTTCAAATACACAAGGGGACCCACCAAAGATACCTACCATGAGCTTCACCAATGTGTGATCGCTACTAAGTCAACAACATCCTAACTAGCCATTATGTCATCACATTCGGTAAGTACTCGGTAGGTATGCCCCTCTCATTTCTTACATTACTATGTTTAGTGTGACATGAACCACTGTGCCATGATGGCCAAGGATGACCTCCATCTCATTTAGGGTGGGTGGGGGGGTCCACATCATGTTATTGTATGATAGAGCATCAAAATCAACATGATGGACAATTAATTATTCCATACATATCACCATTTCCAAATCCATCCATCATTTACCACCTTTCATTGTCATTACTCTGATTTTATTTTTTAGAATCCATTCATATAATCTAGATCACTTACAAATTGTGGCACCCCACGTACCAATTAAAAACTCAACTATAACTAACTTGCCAAATTTTGCAAATTTGACATTCTTATCCCAACGAGTAATTGCATGTTGCAACTGTTGGACCTATAACAACACTTGTAGCAACAATTTGAAGCTATGGGGGATTTATTGTTCATAATGAGCTCGTCTCAACTAATGCATTGAATGAATACCCAAGAGTTTATAGATTTTTCCAAGAATGCAAGATGATTGGTGTATTTCAACAATATGAGGGGATTTAATGAGGACATTTCCATGGAAGTTGCACAAAAACTAATAGAACAAGGCTCAATTGTGAGAGGAGTTCAAGTTGCAATTACAAAGGAGGTAATTTCCAAAGTGGCAACGTTTCCTCGAATAGGGATATGTTGATTTAGTAGGAAGACCTTGATCCCAATAATGAATGCTACTTTTCTACAGGAAGGGGATCCCACTAGTAATAAATGAAGAGGGGTGGAAAGAACCTCACTCCCACATCCATGGGAGGAAGTGGCATACTTCATTCGAAAGTACATTACCTATGAAGGCCAATTTGGAGTGGTATTTAACTATCATTTTCAACTGCTAGCCTATCTTCACCGAAGGAAATAGATTAACATGCCATGTTTTCTCCTAGAATCACCAAAACACATGGGAAATTCCATTTGGTCGGAGAAGCATCTCGATACTTTTGTGATGAAGCATGGGCTAATCAAGCTGATTATCATCGATACGCTAGACAGAAAAGGGAGAACTTGGGTAGGACTGTTTGCTTTTTTTAGAGGGCAGGTTTGAGAGGAAGTAGTGAATGAGTCTAAAGAACAAAGTGAGGACTACAAGATGGGGGAAGTATGACCAAGAAGAAGTGACATATAAAATTCCCCCGCTTACACACTTGTCTAGGAATCTTGTGCAAATACTTACAAGGAAGTTCACCCAAATGATACACTACTAACGATTCTCATGCTAATAAAGGTATTCATGTTGATGCACTAGTTGAAATAATTAGTGGAAAGTTAGAGAGTTTGAAATTTTGGGACTACCCTATCATAGAGGAACAACCCCTACATACAAAAATTAAGAAAAGGTAGTTGAGAAATCATGTAGGTGGCAGGCTTTTGAAAAAGAGGGTCAGGTTTATTATCATAACATCTCTTGCTCAATCATTTAAAACAACAATTCATGCAAAGGAGCCAAAGGAAAATACCGGAAAGGGGAGAGAGGAGGAATCCAAGAAAAAAAAGGATGACAATTCTCCTTTAGATAAGTCGGAATTTGACCCCTTGTTTCAGTAATTTGTCACACAAGAACCAACGACTGAATCAAAGAAGCCAATGGAGAATCAAAATGTTGATACACAACAACTTGTTGAAGACACTGCTATCACACAAGAACTAGAAACTGAGGTATATCATCCTTAAGGAAATCAACATGTTGGTACACAATAACCTGTTATTGATGATATTGATATATAAGAACCAGTAGCTAAGGTGGTATAGTTAGAGGATGTAGAGAAGATTGAAAACGAGGAGGATTCACAAAATTATGTTGTAGACACTGTTGTAATAACACATGAGACCGTGCAGCCTAAAATTGAAATGGATGATCATTTAGACATAGTAATTTTATTTGTTGAATTGAGAAAGTGAAGATAGTTAGTATTATCATTACAAAAATGGGTAGTCCCATTGAACACACATAGACAGATTATCCATAATCTGAATGAGGCTTGGGCTGAAGAATTAATGATTTAGAGACTTAGATGGGAGGTAGTCCCATTGAACAAGCATGGAAGGATTATTCATAATCACAAGGAGGCTTGGGCTAAAAAATTAATGATTTAGAGACTTAGATGGGATAAGGTGAAGGAAGAAAGGAGACAAGTGATGGATTTTCAAGAAAATGTCCAACAATTATAGGAGGATAAAGAGAAACTTTACAACCTTGTACATGAAATATTGAGTTGTAGGAAGCCCTCTTCCTCTTACCCATTATTTAATCACGAGAAGCATTTTCTATTTCAATTGAAAACCATTAAAGAAAGAAGGCCATACAAGATAACCACCACTATGTCTTTTCTTGAGGTATTCAAACAAAGTAACTTTGTAGAAAAACGTATGCTATGTGAGTTGTATCTACATGAGTAAATATTATAGAGGAAAAATCTTTAATCTGTCACCTTATGTGGGAGATATCCAACTATAGGAATTAACCTCATTTATGAAAAATTAGATAAGTTGGAAATCAACCCATGAAGTTGTAACAACAAACTAGGAGAATATAATGTTGTAGATTTGAGAAGAACTAGACCCTGCTGCAATTGTGGTGAGAACATATGGAAACTTTTTTTTATATTCAAACAAAAAGGCTAAGGTAATTGTGGTTCATAGAAAATTTTTAGAGCTTTGTTCTAGGAGCATTGAGCAATTGAGATAGAGTGCATTAGATGGTAGCAAGCTAAGATGGGAAGTGTGTTACAAGAAGAAAAAGGATGAATATCCATATTACTTCCCAAATTGTACATGTTCTTTTAAGGATGCCTATGTATATTAATTATATTAGAAAATGTGGGCCTAATTGGCTTGGGTTGAAATTTAGATTTCCTTTGATTTGGCTTCTAGCATTGAAGTATCATCATTATTTTCAGTTGAAATTAGGAGAGGCAAAGACTTGGTGGGAGGAAATGATTTCATTTTAGGGATATAGGAATATTACAGAGGATACAAAAACAATCTATAATTTTACTGAGTTGCATTCACAACAGTCATTGAAGGGTTACTAAGGGTTTTGAATGAGGACATGTAGTTTCTTCAATTATGGGAAGATGTTAGGTCTTGAAATTGGCATCTTTTTCGTCGTCATTTCCGTACCCTTTCGACCAATTTTACCCCTACAACTACACCATTTTACCCAATTAATTAACTTTTTCGCCAAAGTATGCTATCCTTTCATGTCACCTTAAATTATATAATTTTTCTTGCACATTGATGAGAGGCTAACTATTTTTGGGTAACTTTATTGACAAGGGGACAAGAAGGTTGTTTTCAGTGTAACTTGACTTCTTAGGACATTGTTACTTTCTTTTTCCCAGGTGATGCAACACTGATTCTCCAAGATTTTACAATGGTGTCACACCAAGCCAAGCTCTACTATTGTTATGATGCCACTGCTCTATTCCATGTTGTTGAACACTTTGTTTCCACAATTCCATTTTCAGGAGTCAATACGGGTGCTGCTACTTAATCAAGTCAATCAAGACCATTGTACCAACAAGGATCATAAAAATTTTGACAATTTAGCTAACTTGGCTATGATAATTATGATTTCCCAGTTTGGTCTCTCATTAAAATGAGATACTGTTACAAAATTACATTTATTTTCAGTAAGTTTTTATCTTTTTTTTAGGCAAAGACTCTTATTTTAATGACCCGAGGATCAATACTTTCTCATTGCTTATTTTTGCACCAAGATTAGACAAGGTGAAAATATATAAAGACAAAAACCTTCTATCTCGTGCAGAGGTTGGCACAATGATCTTTCAGGATTATGCATCTTGTAATTTATCAGAATTGATATAATATTTTATGGGTTTGTGGTGTATTGTGCTAGCCTATGAAATGTGAATTACCAGCTCCTTGATAAGGAGGAAGGGCCCTCCTCTTTGGCAGGTATTGTTGTGTTATAGAGGTAGCATAGTGATTCTAACTTAATTTACTTGTAGGTTATATCAATTAAGTATTTGTTATGATTTTAGTTATCATTATTTTTTATACATTACAATTAATGTTAATTAAACTAGCTTGTAGAATATCTAATATAGATTGCCTATGTGACATCATAGTTACTGTATCGATCCTTCCTAATCATGTGGTACTATTGTTCAATTACTACTATAGCTTTATGAATTGTTGTTGAAATAGAATGCTATTTGATTGTTGTTATATTCATTATAGTGTGTTAAATGGAATGAGTTATTCTCAATTGGATTGATGGTTGTGCGGTTGTGATTGAATGGTTTGTGTCATTTATTTCCAAGAGTGTTATTTCATTTTCTTGCAAGAGTGATATTGTTGAGTGTGTGTTATATTATTTCCACGACTAGCCCCGAGATTTTTTTTATGTAGACCCAATAATAGTTGGGTGGACCCAAGGATGGGGGGAAGACCCAAAGACGATGGGCAAACATCCCTAGGTTTTGTGTATGATGGTTTTCTGCCCATGGTATTTTGTAGATCCATTCAAGGGAACTACAGTTATGTTCTAATCCAACCTTAGTGTATTGGGATTTATGAATGTTTCGACATGTATATATATGCATTGTAACATTGAAAGGAATATAATAAAAATAAATCGAGTAGGCCCATTTTTGGGATCTAGGGGAAAATCTCTCTGTATATTTGTTTTTTGTTCTCGCCATTGTTTATTTTTCTATTTGAAGAATTCGTTTGCAAGTAATTTTTGTACAGGGTTAAAACCTACAAATCTAAAATAAATGAGTGGCATTTTATTCTACTTGTGTGATTTCATTTACAGTACTATGTGCAAAGTGTTATTTTTATGAATATTTGACGATGATGCCTTTGTTTTGCAAGATTTAAGAGTTACAACGACCTTTGGTTTGATTGAGTGCCATGATCTTATAGAAGAAGTTTAACAACAACTACGTGTTGATCGATGTTAGTTATCAGGTATTAGCTACATATGTTGTGTGCAATAACCTTGAAATAAATAGATCTACCCTAGTTGACATTTTATGTGTGTCCAAATTAATATGTTTTATTAAAAGAAAATTAATTCGCACAACACTTCTCATCCTTCATGAAACCAACATATATAAGAAATTCTAAAATTTTCCTCTCACACTAATCCATAGTCATGTTACTCTAGTTGAGTTCAAAGAAATATTGTATCTTTTAACATAATGATACTTAGACAATTACTTCTTCTAAAAGTACCTTTTAAAATAATTCTAAGTGATTTTCTTCTCATGTAGATGCTTGAATTGTCTTAATTGATCCCACCACATAGAATTTGTCCCTTACAAGTGGTAGATGGAAATTCTAACCTCCAAGTTGGAGGAATAGTTATGTAGCTAATATTATTTCATAATATTAAATAACTAGGTTTCAACTACTTCTTGGGCTCTAATTATCCTCTCATTATATTCCCTATAGCTTTGCACTTTCATTCTTAGAATCTTCATGGTTTCAATCAACTCAATTGGTTATGCCCTACTCTTATGCCCATTACACTCTGTCTCCTCATTACCTATGCAAGTACATTCATGCCCCTCACTTATTCCTCATGACTATGATTTCCTTGGGAATCTTCAATAATTATAGTCCTCATGGATATACAATACATGTAGGAACTAATTTACATTAGTTAGGAATAATTTAACAAATCTATAATGACATATTTTTCCATCCTTTAGTCACCAATATCCTTATTATTATTTTTTGAGACTTTATACTACCAGAAACAAAATTCTAAGTGGATAGCTGTATCATGCTCTTAAATAGATTTCTATTGACTATTCATATGCCCAAATTAAAAATTTGCCTAGAAGTTATGGCCTTTATAAGTTTTTCCATTTTTACAAATTGTCCCCAGTAATTCTATAGGCAACTTTCTACCATTGAACCCTTAAAATTTAAGTGCATAGATTAAAAATATTACTCCTTGGTTTGATTCCTCTATCTAATATATTTCCAAATACTTTTTCCCATGATCCATTATGAGCTATACTTAGGGAGATATGCATTTTAGAAGAGAACTAACACTTTATTTTCCTTCCACTTGTTTCAAGTGTATCTTCCTCATACTAGATCTATTTTACAATTGCAGTCTTCCATTCAAAATATATTTTTCAAGTTATTTTATGTATAGTCTTTGTGTACTATTGATACACATTATTCTCATTGGAATTTGGCATCTATAAATGTTGTTTAGGGCCCCATAATGCTCCTGAAGTTCATGACCTGAAAAACACAGGGAGATTTATATAATTTTGTTGATGTAGCCTATATATTGATGTGGAATTTATGTAGCACTTGAGTCCACATGGAAACCTATGTTGGTTCCATGTCACCATATTTTTTACCCAGCCTTACCTCATCATCCTCTTGCTACTCATTCCTTCACCTTCTTTCCTTAGCTAGCTCATTATTTCTCCTTTCCCTTCTTTCCTCATCCTTCTCTCTTTTTTCTTTCATCTATTCCTTTTGATTTTCTGCTTTATATTAATTTCAAGCCTTACCAATGTAGACGTGGAAGCCTTATCTCGATACCACTATAAGACCATTCTACATCCCAAATTCTGCATCCTACATCTTTGCATTATACTTGGGATTTTTGGACTTAATCAATTTTTTGGCATTCTTTTAAGGCTCGTGTAGAGGAATAACATTCCACATCCTTGAATCCTCACATCTTGCATCCTACATCTCCACAAGTCTTGGGAAATAGTCTCTTTCACATTTATTCACACACATCCCACATTCCACATTCTACATTCCAAGTATATGCAAGTATTGGGATTTATTTTTTCGACGTCATTTGATGCGCATGTGGAGAAATAATATTTTACATCTCCATATCTTGCATATCGCATGCCATGTGAACAACACAAAGAAACAAATAATATATTATTGGATAGAGTTAAGAAAATAATTAATAGTGATATAAAGCATGTCATATACATTAAACATATCCATAACAATATCACATAGAATTATCCATAATTCTCATTTAAGCTTACACAAGAGAAGACACTTATATTTATGAAAAGCAAGAATTGGTTGTTGACTAAGGACATTCCTCCCAGGCTTAGGCTCTCTATCCAATTCTCTCAATCATAGGTCATCCTTAAGTTGGGGCTTTGACACCATAAGGGAAAAATTTATCTCTATTGTTGACCCAAAATCCCACAAGGCTTAGGTTTCTCACTCAACCAAGTATCCCACTCCATTTTCCCCCTTATCCCACGCAACCCAAGAGGGGATCCCCCTTTCTCTGCCATTGTAGAGGTTAACTCCCTCTACCATAACTCCAATGCAAGTTGGTTGGTAAAATATCTATGTCGGGACACCATGGATGCCTCTATGGTGATTTTACACATTATGCATGAAATTCATCTATATGTCATGTTTCCATTACTCACTTCTAAATTTATTCAAACCATATAAATGAAATTGAATAATCACCAAGAATGAACCCCATTGAACAAAGAAAAGGTTAAGCATTCATGCAACCATCTTGTCACTTCAAAGTATAGGAATACTTTTCCCCACTATTTTGATGCAAATACCAAGGATGATTCATCATTTACCTAGACTATGGTAACACACTTGGTGAAATAATAAAATAATGATTAGTTTAGCTTTCACTGCCTTTAGGCCACCCTTACCCCCTTCTTGTTCCCCTCTTATGGAGTGATGTACAATTACAAATAGAGTGATGTACAATTACATTACAAGAATATGTGGTATTACAAGCACTAATTGAGTAGATTAAGGAACTCACAATAACAATTATGTTGTATCAATTGTAACACTAAAGGGTACCAAATAGGGTACTTTTTTAAGAATTCAAATATTATGTCTATTTATGGTATTATAGGTGACTATAATGGTTTTAAAAGTCATACATATAGAATCTAGGTGAATATTCAATTAAAAAACCAGCAATTTATTGTTAAAATTGGTAAAGTTTTGGCGCATATTATCCATTTAATCATATAAATGTAAAAAATAGGCGAATTTTTAACCAATATGTGTATTGTTTTTAGAAAATGTCCACAAAATAGCCAATTAGCAAAATTTTGCCACTAAAATTTTCCCTCGTACCACACAAATGAATATCCTTTTCTTCGAGGTGGAATTGGACATGAACCATTAAATGACCCTTATATAGGGAAAAGCTCTAGAGGAATGGTGCAAATGGCCATTGCATCCCCCTTCTAGCATGTTTCCAATTTCCAAACTATTATTCCATATTAAGATCGAAAAGTAGGAGATTATTGTGAGTTTTGTTGCATGTTTCCCATCTCCTCAATAATTCATTGATTTATTTGTCAACCACATGAAATCAATTGCATATTCAATAGGTACTTATCGAAGATATGTTCGATTTCCAACAATGTGTTTTTGAACCTTGACCAATTTTAGGCTTGGTGAATGAAATTAGTCAAGGAAGAAATACAAAAGTAAGGTTGATTTAGGTAGAATATTAATGGCTCAAAGAGGGAAATAAGGATCAAACAATAGTTGCAAATGCTACTCATTATCCATAGAACATTTACGACAAGATACAAAGGCTAGAAAACCATGGTACTCTGGATTCACTAGCATTCAAAGAGAGTTTTGTATTTGACAAGTTGGGGTGCTTAACTAAAATGGAGACATCAGAGGTGCAAGCACAATACTCAATCAAGGATTGGTCGAGATTCAAATAACATCTTCTGGGGCTCGCACTATTTATTTTTTAGATAACATTTGGTGAAGATCCAACCCCTACACCATTGCCTCAACCATGACCTCCATGACCAAAGTACAATTTTTTGCACTGACAATATCATAGTGCGTTCCTTCTCTATAACCAACATAATCAACTACTCTGGATACATAGGTTGAAGGATAAAATTGGTCAGTCAGAGGATGAGAGAGACGTGGGATTCAATTTTTTCACACATGGATACTAAAGGCTCAACTAACAAAATCAGTTGATCATCCAACACTAGTTGCTTCACCATCTTTTGCTAGTCCATGGCTAGCACAATCACACTAATTTTTCCAAGCACCTATCTACTCTTCTTACTCTTCTTCTATTATTATCTATTATCATTCTTTGTAAATGTAACAAATCCAAATCTCACCTTCTTTACGATTAAGAAGGCATCGAGGGTGGGGGAGATGTTGGAGGGGCTAGTTGACATAGCCAACTAGCCCTATCGAGTCGACATATTCGACTAAGTCTTAATATATATTGTAACTCAAACAACTCTCTTATCTAATCGGTCATCTGAGTCGATTAGTCACTATAACTACTATAACTGTCTAGTATCAATATAAATATGTATGTACTCGACATGAAAAGGTTGTTGGTTGTTATCATATAATATAATAAAGGGGTGTTTTGTTGGTTCTCCACTACTATAATATAGGGGTGTTTTGTTGTTTATGCTTGCGTGTTATGTTTATTGTGTATATTTCTTGGTACATATTGTCGGTAACTAATGCATACTTTCCAATAAACTACAACATCACCCCCACAAAACTATTCCATTTTACAAAAAAAATCATTAATCTCTAACATTGCACATTTTGAGTTTTGTAGTGTAAGCTCTCACACCATAGGCAAGTGTTTAGCTTTAGATGTTTTGGCTAAGAAGGTGGGGAAATATTATTTTATAATTATGGATAATTCCCAACCCTATGATGCTAGAGGTAGGGTTTAAGGAGGAGGCTATAGAGAAGGAAGGCATAATGGGAAGAATGGTCTAGTATGTTGCCAGAATTGGATGACTTAGAACATATGCCTAATACTACTGTCTACCTGATAATCCTAGGTGTTACAATTATGGGACCCTTGGTCATGCCACAAAATACTAATCATATCTTATTCAATGATGTAAAGATTAGAGCAAATAAAGAAATGTGAATATATCAAAATTTGAGTCTAGGATGGAGGATGAACTAGGCCCCGCCATAAATGCAATCACCTAGGGAGGAAAACGGATTGGTGCAAACATTGTTGGTGTGGAACCCGATGTGATTAAGAAAGCTATCTTTGGTTCCATAAAGTTTGATTCCATGCAATTGGAAGATTTTATGAGGGTAGATATATACAATTTTTGAAGTGTGTCCCTTTTAGAGGTCCTAGGATTTGTGCAAAACACTATAATACCGAAACTAGGAGATGTAAACCCCATAAGTAATTATGGGTAAGTTCCCATGCCAGGTGGACAAAAATCCCTAGTGAATCTTGTATTGCAATGGTTTTAGTTGCTAATATATATTTTTTGAGATGATTCCCAACTTGTGAAGTTGTACTCCATCAGTGTGACAAGAGAAGAAGAGACTTTACTCCTATCTCAACTAAATTGCTAGAAAATAATTCAAGTAGAATTGGAAGGAAAAAGAAAAGGGCGTGTAAGGAATTCCACTTGGATGCTCAAGTGGATGGTTATGACATCAAGGATGTAATGTTGGATTTGGGATCAAATGTAAATATATATCCCAAAGAATTCATGGGAATCCATGTGAAATGCCACATTATTTTAATACTCCATTTATTTTTGGATGGAAAATCAATGCAAAGTTTTCATATTCGCATATTAGAGAATATGAAATTTAACTCAGCAGGATCTAGGATAATTGCATATTTTGAAGTAACTAAAATTATGAAAAATCAATATCCTTATCATAACTTGCTTGGTATCGATTGGACCTATGATAATGACACAATGATTGATCTAAAAAATGGACCCATGACCTTTAAGGATGATGGGACTAGGGAAATCTAGCCATTGGATGGCTACCACGGACCAAGATATACTAAAGCCATAGGGGATGTGCTTGAGCATGGCATGCTAGAGAACCTATATGCCCTAACTAGAGGAAGAAGGTGGACTATGTTAATCTAATGGTGGATAGGTTGGTGAGTTGGAGGAGTATCCTTTATTTTAATGTTTAATTGGAGGAAGATGTGTTAGTGGAAAAACCACTCTCATGAGTTATTTACTAGGAAGTGTGCCTCAAAAAAAAACTATTAGGTGGATTGGCATATATTTGTATGATCCCCATACATTGGTGAAATAGGGGAGTGAAAGACATTTTGGGTAGAGTAGAATATGGAATTATAGAGGAGAATTATTTCTTTGGATAGAGTTGTGAAGGCTACTGCCCTACATTGGCGGGTGATACACAAGGAGGACTTAACTACATGGGAGGAAGTTCAATCAATAATGATACACTGGTTTTTCCCTCATCTTGAAATTCAATGTCAATATTCGTTCAAATATAAGGGAAAATATATTAAATTTTTAGGGTTGTATGAAGGAAATATATACCCCTCTATCCATTTTGGAAACTACATACAAATATGGTAGCATAAAGAACTGCAACCCAAGTTTTGGGTTGCTACCATATTTGTAAGCTGTTTCCCAAATAGATATAGGGGTTTATATTTCCTTCATACAACCCTAAAAACTTAATAATATCTTATTGCACACTTTAACACATATCCCTAAAGCCTAATATTTCCATGAGGTGGCATCAATGAGTGAATGATGCTCACTTGAAGACCTTTGTTCTTACTTGATGTTTTAAAAAATTTAAACCACTCCTATAAAGCAACACAATTAAGGGTAGTTTAGGACTGTAATCTTAGTTCATTTGATATTCTTGTTTTTGTTTGATTCAAGTTACTTGCTTTATTTTGTGTTTTGATGATAATGTTAAGTCAGTAGGGTTTTCATTTTTTTTTTTTCCTTCTTCTAGTACCTATCAAAAACTTATGGTTGGGGAGGGGAGTCTTAGTAATACTAGAATTTAATAAGTCACAAGCACATCCTTGTAGTTAGAGAAGGAAGTGATCAAATTACTAGAGTCTTTAAGACATTTGTGTAAATAATAATAGTTTTAGGTGTAAAAAGAGTTAACGCTATTAGTCTAGTGATTTTAGGAGAGTCCATTACATTAAGTTCTAGTAAATCTCAGCAAAAGTAAATTAATGGTTGAATAAAAACATGTGAGTAGATATTGATTAAGGACATGCAATTTAATTTTAGTTGGATAATGAAGTTAATGACAAGTCATGTCATGTTTAATAACCACATCATGCAATATTTTCACATGCATTGGGTATTTGTTAGTTTTGAAGGTCCAACATAACAAATGTTCTTGAAAAAATTATTTAACACCTTCTCCTATGGCTCTATTCCTCATTTTTTCTTGTGCATGCATTCTATTGACATGTGACTTGGAGTGCAAAGTTTCCTCCATCGAAGCTTCCAACCCTATCTAACTATTCCACTTGCCAATAGATATATTGTATAGACACTAATACCATTTAGATATGCTTCATGGGTAAATGACACAAACACTAAAGCTAGAGTTTTAGCCTTTACATGTATCCTCCCTAATGCAATTGTTGAACCTATTGACATTTAGAATAATAGGATATATTTTTTGATGCATCACGTTTTGCATCAATCAAGTACATTAGAATGCATTATGATTGGACTAGCCATATTTGATTCATTTCCAAGACATTCATCTACTCAATAGGTTATCATTTGAGGGACAAGATGTAAGCATGGTATTATAAGGCACAAGGAAGCATGGTAAGTGGCTATGTGAGCTTAGCGTTTATGACAACTATGGTACTCATTGGGGCAATAAAGGTGTCGTTATTCATGTGTAGTGTTCTATCTAGGGTACTAGACTAGACCATATTTATTATCGACCAGGATGCGTAAGCTTAGAGGCATGCGTCTAAAGTATATAGACATAAAGGATTATTAGCTAAGTGGTTATGATGTAGGTCACAGAACTTCTTTACGGAAGATTGGGGTATGTTACCTATCATCCAAACACTCAGGTCACTCTGCTAATATACCTGATTACAATACTGTCATTAAATTCATTTACCAAATTAAACACTGAAATTAAACACTGTGTATCACTGCAAACCAAGATTTCAATCTCCTTACAGAGACATTATACATAAAACCCTTGTTTAGAAAATACCCAACATTCACTAATATTCCTACAACATAAAAATATACAGAGATCATAAACAGATTTTGAAATGAAAACAAAGTTCATGACATTGCTTTAAAAGACAACACAGGGATCAAATCCCTTACAGGACACGATTCACGATCTCAGTGATGGCTGTTCAAGCATTATCACAAACACAAACCATATGCATTCGATTGAAATCAACAACCAATCTTAACTATTGAAATCGGAAACCAATCTTAACTACTGTGCAAACCATGTAATACCCTAAGTGCAAATAAAACGAAAAGGACAGTATACCAGTTTAACGCAGGGCCCGTCCGCGTTCCAGAGGTATAATGGACTGTATTCAACCGGTTATCCAATCAAATCATGCACAAGACAAGGATCGTGATTGTAACTGTGTTCTTGATATTAAGTTCAAAATACTGTTTCAAATGATACAACGATTAACAACCTCGTTCATTACCCCGGACTGTATTTACATATGTCTTTTTTACAACACATTTCGAAAACGAATGTACATTCATGATATGGCTGTTGCCGCTTTTACCATGTCGAGATTTTTAAAATGTTTCCATCCTAAACTGATTTCAAAAAGGAACAAAAACTAAATCAATTTTAGAATACTCTGTTGTTGCTGCCTTTGTCGCCAGTATGCCATACTTTGACCTGTGTTGACCGCGCATGTAGGAGGGTCGATTCTGCTGTAGGATAGGTATTCGTCCATGCTTGGACATTCTACTTTTCATCCCTGCCTTTCGCTCTAGCCTAGCTGTTGTGCCACATGTCAAACAATGAGCTAATTATAGGATGTTGGAACTTCCTATAACCATTTTACCAAAAACTTCTAATTCTTTAACATAAAACTCCTAAATCAATTTCAATGCATTTTAATAACTATAGGACCATTAACTAATCAATTTTCAAGGAATCTAAGAGATATATGATGAAAAGAAGTAGGCAAATGATATGTTTTAGGAGGAAAAAGGAGGTCATAGGATGGTACCAACATCTCTCCCCAACTTAAGGAATTAGCATGTCCTCATGCTAACCCCGAAGTGCTTCCCTTGAACTCTGTCCCTGCCTGGATCTCTGCTGCCTTTAGCAATGTGTCCACATTCTTTTTCACCTGGGTATCTTTCTGACCCTTGAGCTCCTGCTTTAATCTTTTGTATTTTTCTTTGAGGGTCTTCTTCTGATTGTACCACTTAGTGGCCCAGTTACAAATCTCCATTTGCTCAGCCTCCAGTTCACTGATTCTCTCCCTTAACTTTTCATTCTTCTTTTGAGTTTCTTTACTCTGCGCTCGGAGCATTTCATTTTCTTTCTTGATAACTTTTTCTAGCATATTAGCCTCCATGAGCTCTTCCTTTAATTCTTCAATTTGTTTCTCCAATTTCTTCTGTCTCTTAATGGGAGGTGGTGAACATTTTTCCTGCCTGTTATTGCTTTCTACCTCTATATCAACTCCTGGCCCTGGTGGTGAGTGGTCACCACTCTCAACATCCATTTGTATTGGTGCATTGGATTCAAGCTGGTCTTCTTGTAATTGGGCTTTTGGTGTCCTCCTTGTTCTTCGTGAGTAAGTGGTGAAAATTTTATCTTGTTCTACCCTCTTAGCATCTTCCTTTATCATGTTCCTAGTCCTTATGCTACCCACAGGTAGAGGTGCCTTGCTGGCTTTGGATACTGGGATTTCTTCATCAATATCCTTCATGAACCCTGAGTCCTCCTGCAATTCTTCTTTGTCTTCCTCATCTCTAATTTGGTTAGCAGCTAAGAACTCTTTCCACGGTTTCCCTCTTCTATGCAATTCATGCTCAATAAGAATTTTAATTAAGCCAAAGTGATATAGGCTCTTGTCTTCATTTCCCTTCTGCTTCTGGATGGTCTTGGACATCTTGGTTAATCTTTGTAATAGAAAATATGGTAGACTAATAACACATTGTCTTTTCAAGTGGAGCAGTAGTTTAATATGGTATAGATAGACAATACTATAATGGCCTTCGCAGGCTATGAATTTTTTAAGGATATAGACCATCTCATCCCAGGGATGCATCAACCAACTTCTTGGAACACCTTTCTTCCAGTTAACTGATGAGACTTTGGATCTAGACATAAACTGCGTCCACGATTTCCCTTTAAATTGCTTTGTTTTAAAGCACTTCTCCCCTTCTGGGCTAATCCCTATTGACTGGGCTATAGTATCCTCTGAAACCCTGAATGAGAAGTTACCTATCAAGGCTTTCTCTCCATTGAATGTGAAAGCAAATTGCTTGGTAACCTCTTCATTACTTCCATGAAATTTCTCTAAAAATGGTAACCACTGTATCTCTCTTAGAATGGAAATGCAGTCTTCATGATATTGAGAACTGTCGAACACACTCGGCTTGACTCTATTAGTCATAGTGGCAGAGGGTTGTGCTCTAACCCTTCTCTGTTTATGTTTTATAATTTCAACAAAGAAATTTCAATTTGTTACCTGGTGTGTCGCTCCCTTTATCTTCAGTATGATGCTCGGTCGGTCGATTGTCTTATGACTATGGTGGGAGTCGAAACCGAGTGGTTATATTTCCCTCTTGTGGCGCTCACTGCTTCCGATTCTTGTCAAAACCAAATGGTAATATTTCTTTCGGCGCTCACTGCTTCTGATTCTTGTCAAAACCAAATGGTAATATTTCCTTCGGCGCTCACTGCTTCTGATTCTTACTTTGAAAGTCACGGGAATCAAATGCCAGCGTAAGATAACTGAGAATGATGGTGGGATAACCAGCTGTACTTACTTCATAGCGTATTCATTTTTTTAGAACAGAGGAGTGTTGTACCGCTTGTATAGATGTCATCATAAGAGCGCTGAAGGCGTATATGCAATACTGGGTATGATTTCGGGGAGTCCCTTGAATCATTTGGCTACGTCGGGTGGTGGAGTCATAATTTGGTCGTGTGGAATACAATGAATAGGCCTCTTTACATTTGTTTCTTTCCCTTTTATTTAAAAACACAATCCACCACGTGTCCTGTTTCGGTTGGCATTCGGTCAAATGGAAGATGTTGGTATGGCTGTAGGATGCATTTAGCATGACAAGGTTGATGTGTTGGTAATGGGTTTAGAGGTATGAATAGGTTGAAGTATGAAAAATGATAAGAATCAGTGGGATAAGGGATGATGGAAAATGTAGGTGTCCTTGAAATCGATCATAACAGTCACAGTCATCAAATTTACATTAAAAATTAATCTAAGAAATTAAATGTTAAGAATAAGAAACATATTACTCTTTTGTTGGTTGTTGTTGTATTGACATGCTGAGTAGGACTAGTCCCTTTTGACTGTTCTTTTGCTTGTTGTAACAGGTCCCCTGAGAAAGATTGAATGCAACAGGTCCCTTGTGAAAGATTAAATGCAACAGGTCCCTTGAGAAAAATTTGAAGATGTTCATACAGCTCCTTATATGTATACAGGTTCATTGAGCTTGGGCATTTGATGGAATCTTGGTGCCCAAATCCTTGTAGAAACTTGATGAAACTCTTGTAGAAACTTGATGAAACTTTGTTGAAGTAGCCCTGGGTGTCAATCTCTTTAACAGGTCCCTTCTAGGGGTCTTAAACTGGTCCCATTACTGCTGGTGTTGGTAGCATAGTCGTCTGGACAGAACAGGTCCCCCTGCATAATGTTTATAACCAGGTCCCTCTGAGATAAAACAATGACAAAACAACTTATTTATTGAAGTCTGGAATGCTGGAACAAGCTGCTTTGGAAATTTACAGTGAAGAGATAGGATAAGAAATCTTTAAGAATTTACAATGGAGAGATAAAAGAACAAAATGCTGATGCCTCTCTCCCCGACTAAAATTTTGACTTGTCCTCAAGTCATGATTCAGTTGTTAAATCAAACAGTGAACAAAAGAATGAGAATTTTTACCCGCCAACGAATTGGTTTTCAAGTAGGAATTCGGGGTTAGAGTGTGCCAGAGGATGGTTTTCACATCTAACCCATTATTTTATATATATATATATATTTTTTATTTTTATATATATATATATTTTTTTTAGTTTTTGTTTTATAGTTTTTTTTTTTTTTTTGACTCTGAAATTGAAAGGAAATGAACTAAGGTAGTGATACTGCAGCTGAGGGCTGCAATATCTCAACCTCTCTTTGCTGAGATACTGTATGGAAAAAATCTTGCTTGTTGATGGGCTTGGTGTATAGTTTCAGGCGATGACCATTGACAGTAAAGGAGTGACCTTCTCCATCAATAGTTTTGAGCTTGATTGAACCATTGTCGTAAGCCTGAATAATTTCGTATGGGCCCATCCAATGGGTGGTGAACTTGGCTTTATGATCTCTGAATTTAGAGTCAAAAAGTAAAGCCCAGTCACCTTCCTTGAACTGCTTCTTCTTAATATGTGCATCATGCCACTGCTTCCTTTGTTTTTGCATGAGGATTGTGGTCTCCTCTGCTTGTTGCCTCATTTCATCCAGCTGGTTCAACTGCTGAATTCTTTCTTTTTGTGCTTGGTCCAAGTCAATTTGCAAATCTGCAGCCAGTTTAAAAGTATGTATTTGAAACTCAATAGGAAGCATTACCTCTTTGCCGTACACCAATTGATATGGTGTAAATCCGGTAGTATCTTTCCACGTAATTCTGTAAGCCCAGAGTGCATCTTTGAGCTTCTCTTCCCAATTCATCTTGTTCATTGCCACAGTTTTAGTAATGATCCCTTCCAAAGTTTTGTTTGTGGATTCCACCTGCCCATTGGCCTGTGGATGGTAAGGGGTACTTTTCCTATTCTTGATTTGGTATTTGTCTGTGATGTCCTTCACTAGCTTTGAGGTGAATTGAGTACCTTGATCAGTCACAATTTCCCTTGGTACTCCATACCTCACAAAAATCTCTTCAAAAAGGAAATTTACTACTGTGTGTTCGGTGGCTCTGACCAGTGCTTTTGCTTCAGCCCACTTTGTTACGTAATCAGTACATACTAAGATGTACTTCTTACCATTGGAGGTTGGGTTAATGGGTCCTATAAAGTCTAGAGCCCATTTGTCAAATGGCTCTAGGTGAACTTGGGGCTGAAGGGGCATCTCATCTGTAGCTGTTGGCCTGCCCATTCTTTGGCAGCTGTCACAACTCTTTACATACTTCTTGGCATCCTTGAAAATGGATGGCCAGTAGTATCCAAGAGTAAGAACTTTGAATTCTGTCCGCTTAGCTGCAAAATGCCCACCACACGGTTCATCATGGCAAGATTTTAAAATATCAATTATCTCATCATTTCTTACACATCTTCTAATGATCATATCATAACCAGTGTAAAATAAATCGCCATTAAGCCATGAATATCTAGCACTTTGTTTGACTAGTCTCTTCTTTTCCTTTGCAGTAAAGTGTGGAGGTGTCCTTCCTGTAGACAAATAATTGGCCAAATCAGCATACCAAGGAGTTACTATGGAAATTGCAAATAGATTTTCATCTGGAAAAGAATCGTCAACTGGAACAACCTCACCTGGATTTTGAAGTCTAGAAAGAAAATCTGCCACCTGGTTCTCTTTGCCTGGTCTATCTAACACTTTGATGTTAAATTCCTGTAACAATAATAACCATCTGGTAACTCTGCCACTAGTTATTGGTTTATTCATTAAATGTCTAATGGCAGAATGATCAGTATGTACAAAGACCTCATAACCAGTTATATAATGTCGGAATTTATTCACAGCATAAATGATGGCAAGTGTTTCCTTTTCTGTAACTGTGTAGTTTAACTCTGCAGGTGTTAGATTTTTGCTAATGAAATAAATGGCATAAGTACAAGATTCCTCTTTTTGGCCTAATGAGGCACCCACTGCAGTGTCAGATGCATCTGTAAAGATATGAAATGGTAGGCTCCAATTAGGTCCTCTCAAGACTGGTGCGGTTGATAACTTCTTTTTGAGTTGTTCGAATGCTTGTTGGCAGTTCTCATTCCAGTTGAAAAGTACATCTTTGGTTAGAAGTTTAAACAAAGGTAAAGCTATTTTACTAAAATGTTCGATAAATCTTCTGTAATAGCTTGCATACCCAAGTAAACTTCTTACCTCTCTCTGATTCTGTGGAATTGGCAAATCAACAATGATCTGGATCTTTGCTGGGTCAACCTTGATGCCTTGAAAAGAAATATAGTGGCCTAACACTATCCCTTCGTTTAACATCATAAAGCACTTTTCATTGCTGAGGGACAGGTTAGCTTCAGTACATCTTTTCAAAACTCTCTCAAGGTTTTCTAATGCATGTTCAAATGAATTGCCATATACTGAAAAATCATCCATGTAAAATTCAACACAATCATGAATTAAATCAGCGAAAATAGCTAACACAGCTCTCTGAAATGTAGCTGGAGCGTTGCAAAGTCCAAATGGCAAAACATTGTAAGCATAAGTGCCCCAAGGACAGGTGAATGTGGTTTTGTCCTAGTCTTCTGAGGCGATCCTGATCTGGTTGTAGCCACTGAAACCATCAAGAAAAGAAAATGATGATTTTCCAGCTAGGGTGTCCAACACTTGGTCAATAAATGGTAGTGGGAAATAATCTTTGAGCGTTGCTTTGTTCAGCTGTCTGTAATCAACACAAATGTGCCACTTACCATTTTTCTTGGGCACTATAACCAATGGGGATACCCACTGACTGTCAGAAATAGGATATATAAAATTAACTCTCAAAAGTTTTTGCAATTCTTCTCTGACAATATCTTGGAGCATGGGGTTCATTCTTCTCTGTGGTTGCCTCACTGGTTTAATGGTCCTATCTGTATAGATATGGTGAGTGCATGTGTCGGGGTGAATCCCATGCATATCGGTGTAGTCCCAAGCAAAGGCTTTTTGGTATTTTCTCAAGAGTCGAATCAATTTCTCTTGCTGAGATGAATCTAGGTGATTGCCTATGTTCAGAGTTTTCCCTGGACTGATCTCTATGATCTGACTCTGTGTGTTGGTGATGGATTGAACTGGAAAAATGTCGTGAAATGTGGTTTGAAAAGATTGGATGGTGCATGTTTCCTGAAAGTTTTGGGCCAAAAGTACATCTGCAGCATGATATTGTTCATTTCTCAAATTTTCGGACATATCAGGTTGAGAAAGGAATAATTCTACCAAATCATTATTGTCTTGTTCTTGGAAATCATAGATTTGGTCAATGCTAAAAACAGATTGTACTTCTTCTTTATCATTAAATTTATCATCAAGCCACAAATTGTGTGTTACTGCTGGTGATTGTGCCGATGGATAAAGGGTGAGTTGTTTTCTTTCGGTCCCTCTTGAAATGATCATGTTGCCCGATCGACATCCTATGAATGCATCAGCAGTCGCTAACCATGGTCTACCAAGGATGATAGGGTGTCCTCCTAAATTGGATTTGGGTTGAAGAACTAAGAAATCCACTGGATACTCCCAAGAGTCCAGTGAGACAATGATGTCCTCCAAGATCCCCTCAGGAATCACTTTAGACCTATCAGCTAGTTCTAGAACAATCGTTGTATGTTGCAAATTTATGAGCTGGAGTGTTCTCATGGTTTCAAGAGTCATGACATTTATTGCAGCCCCGAGATCTATCAAAGTGTTTGGAATCCGTATGTTGTTAATGATGGTGGTCACTCTGGGAATGCCAGGATCAACATACTTCTCCATGGAGATGGTATTGGTCATAAGGCTTGCTAAATGTCCTAAAACATGAATGGTTTGAGGATCAATCCTTTTTCTAGCAGGCTTCTTGAGGCACATATCTTTGATGGCTTTGGTATAGATGAGAATGTCTTTTATAGCTTGCAGCAGTGGAATTTTTATGTAGACATTCTTGAGTTCATCTAAGACATCAAACTGTGGTATAGACAGTGGAGGTTTTATTTGGACCAATCGGTCTGGAAAAGGTGGATGCAGTGGTTGCATCTGTTTATCTTTGGTATCATTGTTTGGTTTTCTTTGATTTGTCATTTCATTTTCATTTTCTGTGTTTTCTTCTTGCTTATCTATTATTGGAGAATCTTTGTGGAGTACCCTACCAGACCTCAAGTTAATATTTTGCAAAGGCAGTGTGGAATATGAGGTTCCCTCTTCTACATTGTAGGCTGGCCTCTCTGCTCTATTATTTGGATTTGGGACAGTTTGAGCAGGAATTTGAGTGGGTCTGGGAGGTTGTGAGTTAGCTGGAAATTGCAGTTGTGGTGGATTTATTGGTGGAGGAGCAGGCAGTGCTTGTTGAGGAGGTTGGGGCTGATAAACAACTTGCTTAGGATACTGTTGATATGGTTGAGAATGTGATGAATACGGCTGTTGGTATTGTTGATATGGTTGTGAGTATGGTGGGTATGATTAAGGATATGTATGATAAGATTGGGAGTACTGTTGAGATGGTCTCCATTGTTGTTGTGGTTGGTTTTGGCGCTGCCATGGCATGGGTACATTCCATGAGTTCTGTGCATACATTTGATCATTCATAGGATATTGCAAATTTTGATTTGGAAACATACCTTGAGGGGCTGGCCTTGGCTGCCATGGTCTCTTTGCGCCCATGTAATACACATTTTCCATCTCTGCATTAGCTGCCATATTACAGTTCTGCAAAACCTTAACTTTAGGACAGTTAAACATATCATGATGTTCAGTACAGAAAGCACAAACTTGGATGTTTTCTAGAGGGCAGTCTTTTAGTGCATGTTTCTTCCGGCATTTTGGGCAGAAGATAGCCATTATATGATCTTCATCTTCTTGTTTCTTCTTGGCTTTTAAAGTGTCAATTTGGTTCCCTAGGGTGCTTAATAGATCTGTTTTAAACTCTTCTAAAAGATTCCCTATTTCAGCCCTTGTGACACTTGCAGAGGCAAATTTTGTGACTTTGGATGACAGGGTTCTCTTTCCCATTTTAGCTTTACTCCTTGAATACTTTTCGCACAACTCAGCGATTTCTTCAAAGGGTAAGGCAGAAATGTCACCTTTGCCCATCAAGTTGAGATCATCCATGTATTCCTCTCGGATACCTTTCAAGAATATTGTGCGGATCAGATCAAGAGGCATAGTTCAGTGTTTAGATTTTTGTAAGTTGTAGACAAACCGTTCTAAATATTCCTCTAAGGTTTCATCCTCTTACTGGCTCATTCTAAAGATATCATCTTTAGAGTCTTTGGATCTGCAATAAGGCTGATATTTCCTTAGAAATATTCTCCTCATGCCATCCCAATCAACTATAGCATGCTCACCAAGCCTCATGAACCATCTTAAGGCTGATGCCTTTAATGTCGCTGGGAATAGTCTAAGCCTATGAGCATCATCTGTATAGCCATATGTTCGACATACAATGTCAAACTCGAACAAGAATGAGTCTAGATCCTCCGAAGCCATACCATAGAAGTTTGGTAGCACGGATGGGGGTATGCTTTTCATTTTGATCTCATCATCTTCCTGTGTTTCATGTATAGGAAACTTAAAAGTTGACTCCTCTTCATCTCCTTGACGTGGTACTGATCTAGATCCTTCCTCAGCCATTCTAATAGGTCTCTCTATGCCAGTGTCACTTGTTTGAAAAAGGAGATTAAAGAAAGATTGTTCGGTCACTGTGCTACTTTCTCCTTGTGTGGAAGGTCTAGGAAAGTGCTTCTTCTGCGATTTATGTGTGAATAAAGTTTGCCTTTCAATAAGAGTAAGTCTCTGTCCTGACTTTTGTTTTTCTTCTAATGCTTGGATAACTTCCTCAGCTGGTGTTGTATTCCCTAGAGAGTCTGCTCCTGATGATGATGGGTTAGTTTTTAGATGGTGGGGGGTTTTTACAAATCTACCTTGACTGTCTCTAAATCTAGGCATAAATGAACATGATTTCTAACTGTGTTTTTGTTTATTTTTGTGTATTAATTTTTTTTTTAAATCCTTTAAGTACGCCTCCCTGGCAATGGCGCCAAAATGTAGTGTTCTATCTAGGGTACTAGACTAGACCATATTTATTATCGACCAGGATGCGTAAGCTTAGAGGCATGCATCTAAAGTATATAGACATAAAGGATTATTAGCCAAGTGGTTATGATGTAGGTCACAGAACTTCTTTAAGGAAGATTGGGGTATGTTACCTATCATCTAAACACTCAGGTCACTATGCTAATATACCTGATTACAATACTGTCATTAAATTCATTTACCAAATTAAACACTGAAATTAAACACTGTGTATCACTGCAAACCAAGATTTCAATCTCCTTACAGAGACATTATACATAAAACCCTTGTTTAGCAAATACCCAACATTCACTAATATTCCTACAAGATAAAAATATACAGAGATCATAAACAGATTTTGAAATGAAAACAAAGTTCATGACATTGCTTTAAAAGACAACACAGGGATCGAATCCCTTACAGGACACGATTCACGATCTCAGTGATGGCTGTTCAAGCATTATCACAAACACAAACCATATGCATTCGATTGAAATCAACAACCAATCTTAACTATTGAAATCGGAAACCAATCTTAACTACTGTGCAAACCATGTAATACCCTAAGTGCGAATAAAACGAAAAGGACAGTATACCAGTTTAACGCAGGGCCCGTCCGCGTTCCAGAGGTATACTGGACTGTATTCAACCGGTTATCCAATCAAATCATGCACAAGACAAGGATCGTGATTGTAACTGTGTTCTTGATATTAAGTTCAAAAGACTGTTTCAAATGATACAACGATTAACAACCTCGTTCATTACCCCGGACTGTATTTACATATGTCTTTTTTACAACACATTTCGAAAACGAATGTACATTCATGATATGGCTGTTGCCACTTTTACCATGTCGATATTTTTAAAATGTTTCCATCCTAAACTGATTTCAAAAAGGAACAAAAACTAAATCAATTTTAGAATACTCTGCTGTTGCTGCCTTTGTCGCCAGTATGCCATACTTTGACCTGTGTTGACCGCGCATGTAGGAGGGTCGATTCTGCTGTAGGATAGGTATTCGTCCATGCTTGGACATTCTACTTTTCATCCCTACCTTTCGCTCTAGCCTAGCTGTTGTGCCACATGTCAAACAATGAGCTAATTACAGGATGTTGGAACTTCCTGTAACCATTTTACCAAAAACTTCTAATTCTTTAACATAAAACTCCTAAATCAATTTCAATGCATTTTAATAACTATAGGACCATTAACTAATCAATTTTCAAGGAATCTAAGAGATATATGATGAAAAGAAGTAGGCAAATGATATGTTTTAGGAGGAAAAAGGAGGTCATAGGATGGTACCAACATCATGTGATCAATGATTCCCAAATGTGGTTGGATTGTTATCTAATGAGATGAAAATTCACAAGGAATTCATAGAAAAGGAGGTGCTCCTTTGATACCATGATATTGGTTGAGTTCTATGCTCAAGAAATCAGGTTGAATTGGTGTATGTTAAATGAGTTGTTGGCTAACTACGTCAATGTGCATTCGTTAGGAACCCCTTTCACTATTAGTTGTTTGTTCCTTCCCTTTGCTATGTATAAGTGGATGCCAACAAAGAAATGACAATTATACATAGTTAGAGGGAGAGAAACCCTAGCCCTTCAATATGAGACACAGAGGGTTGGTAGAGACTCAGACACCAAGCTTTCAATGAGGTGGAATTGACCAAATGGTGTGACAAGTCACTCAATACAACATATCCATAGAAGTAAATTAACACATTCATAGAACTAAATCAACACAATCACCACTTTTTGTAGTTGAGCTTTAGAGTCAGTTCCTAAGTTGACCCATTTATTTGAAGGGCAATCATCATAGTAGGAGGTCAAGAGGAATGATAGAATTGACTCAAGGGCAAGTCAACAAGTGTGGTCAATGATTTCATTTTTGGGTTGAAGGTAAAGCACTAGGAGTTGACATTGGAGTATAAAATCATAGGACCTACACTTGGCATAGGGCAGTTGGGAGGATTTTTGGGTAGCACATAGGAGTGATAAGTTGAAGCACATAATAGATTATTATTATGTAAAGCAATGCAGATGCATCGACTAATAAAATGGATAAACTAATGATGTGCCAACATAATCATAATAGTTGTTATTAAACAGAGTTAAATAAATGATGGTAGGTGTAATAAGAGCAATGGTTGCCCATTGATTGGTCTATGGCTCAAGGGAGAAAGTGGGAAACAAAGTTTTACGGCTAAATTGGGGAGTATAAGAGAAAAGGGGTTGTTCTGATTGTTGTTCCATGGTATCGTTTATTTTACAAAGAAAGTTTTGTAGGTGAGTGAGTTTGCCCACTTCCTACACGAGGTTGTTGTATTGTAATGTAACACATGAAGTCTAACAGTAATGAAACAAGCCTTCGGTAACCTTATGTTCTATGAATTGGTTGAATGATGAATATTGTGCTTATTTACATTTTAAATGGTTTCCATAGGGTTATTCCATATTTTCTTTATATCTATTATGTGTGTAATTTGAGTATATATCAGTTTTCATACAAATGTAATGAGTTATTTATTCTTGTTAGTAATAGGTATGAATGTTCTTTCATCCACAAATCTCCTCTTTATCTCTAAGTCTTGGTAGTGCTTTGGGTGAGAGCTTCTATTTATATGGAGACTAAATATCCCAACACCTTAGACAATGATGGGCCTTTTGTTTGGCAACCCCTAATAAACTTAATCTCTAGTTTTGTGCCAACATATGGATGACCTTTAGTTGTTGGTTGTTTCCTAGTGGACATACACATGGAACGTGGCAACCTCATTGATTATTTCACACATATGAGAGGTGACTTGCTCATTTGTGGCCTGCTCATTTATCCCTTCACACACATGGGACGTGGCTGGCTCATTGATTGTTTCATTATATGGATGCTTGTATGACATTCTTCCTTTAAGCTTTGAAAACATAAATAAGATAAGCGTTGGATAGCATGAAGGAAGATGTTGAACCCAATGGCACAAAGAAGCAACAAATAATTAGGTCTGTCTCTTCATTGTTGTTATAAGATGACCTTTCTTGTTCAATTCTTTATAGGCGCTGGCTCTGATGGGTAGCCAAATTGGTTAAAGCCACTTGGCAAGTCATTGACCCTCTATCATAAGATGCGAGTTTAGTTCTCCTTGGATCCAACAGGGTCAAGTCCCTGAATGTAGAGATGGCTAGGCGTGAGACCCTTTCGAGTGGACTTGCTTAGGGTAATTACTACGAAAGAAGAGAAGAAAAAACTATTGAAGGAACTAAGCATGGCAGCACCAGGGGGCTTAGCCGTAGGGCTGAGTGTTGTGTTCAAGGTATCTGCGTTGTTGTATCTGGATAAACTCTACTACTTATTTTAGTCGAAGTCCTTGGAACACGAGGAGAATCGCTCTTGAGCCTACTCACTTTACAGACAGGTAGCAGCGACTCATCGCTATCTTCTAAACGTACTTCTTCCCCGTGATAGTCTTTTCTTTGGTCCCAAATGGGAAGGACGAGAAGCTGTCTGAGTCTTGTCACGTTCTTTGCAATAAACAGAGAGCTATGCTTCCCACGAATCCACAGCTTCCTGTTGCAAAAAGGGGAAAGTGCCTTTCGATGGCCATGGAGAATTCAGATGATGACTAGAAAGATCTATAAGACTCCTGTCCTTGTGTGCAGAACAAATGTTAAAGGACTGGCCGTGTGTTATTCCAGCCAGTGTGGTTCCATTAACAATAGTCTTAATGGCATGCGTACCATGCTGTACATTTTCTGTTGGTATTTTGGTTTGTCATGTCTTGTTTCACAGTGATCATTGAGCATAAAGCTAACTCGATGGCAGAGGCCAGTTGGATCCTCTTTAACTCTGTCATTTTTAAATGGATCAACGTGGGAATAATAAAATGTTGATGCCAACCTCTCCTATCTATGACAAATACTTCAGTAGAGTATTATAATATCGGCCAGCGGGATGAAAGCTAATAATTTAAAAAAGCAAATAAAATTGCCTCATTTAATGCAGTCCTTGTGATGCAAACACATAAAAAGATAAAAGTGTCATAGGGGTTTTCAAGGTTATTGAATTTATATTATTATTATTATCCAATTTTAAGGTCATGACCAAAGATATCAAATTGGTGTATGAGAACCCCTTGTTTGTGGTAGTGATGCAAATACATAAAGAGATAAAAGTGCCATAGGGGTTTTCTGCGTTATTGAATTTATATTATTATTATTATCCAATTTTAAGTTCATGGCTAAAGATATCAAATTGGTGTATGAGAACCCCTTGTTTGTGCTACAAGGGACCCACTTCCGGGCAACGATCGATTTGACTGTTAAGACTACGAAGACATACATACTCTACCCCTCTGGGTTTGAACCTGTAACTTTTTAAGAGGAAACACATGCTCTTAACCATTAAGCTCATTAAAAAAACTAGTTTAAATAACACAAATCAAGATTTCACTACACACTTTTCCACCTATTCCAGCACCAAAAACTCCAAAAATTTACATTAAAAACAACTCCTTAATAAAATAGTACATATACCAAATTTTTAAAAACTAGTTTAAATAACACAAATCAAGATTTCACTACACACTTTTCCACCCCATTCCAACACAAAAACTCCAAAAATTTACATTAAAAACAACTCCTTAATAAAATATTCCATATACCAAATTTTTAAAATGAAACTCTTTTTTATTAAAATGTAAAATATAAGAAAAGTTCATCGTTGCTGCTAAAATATATTCATGATAGTTCAATGGCATCACTGTGAGTGTGGTTACGATTAGCTCCTTTACAACCACGTAGCTTAGTTGGACTAGAATAAATTTAAAATACTTTTCATGGGTTTATAATTTGAAACACTGTGGTCCTTTCTTTTCAAAAAAAATTTACGGTTTGATTGTAGTTATGATATTTGGCATAGTGTCATGTGTGTTACACGAAGTCCTTTATTTTTGGTCCCACCATAATATTTGAATGGCCCCTACCATGTGTGCTAGTTCTATCATTTGAATGGCCCCTACTGTCTGTACTGCCTCCAACATTATGGCATGCAATGTTTACCTTCTAAAATGGTAATGCCACTATAGTGTTAACATCATAGCATGCAATGTTTATTTCCCTAAAGGGTAGTGTATTTGTGATGTTTTTTCAGCTTATATTTATATATGGTTAACGAGTAATATGATAGTGGTGGGAGTGAGAAAGATATGGTACAGAACATATTTATTATGCAAAATGAGAGTGAGGGTGGGGAGATATCATGCAAAATATAAATATGTTTTACATCATATTCTTTTCAATCTCATCCTTATAAAAAATAAATATGTTTTTGCATAAAATAATTGTTTTACATACAATTTCCACTTACTTCTATCTTCATATTTATGTTTTGAATAATATTTCTTACCACCCTCACCCCAACTCTTATATGTTCTATGCTTTTAAAAAACTGAGAACATTTAATATATCAAAATATATCAAAATCATGTTGTATATGTGAAGCTTCATTTCATGCATTTATATTTTAACTTATGGAAGTACACCTCAATGCCTAGTGTTTGTTCACCTTAGTATTTTGTGTATATTTTTGTATTAACATTTTGTATATGATAAGCATGTCAATTGTTATTAAAATTGTTATCATTGTTTAATAACAACAAAAATGGTTACTAACTTGATGATAATTCTTTCTTTTTCTTTCTTTTTTTCCTCAAAGATGTCTATTTAGTGGTTGTTTTTACTCTCATTTGAAAAAGTAGTGTTGTTGCTAAATATCGTTTTTTAGTTAAAATTACAAACTTTTGTAATCATGACCTTAACAGCCTTGTAATGTTATTAAATAAAACTTTAAAATCAACCAACAATACTCTTTTTTTGTGAAGGGGTGGAATGAGGGTTAAAATTATTACTCTTGTCCAAAAAACTCATTTTTTTGAGTTAAAAACACTATAATCAACCCTCAAATCGAAAAATGGTTATATCCATAACAATATTTTTCTTGTTTTTTCCAAAAAGCAATACTATGAGAAACATTTTTTTCATGAGCGGTGAATCAAGGTTCAAAATTATAATTCTCACCCCAAAAATCCTTATTTTTAAGTCAAAACACCATAATCAACCACCAAATAAAAGGGTGGTGACATGAGTAGCACCTTTTTTTTTTTTTTTTGCAGGATTAAAATTACAACCTATTAACTCCCAAGGGGTAACTATTTGGGGAGATACCCCTAGGGGTGTATATTGCTAAATATTCGTAACCTCCTACGTTCAAATTGGGTCCTCACTCACTTAGTTAGCTAATTCATGTTCTCATTTAGAAACTTGCTAACACAACCATGATGAATCAAATGTCTTCTTCCCCTCCCAAATGGAGGAATGTAACTATTAACAATGCACATATGTAATTGGATGGTGTTATGGCCTTTAGTGGATGGTGACAATAATTAATACTAATGTAGGACCTAATTGATCTGGGTAGATATTGGTGGCCACCCACATATTGCACTTGGACCCCCACCATTGTTTCTTTCAGTTTCCGTGATTGTTGCACAATTTAGTATTTTTGGCAATTTTTCAGGTCCTAAATTTGCAGAGTCGTTTAAGGCCCTAAACAACATTGTTTTTGGAAATTGGGAAAATATATCACTTATAAGAGGGGTTTGCAGTTAAAAGTTGTAGTCCTCTGATAAATATTTCTAACAAGGTATTTTACGTGTCAAACAGAGATCGTATGCTAAATTTATGACCTTGGGAAGTTGATGTACTAATCTACCCCAATAGGACCCACAAACTTTTGGTGATTCATCTCATAGGGTTAGGTTTTTGGATGTTTAGGGTTTTCTATTATTTCTCAATAATAAATATGCCTTTGAGCCTCATTGTAACATAGTTCAGAAGGCATATATCCACCACATCTCTTCTTAGAGATAAGCTACCATCACCCAAGCTAGTTTATTTCCATTCTGCATGTAAACAATTTTTAGTACTTTGATATTGATGAATTGAAGTTATGCTTTTGTTGTAGCTATGTGTTTCTATTTATATATGTATTTCATTTCGTCCCTTCATAAGTTTGGATCAATGGTATCAAAGCAGTCTTCTCTTTCTCTATTTTTCTGTGCATGTCCCCAACGAGGTTGGGTATAAGGATTTGGGATTTGAATTGGTTGAGCCCTTGCAAGACTTTCCCTGTTGACACCAACAACCTCCCATGGAAGAATAAAATAAAGACGAGGGAGAAGGAGATCCTATCAAACTGTTGCTTGAAGAAGCCATCGAGTAGCAAAGAAACGAGATGATGGACAACTTTGCCCCGATACTTCAGTGGATGCCCATCGATAATGCATCTTCATCCAACCTCTTTAGGAAGTATTATTTATCTCATTGATTGCCATAGCATCTTCACTTAGCTTAAACTAAAGATATATTCCCTACCTTTCTCTTTATTGTTGGCACACTAACAAAGGCAATTCAAACTCAATTGTTTGGATTGGGGATAGGGAGTATATAGATACACAAATGAAGCACGATTGTTAGAGTCTTGGTTTTCATCTCTAGTGTTTCTCTACTACTAAAAGACCTAAATAGTACCCCAAGAAAGTCACTTTAGGGATACAAACATTGCTTCACTGCCAGCAAGCCTGGAAAGTACCCTGACGGAGTTACTTTCTTCACTTCTCTGCGCATGAAGCCTTTCTCTTCTTTCACCTTTTATCATATATATATATGTGTGTGTGTGTGCATTTTGTTCAAAGAACTATTCATAGGAACTTATCAATTTAATGCCATGGAATAGGTTGTCCCTTCAAAGAAGGATATTTATATAGCTCTGAAATATAGTTCATTTGTTAAAGTTTCCTCCCCTCCTTACTCTACTCGACTTGGTTGACAAAACAAAATTGAACAATTACAAAACTGATTAGAGTAGGCGGTACTAGTTATATATTTAAGCATCATGATTCCACTATAATTTTCTTTAGAAAATAATGTATTTTCCATCAAGTTATAATTAACTAAAATGTGCAAGATCCACGCAGAGAGAGGGAATAAATAGATAACCAAGCATTGGTAGTAGCACAATTTCCTCTCGACCTTCACCATGCTTGACTCAAAAACTAAACACGGTCGCATGTGGAAGCTATCCTACAACAACATGAAAGAAAAGAATAGTGTAGAAAGTAAATCAAAATAAAAAAAAAAAGAAAAAAAAAGTACTGCTACTCCTAAACTAACCAAGAATATGCAAGACTTACGTAAAATCAAGCTTCCAGTGAAACCACCGATACATAGGCTGGCCTATATGGGTAAGGGAATCCATATTAATAAATATATTAAAAAATAATAGTGGACTAGGAATATAAATCGACACATAGGATGGAAGTGGAATCTAACCTCTATGGAATTTGGGTATACTGATTTGGAACCTCCTTTGGACTTGGAAGAGTGCAAACACACACAAAAAATTATAACTGAAAAGAACAGGAAAAACATTTCGCGAATGCATTGTGGTGTTTATGCACATCACAACAGTATAACATGCAATAACATCCTTTCAAACTTCTAAACTCAGCAAACATAAAGAAAGTAAGAAACTTATGTTTTGTGAATGAGCTTTCCAAGTATGATTTCTCCAATGATTGAGCAATAACATTGTAAAAAATACATGGAAGGTGCGAAGATTGTTGAAAGGATTGATTTTCAATCCCCACAATCGAATGATGAGGATCTTTGAAAGATACAACATTATTCGTGATCATGGTTGGAACTGGCCTCAAGACTGTGAGAACCTAACATAATCATCAGCACAGGCTGAAGTGCCTCAATAGCTTGTGGAAGTTCCATGACATCGAAAGATAGATCATAAAAAAATAGCGGATTAGAAATATCAACATCAAGAAAATTAGAGTCGTGACCAGATGAATCAATAAATAGATGCGGACAACCATGATCAGAAAGTTCACCATCGAAAACAGAGGAATCCTATTGATATGATGAATCGCAGAGAGGGGAAGACTAAAAACAAGAATGATTCGATGATTGATGGGAAAGATCGAGAAAAGAAGATTCTTCCTCTCCATTTTTAGATGTAAAACTTACTTCATTGTAGATTTGGGAGCTCCATAACCACTATATGTTGGGATACTTTCGAAAGATTCATATTCTTTTGGATTCATCAAAATATGAAAAATAAATTTGAACTTCTCTTTCATTAAATTCCAATCAATATCATCTTTAGAAAATTCAAAACATAAATGAATGAAGAGATCACGAAAATAGTTAAGAGATTCACCGAGTTCTTTTATTATACACATGATTTTCTTGAAAATAGATGTATAATCATACCTCTCAAAGGCGCAATAGATCTCTTTGAAAAGATTTTTGAAAGAGTTTATAGAAGTGACTAGAAATGTGTAACACTATTCCTTGACGTGCACTTCAAATGTGAGAACAAACAACTACAAAATATTATGCTTAGTGAAAAATTCAAGAAAGCAAGCGGTGTGCTTGAGAATGGTTGTTCCACCCTTGCCATCAAATTTTAGATTTGACAAGTAGTTAATTATTCCCATGGCCACTTTCATATTTTCGGTTCTAGATTAACATGTTGGGGTTAAGATATGGGAATAAGCCATTAAAGATAAGGAAAGTTCTAACATGATTCACAGGCTTAGCTTTTCATTTGGCCCTCCTTCTAGTGCCAGAAATGTTAACGGTGCTAGACCCACTAACATTTAGTGGGTCTCCCCGATATGAAGTCTCAGTTACACCTCACACAATTTGGAGTGGGAGACCCATCCATAATATGGCCCAGTTATCAGAGCATTGGGTTTTACCGATGTTCCTTGGCTGCAATAACACATAGAGTGGTGTAATCGTGACTTTAGTGAACAAGTGTGTGACTCTACAGAGGGTCAAGTGTGATATATGAAAGGTTCTAACACAGGGGTAAAATGAGTGAGTCCCTTAAAATCATGTAATAGTACGCAGCTTGGAAGGAACACATGACCATAAAATACATCATGAGATAACCTGCAAAGTAGTTCACAAGTTGACCATGATGGAAATAAACAACAACACGCATTCAAAAAGATTCATACTAATGCAAATGAAATAGTTCATTGAAATAACATATATTGCAAACATAACAAGAATATTCCTACGATATTCACAACATCTACTGAAAACTTGTTGGCTTTGATCTTTTATTAAAGTGAAAGTTCCAAAAATACATATACCATTGACGAACCACAAGTCCCAATAGTGGAACATGAAGTCTACACCCGCTCCTCCAAAGAAATATACCCCCTCTATTCTATGGAAAGGCCAAAGCTCTCAACAAAATTCCAAGCTCCTGATTCTAAGCTAAAAGCTTAGCCAAAGGCTAGGCTCCCAAAATCCATTTACATGAGTTATGAGGACATATTTATAACAAAAGGGATGACTATTCATCTCCCTTTCGTGACTCTTGGATTTCTCTCATGACTCTTCGACTTCTTTACAAAATAACTCTTCACATTCCACAATTGACACTTAGAATTCCACTTACAAATTAATTACAAAAGATTATTACAGCATACACGTACCCATATAGGACAATATTGGGTAGAGCCAAATAGACAACCTAATAAGAAAAATAAGTCAAGGTTGAGTTTGGGGAAACTCCAACACATCACTTTGATTTTTTGGTTCTCGGTCACATGACCGTGCCAAGATTTGTAATGTGTGATGACTTCCCCAAACCATGTGATGGGATTAGGTTGGAAGTGGACTCTAACCTCCATGGAATTTGGGTATACTGATTTGGAACCAGTCTAAGATTCCTTCTTTAGTAGTAGCATCATGGTATTGGTCTAGACAAAGCCGCCAATGTACTTATGCATGTTCTTCCTATTCACCTCAAGATCTTCCTTCATAGAAATTTGTCTAAACCGATCTAACTATTCTTCAACCTCCTGCCTTACCTGATTCCTGTATTTGGCTTGAGTGAGTGACACAACTATTGAAATCTTATGCGATTTCACCATGAAATACATGCTATTGTACAATCGTGCATATGAGGCCTGAATATTTGCAATGAATGAGGTGATTTGTTTGCTACTCTGAATGATCATCCACACTTGTGCTTTCTCCAACTTTGTTTGTTGCCTTGTTTTCTTCGCTAATTCAACCAATGCCCCTTTGTTTTTCATTGAACCCTCATGCACGGTAGTGATAGCTGTATGGACAACCTTGATGGATTTAGCATTACCATTATAGTTTTGTTGCATGTTGTATAAGAGGACAACTACTTTATGCACAACGACTAACTCCTCATAAAGGCTCTGAATGGTTTCTTCTAATGCCGATACTTCACCAAGTATGGCTTCATTAAGTTCTTTTAGATATACTTATGAAAGAGCTACGTTATGGACATTTGCTTGGAGTTGTTCAACTTCTTGCTTCACAACCTATAAGTTATTTTCCAACTATTTTTTATCATCCATCATATGCTATGTGTTTGACTTTGTAGCACTTGAAAAGGCCAAGTTAGTTGTAGCAATGGCATATTGATTCCTTATGGTGTTTGTCACAATCACCATTTATTTGATTAATGCAAGAGATGTGAGATCATCAGGAAAATATTACTTCCTTACTTATGTAATCTTCTTCTAAAGCTTATCATAAGTCATATTGTACATGTCCATGACTAGAACCTCATCAAGAGGAACAATTTCATCTTCCTCGTTTGGATCTTTCTCTACTGTCAGAGGAGGGGAGACTGAATGATGACTTGTTGAGTCCTTGGCATTAGATCAACATCCATGTTTAACAGCTCAGGTTCCACCTCCATGTCTTGAATCACAATCAACTCCTAAATTTCTTTAGTGATATCCTTGTCTTACAACTGTTCACTCTTCTCTTCCAGTAAGTTGGTTATGTTCTTATTCCTCAACTTGTTTTCGTGTTGCTGCTTCTTCTTCTATTCTTCGGCATTCTTTTTCTTCTCATCTTTTCATTTCTTCTTCCAATCTCCTCTTCTCTTGTTCTTCCCTCTACTTCATCTCTTCCTCCTACTTCCTTTTATTCCTCCTCTTATCTATTGCTATGGTCACTTTCATGATGATTGGATATGTTTTCATCTTGTGGCTCTACTCTTCCACTGGATTGTGTGCAATTTCCTCTTGCCCTCTTCACGCACTAGGTTATGCCTTTTTTGAAGTATTTATTTTTGTGTGACTTCCTTATGCGGAGTAACACATGGTGTTCTAGTGAAGATGACAGGTTCGTGGGACTTGGAGGCATTATAATAATTCTTCTAATGTCTGTGAAAGGTAATGCTTAGCCACTGAAAATGAATCCTTGCACAATTGTCTTTACAACCATTCCTAGGATCGTATAGATAAAAGTACAAATGACTAAATGTGAATTTTTATATCTTGTTTCCTTCGGTTTTTGCCACTTTCATATTCTTGATTTCATAAAATCTTATCTACATAGGAAGAGCAGGCCAAGGTGATTTATTCTTCCTATGTAGAACTGTTGATAACCCTGTGGAAATATGGTAAGAAACTTCTTGCAAGAATAAATTATTGGTGGCATACCTTGGTAGAAGATGAAACAAATTTTTTCCAGCAAAGACTCTGAGGAAAATGACATCTCGTGAGGCAGACCAATCTTCTATTTCAAACACTACCTCCATTGCCCCATGTGGCATGCAAGGTTGTTCTTACTCAAAGATTAACTTGTATAATGGAATGAGGAACTAATCAATCATATTTTCCATTACTCCTTTGTGGTTTCACTCCAAAAGCATCTTGTAGTAAGTGTGCACAAAAAACTCTCTTGGTGTCAAGGTCTAATTCATGCCAAGAAAGGAATTGTGAGAAAATATTGCATCCAATAGGTAGGCAGACATGTAAAATTTAGCTTGCATGCCCTTAGGAGGATTTTGGGAATTAGCTACATATATTTTTAGCTTTTGAAGCAACAAATCTGACCATTTGAGTGGTTTTCCTTTGTTCATAATCTGGTTCAACAAGAATGCCCACCCTTCGTGGAAGGTCTAAGTACTCTACTGACCATATATCCTATAGCATAGGAATATCAATTATTGAGAAGAATTCCTAAGAGTTTTTTTTGTAGGTGTTGGTGGGTGTCTAACAAAACTTCATTGGCTCTTTCACCCAACCTTTGATAACTTCCTTTATGCTCAAGTAGATAGTGGTTGTATAGAAGTAAGAATCCATCAATGATTCTGGCTCCAGAAAATGGTACATGAGATGGTATTCCAGTGCCAAAAAAGAGGAAAGCCTTCGTCCGCTGACACTTTTAAGAGTCATGATCTTGGAATTTATATGAAAAATTATCCACCTGACAACACCTCCACATGGGAAATCTAGGTACTTGCATGAAACCTTGTGTAACCCTGACCTTAGGACATTGATATACACCTGTTGGTATTCAAGATTTCCTTTGAATATTCTTTTTGAAAAATCCTCATTCACTTTGTGCCATGTGATGTGTGACTCTTTCTCTATGAACAGTTCAGTATCTGTGAAAAAGGGAAAGTTCATTGGAGTACACTCCACTGCCCCCCCGCCCCCCTCGGGTGCTGCCTTTTGTGGTGTCCTTTGAAGAAAATCTCTTTGGTTCCATGATGAAAGTGACTGATGAAGAGAAGGGCTCAACAACTGCAATACACGTAGGAGGAAATTCACTCATGGAAAACATGAATTAGCTTCAACAAAATGACTTAGAAAGCAAGATCAAGGTATAAACCACAAGACTAAAGGGAAAAATGTGCAATTCCTGAACTGGGGGAAGGGACTGGCTCTAAGAACTACAAATTATGTAGTCTCAATAACTGAGGGAGTATCTTGGGGCTTGAGATTGCGCAATGCTTAGTCTCAACCTGGGCAGACTAAGGAAAAGAGTATGCTTTGTGTAGTCTCAGTGGCAAAGTGTGAGGCTTAAGCCATGGAACTGCATAATGTATAGTTAGGAAATATAAGTATTGTACATTTTGCAATCTTAGAGGTAAAAATTGAATCTTGAGCCTTGGACTTGTGCAATACCCAGTTAAGCAAGGCAATTGTTGGCCGAGTGAAGGAAAGCTCTGCCCAAAAAGAGGATGAGAAAGTGGAAGATATGAGTGATAGATATGACTAAGTAAATATAAATAAGTGAATATTAAATATAGAATATGAACATGCAAAAGGAAAAACAAACATGCATAGGGAGTCACCGAAAAAATGACCTCTAATGGGAAAAAGCAAGAAAGTTGATGTGACACTTGTAAAAGGTGAATGACAGATTGAACGAACACTTATGCAAGCTAATACAAGTAAAAGCATTAGCAACCATGAAAATAAATAAGAAAAACAACACTGATAGAAGGAAACGACAAAAAACATCAGAAAAAAGTGGCAAGAGACAACAAAAGCAAAACTCACCTGGAAAAAAGCGCTGCAACTTCCACCGGAGTCTTCTTGATCTCCTTGGGAAGGCTAGAGCTCCAAGGTCTAATTTTCTAATGAGATTTATGGGTGTCTATTATAAATATCTAGGTTGATTATGTTTTATGATGCCCATGCCTAAAGTCAAAGAGAAATCAACACTTGGGGAATGTCCAAAAATAACAACTTATGTCATCCTTCGGGAAACTAATTATCCACTCCCAATTTTCTAAGGATGCTTTTTGATTTTTTGATTTTTTTATTTTTCGAGAAACTGACCATTCACAATGCCAATAGGGAATGCGCAATTCCCAACCACAAGGGACTGGGAAACTCCTTGACTTAGTGAATTGCATAGTTTCTGAACTCAAGGGAATCTTTGCGCAATTTCTAAGATTAAGGCCGGGTTGCCTCCCAGAATTGCATTGTTTCTGAGCTCAAGGCTAGCTTGCCTATTTAGATTGTGCAATTTACATCTCATGACTTGCCTGCCTTCCAAGATTGCACAGTTTATGGAGGGAAGACCGCCAATGCTGTAAATTCAACTCAAGAGATAGCTTGTGTCTGAAAGGTATCAAATCAAGATAAAAAAAACTAACAAATCACAAGCACAACATGAAAACATGAATACTTGGCATTAGTAAATGAGAAGCTCTTGTGGATAGAAGGGAGGCTCCAAAATCAAAGCATGGGAAAATTTTTGGAGGGTGGTTGTAGTAGATACAATAGGTAAGTAGACAAGTGTGCTATTCAAGATAAAAGAGTACTCATCATCTAGACCCTTATAGCTGGTTCATATTAATATATGTGGTCTTGCAAGGAATAAAGCATAAGAGGAGATAAATACTTCATTTTTTTTCATTGATGATTTTATTAGAGGAACCTAGATTATGTTGTTCAAAGAAAAAATATAAGCTCTTAGAAAATTCAAGGTGTGTTATAGAAATTTTTGGGCACTGCAACCCCAATCAAACATATCCATAAACCAAGGGCTCCTAAGTCCCTAAAAGTGTTGCTTCACACCCTAAAAGAACAAGGTCATTTGATTACATCATCTCCCAAAAGTTCTCCATAGAAAACTGCTCAGAACTGGTCAAAGCTGGACCATACAGACTGCCCAGTGCAGAGGGTGCGATGCATCTCACCTGTCCAGTGAAAAGGGTGTGATGCATACTGGAAAGCCCTTCTATAGGGTGCGATGGGCGAGAGTAGACAAATGGCAGAGACATTTTGCAAGGTGGATCTTCATGGAATCTTCCAGAAACTTCTCCTGTGACACTTGCCTCTCTGAATACGCCCAGGGATGAGTAAGAGATCATCAATCTACAAGTGGAATAAAGAACTATCAGAGAGAGGACACTAATCAAAATCCCTATAGCTGACTCACCCCCTTGGAATCATCTATATATGGATCCCTCATCCCAGAGATCCAGAGGCTGGAATTTTGCATCTTGTAAGGAAGTGTTGTTGGTTTCTTGGTGGAATATCATAGTGTTGGGTGATCTAAGATTTTCATGAGGTGAACAAGGGCTTTAATGCTAGGAGGATGACGCTGGGTCAGAACAATTGGTTGTAATCCTCTTTGCTATTCTTGATATTAATAAAGCTATTCAAGTTTTCCTCCACATTATTGTATGTTTGATAATATATGCATTTGTGTGTTCAATATATATCTGGTCCTATATTATTTATGATTGTAGATCTCTGTTCTTCGATAGTATTATGCTGCTTTGATTCCACAGGTGCTCTTTGAAGCTGTGTAGATGAAAGAAAAGCAGCAAGGATCTATCAGAAGGGAGAGGAACCAAGCAAGGAACTAAGCGCAAGACTAAGGCTGGTGTCCTTTGTTCCCCTCTTATCTACTTCTCATAAAGGAAAGCGAAACTAGTTTTAGTTTGTTTGTTTCTAAGATAGATACCAGTCTTAGTGGGACTAGCAGCTCTGAGTGGACACTAGATTTCTCGATAAAAAAATGGCGACTCCATTGGGGAGCGAATAGATTGGTTTCTTGTCTATATTTGTTTGTTTTATAAGCTTACAGATGGAGCCTGAAGTTAAGCCAGCTAGCCTTCGAACTGCATTTTCTATGCAAGTGCAAAGTAGATCAATGCTGCTTCAGTTTATCTCTGGGTTTTGTTTATAAACTGAACAATTGATTTGCAAACTTTCTAATTGCCCTAGTGGTGGCTCTAGTAACCTCATTAGATCAACCCCTGTGATTTATATTTATTGAAGATCTCTTGCTCGGCCTAAATCCATGAGCTGAGTTGCAAACTGTGACCCGGAACCCAGTTGAAGTCTCATCCCTACACCATCACACCTTCTCCTCTTGGGAATCTGGATGCATCGCACCTCCTGTGTGCAGTAGGTGCGCTGCGTCACACTTTCCCTGTGTTGTAGGTGTGCTGCATCACACTTTCCCTATGTTGCAGGTGCGCTGCATCAGACAAGACCTCTTCTGCCCTCAGATTTTGGTTTCTATGTTCACTCTCTTCAGCTTTATTCAGGAGTTTTGTTGTCTGCGATCAGTATACCACTGTGGAAACTCCCTTCCTTTCCATCATTCTACCTCCATTGTTCAAAGAACTGTGAATGTTTTTATGTATTGTGCACCATTTACAGTTCTCTTTTACAAAGAAGTAGCATAATCAAACTATCGTCTTTTGATTTGAAAGTGTCACAAGTGTCGTTTTCAGTCAAAGAAAAGAATTCTATTGTTCTTGATGGTCGATTATATAGTTACTCTTGTATTTGATTTGGATTAGTAGTTTTTCAAGTGTCGAAAGCAGTTTTCAATTCAAAATAGCAAAGTGTCATCATTATCTTCCTTTCATTTTTGAAGAGAAATTTTTTAGTACTGTCGCTTTGAAAAGATAATTCAGATTTGTACTTAGCATCCTTCTTGTCATTCACACATTAAGAAAGCTGAAAAAAAATACATGCATGTGCATTTGCATTTAGACTGCTTATTGGTTTGATTTAGGACAATGCATCTAGTCTGTGCTCTCTACTCTATGTTGAAAGAATATCATCTCTCTTTCTTTAGTAGCTAGGATTTTCATTGCAAAAAGAAGATTAAACGATTTTTTATCATCATAGATTGCATTTTAGGAATTGTATATCTACATCACGCGGTGAACCTGAAAGGCAAATTTCTTAAGAAAGATCAACTGTAAAACAAATTTAATGAACCTAAAAACGCTTTAGAACCTAACGCACAACATCTAGAAGTCTAGGCTAGAGACGTATTCCGACGTCGTAAAGCCTGGTAACTGTCGCTTTCATTGTTGGTTGGGTGATTCCTCCTCTTTGAGACGACAAGTGCCAGTATGGACTTTTTCTCCCACGTACCATCGAGTATATATTGGGAGACCACAATAGGCTATATCCTTTATCCATAGAAAGCTATGTCTACCGCCCTATTGATTGCAATGCATTGAACACAGCATTCTGGAAGATTTACTGCCGTACCATAGAAAGTATTCTACAATTTTGCGATTGGTTTGGTAATCCCCTGTCTAGATTTCCAGAGTAGTCTCTTTCGTTCCTTTTCAGACTCCTTAAAGGAAAAGGTCCATCTGAGCACTTGTCACTTCAGGATCATTAAAAATCGAAGGCGACTAGAGTCATCTTTTGTTTTTTCTCGACTCTTAAAAATTGAAAAATAAGTTGTGTCAAAGCGTCTAAAATTCATTTAATTTGAAAACATTTTCCCCTTTATTTTTAGTTGATCAGGTAATCTGCAATCGTGGAGGAAAGTCAATTAAAACCCCATCATTCGCGGAGACTTATGAGTCAACCATCTTTGTCTCCAGAATCAAAACTATTCCGGACAAAGCGAACTCATTTAAACGGTTCAAAGTCCCTAGGTTTGGTTGGAACAAGTATTCCGACACCCTCAGAGACTCCGGTTACTCCAAACATTTCTGGTACCCCTGCCTTTACAGAAGAAGTTCCGCAGCCACTAGAGGACAGTAGAACTGATCCTAGTGTGAGGGTAAACACTTCTATACCTGAACCGGCCCCATCTACAGCTGATTCGGAAGGTGTTATTCCCCAAACATCTGTCGCTGCAGAATCTATACCTTCTTCGGCACCGGAAATATTTTACGGACCTGACAGTCTACCTCTTCCACCTGGTTTGATTGCTATAGAAGAGATTGTGGAGGATCCTACATCTAGTACTCCATCGCATTTTGGAGTTGGGATCACCCTATATCCTTCTTCGTCAGAAATTAGTCTACTATTATCGGAAGTTCCTGTAGAATCACTGGGAAATCTTTTGGATAGACTAGATATGTCTGAACAATCGTCAACATCTAGGACTATGTCATCTGACACAGCAGCGGCAGAACTTCCTGCTGCTACTCCGACAATGTTCGCTGGCGTACCATCTATCGCAACTAGCTCTCAATCGATGGATGGAATCCATCCAGGGGTTGTTTCGATAGTATGGTCTGTTCCCGTTTGTTCGTCCAGAATAATATCTAGAATCTCTTATGTTGAGTCTCAGTAAATTGATCCTTCGCAGTGTCAATTTGGGCAGTCCGATCCTCAAAGGCAAGTCATTCCCTTAAGCACTGGATTACCGTCGTATGGGGGGCAATATGCCCTTTCATTGTCTCCTCTGGGAGGTCAAACATATGAGAGTTCACAATAGAATTTAGGTTATGCTGGAATTACATCCAGTGGTTGGATGCCGATACTGCCTCAACAACCAAGAGTTGTATAATCAATGCAACAAAGTCTGCCTATGTCAAATATCCCCACTACACCAGCTAATTGTGACGGTGTCACAAGTACAAGCATTACCTGTTGTATGCCAACCTCAAGTCTCTCAGGTCGCAATCCAACAGCCCCTTGTCTCTACGACGCCACCACAATCATCGATTAGTGGCTCCTTAACTAGAGTGACCCAGGCTCAAATAGGTACCATTACCCCTCATCTTGGTCAAACAGCCAGTATTGGACAACAGCACATCGTCTCACAACCATGGCTGGTACAATATCAACAACCACAATTCCAACAAGTTTACTAAGGATCTGAGCACCAAGTCTTTGCAAGTAATGGGCAGCTGTATATTCAAAACGGTCAACATCAACCATTTCATAATGGTTATGCCCATCAACCTTACCAAAGTTATCAGCATCAAATGCACTATGCTGGTATGCAAAGACCCACTGCTCAGGCAATCCCATCTTATCCTGGGTATGCTTCGCCGAACTTGAATCAACAGTTGCCCTTCGTGGCAAATTTAGAGTTACCAGATCTAAATCGGCTAACAAATGATCCAATCACTTATGCCCCTTGGTGGCCAACGATTCCTCATAAACTTCCGTCAGATATTCCTAAATTTAATGGAAATCCAGGTGAAGACCTGTCGAATCATGTGATGACCTTTCACTTGTGGTGTTCATCTAACACTCTAAATGATGATTCGATCAGGCTTCGCCTTTTTCAGTGAACGTTAACTGGTCCAGCAGCAAAATGGTATATCGAATTTCCTAGAGCTTCGTTTGATAGCTTCAGTACCCTAGACACAACATTTTTAACCCATTTTCAGTTACCCATAAGGTACGAAACGGGAACAGAGCTTCTTACCAATTTCAAGCAAACGACAACCACTCACATATCCGATCACATTCTTGAGTGGCGACGTCGTCGTAGAATGGTAAAAACATATGTTCTTGATCAACTGTTGGCTGAATAGTTTATTAAGTCATTGTTACCTTCTATTACAGAAATTGTGGCAAAGGGAGGAGTCGTCACTGAAGAGCAAGTCATTGCTCGTGCACAATATTTAAATTTGATCTATACTCAGTTTGGCACGCTCTACGATAAAATCCCTAATGCTCCTCGACTGGAATTTTCCATTACTCCCTCTCCTAAATCAAAAAAAGACTTTCATGCAGGGGACGACACGATAGGAACGACTAGCACGAAAACCGTAAAGGCTAAGTCGAGAAAGGCCCGTACGGTTTCAGGTCAAAATGCAAATGATGAACTTCTAGCCTCGGAAGTAAATTCTGTATCGACTGAAAAAGGCAAAGAAACCAAGCGACCAGGAGGCAAGAAGAAAAAGAAAGGGAAGAAGAAGAAACAGGAGGAGTTATCCCCTAAAAAATCTTCTGCAAACCCTTCTGAAGATAGGAAACAAAATCATCCATGCCTTATATGTGATGAGGATCATTGGACAAGAGAGTGTCCATATAATGCTGAGCTTAAAAAATTCTTCAAGAATTCAAAAACCTTGGCGGTATTGACTAATCCGTTTCCAAATCCAGGAACAAATCTGGTTGCTAGTGAGAATGCTTCCCGTCCCAAGTGCTAATGTTTTCGGTTTTGAAGAAACAAAATGATGCTTTGATATCGACAAGGAATAAAGATTACGGGAATCCACAGCTGTTGGACAACAAGGCTAATGATCAACCTAGTAGTTCGACAACAACTTCGACTGAAGTTGTGCCACCCATCATTCCTAAACTAACGATAAAGCCGCCAAAGGGAGTAGTACACAAATCGACATTTAATCCTCGTGCCAGAGCAGCACAACATTATAATATAGTGGAGGATCTGGCCCAATCGCCATCCGCTATGTCGACACTTGAGGTACTACAAAATTTCCCCTCCCAAAAGCAGGCTTTATTATCAGCGATAGGTGGGATTGACCCAACGGATTCCAATCTTGTGTCCTTTAATCACAAAGGATATGACCCTCAGTTACTGGCTCAACTAGCTTTCCTGATTCAAGTGAAAGCCCTAAACAAAACTGTTCATCGAACAATTATCGATGAGGGGGCATCTACATGTATTATGTCGATGAGTTGCTAGAAAACTTTAGGGTCTCCAACCTTGTCGTGATCTTCGATGACATTAAAAGCATTTGATGGACAAACATACACCCCATATTGGATTTTAAGTAACTTGCAAGTCGAAATGGGGGACAAAACAGTAGAAATTGATGTTGAGGTTATTGATAGAAACCTCGATTACAACATCCTACTGGGAAGACCCTGGATTTATGCTATGGCTGCAGTTGTGTCAACATACTTCAAGAAGATTGCATTTCCCTTCCAAGGAGGAATTACAATCGTCAACCAACAAAAATTTCTCCCCAACAGTTCACAAGCTATGAGAAGCATTCCGATGATCCACAGAAGCTCTCAGGTGCTTCAAAATATCGGAGTAGGCCTACTAAAAGACCCTACATTGATGGGTACTTTTTCCCTACCACCTGCAAACAATCTGGCGGAAGTGGCCATGGTGGAAACCTACAATATGATATCTTCTAGATTTAGAACATTCCTGAACATTTTGACAGCATGGATCATTGCCATTTTAGAAATATTGTAGCAATCAATTTTCTTGAACTGGGGGGCAAACCCAAATCAATGCTCATCAAGTGTTTAGATAGATAGGTTTAAGGAATATGGTACCCCTTTAGATCCTTGGTCACAAGTACATTATACATATGAAGGAATTGTTCAGTCAATGATGATTGATGGGGCACCATGGGAAGATTACCACCATCGTTCCCACCTTCCAGATTACAAGGAAGATACTCCTAGTGATCTTCATCATCCTTCAGTTTTTGATTTTCTATCAAATACTGTAAATATGGTGGATTATGAGGATAGTTCTTTTACTGAGACAACCTCATTAAAAAATGAAACAACCCCCTTTCCAAGTCAAGTCTATCAAAGATCTTGAAGGTAAACCTTCATTCCAACCACCGTGTTGAATGCAATGAAGCTTGGGGGGCATGCACCTCGATTTGCGTTATTATGATGGGGGCATGCAAACTTATCACAAGCAGTGTTACAACAGGGTTCAAGCTCATTAAAAAATAAACCCGCCATGAGCAATGTTACTGCAGGGTTCAAGCTCGTTAAAAAATAAACCCGCCACAAGCAGTTTTTATGTGAAGTTCAAGCTCGTTAAAAATTAAACCTAAGAAATGAGAAAATGTTTCCCTAGAGTTTAAGGTCATTAAAAAATGAACCCATCTCTGGTAAATAACCATTGTGAATGCATTATCATCAGCTTTTGAGCCTTGGTCGTGTTCTTACCATCAACTCCACTCTGTTTAAGCCGATCATTCACCTCCATTTGATTATTTACCCCTTTTGAGGAACAGCTGCAAAGAGTGATCCTGTTAGCCATCCTTGTGACACTGCCATGATTGGAAAACTCCAAACCTTACCTGGAATCAGCTGCTACCTGAAATTATCACTCATTCCTCAAAAAACGAGTCTCCTTTAAGCTCTTTTCATCTAACTCGTAAAATATGAAAAGGTTGCCGAGCAGTTGGCCTCTCCAGCTCGTTAAAGCTACCGAGAGTGCTATCCCTCCTCTAGATTTTAATATTTTTGGACCTGAGGGATTATTACAAAAAAAGATCGAGCGCTTGTTTTGTTTGGCTCGTTAAAATTACCGAAAATTCATCCCTTTCATATTATTTTATACTTTTTCGGACTTAAGGGATTATATGACAAAAAAATATTATTGGAGTTTCCTTTACGTCCCTTTCAGACTCTCTAAAATCGAAAAGGACCGAGTTATATTTGTCGTTAAACTTGTTAAAACCAAATAGCGACAAACTTGTCCATATAGACAAGAACGAGTTTCACTGTCGCTAGGCTCGTTAAAACATAGTGACGGGTTTGCCCGAAGGGAAAATTATAGAACAAGCATATGTTATCCTCCTCAAGCTTGATAAAAATAAAGAGGTACTGGTCAGCAATGACTGGGGAAAAATTGGGAAGAAAACTTGAAGAAACTTTATTGGTAGCAAGTCGCTCTTGAACATGACACTTTCACTCCGCATCCAAGTCGGGTTGGGTTGTTTCGTTCACCGGTCATATCACCATTGGTCCACCGCACCATCCATATTTGGGGTTAACGCTACCAATCCATGTCAGTGTCATCGGTATGTTCAAGAGAAGTTGCTCAGAGAATTCACCTGTGTCTCATCCGCTGCAATACATTCACGCTCCATTCTTTCATGACCGCCACCTTGAACCCTGTATCATCATATCGTTTTCACCTCCAAAATCATTTACTCCATTCCATGTCGTAGATGTGGGATTCATTAAGGCCCTCCTATGATGGGTCACTTCTTGCCGACATCAGCTCATTATCCAAGAAGTCGACTTAGGAACAACCCTTTCAGTACTTTGAAGTTTGCATGCCTCAATGGCAAGTTTCTCACTTCCGACAACAAGTTTACATCAATGGCCTTCAACTGAAAGATTTTGCGTGGTGTTCAACGCCAAGTCCCTTTTCACACCACATGAATTGTACTGTAGTACCTTGAGGGTCATCATCATTATTGGTGATTCCTCTCACACCTGTTAACAACTTACATCATTGGCTGGTAATCAGGCGATGTCTTTCCATGTTCGACTCCAGAACATCTTTCACATGGATTGACTTGTACTCCGAGTGAAGATTGAATGAGTTTGAAGACCCCGAATCTAGTTTCATCCATTTGGGCTGCGATATATTCAGGAAAATAAAAACATCAAATATACATTGTTGCTTTATAGATGATCATCCAAACCAAAGGATGATGACTCTATCAGAATCATTAGTCTGCCGCATAGACGGTTGTCTATCTTATGTACATGAAAATGAATTTATAAAGCTGAGCATGGGAATTCCTGCCTTAGCTAGATCATGAAAAATATTATGAAGATAATGTATTGTATTGTATCTTATTACAGGTCGCCTTCCAGCTCGAAAAAACTTCAGATCCTCATGATAAAGCATTTCACCCGACATCAAAAGATTAACGACCTCATGCTTTAGGGGGCAACTGTTATAGACATTTTTGGGCACTGCAACCCCAATCAAACATGTCCATAAACCAAGGGCTCCTAAGTCCCTAAAAGTGTTGCTTCACACCCTAAAAGAACAAGGTCAGTTGATTACATCATCTCCCATAAGTTCTCCACAGAAAACTGCTCAGAACTGGTCAAAGCTGGACCATACAGACTGCCCAGTGCAGAGGGTGCGATGCATCTCACCTGCCCAGTGAAAAGGGTGCAATGCATACTGGAAAGCCCTTCTGTAGGGTGCGATGGGCGAGAGTAGACAAATGGCAGAGACAGTTTGCAAGGTGGATCATCATGGAATCTTCCAGAAACTTCTCCTGTGACACTTGCCTCTCTGAATTCGCCCAGGGATGAGTAAGAGATCATCAATCTCCAAGTGGAACCAAGAACTATCAGAGAGAGGACACTAATCAAAATCCCAGAAGCTGACTCACCCCCTGCAATCATCTATATATGGATCCCTCATCCCAGAGATCCAGAGGCTGGAATTTTGTATCTTGTAAGGAAGTGTTGTTGGTTTCTTCGGGGAATATCATAGTGTTGGGCAATCTAAGCTTTTCATGAGGTGAACAAGGGCTTTCATGCTAGGAGGATGACACTGGGTCAGAACAATTGGTTGTAATCCTCTTTGCTATTCTTGATATTAATAAAGCTATTCAAGTTTTCCTCCACATTCTTGTATGTTTGATGATATATGCATTTGTGTGGTCAATATATATCTAGTCCTATATTGTTTATGATTGTAGATGTCTGTTTTTCGGTTGTATTATGCTGCTTTGATTCCACAGGTGCTCTTTGAAGCTATGTAGACGAAAGAAAAGCAGCAAGGATCTGTCAGAAGGGAGAGGAACCAAGAAAGGAACTAAGCGCAAGACTGAGGTTGGTGTCCTTTGTTCCCCTCTTATCTACTTCTCATAAAGGAAAGTGAAATTAGTTTTAGTTTGTTTGTTTCTAAGATAGCTACCAGTCTTAGTGGGACTAGCAGCTCCGAGTGGACACTAGATTTCCAAATAACAAGGTGTTCAAGGCTCAACTAGAAAATGAGAAATACTTGAAAATCAAATTCTTGAGGTCATACAAAGGATGAGGATTTTTATGAATGATAAAAAATCAGAATGCAGTATTTTGTTGCCAAAACCCCTTAGAAAAATGGAGTAATGAAAAGAAATAATATATCCATTCAAGAATTTGCTAGAGAAATGATGTATTAAGGAAAGAAAGTTGAGTTTGATGATCCAATCCCCATAATGTGCGATAATATTGATGCAATTAATATCTCCAAGAACCCTATTATGTATTCAAAAACTAAGCACATTCCAATTAAGTATCATTTCTTGAGATAATAGGTTAACTACCATGTTGTTAGACTTGAATATGTGGCTACTAATAAGAATATTGCAGATATTTTCACAAAATTACTTCCTAGGGAATAATTTGAGTACATAAGACACAAATATGGAGTGATCTCTCCCTCAATGAAATGAATCAGTTTGTTTGGGGATAGGAATCTACTCAGATTGTTGAGAAATTTAGAGAGTAAGTTGCAGGGGAAGAATGATGAAATGGAATTTTTTTGGTTATCTATGTATGTCTACAGGTGGAGCAATTACATAGTAGTTAAATATCAACAAAAAATGGGCATGTTTAATGGGAGTACGATGTGTTCAGTTTGTGTTGTCATATATTTTTTGAACCAGTCCATGAATGCTAGATATTTTGTTTTAAAGCATCATGGTATTAGGGGGAATGTTTCATCCAATTACACTTTTTACCATTGATGTTAAAGGGGGAGAAGTGCCCAAAAATTATATTTTGGGTCCACAACTAAAGGGGCATATTGTCTAAGGAGTAGTCCATGATTATTTTTTCAATAGCCATGGAGATTGAAACATCTAGGGGGAGAAGAGCCTGATAGGTGTCAGGGGGGGTATTACTAAGTTTTGCTACTATCAATGCCTCAACAATGTTTATAAATCTTGCCATCAATGCCAAAGGCGAAGATCATTGAGTATATTGCAAGATGGTTCTCAGTGATGTCAAGGGTTGAAAATTTCATGGGAGTATGTTTGAGAGTTTATTTATATTTTTACTGATGTTTTTTTGGTGCATGTAGAGTCATATAGTGCTTGTAGACTATTGAATACATGATTAAAGGGTCTATATTTGAAGGTGTTTTGTATGTAGTAGACCAATTTAGGTGCTTTTCTAAAGTGTATAGTTGGATAGTAATCTCAAAGTCCTTTCCAACAATATGTTGCACTTAGAACATATCCCAAAGGTCAAGGAGAAAATAGATTTTGAATTTAAGGCATGGTTGATCATTTTTGTGGTTTGAAGTCATCCTGGCATATCTAATGTTTAGGAGAAATTTGGGACTTGAGCACACATCTATAAATTTGTATTAGCATGTTATGGACCAAACATCTAACTCTCCACATTCATCCAGGAGATGAGGATATCTTGGGTGAAAACAACTATCAAAGGATATCCCAAATTATGGAAAAAGCTAGATCAATTTGTAATTATATCTGTGGAGGAAGTGATATCTAGATATTCAGACATTTGGTACTTTTGAGAGTTTGATAAAGGTAAAAATAAATAAACTTGAATGCCATATTACCTGGTATGATTGATGACATGGTAGATGTGCAAGGTTACAGTAGATCAGTTTTCACATGAAGGAAAATATATCTGCACATTCAGGGATCTAGGGTTCCCCTAAGCAACCACTTAAGGAATTGATCGAGATCCTGATTTTTCGTTAAACAATGATGGTCATTATTCTATGTTTCATGATTCAATAAATGAATTTTTATGTATGGTCATTTATCCCTTTTAAATAAATAATAAAGAAAACATGAAAAAAAACCAAATTTAGATTTCTCCATATTCAAATAGGTGATGGACGCCATATAGGTGGAAAAATGAGATGACATTCAAGTGGTGCCATAAGGAAATGTTGTGGTGGGTAGATGGTGTAGCACCTTGATAGCATGACATGTGGCAGGTGTTTTTGGACCTTTTGCGTGTTCAATTAGGCTTAATATGAGTGACATGTGGCACCACTATGAGACTGTCGTGTGGTAGTGATAATGTCAGCAAATGACATGTCATATCCTCAAGATTCACACCAAGGGGCCAATTTGTAAATATTTTTCACTTTTAATTATTTTTAGATATTGAATAGTTGCAAGGAGCTGATGTAGGACCATGGCACAATAGGTGATAAATGACAATAGCTGATTGGTTGATAGATGTGAGTTGGTGAGTTGTCGTGGAAAATTCTTTATCCACAAGTGGGATATCTAGGCATATGGGCCTCCAAGGAGCATGTACAAATGTGAGAGCACTTGCATACCATATTTAACAAGAAAAATGTTAAGTTCTTGAAGGATTAAGAAATCGATTCTAACTCGAGGTCATATGTGTGTAGGCGTTGAAAGTTAAGGGAGCCATGAATCAAACTATTGTGGAGTCAAGCACCCTTTTCACTTAAGCCATTGATTCTGGCTTATGGTATTATGTGCTAAGTGCTAAAGTTAAATGGTGCAACATAATCAAAATTTGATGCTCTAAGTATCAAAATAAGTTAAGTGATAGTTACAAAATTATTGTGTTATGGTTGTGTGAACCACATCTAACTGGTATACTCAATAAAAAAATTACCAAGAGTAGAAAAAATGTGTCTTATACCCCTGGTAATTCAAGCTCAAAGGATATAAAAGGAAAAGTGTTTGATTGAAATTGATTGATGATGCTATTGAAATTTGAGGCTGAGATAGTGTGTTAAATTAGGTAATGAGAAATTAAAGGAAAAACTATATTTTATTCCATTTATTTTTGGAAGTTCCTCCCCAGGCTTTGTGAGAATTAATGAAATTCCTCTTCAAGTAGTGTGTGAACTAATGTAGATTTTTTTCAAGTTGTCTGTGAATTAATGTAGTTCCTCTTTGAGCTATATGAGAACTAGTGAATTTTCTCATTGAGCTGAGTGTGTACTAATGAAGTTATTGAAGTTGTTGGGTTGTGTGATGAGAGTGACTGGGGAGTTAATTCAGCTGGAGAATGGAAGGAGGCACTATGTTTCATACATGGGCATGTGTGAGGAGACTCAATTGAATAAAGGAAGGGGGATACTAAAGAGAGAGTGGTGATATTGGTTTCATTTAGAATTACAAATACTTTCTAGATACCTAAGCCTAAAAATGAATTAAATATATATCTACTTGGCTACAACAGGTTGGTTCTTGTACAAATCTAAGGATAGTGCCTCTAGCAAGTTGGTGCTTATTGATATGAGGGGATTGGGACCTCCTATGATTCAATGATCCCAAATATTGATGTAATATGGAGTAGTGGTTAGATTTACATCATAATAAAATAAACTCTTGTGGTTTTTCTTGCATAATGGTTTTCACATTAAATATCTATGTACAAATGTCATGTGAATGGTGCCTCACTATTTCATAATTTCAATTTACTGAATAATTGGTTAAATAATTTTAAAATTTGTAGGATATTAATTCTACACCCCTCCCTCTTAGTATTCCTTGATTCCCAACACAGATATAGCCATTCAATGTCTTCGTAGCACAAATGGCAGCACTTCATTGATGAATCATTACCTCAACACTTCCCTTCTCTAGTGCCTTATGTTCCATCAATCAAACAATCACGTAAAAATATTGTAATCTAATAATATCATGTGAAGGATTCTTACTAATTCCTTGGCCAATTTCACTCCCTAACTAACTTCCACACTAAGGGGTCGTGAATTCCACTAAATTCCCACTTAGAGTTACATTCCTTGCACATATGTATGGATTGAGTATGTTCACACAACTCATATATTCATGGTTATCTCTAGTATGGTATCTCTCTAGTGTTGCCTCTACCTATATGTTCTCTCTTCATTTCTTTTTCCACTTTAATTTCCTTCCTTTCCCCATAAACACTTTTTCCCATGTGATTTTTCAGGGTCCTCCTTGGGTTACAGGTCAACCCATGGAGAACTCCAAAGTGGTACATAGTGTGTACTTTGGTTAGTTTGGTACCCTCTTCCCCATCCCTCATAATTGTTGGAAATTGAAAGTGAAACTACCAAATTAGGAAAGAAAATGCACAAATTAAATTCAACAAGGTTATGAAGCTTCCCAATCCCCTCATAGCTTTCCCTCAATGAAACATATTTCCCAGACATTGAGCTTTTTGTAGGCTACCCTCTCCTTCAATTGCAGTGATATATACAAATTTATAGGAAATTCACAACATAATAAAATTTGGCATAATATCTATGTTGGTTATCTAGAATTAACCATATTAATTAAATTTATGAAATTTAGTGATTAAAAAGGGACTTTTCAATCCCCTACCTTTAAAGGAAAACCATCATCACTGTTCTACTATTTGTTGAACTAATTTTTACATAGAAAAAGAAAAATGAATATGCCTTTTTCATGAAATCTTCAGAATATCCATCTCCCACGTGGCTTTATCTGCATCAAAGTGTTTTCATTACACTTTGACCTACATTATGTCTTGAATATGGAGAAAAATATACTTCCTGTCAAGTATGCATTAGTGTTATAGCTACAATTCTCTTTTTGTTGTCACCTTTATTGTTGATCAATAATACATTTTCTTGGTAGATGGTATCATTTTTTGTAACATGGCTGACTAGAAAAAGGTCTCTTATGAAGCTCATCCATTATAAGCCTCTTCAATTTAGTTAAATTGGGTATATACAATCTTCCCTATACATTAATAAACATTCTTCTATCATCTAGTAATTTATTTCCATTGGCATCTTAGGCTCTTACTTTAGGCATTTACTCACTTATTGAAAGTGCTCATCACCTTGTAGTGATTCTTTAATTATTTGTTTTTAATTTTGCCTCACATGTGCATATGATTATCATGTGTATCATTTGCATGCTTCTACAGAGTGTATAAACCACTAATTTCTCTTTTCCTTTGTTGTGCTTGATTTCAAAATCGAATTCACTAATAAGAGCTAGCCATCTCACGTGTATGGCATTCATATTGCACTGATGAAACAAGTATTTCAGTCTATTATGGTATATCATCAAGGTGAGTTTCCTTCCTTGAAAATAATATATCTACATCTTTACGACATTTACAATGCCCACCATATCTAAATTATGTGTTACATAATTATCCCCATCCTCATTTAGCATTTTAGATCCATACAAAATTACATTCCCCTCTTGAATGAGGACTCCACCAAGCCATTCCTTGCAAGAATTGGTACATACCCATGGTGGATTTACTTAATAAACCTTTGGCATAGCATGTGTGTTCATGGCATACTAAACAATACCCTTAATTTGACTACATATAAGAAAATATCTATAAAATTCACATTATTTAACCCCCTACCAATATGAACCCAATATACATTCCCAATTTAAAAAATCCATACTTTCACTAGATATTGTAGGTATCCATTTTTTTATTGACAATTTTTATAGCCCTTTATATCTGTTCATTAAATTTGAGCTCCATTTTTTATACCTACCAATATAAAATCCCTTTACCCCATATTATATGCTCAATATATTATGTCATTTTTCCCTCAATATATATCGCCCAACATGAATGCACGTGTTAGGGTATTGCTCCCCAATGAAGCCCCAATGTACATACCAAGAAATATTTATTCATCTTTGCAATATTCAAGTTGGGGGAATTAGTTAAAAGTTTCTTCAATTGTTCTGGGCTTGTTGTGCACTTTGTTGTCTAATTAAATTTGAATCCCTTATTTACAATGTTGTAATTGGATACCCAATCTTCAAAAATCATTGAATGAACCTTTGGCACTATCATACTAGATCTATAAGTGACGTTATTTTCACTACATTTAAGGAGCATGTGACTCCATGATTGCATTCATCTTCTTAGGATCAAATTCCACTCCTTCTCTTGAGAAAACATGACCAAATATAGTGCACTTGTGATTGAAATAAATTCCACATGATGTGTTTAACATGTTGTTATTGTTCAAATAACACCTATAACATGAACTTGAGGTGTTAATCATGCTCTTCCTAGATTTTTGAATATACTAAAATATCATTAATCAAAACCAACACAAAATTATCCAAGTACTTGCTAAAAAAACTATTCATGAGGCACATGATGGTGGATGGTTCATTTTTAACCCAAATGGCACCGCTGTGAATTCATAGTGTCAATATCAAGTTTTGAATGTCATATTGTGGATATCTTCATCCTTGATCCGAACCTGATGACATGCAAAGATAAATATATTTGAAGAACATTGTGCCACCCATCAAATAATCAAAGATATTTTCAATCATGCAAAGCAAGTATTTGTTTTAAATGATCATATTGTTTAGATCTTTGTAATTGATACAAAACCTACGAGTATCATTCTTTTTTTGTAACAAATATCTATTGGATCCCGCCAAGGTGACCATGGTGGATTCACTCAATGAACCTCTAACATAACGCCTTTGTTCATATCATACTAAACAATACCCTTAATTTGACTAGATATTGGAAAATACCTCTAAAATTCACATTATTTAACCCCATACAAATATGAACCCAATACACTTTCCAATTTAAACGAGTAATTTCACTAGATATTCTAGGTATTCGTTTTTTCATTGACATTTTTAATGCCCATTTATATTTTTTCATTAACTTTGAGTTCTATTTTTAATACCTTCCAATATAAAATCCCTTTACCCCCTATTATATGCTCAATATATTATGCCATTTTTTCTTCGATATATATCCCCCAATATGAATGCACGTGGTAGGGTATTTCTCCCCCAATTAAACCCCCATGAAGGTGACGCATTCATTTTGCTCTACCCATCATCAAACATTTATTTGGCTATAACTTTATCTCTACAAATTTAGTGTACTCATCCTATATCATGCTCTAAACATAAGAACACACCCTTGTTTGAGCTCTATGGAGAATTTGATGTTCCTCTTAGGTGGTAATCTAGGTATCTCTCTAAGAAATGCATATTTTTATTGCTATAATATGGGTTGGTCTTCTACATTTAGCTAGTTTTTCTCAATTGAGTCTGTCACCTATGTGGCATATGATGTGAATTATTTTTTGCAACACCTTTTTAATTGCAGAGCTAAAATATGCCTTGTGGATATAGGGTTTGAACTCCCTGCAACAATCCTCCATTATCATGCATGCACTCTAAGGTTTTATTATAACAATTTAATTTCTCCTTGTGTGTTGTGAGGAAATCCATACCAATCAGCAAGTTGTATTACCCAAAAAGTAGGAAAATTTAAAATAGCTTGATTCAATAGGCCATTCATCTCAAACTAGAATGATTCGATGACACCAGTTACCTTTCCTTTGGTCCCAGTAGATAGTTGGACTAGCCATAACATGGTATGTTATTTTCTCTATAAAAAGGATTCAACAATTTGGGGTATGATATAAATAAAATTATAATTGGGTAAATTAAAATTGAAATGAGACATTTTTCAATTACTCCTTCCATTTCCACTACTGAAGATTAGTGATCATCTTATCTATTTTTCGTAACCGCATAAATATAGGTCATGCTTCTAGACACATCATTGATAGTTGTAGCTTCTTTGTTTTACACCCCTTTGTTGTCTTATTATTTTTTGGGTAGTCTGTTAGCAAGTGTTATTCCCCACAACCCTATCACTTCAGTGTCCTCTTTATTTCTTCTTCCCATACTTTGGTAGTCTAGTTTGTTGATCCCCACTGAGAGCTAAATAGTTCTAGTAAAAATAAATTTTAGCTAGCATGCTAAACTTAATGCTCCTCCCATTTTTTCTATAGAATTGGATTTTGAACTTTCTTCTTGAATTTTTTATTTCCTTCCTCTTCCTTTCTTTATAAAATTCACTCTTATTCTTAGTCTAATCATAACAATACTTCACTTTTCCAATAGTATCTTCCAACATCCTTGGCTCATTTAATTATATTTTATCCTAATAAGAGTATGGAAATCTACTAAGGAAACATTGTATATTCACTTTTCATCCATGATATAGGTCGCATACTTTAGCTACTCTATAAATTGGTTGGCATAGGCTTCCATAGTGTGCTATCCCAACTTTTTTTGCATAGAAATCCTTGATTTCTCTGTCATAATACTTATTAGATTGTTATTTCTTCCTAAAGTATTTCTAAATTTTACTCCATGTCAAACTCTCACGAATTCCTTTGACACTCTTTAGGTCCTCCAACCATATACCATCTTTCCCCCTCATATTAGATATGGCTACCCATTCCTTCATGTTTTCTGAGTAGTTATATACTTCAAAGTACTTTTTTAGTCCCAATAGCCATGATACAACTTCTTCACTCTTTTTAATTTCCCCATTGAAGGTAGGTTGATTTTCCTTCTTGAATCCTTCAAGAAATAAAACCATGGCAGCCTTTCTCTTATTTTTCTTTTGCGGTCTTGATTTTTTAGTGTACTAGACAACCTATTAGAACTATTTATTTCATCCTCAAAGGTGTTTACTAATGTTTCTTCATTGTTTGTATCTCCCTTTTCACTTTTATGTCTTTTCTTAGACTTGTTTTCTTATGCTTAATGGTTTTTGGTTCATACTTCAAAATTTCAGAATTGCTTGCAACCTTCTTAGGCTTGAGCCTATTCCTGTCGTCGGCAACATGTTCATGTTGTCTTTGCCTCTAGAAGTCTAAAGAAATTTGCAAGACTACCTCATTTAATTATTCTTGTTTATCTTTAGCCTTAATGATTCTCTCATTATCCTCCTAACTTCTTAGTTCATCCCTCAAACTTCTCATTGTTCCATCCAATATGGATGTGTTTCCACTTCCTTTCCTTCATTATATTCATCTTCCATGTTGCATGATGTCTTGTCTAGGACATATTGTACCATTTTGCTAGGTATTTATTACTCCTTTTCTACTTTTTGTGTTCTTATTATGCGTAGACACAATGCACAACTATTAGTCTAAAATAATATTAAAATTTCTAGCCCCCATATAATCTCCTTGGTTGCACCAACAATGACCTTGCTAGTTTAAAATTTAAATTTCATTGTTACTGCATTGCATAACTATAGTATAGTTAGATAAATCAACAAAATACAACTTATTGTTATTACTACAATAAATTGTTGTGAAGGAAAAAAATCCATTCAACTCTCTTCTTTGATCCCATTCAGTCCAATCGTTGAACTTTCATTCTTATACTGTATATAAGGTACTCGACCCCCTAATAAATAATTTGTACTGCAATGTATATTGACACAAAATACAAGAATAAATTAAGGAGATGGGGTTAACAAGATTCCTCTTTCTCCATTCTCAAACCTATTTCAAATATCCACATCATTTTATACTCATTGAAATATTCCCAACAATATAACCCTTGCCCGAAACTGAGTCCTAGATAAGAACATATGCCCATTTAAAGGTTTTCCCTTTCAGGCCACCTCATCCACTATACGACGATGTTGCTCCACCTCAATGGAAAATGTGGTTAACCTACCCAAATTTATCATACCCGCCTTTCCAAATTTATCATACCTAAAGTTGCAACATATGAGATTAGTCAATAATAGAATGTCAAAAGGATTATAGTTTGGTAGTCCTAATGCCAAATGAGAAGATAGGCCAATGGTTAATAGTCCTAGCACCCAATAAGCTAATAGGCCAATGGTTGACATGTTGATAGGTTAATTGTTCTATAGTTTGATTATTCTACATGTTGGTAGATTAATGGTTTGCCACTTAATAGACCATTAGCCTGTTTCCAGAAGCTTGATTCCATCTCTTCACCTCTCTATCTTCACATCATCCTACCACATTAGTACCACATTAACACCACATCAATACCATATTAGCATCATGTGGTTGAGACATCACCTTTGCACTAACACCTAGCACATCTCACTTCCTATTGGTTTTTGGTGATGTCAAGGAAGTTCCTATATGCAAAGGTTTTATTTTTATAAAAATCCAAAATCCAATAGGCCAATGGGTCATTCTAATCTTAAATCTGACATATATCCATCAATTTCCAATTGAAGCCTCATCGAATTTTATTAATACTAGGGGTTCAAACTAGTACTTTAAAACTCCCGATACTCAATATCATGACATCCCATAACCCCTAATGGAATGGCTCCTGGTCACAACACCTATTGACCATGTTATTGGGGGATAAAATGGAACAATCACAACCTCTTCCAACTCATAAATATGGCCCCAAAATTCCCAAAAGGCCCAATAGAAATGCTACCACTTTTACTATCCCAATTTTGACAACCTGATATGCCAACACCTCATGGTATTACCTTCATATTTTGAATAGTTTATTAGGATGTTGTTATTTGGGACTTTGAAGTGGGTTTTTTACTGAAGCTCTTGAGTCACTCAATCAGTCAATATCCCAGGTTACCAATACCCTAATACTTTGGCATCCAATACCTTGATAATGTAACTCCTCCATTAAGTTATCTTCAATGCTAAAGGAGGTCAACCCCAAGCCTCGATAACCACTCGAACACTGATATGTTGAAAGTTTAAGTGTCAGTGGTTCTATAATGATCATTATTGAGGAAACCCAATACTTGTGGCTTGATTCCCTGACTTCTCATAATCCTTGACATATATTCAAAGCCTATTCTAAAGGTATTGATTTGACTTCACTAAGGCATAACATTTCCCAAAATAAATCTTAAGGCTTAGAGAACTCTTCACTGCGATATAAAGGCCATTAACCGAAACTAATTTTAGTCATACACCTCTCAAAATAAAATAGGGAGATGGTGTATGGTCAACATACTAAACTTTTACTCAACTAAAGGGAATTCTTCTTACTGCTTTTTGGGATGTAACTATACATTTTAGGCTTCTCTCTCACAATAAAATAATAAACCAATATATTGGCTTATCACCTAAAGGAAGTATGTTCCTTTAGATAGAGAAGGAACCTCAAGTCCTCTCACTCTGAACAAGGATACTATCACTATTATTCCATCCAATTCCTAGTTTGGGTTAGACCAACTACTCTAATAGAATACAAAAATAAGATTAGGCCCAAAATTAAAATTGCATGACACTTAACAGTCACACCACTCATATTTTTTATGGACACCATGCCTCAACGTAAATCTCCATACATATAATTCATTTATAGGAGAAAATAATGACTAGAGATAGACCTTAGTAGCCATTTGATCATCTCACTATTACAACACACCCAATAGTTCACCAAAGTCATATTTAGGGAAAAGCAAACAACATTATCATTTCATTATCCCTTATCAAATATCCACAATCATTTGCTAGTTTATCATTGCACGAAAGCAATATAACCATCATAACCATATTCATAGGCCATGAATAATGACGTCATTTAATTCATAAGAAGTAAACACACTTATTTGGTGATCCTAAGATCAAGTTTTTTTCTAAAAAATGAAAGTGCCCAGAACATTTCTAAATCTTCGTAAAGTTGTAGTGTTCATCATTCTGAATCCAACACCATTTGAATTGCCTCAAACTGATGTTGTATGAGAAAGTTATAATGTTTTGATCGTTTGGCTAAACAAATAAAAATTTTGCAAGTGGGTTGACTGGCCTACTGAATATGTAGTCTGTATTGTTGATGCTAGCATGCTTACTGGGTGTACGGTCGAACAATCATGGATTTCCAAGTGGCAGGCTCGTACAAGTGGAGGTTGGCAGATTTCCATTGGTCAAATTTTGTTTTGGTGGCCCAATGGGAGGCTATCACATGGCCCAACTGGAGGCCACTACATGGCGCCTGCACACTGATCAATTTTTTTTTAAGGGCTCAACAACCTCAGTAGGGGTTGAACCAGTGACTTGTCACAATACAACTCCAACCTATACCAAATATCCTACACAATGTTCCTTACATCATATGTTCTCTGCACCCATTTAAATTTTAGTTATGGGCACATTGGAGGAGGGGACAGGAGGTGAGGATTGGCCCCGAGTCTTGTTATATGCCATAGAACCCTAACGTAGAGGCAGACAAAGTAATGGAATGGGGACTAGCCCCTGGTCATCAACACCTCTACATGATCATTGTCGAATCGAGGGTAGGGATCGGGGACCAACCCCTAGCCCTTGGTCACATATCCATCCACTAGACCATGCACAAAGTGTTTAGGGTGCTAGAGGAGAGGATGGTGTGTAGGCCTTAGTCCCAAGCCATATTGTAGTCCACATGACCTCTTACGGAGAACTTGAGGGCTAGCGACGGGGAAAGTTTTTAGGTATGGCCCCAAGTTATTTGTTCGGTGCGGAACTAATGATGAAGTTTTTCAGGACTGGCGTGATAGGGGAAGGCGTTAGCCCTAGCCTTGGCCACATCACTCGCATGCGAGAAACAACCTGAGGAAATGGTGACAAGGACAGCAGGGGCAAACTGTTGGCCTAGTCCTCGACCTTATGGCACCCATGTGGCCCTGGATTTGCGCCTAAGTGGTTATTGGGCATTTAAAAGAAGCGACAATTTGCACCTATTGCAGGTGAATTTGTCACCTCCCGAGTGGATAAAAGGGTGAAAATGTCACTCTCTTTGCAGGTTCAACCAATTTGGAGGATGAATAGCAGAAGAAACTTGGGAGAGCCATAAATTGATGAGTTTTTGGTATTTTGAGCCATGAAAATCCTAGATAGGAGTTTTTGGAAATTCTAAAACTAATGGAAGCCTTTTTTTAATGATTGGAGTAGTTATGGAAGTAATTTTTTTAGGTTTGAGTCATAGGGTGCTAGGTACAATCAGTGGTTTGAAGCAATTTTTGAAGGATTTTGAGCATGGAGAGGACCTTGAAGGGTTTTTCTAAGCCTTCATATATTTCTGCAACAACTATGACCTCTACGGTGCAACTCATGTTTGTATTTTATTATTGTCTTTTTGAGGAAAGCTCTCTTTTAGTACTTCAATGTGGAATTGCTATATACGTATGCTCATTTTCAAATGGAGTACAGAGTCTTGATTTGAAATCCCTATTCTTGTTGATTGTTTCATGAATGAATGTAGGTTTTCATGATATTTAGAGTGAGAATTCTTTGTAGGATAATGTTTCCTTGAAGGGAATCTAGCCACTCATTTGTCAAAACATTTCATTACTTTTTTATCACTAAAATATATGGAGCGGTCTATGTCTTGTTGTCTTAGAAGGTATGGAGATGTAGCCCGAGAGGGGTGAAATTTATCACCAAATTATGTTTTGTATCTCTTCTTGTTTTCCTTTATGAATTTCATGATGATATGTTTCTTATTTAAAGTTCACATAAAAAATAACTCATTATCCTTGAAGAGACCATAATCTTTTTTTTTTCATAAGAGCCATTTATAGTTGCAAAGCGTCAGAGGATGGTCACTTTTTAGGAAGGAGAAGATCTCCTCCAATTTCAGATCATCTGGTGCACATAGTTTGATGGGAACTAAAGGAAGGTGAGGCATAATCCACTCAAAATTAGCGCATCTATGTTGCAATTTCTATTTTAGATGGCCACCCCTAAGAAAAATCAAATGCCTTAGGAAAAATCTTCAATCAATTTCATCCAATATTAAAATCAAGTAATACACATGAAAGAAAGTCTCCTTAAATTTTAGGATTCAAGATACACACTCCAGTGGCTGAGTGAGAGCCTCTTAACAAAAAAATAATGGATATAAAATCCTTTCATAACACAAAAGGGAGATCTTCATTATTCTAGCAATCCATCGATGTTCCCATTCTTAGTGCCTTACGTTCCTCATTCAAACAATCATTCCAAAATTCCTCTAGGCCCCTAATCTTGGGTTGGGTTCTCATGATTCCTTGACTATTTTCACTCTACTCACTTCCACACTAAGTGGCTTTGGCTTAGAGA